>OZ038396.1:45869027-47267581 GCA_964036045.1 Eutreptiella sp. 'Long Island Sound 2002'
CACAAGGCGGTGCACACCCAAGGCGGTCTTTAGCCACCGCAGGAGTTTTGTTATTTGAGGGGCCACAAGCAAGGCGGTACACATAGAAGGCGGTGCACACACAAGGCGTAGCCCCGGTAGCCCACGGAGCATGAGGGTAAACAAGCACATGGATTATGTTTTACGGGGCAAACAACTGCTTCCATAGTACCCGCAACCACCATGGGTGGCATGCAAGGCCCCAAGCACTCCGTACTGCGGCAACTCCTACAATTCTGACACAGCACCAAGGCATGCTCTAACAAGGTGACGGGTTTGCCTCTCTGCAGGGGCCCATACCATCCCCAACGGCCAGTGTGGGCTTTTGCGACCCTTTCAGCCCGCCCTCTCCCTCAAGCGCTTTGTTGGCCAACCTGAAAATTGCTCCGTGGGGGGCACGGAGGACAGGGGAGGTGGAAAATTGGCTTGCGCCCGGGGGGGGGTCACGCCTGTCGCCTGAAGGAGGGGGGAGGGGGTTGGGAAATGGACACCTATGACAGGACCTATGTATGGTCCTCATTGTCAGCCCTTTTTTTTTTTTACTATGCTATATACTCTCTGATTTTCGAATGTAGGCAGATCCTGACTTAGCTTAGTTGGTAGTAGGGCTAGGCTCCGGTCCCAGAGGTCCTGGGTTCAAACCCAGCTTCATGCAATATTTTTCCCTTTGCCTTTTTGGTCTTTTTTATGTCTTCGTGTTTGCATGTTTGCATGTGCATACCCCCCCCCCCAAGACAGCCTTCTACCACTGCCCCCCCCCCCCCCCCTTGCACTTGCACCTGCACCCGTGAACAATTGACTACAGCCGACGAGGTGGCATACCGGCTGCTGCACTGTGCCTGCTGCACTTGCACCCCTGAACCCCTGCACCATTCTCTCTGCCATTGCGTGTAGACTTTCGGACTGTGACAGGACCCATGAATGCCCCCCCCCCCCCCGTGCTATGGGATGCACCGGAATAGACGAGACATAAATACCACCACCGTTGGGGGTACGGGGGGGACTGGGGGGCTTTGTATACCAGTTGTCATTGCCCCGTCACGGCGGGCCAGAAGGGGGGGGGGGGGTTTGGGAATTGGACATCCGTGACCCCCCGTGGGTGCAAGCCAATTTTCCCCCACCCCAGGGGGTAGGGGTTGGAGAAATGGGTTTCGGCGCCGGCCCTTTGTGTTTTGTGGAAGGAAAGAGTGTTGGTGCGGAAGGTACCGGAAGAGAAAATCGGGCGAAAAGGGTTTTCCACCCAACGCATTTCCCCCCCTACACATGTATAGGGGGAGTACCATACGCAATGCGTGTGTGGTGCTTGCAGGGGGGGGGCAGGCCTAGGCCCTTGACGCCACCCCCCCCCCCCCCCCGTGGGTGTCTATTTTTTTTGGACATTTTTATGTTCGAGTGATCACTGCCCACCCGCCCCTCACTTTCTAAGCGTCAAATTTTTTCGATGTTGAGTTTACCAATGTCTCCCCGGATCCACCATGGGTTCCTGCTTTGAATAGGGGCACCAAGTACCGGGGCAACCCCTCCCCTGCCCGAGGATCTTTGAGTGGCGCTGGTTTCATCCGGCGATAGCGGTTTTTGAATTTGGCAATCCTAGTCTTGTTGAGTAGCGGGACGGCATATTTTCTGCTTTGCAAACATTGCTCAAGCCACTAGTGCAGTTCGTGTATCGAGAGCATCGGAAGAATATGGCGGAAGGCTCACCGAACCACATGGGGGCAAAACGAGTAAGAGACGATCGTGAGTGTGCAGCAAACAACCACGACTGGGTTGAAGAGAGTGTCACAACATCAACTGGACATGGTGCTAGGCAGTGGGCAATTTGTGTTGTGCTCGAGTTTACTGCAAACTAGTGCAGATGCGGCTCAAAAATTCGAGCCCATGCAAAAATGGAAGCATCGAGGATAACACAAGATATCAAATTTTTCTCGAAAAGCACGCCTATGTGACGGCACATGAACAAGTGGGCTGCCAATGGAAGCAACCTAGTTGTTAACAGCCACAGGAGTCACCTTCGAAAGGCATACTACTGTATTCACTGGCCAGAATTGGCTCAAGTCTACAGATATCGCGTGTCAAAATTTTAATGAGACAATATTTTTTGAGTCAAGGAAGGTGGAGTTGCCCAAATATGTATGGGGGGCAAAAGGCGGCCCGACGTCATCTATCTTTGCAGTTGCCCAATCGGCAGTGCAAGGGATGCTGGTCGCGTCAAAAAAGGTCTGTGACCAATACAAGGAGGTGGACCTAAAAATGCCGGTCTTCACCACAAACGAAATGCGGTTATGGGAAGGAGCAGACAAATTACGGGAGAAATTGGGCATTCAACTCAAATTGATAGCCCTGGTAGGCAGACAGATCGGCATGTGTGGAGGTGGACACCGATGCGCCAAGATGGCCGACCCCCCCCCCCCCCCCACAACACGAAACAGAACCATCTTTCATCTCCCACAGTGGGAGATCTCCTCTTCGCCCCTGTTTTTCTGGGCGAACAGAGAAAGATGTCCTTGATTAGTGCCCTATAGATTTTGATGAAATCCTGCAGATTTTTGATGGTGAAATCCCAAAACCAAAGGAGCAAGTAGAGCAAGAACAGGATGTGGATCGAAACAATGAATAGTTTGAAATCCAGTGTAACACAGAAGGGCTGCAAATAGACAAAGCAGGTAGAAATACAAAGATTCAATCACAAATGGATAGTACAAAAGATTTTATGAGAAAACTGGCCTGACTCTAGCTTCCAAGTTAGCATCAAGCACTTCATGTGCACTCTTTTGGATGACATGGAGTTGGTTAGGAATATGGGGCAAAGGAGTTAGGCCAGACACAGATTATAACTTGGCCAAGCAACTGAATTCAGAAACAGTTAAAAAGTACAACCACAATAAGTGGTAGAAACAATTGACTATAGGGGTCTTGGGGTGGGAGACCACTAGGCTTAACCTCCAAGGCCTAAAGCATGAAATGCCTATTTTATTTCGGTATATCCTCCATGAAGGAAGATACCTCCGCTCAGTTGAGTGGTAGGGGTGAACTTCATGGGGGGCTAGGGTTATAACCCTAGTTACTTTGAAAAAGTGTACTTAAAGCTTCAAAAGAGTAATAAAAATACTTAAGTTAGTCTTAGCATCAACAAAAGGGTTTTAAGGGGGGCATGGCCTGGATCAAGCCCTCCAAGAAAGGCATGGTAGTGACTTTTTCCTCCTGACAGTAGTTCACAGCCCCATCTGTACCACTACTGCAGTTCTGCGAAGTGAGGTGATTTCGATCCTGAGTTGCTTGCTTGTGTGAACATACCGCTGCCGTCATCAGGGCTGCCATCACCGGGGCCCTCGCCGAATATTCGCCAAAATGCCCAAAAGCGATGAGAGGGTTGCCATCTCCATCTATAATAAGCACACACAGGAGCCGTTGAAAGACCTTCAAACCCCCGAGGAGCATGTGGTCATTACACGGGGGACACACGCAATGCTAACATCATGGCCGACCATACCTCCCCCTACAAGCAAAATTTGCACTGGAGTGGAAACCAAATGGTTGCAGAAGAAAAACTACTCAATGGCCCCCCTAGATGTCCAATAAGGGGACCTAGCCAGTTGCCATGAAATTGTTGAAGTCTTCCTTGGCAAAAAGCACCAGTCACATGAGAGGATCCCAACGTTTGGGGCCACCCTGTATTCCCATCTCATCTAGACAGTGGATATCTACCAACACCGCCCCCTCCTACAGTACGAATCCACAAACAGGCTTAGATTAGGATTTGTCACCAAAACAGACGCCCAGAGTTTCATTAGAGGCCCCCTTCCCAAGGTCAAAGAGCTAGGATATAGTTTCAAAACTGGTGAGAAGAAAATTGAATTTAGGGATGGGGATAACGACAATGAAAGCGTGAGCAGTGTAGCGTCGGCCAAGTCCACTGGGTCCCGCAAACCTGCATCGGATGACAAGGTAGTATTTGTGGGCGTCCCGGAATTCCTCCCCCACAAACAACTGCGGGACCTTGTGCAGCGAGCGCTACAATCCAAGGGAATCAAAACCAAGGACTGTACAACCAACTTCGCTAAGTTGAGGTGGAGTATGGCAAGCATTAGGAAGCCAAATTGGCCATTGTCCGCACCGGGTGCAGCCAAGATTGGCGTGGATCAAGCCCTCCAAGAAAGACATGGCAGTGACCATTTTATCTTACTCCCCCCTGGAGTACTAGCTGATCAAGCTAGTAGGACCAAGGAAAAAGGCTTATACACAAAGATTCAATCACAAATGGATAATACAAAAGATTTTATATGAAAATTGGTCTGACTCTTGCCTCAGAGATAGCATTAGGCACTTCATGTGCACTCTTTTCGGTGTAATGGTGCTGGTTAGGAATGTGGAGCATAGATGTCAGGACCACACAGAAAATGACTTGGCCAAGCAACTGAATTCAGAAACAGTTACAAAGTAGAACCACAATAAGTGGTAGAAACAATTGAGTATAGGGGTCTTGGGGTGGGAGACCACTAGGCTTAACCACCAAGGCCTAAAGCATGAAATGCCTATTTTATTTCGGTATATCCTCCATGAAGGAAGGTACCTCCGCTCAGTTGAGTGGTAGGGGTGAACTTCATGGGGGCTAGGGTCACAACCCTAGTTACTTTGAGAAAGTGTACTTTAGGCAACAAAAGAGAGATAAAAACACTTAAGTTTGTCTTAGCATCAACAAAAGAGTTTTAAGGGGGGCTTGGCCTGGATCAAGCCCTCCAAGAAAGACATGGCAGTGACTTTTTCTTACTCCCCCATGGAGTACTAGTTAGCTAAGCTAGTAGGACCAAGGAAAAAGGCTCAAATATTCCCAAAATTACCTCAGAAAATGCATTAAACTTACCAAAAACACTCTCATCAGTTCATAGAAGCCTATCACACTGTAGGTACGCTCGAAAAACAGTGTAATGTACCGTGAATGATGTCCCTTGGATGGGGCATTCCTCAAAAGTCGCCAGCGTGCAACGAAAACTTTTGGTAAAAATTTCGGGGTAGTGGGGTTTGAGCCCAGGACTCCCTCCCTAGATCACAAATGCTTGCCCACTAGGGTACAGTCGAACGCTCTAATGCGGACGGATATCGCCGCATGAACAGCACTTTAGTAAACGTCCTGACCAAGGGCCAGGGCGGAGCAATACTCCCAATGGAGGACACAAATCTCCACGAGCTGAAAAAAATAGAAAATGAAACCAACAGGGAGTGAATCCTTTGGTTTAGCGAAAGGTGTAGCGATTTAAGAAGTCCAATCGGTAAAAATCGACGAAATCACGCGAGAAATCGTCATTTTTACACCAAAACTTAAAGTCGCAGACAAGCGCAACAGAAGCGGACTTCAGAAAAAGGGTTGCGCAAGCGTAAACGGCTCTTGAAAAAGAAGGTATGAGCCGTAGTTTTTCAAGTTCTAAAGGAGATTTTTGCACAGTTGCATCAAAATTTTTATAAACTTTACGGAAAAGTATGCAAAACCAATCCACACCACAGAGCAGGTGGACAACCCACCTCTCAGGTATGCCAGTGTCATTTCACATGCATGCATTGCGTTCGTGTTGGTTGCTTCCTTAAAACGTTAGGGTTGTCAACGCTGTGTTCGTTGGGGGTTCGGGTGCTCCTCTCCTTTGCTCTGCACAGGTCAAAATAGGAATGAAAGGTATGCGATGCGAATGGAGCGCGCAGCGCGCACGTAGGGTTAGAATATGCGCTGTGCTCGCAATGCATGTGCCTAATTGAGGCATTCACACGCTGTTTTGCTTTCCCTGTGCCCCAATTCACCCTTGTTCTCTCTTCACAGGTAAGAAAAGAAAGTGCTTGCTCGTGTTCCTGTTGCCGTAGCGCTAAAGTAGGGTTGCTTTTTTAAACCATGTCAACATCTCTGTGGGTTCATGTGGGTTCAATTCTATACACAGTGGTATGTACAGGGGGTGTTTGTGGCTTACAGTGGCTTCCTTTGGCTCCCTGTGGGTCCATCGGGCTCCCCTGTGGCCTAGCGTCCACCCAGCGCGTGTACCTGTGGCTTTACCTGGTGCCAAACGAACAGAATCACAATATGTACAGTTGATTTTTCAAGGAAAAGAAAAAACAGTGCTGTCAGTCCCCTCTGGGCTTTTAGGCCCTGGAGGTGCTGGGCGGACCGTGACTGGAACCATCAAAGTTTGTTTTGTAAAAAACAAAAACAAAACGCCCCTTGCCAGCTGTGATGAAGTGTTTCCACTTCAGAAAGAAATTGATTGGCTGAATAAAAAAAAAACAGGTACATAGATCAAGGGTGGTTGATTTGATGGGTGCATAATCAAAAGGCTGGTTGATAGCTGCAGAGTGATCTGCAGGAAGTCGATGTTGGTTCAGGCTGGATGCTGGTGTCAGTTTTCTGCCGCAAAAAAGACAAGTCAGAGTACGGTAACTTTTGCTGGGTATGTAATTGTGTGTGTGTGTGTGTGTGTGTGAATGTGTGTGGTTCCACTGTAGCCAAGAAAGCGGCTGTTGTTTGTGTTGCGTGTGAAGTGAGCTGACGTGCTGGTGCCTGGTGGGTGTCGGTGTGTGTAAGCAAAAAGAACACGGTTCAAGAGCGAAATAAGCTACTCCCGTTCTTGAGCGTGCGCTGCAGGTAACACCTGCGCTTGCACAGTGGCAAAGTGATCAACGAATTGAAACAAGTTGATCAGGGCAGTGCAGCATAGGCAGAAAAGCGCAAAGCACTGTGGAGAAGGGCAGAGCCGACTCTGACTGAAAAATCAGTGCCAAAGGCTGGAAGGGCACACAGCGAGGCTGTTGAATATGCGGCCTCGGGCAATATAAAAGCAAAGGTGAATCCATATATAGCATAGAGAAAGCAAAGAAAGCCTTGATGGACGGCATGTGAAGCTGCACGCAATCGCCTTTTTTGAGATGCGTGGATCAAATCTTACATTCCGTAAAGAACAGGCAGTCGCTTTTCAATTACTTGGCTTGAAGTGCTCGTGAACACTCTGCTACTGAAGCAGGCAGCCCTTTTGGTTGCTCGGAGATGGCGCTGACGATAGCGGCGGTGGGCGTCCCTTGCTCAATCCACAGCAACGGCATTCAGTACGGTCCTGGAAGTTTTGATATCCGCAAGAGCACCACCAATCGTGACGCATGCGGCCTACCGGGTCTCTCACTCCCTGGATGTGGACTCCTTGGTTGAGTCGGTGGTATGCCTCGGCGTAAACCAGGGCTGCATTTTGACAAGTCGCCGTTGAGTGCATGGCAGGCAGGGCGGCCGTCTGGGGCGTAGCTTTGGCGCCAAGTTGGCGTCGCTGACTTGTGTCATGGCGTTGTCGAGGGCGAGTTCTTCTTAGCGCAGTCGGACGATGGCAAGCAGTCGACTCTGTAGCTTCGCGAAGAAGAGGTGGATACCTTTGGAGGTCACGAAGGTCGCCTACGCTGTCAGAGCTGCTTTCATCGTGGTAGTTTCCGTGCGGTTTGAAAGACCCAACGAACTCTCTCAACGGAACGCGTTTCGTATTCTTTGCATGGCGTCGGATTCTTTTTCGTAGCCTGAGCTTGCGTTCACGGCGTGCAAGCGGTCTTTGTTGAGGAGGTCGGCGCAGCCGATCATAGATCTGTTCAACGAATATGCTAAACGAGATAACGGCATAAAGAAAGTACAGAGGTTCCTGCAACGGGGCGCCTATGCTCGTGCTGACGGCTGCTTCACTTTCCGAGTGTCCTGCTGCAGGCTGGCGCTGTGTGTGTTGTAGCGGCGGCGGTGCTGGCAGCGGCTGTGGTTCACTGTACGTTTCCGAAAGTGCCTCGTTGAAGCGGTCTAGTTCTGGTGTTAGTTGCAATTGGCGTCGGCTGAACTCTGGATTGCGGGGAAAAAGGTGTAGGTGCTGAAGAAGTTCTGCGGTGCGTTGATAGTCTGCGAGTTTGGAACAGAGCTGCGCTGCGAAGTTATTAATCGCCTGTTCCAGATGCTCGGCCACGTGAATTCTTCGATCGCATTCCATGGGTAATAAAAAATCGAAAAAAAATAGACACTCAGAAAGTGATAAAAAAGTAGGGTTGCTTAAAACGCTTAGGCTTGTTTTGCGCTGTGCAGTGCGCCACTCTCTCTCCTCTTTCTGCAGGAAACAAGACAAGGAAAACATGCATGACACACATTGCATCAATCGTTTAGGGTGGTTTATAATTCGACGTAGGTTTGTTTAAGCGCGTAGCGTTGTTTTGCGCTTGTGTTTTCCTCGGCATTCATACCATGCGTCGCGAGTAAGGTAGGTAAGCCCAGGAGGAGCTCACCTCCTGGTTGAGTCACGCTCTGATTGGTTATGTTGGGTAAGATTAGGTAAGAGTAGGAGAAATTGGGGACCCTGTGCATATCTCTGCATGCATATGACACATCAAAGGGTAGGCCACGCGAAGTGCGCACGGTACAACTCTTGTTTAGGTTACCCAGGGGCTGCACCCTACGTTCTTTAAGAAAACGGGTGGAGTTCCTTAAGCTTGCTTGCTTGTACTGAGGATCAGGATATGCGTATTATAGGGCAGCCTGAGAAGCGTATAACACGTGGAGGCTGTCTTGGTTCCTCAGTCTTGAACCTCAGTCAGTGGCCTTTGCTTTACAGGTGGGAAGGTAAGGGCGATTGGTGTAGTCTTTCTTGGCAGCGCTAAAATATGCTGCGCGGATCACAAAAACAAAAAACTGCAGCTCAACCAAGAGTGGTGAGTGCAGTCCGACTTCACTGCCATCCACGCTGTGCACGCACGCTAAGCACTCCCTCCATCCAAGCCCTGACAGGGAAGCGCGTAGTGGTGTCCCTGTTAGGCCACAGCCGCTTAGTAGCGCTGTGTTCTCTTGCTTTCCCACAGGAGGGTCAGTAGGACCCGAGACTTCATTGCCTTCAACTCCCAGTAGAGTGTGTAGGTGTTAGGGTCAGCAAGCCTGGCAGGTGTTGAGCGCAAGTGATGAGTGCTCACCCTGCCGTCGAAGGCTGGTGCTGGCGTTAGTGAGTGTAGTGTAGTGGTGTCTCCTGTCCCGCGTGCTTTTCCACGTGGCCAGGGGAGTGCGTTAGCTTTTGGCCTTTAGCAAAAATGGGCGTTTTGTATGCCCTTAGCACACTTGGCCACCCCTCCCCTCTAGTACGTAGGGCTTTTGCCGTCTTCCCCCAAGGATAGGCGCCAGCAGAGAAATTGGGCGCCATAGGAGTGGTAATAGTAACTGACTAGTACCTTCGGTCCGACATCAGCGAAGCCCGGTCTCCAGGAGCCACGCCAGGGAGAGAAGTGAGACACATACAGACATACGTAGCACACTTAGGGGTATCGTAAACCCTGTAAGGAAGGGTAGAACCCCACGGATCTGGACCAGTCAGGTGTCCTAACTGTGGGCTGGGTTGTCCCCAAGGAGGGAAGACACACTTTGCCTCATAACACCTTGCTTGTCATTCCCCCCTGGTGTAGTGAGCCACCGTTTTTCGTTGGCTCCCCAAGGTCATTACATCAGGGCAGTCCCCATGCAACACATGGTCAACAAGGCATACACTCGCTGGATGGCTGCAAACCTGATGAGCGGCCACCTGGTCCACGCTGGAAACCATAGGCATGGGACTGCAGGGCACGGACAGGGTCAGTGCAGTGCTCAGTAAGCAGTGGTCTGTGAAAAACCAATGGCCTTCGGCCAGGGAGTGGTTGTCACGGGGGGCTAACGGTCCTGTCCTGCGATGCAATGCGGGACAACTGTGACAACAGCTCTTACTTAGCCCACGGAAACTGCACCCTGTTTTGCGCGCCGAACGCGCAGAAAAAGACCGGTTCGCAACAGGGCAAAAAAACTATTTTTTTGGATGTTTGATGAACGTGATTTTAGACGTAGGGAAATAAATTGCTTTTTTAGTGCTGTGCAACTCCGCGCTCCTCAATGCGACGTTTTTTACATTTCTCTGGCGTTCTGAGTGCGCGAGGCCTCGCGCACTCAAGATGTTCAAATTAGAGTTTATCATCAAACCCAAACACCCGTAAGGACTGGCGTTTGCGGAAATACGCAGCTCGGTACACGGTAGTAAAAGTAGGACTGTGTCGCCCACGGAGCATTGGAAGTGTAGGACTGTCGGACTTCCCATGTTAGGGGAAACACATATACTGCAAAGTGAAAATAGAATACAAATTTAGGCACCCTGAGTGCGCGAGGCCTCGCGCACTCAGGTCACGTTATGTATTGAATTTGCAGAATGGAAACAACGCGTACAATTGTAGGTACGGTACCAGACGGACAAACTCATTTGATTTTTCGGGTGTATGTGTGTGTAAACACCATGTTGGTCAGATATAACAAGGCATAGAACATTGTCCCACGGAAACAATCAGTGCGCGAGGCCCCGCGCACTCAAACGACGGAAGAAAATGAAAAAGCAGGCAGGTCAGGTCAGGCACGCCGGTATTTACATTCCCTTTCACGGCTACCACCTGTGACAGTCGATTATACATCGGTAACCTTCGTCATATTTTTCAGGGGATCAGGGGAATGATTTGCTTTTTTTCAACAGCCACTCAATGGCAGACGTGTCCGGTTCTAATAGCGGCCGTAGCCTTCGCTTCCTGATAGATATGGTTTTTTCTTTCCAACTGGGTTTACAAAAGGAAACCGAATAGGAAATTGTGGTTGCGAAAACGGTTTTCGGTTACTGGGAACGGAGCGCACGCAGACACCAAATACAATCTGCGGCGGCAGCACGCGCACCAGAAATGACGACAGGAAAAGGCAAGATGTTTTGAAACACATTGTTTTTAAAGATCGCTGTGCGAAACGATAACCAAAATATGTGCGTAAATCTAATTCCACAGAGAAAGACGCAAAATGCCACTTCGAGGCAGAAAGTCCGTAACACATCAGATGATAGCAGAAGTAAGCAAAGGAGCAGCAGCACTACGAGAGGCATGCGCAGCAGAGCCAGCATACCAAACAGCAGACGACCTGTGGAAAGGACTCAAACGAAACGACCTGGCGGCGCAACTGGTGTTAACATTTGCACAGCGACTCAGGTTCAACAAAAGAACGCGCCACATTTTACCAGCAGCTAAAAGGCAGGAGGACAAGCGCTGGGTGCGCATTTTGCAACAGGAGGGCTGGGACCCATACCTGTTGATGCGTCAACGGGCAGTACCAAACAGGAAAAAACCAGGAAACAAAACAGGGTACCTAACACAAACACAAAGACGAACAAAAGTACGACTTGGGCAAGCAGACGCTGCCGCAGATACAGTGGACGAACAGGCAGCAGCAGCACTTAAAGCAACGTGGTCACTGGTGCTTTCGTCGTGTTGCGTGCTGTGGATAGACAACTGGTACCGGGCACAATACAGGACACACCCAGACGAAAGTGACCGGTCACAAGACTGTACTGCAATGGCAGTACTTCAACTGAAGCAGAGGCCCACATATTGGGCAGGACATCCAGCCGTTGAGGACCTGGCAGTGCGGATAACGACAGTGGCAAGGGCTCTGCAACAACGTGAACGAAGAATCCCCCAGACTTTGCGTGACATGGGGTATGCAGATGGGTGTACACCAGACACCGGAAACGTGAGAGCACCGTTGGATGTGAGGAGGGATGCAACAACCGTGCAGGCACCGGGCCGGCGCCCGTTTGCCCTGTCAAAAGAAAAGGTAACTGGTGGTGTTGGTCTGTTAAACTTGTTACACTTTGCAAAGGACGTAGCGCAACAGACAAACAGAGTTTTACCGCTGTTGGTTGACGAAAACATACACTACAGGATGCTAAAGTTGTTGTAGGGTGCCAAGAACCAACGATGGAACATGCGTGCGTACCTGCGTTACGTGCCTGTAGTTTACGGTGTCTGGCATGCCTACAAGTTCGTTGTTACTCATACTTTTCGGGTGTTCTGGCCCATTCTAACCTACCTACGGAAAGGTCTGCTACGACCTGGTTCCACCATACTATCATACCCCAAACTGATAGTTATGGAAAAAACTATTGCTGCGCTGATGCTTGCCACCCCCCGAATACTACGCCCGTATCGGCGCGAGGCACAAGCTGCAACCGCGATCTGTGGTCGTGACACTGCGCATGCCAACAGGGCAGCAGTGGCAAACACAGTCTTGCATTTGTTGTTGGAATGGTGCCCGTTGTTGTTGTACTTGGGCCACGTGGTACGGGAATGCAACTGGTCAGGGGAAAAACAACGGTACAGGGTCACGAGCCCAGGAGGTGTTGCAGTTGAGTTTGTGTCTGTTGAGGAGGCTGCGTCGAGGACCGTATGACACCGTACTGAAGTACGAACGCACGATCATATGCACATTGCTGTACAACAGCAAGTGGCACCAGGACCTGCCCGGTCAGGCACACTCAGAGTAGTTTGGAGAAGGGATGTTGAGCAAGTTGGTGCGGGACAAGGCGAGAAACACGGGTTCTGTTACTGTTGAGGAGGTCGAAAACCATTACTTGTTGCTAAAGGTTGGTCCTGGTGGCAAACGCGTGGGGTTGCAAAACGTTCCCAAGAACCTGGTACACAGCATGCGACAACGACTGATAAGATTTTTGGCGACAGACCGAATTTGCATGGCGTATGTGGAATGGGAGTCGGCCAGAGTCAGCACCGTTGCAACTTCGTGGCCGCGGAGGTTACCGAGATTTCCACCCTCACCTACACAACCCCTTGGTTACGACCACTACCGGCTACTTGGTCACAGCGTACTGGAACCCCTCATTGACCAGAAAACAAATCCCATCAACCAACTGAAACGGAAACTGGATGCTGTTGTGGGGCGGAGAACAGATATGGATGCCGACAGACAGGAAGCAGCAACACGCAACGTGCGGCAACGCTTGCGGTAACAGACGCCTGCAGTGCGCGAGGCCTCGCGCACTAAACGTTGCGAGAAACAGGTATGTAATGCGATGTGAGTGCGCGAGGCCTCGCGCACTGAGTAGTTCGCTAAGTGCCTTAGATTAAGTCACAACAGAGACAGTTGTGGAACAGATGTGCGAAAACGACCTGCAAAACACCGTTTCGACTGATTTCAGAGTTCAAATGACCGTGTTTCAAGTCGTGCCATTTGCCCTTTTTAGGTATCTTTTGGCATCATGAGTGAACCAGGGTCGCCAGAACGTCCAGCACCAGACACAGAGGCCATGGAGTCGTCACCAGGGACCGACCAAGGGGACACGCCGAAGAAAGGACGCAAGAAGAAGGGTGAGAAGAAGCCAATACCGGAGATGAAGCTCACAGTCGACGTGCAACAGTGGTTGCAGCAGGAGAATGGTAAAGCCGTGAAGGTAAAGATTGCTGATTTGAGAGTTGACAAGACCAAGGAGCGCGGACAGATCCGATCCATCAACTATGACGATGTTGCCAGGAAAGTGACGGGATACCAAGCACTGCCACCAGCTGGACCGTTGCGCGTAACGGCGTGGGAGGATAGTGGTATGACTCGCTTCGCGTTCGATCGAAGACGTTTCTTTTCTTTGCTTCGGTACATGGTTTGCTTTGCAGATGGCTCACTTTACGTTCTGAATGGTCAGCATGGCACAGAAACATGCAGAAAGATTCAGGAACTGCGTCTCGCAGAAGGCAAAGAATTGGAGGACTGGCAGGAGTTTTGCTACGTTGACATTCTGAAGTACGAAACACCTTGGAGGATCCGGGCCAAGGTTGCAGGATTGCAACAAGCTGGCAGCCAGTCTGTGACGTGGATTCCGCAGTCCGAGGCGCTGGACAACATGTTGTTGTACATTGAGGACCAGAAGCGGGAAAAAGAACCATAAGATTTCGAGCGGTTCAAGCCTGCTGTTGTCCAGGCCGCCGTCAACTCTGCGTTTCTTGCACCCGAGTCTTTGGAGGAAGCAGGACACACAGTATGTATTCGTGTATCGCACGGTTATAATGCGCGCGGCCTCGCGCATTCCATGGCATTGTTTTCCCTCGCAGGAATCGACATTCAAGAACTGGAGGGACATCTTCTCCCTGGCATATTAATGCGGTCGTGAGGCGGTTACTGGCATGAAGAACCTCCAGAATAA
The DNA here is from genome assembly GCA_964036045.1 of Eutreptiella sp. 'Long Island Sound 2002'. Classification (NCBI taxonomy): domain Eukaryota; phylum Euglenozoa; class Euglenophyceae; order Eutreptiales; family Eutreptiaceae; genus Eutreptiella; species Eutreptiella sp. 'Long Island Sound 2002'. Next base: position 45,883,055 of record OZ038396.1, read on the forward strand.
GAGCAGGAAAGATGAAGTTACAAGGAATGCCTTCAAGAAGCTGGAGGGGCTGCATCTACCGAGCTTATTGCGGAAAGTCTGTGCGCACATGAACCTGAAGGACTCGACCTTACACACCACCCAGAACTACATTGACGTGCAGATTACGGATCAATGGGTTACTTTCCATCTTGACCATCCGGACAATAAGCAGTATGTCAACCAGACGGCAGGTATGCGTCAGTGTCCAAGCTTCAGTGCGCGAGGGCTCGCGCACTCAACCACCGTTTTCACATCCGTACAGCTGCCGATGCGAAGATCCGAGCAGAAGTCGCAGCACTGGGCACGCCGCAACTGAAAATTGGGCTGGGAAATTGGGGTTACTGGCCGGATACAAGTACGAGGTATCGGTCGCCGTGGCCAAAATGGAAGACGTTGCTCAATGCACCTCTGTGGCGGACTGGGGACAAGGGCGCACCTCCATTACCACAGACGCTGGCCGTGCGGAAACAACTGCAAAGGAAGGCTGAGGCACCATCATCGGCAGCTTCACAGACACAGCTGAGTACTGGCGATGTGGGTATTCTGTTGCAGTGGTTGTTGTGGACGACACGCCTGCCATGGCCGCAAAAAATGCGATGTCCGACCTCCGTACTAAAGTGGCGTTTTTGGCTGTGTCAACAATCAAGCAAAAGGATTTTGGGAATGCCGTTGGAGGTGCTCTGCAGCATGCAATCATCATGCGGTACATGTTGGAGGCTGATCAGACGGAGCAGGGAGCAACAGCTGCACCTTGGGATACTCAAGAAGAGTGCCTTCAGCGTGGCATTCCACTGTGGGTTTTGGACAGCAACCAAGTGCATGAAGGGCACCAGCAGGTGCATGCTGCAGAGGCCGTCCAGGAAACTGTCGTGACTGAGGCCGCCGCTGACGACACTGAGCCTGTTGCGCCTGCACCTACTTTGCCAATGCAAGCCAAGGTGAAGAAGACTGCCAAAGTTATACCAACTCAGGGTACTGCAGCCGGAAAGGGAACCCCCTCGAGTAGCAAGAAGAAGGCAAAAGGAAACGAGAAGGAATCGGACAAGCCCACGGAATCAGACGACGATGATACCGACGAGGAGGAGGAAGAAGAGGATCCGGAGCAAGTACTGGAGACCCAGCAGAAGCGCAAGCCGGCAGCCGCCGCTCACTTCGATGCAAGCCCCGCATCTGGTAAGGAACAGCCGAAGAAGAAAGCGAAGACTGCAGCCACCGCTAGTGCAGAGTTCAAGCCCCCCTCGCGTTCTGGTGCCCAGCCGTCTCGTGGTACCGTTGCCTCTCCAAGTGGGACAACTGCGGTGGCAAGAAGCCTGGGTTCAAGGTTGTCTAAGGTTGCTGGACCGAAGAAGAAGTAAGCCACCATTAACCCAAGTGTTTCTCCTGGTTTTTACAGTCATGTGTGCGCGAGGCCTCGCGCACTCGCCTTCGACGCGAATGCAATTATATGCCCTTAAGGGCTTGTACATTCTTGCCGCGCTTTTATTTCAGTGTTTGTATGTTGTGTGCTTCCTGTCTTGTTTTTGTTCCCTTCTTAGACAATTGTTTCCATGACCTTGAGTGCGCGAGGCCTCGCGCACTCAGGGACATAAAAAAGCAATTTATTTCGCATGACAAACATAGGTGCAACTGGAGACCTGCAGAATGTCATTTTTGAAAATGAGCTCCCGAACAGGCACACACCAGTTGGGTTTTGAGATACAAAAACGACAAGACTGGTAAAACACACCCTTCAAATCAGACAAAATAATAGTTTATTTTAAAAAACAAAAAGTGGAAAAAAGCAGCAAATTGGGTAAAATTGTATTTTTTTGGTGGTATCTGGGTCATGTGTGTTGCAAATGTCCAAAAAAAATAGTTTTTCAGGCGGTCATTTTTTAGGTCCTTCTCTTCCAAAAGGGGGGTGCAGTTTGCGTGGGCTAAGTCTTACACCCATACACAGGCACGTCTGCACAAGAGTGCTCACTGCACCTGTAAGGTTAGAACACAGTCAGTAGACTAACACAAAGAAATTAGTTTTTCTTTTTACGCTGGGACAGAGTCTCAGCACGGGTTAGTAGCTGCCCCTCGTTGTTCTCAACGAGGTAGGAGCGGAAGATGGGGTTGATACTCCCATCTGGTTGTATGAAGGCTGACATAGGTTCCCAGGTCGCCTCAGATAATTCATAGCCATCCCACAGGGTTAGGAATTTCCAGCCCTGTTTATACTCGTGGCGAGCAATACCTGCAACCACGTAGTAACCATGGACTGCCATCTCATCGGCAGTCATCTCTTCGAGTTCATCTGCCTCCTCTGGACTGGCAGCGTTCTCTAGGTCTATACGCTCGACCTCACTGTCCCTGAGGCGCCACTCATCCCAGGACAAATCGTCAGGGGAGTGATAGTGCCTCAACTGTTTAGGCGCACACAGCAGTTCACCACCTAGACGTGGACTGCACCTGACATGGATCCTGGATCCATCTATCCTGATGATACGATAGGGTCCAAAATAAGGGTCCTGTAGGCAGTTACGTGGCCAGGAGGGTAGGCGTGAATGGTGAACCAAGACAAGGTCACCAACCTTGAAGCTGGCAGGTCGCCGTAGGCGGTTCCGTCGGCTCAGCTCACGGTCACGAATGTGTCTCAGGTTAGTACCAGCCTGGTTAGCCAGAGACTTCTTGTGTTCCAGCCAATCTCCCACAGGGCTCTTGAAGTCCTCGGGAAAGGGGGTTTTGAAGAAACAAGCAGGTCGTCCTCCATGGAACAGTTCGTGGGGGGTGAAACCCGTAGAAGAGCTCCGCTGTGAGTTCATGGTCAGCACTGCCCAGGGCACTAGGCGTACCCAGTCTTTGGTACGTTCCTGTTTTATCAGGATTCTTAGGTTTTGCTCCACCACACGGTTCTCTCTCTCACAGAGAGGGTTAGACGTGTGGGTATAGGGCACACCTGTGGTTACCTCCACGTTGAGGGCATTTCGCACTCGTTTGTACCACCCAGTGTCACTGCGGATGCGTACATCTTCATCAGAGTGCACCTGCTTAGGTGCTCCATAGGGTTCGAACCATTGTTCGACCAACATTTTCACAGTCTGCTCACCTGTGATTTTCTTATTGCAAGGGAACACACGGGTGAAGCGAGATAGGCCACAGGTGACCACTAGGCAACTATCATAGCCGCCGAAGCGTGGTAGGCCGTGGATGAAATCCACATAGAGAAGAGAGTGAGCACAATAGGGTATGGGTAAGCTGGAAATCAGTCCCCTATCCCTACTGTCGCTCTGCTTGCTGGCATGACAGCCACAAGCATCCACAATGGTCTGCATACGAGACCTCCGTTCAGTCAGGGTTAGACTAGAATAGAAACACTCACGGAAGAAGTCCACTGAGCGATTAGTGCCAGTGTGACCAGAACTGAGATGGGACCACTGTAGGCACCCATCCAGTCGTGCCTCAGGCACAACGATACGGTCCTCGTAGAAGAGGTACTGGTTGTTTTTATACCACTGGTGCCCGTCAATGACAGGGGGTTCGAGACCAGTGCTCAGGGTTTGGAGAATTTCTTTATACTCTGACTGATAGTCGGTTAGGCTCCAACCCTCCATGATTCCAGCTGTGCGCATGGACCGGTCAAGTTGGACATCCATACGCTGGAAAGCCTCTTTGACGAGTGTCTTAGAGCTCTCACCTATAAGCGCATTGAAGTTATTGCGCGATATATAGTCAGACAGTTCATTTTTTATACCGGGGATATGATGAACTGTCAGCCTGAACTGGCTCAGGTAAGTCCACCACCGCTTTAGTTTTGCTTTCTCTGGTGGTGGGCCCTTCTGAAAAGACTTCACAGGTTCCTGGTCACAAAGCCAGACAATAGGGTTAGATCCCAGGAGTCGGGATTGTGACAAAAGCACCAACATACCGGCCAGGAGTTCCTGGTCATAGGTGCTGTAATTGGAACGCGCTTGGTTCCGTTTCCAATTCCAGTGTCCCAGTGGCACCAGCCGCCACTCACTGGTAGGATAGTCATGTTTCAAGGGACCATCACGGTTCAGTCCACTAGTAAGATAATGGCAGTGGGTTAGTTCAGCTGGGTTAAGCTCCTGCCATTGGTAGATCGTTCCACCCCCCCCTACATCACTGGCATCAGTGATCAGGACTATCTCGCCCTTAGGGCGGGGTACTCCCAGGCAGTTGGAGGAGGCAATTTTCTTCTTCAACTCCTGGAAACACTCCTCCTCTCTGGCGGTCCACCTCCAGGGAGTAGTTTTCTTGATTAGGTCAGTGAGGGGGGCAGAGGAGTAGGTAAAATTGTGGATGTGACGCCGATAGAAATTACAGGCGCCCACAAAACTCCTCACGTCGTGTAGACCCTTCTTAGGGTCATCGCGAATCTGCATGTCCTGTAGGGGCTGCATCTTAGACGCGGCCGGTTTCCACCAGCCATACGCCACGCCGAAACCCAAATATTCCATCTCCTCTTTCATAAACTCACATTTTTCGAGTTTGATTCTGAGATGGTTTTCTTGACCAACAATGAAAAATTCACGGAGGAGGAGGATATGGTCCTCTTGGGTATTAGTACCCAAACTCACGTCGTCGATGTGGGCCTCCATTTTTGCACCCCAAGAAATCAACTCCTGTACTAGAGGTCTGCGCCTCAGTATGTACAAAATTTTATTCATCAGTTCCTGGAAGAGCGCTGGGGCATTAGCCACCCCGAAAGGCATGACCTTCCACTTAGGGGTTATAAAAGCCAGCAGCTCCTGAGCTGCGGCGGTTAGGTCTACCTGCCAGAAAATACTGCGTTTGTCCATTTTGGTCTTGTACCTGCACTTGGCAATACGCTCCAGGGTATTTTCCATGTTAGGAATACTCCCTGAGTGGTTCTGGGTTTTCTTGTTGACCTCACCATAGTCAACAACCAGTCGTAGGGCAGTCGACCCTGGTTTAGCCACCAGGAAACAGGGACTGCAGTGATGGGGGTAGTCCCCCTTCTTATATTCCTCCACGAGGCCAGCATCAATACATTCCTGGATCTGGTGCTCGATTTCTTCAACCTGTTCCTGTGGAGCGGGATAGGGATGACGCCTCACTCGCGTCTTTTCAAATTCAGGTTTCAGTTTCAGGTCCATCTGGACCAGTTTTTTACAAGAGAGGGGGGGCGGCAAGGCGCCGAATAACTCCTCATAGGTTAGCAGCAGTTTCTTCAGTCGGGGGTCAAGGTTAAGACTCTCGATTTTCTGCAGGAAATCCTCCTCAGCATGGCGGTTGCTCTTTCCATGTTCTTTCTTTTTCTGCTGATCAGCAGTTTCGGCAGGTACAGAACCATCGTCCCACTCAGGGGAACATTGCTGCCCATAGTGCAAAGAATACACTAGCGGTATCTCAGGATCAGGCAGCATATAGGAATCATCGTCCTCCTCAGACCAGATGGAGGATTTCCAGGTCTGTCTGAGGTATTGCAGCCGCTCCTGACGCTCAATACCTTCGGCCTTCAGGTACAGCAGCCGTCTGAGTTCCTGAGTGTCATGCTCAGACAGTGGCATGTTATTAGAAGCAGGCCGCGCTAGAGCATCGGGACTCCGGGCCACGGGTTCACCTGTGTGCATAGGCTGCATGTGTAGCACCAGTTTCCCAACAGGGGAAGTGGGTTCTGAGGTTGACTCTAGATCTACCTCCTCCAGCAACGGCTGAGCTAGGAAGGCACTGTGTTTTAGATCAACAGAGTTAGGATCAACAGGAGGGATAGTGCTGGCGATCTCAGACAGTTGGTCGTCAGCATCCTCCTTAACAGCTGCAGGTTCCAGATAGCCATCGGGAGATTCACACCCTGGAAGTGTGGCAGATAGGTGCTCAGGAGATCGATTTTTGAGATCAGAAAGGGTCAGGCCACGATTTTCGGCCAGGACCTCTTTCAGTAGCCCCTGGTCTAGGTCTCACAGGGGTACAGGATTGAGAGATCCATCGACGATGGACAAGAAAGTTGCCCGCTCAGGGGCCTGCATAGCTGTGTCTGAGTCCTCAGGCACATAGATGAGACCGTCGGGGAGTTGCACTCTTCCCACGGTCATTCGATCTAGCATACGGCGCCAGTAAGCGTGTTCACCAGAGCAGCCCCAGTCAGGGGTGCACATGACAACCCTTCCTCCCTCATAAGCGATTTTGGTTAGAACTTTGGCGAGCAGGGAGAAGGGAGGGTTAGCATACACTGGCCCATTGCTTTCCAGAAGAAATGGAAAGCGCTGTTCAAATGTTTCGAGCAGTACAACTGCATCATGTGCTGTTGTCGGCTCGCAAACAATTCCACCTGGATGTCATCCAGGTTTACCTGAAGGGCCGCCAGTCCATTTTCAAGAACGTGACGGGCCAATTGGTAGTTTTCAGTACGATAGTTAGTCTTGGATGCGTAGCGCAGCCCAGACTCTTTTCGTCCTGACAGCTCCAAAGGTACGGAGAAGAGCCCACTGCCAAAGTCGCAGTGCAAAGGATAGGGGCGGTGGAGAGACAGCATTTTTACCTGGGGGTTTCTTCGTAGGAAGTCGGTACCAATGACGATGTCAAAGGCGTCGGTGTCCAGCACTCTGCAGTGTTGAGTCACAGTTTCGTCGCCCAGGCATATAGTCACATCGACCCCCCACAAGGAATGGATGGTACGCCCATCCCCTACTCTTATGGCCACGGTCTTAGTTTTCTTGAAAGTTTTTAGCAGGCGCCGGGCCACTATGGAAAGTGTTGCACCGGTGTCAAGCACCGCTGGAAAAACTTGATCCCCGATTTTCACGAGGATCCAGAAAACCAAGTCCTCCTCTTCGGAGCCGCCCCCCTACTCCTCAGCAGGGAACTTGACATCCACCCCTGCAGCCATGAGGGACTTGGCCATCCAGGCCAGTCGCCTCTTCTTGGAGTTATTCCCCTCAGGGGAAGCGTTATCCCCCTGTGGGCGCTTCTCGGGGTCACCTTCGGCGGGAGGAAGAGTAGCAGCGGGCGCTGAGGAGCGCCTCTGGGGGTTAGGGGGTCCACCTTTGCCACCCCCCTTGCCACCTCCTTTACCACCTTTATCCCCATTCTGGGGGTTTCTGGTGGGTGTTTGGGTCTTCTGGCGTTCAGCCTCCTGCCGCTTGAGTTTATCACTCTCGCGTTTCTTTATGTGGCATTCGTCCTCTTAGTGACGACGTTTGCCACAATAGCCACAGGTGATGGTACACCTGAAATGATCTTGATGGGCCACAGTTTTCCCATCCTTGGAGTGCTGCTGTCGTTTCATCTGCAGCATACAACTACTGCGGTGGTCGCAGTCAGGGGCAGGACAAGGTCCCCCCTTGTCATTGACAGGTTTACAGTAGAACAAAGGGGGTATACCTGCATAAGGTTCAACGTCATTCATGGCACGTAGGTTACCCCTTCCTTTACCACCTCCCTGGTTGGCGTTAGTGGGATTTTTAGGCCCTTTCCTTTCGCCACGTTCGGGGGTGGGGGTACCACCTCGGCCCAAGTGCTTCTTGAAGAATTTCTCCATGTGGGAGTCATTCTCCCTCTCAAGAGCTAGCTCAATCAGCAGGTCCACCAGTTCGTCGTACGAGTGGGTCCGGCTTTTCCTCTCAGAGGTAGCGCGGCAGTCATCCCACGTACGTTGGGGGATCTTACTCATGAGCCACAGGTGGGGCTCAGTGGCTCCGTAGGAGCCCAAGTTCATCCGTGAAAACAGATACTCTAGGTCGCACACGTATTCAGAGACTCGCGCAGCGGATGGAAACTCAGGGAGCATAGGTAGCTCCTCTATCTGTGTGCGCACACTGAGGTCAGTCTCATAGACTGGGAATGTTTTCTCCAGTCTTTGGAGTACCTCTACCCAGGTTGAACAGGTTTTCACAATCTGTTTCACCTGTTTTTGCAAAAATTTCTTTTTGCAGGAGCGTTTCAGCGCGCTGGGGCCCTGTCCCAGAACGAAATAAAAAGACGAGTAAAAAACGACGAAAAATTTTTCTGAATAGCTGAAAATAAAGCTAATTAGCATAAAAAACGCTTAGGCCAAAAAGCGCGCTGCGAAACGCGTAAAAACGCGACCAAAAATCTTTCGACGTGAAATAGGTGAATAGTTAACGCCGTAAGCACCGTAACGCTCGTGGGACCCCAACGCCGTCCTTGCCGTCGTCTAACTCGCTATAGGCGCAAAGAAAAACGCGTCGCGAGCAGCGCGTAAAACTCGAAAACTTTTCATAACTCGCCACGACCCCTCACGTCGCGCCCTGCCGCCTTTTTCTTCTTATTCTTCATGCACCTCCCTCCCCACCCTCGTGCCCATCACTCCCCTTGCCCTGCAGCTCAGGCGGCGGCCCTGGGGGAACGCGGTTCACCCTTAGCAATGGACACCAACACGCTCCACGACGCCACGCACAAGAACAAGGCCGAGAACATCAAGAACGACGGGTAGCACGTAAGGCACAGCAGCGAATATGGTCTTGCTGCACGCGAGTGTGTTGGGTCGTGTATAATTTTTTTTTATTTTCAAAAGCAAAAAAAAAAAAAAAGAGTTTTCAAAGGCACGGAAAAACGGCAGAGGTTTTTAGCAAAGGAAAAGAGGACAAAAGGAAAAACAAACACCAGCAGCGCAGACAACCGCACAGCACAGCCAACCAGCACAGCACCGCAGGACAGCACAGCACCGCAGGACACGGCACAGAGCGCAGGACACCACAGGACAACGCACAGCACAGCAAGACACCACGACACACCAGAGCAGCACCACCACACCGCAGAACGCCCAGGGAGACACCACAACGCACAGGGACACGCCACAGCACGAGGCACCAACAACAGCGCAGACCACACAGGCGCCGCCCGACAGGCCGCAGGAGGGCAAAGCAAACACAAGCAGCACCGCAAAACGACAGCAGAGCACGACAGCACAGCACCACACGACAGCACAGCGCCACAGCACACGACACAGGGAAGCAGGGCACCACAGCCAGCACAACAAGGCACCCAGCGCACAGAGCGGAGAAGACAGGGAACGCACAGCGCGAGGAAAAGAGCACCACAGCACGCAGACACCAGCACCGTGCCAAAAACAGCACAACCAACCAACAGCACAACACAGCACAGCACGACAGCCCACAGGAGGGCAAGGCAAGCCCCAACAGCACCGCAACACGACAGCAGAGCACAACAGCACAGCACCACGCGACAGCACAGCACCACAGAACACGACACAGGAAAGCAGGGCACCACAGCAAACCACACCAACCACAGGGAAGCAGACCACGCGGCCAAACGGGGACACCGACACCGGAACACGCCACCAGCAAACAACCACGGGCCACCAGACCCAGCACCGCACCACGGCACACCACAGGAAACAGCACAACACACAGCAGCGCACCACAACACCAGGCACCAGCAACAGCACGCACCACACGAACAGCACAACGCGAGCGCACCAGCACAGCGAAGCACAACACCGCACAGAACGGAGAGCACAGGGAACGCACAGCACAGCACCCCAAAAACACAGCAGAAGGCAGAGCGGCGAACAACAGCACGCACCACCGCGCCACGACAAAACACACACAGCACAGAGCACACAGCGCGGGGGAACACCGCAAAACACAGCCCCGCAGAGCACAGGGCCCCAGGGCGACGGGCAGCGCCAGAGGGCACGGCGCAACAAGCAGCGGCACCAAACGAGCGCAACACAGCACACGACAGCACAACACCGGGCGACACAACACGCAGCAGCGCGGCGCAGCACCGCACCCAGGGACGCAAACACAACACGGCTAACAGCACCGAGCGGCAGGAACGAAAACCGCGGGACACAAAGGGGGGGGGGGGGGGGCAGCAACCACGCGGGAGCAGCCAACAGCCAGGCGGAAAGCACGAAAGAGGGACAAGCGCACGGAGAGCCGAGAAGCGGAAGGCCAACAAAACAAACAACGCAAGCGCCGAGGCCCAGGGCACCCGGGGCCGGAAACCAGAGAAAGCCGGAGACAACGGGGGCGCACGGAGGAAGAAGAAGAAGAAAAAAAAAAAAAAACACCCAGGCCACAAGCAGGAGCGACGAAAACCGCGAGACACAAAGGGGGGGGGGGGCGGGGGAGCAACCACCAAAGAGCAGCCAACGGCCAAGCGGGAGACACAAACGAGGCGCGAGCCAGGCAGCGGAAAGCGGAGAAAAACAACCAACGAGGAACGGCAACAGCAGCGAAAGAGAGAGGGGCAAACCCAGCCCGCAGGGGGCCAGGCAAAGCAGAAAGACAAAGCGGCCAAAGGAAAAGGTGAGGCGCACCAGAACGCGCCCGGGAGGCCGGCCCGCCCGACCCGGCCAAGCAAAGCACGCACACCACCGCCGCCAGCGGACCCCAGCCAGGAGTGGCGGGGACCGCCCACCACCAGCGGCAGCGAAACCCAGCCAGGAGTGGCGGGGAGTAGCACACAGGAACCTCCGCCAGGAGTGGCGAGGGACCCCAACAACACACCACACACCACACACCACACACCACACACCACCGCCGCCAACGGACCCCAGCCAGGAGTGGCGGGGACCGCCCACCACCAGCGGCAGCGAAACCCAGCCAGGAGTGGCGGGGAGTAGCACACAGGGACCCCCGCCAGGAGTGGCGAGGGACCAACCACACCACACACCTACGCCGCCAGCGGACCCCAGCCAGGAGAGGCGGGGACCGCCCACCACCAGCGGCAGCGAAATCCAGCCAGGAGTGGCGGGGAGTAGCACACAGGAACCTCCGCCAGGAGTGGCGAGGAACCAACCACACCACACACCAGCCACAACTCCACAAACACACCACCGCCACACACCACACACCACACACCACGCACCACCGCCGCAAGCGGACCCCAGCCAGGAGTGGCGGGGACCGCCCACCACCACCGGCAGCGAAACCCAGCCAGGAGTGGCGGGGAGTAGCACACAGGAACCTCCGCCAGGAGTGGCGAGGGACCAACCACACCACACACCAGCCACAACCCCACCAACACACCACCGCCACACACCACACACCGCCGCCGGCAGACCCCAGCCAGGAGTGGCGGGGACCGCCCACCACCACCGGCAGCGAAACCCAGCCAGGAGTGGCGGGGAGTAGCACACAGGAACCTCCGCCAGGAGGGGCGAGGGACCAACCACAACACACACCAGCCACAACCCAACCAACACACCACCGCCACACACCACACACCACACACCACCGCCGCAAGCGGACCCCAGCCAGGAGTGGCGGGGACCGCCCACCACCACCGGCAGCGAAACCCAGCCAGGGGTGGCGGGGAGTAGCACACAGCTACCTCCGCCAGGAGTGGTGAGGGACCAACCACACCACACACCAGCCACAGAGCAAGCGCCAGCCGAGGGACGGCAAAGGGAGGACCAGCCAGGCGCCCCCCCCCCCCCCCAAAAAAAAGGAGGGGGGGGGCGCGCGAAAACAGCCCACAGCCACCAAACCGCCCGCCAACAACACAGAAGGGGGCCAAACCCCCCACCCAGAGGGCACCGAAGACAGGACCCCCAAACAGGCACAGGGGGACCACCCAGCCAAAACCGGCAACACCGAGCCACGAACGGCCGCCCACCAGACACAAAAAAAGAAAAAAACAAAAAAAAAGCCAGCAGCCCAGCCCAAAAGAAAGGGGATGGGACGGGGACCACAAGGCCCGGGACAGGGACACCAAGCAACCGGAAAAAAAAAAAAAAGCGCAAAAAACACAACCCGACAACCCAGCCAAGAAGGGCGGGGCACAGCCGAGACCCGGGCCAACAAGCACGCCCACACCGCACACCGGAACCGGAAACGGCGGGGGGCAAGGGAAACGCGCACGAAACCACACAGGTCCCGAAAGCAGGCCGACACCAAAGCCAAACCACGAACACCACAAACAGCCGGCAAAAGAGGGACAACACCACAAACCGAGCCCAAACACACCCACCCAAGACCCCAGCCACAACGGGCAGGGGTAAACAAAACCCACGACCAACCGCAACCCGGACCCAACCACAAACGCAAGCCAACAGTAGGAAACCCAGTGCCCACAGCCCGGGCACTGAGGCAGCCCGTGCCATGCAGGTGACCCGGCCAAACGAGATCCGGAGCCCGGGGGTAAGGCTGCATCCTAAGGCCTGCGCTGCTTTGGGACTCGAGGCGGAGCGTGCGACACCCAAGCGCCTCGGAACCCTAGTACCAAGAACATGCATGCATGCCTTGGGAACGGGATACGCCAGGAAGTCCGGTGAACCCCTAGGGTTCCGCCCAAAGGAGGGGACGTGCGCAAGCACGGGGACCCACCCTCCCGGCGAGACAAGCACGTCACGCTGGCGGCGATCAGCCCTCCCGGTGTAGCCCGGGGCCGCTTTGTTGGGGGCCAACAGTCAGGTCTAGCGGGATGTAAGCCGCCACCCCTCTTCACGCGCGGAGCCTCTTCCTGTTCGTCACAGGGGCGACGCCAGGGAAAACCAAGGGGCGCCTCTCCACGACCGAGTGCACCTACCTACCTACCTACCTCCGTAGGAGCCGAAGTTCATCCGTGAAAACAGATACTCTAGGTCGCACACGTATTCAGAGACTCGCGCAGCGGATGGAAACTCAGGGAGCATAGGTAGCTCCTCTATCTGTGTGCGCACACTGAGGTCAGTCTCATAGACTGGGAATGTTTTCTCCAGTCTTTGGAGTACCTCTACCCAGGTTGAACAGGTTTTCACAATCTGTTTCACCTGTTTTTGCAAAAACTTCTTTTTGCAGGAGCGTTTCAGCAGTGAGCATTTGGTGGCCACATCCACATGGGATTGGCCCGTTAGCAAAAGAAACTCAGCAAATTCTTCTGCCCATTCGGGCAGGTTTTTTCGGGTCGAACTCCGGCAACTCCAGCTGGATGTTCGCCTGGGCCATTGGTCTGCCCATCTTCCCACCCCCCGGGGTTAGGCCAGAAGGGGGAGGAGATACACCGGCAAGAGGTGCCAGGGCTGACAGCCCTCTTTTCTCAGTCTCCGTCACCGGCACGTCCTGTAATTCAGCAATTGGGACTGTCCTGGCGCGAGGATGAAAAGGGCTGGGGCAAGTGACCTTGGGTAGCAACCTGGACACCATTGATCCTTTGAGATCATCAGCCAACGTGCTCAATCCAGGTGAAGGTGAGAGTAACGCTGGCTTGGGGAAGGGTTCAGTGATACCCAGTTTAGCCTTGACAGCCTCTGACAGAGCTGTCACATCCGGGTCTTCCGATCCGGATAGAAGTTTGGCCAAAAGTTCGGCCGTGCGATCCAGAGCCCCATAGGTGGGCTCTGGGCGAAGAGGATGCAGACTCTTTTCAGCAGCCATTGAAGTTATCGGCAGGTCTGGATGCCATGCTCTCGGGTGCTCGTGTACTATTGGTTGTCTCGGTGGTGATACTGTGTCCGCCATGTCTGTAGATGGCCCAGTATAAAGGAAGGAACCCATCTCAGTTTGGGGCGGCGACCCGAGGGCATCAAGAGGTATTTCTCCATCTTCTCCTACGGTGGACTTGCGGTACTCTTCGTGGAGCATGAACTCGTCCGTCCTCCTTCGTAGGTCTTCTTGTTCTTCAGGACCACCTCCAAGAACAGTAGAAGACGAGGCTGGACAGGCCGACCGGGCGATGGAGGCTTCGACACGCCTGCGGAGCCTTTGCAGGCTGTCCTCACCATGGGCCGCTAAGGTTTCCATGGTTAATGGGGTTGTTCTGGGCGGATTTAGATTCGCCCTTCTGTGCTCTGGATCTTCCTGAGACCCAGATGCTGCTCTGAGTGGCGGTTCATTCTTTGGGTGGGCTACACTGCCAAGTTGTACTTGCACACTTCTGATCGGCCAGGTTCGGGAGGACAGCTGAGTGGACATGTTCCATGTGCTTTTCAGTGTGCTTTTCTTGTGCTTCTGCTCAGAGTCTGTTCGAAAGGTTCTCAAGGTTTGCCTCTGCTACCGGAAAGATGTCCTTGATTAGTGCCCTATAGATTTTGATGAAATCCTGCAGGTTTTTGATGGTGAAATCCCAAAACCAAAGGAGCAAGTAGAGTAAGAACAGGATGTGGATCGAATCAATGAATAGTTTGAAATCCAGTGTAACAGAGAAGGGCTGCAAATAGACAAAGCAGGTATAAATACAAAGATTCAATCACAAATGGATAGTACAAAAGATTTTATGAGAAAGCTGGCCTGACTCTAGCTTCCAAGTTAGCATCAAGCACTTCATGTGCACTCTTTTGGATGAAATGGAGCTGGTTAGGAATATGGGGCAAAGGAGTTAGGCCAGACACAGATTATAACTTGGCCAAGCAACTCAATTCAGAAACAGTTAAAAAGTAGAACAACAATAAGTGGTAGAAACAATTGACTATAGGGGTTTTGGGGTGGGAGACCACTAGGCTTAACCTCCAAGGCCTAAAGCATGAAATGCCTATTTTATTTTGTTATATCCTCCATGAAGGAAGATACCTCCGCTCAGTTGAGTGGTAGGGGTGAGCTTCATGGGGGGCTAGGGTTATAACCCTAGTTACTTTGAAAAAGTGTACTTAAAGCTTCAAAAGAGTAATAAAAACACTTAAGTTAGTCTTAGCATCAACAAAAGGGTTTTAAGGGGGGCTTGGCCTGGATCAAGCCCTCCAAGAAAGACATGGCAGTGACTTTTTCCTCCTGACAGTAGTTCACAGCCCCATCTGTACCACTACTGCAGTTCTGCAAAGTGAGGTGATTTCGATCCTGAGTTGCTTGCTTGTGTGAACATACCGCTGCCGTCATCAGGGCTGCCATCACCGGGGCCCTCGCCGAATATTCGCCAAAATGCCTAAAAGCGATGAGAAAGTTGCCATCTCCATCTATAATAAGCACACACAGGAGCCGTTGAAAGACCTTCAGACCCCCGAGGAGCATGTGGTCATTACACGGGGGACAGACACAATGCTAACATCATGGCGACCATACCTCCCCCCACAAGCAAAATTCGCACTGGAGTGGAAACCAAATGGTTGCAGAAGGAAAACTACTCAATGGCCCCCCTGGATGTCCAATAAGGGGACCTAGCCAGCTGCTATGAAATTGTGGAAGTCTTCCTTGGCAAAAAGCACCAGTCACATGAGAGGATCCCAACGTTTGGGGCCACCCTGTATTTCCATCTCATCTAGACAGTGGATATCTACCAACACCGCCCCCTCCTACAGTACGAATCCACAAACAAGCTTAGATTAGGATTTGTCACCAAAACAGACGCCCAGAGGTTCATTAGAGGCCCCCTTCCCAAGGTGAAAGAGCTAGGATATAGTTTCAAAACTGGTGAGAAGAAAATTGAGTTTAGGGATGGGGATAACGACAATGAAAGCGTGAGCAGTGTAGCGTGGTCAAGTCCACTGGGTCCTGCAAACCTGCATCAGATGACAAGGTAGTATTTGTGGGCGTCCCGGAATTCCTCCCCCCCAAACAACTGCGGGACCTTGTGCAGCGAGCGCTACAATCCAAGGGAATCAAAACCAAGGACTGTACAACCAACTTCGCTAAGTTGAGGTGGAGTATGGCAAGCATTAGGAAGCCAAATTGGCCATTGTCCCCTATTGTCCTCCCTAGATTTGTCCCATTCACTCTTTCATCCTATTGTGACAATTTCCTTCCATCCCCACCTACCAGGCCGAAGACTACACCCGCAATCTTGTCTGCACCCGGTGCGGACAACAGCCAATTTGGCTTCCTAATGCTTGCCATACTCCACCTCAACTTAGCGAAGTTGGTTGTACAGTCCTTGGTTTTGTTTCCCTTGGATTGTAGCGCTCGCTGCACAAGGTCCCGCAGTTGTTTTGGGGGGGAGGAATTCCGGGACGCCCACAAATACTACCTTGTCATCTGATGCAGGTTTGCGGGACCCAGTGGACTTGGCCGACGCTACACTACTCACGCTTTCATTGTCGTTATCCCCATCCCTAAATTCAATTTTCTTCTCACCAGTTTTGAAACTATATCCTAGCTCTTTGACCTTGGGAAGGGGGCCTCTAATGAAACTCTGGGCGTCTGTTTTGGTGACAAATCCTAATCTAAGCCCGTTTGTGGATTCGTACTGTAGGAGGGGGCGGTGTTGGTAGATATCCACTGTCTAGATGAGATGGAAATACAGGGTGGCCCCAAAAGTTGGGATCCTCTCATGTGACTGGTGCTTTTTGCCGAGGAAGACTTCAACAATTTCATGGCAGCTGGCTAGGTCACCTTATTGCACATCCAGGGGGGCCATTGAGTAGTTTTCCTTCTGCAACCATTTGGTTTCCACTCCAGTGCGAATTTTGCTTGTGGGGGGAGGTATGGTCGGCCATGATGTTAGCATTGCGTGTGTCTCCCGTGTAATGACCACATGCTCCTCGGGGCTCTGAAGGTCTTTCAACGGCTCCTGTGTGTGCTTATTATAGATGGAGATGGCAACTTTATCATCGCTTTTAGGCATTTTGGCGAATATTCGGCGAGGGCCCCGGTGATGGCAGCCCTGTTGACGGCAGCGGTATGTTCACACAAGCAAGCAACTCAGGATCGAAATCACCTCACTTTGCAGAACTGCAGTAGTGGTACAGATGGGGTTGTGAACTACTGTCAGGAGGAAAAAGTCACTGCCATGTCTTTCTTGGAGGGCTTGATCCAGGCCAAGCCCCCCTTAAAACCCTTTTGTTGATGCTAAGACTAACTTAAGTATTTTTATTACTCTTTTGAAGCTTTAAGTACACTTTTTCAAAGTAACTAGGGTTATAACCCTAGCCCCCCATGAAGCTCACCCCTACCACTCAACTGAGCGGAGGTATCTTCCTTCATGGAGGATATAACAAAATAAAATAGGCATTTCATGCTTTAGGCCTTGGAGGTTAAGCCTAGTGGTCTCCCACCCCAAGACCCCTATACTCAATTAACTCTACCACTTATTGTGGTTGTACCTTTTAACTGTTTCTGAATTCAGTTGCTTGGCCAAGTTATAATCTGTGTCTGACCTAACTCCTTTGCCCCATATTCCTAACCAGCTTCATGTCATCCAAAAGAGTGCACATGAAGTGCTTGATGCTAACTTGGAGGCTAGAGTCAGGCCAGCTTTCTCATAAAATCTTTTGTACTATCCATTTGTGATTGAATCTTTGTATTTCTACCTGCTTTGTCTATTTGCAGCCCTTCTCTGTTACACTGGATTTCAAACTATTCATTGATTCGATCCACATCCTGTTCTTCCTCTACTTGCTCCTTTGGTTTTTGGGATTTCACCATCAAAAACCTGCAGGATTTCATCAAAATCTAGAGGGCACTAATCAAGGACATCTTTCCGGTAGCAGAGGCAAACCCTGAGAACCTTTCGAACCGAGTCCGAGCAGAAGCACAAGAAAAGCACACTGAAAAGCACATTGAACATGTCCACTCAGCTGTCCTCCCGAACCTGGCCGATCAGAAGTGTACCAGTACAACTTGGCAGTGTAGCCCAGCCAAAGAGTGAACCGCCACTCAGAGCAGCATCTGGGTCTCAGGAAGATCCAGAGCACAGAAGGGCGAATCTAAATCCGCCCAGAACAACCCCATTAACCATGGCAACCTTAGCGGCCCATGGTGAGGACAGCCTGCAAAGGCTCCGCAGGCGTGTCGAAGCCTCCATCGCCCGGTCGGCCTGTCCAGCCTCGTCTTCTACTGTTCTTGGAGGTGGTCCTGAAGAACAAGAAGACCTACGAAGGAGGATGGACGAGTTCATGCTCCACGAAGAGTACCGCAAGTCCACCGTAGGAGAAGATGGAGAAATACCTCTTGATGCCCTCGGGTCGCGGCCCCAAACTGAGATGGGTTCCTTCCTTTTTTCTGGGCCATCTACAGACCTGGCGGACACAGTATCACCACCGAGACAACCAAGAGTACATGAGCACCCGAGAGCATGGCATCCAGACCTGCCGATAACTTCAATGGCTGCTGAAAAGAGTCTGCATCCTCTTCGCCCAGAGCCCACCTATGGGGCTCTGGATCGCACGGCCGAACTTTTGGCCAAACTTCTATCCGGATCAGAAGACCCAGATGTGACAGCTCTGTCAGAGGCTGTCAAGGCTAAATTGGGTATCACTGAACCCTTCCCCAAGCCAGCGTTACTCTCACCTTCACCCGGATTGAGCACGTTGGCCGATGATCTCAAAAGATCAATGGTGTCCAGGTTGCTACCCAAGGTCACTTGCCCCAGCCCTTTTCATCCTCGCGCCAGGACAGTCCCAATTGCTGAATTACAGGACGTGCCGGTGACGGAGACTGAGAAAAGAGGGCTGTCAGCCCTGGCACCTCTTGCCGGTGTATCTCGTCCCCCTTCTGGCCTAACCTCGGGGGGTGGGAAGATGGGCAGACCAATGGCCCAGGCGAACATCCAGCTGGAGTTGCCGGAGTTCGACCCGAAAAACCTGCCCGAATGGGCAGAAGAATTTGCTGAGTTTCTTTTGCTAACGGGCCAATCCCATGTGGATGTGGCCACCAAATGCTCACTGCTGAAACACTCCTGCAAAAAGAAATTTTTGCAAAACAGGTGAAACAGATTGTGAAAACCTGTTTAACCTGGGTAGAGGTACTCCAAAGACTGGAGAAAACATTCCCAGTCTATGAGACTGACCTCAGGGTGCGCACACAGATAGAGGAGCTACCTATGCTCCCTGAGTTTCCATCCGCTGCGCGAGTCTCTGAGTACGTGTGCGACCTAGAGTATCTGTTTTCACGGATGAACTTCGGCTCCTACGAAGCCACTGAGCCCCACCTGTGGCTCATGAGTAAGATCCCCCAACGTACGTGGGATGACTGCCGCGCTACCTCTGAGAGGAAAAGCCGGACCCACTCGTACGAGGAACTGGTGGACCTGCTGATTGAGCTAGCTCTTGAGAGGGAGAATGACTCCCACATGGAGAAATTCTTCAAGAAGCACTTGGGCCGAGGTGGTACCCCCAGCCCCGAACGTGGCGAAAGGAAAGGGCCTAAAAATCCCACTAACGCCAACCAGGGAGGTGGTAGAGGAAGGGGTAACCTACGTGCCATGAATGAGGTTAAACCTGATGCAGGTATACCCCCTTTGTTCTACTGTAAACCTGTCAATGACAAGGGGGGACCTTGTCCTGCCCCTGACTGCGACCACCGCAGTAGTTGTATGCTGCAGATGATGCAGGATGGGAAAACTGTGACCCATTAAGATCATTTCAGGTGTACCATCACCTGAGGCTATTGTGGCAAACGTCGTCACTAAGAGGACGAATGCCATATAAAGAAACGCGAGACTGATAAACTCAAGCGGCAGGAGGCTGAACGCCAGAAGACCCAAACACCCACCAGAAACCCCCAGAATGGGGATAAAGGTGGTAAAGGAGGTGGCAATGGCGGTGGCAAAGGTGGACCCCCTAACCCCCAGAGGCGCTCCTCAGCGCCCGCTGCTACTCTTCCTCCCGCCGAAGGTGACCCCAAGAAGCGCCCACAGGGGGATAACGCTTCCCCTGAGGGGAATAACTCCAAGAAGAGGCGACTGGCCTGGATGGCCAAGTCCCTCATGGCTGCAGGGGTGGATGTCAAGTTCCCTGCTGAGGAGTAGGGGGGCGGCTCCGAAGAGGAGGACTTGGTTTTCTGGATCCTCGTGAAAATCGGGGATCAAGTTTTTCCAGCGGTGCTTGACACCGGTGCAACACTTTCCATGGTGGTCCGGCGCCTGCTAAAAACCTTCAAGAAAACTAAGACCGTGGCCATAAGAGTAGGGGATGGGCGTACTATCCATTCCTTGGGGGGGGTCGATGTGACTATATGCCTGGGCGACGAAACTGTGACTCAACACTGCAGAGTGCTGGACACCGACGCCTTTGACATCGTCATTGGTACCGACTTCCTACGAAGAAACCCCCAGGTAAAAATGCTGTCTCTCCACCGCCCCTATTCTTTGCACTGCAACTTTGGCAGTGGGCTCTTCTCCGTACCTTTGGAGCTGTCACGACGAAAAGAGTCCCGGCTGCGCTACGCATCCAAGACTAACCATCGTACTTAAAACTACCAATTGGCCCGTCACGTTCTTGAAAATGGACTGGCGGCCCTTCAGGTAAACCTGGATGAGATCCAGGTGGAATTGTTTGCGAGCCGACAACAGCACATGATGCAGTTGTACTGCTCGAAATATTTGAACAACGCTTTCCATTTCTTCTGGAAAGCAATGGGCCTGGCGTATGCTAACCCTCCCTTCTCCCTGCTCGCGAAGGTTCTAACCAAAATCACTTATGAGGGAGGAAGGGTTGTCATGTGCACCCCTGACTGGGGCTGCTCTGGTGAACACGCTTACTGGCGCCGTATGCTAGATCGAATGACCGTGGGAAGAGTGCAACTCCCCGACGGTCCCATCTATGTGCCTGAGGACTCAGACACAGCTATGCAGGCCCCTGAGTGGGCAACTTTCTTGTCCATCGTCGATGGATCTCTCAATCCTGTACCCCTGTGTGACCTAGACCAGGGGCTACTGAAAGAGGTCATGGCCGAAAATCGTGGCCTGACCCTTTCTGATCTCAAAAATCGATCTCCTCAGCACCTATCTGCCACACTTCCAGGGTGTGAATCTCCCGATGGCTATCTGGAACCTGCAGCTGTTAAGGAGGATGCTGACGACCAACTGTTTGAGATCGCCAGCACTATCCCTCCTGTTGATCCTAACTCTGTTGATCGAAAACACAGTGCCTTCCTAGCCCAGCTGTTGCTGGAGGAGGTAGATCTAGAGTCAACCTCAGAACCCACTTCTCCTGTTGGGAAACTGGTGCTACACATGCAGCCTATGCACACAGGTGAACCCGTGGCCCGGAGTCCTGATGCTCTAGCGCGGCCTGCTTCTAATAACATGCCACTGTCTGAGCATGACACTCAGGAACTCAGACGGCTGCTGTACCTGAAGGCCGAAGGTATTGAGCGTCAGGAGCGGCTGCAATACCTCAGACAGACCTGGAAATCCTCCATCTGGTCTGAGGAGGACGATGATTCCTATATGCTGCCTGATCCTGAGATACCGCTAGTGTATTCTTTGCACTATGGGCAGCAATGTTCCCCTGAGTGGGACGATGGTTCTGTACCTGCCGAAACTGCTGATCGGCAGAAAAAGAAAGAACATGGAAAGAGCAACCTCCATGCTGAGGAGGATTTCCTGCAGAAAATTGAGAGTCTTAACCTTGACCCCCGCCTGAAGAAACTGCTGCTAACCTATGAGGAGTTATTCGGCGCCTTGCCGCCCCCCCTCTCTTGTAAAAAACTGGTCCGAATGGACCTGAAACTGAAACCTGAATTTGAAAAGACGCGAGTGAGGCGTCATCCCTATCCCGCTCCACAGGAACAGGTTGAAGAAATCGAGCACCAGATCCAGGAATGTATTGATGCTGGCCTCGTGGAGGAATATAAGAAGGGGGACTACCCCCATCACTGCAGTCCCTGTTTCCTGGTGGCTAAACCAGGGTCGACTGCCCTACGACTGGTTGTTGACTATGGTGAGGTCAACAAGAAAACCCAGAACCACTCAGGGAGTATTCCTAACATGGAAAATACCCTGGAGCGTATTGCCAAGTGCAGGTACAAGACCAAAATGGACAAACGCAGTGGTTTCTGGCAGGTAGACCTAACCGCCGCAGCTCAGGAGCTGCTGGCTTTTATAACCCCTAAGTGGAAGGTCATGCCTTTCGGGGTGGCTAATGCCCCAGCGCTCTTCCAGGAACTGATGAATAAAATTTTGTACATACTGAGGCACAGACCTCTAGTACAGGAGTTGAATTCTTGGGGTGCAAAAATGGAGGCCCACATCGACGACGTGAGTTTGGGTACTAATACCCAAAAGAGGACCATGTCCTTCTTCTCTGTGAATTTTTCATTGTTGGTCAAGAAAACCATCTCCCAATCAAACTCGAAAAATGTGAGTTTATGAAAGAGGAGATGGAATATTTGGGTTTCGGCGTGGCGTATGGCTGGTGGAAACCAGCCGCGTCTAAGATGCAGCCCCTACAGGACATGCAGATTCGCGATGACCCTAAGAAGGGTCTACACGACGTGAGGAGTTTTGTGGGCGCCTGTAATTTCTTTCGGCGTCACATCCACAATTTTACCTACTCCTCTGCCCCCCTCACTGACCTAATCAAGAAAACTACTCCCTGGAGGTGGACCGCCAGAGAGGAGGAGTGTTTCCAGGAATTGAAGAAGAAAATTGCCTCCTCCAACTGCCTGGGAGTACCCCGCCCTAAGGGCGAGATAGTCCTGATCACTGATGCCAGTGATGTAGGGGGGGGTGGAACGATCTACCAATGGCAGGAGCTTAACCCAGCTGAACTAACCAACTGCCATTATCTTACTAGTGGACTGAACCGTGATGTTTCCTTGAAACATGACTATCCTACCAGTGAGTGGCGGCTGGTGCCACTGGGACACTGGAATTGGAAACGGAACCAAGCGCGTTCCAATTACAGCACCTATGACCAGGAACTCCTGGCCGGTATGTTGGTGCTTTTGTCACAATCCCGACTCCTGGGATCTAACCCTATTGTCTGGCTTTGTGACCAAGAACCTGTGAAGTCTTTTCAGAAGGGCCCACCACCAGAGAAAGCAAAACTAGCACTGGTCTCGAACCCCGTGTCATTGACGGGCACCAGTGGTATAAAAACAACCAGTACCTCTTCTACGAGGACCGTATTGTTGTGCCTGAGGCACGACTGGATGGGTGCCTACAGTGGTCCCATCTCAGTTCTGGTCACACTGGCACTAATCGCTCAGTGGACTTTTTCCGTGAGTGTTTCTATTCTAGTCTAACCCTGACTGAACTGAGGTCTCGTATGCACACCATTGTGGATGCTTGTGGCTGTCATGCCAGCAAGCAGAGCGACAGTAGGGATAGGGGACTGATTTCCAGCTTACCCATAACCTATTGTGCTAACTCTCTTCTCTATGAGGATTTCATCCACGGCCTACCACACTTCTGCGGCTATGATAGTTGCCTAGTGGTCACCTGTGGCCTATCTCGCTTCACCCGTGTGTTCCCTTGCAATAAGAAAATCACAGGTGAGCAGACTGTGAAAACGTTGGTCGAACAATGGTTCGAACCCTATGGAGCACCTAGGCAGGTGCACTCTGATGAGGATGTACGCATCCGCAGTGACACTGGGTGGTACAAACGAGTGCTAAATGCCCTCAACGTGGAGGTAACCACAGGTGTGCCCTATACCCACACGTCTAACCCTCTCTGTGAGAGAAAGAACCGTGTGCTGGAGCAAAACCTAAGAATCCTGATGAAACAGGAACGTACCAAAGACTGGGTACGCCTAGTGCCCTGGGCAGTGCTGACCATGAACTCACAGCGAAGCTCTTCTACGGGTTTCACCCCCCACGAACTGTTCCATGGAGGATGACCTGCTTGTTTCTTCAAAAGCCCCCTTCCCGAGGACTTCAAGAGCCCTGTGGGAGATTGGCTGGAACACAAGACGTCTCTGGCTAACCAATCTGGTACTAATCTGAGACACATTCGTGACCGTGAGCTGAGCCGACGGAACCGCCTACGGCGACCTGCAAGCTTCAAGGTTGGTGACCTTGTCTTGGTTCACCATTCACGCCTACCCTCCTGGCCACGTAACTGCCTACTGGACGCTTATTTTGGACCCTATCGTATCATCAGGATAGATGGATCCAGGATCCATGTCAGGTGCAGTCCACGTCTAGGTGGTGAACTGCTGTGTGCGCCTAAACAGTTGAGGCACTATCACTCCTCTGACCATTTGTCCTGGGATGAGTGGCGCCTCAGCGACAGTGAGGTTGAGCGTATAGACCTAGAGAACGCTGCCAGTCCAGAGGAGGCAGATGAACTCGAAGAGATGACTGCCGATGAGATGGCAGTCGATGGTTACTACGTGATTGCAGGTATTGCTCGCCACGAGTATAAACAGGGCTGGAAATTCCTAACCCTGTGGGATGGCTATGGGTTATCTGAGGCGACCAGGGAACCTATGTCAGCCTTCATACAACCAGATGGGAGTATCAACCCCATCTTCCGCTCCTACCTCGTTGAGAACAACGAGGGGCAGCTACTAACCCGTGCTGCGACTCTGTCCCAGCGTAAAAAGAAAACCTAAATTCCCTGTGTTAGTCTACTGACTGTGTTCTAACCTTACAGGTGCAGTGAGCACTCTTGTGCAGACGTGCCTGCGTATGGGTGTAAGAGCTGTTGTCACAGTTGTCCCGCATTGCATCGCAGGACAGGACCGTTAGCCCCCCGTGACAACCACTCCCTGGCCGAAGGCCATTGTTTTTTCACAGACCACTGCTTACTGAGCACTGCACTGACCCTGTCCGTGCCCTGCAGTCCCATGCCTATGGTTTCCAGCGTGGACCAGGTGGCCGCTTATCAGGTTTGCACCCATCCAGCGAGTGTATGCCTTGTTGACCATGTGTTGCATGGGGACTGCCCTGATGTAATGACCTTGGGGAGCCAACGAAAAACGGTGGCTTACTACACCAGGGGGGAATGACAAGCAAGGTGTTATGAGGCAAAGTGTGTCTTCCCTCCTTGGGGACAACCCAGCCCACAGGTAGGTAGGTAGGTAGGTGCACTCGGTCGTGGAGAGGCGCCCCATGGTTCCCCCTGGCGTCGCCCCTGTGACGAACAGGAAGAGGCTCCGCGCGTGAAGAGGGGAGGCGGCTTACATCCCGCTAGACCTGACTGTTGGCCCCCAACTAAGCGGCCCCAGGCTACACCGGGAGGGCTGCTCGCCGCCAGCGTGACGTGCTTGTCTCGCCGGGAGGGTGTGCTCCCGTGCTTGCGCACGTCCCCTCCTTTCGGCGGAACCCTAGGGGTTCACCGGACTTCCTGGCGTATCCCGTTCCCAAGGCATGCATGCATGTTCTTGGTACTAGGGTTCCGAGGCGCTTGGGTGTCGCACGCTCCGCCTCGAGTCCCAAAGCAGCGCTGGCCTTAGGATGCAGCCTTACCCCCGGTCTCCGGATCTCGTTTGGCCGGGTCACCTGCATGGCACGGGCTGCCTCAGTGCCCGGGCTGTGGGCACTGGGTTTCCTACTGTTGGCTTGCGTTTGTGGTTGGGTCCGGGTTGCGGTTGGTCGTGGGTTTTGTTAACCCCTGCCCGTCGTGGCTGGGGTCTTGGGTGGGTGTGTTTGGGCTCGGTTTGTGTTGTTGTCCCTCGTTTGCCGGTTGTTTGTGGTGTTCGTGGTTGGGCTTTGGTGTCGGCCTGCTTTCGGGACGTGTGTGGTTTCGTGCGCGTTTCCCTTGCCCCCTGCCGTTTCCGGTTCCGGTGTGCGTTGTGGGCGTGCTTGCTGCGCCCGGGTCTCGGCTGTGCCCCGCCCTTCTTGGCTGGGTTGTCGGGGTGTGTTTTTTGCGCTTTTTTTTTTTTTCCGTTTGCTGGTCGTCCCTGTCCCGGGCCTTGTGGTCTCTCCCCCTGTCTCCTTTCTTTCGGGCTGGGCTGCTGGCTTCTTTTTTTTTTTTTTGTGTCTGCTTGTTCCGGTGCCCCTTTTCCCGGTGGGCCGCTGTTCCTGGCTTGGTGTTGCCGGTTTTGGCTGGGTGGTCCCCCTGTGCCTGTTTGGAGGTCGTGTCTTTGGTGCCCTCTGAGTGGGGGGTTTGGCCACCTTCTGTGTTGTTGGCGGGCGGTTTGGTGGCTGTGGGCTATTTTCGCGCGCCCCCCCCCTCCCCCCCCGACCCCCCTTTTTTTTTTTTTTTTTTTTGGTGTGGTTGGTCCCTCGACACTCCCGGCGGAGGTCCCTGTGTGCTACTCCCCGCCACTGCTGGCTGGGTTTCGCTGCCGCTGGTGGTGGGCGGTCCCCGCGACTCCTGGCTGGGGTCCGCTGGCGGCGGTGGTGTGTGGTCTGTGGTGTGTGGTGGTGGTGTGTTGTTGGGGTTGTGGTTGGTGTGTGGTGTGGTTGGTCCCTCGCCATTCCTGGCGGAGGTCCCTGTGTGCATCTCCCCGCCACTCCTGGCTGGGTTTCGCTGCCGGTGGTGGTGGGCGGTCCCCGCCACTCCTGGCTGGGGTCCTTTGGCGGCGTTGCTGTGCGATGTGTGGTGTGTGGCGGTGGTGTGTTGGTGGGGTTGTGGCTGGTGTGTGGTGTGGTTGGTCCCTCGCCACTCCTGGCGGAGGTTCCTGTGTGCTACTCCCCGCCACTCCTGGCTGGGTTTCGCTGCCGGTGGTGGTGGGCGGTCCCCGCCACTCCTGGCTGGGGTCCGCTTGCGGCGGTGGTGTGTGGTGTGTGGTGTGTGGTGTGTGGTGCGTGGCGGTGGTGTGTTGGTGGGGTTGTGGCTGGTGTGTGGTGTGGTTGGTCCCTCGCCACTCCTGGCGGAGGTTCCTGTGTGCTACTCCCCGCCACTCCTGGCTGGGTTTCGCTGCCGCTGGTGGTGGTCGGTCCCCGCCACTCCTGGCTGGGGTCCGCTTGCGGCGGTGGTGTGTGGTGTGTGGTGTGTGGTGGTGGTGTGTTGTTGGGGTTGTGGTTGGTGTGTGGTGTGGTTGGTCCCTCGCCACTCCTGGCGGAGGTCCCTGTGTGCTACTCCCCGCCACTCCTGGCTGGGTTTCGCTGCGCGTGGTGGTGGGCGGTCCCCGCCACTCCTGGCTGGGGTCCGCTGGCGGCGGTGGTGTGTGGTGTGTGGTGTGTGGTGTGTGGTGTGTGGCGGTGGTGTGTTGGTGGGGTTGTGGCTGGTGTGTGGTGTGGTTGGTCCCTCGCCACTCCTGGCGGAGGTTCCTGTGTGCTACTCCCCGCCACTCCTGGCTGGGTTTCGCTGCCGCTGGTGGTGGTCGGTCCCCGCCACTCCTGGCTGGGGTCCGCTGGCGGCGGTGGTGTGTGGTGTGTGGTGTGTGGTGGTGGTGTGTTGTTGGGGTTGTGGTTGGTGTGTGGTGTGGTTGGTCCCTCGCCACTCCTGGCGGAGGTCCCTGTGTGCATCTCCCCGCCACTCCTGGCTGGGTTTCGCTGCCTGTGGTGGTGGGCGTCCCCGCCACTCCTGGCTGGGGTCCGCTGGCGGCGGTGGTGTGTGGTGTGTGGTGTGTGGTGTGTGGTGTGTGGCGGTGGTGTGTTGGTGGGGTTGTGGCTGGTGTGTGGTGTGGTTGGTCCCTCGCCTCTCCTGGCGGAGGTTCCTGTGTGCTACTCCCCGCCACTCCTGGCTGGGTTTTTACGAAATTTTGCAGCGGTTTTTCAACTAGGTACACCCACACCCACGCAAAGGAAAAGAGGGCAAAAGGAAAAACAAACACCAGCAGCGCAGACAACCGGACAGCACAGCAAACCAGCACAGCACCGCACGGCAGCACGGCACCGCAGGACACAGCACAGGGCGCAGGACACCACAGGACAACGCGCAGCACAGCAAGACACCACGACACACCAGAGCAGCACCACCACACCGCAGAACGCCCAGGGAGACACCACAACGCACAGGGACACGCCACAGCACGAGGCACCAACAACAGCGCAGACGACACTGGCGCCGCGCGACGGGCCGCAGGAGGGCAAAGCAAACACAAGCAGCACCGCAAAACGACAGCAGAGCACGACAGCACAGCACCACACGACAGCACAGCGCCACAGCACACGACACAGGGAAGTGGGGCACCACAGCCAGCACAACAAGGCACCGCAGCGCACAGAGCGGAGAAGACAGGGAACGCACAGCACCAGGAAAAGAGCACCACAGCACGCAGACACCACCACCGGGCAAAAAACAGCACAGCCAACCAACAGCACAATACAGCACAGCACGACAGCCCACAGGAGGGCAAAGCAAGCCCCAACAGCACCGCAACACGACAGCAGAGCACAACAGCACAGCACCACGCGACAGCACAGCACCACAGAACACGACACAGGAAAGCAGGGCACCACACCAAACCACACCAACCACAGGGCAACAGACCACGCGACCAGACAGGGACACCGACACCGAAACACGCCACCAGCAGACAACCACGGGCCACCAGACCCAGCACCGCACCACGGCACACCACAGCACCAGGCACCAGCAACAGCACGCACCACACGAACAGCACAGCACAAGCGCACCAGCACAGCGAAGCACAGCGCCACACAGAGCGGAGAGGACAGGGAACGCACAGCACAGCACAAAGCAGAGCGGCGAACAACAGCACGCACCACCGCGCCACGACAAAACACACACAGCACGGGGGAGCACCGCAAAACGCAACGCCGCAGAGCACAGGACCCCAGGGCAACGGGCAGCGCCAGAGGGCACGGCGCAACAAGCAGCGGCACCCAACGAGCACAACACAGCACAGGACAGCACAACACCGGAGGACACAACGCGCAGCAGCGCGGCGCAGCACCGCACCCAGGGACGCACAGCACAACACAGCCCACCACAGCGCCGAGCGGCAGCGACGAAAACCGCGAGACAAAAAGGGGGGGCGGGGGGGGGGGGCAGCAACCGACGGGGAGCAACCACCAGCCAGGCGGAAAGCACAAAAGAGGGACAAGCGCACGGAGAGCCGAGAGGCGGAAGGCCAACAAAGCAAACAACGCACAGCGCCGAGGCCCAGGGCACCCGGGGCCGGAAACCAGAGAAAGCCGGAGACAACAGGGGCGCACAAGGGAAGAAGGGGAAGAAAAAAAAAATAAAAAAAAAGAAAAAAAAACACCACCAAGGCACCAAGCAGGAGCGCCAGAAACCGCGAGACACAAAAAGGGAGGGGGGGGGGGAGACACCACCAAAGAGCAGCCAACGGCCAAGCCGGAGACACGAACGAGGCGCGAGCACACGAAGAGCCGGGCAGCGGGAGGCCGAGAAAAACAACCAAAGCACAGCGCCAAGGCAACGAGGAACGGCAAGGGCAGCGGGAGAGAGGGGGGCAACCCCAGCCCGGAGGGGGCCGAGCAAAGCAGAAAGACAAAGCAGCCAAAGGAAAAGGTGAGGCGCACCACAACGCGCCCGGGAGGCCGGCCCGCCCGACCCGGCCACAAAGAGCAAGCACACGCACGCCAGCCGCCGTCCGGATGGACGAGTGCGCGCCCGGAGGGTACCCAGCCCCTGCCGGCTACGAACAGCCGCCGTCCGGATGGACGTGTGTGCGCCCCGAGGGTACCCAGCCCCTGCCGGCTACGCCAGCCGCCGTCCGGATGGACGTGTGAGCGCCCCGCAGCGACGCCCCGCACAGCAACACAACACACCCAGCGTGCACACCGGTGAACAGGAGCCAGGAGGCCCAGGACGCCGCACACGCAACACAACACACCGAGCGGGCACACCGGTGAACAGGAGCCAGGAGGCCCAGGACACCGCACACGCAACACAACACACCGAGCGGGCACACCGGTGAACAGGAGCCAGGAGGCCCAGGACGCCGCACACGCAACACAACACAACGAGCGGGCACACCGGTGAACAGGAGCCAGGAGGCCCAGGACGCCGCACACGCAACACAACACACCGAGCGGGCACACTGGTGAACAGGAGCCGGGAGGCCCAGGACGCCGCACATGCAACGCAAAACACCGAGCGGGCACACCGGTGAACAGGAGCCAGGAGGCCCAGGACGCCGCACACGCAACACAACACACCGAGCGGGCACACCGGTGAACAGGAGCCAGGAGGCCCAGGACACCGCACACGCAACACAACACACCGAGCGGGCACACCGGTGAACAGGAGCCAGGAGGCCCAGGACACCGCACATGCAACACAACACAACGAGCGGGCACACCGGTGAACAGGAGCCAGGAGGCCCAGGACACCGCACACGCAACACAACACAACGAGCGGGCACACCGGTGAACAGGAGCCAGGAGGCCCAGGACGCCGCACACGCAACACAACGCACCGAGCGGGCACACCGGTGAACAGGAGCCAGGAGGCCCAGGACACCGCACACGCAAAACAACACACCGAGCGGGCACACCGGTGAACAGGAGCCAGGAGGCCCAGGACGCCGCACACGCAGCACAACACACCGAGCGGGCACACCGGTGAACAGGAGCCGGGAGGCCCAAGACACCGCACACGCAAAAAAAAAGAAAAAAAAAAACACACCGAGCGGGCACACCGGTGAACAGGAGCCGGGAGGCCCCGGACACCGCACACGCAACGCAACACACCGAGCGGGCACACCGGTGAACAGGAGCCAAGAGGCCCAGGATGCCGCACACGCAACACAACACAACGAGCGGGCACACCGGTGAACAGGAGCCAGGAGGCCCAGGACACCGCACACGCAACACAACACACCAAGCGGGCACACCGGTGAACAGGAGCCAGGAGGCCCAGGACGCCGCACACGCAGCACAACACACCGAGCGGGCACACCGGTGAACAGGAGCCGGGAGGCCCAAGACGGCGCACACGCAAAAAAAAAAAAAAAAAAACACACCGAGCGGGCACACCGGTGAACGGGAGCCGGGAGGCCCAGGACACCGCACACGCAACACAACACACCGAGCGGGCACACCGGTGAACAGGAGCCAAGAGGCCCAGGATGCCGCACACGCAACACAACAAAACGAGCGGGCACACCGGTGAACAGGAGCCAGGAGGCCCAGGACACCGCACACGCAACACAACACAACGAGCGGGCACACCGGTGAACAGGAGCCAGGAGCCCCAGGACGCCGCACACGCAACACAACACACCGAGAGGGCACACCGGTGAACAGGAGCCAGGAGGCCCAGGACACCGCACACGCAACACAACACACCAAGCGGGCACACCGGTGAACAGGAGCCAGGAGGCCCAGGACGCCGCACACACAGCACAACACACCGAGCGGGCACACCGGTGAACAGGAGCCGGGAGGCACAAGACACCGCACACGCAAAAAAAAAAAAAAAAAAACACACCGAGCGGGCACACCGGTGAACAGGAGCCGGGAGGCCCCGGACACCGCACACGCAACGCAACACACCGAGCGGGCACACCGGTGAACAGGAGCCGGGAGGCCCAGGACACCGCACACGCAACACAACACACCGAGCGGGCACACCGGAGAACAGGAGCCAGGAGGCCCAGGACACCGCACATGCAACACAACACACCGAGCGGGCACACCGGTGAACAGGAGCCAGGAGGCCCAGGACGCCGCACACGCAACACAACACACCGAGCGGGCACACCGGTGAACAGGAGCCAGGAGGCCCAGGACACCGCACACGCAACACAACACACCGAGCGGGCACACCGGTGAACAGGAGCCAGGAGGCCCAGGACGCCGCACACGCAACACAACACACCGAGCGGGCACACCGGTGAACAGAAGCCAGGAGGCCCAGGACACCGCACACCCAACACAACACACCGAGCGGGCACACCGGTGAACAGAAGCCGGGAGGCCCAGGACACCGCACACGCAACACAACACACCGAGCGGGCACACCGGTGAACAGGAGCCAGGAGCCCCAGGACACCGCACACGCAACACAACACACCGAGCGGGCACACCGGTGAACAGGAGCCAGGAGGCCCAGGACACCGCACATGCAACACAACACAACGAGCGGGCACACCGGTGAACAGGAGCCAGGAGGCCCAGGACACCGCACACGCAACACAACACAACGAGCGGGCACACCGGTGAACAGGAGCCAGGAGGCCCAGGACGCCGCACACGCAACACAACGCACCGAGCGGGCACACCGGTGAACAGGAGCCAGGAGGCCCAGGACACCGCACACGCAAAACAACACACCGAGCGGGCACACCGGTGAACAGGAGCCAGGAGGCCCAGGACGCCGCACACGCAGCACAACACACCGAGCGGGCACACCGGTGAACAGGAGCCGGGAGGCCCAAGACACCGCACACGCAAAAAAAAAGAAAAAAAAAAAACACACCGAGCGGGCACACCGGTGAACAGGAGCCGGGAGGCCCCGGACACCGCACACGCAACGCATTACACCGAGCGGGCACACCGGTGAACAGGAGCCAAGAGGCCCAGGATGCCGCACACGCAACACAACACAACGAGCGGGCACACCGGTGAACAGGAGCCAGGAGGCCCAGGACACCGCACACGCAACACAACACACCAAGCGGGCACACCGGTGAACAGGAGCCAGGAGGCCCAGGACGCCGCACACGCAGCACAACACACCGAGCGGGCACACCGGTGAACAGGAGCCGGGAGGCCCAAGACGGCGCACACGCAAAAAAAAAAAAAAAAAAACACACCGAGCGGGCACACCGGTGAACGGGAGCCGGGAGGCCCAGGACACCGCACACGCAACACAACACACCGAGCGGGCACACCGGTGAACAGGAGCCAAGAGGCCCAGGATGCCGCACACGCAACACAACAAAACGAGCGGGCACACCGGTGAACAGGAGCCAGGAGGCCCAGGACACCGCACACGCAACACAACACAACGAGCGGGCACACCGGTGAACAGGAGCCAGGAGCCCCAGGACGCCGCACACGCAACACAACACACCGAGAGGGCACACCGGTGAACAGGAGCCAGGAGGCCCAGGACACCGCACACGCAACACAACACACCAAGCGGGCACACCGGTGAACAGGAGCCAGGAGGCCCAGGACGCCGCACACACAGCACAACACACCGAGCGGGCACACCGGTGAACAGGAGCCGGGAGGCACAAGACACCGCACACGCAAAAAAAAAAAAAAAAAAAAACACACCGAGCGGGCACACCGGTGAACAGGAGCCGGGAGGCCCCGGACACCGCACACGCAACGCAACACACCGAGCGGGCACACCGGTGAACAGGAGCCGGGAGGCCCAGGACACCGCACACGCAACACAACACACCGAGCGGGCACACCGGAGAACAGGAGCCAGGAGGCCCAGGACACCGCACACGCAACACAACACACCGAGCGGGCACACCGGTGAACAGGAGCCAGGAGGCCCAGGACGCCGCACACGCAACACAACACACCGAGCGGGCACACCGGTGAACAGGAGCCAGGAGGCCCAGGACACCGCACACGCAACACAACACACCGAGCGGGCACACCGGTGAACAGGAGCCAGGAGGCCCAGGACGCCGCACACGCAACACAACACACCGAGCGGGCACACCGGTGAACAGAAGCCAGGAGGCCCAGGACACCGCACACCCAACACAACACACCGAGCGGGCACACCGGTGAACAGAAGCCGGGAGGCCCAGGACACCGCACACGCAACACAACACACCGAGCGGGCGCACCGGTGAACAGGAGCCGGAAGGCCCAGAACACCGCACACGCAACACAACACACCGAGCGGGCACACCGGTGAACAGGAGCCAGGAGACCCAGGACACCGTGCACCCAACACAACACACCGAGCGGGCGCACAGGTGAACAGGAGCCGGGAGGCCCAGGACACCGCACACGGGACACAACACACCGAGCGGGCGCACCGGTGAACAGGAGCCAGGAGGCCCAGGACACCGCACACGCAACACAACACACCGAGCAGGCACAGCGGTGAACAGGAGCCGGGAGGCCCAGGACACCGCACACGCAAAACAACACACCGAGCGGGCACACCGGTGAACAGGAGCCGGGAGGACCAGGACACCGCACACGCAACGCAACACACCGAGCGGGCACACCGGTGAACAGGAGCCAGGAGGCCCAGGACACCGCACACGCAACACAACACACCGAGCGGGCACACCGGTGAACAGGAGCCTGGAGGCCCAGGACGCCGCACACGCAACACAACACACCGAGCGGGCACACCGGTGAACAGGAGCCAGGAGGCCCAGGACGCCGCACACGCAACACAACACACCGAGCGGGCACACCGGTGAACAGAAGCCGGGAGGCCCAGGACACCGCACACGCAACACAACACACCGAGCGGGCGCACCGGTGAACAGGAGCCGGGAGGCCCAGGACACCGCACACGCAACACAACACACCGAGCGGGCACACCGGTGAACAGGAGCCGGGAGGCCCAGGACACCGCACACGCAACACAACACACCGAGCGGGCACACCGGTGAACAGGAGCCGGGAGGCCCAGGACACCGCACACACAACACAACACACCGAGCGGGCGCACCGCTGAACAGGAGCCGGGAGGCCCAGGACACCGCACACGCAACACACCACACCGAGCGGGCACACCGGTGAACAGGAGCCGGGAGGCCCAGGACACCGCACACCCGACACAACACACCGAGCGGGCACACCGGTGAACAGGAGCCGGGAGGCCCAGGACATCGCACACACGTAGGGCGGTCGGGGGACAGGAAAGAACCAACACCCCATGGGTCGGACACACTGGGGCGACCCAGCCGACCCACCGGGCCAGTGGCAGGAGCGGTACTCCAAGGCTGCTGGTTCGAGCCCGGCCAGGCTGCATCGGGGACCATGGCAAACGTCACCCGGAGCCATGGATGCAACCGGTGACAGGCGAGCCGGTACACAGTCCAGGAGGGGGTCGCCTGCCAAGCGGAGCGGCCCCGCAACTCAAGCCACAAGGGTGAGGCGGTCGTACCGTAGACAGGCGGGAGCAATACCCCTTGTGGTGAGAGATACTCCACACGGCTGGGCAGCCCCCAGAGCTGCCGCCCGAAGGAGGGGGCAAGTGGCCCTACTCATGGACACATGTGGGGACACCCTCCCACCTGGGACACATGGACCGGGTGGCCGCGACAATGCCTTCCCAAGCACATGCGGGAGCGGCTCAAGAGGCACCTAACATAGGGCAGTGGGAGGGACAGGACGTCCCCTTGGTAAGACCTTCTTCCTGCACCGTCAAAGGAGGCATCCCGAGCTCCCGAAGATACCTACCTACCTACCTCGCTGCCGCTGGTGGTGGGCGGTCCCCGCCACTCCTGGCTGGGGTCCGCTGGCGGCGGTGGTGTGTGGTGTGTGGTGTGTGGTGGTGGTGTGTTGTTGGGGTTCTGGTTGGTGTGTGGTGTGGTTGGTCCCTCGCCACTCCTGGCGGAGGTCCCTGTGTGCTACTCCCCGCCACTCCTGGCTGGGTTTCGCTGCCGCTGGTGGTGGGCGGTCCCCGCCACTCCTGGCTGGGGTCCGCTGGCGGCGGTGGTGTGTGGTGTGTGGTGTGTGGTGTGTGGTGTGTCGCGGTGGTGTGTTGGTGGGGTTGTGGCTGGTGTGTGGTGTGGTTGGTCCCTCGCCACTCCTGGCGGATGTTCCTGTGTGCTACTCCCCGCCACTCCTGGCTGGGTTTCGCTGCCGCTGGTGGTGGGCGGTCCCCGCCACTCCTGGCTGGGGTCCGCTGGCGGCGGTGGTGTGTGGTGTGTGGTGTGTGGTGGTGGTGTGTTGTTGGGGTTGTGGTTGGTGTGTGGTGTGGTTGGTCCCTCGCCACTCCTGGCGGAGGTCCCTGTGTGCTACTCCCCGCCACTCCTGGCTGGGTTTCGCTGCCGCTGGTGGTAGGCGGTCCCCGCCACTCCTGGCTGGGGTCCGCTGGCGGCGGTGGTGTGTGGTGTGTGGTGTGTGGTGTGTGGTGTGTCGCGGTGGTGTGTTGGTGGGGTTGTGGCTGGTGTGTGGTGTGGTTGGTCCCTCGCCACTCCTGGCGGAGGTTCCTGTGTGCTACTCCCCGCCACTCCTGGCTGGGTTTCGCTGCCGCTGGTGGTGGGCGGTCCCCGCCACTCCTGGCTGGGGTCCGCTGGCGGCGGTGGTGTGTGGTGTGTGGTGTGTGGTGGTGGTGTGTTGTTGGGGTTGTGGTTCGTGTGTGGTGTGGTTGGTCCCTTGCCACTCCTGGCGGAGGTCCCTGTGTGCTACTCCCCGCCACTCCTGGCTGGGTTTCGCTGCCGGTGGTGGTGGGCGGTCCCCGCCACTCCTGGCTGGGGTCCGCTGGCGGCGTTGGTGTGTGGTGTGTGGTGTGTGGTGTGTGGTGTGTGGCGGTGGTGCGTTGGTGGGGTCGTGGCTGGTGTGTGGTGTGGTTGGTCCCTCGCCACTCCTGGCGGAGGTTCCTGTGTGCTACTCCCCGCCACTCCTGGCTGGGTTTCGCTGCCGCTGGTGGTGGGCGGTCCCCGCCACTCCTGGCTGGGGTCCGCTGGCGGCGGTGGTGTGTGGTGTGTGGTGTGTGGTGGTAAGGTGTTGTTGGGGTTGTGGTTGGTGTGTGGTGTGGTTGGTCCCTCGCCACTCCTGGCGGAGGTCCCTGTGTGTTACTCCCCGCCACTCCTGGCTGGGTTTCGCTGCCGTTGGTGGTGGACGGTCCCCGCCACTCCTGGCTGGGGTCCGCTGGCGGCGGTGGTGTGTGGTGTGTGGTGTGTGGTGTGTGGTGTGTGGCGGTGGTGTGTTGGTGGGGTTGTGGCTGGGGTGTGGTGTGGTTGGTCCCTCGCCACTCCTGGCGGAGGTTCCTGTGTGCTACTCCCCGCCACTCCT
This sequence comes from Eutreptiella sp. 'Long Island Sound 2002', assembly GCA_964036045.1. NCBI lineage: Eukaryota > Euglenozoa > Euglenophyceae > Eutreptiales > Eutreptiaceae > Eutreptiella > Eutreptiella sp. 'Long Island Sound 2002'. Next base: position 45,919,315 of record OZ038396.1, read on the forward strand.
GGCTGGGTTTCGCTGCCGCTGGTGGTGGGCGGTCCCCGCCACTCCTGGCTGGGGTCCGCTGGCGGCGGTGGTGTGTGGTGTGTGGTGTGTGGTGGTGGTGTGTTGTTGGGGTTGTGGTTGGTGTGTGGTGTGGTTGGTCCCTCGCCACTCCTGGCGGAGGTCCCTGTGGGCTACTCCCCGCCACTCCTGGCTGGGTTTCGCTGCCGGTGGTGGTGGCCGGTCCCCGCCACTCCTGGCTGGGGTCCGCTGGCGGCGTTGGTGTGTGGTGTGTGGTGTGTGGTGTGTGGTGTGTGGCGGTGGTGTGTTGGTGGGGTTGTGGCTGGTGTGTGGTGTGGTTGGTCCCTCGCCACTCCTGGCGGAGGTTCCTGTGTGCTACTCCCCGCCACTCCTGGCTGGGTTTCGCTGCCGCTGGTGGTGGGCGGTCCCCGCCACTCCTGGCTGGGGTCCGCTGGCCGCGGTGGTGTGTGGTGTGTGGTGTGTGGTGGTGGTGTGTTGTTGGGGTTGTGGTTGGTGTGTGGTGTGGTTGGTCCCTCGCCACTCCTGGCGGAGGTCCCTGTGTGCTACTCCCCGCCACTCCTGGCTGGGTTTCGCTGCCGCTGGTGGTGGGCGGTCCCCGCCACTCCTGGCTGGGGTCCGCTGGCGGCGGTGGTGTGTGGTGTGTGGTGTGTGGTGTGTGGTGTGTGGCGGTGGTGTGTTGGTGGGGTCGTGGCTGGTGTGTGGTGTGGTTGGTCCCTCGCCACTCCTGGCGGAGGTTCCTGTGTGCTACTCCCCGCCACTCCTGGCTGGGTTTCGCTGCCGCTGGTGGTGGGCGGTCCCCGCCACTCCTGGCTGGGGTCCGCTGGCGGCGGTGGTGTGTGGTGTGTGGTGTGTGGTGGTGGTGTGTTGTTGGGGTTGTGGTTGGTGTGTGGTGTGGTTGGTCCCTCGCCACTCCTGGCAGAGGTCCCTGTGTGTTACTCCCCGCCACTCCTGGCTGGGTTTCGCTGCCGTTGGTGGTGGGCGGTCCCCGCCACTCCTGGCTGGGGTCCGCTGGCGGCGTTGGTGTGTGGTGTGTGGTGTGTGGTGTGTGGTGTGTCGCGGTGGTGTGTTGGTGGGGTTGTGGCTGGTGTGTGGTGTGGTTGGTCCCTCGCCACTCCTGGCGGAGGTTCCTGTGTGCTACTCCCCGCCACTCCTGGCTGGGTTTCGCTGCCGCTGGTGGTGGGCGGTCCCCGCCACTCCTGGCTGGGGTCCGCTGGCGGCGGTGGTGTGTGGTGTGTGGTGTGTGGTGGTGGTGTGTTGTTCGGGTTGTGGTTGGTGTGTGGTGTGGTTGGTCCCTCGCCACTCCTGGCGGAGGTCCCTGTGTGCATCTCCCCGCCACTCCTGGCTGGGTTTCGCTGCCGCTGGTGGTGGGCGGTCCCCGCCACTCCTGGCTTGGGTCCGCTGCCGGCGGTGGTGTGTGGCGGTGGTGTGTTGGTGGGGTTCTGGCTGGGCGCGCACTCGTCCATCTGGACGGAGGCCGGTGTGCGTGTGTGTTCGTGTGCGTGCTTTGCTTGGCCGGGTCGGGCGGGCCGGCCTCCCGGGCGCGTTCTGGTGCGCCTCACCTTTTCCTTTGGCCGTTTGTCTTTCTGCTTTGCTTGGCCCCCTCCGGGCTGGGGTTGCCCCTCTCTCTTTCGCTGCTGTTGCCGTTCCGCGTTGGTTGTTTTTCTCAGCCTCCCGCTGCTCGGCTCTCCGTGCGCTCGCGCCTCGTTTGTGTCTCCCGCTTGGCCGTTGGCTGCTCTTTGGTGGTTGCTCCCCCACCCCCCTCCCCTTTTGTGTCTCGCGGTTTTCGTCGCTCCTGCTTGGTGCCTTGGTGTTTTTTTTTTGTCTAATGGGGAGAAACAGGCTTAGATGTTGGAGATGGGAGAACCTACAACCCGTGAGCACCCGTAGGCCCTCACATGGCTATGACTCTCGAGGCATCCCTGTTGCTTTTGGAGGATGGTGTCGATCAGCGGAAGCGAGTACGAGTTGTGCTCGGTTTGCTCGTTCAAACCCCTGTAATCAACCACCAACCTCCACTCGCCCTTCTCCTTCTTGGGCACCATAAAGGCTGGGCTGGCCCACTCACTCTCGGAGGGTTCCATCCAGCCCCGCTCAATAAACTCGGCCAACAACTTCTTCATGGCCTCGGCCCGATCGCCCTGAAGTTGGTACTCCCGATGACGATAGATCTTCGGGTTCGGCTTCAGCTTGATCTTCGCTGTACCAAACCTCCCACGATCTGGAGGGTTCTTGTTGGCGACGCCACTGAATAGCCGCGGATAGGCATTGATCAGCCTCTCCTTCAGCTCGACGACCTTCGGGTTCTCCTGGGCCTTTTCAGCCGCTTGCTTCGGTATCGATACAACCGACCGCACTGCAGTATAGGCCTCTTCTGGGTCCGAGTCCGACTTCTCCTCGTCCGATATGCCGTCTTCATCGTCGTGGGGAGCTCTTCCCACCGATAATCTTCGGAAATTTGCGGCATCGGCCTGGTTCTTATCGTTATCGGCACCCATTCTTGGAAAATCCCATGTCGGCGGGTCCGACCCAACCGGACCATCATATTGGTCCGCGATGTGATCGATGACCCTCGCCACGAACTCATCCTTCTCGTACTTGCCGGTGACCAACATCTTGTCATCCCACCAATGCGGAGATGTGACCATGGCCCGCCTCTTCTTGGCTGCCACCCGGTCGTGCATCCCAATCCGCATGTAGTTGACGACGTCGTCGATCTCGGCGTGGGACAGGACAGCAATGCCATCAATTGGCTGGTCCATCCCCTCCTTGGGCTCAAACATGACCTTCATGGGCACCGCCTCCACCCTACGGATGAATGCTTCATCACCCGTCGGCTGGGCTTGCGCCCCATCCACCAGGAAAGCCTTGGTACCCCACGCTTGACCTGGGGAGGGCATTGATACACCCTTGGCGTCGATGAACAACTCCTCCTCTGGCCCGAATGACATCTCGTTCAGGGTGATGGAGTCCAGCGTCGACTTGAGACCCTCCAGCGGACATGGGGTGGATCCTATGCCGGTTATGACCAGGATCCCCTTCGCCCTATCCGCTCCACCGTACGTCTGGTATTGTCCAGGGAGCGATGGCAATACATGGGCCCCCACTCCTTCAAACCCCAATGCCTTTGCCAGGCTGAGTCTCCTCGATGCCAATGCCCCCTACACTTCCGCAGAAGTGGGGCATCCCGGGAAGCGAAGACGTCCGTCTCGGGCTGTTCGGCTCCCAGCGTCTGGATCATCCTGTCATACACCTGCGGCGCCATTCCGTACTCCGTGAGCTGAACTCCGCGGTCTCCTCTGGACTTGGCACCCACAGCTTGCACCGCTCGGACGATCCGATCCTCTTCCTCGGCATTCCATTGGGATGATCCGCATGCATAATCCGTGGATAGCCATGTGAGGCCTTCATCATCCTCCCGGACCAGCGTTGCGAGAAAGATGTCCTTGCTTTATGCCCTAGATTTTTTGATGATATCCTGCAGGTTTTGTAGTTGAAAACCCAAACCAAAGCAGCAAGTAGAGCAAGAACAGGATGTGGATCGAATCAATGATTGGTTTTGGAATCCAGTGTAACACAGAAGGTCTGCAGATAGACAAAGCAGGCTTATACACAAAGATTCAATCACAAATGGATAATACAAAAGATTTTATATGAAAATTGGTCTGACTCTTGCCTCAGAGATAGCATTAGGCACTTCATGTGCACTCTTTTGGGTGAAATGGTGCTGGTTAGGAATGTGGGGCATAGATGTCAGGACCACACAGAAAATGACTTGGTCAAGCAACTGAATTCAGAAACAGTTACAAAGTAGGACCACAATAAGTGGTAGAAACAATTGAGTATAGGGGTCTTGGGGTGGGAGACCACTAGGCTTAACCACCAGGGCCTAAAGCATGAAATGCCTATTTTATTTCGGTATATCCTCCATGAAGGAAGGTACCTCCGCTCAGTTGAGTGGTAGGGGTGAACTTCATGCAGGGCTAGGGTCACAACCCCAGTCACTTTGAGAAAGTGTACTTTAGGCAACAAAAGAGAGATAAAAAACCTTTAGGTTTGTCTTAGCATCAACAAAAGAGTTTTAAGGGGGGCTTGGCCTGGATCAAGCCCTCCAAGAAAGACATGGCAGTGACTTTTTCTTACTCCCCCATGGAGTACTAGTTAGCTAAGCTAGCAGGACCAAGGAAAAAGGCTCAAATATTCCCAAAATTACCTCAGAAAATGCATTAAACTTACCAAAAACATTCTCATCAGTTCATAGAAGCCTATCACACTGTAGGTACCCTTGAAAAACAGTGTAATGTACCGTGAATGATGTCCCTTCGATGGGGCATTCCTCAAAAGTCGCCGGCGTGCGACGAAAACTTTTGGAAAAAGTTTGGGGGTAGTGGGGTTTGAACCCAGGACTCCCTCCCTAGAGCATATATGCTTGCCCACTAGGGTACAGTCGAACGCTCTAATGCGGACGGCCATTGCTGTATAAACAGCGTTTTAGTAAACGTCGTGACCAAGGGCCAGGGCGGAGCAATACTCCCAATGGAGGACACAAACCTCCACGAGCTGGAAAAAATAGAAAATGTAACCGACAGCGAGTGATTCCTGCGGTTTAGCGGAAGGGGTTGCGATTTAGCAAGTGAAATCGTTAAAAATCGACGAAACCACGCGGGAAATCGTCATTTTTACACATAACTCAAAGTCGCAGACAAGCGCAAAGGAAGCGGACTCCAAGAAAAGGGTTGCGCAAGCGTAAACGGCTTTTGAAAAAGAAGGTATGAGCCGTAGTTTTTAGAGTTCTAAAGGAAATTTTTGCACAGTTGCATCAAAAGTTTTATAAACTTCAGAGAAAAGTCTTCAAACTCAACCCACACCACAGAGCCGGTCAACAACCCGCCTCTCAGGTATGTCAGTGTCATCTCACACGCACGCATTGCGTTCGTGTTGGTTGTTTCGTCAAAACGTTAGGGTTGTCAACGCTGTGCTGGTAGAAAGATGTCCTTGATTAATGCCCTAGATATTTTGATGAAATCCTGCAGGTTTTGTAGTTGTAAACCCAAACCAAAGCAGCAAGTAGAGCAAGAACAGGATGTGGATCGAATCAATGATTTGTTTTGGAATCCAGTGTAACACAGAAGGGCTGCAGATAGACAAAGCAGGTTTATACACAAAGATTCAATCACAAATGGATAATACAAAAGATTTTATATGAAAATTGGTCTGACTCTTGCCTCAGAGATAGCATTAGGCACTTAATGTGCACTCTTTTGGGTGTAATGGCGCTGGTTAGGAATGTGGAGCATAGATGTCAGGACCACACAGAAAATGACTTGGCCAAGCAACTGAATTCAGAAACAGTTACAAAGTAGAACCACAATAAGTGGTAGAAACAATTGAGTATAGGGGTCTTGGGGTGGGAGACCACTAGGCTTAACCACCAAGGCCTAAAGCATGAAATGCCTATTTTATTTCGGTATATCCTCCATGAAGGAAGGTACCTCCGCTCAGTTGAGTGGTAGGGGTGAACTTCATGGGGGGCTAGGGTCACAACCCTAGTTACTTTGAGAAAGTGTACTTTAGGCAACAAAAGAGAGATAAAAACACTTAAGTTTGTCTTAGCATCAACAAAAGAGTTTTAAGGGGGGCTTGGCCTGGATCAAGCCCTCCAACAAAGACATGGCAGTGACTTTTTCTTACTCCCCCATGGAGTACTAGTTAGCTAAGCTAGCAGGACCAAGGAAAAAGGCTCAAATATTCCCAAAATTACCTCAGAAAATGCATTAAACTTACCAAAAACATCCTCATCACTTCATAGAAGCCTATCACACTGTAGGTACCCTTGAAAAACAGTGTAATGTACCGTGAATGATGTCCCTTCGATGGGGCATTCCTCAAAAGTCGCCGGCGTGCGACGAAAACTTTTGAAAAATTCTTTGGGGGTAGTGGGGTTTGAACCCAAGACTCCCTCCCTAGAGCACATATGCTTGCCCACTAGGGCACAGTCGAACGCTCTAATGCGGACGGCTATCGCTGTATAAACAGCGTTGTAGTAAACGTCCTGACCAAGGGCCAGGGCGGAGCAATACTCCCAATGGAGGACACAAATCTCCAGGAGCTGGAAAAAATAGAAAATGTAACCAACAGGGAGTGATTCCTGCGGTTTAGCGGAAGGGGTTGCGATTTAGCAAGTGAAATCGTTAAAAATCGACGAAACCACGCGGGAAATCGTCATTTTTACACATAACTCAAAGTCGCAGACAAGCGCAAAGGAAGCGGACTCCAAGAAAAGGGTTGCGCAAGCGTAAACGGCTTTTGAAAAAGAAGGTATGAGCCGTAGTTTTTAAAGTTCTAAAGGAAATTTTTGCACAGTTGCATGAAAATTTTTATAAACTTCAGAGAAAAGTATTCAAATTCAACCCACACCACAGAGCAGGTCAACAACCCGCCTCTCAGGTATGTCAGTGTCATCTCACACTCACGCATTGCGTTCGTGTTGGTTGTTTCGTCAAAAAGTTAGGGTTGTCAACGCTGTGTTCGTTGGGGGGTCGGGTGTTCCTCCCTCGTGCTCTGCACAGGTCAAAACAGGAATGAAAGGTATGCGATGCGAATGGAGCGCGCAGCGCGCACCTAGGGTTAGAATATGCGCTGTGCTCGCGATGCATGTGCCTAATCGAGGCATTCACACGCTGTTACGCTTTACCTGCACCCCAAATTCACCCTTGTTTTCTTCTTCACAGGTAAGTAAAGAAAGCGTTTGTTCCTGTGTTGCCGTGGCGTTAAAGTAGGGTTGCTTGAAAACGCTTAGGCTTGTTTTGTGTTCACTTCATCCGGCATTCACACGATGCATGGTGAGTAAGGTAGGTCAGCCCAGGAGGAGCTCACCTCCTGGTAGAGTCGTTGTGGTTATGGTTCAGCCTCCCTTCTCTGCGTGCACATGATGCATTAAAGGGTAGGCCACGCGAATTGCGCACGGTAAACCTTGTTTAGGACACCCAGGGGCTCCTCGGTACGTTCTTTAAGAGAACCTGAGGAGTCTCTTAACGCTTGCTTGCTTGACAGTGGAGCTGATCCTTCAGCGTGTTTGCGGACAGTGTATTATAGGTCACACTGAGAAGCGTATAATACGTGGAGTGTGGCTTGGTTCCTCCGCCGCAAACACCCCTTCATTTGCCTCTGTTGTACAGGTGGGAGAGGTTCAGGGTGATTGGTGCACGCAGCAGCTGCCTTCGGCGGCTATCCATTTTTCTGCCCCAGCAAAACAGGGGCGCTCATCACAAATCAAATGACTGTGCCTCAGCCAGGACTGGCGAGGGCAGTTCGACTTCAACGACATCTGCGCTGTGCACACAACGAGAGCACTTCTTCCCTCCAAGCCCTAGCAGGGGAAACGCGTTGTGGCGTCCCCTGTTAGGCCACAGTTGCTTAGCAGCGCTGCGTTCTCTTGTCTTCTTCACAGGAGGGTCATTAGGACCTGAGTGATCTTCGACAGCAGCACCCAGTAGCGTGTGTAGGGGTCAGGGTCAGCAGGCCTGGCAGGAGTTGAGTGCAAGTGATGAGTGCTCACCCTGCCTTCAAAGGCCGGTGCTGGCGTTAGTCAGTGTAGTGTAGTGGTGTCTCCTGTCCCGCGTGCTTTTCCTCGTGGGCAGGGGAGTGCGTTAGCTTTTGCCTGTAGCAAAAATGGGCGTTTTGTATGCCCTTAGCACACTTGGCCACCCCTCCCCTCTAGTAGGTAGGGCTTTTGCCGTCTTCCCCCAAGGATAGGCGCCAGCACAGAAATTGGGCGCCATAGGAGTCCCAATAGTACCTGATTAGGACCTTCGGTCCGACGTCAGCGAAGCCCGGTCTCCGGGAGCCACGCCGGGGAGAGTAGTGAGACACACACAGACATACGTAGCACACATAGGGGTATGGTAAACCCTGTAAGGAAGGGTAGAACCCCATGGGTCTGGACCAGTCAGGGGTCCTAACTGTGGGCTCGCTTGTCCCCAAGGAGGGAAGACACACCTTGCCTCATAACACCTTGCTTGTCATTCCCCCCTGGTGTAGCAAGCCACTGTTCTTCGTTGGCTCCCCAAGGTCATTACATCAGGGCAGTTCCCATGCAACATATGGTCAACAAGGCATACACTTGCTGGGTGGCTGCAATCCTGATAAGCTGCCACCTGGTCCACGCTGGAAACCATAGGCATGGGTCTGCAGGGCACAGACAGGGTCAGTGCAGTGCTCAGTAAGCAGTAGTCTGTGAAAAAACCAATGGCCTTGGGCCAGGGAGTGGTTGTCACGGGGGGCTAAAGGTCCTGTCCTGCGATGCAATGCGGGGCAACTGTGACAACTGCTGTTACACCCATACACAGGCACGTCTGCAGAAGAGTGCTCACTGCACCTGTCAGTAGACTGACAGAGGGTAATTAGTTTCGCTTCTTACGCTGGGACATAGTCTCAGCACAGGTTAGGAGCTGCCCCTCGTTGTTCTCAACGAGGTAAGTGCAGAAGATGGGGTTGATACTCCCATCTGGTTGTATGAAGGCTGACATAGGTTCCCAGGTCGCCTCAGATAACCCATAGCCATCCCACAGGGTTAGGAATTTCCAGCCCTGTTTATACCCGTGGCGAGCAATACCTGCAACCACGTAGTAACCATCGACTGCCATCTCATCGGCAGTCATCTCTTCGAGTTCGTCTGCCTCCTCTGGACTGGCAGCGTTCTCTAGGTCTGTACGCTCAACCTCACTGTCGCTGAGGCGCCACTCATCCCAAGACAAATCGTCAGGGGAGTGATAGTGCCTCAACTGCTTAGGTGCACACAGCAGTTCACCACCTAGACGTGGACTGCACCTGACATGGATCCTGGATCCATGTATCCTGATGATACGATAGGGTCCAAAGTAAGGGTCCTGTAGGCAGTTACGTGGCCAGGAGGGTAGGCGTGAATGGTGTACCAAAACAAGGTCACCAACCTTGAAGCTGGCAGGTCGCCGTAGGCGGTTCCGTCGGCTCTGTTCACGGTCACGAATGTGTCTCAGGTTAGTACCAGCCTGGTTAGCCAGAGACTGCTTGTGTTCTAGCCAATCTCCGACAGGGCTCTTGAAGTCCTCAGGAAAGGGGGTTTTGAAGAACCAAGCAGGTCGTCCTCCATGGAACAGTTCGTGGGGGGTGAAACCCGTAGAAGAGCTCCGCTGTGAGTTCATGGACAGCACTGCCCAGGGCACCAGGCGTACCCAGTCCTTGGTGCGCTCTTGTTTCATCAGGATTCTTAAGTTTTGCTCCACCACACGGTTCTGTCTCTCACAGAGAGGGTTAGACGTGTGGGTATAGGGCACACCTGTGGTTACCTCCACGTTGAGGGCCTTTAGCACTCGCTTGTACCACCCTGTGTCACTGCGGATGCGTACATCCTCATCAGAGTGCACCTGCTTAGGTGCTCCATAGGGTTCGAACCATTGTTCGACCAACATTTTCACAGTCTGCTCACCTGTGATTTTCTTATTGCAAGGGAACACACGGGTGAAGCGAGATAGACCACAGGTGACCACGAGGCAACTATCATAGCCGCCAAAGAGTGGTAGGCCGTGGATGAAATCCACGTAGAGAAGAGAGTTAGCACAATAGGGTATGGGTAAGCTGGAGATCAGGCCCCTATCCCTACTGTCGCTCTGCTTGCTGGCATGACAGCCACAAGCATCCACAATGGTCTGCATACGCGACCTCAGTTCAGTCAGGGTTAGACTAGAGTAGAAACACTCACGGAAGAAGTCCACTGAGCGATTAGCGCCAGTGTGACGAGAACTGAGATGGGACCACTGTAGGCACCCATCCAGTCGTGCCTCAGGCACCACAATTCGGTCCTCGTAGAAGAGGTACTGATTGTCCTTATACCACTGGTGCCCGTCAATGACACGGGGTTCGAGACCAGTGCTGAGGGTTTGGAGAATTTCTTCATACTCTGACTGATAGTCGGTTAGACTCCAACCCTCCAGGATTCCAGCAGTGCGCATGGACAGGTCAAGCTGGACATCCATACGCTGGAAAGCCTCTTTGGCGAGCGCCTCAGAGCTCTCACCAATAAGCGCATCGAAGTTGTTGCGCGATATATAGTCAGACAGTTCATTCTTGATCCCGGGGATATGATGCACTGTCAGCCTGAACTGGCTCAGGTAAGTCCACCACCGTTTTAGCTTTGCTTTTTCTGGTGGTGGGCCCTTCTGAAAAGACTTCACAAGCTCCTGGTCACACAGCCAGACAACAGGGTTAGATCCCAGGAGTCGGGATTGTGACGATAGCACCAACATACCGGCCAGGAGTTCCTGGTCGTAGGTGCTGTAGTTGGAACGCGCTTGGTTCCATTTCCAATTCCAGTGTCCTAGTGGTACCAGTCGCCATTCACTGGTAGGATAGTCATGTTTCAACGAACCATCACGGTTCGGTCCAGTAGTACGATAATGGCACTGGGTTAGTTCAGCGGGGTTAAGCTCCTGCCATTGGTAGGTCGTACCACCCCCCCCTACATCACTGGCATCAGTGATCAGGACTGTCTCGCCCTCAGGGCAGGGCACTCCCAGGCAGTTGGAGGATGCAATCTTCTTCTTCAACTCCTGGAAACACTTTTCCTCTCTGGAGGTCCACCTCCAGGGAATAGTTTTCTTGATTAGGTCAGTGAGGGGTGCAGAGGAGTAAGTAAAATTGTGGATGTGACGCCGATAGAAATTACAGGCGCCCACAAAACTCCTCACATCGTGTAGGCCCTTCTTAGGGTCATCGCGAATCTGCATGTCCTGTAGGGGCTGCATCTTAGACGCGGCTGGTTTCCACCAGCCATACCCCACGTCGAAACCCAAATACTCCATCTCCTCTTTCATAAACTCACTTTTTCCGAGTTTGATTCGGAGATGGTTTTCTCGACAGACAATGAAAAATTCACGGAGGAGAAGGACATGGTCCTCTTTGGTATTAGTACCCAAACTCACGTCGTCGATGTGAGCCTCCATTTCTGCACCCCGAGAAATCAACTCTTGTACTAGAGGCCTGCGCCTCAGTATGTACAAAATTTTGTTCATAAGCTCCTGGAAGAGCGCTGGGGCATTAGCCACCCCGAAAGGCATAACCTTCCACTTGAAGAAACGACCCTTAGGGGTTATAAAGGCCAACAGCTCCTGAGCTGCGGCGGTTAGGTCCACCTGCCAGAAACCAGAGCGTTTGTCCATTTTGGTCTTATACCTGCATTTGGCAATACGCTCCAGGGTGTTTTCCATGTTAGGAATACTCCCTGAGTGGTTCTGGGTTTTCTTGTTGACCTCACCATAGTCTACAACCAGACGTAGGGCAGTCGACCCTGGTTTGGCAACAAGGAAACAGGGACTGCAGTGATGGGGATAGTCCCCGTGCTTATACTCTTCAACGAGGCCAGCATCAATGCATTCCTGGATCTGGCGCTCGATTTCTTCAACCTGTTCCTGTGGAGCGGGATAGGGACGACGCCTCACTCGCGTCTTTTCAAATTCTGGTTTCAATTTCATGTCCATCTGGACCAGTTTTTTACAAGAAAGGGGAGGCGGCAAGGCGCCGAACACCTCCTCATACGTTATAAGCAGTTTCTTCAGGCGGGGGTTTCTGAAGGAAATCCTCCTCAGCATGGAGGTTGCTTTTTCCATGTTCTTTCTCTTTGTGCCGATCAGCAGTTTCGGCAGGCACAGAACCCTCGTCCCACTCAGGGGGACATTTCTGCCCATAGTGCAGAGAATACACTAGAGGAATCTCAGGGTCAGGCAGCGTATAGGACTCATCGTCCTCCTCAGACCAGATTGAGGATATCCAGGTCTGTCTGAGGTATTGTAGCCGCTCTTGGCGCTCAATACCTTCGGCCTTCAGGTACAACAGCCGCCGGAATTCCTGAGTATCATGCTCAGACAATGGCATGTTATTAGCAGCAGGCCGCGCCAGAGCATCAGCACTCCGGGCCACGGGTTCACCTGTGTGCATAGGCTGCATGTGTAGCACTGGCTTCCCAACAGGGGAAGCGGGTTCAGAGGTTGACTCTAGATCTACCTCCTCTAGCAACAGCTGGGCTAGGAAGGCACTATGTTTTAGGTCAACACAGCTGGGATCAACAGAGGGAATAGTGCTGGCGATCTCAGACAGTTGGTCGTCAGCATCCTCTTTTACAGCTGCAGGTTCCAGATAGTCATCGGGAGACTCAAACCCTGTAAGTGTGGCAGATAGGTGCTCAGGAGATCGATTTTTGAGATCATAAAGGGTCAAGCCACGATTTTCGGCCATGACCTCTTTCAGTAGCACCTGGTCTAGGTCACACAGGGGTACAGGATTGAGAGATCCATGGACGATGGACAGGAAACTGGCCCACTCAGGGGCCTGCATAGCTGTGTCTGAGTCCTCAGGCACATAGATGGGGCCGTCGGGGAGTTGCACTCTTCCCACGGTCATTCCATCTAGCATACGGCGCCAGTAAGCATGTTCACCAGAGCAACCCCAGTCAGGGGTGCACATAACAACCCTTCCTCCCTCATAAGCGATTCTGGTTAGAACCTTCGCGAGCAGGGAGAAGGGAGGGTTAGCATACGCTAGGCCCATTGCTTTCCAAAAGAAACGGAAAGCATTGTTCAGTTGTTTCGAGCAGTACAACTGCATGATGTGCTGTTGTTGGCTTGCAAACAATTCCACCTGGATCTCATCCAGGTTTACCTGAAGGGCCGCCAGTCCATTTTCAAGAACGTGACGGGCCAATTGGTAGTTTTCAGTACGATAGTTCGTCTTGGATGCGTAGCGCAGCCCAGACTCTTTTCGTCCTGACAGCTCCAAAGGTACGGAGTATAGCCAACTGCCAAAGTCGCAGTGCAAAGAATAGGGGCGCTGTAGGGACAGCATTTTTACCTGGGGGTTTCTTCGTAGGAAGTCGGTACCAATGACGATGTCAAAGGCGTCAGTGTCCAACACTCTGCAGTGTTGGGTCACGGTTTCGTCGCCCAGACATATAGTCACATCGACCCCCCCCCCAGGGAATGGATGGTACGCCCATCCCCTACTCTTATGGCCACGGTCTTAGTTTTCTTGAACGTCTTTAGCAGGCGCCGGGCCACTATGGAAAGTGTTGCACCGGTATCAAGCACCACTTGAAAAACCTGATCCCCGATTTTCACGAGGATCCAGAAAACCAAGTCCTCCTCTTCGGAGTCGCCCCCCTACTCCTCATCAGGGAACTTCACATCCACCCCTGCAGCAATGAGGGACTTGGCCATCCAGGCCAAGCGCCTCTTCTTGGAATTATTCCCCTCAGGGGTAGCGTTATCCCCTTGGGGGCGCTTCTTGGGGTCACCTGCGGCAGGAGCGGGTGTAGCAGCAGGAGTGGGTGTAGCAACGGGCGCTGATGAGCGCCTCTGGGGGTTAGGGGGTCCATTTTTGCCACCCCCCTTGCCACCTCCCTTACCACCTTTATCCCCATTCGGAGGATTTCTGGCGGGCGCTTGGGTCTTCTTGTCACTCTCGCGTTTCTTGATGTGGCATTCGTCCTCGTAGTGACGACGTTTGCCACAGTAACCACAGGTGATGATACACCTGAAATGGTCCTGATGGGTCACCTGTTTCCCATCTTTGGTATGCTGCTGACGTTTCATCTGCAGCATACAGCCACTGCGGAGATCGCAGTCAGAGGCATGACAAGGTCCCCCCTTGTCATTGACAGGTTTGTAGTAGAACAGGGGGGGTGTACCTGCATCAGGTTTAACCTCATTCATGGCACGTAGGTTACCCCTCCCTTTACCACCTCCCTGGTTGGTGTTAGTGGGATTTTTATGCCCTTTCCCTTCGCCACGTTCGGGGGTAGGGGTACCACCTCGACCCAAATGCTTTTTGAGGAATTTCTCCATGTGGGACTCATTCTCTCTCTCAAGAGCTAGCTCAATCAAGAGGTCCACCAGTTCATCGTACGAGTGGGTCCTGCTCTTCCTCTCAGAGGTGGAGCGGCAATCATCCCACGTACGTTGGGGGATCTTACTCATGAGCCACAGGTGGGGCTCACTGGCTCCATAGGAGCCCACGTTCATCCTCGAAAACAGGTACTCCAAGTCACACACATATTCAGAAATTCGCGCAGCGGATGGAAACTCAGGGAGCACAGGTAGCTCCTCGATCTGTGTGCGTACTCTGAGGTCAGTCTCATAGACTGGGAATGTTTTCTCCAACCTCAGGAGTACCTCTGCCCAGGTAGAACAGGTTTTCACAATCTGTTTCACCTGTTTTTTCAAAAATTTCTTTTTGCATGAGCGTTTCAGCAGTGAACATTTGGTGGCCACATCCACATGGGATTGGCCAGTCAGCAAAAGGAACTCTGCAAATTCTTCTACCCATTCGGGCAGATTTTTGGGGTCGAACTCCGTCAGTTCCAGCTGGATGTTCGCCTGGGCAATTGGTCTGCCTGTCTTCCCACCCCCCGGAGTTAGGCCTGAAGGCAACACGCCGGCAAGAGGTGCCAGGGCTGACAGCCCTCTTCTCTCAATCTCTGTGACAGGCACGTCCTGTAGATCAGCCATAGGCACTGTCCTGGCACGGGGGTGAAAGGGGCTGGGGCAGGTGACCTTAGGCAACAGCCTTGAGACCCTTGATCTCTTGAGATCTTCGGCCAGGGTACTCAGTCCTGGTGAGAGAGAGGGCAACTCTGGCTTGGGTAAGGATTCTGCAATACCCAGTTTAGCCTTAATGGCCTCCGATAGGGCCGTCACATCTGGATCTTCTGATCCAGACAGGAGTTTGGCCAACAGCTCGGCCGTATGATCCAGGGCACCGTAGGTTGGCCTTGGATGATGTTGTTCTTCAACTCGAGTCGGGCCCACTTCGGGAGCCCTTGGGGTTGGACAACATGCTCCTGGATACTCAGGTCTTGGTCGTCTTGGCAGGGATGCAGTCTCGGCTCTGTCGGACGGCGGGCCAGAGTGTGCGTAGGACCCTAGGTCTGTACGTGGTCTGGATCCATGTACAGCCAATGGCTCCTCTCCATCTTCCCCACGAATGGATTTGTAGTACTCCTCATGTAGGATGTACTCATCCATCTTCTTCCTCAGTTCCTCATACTCCTCAGGGCCTTCAATCGCTGTTGAGGATGAAGCCGGGCAGTTGGATCTGGATACTGAGGCAGCTACACGTCTGTGGAGATGACTGAAGCTGTCTCCACCGTGGGCTGCTAAGGCCTCGGTGGTAAGGCCTTTATTTTCTTCCGCCCTTCTGCGTTCTGGATCTCCTTGGGACCCAGATGCGCCACTGAGATGTTGTGGAGCTCGGTAAGGTGGTTCACTCATGGGGTGGGCCATGCTGCCCATTTGCACTTGGACAGTTCTGATGGGCCAGGTCCTGACGCTTGGCGTGGACATGATGAACTTGTTGTTGAGCTTTTTTGTGCTGCACTTCTTCTCAGGGTCGGTTCAAAAGGTCACAAGGGACTGTCTCTGCTACCGGAAAGATGTCCTTGATTTATGCCCTAGATATTTTGATGAAATCCTGCAGGTTTTGTAGTTGTAAACCCAAACCAAAGCAGCAAGTAGAGCAAGAACAGGATGTGGATCGAATCAATGATTGGTTTTGGAATCCAGTGTAACACAGAAGGGCTGCAGATAGACAAAGCAGGTTTATACACAAAGATTCAATCACAAATGGATAATACAAAAGTTTTTATATGAAAATTGGTCTGACTCTTGCCTCAGAGATAGCATTAGGCACTTAATGTGCACTCTTTTGGGTGTAATGGTGCTGGTTAGGAATGTGGAGCATAGATGTCAGGACCACACAGAAAATGACTTGGCCAAGCAACTGAATTCAGAAACAGTTACAAAGTAGGACCACAATAAGTGGTAGAAACAATTGAGTATAGGGGTCTTGGGGTGGGAGACCACTAGGCTTAACCACCAAGGCCTAAAGCATGAAATGCCTATTTTATTTCGGTATATCCTCCATGAAGGAAGGTACCTCCGCTCAGTTGAGTGGTAGGGGTGAACTTCATGGGGGCTAGGGTCACAACCCTAGTTACTTTGAGAAAGTGTACTTTAGGCAACAAAAGAGAGATAAAAACACTTAAGTTTGTCTTAGCATCAACAAAAGGGTTTTAAGGGGGGCTTGGCCTGGATCAAGCCCTCCAAGAAAGACATGGCAGTGACTTTTTCTTACTCTCGTTGGGGGGTCAGGTGTTCCTCTCTCGTGCTCTGCACAGGTCAAAACAGGAAAGAAAGGTATGCGATGCGAATGGAGCGCGCAGCGCGCACGTAGGGTCAGAATATGCGCTGTGCTTGCAATGCATGTGCCTAATCGAGGCATTCACACGCTGTGACGCTTTCCCTGTACCCCAAATTCACCCTTGTTTTCTTCTTCACAGGTTAGTAAAGAAAGTGTTTGTTCGTGTGTGGCCGTGGCGTTAAAGTAGGGTTGCTTAAAACGCTTAGGCTTGTTTTGTGTTCGCTTCATTCGGCATTCACACGATGCATGGTGAGTAAGGTAGGCCAGCCCAGGAGGAGCTCACCTCCTGGTTGAGTCATTGTGGATACGGTTCGCCTCCCTTCCTTGCGTGCACATGATGCATTAAAGGGTAGGCCACGCGAATTGCGTACGGTAAACCTTGTTTAGGTTACCCAGGGGCTCCTCGGTACGTTCTTTAAGAGAACCTGAGGAGTCTCTTAACGCTTGCTTGCTTGACAGTGGAGCTGATCCTTCAGCGTGTTTGCGGACAGTGTATTATAGGTCACACTGAGAAGCCTATAATACGTGGAGTGTGGCTTGGTTGCTCCGCCGCAAACACCCCTTCATTTGCCTCTGTTGTACAGGTGGGAGAGGTTCAGGGTGATTGGTGCACGCAGCAGCTGCCTTCGGCGGCTATCCATTTTTCTGCCCCAGCAGAACAGGGGCGCTGATCACAAATCAATTGACTGTGCCTCAGCCAAGAGTGGCGAGGGCAGTTCGACCTCATCGACATCCGCGCTGTGCACACAACAAGAGCACCCCTTCCCTCCAAGCCCTAGCAGGGGAAACGCGTTGTGGCGTCCCCTGTTAGGCCACAGTTGCTTAGCAGCGCTGTGTTCTCTTGTCTTCTTCACAGGAGGGTCATTAGGACCCGAGACTTCTTCGACAGCAGCACCCAGTAGCGTGTGTAGGGGTTAGGGTCAGCAGGCCTGGCAGGAGTTGAGTGCAAGTGATGAGTGCTCACCCTGCCTTCAAAGGCCGGTGCTGGCGTTAGTGAGTGTAGTGTAGTGGTGTCTCCTGTCCCGCGTGCTTTTCCTCGTGGGCAGGGGAGTGCGTTAGCTTTTGGCCTGTAGCAAAAATGGGCGTTTTGTATGCCCTTAGCACACTTGGCCACCCCTCCCCTCTAGTAGGTAGGGCTTTTGCCGTCTTCCCCCAAGGATAGGCGCCAGCACAGAAATTTGGCGCCATAGGAGTCCCAATAGTACCTGATTAGGACCTTCGGTCCGACGTCAGCGAAGCCCGGTCTCCGGGAGCCACGCCGGGGAGAGTAGTGAGACACACACAGACATACATAGCACACTTAGGGGTATGGTAAACCCTGTAAGGAAGGGTAGAACCCCATGGGTCTGGACCAGTCAGGGGTCCTAACTGTGGGCTCGCTTGTCCCCAAGGAGGGAAGGCACACCTTGCCTCATAACACCTTGCTTGTCATTCCCCCCTGGTGTAGTAAGCCACCGTTCTTCGTTGGCTCCCAGAGGTCATTACATCAGGGCAGTCCCCATGCAACACATGGTCAACAAGGCATACACTCGCTGGGTGGCTGCAATACTGATAAGCGGCCACCTGGTCCACGCTGGAAACCATTGGCATGGGTCTGCAGGGCACAGACAGGGTCAGTGCAGTGCTCAGTAAGCAGTAGTCTGTGAAAAAACGAATGGCCTTCGGCCAAGGAGTGGTTGTCACGGGGGGCTAACGGTCCTGTCCTGCGATGCAATGCGGGGCAACTGTGACAACTGCTCTTACACCCATACACAGGCACGTCTGCAGAAGAGTGCTCACTGCACCCGTCAGTAGACTAACACAGGAATTTAGTTTTTCTTTTTACCCTGGGACATAGTCTCAGCACGGGTTAGGAGCTGCCCCTCGTTGTTGTCAACGAGGTAAGTGCGGAAGATGGGGTTGATACTCCCCTCTGGTTGTATGATGGCTGACATAGGTTCCCAGGTCGCCTCAGACAACCCATAGCCATCCCACAGGGTTAGGAATTTCCAGCCCTGTTTATACTTGTGGCGAGCAATACCTGCAACCACGTAGTAACCATCGACTGCCATCTCATCGGCAGTCATCTCTTCGAGTTCGTCTGCCTCCTCTGGACTGGCAGCGTTCTCTAGGTCTGTACGCTCAACCTCACTGTCGCTGAGGCGCCACTCATCCCAAGACAAATCGTCAGGGGAGTGATAGTGCCTCAAATGCTTAGGTGCACACAGCAGTTCACCACCTAGACGTGGACTGCACCTGACATGGATCCTGGATCCATGTATCCTGATGATACGATAGGGTCCAAAGTAAGGGTCCTGTAGGCAGTTACGTGGCCAGGAGGGTAGGCGTGAATGGTGTACCAAAACAAGGTCACCAACCTTGAAGCTGGCAGGTTGCCGTAGGCGGTTCCGTCGGCTCTGTTCACCGTCACGAATGTGTCTCAGGTTAGTACCAGCCTGGTTAGCCAGAGACTGCTTGTGTTCTAGCCAATCTCCCAAAGGGCTCTTGAAGTCCTCAGGAAAGGGGTTTTTGAAGAACCAAGCAGGTCGTCCTCCATGGAACAGTTCGTGGGGGGTGAAACCCGTAGAAGAGCTTCGCTGTGAGTTCATGGTCAGCACTGCCCAGGGCACTAGGCGTACCCAGTCCTTGGTGCGCTCTTGTTTCATCAGGATTCTTAAGTTTTGCTCCACCACACGGTTCTGTCTCTCACAGAGAGGGTTAGACGTGTGGGTATAGGGCACACCTGTGGTTACCTCCACGTTGAGGGCATTTAGCACTCGTTTGTACCACCCAGTGTCACTGCGGATGCGTACATCCTCATCAGAGTGCACCTGCTTAGGTGCTCCATAGGGTTCGAACCATTGTTCGACCAACATTTTCACAGTCTGCTCACCTGTGATTTTCTTATTGCAAGGGAACACACGGGTGAAGCGAGATAGACCACAGGTGACCACGAGGCAACTATCATAGCCGCCAAAGAGTGGTAGGCCGTGGATGAAATCCACGTAGAGTAGAGAGTTAGCACAATAGGGTATGGGTAAGCTGGAGATCAGGCCCCTATCCCTACTGTCGCTCTGCTTGCTGGCATGACAGCCACAAGCATCCACAATGGTCTGCATACGCGACCTCAGTTCAGTCAGGGTTAGACTAGAGTCGAAACACTCACGGAAGAAGTCCACTGAGCGATTAGCGCCAGTGTGACCAGAACTGAGATGGGACCACTGTAGGCACCCATCCAGTCGTGCCTCAAGCACCACAATTCGGTCCTCGTAGAAGAGGTACTGATTGTCCTTATACCACTGGTGCCCGTCAATGACACGGGGTTCGAGACCAGTGCTGAGGGTTTGGAGAGATTCTTCATACTCTGACTGATAGTCGGTTAGACTCCAACCCTCCAGGATTCCAGCAGTGCGCATGGACAGGTCAAGCTGGACATCCATACGCTGGAAAGCCTCTCTGGCGAGCGCCTCAGAGCTCTCACCAATAAGCGCATCGAAGTTGTTGCGCGATATATAGTCAGACAGTTCATTCTTTATCCCGGGGATATGATGCACTGTCAGCCTGAACTGGCTCAGGTAAGTCCACCACCGTTTTAGCTTTGCTTTCTCTGGTGGTGGGCCCTTCTGAAAAGACTTCACAGGCTCCTGGTCACACAGCCAGACAATAGGGTTAGATCCCAGGAGTCGGGATTGTGACGATAGCACCAACATACCGGCCAGGAGTTCCTGGTCATAGGTGCTGTAATTGGAACGTGCTTGGTTCCATTTCCAATTCCAGTGTCCCTGTGGCACCAGTCGCCACTCACTGGTAGGATAGTCATGTTTCAACAAACCATCACGGTTCAGTCCAGTAGTACAATAATGACAGTGGGTTAGTTCAGCGGGGTTAAGCTCCTGCCATTGGTAGATCGTACCACCCCCCCCTACATCACTGGCATCAGTGATCAGGACTGTCTCGCCCTCAGGGCGGGGCACTCCCAGGCAGCTGGAGGAGGCAATCTTCTTCTTCAACTCCTGGAAACACTCTTCCTCTCTGGAGGTCCACCTCCAGGGAGTAGTGTTCTTGATTAGGTCAGTGAGGGGTGCAGAGGAGTACGTAAAATTGTGAATGTGACGCCGATAGAAATTACAGGCGCCCACAAAACTCCTCACATCGTGTAGGCCCTTCTTAGGGTCATCGCGAATCTGCATGTCCCATAGGGGCTGCATCTTAGACGCCGCTGGTTTCCACCAGCCATACCCCACGTCGAAACCCAAATACTCCATCTCCTCTTTCATAAACTCACATTTTTCGAGTTTGATTCGGAGATGGTTTTCTTGACAGACAATGAAAAATTCACGGAGGAGAAGGACATGGTCCTCTTTGGTATTAGTACCCAAACTCACGTCGTCGATGTGAGCCTCCATTTCTGCACCCCGAGAAATCAACTCTTGTACTAGAGGCCTGTGCCTCAGTATGTACAAAGTTTTGTTCATAAGCTCCTGGAAGAGCGCTGGGGCATTAGCCACCCCGAATGGCATAACCTTCCACTTGAAGACACGACCCTTAGGGGTTATAAAGGCCAACAGCTCCTGAGCTGCGGCGGTTAGGTCCACCTGCCAGAAACCAGAGCGTTTGTCCATTTTGGTCTTGTACCTGCATTTGGGGATACACTCCAGGGTGTTTTCCATGTTAGGAATACTCCCTGAGTGGTTCTGGGTTTTCTTGGTGACCTCACCATAGTCTACAACCAGACGTAGGGCAGTCGACCCTGGTTTGGCAACAAGGAAACAGGGACTGCAGTGATGGGGATAGTCTGCATGCTTATACTCTTCAACGAGGCCAGCATCAATGCATTCCTGGATCTGGCGCTCGATTTCTTCAACCTGTTCCTGTGGAGCGGGATAGGGACGACGCCTCACTCGCGTCTTTTCAAATTCTGGTTTCAATTTCATGTCCATCTGGACCAGTTTTTTACAAGAAAGAGGAGGCGGCAAGGCGCCGAACACCTCCTCATAGGTTATAAGCAGTTTCTTCAGGCGGGGGTCAAGGTTAAGA
This sequence comes from Eutreptiella sp. 'Long Island Sound 2002', assembly GCA_964036045.1. NCBI lineage: Eukaryota > Euglenozoa > Euglenophyceae > Eutreptiales > Eutreptiaceae > Eutreptiella > Eutreptiella sp. 'Long Island Sound 2002'. The sequence continues at coordinate 45,940,570 of OZ038396.1, forward strand.
CTCTCGAGTTTCTGAAGGAAATCCTCCTCAGCATGGAGGTTGCTTTTCCCATGTTCTTTCTTTTTCTGCCGATCAGCAGTTTCGGCAGGCACAGAACCATCGTCCCACTCAGGGGGACATTGTTGCCCATAGTGCAGAGAATACACTAGAGGTATCTCAGGATCAGGCAGCGTATAGGACTCATCGTCCTCCTCAGACCAGATGGAGGATTTCCAGGTCTGTCTGAGGTATTGCAGCCGCTCTTGGCGCTCGATACCTTCGGCCTTCAGGTACAACAGCCGCCGGAATTCCTGAGTATCATGCTCAGACAATGGCATGTTATTAGCAGCAGGCCGCGCCAAAGCACCAGCACTCCGGGCCACGGGTTCACCTGTGTGCATAGGCTGCATGTGTAGTACTGGCTTCCCAACAGGGGAAGCGTGTTCAGAGGTTGACTCTAGATCTACCTCCTCTAGCAACAGCTGGGCTAGGAAGGCACTATGTTTTAGGTCAACACAGCTGGGATCAACAGAAGGAATAGTGCTGGCGATCTCAGACAGTTGGTCGTCAGCATCCTCTTTTACAGCTGCAGGTTCCAGATAGTCATCGGGAGACTCACACCCTGTAAGTGTGGCAGATAGATGCTCAGGACATCGATTTTTGAGATCATAAAGGGTCAGGCCACGATTTTCGGCCATGACCTCTTTCAGTAGCACCTGGTCTAGGTCACACAGGGGTACAGGATTGAGAGATCCATCGACGATGGACAGGAAACTGGCCCACTCAGGGGCCTGCATAGCTGTGTCTGAGTCCTCAGGCACATAGATGGGGCCGTCGGGGAGTTGCACTCTTCCCACGGTCATTCGATCTAGCATACGGCGCCAGTAAGCATGTTCACCAGAGCAGCCCCAGTCAGGGGTGCACACAACAACCCTTTCTCCCTCATATGCGATTTTGGTTAGAACCTTCGCGAGCAGGGAGAAGGGAGGGTTAGCATACGCCAGGCCCATTGGTTTCCAGAAGAAACGGAAAGCATTCTTCAGTTGTTTCGAGCAGTACAACTGCATGATGTGCTGTTGTTGGCTCGCAAACAATTCCGCCTGGATCTCATCCAGGTTTACCTGAAGGGCCGCCAGTCCATTTTCAAGAACGTGACGGGCCAATTGGTAGTTTTCAGTACAACAGTTAGTCTTGGATGCGTAGCGCAGCCCAGACTCTTTTCGTCCTGACAGCTCCAAAGGTACGGAGAATAGCCCACTGCCAAGGTCGCAGTGCAAAGAATAGGGGCGCTGTAGGGACAGCATTTTTACCTGGGGGTTTCTTCGTAGGAAGTCGGTGCCAATGACGATGTCAAAGGCGTCGGTGTCCAGCACTCTGCAGTGTTGGGTCACGGTTTCGTCGCCCAGACATATAGTCACATCGACCCCCCCCAAGGAAAGGATGGTACGCCCATCCCCTACTCTTATGGCCACGGTCTTAGTTTTCTTGAAGGTTTTTGGCAGGCGCCGGGCCACTATGGAAAGTGTTGCACCGGTGTCAAGCACCGCTGGAAAAACCTGATCCCCGATTTTCAGGAGGATCCAGAAAACCAAGTCCTCCTCTTCGGAGCCGTCCCCCTACTCCTCATCAGGGAACTTCACATCCACCCCTGCAGCAATGAGGGACTTGGCCATCCAGGCTAAGCGCCTCTTCTTGGAATTATTCCCCTCAGGGGTAGCGTTATCCCCTTGGGGGCGCTTCTTGGGGTCACCTGCGGCAGGAGCGGGTGTAGCAGCAGGAGTGGGTGTAGCAACGGGCGCTGATGAGCGCCTCTGGGGGTTAGGGGGTCCATTTTTGCCACCCCCCTTGCCACCTCTTTTACCACCTTTATCCCCATTCGGGGGATTTCTGGCGGGCGTTTGAGTCTTCTGGCGTTCCGCCTCCTGACGCTTGAGTTTGTCACTCTCGCGTTTCTTGATGTGGCATTCGTCCTCGTAGTGACGACGTTTGCCACAGTAACCACAGGTGATGGTACACCTGAAATGGTCCTTATGGGTCACCTGTTTCCCATCTTTGGTATGCTGCTGACGTTTCATCTGCAGCATACAGCCACTGCGGAGATCGCAGTCAGAGGCATGACAAGGTCCCCCCTTGTCATTGACAGGTTTGCAGTAGAACAGGGGGGGTGTACCTGCATCAGGTTTAACCTCATTCATGGCACGTAGGTTACCCCTCCCTTTACCACCTCCCTGGTTGGTGTTAGTGGGATTTTTATGCCCTTTCCCTTCGCCACGTTCGGGGGTAGGGGTACCACCTCGACCCAAATGCTTCTTGAGGAATTTCTCCATGTGGGAGTCATTCTCTCTCTCAAGAGCTAGCTCAATCAAGAGGTCCACCAGTTCATCGTACGAGTGGGTCCTGCTCTTCCTCTCAGAGGTGGAGCGGCAATCATCCCACGTACGTTGGGGGATCTTACTCATGAGCCACAGGTGGGGCTCAGTGGCTCCGTAGGAGCCCACGTTCATCCCCGAAAACAAGTACTCCAAGTCGCACACATATTCAGAAATTCGCGCAGCGGATGGAAACTCAGGGAGCACAGGTAGCTCCTCGATCTGTGTGCGTACTCTGAGGTCAGTCTCATAGACTGGGAATGTTTTCTCCAACCTCAGGAGTACCTCTGCCCAGGTAGAACAGGTTTTCACAATCTGTTTCACCTGTTTTTCCAAAAATTTCTTTTTGCATGAGCGTTTTAGCAGTGAGCATTTGGTGGCCACATCCACATGGGATTGGCCAGTCAACAAAAGGACCTCTGCAAATTCTTCTACCCATTCGGGCAGATTTTTGGGGTCGAACTCCGGCAGTTCCAGCTGGATGTTCGCCTGGGCAATAGGTCTGCCCGTCTTCCCGACCCCCGGAGTTAGGCCTGAAGGCGACACGCCGGCAAGAGGTGCCAGGGCTGACAGCCCTCTTCTCTCAATCTCTGTGACAGGCACGTCCTGTAGATCAGCCATAGGCACTGTCCTGGCACGGGGGTGAAAGGGGCTGGGGCAGGTGACCTTAGGCAACAGCCTTGAGACCCTTGATCTCTTAAGATCTTCGGCCAGGGTACTCAGTCCTGGAGAGAGAGAGGGCAACTCTGGCTTGGGTAAGGGTTCTGCAATACCCAGTTTAGCCTTAATGGCCTCCGATAGGGCCGTCACATCTGGATCTTCTGATCCAGACAGGAGTTTGGCCAACAGCTCGGCCGTATGATCCAGGGCACCGTAGGTTGGCCTTGGATAATGTTGTTCTTCAACTCGAGTCGGGCCCACTTCGGGAGCCCTTGGGGTTGGACAGCATGCTCTTGGATACTCAGGTCTTGGTCGTCTTCGCAGGGATGCAGTCTCGGCTCTGTCGGACAGCGGGCCAGAGTGCGCGTAGGACCCTAGGTCTGTAAGTGGTCTGGATCCATGTACTGCCAATGGCTCCTCTCCATCTTCTCCACGAATGGATTTGTAGTACTCCTCATGGAGGATGTACTCATCCATTTTCTTCCTCAGTTCCTCATACTCCTCAGGGCCTTCAATCGCTGTTGAGGATGAAGCCGGACAGTTGGATCTGGATACTGAGGCAGCTACACGTCTGTGGAGATGACTGAAGCTGTCTCCACCGTGGGCTGCTAAGGCCTCGGTGGTAAGGCCTTTATTTTCTTCCGCCCTTCTGCGTTCTGGATCTCCTTGGGACCCAGATGCGCCACTGAGATGTTGTGGAGCTCGGTAAGGTGGTTCACTCATGGGGTGCGCCATGCTGCCCATTTGCACTTGGACAGTTCTGATGGGCCAGGTCCTGACGCTTGGCGTGGACATGATGAACTTGTTGTTGAGCTTTTTCTGCTGCACTTCTTCTCAGGGTCGGTTCAAAAGGTCACAAGGGACTGTCTCTGCTACCGGAAAGATGTCCTTGATTTATGCACTAGATATTTTGATGAAATCCTGCAGGTTTTGTAGTTGTAAACCCAAACCAAAGCAGCAAGTAGAGCAAGAACAGGATGTGGATCGAATCAATGATTGGTTTTGGAATCCAGTGTAACACAGAAGGGCTGCAGATAGACAAAGCAGGCTTATACACAAAGATTCAATCACAAATGGATAATACAAAAGATTTTATATGAAAATTGGTCTGACTCTTGCCTCAGAGATAGCATTAGGCACTTCATGTGCACTCTTTTGGGTGAAATGGTGCTGGTTAGGAATGTGGGGCATAGATGTCAGGACCACACAGAAAATGACTTGGCCAAGCAACTGAATTCAGAAACAGTTACAAAGTAGGACCACAATAAGTGGTAGAAACAATTGAGTATAGGGGTCTTGGGGTGGGAGACCACTAGGCTTAACCACCAAGGCCTAAAGCATGAAATGCCTATTTTATTTCGGTATATCCTCCCATGAAGGAAGGTACCTCCGCTCAGTTGAGTGGTAGGGGTGAACTTCATGGGGGGCTAGGGTCACAACCCTAGTTACTTTGAGAAAGTGTACTTTAGGCAACAAAAGAGAGATAAAAAACACTTAAGTTTGTCTTAGCATCAACAAAAGGGTTTTAAGGGGGGCTTGGCCTGGATCAAGCCCTCCAAGAAAGACATGGCAGTGACTTTTTCTTACTTTGCGCGATGGGGAAGGGCTCCAATGGCATTTGCCACCATGAAGTCATACCCCATGATCATATCCCAATCTGTGGTGTCGGCCACATAGAAGTTCCCGGATAGAGTGCTCCTCTTCGCCAAGTCAGGGCGGTTCAAGCCCCAAAATTCCATACTGATAGTGGCCTCATGGGTGCCACCACCCACAATCTCTCCATTGGCCACCTTCGGGCGTACCGGTCTACGGCTGGGCTGCAGGGATTCCTCCTTGAACAACCCTCTCCGGACCAGGCTCACCTGGGCACCCGTATCCACCAAAACATCCACCACCAACTCCTCTTGTCCGCACCGTACACGCACCTTCAAGTGCAACTGCCGCTCGTCACCATGCGGTGTATGGACGACTCTCACGGCATGCAACTCTAGCACATCCGGGTGCATCAGGACTTCGAGGGTATGGTCACGGAGGGTGTAGATCTTGGGCTGGTCCTGCCCGTCCACGGGGCTCTCCGTGGTCGCTCCTTCCTTCTTGCCACGTCCCTTGCCCACATAAACTTCCCTTGGCAGGGCGCTCCAGGGGTTGGGAGTGGCGAAACTCAGTGGTTTTGGGTCTTCTGGAGCCTTCTTCGGCACCCGATGTGCCTTCGCTTTCTCTGGGATTCCACTGATTTTCGGAAGAGAGACCTCCGAGGTCCCACTCCCGTGGGGGCTCCTCTAGACATGGCCTGCCGCAGCTCCCTCCTGCTGCGATCCGCTCAGACTTTGTCCACCACGTTACTGGGCTTTGAGTTCCTCCAACGTCCTCAACATGTCCTCAGCAACCTCCTCGATCGACCTTACGCGTTGGTCTGGACCGGGTCCTCCACCATAGCCTTCCCCTCCGCCTTTCCCTTGGCCATTTCCTTGGCCTTTTCCACCGTCTCCGCCCTTTGCCTTCCAATCGGCAATTCGTTGCTCCTTGGGCTTCCTGTTGGGATGGGCGGCGAAGTAGGTCTTCTTGTCCTCCTCATATACCTTGCAATGCCGGTGGTCATGTGCATGGTTGTTCCCCTTGCCGTAGCAGACTCAGCAACCCGTGTGCTGCGTTCTGTACTCGCGAAACGAGAGCGGCAGGTTCCCGATCCTCCGCGGTTCTTGTTTGCGGTTCTTGTTCCTGGTGTCCAGGCGGTTCCACCTGGACCTGTCCTGCCCATTCTCCTTCATGTTGTGCGCTACGAACGCGAAGAAGTGGGCTTCTTCATGATCCTCTGGGGTGGTCGGAGTCCAGAGATCTTGAACGCTTCCACTCCCTTCCTCCGCGGTGCCGACCGTGTCCCCCTTGAGCTCTAGCTGGTGGCGATCTTCTCGATGACCTCCATGTCCTGGGCCTTGTCGATCCTGCACGTGGGCCTCGTTCTTGGCGTTGAGCTTCAGGTCCACCGTGATGTACTTCACGATCTCGTCCAGGCTCATGCGGGCGAAGATGACCTGCATCCTCAGCGGCTCTCCGCGCCTCCACTCCGCGTTGTTGAGGCGCATCAGCCTTTGCCCCATGGTGTCGCCGAATACCTCCACGTAGACGGCGTTCTTCAACCCCAACATTCCGCTGGGCTCGCCGAGGTTTCGCCGGAAAAACTCCATTATTCCGGCGTTGGTGTCCTCCGATGCCATGATCCGTACGGCCACGCGCTTCTTTGCTCTCTTCTTCTCCTCATCCTCCACTCTTCTCTTTCAGTGCCCGGGGAGGACATCCTTCAGCAGGTGTCGGATCTCACTGGCCTCATTCCAGTCCTCCACCAGCTTGAGGCTTCTTCGGTACTTGCGGATGTACCGATTCCATTCTCGGACCCTCAGTTCCCCGCGCTCCAGCGGCAGCGGAATGAACCACAAATCCTCCAACTTCTGGTTGGGGGCGTCCACTCGCTCTTCGTTCTCCAGCCACTGGAGTCAGGCCTGCTCCGTCTGGATCACTCCCTCGCGGATCTGATCCCTGAGCTCCTCCTTCAGGTCCTGCGCCAGCCTGTGTGGGAATGTCCGACATACCCACTTGTCCCTTGGCACTCCCCTCATCTCACCGACGACCTCCTCGGCGAAGTCCTCCCAATCCAGGATGAAGTCATCCAGGTTGAAGGGGTTGCCATCGTAGTAGGGGATTTTGATTCCCCTGAGGTCGTCAATCCTGATGGCGTCTCCGACGTCCGCAGCCACCACTCCACCGAGACGGATACCACCTGTGGCCGGGGGGTATGAGTACACTCCCCGTACATCCCTCTCCTCCATGGAGTGCGGTCCAGTTGGGCCTGAACCCATGGGGTTTGGGATGCGGGAAGGACTTGCTCCACCGGCTGTCCATATCCCCTTATTGGGGTTCTTCACCCAGAGATTTCCGCCTGGGTGGCCTCGACCATGTCCGTCGGCGCTTCCCATGGTTCGCCCTTGCATGGTCTGGCTCTGGATCTTCTCTTCCGCATAAACTGCATGGGCAGTCGTAGTGGCCGGTGGATCCTGGGCGGCATAGGACATCTGTACCGTCAGGCTCCTCAGGTCCGTGGTTGCGCGCCCTTCCCGCATGGACCCAGCCGGAGCCGTTTGCTCCCCGAGCATTATGGATTCGCTGAACATGGGAACAAACGGCAGCGCACCCGGGTCAACACGCGGAGGCGCGTAAGGTGCCTCTGCAGGGCCGCCCATGGGTTTCTCCATGGCGCTCCTGAGGGTCTTGACCCGCTCCACCAGCTCTGCCGCGGCCGGCTTTGCCGGGAGCTCCGGACCCGAGGCGAGGGGTATATAACTCCTCTAGCCTTTTCAGGCGTCCCGACATGTCCTCCACCAGGTGGAGGAGGCTGTCCACCACTCGCTGCTGCTTCTGCAGGGCCAGCTCCAGATTCTCCCGGTACCGGTCCTGTTCCACTCGCAGCTCCGCCATGTCTCTCTCCGCGGCCGACTGATCATCCAGGATTCCCGCGACGTCCTCCTCTAGACCGTCCTTCGCATTGTCCAGGCGGTCGAGGTGCTGCACGATGGCGTCCATCCCCATCTTCGGGTACTTGCCGATGAGGAAGGATACGTGGTCGCAGTGGCACTCAACGTGCCTTCCACCAGATCCGGCGCATCCCACGGTTCCCGGCGCCTCGGACTCCTCCGCCATGGGTGTGTCGCCCATGCTATCCCGCGTTGGCTCCGTGTGCCGGGCCACGGGCGCCGTTCTGGCTCTGGTAGGCCTCTCCAACGCCTCGGCGTCATGCTCCAGGCTGGGTTCTGGGGCCGTGTTCACCCTTGTGGGCGGTCTGGCCATCTCCTCCGACTCCGAAGGGTGCTCATAAGCTGTCCGATAGCCCTCGGAGTGCCCCTCGGAGTCTGCGGCTGACCACAGCCTGCCCGGGCTGGGATCCGTCTCCATTGCCCTGGCTTCCGCCGCGGGTTTGGGGGACCCACGCTTCCGGTAACGCCGAGCTCTGCCGTTGCTGCCAGTCTCCTCCAAATCCTCCGCAGCGGAGCGGAGATTGCAGGCCTTGCGGCATTGCCTTTCGCACATGGAGGCCAGGTCCTCCATGTCCAGCCCATGTCCTGCAAGGGCTCTCCGTTCTGAGCACCTTCTCTCTTCTCGGGCATCCCAGTCCGGCGTCAACTTGACGGACTCCAAGATCTGCACCCGGGGCGTCCTTGGGCAGGGCTCATGAGGGCCCAAGTCCCCGGTGCGGCGGTAGGGGGCAGGTACTCCTCTGCTACCATAAAGAAGGTCCCTACCAGGACCGGCCCCTGCTGTGCCCCTTCCGCCTGTCACCCCTGCTGACTTGCTCCTGATCAGCGATTGCATTTCTCAAAATCCAGGGTCCAAAATCCAAAAATATAGAAAATACAATCCTCCTTCAACCCTGAACAGCAACCAGATCCCACAAATACAGCAATAACCCAATCCACACTGCGGGCTTCCGTTCAGCACACCGGTTGTCTCACGGTGGCGGGCATGTACAAGAATTGCACCAAAGAGGAAAGCCCTGAAATTGGCATATGAACACAAATAAAGCAAAGTTGGGGAAAGATGGAAACTTACACAATCACAGCCATAGACCCCTCATTCCCTGGACTCAAGACCTTCCCTTGACTCGCCAACATGATGCCCTGAACCAAGTCAAATAGGATGGCTAAATGCCATGTGTCAAAAGTCACTACATAAACCCCAAAAATGTGTTCACTCCCAAACCTCTAAATCCTAGCCCAATAGGGGAGGTGGCGTGTCATGGCCTAGAGTGGCACTCAGGACCATGCCCTACCCTGACATAACTTTGGTTGCACTTGGAGTCGATTGGGCTTGGAGAACTGCCCCATGAAGATGACCTCACAACATGGCAAAATCAGGCAAATCACACCATTATGCCCGAAAATCAATTATATACTCAAAAATGCATACGGCAAATGTTCAAATGCTCCATGCATGTGTCAAACCGGAAAGTAAGATACAGGGGTGATATAGACCCAAGATCCATGCCCAAGAATATCCCAACATTGGCTCCGAAATCCCTCCGGTTATGTACATGACATGCTTCACAAGTCAGCTCATGAGTTTGAGACCTAATTTTGTGAGGCCTCATGTGCCAAGCCAAAGTGACCACGTGATTCGGCATATGGTGAGGTGCAACACCGAAGCATATGCCAACATATAAGCAACATACAATAGTCCACGGACCTCTAGGCACTTTACTGTTAGCCGACCAGTTGAGCACATAAAATACAAAAATGAGCATAAAATGAGGTCAAAAGCATGCAAATAACGCCGAATTCAAGATAATTACAATAGTATATAACTTCGCTCACCCATGGTATCAACATATGATTCAAAGCACAATTGCTTGGGACCATTTGCAAACAATCCCCCCACTTGGATCCCCACATGGCCGCATGGGGACACCTTCGAACCTCCTCACGATACGCACCATGAAAATGGGAAAATTGATATTGGCGCTTGTGGGTCGCTCCGTAAGCCCTCCCACATGCACTATATGAGCGGTAGACTTGGTCTAGCGCTATGGAGCTCACCATTGGGACATGGGCGAAGCCCTTGCCACGTATGACTCCATATATCTTCCTACAAACGGAGATATATAACATTGGCGTGAGCATATCGAAGCACATACCATGCATATAACACATACCCTCAAAAGGTGGCTCCCACCATGATATGCCATGCCCCTCCATGGACATAACTTCACGTTAAAAATACGTAGGAACCCAAAGAAAGTAACTATGCAACCCCAACACTCATGCGGTACACTCGAAAGTCGCATTAAAATATTCGGTTGCACGGTCCAAGAGTTATATATCACTTTCTACCCTCTTGACCATTTTCCCTTGCCATACCGGGCATGTGTACACACCAAAGGCGTTTGATGCTTCCTAAATTAAGTTGCGACCAAGGCGGTTCCAACCCAATTCTCCAAATTGGTATTCCTCGCCGTGAGCCGGAGATATGATTCTTCAAAGTGGCCTCACGAATCCCTTTTGTTTCGACTATATCTCCAAGCAAAATGAAGGACATAACAAAAGGAAGGTTGATTCGTGATCGGGGAAAAATGTATGACCACTCGAGATTCATCATATCAAGTGCGGCGATGTCGAAGTCGAAAATCCGATTCTTAATGTCTGAAAAACTCGGATTAATTTTGCGAGTGTATAATATGAAAATTGCGGAAGCAACGAACCCTTTACTGATGAAATCTGACCCTTCATCGGGGTTTCTGCCAAAATATCTGTAAATAACAGTTAACCAATCGATTACCGCAAAATCGCGAGCCAACTGACAGTCGCCGATACATTGACAATCAGAACGGAAGGCGGAAAAATTATGGAAACATTATGATAAAAAAACCCTGTTGATTCCTGATATTCTGATATATAAATCTCAGCTGGCGGCCCCTCGGTACTGAATATGGCCGCTCATAGTCGGAATGGCCAAACCTATCACACTATCACATCAGGTTAGGTCAGGTGGATGGGAGAGTAAGATATCAGCCAATGGCGGCTTGCCGGCACATAGATACACACCCCAAGTGACCCAAAGATGGCCACGGGGGTCCGAACCGGCTTCAACGCGCTTCTTTGCTCTCTTCTTTTCCTCGTCCTCCACTCTCCTCTTCCAGTGGCCGGGGAGGACGTCCTTCAGCAGGTGCTGGATCTCGCTGGCCTCATTTCAGTCCTCCACCAGCTTGAGGCTTCTTCGGTACTTGCGGATGTACCGATTCCATTCCCGGACCCGCAGCTCACCGCGCTCCAGCGGCAGCGGAACGGACCACAAATCCTCCAATTTCTGGTTGGGGGCGTCCACTGGCTCCTCGTCCTCCAGCCACTGGAGGCAGGCCTGCTCCGTCTGAACGAATCCCTCACAGATCTGATCCCTGAGCTCCTCCTTCAGGTCCTGCGCCAGTCTGTGTGGGAATGTCCGACATACCCACTTGTCCCTTGGCGCTCCCTTCATCTCGCCGACGACCTCCTTGGCGAAGTCCTCCCAATCCAGGATGAAGTCATCCAGGTTGGAGGGGTTGCCATCGTAATAGGGGATTTTGATTCCCCTGACGTCGTCAATCCTGATGGCGTCTCCGACGTCCGCAGCCACCACTCCACCAAGACGGATACCACCTGTGGCCGGGGGGTGTGAGTACACTCCCCGTACATCCCTCTCCTCCATGGAGTGCGGTCCAGTTGGGCCTGAACCCATGGGGTTTGGGATGCGGGAAGGACTTGCTCCACCGGCTGTCCATATCCCCGTAGTGGGGTCCTTCACCCACAGGTTTCCGCCTGGATGGCCTCGACCATGTCCGTCGGTCCTTCCCATGGTTCGGGCGTGCATGGTGTGGATCTCCTCTTCCGCATAAACTGCATGGGCAGTCGTAGTGGTCGGTGGATCCTGGGCGGCATGGGACATCTGTACCGTCAGGCTCCTCAGATTCGTGGTTACCTGCTCTTCCCGCATGGACCCAGCCGGTGCCGTATGCTCCCCGAGCATTATGGATTCGCTGAACATGGGAACAAATGGCAGCGCACCCGGGTCAACACGCGGAGGCGCGTAAGGTGCCTCTGCAGGGCCGCCCATGGGTTTCTCCATGGTGCTCCTGAGGGTCTTAACCCGCTCCACCAGCTCTGCCGTTGCCGGCCTTGCCGGGAGCTCCGGAACCGAGGCGAGGGGTTGTAACTCCTCTGGCCTTTTCAGGCGTCCCGACATGTCCTCCACCAGGTGGAGGAGGCTGTCCACCACTCGCTGCTGCTTCTGCAGGGCCATCTCCAGCTTCTCTCGGTACCGGTCCTGCTCCGCTGCAGCTCCGCCATGTCTCTCTCCGCTTCTGACTGGTCATCCAGGATCCCAGCGATGTCCTCCTCTAGACCATCCTTCGCATTGTCCAGGCGGCCGAGGTGCTGCACGATGGCGTCCATCCCCATCTTTGGATACTTGCCGATGAGGAAGGATACGTGCTCGCAGTGGCACTCAACGTGCCTTCCACCTGATCCGGCGCATCCCACGGTTCCCGGCGCCTCGGACTCCTCCGCCATGGCTGTGTCGCCCATGTTATCCCGCGTTGGCTCCGTGTGCCGGACCACAGGCGCCGTTCTGGCTCTGGTAGGCCTCTCCAACGCCTCGGCGTCATGCTCCAGGCTGGGTTCTGGGGCCGTGTTCACCCTTGTGGGCGGTCTGGCCATCTCCTCCGACTCCGAAGGGAAAGCGGTCCGATAGCCATCGGAATGCCCCTCGGAATCTGCAGCTGACCACAGCCTGCCCGGGCTGGGATCCGTCTCCATTGCCCTGGCTTCCGCCGCGGGTTTTGGGGACCCACGCTTCCGGTAACGCCGAGCTCTGCCGTTGCTGCCAGTCTCCTCCAACTCCTCTGCAGCGGAGCGGAGATTGCAAGCCTTGCGGCATTGCCTTTCGCACATGGAGGCCAGGTCCTCCATGTCTAGCCCATATCCTACAAGGGCTCTCCGTTCTGAGCATCTTCGCTCTTCTCGGGCTTCCAAGTCCGGCGTCGACTCCACGGACTCCACGATATGCACCCGGGGCGTCCTTGGGCAGGGCTCATGAGGGCCCAAGTCCCCGGTGCGGCGGTAGGGGGCAGGTACTCCTCTGCTACCATAAAGAAGGTCCCTAACAGGACCGGCCCCTGCTGTACCCCTTCCACCATTTCCTGTTACTCCTATGGTCTTGCTTCTCACCAGGTTCTGCATGATCTCGCCTTATCCTGCACAATTTCCCACAAAAAAATAGTAAAATATGGCTCCTTCACACAAACCCTGATCCCTTGCAATAACCAGCTCCCAAGTACAATAGATCATTTCCAAATAATCTACACTGAGGGCTTCCAAGGGTGTTTGAGGTCCTGCGTTGACACTCAACAACTCCTTTCAACACGCCGGTCGTCTCACGGTGCACACGGAGACACGGGCGTTGGGCATGTACATAGAATTGCACCAATAGAATAATGGAAAAAGAAGCCCTGAAATCTGCATATGAACACAAATCAAGCAACATTGGGGAAAGATGGAAACATACACAATCACAGCCATAGACCCCTCATTCCCTGGACTCAGGACCTTCCCTTGACTCGCCAACATGATGCCCTGAACCAAATCAAATAAGATGGCTAAATGCCATGTGTCAAAAGTCACTACACAAACCCCAAAAGTGTGTTCACTCCCAAGCCTCTAAATCCTAGCCCAATAGGGGAGGTGGTGTGTCATGGCCTAGAGTGGCACTCAGGACCATGCCCTACCCTGACATAACTTTGGTTGAACTTGGAGTCGATTGGGCTTGGAGAATTGCCCCATGCACATGACCTCACAACATAGCAAAATCAGGCAAATCACGCCATAGTGCCCAAAATTCAATTATATACTCAAAAATGCATATGGCAAATGTTCAAATGCTCCATGCATGTGTCAAACCGGAAAGTAAGATACAGGGGTGATATAGACCAAAGGTCCATGCCCAAGAATATCCCAACATTGGCTCCCAAACCCCTCCGGATATATACATGCCATGCTTCACAAGTCAACTCACGAATTTGAGACCTAATTTTTTGAGGCCTCGTGTGCCACGCCAAGGTGACCACGTGATCCGGCATATGGTGAGGTGCAACACCGAAGCATATGCCAACATATAAGCAACATACCATAGTTCACGGATCTCTAGGCACTTTACTGTTAGCCGACCAGTTGAGCACATAAAATACAAAAATGAGCATAAAATGAGGTCAAAAACATGCAAATGTTGCTAAATTCAAAGTAATCACAATAGTATATAACTTCGCTCACCCATGGTATCAACATATGGTTCAAGACACAATTGCTTGGGACCATTTGCAAACAATCCCCCCACTTGGATCCCCACATGGCCGCATGGGGAAACCTTCGAACCTCCTCACGATACGCACCATGAAAATGGGAAAATTGATAATGGCGCTTGTGGGTCGCTCCGTAAGCCTTCCCGCATGCACTATATGTGCGGTAGACTTGGTCTAGCCCTATGGAGCTCACCATGGGGACATGGGCGAAGCCCTTGCCACGTATGACTCCATATATCTTCCTACAAACGGAGATATATAACATGGGCGTGAGCATATCGAAGCACATACCATGCATATAACACATACCTTCAAAAGTGGCTCCCACCATGGTATGCCATGCCCCTCCATGGACATAACTTCACGTTAAATTTACGTAGGAACCCAAAGAAAGTAACTATGCAACCCCAACACTCATGCGGTACACTCGAAAGTCGCATAAAAATATTCGGTTGCATGGTCCAAGAGTTATAAATCACTTTCTACCCTCTTGACCATTATCCCTTGCTACACCGGGCATGTGTACACATCAAAAGGCGTTTGATGCTTCCTAAATTAAGTTGAGACCAAGGCGATACCAGCCCATATCTCAAAATTGAAATTCCTCGCAATGAGCCGGAGATATGATTCTTCAAAGTGGCCTCACGAATCAATTTTGTTTCGACTATATCTCCAAGAAAAATGAAGGAGACAACAAAAGGAAGGTTGATTCGTGATCCGGGAAAAATGTAGGACCACTCGAAATTCATCATATCCCGTGCGTCGACCTCGAAGTCGAAAATCCGATTCTGAATGTCTGAAAAACTCGGATTAATTTTGCGAGTGTATAACATGAAAATTGCGGAAGCAACTAACCCTTTTCTGATGACATTTAACCCTTCATCGGGGTTTCCGCTAAAATATCTGGAAATAACAGTTAACCAATCGGTTACCGCAAAATCGCGAGCCAACTGACAGTCGCCAATACATTGACAATCAGAACGGATAGCTGAAAAATTACGGAAACAATATGATAAAAAAACCCCGTTGATTCCTGATATTTTGATATATGAATCTCAGCCGGCGGCGCCTCGGTATTGATTTTCGCCGCTCATAGCTGGAATGGCCAAGCCTATCACACTATCACATCAGGTTAGGTCAGGTGGATGGGAGAGTATGATATCAGCCAATGGCGGCTTGCCGGCCCATAGATACACACCCCAAGTGACCCAAAGATGGCCACGGGGGTCCGAACCGGCTTCAGTGACATGACACGGAAAACGATGTGTAGGCGCCTCAACAAGATCGGCAACAAAGGGTGAGTTTGTACGATTGCCATTCCCTTGCCCTCAAATTGCAAAGCAAGCTCGGGATCCAAGGCCCATGAACGCAATGCCGCTTGGAATTGCAAAACATAAGGGTGGGCAGCGGCAACAGATACAATACCACCTGCATGAAACTCTTGGAAGAAAAAATGTGTAAGAAATACTGAAAGAGAATGCTTTTGGCACATAGAAAAGACAGTTTTATGAATATGTGGATGCATGTAGTACGTTTGTTGTCTGGCCGGTGATGGCTCATATCTCGTGTTCTGTTGTATATACAGAGGATGTGAGTATTGTTACTGTGTCTACCATCCAAAGACTTCAACGGTGAAGAATTCTTGGTGAACACGATGGGATCTGGGTATTTTGCTGTGCTGCCGAGGGTGTGTTGGACTTCGTGATTTCGGAGATAATTTTACTTTCAAAAACCGTTTGGGACAGCTAGGTTGGAGTAAAACCAAAAGAAGGTGACAGCCGTACAGCAAACGGAGACCCATTCTGTTACAGAAAGCATACAGCCCTACACTTGGTCTCCATGTTACATATGTAGCGGTCACTTTATGCATACCGGTCAACGACGTTGTCGGTTGCTATTTTGGATCCTCTTAACCATTCTTATGTCTCCCTTTATGTCCGGCAAGCAGCAACCAACAACCAAAAGCATGTCTCCATCCGTTTTGGCCGTTTACTTTGTTCCATCACATCATATTCTTTTCAGCTCACTATATTTTGTATTGATACTTGGTTTTCCCAAATCTAGAATGTAAGCGTGCAATTTACCAGTGGCAGTCCAGGGCGTAGAAACTAAGTTGCGAACCCATTGGTGAAACAACAATACATCACTGGACCACCTCTTTTTTTTTTTTGGCACGACTACCATAGTGTAATGGACCTGCTTTTTCACCAAGCTTGTATTGCGAACCTTCCTACCACACATTCCTTGAGCAACCGTGATGTTTCAGTCCCAGAAGGTGCTATCCTTCCGGAGGCGAAAACACACTTGGTCCTTTGATCCCATTGAAGCCGAAGAATTTTGCAAATTTGCAAAGGGGTGAGCGCAGTGCCCCCCCATTTTGGGCACCGATCCAGAAATGAGTTTCTCGTACACTTCTCTCAGAGACGGTTTGACGCTGGCATTTGTTGGCAACACTGTTGATGTGCTGAAAAGAGTGGCCAGCTGTGAGCTCACCTGTGACATGGGTGGCTGTAGCCATCCATGACCAGATGTGCAAATAGACATGACCATGGACTGGATGAATGCATGGAATCGCAGAGAGGCACTTGGACTCCTGCTTGAGTCAGCCTATCAGGTTTGCTCTCACATTGTATGGCTGAGTGTTGTCTGCGCTGACCACTTTTGCATTGCAAGTATCAAACATTTGTCTTCAGTGAAATAAAATTCAAATAGCAACTTCACTGCCTGAAGGTGCCTTGTACCGATTGGGGTTGGGCTCCAATGAACCTGGATTGGCAATGTGTGCACACCCAAGACACCGCTGTGAATCCATATTTCAATGTGTTGGGAGAGATTTGTTACCAAATGCAGATGCACTGCAAATTCTCAGGCCCATGTAGAATGATTTGCACCAAACAGGCACAAACAACAAGTTAGGTGTCACCCTGATTCTTTGATTCTTGTTGCCCTCGAGGGTGCAACTGGGCCATGACACCTCGCGGCACTGGATTCTGCTCCCTGTTCGCACGACCTTATGTTCTGCTGTTTGCCTGCCAAGCAAAGCTCAACATGCCACACAGTCAGCCCTCGGTCACAAAATAAATACTCATTGATTCTGGGGTCCAACGACCTCCTGACACATGAGGCGTTTATGGGCGCTCACCCCACAGACCAGAGCCGTAGAAGAATTGATTAAGTGTGACTGCAATGCAATTGAACGTCGCTAATGAGCTGCCAAAGCGAGCCCCGTGAAGGGTTGCGGCCCTGTGAACCCGGCACTGTGTAATACCAAAAAAAATGTGGCGTCCACATGGTACCTGGGATATGACGTTATTTGGAAGTGTCAGCAATCCGCTTCTGCAAGTACGCGTTATTCTTGACAAAAGGAACGAAAGTGGGCAGGAAATGCTTTGGGTACTCCGGACTTTTGTGCCAGGCTTGCACAGCAGGAATCGCTTCAAAATTCTGTGCAATGGTGGCCACTTTAGGGGGCACTACCAGCCCCTCGAAAATGAAAGTGTATCGTGCCACTGCATACCAAATGAGAGCATCGGCAGGAGTCACAGTGCTCCCAATGGCTCTGTCTGGTCCGCACATGGCGTCAATTTTTGTCAAAATACCTTCAACCTTGCTCTTGGCTTTGGCCCTCTTTTCCTCATCAGCCAATTCCGAGAACACCCAGCCACCAGCTGAATCCTCCAATGCACCATTGATGCAATGGATAAGAGCCTTGTCCTTTGCAGTAGTACCTGTGCACACAGAAATATCAAATCCAAATACGAACGATGACCAGGACTTTGCCCTGCTGCGGCAGGCTGTGGCATGCTTCAAGTGTGTGTTTGGGGGTGGGGGCGGGAGGTGTCATTTTCGGAAATCACAGAGGCACCAGAGTCTCATGCCCTGGTCCTCCCAAATGCATGCCTAGCGGCCTGCAAAGACTCAACACAGTAAGCACAATTCGCAGCTCTGCCTATTGCTGCTCCTTCTCAGCATGGTTCCGCTTCTTGTCCATGTTGCTGCTAGGTGGGCGTGTGTCTGAGGATGTGGAGCAAAAGAACCATCCGGTTGCTTCTGATTTCCCCCAAAATACGGCCCTTGAAGATTGCACCCTTCATTGATAGCCACACTGCACACAAAGAAAAATACAATTTCCCGTTTCGTGATTCACCTTCGCTGTCTGTGGAATATTAATACTTTTCAATGCCCCCTCAGACTGCCCATGGCAAGCAATCTGCAGTAGCACTGGTCGTCTCCTTGTTCCTCTTGGGTTCTGTTGTCCTCTCGTCAGCAAATTGTGTGTCCTTGACATCAGACAAGAGAAGACAAAAGGAGCACCACCTGACTTTCAGCGACCAACGACCAACACTGAATTTATATTGATGAAAATCTGCTTCAAGCACCCATACTTAAATTGGGTGCTTGCAGAGCAGTTTTTGCACGAGGTGCTGTGCATTACTGCGGCTGTCCGTCGAGTGAATTCTCTGTTTCATGGCAATCTTGGACGGCTTGCCACCATGCCTGGAAAAAAGTAAAGCAACAAAAAGTGGCTAGTAATCGACACAAAACCATCAACGCACTGACATGAGCAAGCAGCTGCATGCCGCAGCATGCTTTACAACGGTTTGTTTCCTCATGGATCTTCGAGGCTGTCTCTCGGTGGCCCTGCTCACCGACGGAGCTTTGGACGAAGGGCATGGGTCACGGATGAAGGGAGTCAGGGTGGCAGAAAGATCAGGTGGGGAGGAGAGAAAGAGGAAGAGGGCCGGGGAGGGACAGAAAGGCCTGGGGGGCCGAGCCTTATGCAACCCCGAGCCACGTGCAGAGATGGTGGTCAGGGACCACCTTCTCCTCTGGGCTCTGTCACAAGAGCCCGTTTTCCAGACAGCCGCGTGGAACCAACCTCGAACCCAGCCTCCACCGGCACCACCCAAACCACCCAACGCCATCCTCGACGTCTTGCTCGGAGTCCTCCTCGGCGGCTTTGATGGCGGCGGTGGAGCGGGCGGGTGTTGGAGTGTCCACGGTGCCGGTTTCGATGCTCGTGCGTTGGTATGAAGGGTCGAAAGGGCTGAATTTGGGAACAGCGCGTGCACAACAACGCCCTCTCAAGCGACCACCCACCCACAAATTGCACTTTTTTGACTTCTTACTTCTTTTACTTCGAGGGACCGCATTATCTTTGCACCTGCGTTGGACTGGCTGGTGCAGGGTCAGGAGGGACGTCGTATGGGAGGGACGGAGGATGTGGTATGGGAGGGACGAGGCTATGGTTTTGGGGGCACGAGGCCCTGGTATGGGAGGGTGCTGTGGTATGGGATGGACAGAGCGTTGGCAGGCAAGCCCTGCAGCCACTGACAATTCCTATGCAACATGCCTGCAGTCTGAGTGCTTTCGCCAATGTACATCAGAATGGCATACGATTGGGCCAGCAGGGACCCGTCGGGCAGCGTAGCGTACGGGAGGGACCCAAACGGAGTCGAAGGCTTCTTCTGAGGCCACTCGTCAAAGGACACGGTCTCATACTCCACAGGCAATCCCACAGCGGCGGCGTAGCTCCGGATGGGCTCGGCTTTCCCCTTGAAATCACCGCCAAAATACGTGAGCTTGATGCCTGGAGATGTGGAGACAGCAAGACGCGACCGTAGCTCAGAAATGGGATGCAAGACATCCACATCCCACCATACCATTTCCATTGCTACACACGTTAGTCTCTCGTTCTTTGCGCATGGGTGCATGTCATTTGTTACGCATTCATGCGTGGACTTACACTTGCCCGGAAACTCCATTTTGGAAGGTCTCCAGGCATTGAAAATCCAATTTACAGGTCCACTTTGGAGCCAACCGTCTCCGAGCCTCACCGAAGATCAGCAGTATGAAAATGGTGCAGTGGTGAGGATGGGCGCAGTTGAAGAGAGGAGGCCAAGGATGGATATACCCCCCCCGCCCAAGGGGGAATGTTTGCCGGCGCGCTACCTTTGTATTCAGTATCTTATCTCTAGCCCCAGGTTTATCATCACCTTGGGAAGTCCCCCAAGTAGACCACAATAGACCGCAAACCTTCCCTGCAAGGCACCTTGCATAAGCCGAGATATGAGAATTCAACAACACAAAATGTCACTCCCACCACTTCCAACCACCACCCTTGCCATCGTCATAAACTGGGTGCAAAGGATGGGCCAAAAACGGCGAGAAGGTACTCCAAATTGTTTGGTGAGGTGGGAGCAAAAACAGGCACGGGTGTGGAATGGCCAAAAAAAAGATGCCCAGTGCGTGCCCGGCGCGCTAACGCTCCCCCCGAAGCCCCACCCCTCTCCTGGCGACCCTCCTGACAGTTACGAAAACGGCGGGACGCCAGACCATGGCTGTGAGAGCTGGTGAACCCACGGACACATGGCCCATTCCTCCCTCGCGCAAAAGAACATGCCCTGGCCATAGACTACAGCAGTTGCTAGTGGGAATTGAAATCAAACAATCTCGTCAACCCCCCGCAGCGTCTGGCCTCAGCCCTGCATTCGGTGACGACAGGTCATTTCAGTTGGTCCTCCTTGTCAATGGAATCAGAAAGCCGTGGTCGCAAGCCCTGGACGCAGGAACACTTTACATTTGCCTACCAAATGTACTACCCCACCCCCCCTTTGCGAGAGCAACGGAAAAGGCACCGAAAATCCCGGCAACAACGCCTGCCGATGTTCTGACAAGGTGGTCGTTTTCACGCGCCCTGAGAAGACACAGGCAGCAACGCAATGCATCATCGAGGCCAGACAGCCACGTCTATGGAGCTGCATCAAAGGCCCGAGCTGAGGGGAGGGGCAAAAATGACAGGACAGTGATCAGGATCCCTGAAGTACCATCCCCAGCCCTGAATCGCTGAAAAAACGTCATCTTCACGGACAATCAGATGAAGGAACCACCAAATTCCGCGGTTCAACAAGTCGCGAAAACAACACCTCGTGTTGTTCTGACAACGACGTTGTTCACGCAAGGGGCGGGGGCGTGGGGGGCACACTCGTGTAGTGCACCAGCCACATGCAGCAGGAGAGGGTGCAGAAGAAACCCCTCATCCGGGTCTTCGCAGGCTTCACATACTGGCACAGCATCCCTGATAGACTTCCACGTGTGACCGGGCCCCAGCGCCAAAATTGATCATTCTATGCCTTGCGTTTGCCCCAGTTGACCCTGTCCTGTTGGCCAGACAATGCTGTCAGTTTAGGTGTGGTGAGTGGGGACTTTGTGTATGGACATATTCGTGCAGCACTGCTGTACGCGCTCTGCTGCACTCCTGCCATATGTGCCCTGCTGCAAGCCCGCTTCACATGCCAAATGTGTCGTGCCCCTGCCTCTAGAAATGGATCGGAGCGCGTACAGCAGGACTACAGAAAAGCGTCGACATTCCCAGAGCTCACATCGTCAACCCCCTGCTCTTCTTTCGTAGGCCAGATAGCAAGACACCCATCACTCCTACGTCCGCCTGCACCCTCCCCTATGCTCTTGTCCGCGGTTGTGCCGCACACAAGGCAGGCGAAGGATACGACAACAGCGGGGGTAGACGGCGTATCACCAAAGGAGACAGCACCTTTCGCTTCTTCCTCTTTGGCTGCCAAGTAGCGCTGCTGCAAGGCATAGCTTGCAGAGCAGCCGAAAGCCAGCCCCATTCCCAAGCGTGCGCTGCGGTACATCGTTGTGGCTGTGACGCAAGCGAAGACTGGCCGCACGGTCTCCAAGTTTGACTTGCAGAACCATCAAACTCCCTTCCTTCCAACTGTCGCCACCAGAATCAACCACAGACCAGACTGTGCTGTGCCTCAATGTTGTTGTTTCTGTCTGTGGCACTCCTTGACCTCCAGATCTGTCAGGACCCCAAACACTGGAAGGGGAGTGGTGTGTGTCAGAGGCTAAGCTGGAGAAAGGTGGGAAGGAAGAAAAAAGGTGGGCTGCAGTCAATCCCATGTGTTTGGGTCACGGGACCGCGGAGCCCTCTATCCACTGAACCATCTCCAACCAGAGACTGATTGAATCCGGTTACATGCATCGCATCAGGGTCAAGGATTCATCAATGGTTGACAAAATGGGTCACATTGCATTGCAAAGCAATCCCAGGCAGGAGTTAAGCTGCCAGACAATGAATGAATGAATGAATGATGTGTAGATTTTACGCAGGCATGCTCTTATTCACAACAGAAGCTTCACCCTCTGCACCCAAAATTACCCAATTGTTCCAATGCTTCATCGTGTGGTCGCTCTACTTTGTATACCCAGTGTTCCGGTGAAGCTGTACCCGCTTGTGTTGTGGGTATCTCGCAAAAGGGACTGGGCGTCTTTCCAATCACGCAGGCTCCGCATTTGATCAGGTTCATTGGCCATGCAAACATTCGGGTGCAGCTTGTGCTGTCGCACACCTGTGGCATCACCCTTCACCGTGGTGCGTTTTAGCCTTTTCCCATTGTTGTTGCCTGTGTCCATTCTGTGTGGCATTCGGTTCAGTACACTCTGTGTGCGTCGGGTGACGCCTGGAGGGTGACCTGTTGTGGTGCACAACGGAGCCACCAGACATTTTTGCGCACAACTTTCCGTGCACAAAATGTCCCGTGGAGTAATCGGGAAGAGGACAAAAATAACCTTATGGAGTAAGTGGACGTGTTTTCTTAGGGCGGCAGGGATGATATAGACCGACAGCATAGAGTGACGGCACCGAGTGACGATATCGGTTGACGGTATAGAGTTCCGGAGTAGAATAACCATATATAGTGACCGTCTAGACCGTAAGCTTGTGTGTTGTATGGTCTAGGTGGGAAGATTTCCACATGCATGGAACATTTGGTTTAGGCAGGCATTTTTATGTGCTTTACCAAGGATATAACGAGGGCAATGATCCTATCAACATAGAACTGATTTACAGATGTGTCATCTCACAGTGAGACAGCAAGATGGAATGTGCAAAGGGGCCAAAACTTCAAGCGCTCCAACAAACGCTTGAACAACCGTAGAAGCATTATGTCCCTTTCGCACGGCATAACAGGGCATGGTACGGTACAGTACAGCATTGCATGTTCTGGTTCCCCCCCCCCCCCCACTTGCGAGACCCTGTTTCAGAACAACAGTAGATGTTGTTTCTGCAACATTTGGAACCTTTTGGAATTTGGCGTTTGCATTTTCCGGTTGTCTAAGAAGATCATTTTTCTGTGGTTTGGGGCTGGGAATGGTATTTTGGGGATGCTGGTTTCTGTCCTACCCCTTCCTGACCCTCCTTTTGCCCCTGTCATGCCCCATTCTGCTCCTTGATTCACTTTCAGAGAACGTCATATGGTGGTACGGTATGCTGTAGTGGGCTCACCAAAGCCCTGTGCAGGTGAGCGGCATGAGGATATCGTTTGGGCAGAGCCTGACCAGGGAGTGTTGGGGCTGGCACATGCTTTTGGGCGAAAACTGTGCTTAACCAAGGAGTTGGTAGACGATGTGTGTGTCCCGGCAAACCTTGCTGCGACACTTCGCTTCGCTATGATTGCTTGTGTCTTTTCACTGCACGTGCAAACAACGCCCGTGTCAGAACAACAGTTGGTGTTGTTTCCGTCTAATTTGGACTTTTGCCATTGTTCCCACAAAGGGGGTGGCGGTTACGCTGCGGACCCCCCCACCTTTTTCCAAAGACAGTTGTGTCACAAGGGGGTTGCCATGAGCGCGCATTCTCCTTTCAGCAGAGTCCAAATCATCCTCCCCAATGTCCCCAGGGCTGCCACCACTTCTCCACACACCTGCTTCTGTTGGACATGCGTGTGTGCGTGCCGCTCGTGCGGGGCACGTAAGCACTGGCTTGCCTAAAGACGACCAACTCGTCGGGCTGTGCTTTTGCTGTATTGTGCCCTTCTTTGGACCGGGGGTTATGGCACACTCAATGGTGTAAGCGGGGCAGGTGCAATAGAGTGCAGGACCTCCACCTTCTCCTGCCGCCGGTAGGCACTGTACTATTTTCTCGACACAAATGGGTCCCTATTCCTTGGTCAGGGTGCCTGTTGTTTGGGTGGAGAACTACTTGCTAAGTGGTCGGTCGAGAAGCGCATCGTCACCACGGCGTTAACTATGAACAGCGCGCAGGTGACAGCAGTCACAATCCTCTGTGTCAGAGCAGGGCTCGCGAACATAAGGTAACGAAATGCGCCCCTTAGGGCCCATCAGCCCTGTGCGTTGCACGTCCTATCACTATGCCTGTTGCATGGAGGGCGCGTGCAGAGTCGACATTTCCTCATGCACCTTGCCCAGGAAAAGACAGAGGAAATGGCTCGGTTGATGGTGAGCATCGGACCCAAGGGGGGCTCGGCCTGAGAGCGATATGCACGCTTGGCAAGCAGGAGAGGTGAATGTCAACATACGCAGGGTCTCAGGGGTTTAGGCATTGAGCCCAACCAGCGCACAATACCTTCTCTTGGGTTAGGGTGAGGGTCACCGGCTGTCCCATAAATCCATAAATGGTCTCTCAAGTTTCGCACTGCTGCACCATCTGACACAGAACTTGATGAAGGCTTGCCATTGCCAGGCAGGTCACGGTGTACATGGACAATACAAAAAATGATCGTCCGATAATTGGCACTACGCTGAGGGTCCCTGAATCTGGGCAGGCACAACACTGCTCTCTGAACTGGGATCAAACATCCATGGCTGCAATGGCAAAGAACTCAGTGATACATTGAACAATGTGTTGCTTTGGATGCAACAAATGCATTTGCACCACAATGCACCAATAGTATTGCAATGTACAGCCACAGCGAACCTTGTCATGGAGGGGGGGTTACAAGGAGAGCGAGTGGGGCTTGAAGCGGTGGACTCTGCTTCTCCATCAAGTTCTTGGCCATTGCGAAGAGGATGCAAACGCAACCATCTGCCCGCTCTTCGCATTTGAGCATTGGGGATTCCAACTTTGGGGAGACCCAAATCTTCATCTTGGGCTTTTCCGTAAAGTCTCCGTGAGAGATGTGCTATGGTTGAGGTAAAGTGGATGACATTTTTGTTGATAGTGCTCGCCACTCTTCCGATTGTGGGTCTGCCTTGGAGTGTCTCACCACCTTCGTCCACAGGCACAAGCAAGTCATACCCCCCCGCCCAGGGTCCCACAACGACGGGTTTCATTTGCGAATGTTCTTGTAAACGCAATGTCCAAATGCAAAATTTAACACTGACCACTATTGGTTCTATAGTAGAACACATAGATACCAAAATGCAATCGCAACCCGCCAACAGAATCTACACTCCTACTACTGGTAGGTTTCTCTTCCAGCGCGCCGCAGGCACCGCAGGGGAAGCACCCCCAATGCGCTGCCTCGCAGAACTTCCAGTATCTAATTAGGCTCGCTGTGACATCATGGACACCATTCCCCCTTTCGGCCTACGAAGGTTCGAAGAGGGTTGCGCTCCCACACTGCTTCCCAAGTCCAGTTGAGGCGTCGCGCAACGTTGTCGTTGCACCCTCGCGCGCATTGCATGGGGCCCAGCTTGGTGTGGGGCTTGGGTAACACTTGGGTGGGGGCTTGCTTGGAGCACAAATGGGTCTTGAGTTGTGGTTGCGGGTGCGCTTGGGGGTGACATGTCTGAAGTTGAGCTCATCTATTTTAATATTCCCTTGCGTCCCCTGCCCGTGACAATCAGTGTCATAATTGGCATTGCAGTCCTGCTGCAACGGGGAAAACACTACGGCCACTGATGCCCGGATGGCCAAATGCAAGGTGTTTGAGAACGCTGCATTCTCAGGCCGTCGCAGAGAGCACCCGTCAAACCGCGGCAAAATGCGAAAAGAAGTGTCTAATTGTGCCACTTTGATGCATGACACTCCATCTTAGAAAGGTTTGGGGAAACTGCATGACAAGGAGTTCCTCTTCCCTGAAACAAACATGTTATCGAACTGGACTTTCATTGTGTCGTTATTGCGGATCTCCAACAACTCCACAAGCCCTTCATCCATGTGACACTGCACAAATGTGGCGAACTAGGGCCGGATATGCAAAGCGGGTGAGATCAACTTGGAGCTGATCTGTGACTCAGCGCTGTGTGCGTATGCATAGCCTCTTCTGCGTCAAAAAGTGTGGTATAGTCTCTCTCCCAATAGCACCGCAGGACCGGGTGCCTCTTCCTACTCCCCTGGTTGCTGGGCTCGAACCAGCAACCCAAGCATCCCTCCGCAAACATTTTTGGTGACGGGCAAGCTTGTCCAGAAGTAGCAGACCATTGAGGTGGACCATGCTGCGCTTTGAGATCACAGACACGCATGTCCAACCTGCGGCGCACAGGAAGCACCCCCATTCGCCCAACATTTTGCCCTGCCCCCCCCCCCCCCTCCGAAGAACACTTGACGACCCATACCCGCCCGGTGTTGGACGCCATTGAACTCAACAGCCCTCTGCAGTCGGCATCTGCGCACGCCTGAGGCATCCGCCTCACGTTAGGCACCCCAGCACATGCTGCACCGTGTCTGGCTGACTGGACGTTTGCTTCAGCCTAACCCTAACCCTAACCTGGAGTGTGTTCTGCTTCACCAGTTGGCAAACTGACAGCAGTCTCAGTCCAGAAAGGGAAGAGCCAGGGCGCTGCGCCGTTGAGCAATGTACGACGGAGTTGTACACCGCCCCCCTCGTCGCCCTTCCTTTCCAGCGGGCGTACAGCGCCGTGACAAAATGGGGTACTGTCGTCATCTGCTTACAGGTGCTGCTGCCCCATTGGCGTCTCACCCACAGCGCCGCCGTCACACGAAGCCCTTTCTATCCTTGCCTTTCCCAGGACTGTGAAATTTGGAGGTTTGGAGCAGGGGTAAGGGGGGCTTTGGGGAGGGGTGGCGGGAGGGGGATCAATGGTGGGTACTGATTGACTGAATGTCCCCGCCATAGACAATTTCAGCCCTTAGTTCTGCAGTGCAACAGTGTTCACAGTGCTCAGTGGCGGGAGGGGTGGCCCTCCTCCTATGGTCCCCGACATGGAGTCGGTGCGGGTCAAAAACAGGACTGCTGGGATCGGGTCAGCCGGCATGAGCGACAGCGTTGCCCTCTTCACCAATGCAAACCTGTCCAGCCCGCAGGAAAAAGCGACCCACCCAAACACACCAAAACCAAGAAGGCTCGCAACACTCCCGTGTTAGGCATGCAAACTGCGCAACAACATGATTTCGCGGGTCCAGTTTGGGCCAATCTGAAACACGAAGATTTTCCCAACGAAATTGCCCTCTGCCCAAGCCCCCCACTCACCCCCGTAGATGTGCGCCAGGTAGCCCTGCAACCACTGTCGCTCTCGCGCATCCAAAAAAGTAAAAGAAGAGCCGGTCACCACAGTCTCTTCAGGAGGGCACGTCCTGGGGCTCCGTTGCAGGCTGACAGTGCCACAGGCCACAGCCAGCGCCGGATTGTGGCACCACCTGCACTCCCTCCCTGGGAATCCAACCGGGGGTTTTTGGGAGCCGGGCCGGCTCACTGACCGCTCCACCACCACAGGGAGCCTTGGGTGTGGGATTGTCACTGCTTTGAGTGCCTTGTAGTCAGTGTGGTGGATCGGCCTGTCTTGCCTTCGATTTCAGGGAGGCGTTGTCTGTGCGCTGTCTTGTGAAAGGAGCTGAAAAGTGTCGTTGTAGCTGTAAGAACTAAAATTTTCTGTTTGCCAGTTAGAGTTCAAGTTTGACAGCACTGTGCCTTCAGTCCACTTTACTGTGACCCCCATGGGAGGCCTCTCCAGGGTCAGTCACTGATCCCGGATCCGCCCCTGCACTCGCACCGTCACCGGAATCGGCATCGGTGCGGCACTGGGGCGGCGGAGGCCAATAGGCCAAGCGGTCGGGGGCGTTCCGTTCGGCAGCGGGCCCTTGGAGGCCGTCCAGCCAACCGCTCTTGGCGCTGGGGAAGGCGTCGGCATAGGGCACGTAGGGCTTGATGTCGAGGACGGGCGTGCCGTGGATCAGGTCGCTGCCTTCGAAGGTCAGCACGCAGTTCTCGCGGTCGACGCGCAGCAGCCGCAGGGCACTGAGCGCGATGGGATTGGGGCGGTGCGGGGCCCGCGTGGCCAACACGCCTTGCTTCTCCTTGGGCCCGCGGGGTGGCGTGATCAGGGGGCTCCAGTTGCGGTTGTTCAGGTGCATGTACGTGATGACCCACACGTACTCAAAGCCTACGGCAACGTACCACAGTTGGCAGGTCTCCACGCAAAGAACCGAAGATGCACACGGACTTGAGGAACCCTCAATGTCATTAGGAGCGAGCCTATGCCCTTTGCCACTCAGCAATATCTGCTCCTGTCACACCCGGAACTCAGTAGGAAACGGCTGCAGCCAGTGCACGGCTCAGTAGGGCCAGGCTCTTTTGTAGTCATGGCTGAGCCGGCGGACGCTCATGGGGGCGTTTTTGCACAGCGCGGGCACAGCGCCCAATAGTAAATTAGCTTTCCCGTCAAAAGTAGCCTACTTTTTGCACAGCGAGGTACAGCGCACGGTGCGCCCACCATGGCACGTCTGGGCGTGCAAATTCTATTGCCTTCGGCAAGGCACCTGGAAGAGGGGAGAGGGACGACCGAGGCTGGTAAACTGCATAAGCGGGTTGTGCCCCCGCCCCCTTGGGAGCCCCCCCGCCCCCAACACCCAAATAGGGTGAAAAACACATAAAGAGGGGCTAAAACATGCTTCACATAGGATATTTTATCATTTTGGATGGTCAAACTATCAAAAAAATCAGTTTCGGAAATTTCCATTTTTGAGCCACCGAGGCTGGAAAGCTGCATAAGGAGGTTTTGCCCTAGCCCCCTTGGGAACACCCCCCACCCCCCCCCCCGAAACACCCAAATAGGGTGAAAAACACATAAAGAGGGCATTCGTCTTTTTAGCGTCAACTAGCATATGTACAGAGGTCGAGGGGCGGGGAGGTGGGCCGAGTCGAGTTCCGGTGCCCGTGGCCTCCCCTACAGGCCCCCCGCCTGTGCCCGCACGGCAGCCAAGAGGGACGAGCTGGATGGGACTAAGTCGCTTCCAGGCTCGCCCTTCCGTGCGCTCTGACGGGCGCCCTCCAGCCCTCATTGCCCAGCCCTGCTGGCTTATCGGCCACCCCGCCCCGCCGGGGGGTTAGGAGGCCACGGCCACCCCGTTGTGCACTTGCACGCCCCCTTTGGGCTGGCCGCAAGCCGAGGCCCAGTGCCGCTCCCACTGATTCTCCTTGGTCGGGGCTAGAGTGGTCATGGTCCCCCTCCCCCCATCTGAAAGCCTCCCCCTCGCCCGGGCCCTCCCGCTCGGCAGGCGGGGCCGGGGTGCGCACGTGCCCACCCTGGGCCGGCCGCAGGCCGAGGCCCTGCAGCGCACCCTTTATCCCTGTGGTCGCCCTGTTTACCTTCCCTGGGACACACTGCGGCGCCTTTCCACGCGCCTGCCCACCCGGAAGGGGGAAGTTGTGGTCTTCCCCCACCATCGCCGCTGGGGCCATGAGGCAACGGAAACTGGGCTCGCATACGCCCCTGTGTCACAGGCGCATGGTCATAACCACATTGTTCAGTGTTTTTCTTGCTGCACTGCAGCGCAGACCAGTTCTGTACCACACCAGGTGGTTGTTGACTGTGCTTTGGCCGCTGGGGGGGGGGGGGGGGCGCCCCCCCCCGTTGGGGCGCTCCGGGGCCGGCAGGGGGAAGTTAGGATCCTTCGCGGCCGTAATATCCGGGGGGGGGGGGGTTCCCCAGCCCTCCCCCCTCCCAGCTCTCTGCCCTGCCCCGCCCTAGAGTAAGGTTAGGGGTAGGGAAAGGAGGTTGTCCTGAGGGCCTCTCAGTCAAAAGGCCCATGTCTCCTGGCAGCGCTGCGACACTGAGCGCTGCATCCGCAGGGCAGGCATTCAGGCCTGGTCACGCAGCGCACTGGCAGTGCCCAGCAGCAGTGGCAGAGCTGGTGGCCGCAGAGGGGCGGCGTGGACCCTGCACTGGGCAGTGGAGGGGAGGGGTAAAGCCCCACCCCTCCCCACGACAAATAGGTGCTGTCCCCAAGGGCGCCGCACAGGGCAGGCAGCCCGAGGGCGCCGCACAGGGCAGGCAACCCGGAGGAGGGCTAGCGCATAAATCAACAGGGTTGGGGGGGGGCAGTGCAGCACAGCCCCCCCTCCCGGAAATCTTGCAGCAGCAGCTCTAGCACTGCTGCTTGCGGCTCTTGGATGCACCTGCGGGTGCATTCCTCCTCCTTCTGCAGGACCCCAAACTGGGGGCGGGGGGGGGGACTGCGGATGGCTGCCCCCCCCCCCCTCCTCCCAGATAACCCGCAGATGCAGGTCCAGATACAACACTCTGGGCACTGGGGGTTGTTTCCCCGCTAGCCCCAGGTGCCCCGAGAGCGCCACCAGTGGCACCACCTGCAGCCCGGTGGCTGCCAAGAACTTCGTGAATGGCGCTCTGGGTGCTGGGGGATGCATCCCCACGAGCCCCAGGTGCCCTGAGACCGCCGCCTTCGGCGCCGCTTGCAGTGCGGTGGCTGCCAAAGAGTGCAGTCACAGCACTGCCAAGCGCCAGCCCCAGGTGCCCCGAGAGCGCCATCGGCGGTAGCACCTGCAGCCCGGTGGCTACCGGGGACTTTGGGAAAGGTGCTCTGGGCGCTGGGCGATGCATCCCCACCAGCCCCAGGTGCCCTGAGAGCGCCACCATCAACGCCATTTGAAGCGCGGCGGCTGCCAAGGGGTGCAGGCACGGCAATTTGGGTGCAGGGTGATGTGTCCCTGCCAGCCCTAGGTGCCCTGGGCGGGCCACTGACGGAGGGGCTGAAGCCCCCAAAGCGCACAGGGACGTCGTGCCCCTCCACGGCGCCCACCTGGGCTATGGCCGTATAGACAGCCTCCGGGTGGGGGGGCAGGTCGGCCCTTGGGCACCCCAAGGGCATGCGCACCGTGTACCCCATAATACCAATAATGCTCTGCAGAAAATCCAAGGGCTCGTCAGCCCAGGAGACTATCGCGGTCCCCCAAAAGTCAAGGGGATCATGGAGTCCCATGCGTTGTGGAGATGTCGCCCCCGTGGTGGTGAGGGCTGCCTGCCCCAAGGGCGCTCCGCCAAGTGGCTCTGGGGGCGTCCCCGGGGGGGGCGACCCCTCGGTTTTGGACGCCAACTACCCCCCAACTAACTGTTGGCCGGAGGCCCCTTGGGGGGGGGGGGGGGGGGCATGGGAGGGGGGGTCAAGGAGGGGCGAATGGGGTGGGGGGGGGCTCTGGGAGGATTTGATTTGATTTGATTTGAAGGCCGATCTTGAGGCTCACAGGCCGCCCGGGGGGCGCTCGATGGCTGTCCCGACGACTCTGCATATCGGCCGGCCATGCATGCTGCGCGCCCCCAGCCGCCGCCGCGGGCTGGGGGGGGGGGGGGCAGGCTCGCCGCCGTGCCGCGGGTTGGGCGGGGAGGGGGGTGGTGGGAGGGTGGGGGTGGGGGGGCGGGAGGGAGGGGGGCGCACTGCACTGCACTATGTGTGCTGCGCCACACTGCATTGTGCTGCGCACTGCACTACATTGCGTGTGTTGTGCCGCGCTGCACGGTGCGCGCTGCACTGCACGGTGCTGTGCTGTGCTGTACACTGCGCTTTGCGTGCTGTGCTACACTGCTCAGTGCGGCGCACCGCTCTACTCTGTGCGTGACGTGCTGTACTGCACCGTGCATGTTGCGCTGCTCCGTTCAGAGTGTGGCGCGCCGCACTGCACATGTGTGCTGTGCCCCTCTGCGCGATGTGTGCTGGGTCGTGCCACTGCACACTGTGCGTGCCGTGCCGCACAGCACTGCGCGTGCGGCGCTGCACTGCCCCGGTCGCGGCTGGTTCGCGCAAGCCGGGGCGGGAGGGGGACACGTGACAGGCAGCTCGCCTCGGTCGTGGCTGGTGCGCGTACGCCGGGGCGGGAGAGGGACACGTGACAGGCAGTTCGCCCCTGTCGTGGCTGGTGCGCGCACACGGGGGCGGGAGGGGGACACGTGACAGGCAGCTCACCCTGGTCGTGGCTGATGCGCGCACGCCGGGGCGAGAGGGGAACACGCGACAGGCAGCTCGCCCCGGTCGTGGCTGGTTCGCGCACGCCGGGGCGGGAGGGGGACACGTGACAGGCAGCTCGCGCCGGTCGTGGCCGGTGCGCGCACGCCGGGGCGGGAGAGGGACACGTGACTGGCAGCTCGCCGCGGTCGTGGCTGGTTCACGCACGCCGGGGCGGGAGGAGGACACGTGACAGGCAGCTCGCCCCCGTCGTGGCTAGTGCGCGCACACCGGGTGGGAGGGGGTACACTAGACAGGCAAGGCCCCGGCCGTGGTCGGTTCGCACACTCTGGGGCGGGGGAGGAGCTACCTGACGGCGGAGACGCCCCGGCCAATGCCCTGGCTGTGGACAGCTTGTGCACACCTGGGCGGGAGGATGGGCGCTGGACAGGGCAGCGCGCCCTGGTCGTGGCCTGTTGGCGCACGCCGGGGCGGGAGGTTGGGCGCTGGACAAGGCAGCACGCCCCGGTCGTGGCCTGTTGGCGCACGCCGGGGCGGGAGGTTGGGCGCTGGACAGGGCAGCGCGCCCTGGTCGTGGTCTGTTGGCGCACGCCAGGGCGGGTGGTTGGGCGCTGGACAGGGCAGCGCGCGATGGTCGTGGCCTGTTGGCGCACGCCGGGGCGGGAGGCGGGCCGCCGGACAGGGCAACGTGCCCTGGTCGTGGCCTGTTGGCGCACACCGGGGAGGGAGGTGGGCCGCCGAACGGCAGCGCGCACTGGTCGTGGCCCGTTGGCGCATGCCGGGGCGGGAGGTTGGGCGCTGGACAGGGCAGCACGCCCTGGTCGTGGCCTGTTGGCGCACGCCGGGGCGGGAGGTTGGGCGCTGGACAGGGCAGCACGCCCTGGTCGTGGCCCGTTGGCGCATGCCGGGGCGGGAGGTTGGGCGCTGGACAGGGCAGCGCGCCCTGGTCGTGGCTTGTTGGCGCATCCCGGGGCAGGAGGTGGGCCGCCGGACAGGGCAGCGCGCCCTGGTCGTGGCCTATTGGCGCACGCCAAGGGTGGGAGGCGGGGCGCTGGACAGGGGAGCGCGCCCTGGTCGTGGCCTGTTGGCACACGCTAGGGCGGGAGGTTGGGCGCTGGACAGGGCAGCACGCCCTGGTCGTGGCCTGTTGGCGCACGCCGGGGCGGGAGGTTGGGCGCTGGACAGGGCAGCACGCCCTGGTCGTGGCCCGTTGGCGCATGCCGGGGCGGGAGGTTGGGCGCTGGACAGGGCAGCACGCCCTGGTCGTGGCCTGTTGGCGCACGCCGGGGCGGGAGGTTGGGCGCTGGACAGGGCAGCGCGCCGTGGTCGTGGCTTGTTGGCGCATCCCGGGGCGGGAGGTGGGCCGCCGGACAGGGCAGCGCGCCCTGGTCGTGGCCTATTGGCGCACGCCAGGGGTGGGAGGCGGGGCGCTGGACAGGGCAGCGCGCCCTGGTCGTGGCCTGTTGGCACACGCTAGGGCGGGAGGTTGGGCGCTGGATAGGGCAGCGCGCCCTGGGCGTGGCTTGTTGGCGCACGCTGGGGCGGGAGGTGGGCCGCCGGACAGGGCGGCGCGCCCTGGTTGTGGCCGGTTGGCGCACGCCGGGGCGGGAGGCGGGCTGCCGGACTGGGCAGCGCGCCCTGGTCGTGGCCTGTTGGCGCACGCCGGGGCGGGTGGCTGGGCGCTGGACAGGGCAACGCGCCCTGGTCGTGGCCTGTTGGCGCACGCCGGGGCGGGAGGTTGGGCGCTGGACAGGGCAGCGCGCCGTGGTCGTGGCTTGTTGGCGCATCCCGGGGCGGGAGGTGGGCCGCCGGACAGGGCAGCGCGCCCTGGTCGTGGCCTATTGGCGCACGCCAGGGGTGGGAGGCGGGGCGCTGGACAGGGCAGCGCGCCCTGGTCGTGGCCTGTTGGCACACGCTAGGGCGGGAGGTTGGGCGCTGGACAGGGCAGCGCGCCGTGGTCGTGGCTTGTTGGCGCATGCCGGGGCGGGAGGTGGGCCGCCGGACAGGGCAGCGCGCCCTGGTCGTGGCCTATTGGCGCACGCCAGGGGTGGGAGGCGGGGCGCTGGACAGGGCAGCGCGCCCTGGTCGTGGCCTGTTGGCACACGCTAGGGCGGGAGGTTGGGCGCTGGACAGGGCAGCGCGCCCTGGGCGTGGCTTGTTGGCGCACGCTGGGGCGGGAGGTGGGCCGCCGGACAGGGCAGCGCGCCCTGGTTGTGGCCTGTTGGCGCACGCCGGGGCGGGAGGCGGGCTGCCGGACTGGGCAGCGCGCCCTGGTCGTGGCCTGTTGGCGCACGCCGGGGCGGGTGGCTGGGCGCTGGACAGGGCAACGCGCCCTGGTCGTGGCCTATTGGCGCACGCCGGGGCGGGACGCGGGCTGCCGGACTGGACAGTGCGCCCTGGTCGCGGCCTGTTGGCGCACGCCGGGGCGGGAGGTGGGGCGCTGGACTGGGCAGTGCGCCCTGGTCGTGGCTTGTTGGCGCACGCCGTGGCGGGTGGCTGGGCGCTGGACAGGGCAGCGCGCCTTGGTCGTGGCCTATTGGCGCACGCCGGGGCGGGACGCGGGCTGCCGGACTGGACAGTGCGCCCTGGTCGTGGCCTGTTGGCGCACGCCGGGGCGGGAGGTTGGGCTGCCGGACAAGGCAGCGCGCCCTGGTCGTGGCCTGTTGGCGCACGCCGGGGCGAGAGGCGGGCCGCCGGACAGGGCAACGTGCCCTGGTCATGGCCTGTTGGCGCACACCGGGGCGGGAGGTGGGCCGCCGAACGGCAGCGCGGCCTGGTCGTGGCCCGTTGGCGCATGCCGGGGCGGGAGGTTGGGCGCTGGACAGGGCAACACGCCCTGGTCGTGGCCTGTTGGCGCACGCCGGGGCGGGAGGTTGGGCGCTGGACAGGGCAGCACCCCCTGGTCGTGGCCCGTTGGCGCATGCCGGGGCGGGAGGTTGGGCGCTGGACAAGGCAGCGCGCCCTGGTCGTGGCCTGTTGGCGCATGCCGGGGCGGGAGGTTGGGCGCTGGACAGGGCAGCGCGCCGTGGTCGTGGCTTGTTGGCGCATCCCGGGGCGGGAGGTGGGCCGCCGGACAGGGCAGCGCGCCCTGGTCGTGGCCTATTGGCGCACGCCAGGGGTGGGAGGCGGGGCGCTGGACAGGGCAGCGCGCCCTGGTCGTGGCCTGTTGGCACACGCTAGGGCGGGAGGTTGGGCGCTGGACAGGGCAGCGCGCCGTGGTCGTGGCTTGTTGGCGCATGCCGGGGCGGGAGGTGGGCCGCCGGACAGGGCAGCGCGCCCTGGTCGTGGCCTATTGGCGCACGCCGGGGTGGGAGGCGGGGCGCTGGACAGGGCAGCGCGCCCTGGTCGTGGCCTGTTGGCACACGCTAGGGCGGGAGGTTGGGCGCTGGACAGGGCAGCGCGCCCTGGGCGTGGCTTGTTGGCGCACGCTGGGGCGGGAGGTGGGCCGCCGGACAGGGCAGCGCGCCCTGGTTGTGGCCTGTTGGCGCACGCCGGGGCGGGAGGCGGGCTGCCGGACTGGGCAGCGCGCCCTGGTCGTGGCCTGTTGGCGCACGCCGGGGCGGGTGGCTGGGCGCTGGACAGGGCAACGCGCCCTGGTCGTGGCCTATTGGCGCACGCCGGGGCGGGACGCGGGCTGCCGGACTGGACAGTGCGCCCTGGTCGCGGCCTGTTGGCGCACGCCGGGGCGGGAGGTGGGGCGCTGGACTGGGCAGTGCGCCCTGGTCGTGGCCTGTTGGCGCACGCCGTGGCGGGTGGCTGGGCGCTGGACAGGGCAGCGCGCCTTGGTCGTGGCCTATTGGCGCACGCCGGGGCGGGACGCGGGCTGCCGGACTGGACAGTGCGCCCTGGTCGTGGCCTGTTGGCGCACGCCGGGGCGGGAGGTTGGGCTGCCGGACAGGGCAGCGCGCCCTGGTCGTGGCCTGTTGGCGCACGCCGGGGCGAGAGGCGGGCCGCCGGACAGGGCAACGTGCCCTGGTCATGGCCTGTTGGCGCACACCGGGGCGGGAGGTGGGCCGCCGAACGGCAGCGCGGCCTGGTCGTGGCCCGTTGGCGCATGCCGGGGCGGGAGGTTGGGCGCTGGACAGGGCAGCACGCCCTGGTCGTGGCCTGTTGGCGCACGCCGGGGCGGGAGGTTGGGCGCTGGACAGGGCAGCACCCCCTGGTCGTGGCCCGTTGGCGCATGCCGGGGCGGGAGGTTGGGCGCTGGACAAGGCAGCGCGCCCTGGTCGTGGCCTGTTGGCGCATGCCGGGGCGGGAGGTTGGGCGGTGGACAGGGCAGCACGCCCTGGTCGTGGCCCGTTGGCGCACACCGGGGCAGAAGGCGGGCTGCCGGACAGGGCAGCGCGCCCTGGTCGTGGCCTGTTGGCGCACGCTGGGGCGGGAGGTTGGGCGCTGGTCTCGGCAGCGCGCCCTGGTCGTGGCCTATTGGCGCACGCCGGGGCGGGAGGTGGGCCGCCGGATAGGGCAGCGCGCCCTGGTCGTGGCCTGTTGGCGCACGCCAGGGTGGGTGGTTGGGCGCTGGACAGGGCAGCGCGCCCTGGTCGTGGCCTGTTGGCGCACGCCGGGGCGGGAGGGTGGGCGCTGGACAGGGCAGTGCGCCCTGGTCGTGGCCCGTTGGCGCATGCCGGGGCGGGAAGTTGGGCGCTAGACGGGGTAGCACGCCCTGGTCGTGGCCCGTTGGCGCACACCGGGGCAGAAGGCGGGCTGCCGGACAGGGCAGCGCGCCCTGGTCGTGGCCTGTTGGCGCACGCTGGGGCGAGAAGTTGGGCGCTGGTCTGGGCAGCGCGCCTTGGTTGTGGCCTATTGGCGCACGCCGGGGCGGGAGGTGGGCCGCCGGACAGGGCAGCGCGCCCTGGTCGTGGCCTGTTGGCGCACGCCGGGGCGGGTGGTTGGGCGCTGGACAGGGCAGCGCGCCCTGGTCGCGGCCTGTTGGCGCACGCCGGGGTGGGAGGTGGGGCGCTGGACTGGGCAGTGCGCCCTGGTCGTGGCCTGTTGGCGCACACCGGGACGGCTGGTTGGGCGCTGGACAGGGCAGCACGCCCTGGTCGTGGCCTGTTAACGCACGCCGGGGCGGGAGGTGGGCCGCTGGACAGGGCAGCGCGCGATGGTCGTGGCCTGTTAACGCACGCCGGGGTGGGAGGTGGGGCGCTGGACTGGGCAGCGCGCCCTGGTCGTGGCCCGTTGGCGCATGCCGGGGCGGGAGGTTGGGCGCTGGACAGGGCAGCGCGCCCTGGTCGTGGTCTGTTGGCGCACGCCGGGGCGGGAGGCGGGCTGCCGGACAGGGCAGCGCGCCCTGGTCGTGGCCCGTTGGCGCACGCCGGGGCGGGAGGTGGGCCGTCCGACAGGGCAGCGCGCCCTGGTCGTGGCCTGTTGGCGCACGCCGGGGCGGGAGGTTGGGCTGCCAGACAGGGCAGCGCGCCATGGTCGTGGCCTGTTGGCGCACGCCGGGGCGGGAGATGGGCCGCCGGACAGGGCAGCGCGCCCTGGTCGTGGCCTGTTGGCGCACGCCGGGGCGGGAGGTTGGGCGCTGGACAAGGCAGCGCGCCCTGGTCGTGGCCTTTTGGCGCACGCCGAGGCGGGAGGTGGGCCGCCGGATAGCGCAGTGCGCCCTGGTCGTGGCCTGTTGGCGCACGCCAGGGCGGGAGGCGGGCTGGTGGACTGGGCAGCGCGACCTGGTCGTGGCCTGTTGGCGCACGCCGGGGCGGGTGGTTGGGCGCTGGACAGGGCAGCGCGCCCTGATCATGGCCCGTTGGCGCACGCCGGGGCGGGAGGCGGGCTGCCGGACTGGGCATAGCGCCCTGGTCGTGGCCTGTTGGCGCAGGCCGGGGCGGGAGGTGGGGCGCTGGACAGGGGAGCACACCCTGGTCGTGGCCTGTTGGCGCACGCCGGGGCGGGAGGCGGGCTGCCGGACTGAGCAGCGCGCCCCGGTCGTGGCTTGTTGGCGCACGCCGGGACGGCTGGTTGGGCGCTGGACAGGGCAGCGCGCCCTGGTCGTGGCTTGTTGGCGCATGCCGGGGCGGGAGGTGGGCCGCCGGACAGGGCAGAGCGCCCTGGTCGTGGCCTATTGGCGCACGCCAGGGGTGGGAGGCGGGGCGCTGGACAGGGCAGCGCGCCCTGGTCGTGGCCTGTTGGCACACGCTAGGGCGGGAGGTTGGGCGCTGGACAGGGCAGCGCGCCTTGGGCGTGGCTTGTTGGCGCACGCTGGGGCGGGAGGTGGGCCGCCGGACAGGGCAGCGCGCCCTGGTTGTGGCCTGTTGGCGCACGCCGGGGCGGGAGGCGGGCTGCCGGACTGGGCAGCGCGCCCTGGTCGTGGCCTGTTGGCGCACGCCGGGGCGGGTGGCTGGGCGCTGGACAGGGCAGCGCGCCCTGGTCGTGGCCTATTGGCGCACGCCGGGGCGGGACGCGGGCTACCGGACTGGACAGTGCGCCCTGGTCGCGGCCTGTTGGCGCACGCCGGGGCGGGAGGTGGGGCGCTGGACTGGGCAGTGCGCCCTGGTCGTGGCCTGTTGGCGCACGCCGGGGCGGGTGGCTGGGCGCTGGACAGGGCAGCGCGCCCTGGTCGTGGCCTATTGGCGCACGCCGGGGCGGGACGCGGGCTGCCGGACTGGACAGTGCGCCCTGGTCGCGGCCTGTTGGCGCACGCCGGGACGGCTGGTTGGGCGCTGGACAGGGCAGCGCGCCTTGGTCGTGGTCTGTTGGCGCACGCCGGGGCGGGAGGCGGGCTGCCGGACAGGGCAGCGCGCCCTGGTCGTGGCCCGTTGGCGCACGCCGGGGCGGGAGGTGGGCCGTCTGACAGGGCAGCGCGCCTTGGTCGTGGCCTGTTGGCGCACGCCGGGGCGGGAGGTTGGGCTGCCGGACAGGGCAGCGCGCCCTGGTCGTGGCCTGTTGGCGCACGCCGGGGCAGGAGGCGGGCCGCCGGACAGGGCAACGTGCCCTGGTCATGGCCTGTTGGCGCACACCGGGGCGGGAGGTGGGCCGCCGAACGGCAGCGCGCCCTAGTCGTGGCCCGTTGGCGCATGCCGGGGCGGGAGGTTGGGCGCTGGACAGGGCAGCACGCCCCGGTCGTGGCCTGTTGGCGCACGCCGGGGCGGGAGGTTGGGCACTGGACAGGGCAGCACCCCCTGGTCGTGGCCCGTTGGCGCATGCCGGGGCGGGAGGTTGGGCGCTGGACAAGGCAGCGCGCCCTGGTCGTGGCCTGTTGGCGCACGCCGGGGCGGGAGGGTGGGCGCTGGACAAGGCAGCACGCCCTGGTCGTGGCCCGTTGGCGCATGCCGGGGCGGGAGGTTGGGCGGTGGACAGGGCAGCACGCCCTGGTCGTGGCCCGTTGGCGCACACCGGGGCAGAAGGCCGGCTGCCGGACAGGGCAGCGCGCCCTGGTCTTGGCCTGTTGGCGCACGCTGGGGCAGGAGGTTGGGCGCTGGTCTGGGCAGCGCGCCCTGGTCGTGGCCTATTGGCGCACGCCGGGGCGGGAGGTGGGCCGCCGGACAGGGCAGCGCGCCCTGGTCGTGGCCTGTTAACGCACGCCGGGGCGGGAGGTGGGCCGCCGGACAGGGCAGCGCGCCCTGGTCGTGGCCTGTTAACGCACGCTGGGGTGGGAGGTGGGGCGCTGGACTGGGCAGCGCGCCCTGGTCGTGGCCCGTTGGCGCATGCCGGGGCGGGAGGTTGGGCGCTGGACAGGGCAGCGCGCCTTGGTCGTGGCCCGTTGGCGCACGCCGGGGCGGGAGGTGGGCCGTCCGACAGGGCAGCGCGCCCTGGTCGTGGCCTGTTGGCGCACGCCGGGGCGGGAGGTTGGGCTACCAGACAGGGCAGCGCGCCCTGGTCGTGGCCTGTTGGCGCACGCCGGGGCGGGAGGTGGGCCGCAGGACAGGGCAGCGCGCCCTGGTCGTGGCCTGTTAACGCACGCCGAGGTGGGAGGTGGGGCGCTGGACTGGGCAGCGCGCCCTGGTCGTGGCCCGTTGGCGCATGCCGGGGTGGGAGGTGGGGCGCTGGACTGGGCAGTGCGCCCTGGTCGTGGCCTGTTGGCGCACACCGGGGCGGGAGGTGGGCCGCCGGACAGGGCAGCGCGCCCTGGTCGTGGCCTGTTAACGCACACCGGGGCGGGAGGTGGGCCGCCGAACGGCAGCACGCCCTGGTCGTGGCCTGTTGGCGCACGCCGGGGCGGGAGGTTGGGCGCTGGACAAGGCAGCACGCCCTGGTCGTGGCCCGTTGGCGCATGCCGGGGCGGGAGGTTGGGCGCTGGACAAGGCAGCGCGCCCTGGTCGTGGCCTGTTGGCGCACGCCGGGGCGGGAGGGTGGGCGCTGGACAAGGCAGCACGCCCTGGTCGTGGCCCGTTGGCGCATGCCGGGGCGGGAGGTTGGGCGGTGGACAGGGCAGCACGCCCTGGTCGTGGCCCGTTGGCGCACACCGGGGCAGAAGGCGGGCTGCCGGACAGGGCAGCGTGCCCTGGTCGTGGCCTATTGGCGCACGCCGGGGCGGGAGGTGGGCCGCCGGACAGGGCAGCGCGCCCTGGTCGTGGCCTGTTGGCGCACGCCAGGGTGGGTGGTTGGGCGCTGGACAGGGCAGCGCGCCCTGGTCGTGGCCTGTTGGCGCACGCCGGGGCGGGAGGGTGGGCGCTGGACAGGGCAGTGCGCCCTGGTCGTGGCCCGTTGGCGCATGCCGGGGCGGGAAGTTGGGCGCTAGACGGGGCAGCACGCCCTGGTCGTGGCCCGTTGGCGCACACCGGGGCAGAAGGCGGGCTGCCGGACAGGGCAGCGCGCCCTTGTCGTGGCCTGTTGGCGCACGCTGGGGCGGGAGGTTGGGCGCTGGTCTGGGCAGCGCGCCCTGGTCGTGGCCTATTGGCGCACGCCGGGGCGGGAGGTGGGCCGATGGACAGGGCAGCGCGCCCTGGTCGTGGCTTGTTGGCGCACGCCGGGGCGGGTGGTTGGGCGCTGGACAGGGCAGCGCGCCCTGGTCGCGGCCTGTTGGCGCACGCCGGGGTGGGAGGTGGGGCGCTGGACTGGGCAGTGCGCCCTGGTCGTGGCCTGTTGGCGCACACCGGGACGGCTGGTTGGGCGCTGGACAGGGCAGCACGCCCTGGTCGTGGCCTGTTAACGCACGCCGGGGCGGGAGGTGGGCCGCCGGACAGGGCAGCGCCCCCTGGTCGTGGCCTGTTAACGCACGCCGGGGTGGGAGGTGGGGCGCTGGACTGGGTAGCGCGCCCTGGTCGTGGCCCGTTGGCGCATGCCGGGGCGGGAGGTTGGGCGCTGGACAGGGCAGCGCGCCCTGGTCGCGGCCTGTTGGCGCACGCCGGGGTGGGAGGTGGGGCGCTGGACTGGGCAGTGCGCCCTGGTCGTGGCCTGTTGGCGCACACCGGGGCAGGAGGCGGGCCGCCGGACAGGGCAACGTGCCCTGGTCATGGCCTGTTGGCGCACACCGGGGCGGGAGGTGGGCCGCCGAACGGCAGCGCGGCCTGGTCGTGGCCCGTTGGCGCATGCCGGGGCGGGAGGTTGGGCGCTGGACAGGGCAGCACGCCCTGGTCGTGGCCTGTTGGCGCACGCCGGGGCGGGAGGTTGGGCGTTGGACAGGGCAGCACGCCCTGGTCGTGGCCCGTTGGCGCATGCCGGGGCGGGAGGTTGGGCGCTGGACAAGGCAGCGCGCCCTGGTCGTGGCCTGTTGGCGGACGCCGGGGCGGGAGGGTGGGCGCTGGACAAGGCAGCACGCCCTGGTCGTGGCCCGTTGGCGCATGCCGGGGCGGGAGGTTGGGCGGTGGACAGGGCAGCACGCCCTGGTCGTGGCCCGTTGGCGCACACCGGGGCAGAAGGCGGGCTGCCGGACAGGGCAGCGCGCCCTGGTCGTGGCCTGTTGGCGCACGCTGGGGCGGGAGGTTGGGCGCTGGTCTCGGCAGCGCGCCCTAGTCGTGGCCTATTGGCGCACGCCGGGGCGGGAGGTGGGCCGCCGGACAGGGCAGCGCGCCCTGGTCGTGGCCTGTTGGCGCACGCCAGGGTGGGTGGTTGGGCGCTGGACAGGGCAGCGCGCCCTGGTCGTGGCCTGTTGGCGCACGCCGGGGCGGGAGGGTGGGCGCTGGACAGGGCAGTGCGCCCTGGTCGTGGCCCGTTGGCGCATGCCGGGGCGGGAAGTTGGGCGCTAGACGGGGCAGCACGCCCTGGTCGTGGCCCGTTGGCGCACACCGGGGCAGAAGGCGGGCTGCCGGACAGGGCAGCGCACCCTGGTCGTGGCCTGTTGGCGCACGCTGGGGCGGGAGGTTGGGCGCTAGTCTGGGCAGCGCGCCCTGGTCGTGGCCTATTGGCGCACGCCGGGGCGGGTGGTTGGGCGCTGGACAGGGCAGCGCGCCCTGGTCGCGGCCTGTTGGCGCACGCCGGGGTGGGAGGTGGGGCGCTGGATTGGGCAGTGCGCCCTGGTCGTGGCCTGTTGGCGCACACCGGGACGGCTGGTTGGGCGCCGGACAGGGCAGCGCGCCCTGGTCGTGGCCTGTTGGCGCACGCCGGGGCGGGAGGTTGGGCTACCAGACAGGGCAGCGCGCCCTGGTCGTGGCCTGTTGGCGCACGCCGGGGCGGGAGGTGGGCCGCCGGACAGGGCAGCGCGCCCTGGTCGTGGCCTGTTAACGCACGCCGGGGTGGGAGGTGGGGCGCTGGACAGGGCAGCGTGCCCTGGTCGTGGCCCGTTGGCGCATGCCGGGGTGGGAGGTGGGGCGCTGGACTGGGCAGTGCGCCCTGGTCGTGGCCTGTTGGCGCACACCGGGGCGGGAGGTGGGCCGCCGGACAGGGCAGCGCGCCCTGGTCGTGGCCTGTTAACGCACACCGGGGCGGGAGGTGGGCCGCCGAACGGCAGCACGCCCTGGTCGTGGCCTGTTGGCGCACGCCGGGGCGGGAGGTTGGGCGCTGGACAGGGCAGCACGCCCTGGTCGTGGCCCGTTGGCGCATGCCGGGGCGGGAGGTTGGGCGCTGGACAAGGCAGCGCGCCCTGGTCGTGGCCTGTTGGCGCACGCCGGGGCGGGAGGGTGGGCGCTGGACAAGGCAGCACGCCCTGGTCGTGGCCCGTTGGCGCATGCCGGGGCGGGAGGTTGGGCGGTGGACAGGGCAGCACGCCCTGGTCGTGGCCCGTTGGCGCACACCGGGGCAGAAGGCGGGCTGCCGGACAGGGCAGCGTGCCCTGGTCGTGGCCTGTTGGCGCACGCCGGGGCGGGAGGGTGGGCGCTGGTCTCGGCAGCGCGCCCTGGTCGTGGCCTATGGGCGCACGCCGGGGCGGGAGGTGGGCCGCCGGACAGGGCAGCGCGCCCTGGTCGTGGCTTGTTGGCGTACGCCAGGGTGGGTGGTTGGGCGCTGGACAGGGCAGCGCGCCCTGGTCGTGGCCTGTTGGCGCACGCCGGGGCGGGAGGGTGGGCGCTGGACAGGGCAGTGCGCCCTGGTCGTGGCCCGTTGGCGCAT
The DNA here is from genome assembly GCA_964036045.1 of Eutreptiella sp. 'Long Island Sound 2002'. Taxonomy (NCBI): domain Eukaryota; phylum Euglenozoa; class Euglenophyceae; order Eutreptiales; family Eutreptiaceae; genus Eutreptiella; species Eutreptiella sp. 'Long Island Sound 2002'. The sequence continues at coordinate 45,983,795 of OZ038396.1, forward strand.
GCCGGGGCGGGAAGTTGGGCGCTAGACGGGGCAGCACGCCCTGGTCGTGGCCCGTTGGCGCACACCGGGGCAGAAGGCGGGCTGCCGGACAGGGCAGCGCGCCCTTGTCGTGGCCTGTTGGCGCACGCTGGGGCGGGAGGTTGGGCGCTGGTCTGGGCAGCGCGCCCTGGTCGTGGCCTATTGGCGCACGCCGGGGCGGGAGGTGGGCCGATGGACAGGGCAGCGCGCCCTGGTCGTGGCCTGTTGGCGCACGCCGGGGCGGGTGGTTGGGCGCTGGACAGGGCAGCGCGCCCTGGTCGCGGCCTGTTGGCGCACGCCGGGGTGGGAGGTGGGGCGCTGGACTGGGCAGTGCGCCCTGGTCGTGGCCTGTTGGCGCACACCGGGACGGCTGGTTGGGCGCTGGACAGGGCAGCACGCCCTGGTCGTGGCCTGTTAACGCACGCCGGGGCGGGAGGTGGGCCGATGGACAGGGCAGCGCGCCCTGGTCGTGGCCTATTGGCGCACGCCGGGGCGGGAGGTGGGCCGATGGACAGGGCAGCGCGCCCTGGTCGTGGCCTGTTGGCGCACGCCGGGGCGGGTGGTTGGGCGCTGGACAGGGCAGCGCGCCCTGGTCGCGGCCTGTTGGCGCACGCCGGGGTGGGAGGTGGGGCGCTGGACTGGGCAGTGCGTCCTGGTCGTGGCCTGTTGGCGCACACCGGGACGGCTGGTTGGGCGCTGGACAGGGCAGCACGCCCTGGTCGTGGCCTGTTAACGCACGCCGGGGTGGGAGGTGGGGCGCTGGACTGGGTAGCGCGCCCTGGTCGTGGCCCGTTGGCGCATGCCGGGGCGGGAGGTTGGGCGCTGGACAGGGCAGCGCGCCTTGGTCGTGGTCTGTTGGCGCACGCCGGGGCGGGAGGTGGGCGCTGGACAGGGCAGCGCGCCCTGGTCGCGGCCTGTTGGCGCACGCCGGGGTGGGAGGTGGGGCGCTGGACTGGGCAGTGCGCCCTGGTCGTGGCCTGTTGGCGCACACCGGGGCAGGAGGCGGGCCGCCGGACAGGGCAACGTGCCCTGGTCATGGCCTGTTGGCGCACACCGGGGCGGGAGGTGGGCCGCCGAACGGCAGCGCGGCCTGGTTGTGGCCCGTTGGCGCATGCCGGGGCGGGAGGTTGGGCGCTGGACAGGGCAGCACGCCCTGGTCGTGGCCTGTTGGCGCACGCCGGGGCGGGAGGTTGGGCGCTGGACAGGGCAGCACGCCCTGGTTGTGGCCCGTTGGCGCATGCCGGGGCGGGAGGTTGGGCGCTGGACAAGGCAGCGCGCCCTGGTCGTGGCCTGTTGGCGGACGCCGGGGCGGGAGGGTGGGCGCTGGACAAGGCAGCACGCCCTGGTCGTGGCCCGTTGGCGCATGCCGGGGCGGGAGGTTGGGCGGTGGACAGGGCAGCACGCCTTGGTCGTGGCCCGTTGGCGCACACCGGGGCAGAAGGCGGGCTGCCGGACAGGGCAGCGCGCCCTGGTCGTGGCCTGTTGGCGCACGCTGGGGCGGGAGGTTGGGCGCTGGTCTCGGCAGCGCGCCCTAGTCGTGGCCTATTGGCGCACGCCGGGGCGGGAGGTGGGCCGCCGGACAGGGCAGCGCGCCCTGGTCGTGGCCTGTTGGCGCACGCCAGGGTGGGTGGTTGGGCGCTGGACAGGGCAGCGCGCCCTGGTCGTGGCCTGTTGGCGCACGCCGGGGCGGGAGGGTGGGCGCTGGACAGGGCAGTGCGCCCTGGTCGTGGCCCGTTGGCGCATGCCGGGGCGGGAAGTTGGGCGCTAGACGGGGCAGCACGCCCTGGTCGTGGCCCGTTGGCGCACACCGGGGCAGAAGGCGGGCTGCCGGACAGGGCAGCGCGCCCTGGTCGTGGCCTGTTGGCGCACGCTGGGGCGGGAGGTTGGGCGCTGGTCTGGGCAGCGCGCCCTGGTCGTGGCCTATTGGCGCACGCCGGGGCGCGTGGTTGGGCGCTGGACAGGGCAGCGCGCCCTGGTCGCGGCCTGTTGGCGCACGCCGGGGTGGGAGGTGGGGCGCTGGATTGGGCAGCACGCCCTGGTCGTGGCCTGTTAACGCACGCCGGGGCGGGAGGTGGGCCGCCGGACAGGGCAGCGCGCCCTGGTCGTGGCCTATTAACGCACGCCGGGGTGGGAGGTGGGGCGCTGGACTGGGCAGCGCGCCCTGGTCGTGGCCCGTTGGCGCATGCCGGGGCGGGAGGTTGGGCGCTGGACAGGGCAGCGCGCCTTGGTCGTGGTCTGTTGGCGCACGCCGGGGCGGGAGGCGGGCTGCCGGACAGGGCAGCGCGCCCTGGTCGTGGCCCGTTGGCGCACGCCGGGGCGGGAGGTGGGCCGTCCGACAGGGCAGCGCGCCATGGTCGTGGCCTGTTGGCGCACGCCGGGGCGGGAGGTTGGGCTGCTAGACAGGGCAGCGCGCCCTGGTCGTGGCTTGTTGGCGCACGCCGGGGCGGGAGGTGGGCCGCCGGACAGGGCAGCGCGCCCCGGTCGTGGCCTGTTGGCGCACGCCGGGGCGGGAGGTTGGGCGCTGGACAAGGCAGCGCGCCCTGGTCATGGCCTTTTGGCGCACGCCGGGGCGGGAGGTGGGCCGCCGGATAGCGCAGTGCGCCCTGGTCGTGGCGTGTTGGCGCACGCCAGGGCGGGAGGCGGGCTGGTGGAATGGGCAACGCGACCTGGTCGTGGCCTGTTAACGCACGCCGGGGTGGGAGGTGGGGCGCTGGACTGGGCAGCGCGCCCTGGTCGTGGCCCGTTGGCGCATGCCGGGGCGGGAGGTTGGGCGCTACACAGGGCAGCGCGCCTTGGTCGTGGTCTGTTGGCGCACGGCGGGGCGGGAGGCGGGCTGCCGGACAGGGCAGCGCGCCCTGGTCGTGGCCCGTTGGCGCACGCCGGGGCGGGATGTGGGCCGTCCAACAGGGCAGCGCGCCCTGGTCGTGGCCTGTTGGCGCACGCCGGGGCGGGAGGTTGGGCTGCTAGACAGTGCAGCGCGCCCTGGTCGTGGCCTGTTGGCGCACGCCGGGGCATGAGGTGGGCCGCCGGACAGGGCAGCGCGCCCTAGCTGTGGCCTGTTGGCGCACGCCGGGGCGGGAGGTTGGCCGCCGGATAGCGCAGTGCGCCCTGGTTGTGGCCTGTTGGCGCACGCCAGGGCGGGAGGCGGGCTGGTGGACTGGGCAGCGCGCCCTGGTCGTGGCCTGTTGGCGCACGCCGGGGCAGTGGTTGGGCGCTGGACAGGGCAGCGCGCCCTGATCATGGCCTGTTGGCGCACGCCGGGGCGGGAGGCGGGCTGCCGGACTGGGCATAGCGCCCTGGTCGTGGCCTGTTGGCGCAGGCCGGGGCGGGAGGTGGGGCGCTGGACAGGGGAGCGCGCCCTTGTCGTGGCCTGTTGACGCACGCCGGGGCGGGAGGCGGGCTGCCGGACTGAGCAGCGCGCCCTGGTCGTGGCTTGTTGGCGCACGCCGGGACGGCTGGTTGGGCGCTGGACAGGGCAGCACGCCCCGGTCGTGGCCTGTTGGCCTACGCCGGGGCGGGTGGTTGGGCGCTGGACAGGGCAGCGCGCCCTTGTCGTGGCCCGTTGGCGCACGACGGGGCGGGTGGTTGGGCGCTGGACAGGGCAGCGCGCCCTTGTCGTGGCCTGTTGGCGCACGCCGGGACGGCTGCTTGGGCGCTAGACAGGGCAGCACGCCCTGGGCGTGGCCTGTTGGCGCACGCCGGGGCGGGAGGTGGGCCGCCGGACAGGGCAGCGCGCCCTGGTCGTGGCCCGTTGGCACATGCCGGGGCGGGAGGTTGGGCGCTGGAAAGGTCAGCACGCGCTAGTCGTGGCCTGTTGGCGCACGCCGGGGCGGGAGGTGGGCCGCTGGACAGGGCAGTGCGCCCTGGTCGTGGCCCGCTGGCGCATGCCGGGGCGGGTGGTTGGGCGCTGGACAGGACTGCGCGCCCTGGTTGTGGCCTGTTGGCGCCCGCCGGGGCGGGAGGTTGGGCGCTGGACAGGGAAGCGCGCCCTTGTCGTGGCCTGTTGGCGCATGCCGGGACGGCTGCTTGGGCGCTGGACAGGGCAGCACGCCCTGGTCGTGGCCTGTTGCCGCACGCCGGGGCGGGAGGTGGGGCGCTGGACAGGGCAGCGCGCCATGGGCGTGGCCTGTTGGCGCACGCTGGGGCGGGAGGTTGGGCGCTGAACAGGGCAGGGCGCGCTAGGTGTGGCCTGTTGGCGCACGCCGGGGCGGGAGGTGGGCCGCCGGACAGGGCAGCGCGCCCTGGTCGTGGCCCGTTGGCGCATGCCGGGGCGGGAGGTTGGGCGCTGGACAGGGCAGCGCGCCCTGGTCGTGGCCTGTTGGCGCACGCTAGGGCGGGAGGTTGGGCGCTGGACAGGGCAGCGCGCCCTGGTCGTGGCCTGTTGGCGCACGCCGGGGCAGGACGTGGGCCACCGGACAGGGCAGCGCGCCCTTGTCGTGGCCTGTTGGCGCACGCCGGGGCGGGTGGTTGGGCGCTGGACAGGGTTGCGCGCCCTGGTCGTGGCCTGTTGGCGCACGCCGGGGCGGGTGGTTGGGCGCTGGACAGGGCAGCGCGCCCTGGTCGTGGCCCGCTGGCGCACGCCAGGGCGGGAGGTTGGGCGGTGGACAGGGCAGCGCGCCCTGGTCGTGGCCTGTTGGCGCACGCCGGGGCGGGTGGCTGGGCGCCGGATAGGGCAGCGCGCATTGGTCGTGGCCTATTGGCGCACGCCGGGGCGGGTGGTTGGGCGCCCGACTGGGCCGCGCGCCCTGGTCGTGGTCTGTTGTGCACGCCGGGGCGGGGCGCCAGACACGGCAGCGCGCCCTGGTAGTGGCCTGTTGGTGCACGCCGGGGCTGGAGGATGGGCGCTGGACAGGGCTGCGCGCCCTGGTCGTGGCCTGTTGGCGCACGCCGGGGCGGGAGGCGGGCTGCCGGACTGGGCAGTGCGCCCTGATCGCGGCCTATTGGCGCACGCCGGGGTGGGAGGTTGGGCGCTGGACTGGGCAGCGCGCCCTGGTCGTGGCCTGTTGGCGCACGCCGGGGCATGAGGTGGGCCGCCGGACAGGGCAGCGCGCCCTAGCTGTGGCCTGTTGGCGCACGCCGGGGCGGGAGGTTGGGCGCTGGACAAGGCAGCGCGCCGTGGTCGTGGCCTTTTGGCGCACGCTGGGGCGGGAGGTGGGCCGCCGGATAGCGCAGTGCGCCCTGGTTGTGATCTGTTGGCGCACGCCAGGGCGGGAGGCGGGCTGGTGGACTGGGCAGCGCGCCCTGGTCGTGGCCTGTTGGCGCACGCCGGGGCGGGTGGTTGGGCGCTGGACAGGGCAGCGCGCCCTGATCATGGCCTGTTGGCGCACGCCGGGGCGGGAGGCGGGCTGCCGGACTGGGCATAGCGCCCTGGTCGTGGCCTGTTGGCGCAGGCCGGGGCGGGAGGTGGGGCGCTGGACAGGGGAGCGCGCCCTTGTCGTGGCCTGTTGACGCACGCCGGGGCGGGAGGCGGGCTGCCGGACTGAGCAGCGCGCCCTGGTCGTGGCTTGTTGGCGCACGCCGGGACGGCTGGTTGGGCGCTGGACAGGGCAGCACGCCCTGGTCGTGGCCTGTTGGCCTACGCCGGGGCGGGTGGTTGGGCGCTGGACAGGGCAGCGCGCCCTTGTCGTGGCCTGTTGGCGCACGACGGGGCGGGTGGTTGGGCGCTGGACAGGGCAGCGCGCCCTTGTCGTGGCCTGTTGGCGCACGCCGGGACGGCTGCTTGGGCGCTAGACAGGGCAGCACGCCCTGGGCGTGGCCTGTTGGCGCACGCCGGGGCGGGAGGTGGGCCGCCGGACAGGGCAGCGCGCCCTGGTCGTGGCCCGTTGGCACATGCCGGGGCGGGAGGTTGGGCGCTGGAAAGGTCAGCACGCGCTAGTCGTGGCCTGTTGGCGCACGCCGGGGCGGGAGGTGGGCCGCTGGACAGGGCAGTGCGCCCTGGTCGTGGCCCGCTGGCGCATGCCGGGGCGGGTGGTTGGGCGCTGGACAGGACTGCGCGCCCTGGTTGTGGCCTGTTGGCGCCCGCCGGGGCGGGAGGTTGGGCGCTGGACAGGGAAGCGCGCCCTTGTCGTGGCCTGTTGGCGCACGCCGGGGCGGGAGGCAGGCTGCCGGACTGGGCAGTGCGCCCTGGTCGCGGCCTGTTGGCGCACGCCGGGGCGGGAGGTGGGGCGCTGGACTGGGCAGCGCGCCCTTGTCGTGGCCTGTTGGCGCACGCCGGGACGGGTGCTTGGGCGCTGGACAGGGCAGCACGCCCTGGTCGTGGCCTGTTGCCGCACGCCGGGGCGGGAGGTGGGCCGCCGGACAGGGCAGCGCGCCATGGACGTGGCCTGTTGGCGCACGCTGGGGCGGGAGGTTGGGCGCTGAACAGGGCAGGGCGCGCTAGTCGTGGCCTGTTGGCGCACGCCGGGGCGGGAGGTGGGCCGCCGGACAGGGCAGCGCGCCCTGGTCGTGGCCCGTTGGCGCATGCCGGGGCGGGAGGTTGGGCGCTGGACAGGGCAGTGCGCCCTGGTCGTGGCCTGTTGGCGCACGCTAGGGCGGGAGGTTGGGCGCTGGACAGGGCAGCGCGCCCTGGTCGTGGCCTGTTGGTGCACGCCGGGGCAGGACGTGGGCCACCGGACAGGGCAGCGCGCCCTTGTCGTGGCCTGTTGGCGCACGCCGGGGCGGGTGGTTGGGCGCTGGACAGGGTTGCGCGCCCTGGTCGTGGCCTGTTGGCGCACGCCGGGGCGGGTGGTTGGGCGCTGGACAGGGCAGCGCGCCCTGGTCGTGGCCCGCTGGCGCACGCCAGGGCGGGAGGTTGGGCGGTGGACAGGGCAGCGCGCCCTGGTCGTGGCCTGTTGGCGCACGCCGGGGCGGGTGGTTGGGCGCCGGATAGGGCAGCGCGCATTGGTCGTGGCCTATTGGCGCACGCCGGGGCGGGTGGTTGGGCGCCGGACTGGGCCGCGCGCCCTGGTCGTGGTCTGTTGTGCACGCCGGGGCGGGGCGCCAGACACGGCAGCGCGCCCTGGTAGTGGCCTGTTGGTGCACGCCGGGGCTGGAGGATGGGCGCTGGACAGGGCTGCGCGCCCTGGTCGTGGCCTGTTGGCGCACGCCGGGGCGGGAGGCGGGCTGCCGGACTGGGCAGTGCGCCCTGATCGCGGCCTATTGGCGCACGCCGGGGTGGGAGGTTGGGCGCTGGACTGGGCAGCGCGCCCTGGTCGTGGCCTGTTGGCGCACGCCGGGGCGGCTGGTTGGGCGCTGGACAGGGCAGCACGCCCTGGTCGTGGCCTATTGGCGCACGCCGGGGCGGGTGGTTGGGCGCTGGATAGGGCAGGGCGCCCTTGTCTTGGCCTGTTAACGCACGCCGGGGCGGGAGGTGGGCCGCCGGACAGGGCAGCGCGCCCTGGTCGTGGCCTGTTGGCGCACGCCGGGGCGGGAGGTGGGCCGCCGGACAGGGCAGCACGCCCTAGTCGTGGCCTGTTGGCCTACGCCGGGGCGGGAGGTTGGGCGCTGGACAAGGCTGCGCGCACTGGTCGTGGCCTGTTGGCGCACGACGGGGCGCGTGGTTGGGCGCTTGACAGGGCAGCGCGCCCTGGTTGTGGCCTGTTGGCGCACGCCGGAGAAGAGGCGGGCTGCCGGACTGGGCAGTGCGCCCTTGTCGTGGCTTGTTGGCGCACGCCGGGGTGGGAGGTGGGCCGCCGGACAGGGCAGCGCGCGCTGGTCGTGGCCTGTTGGCGCACGCCGGGGCGGGAGGTGGGGCGCTGGACAGGGCAGCGCGCCCTGGTCGTGGCCTGTTGGCGCACGCCGGGGCGGGTGGTTGGGCGCTGGACAGGGCATTGCGATCTGGTCGTGGCCTGTTGGCGCACGCCGGGGCGGGAGGTGGGGCGCTGGACTGGGCAGCGCGCGCTGGTCGTGGCCTGTTGGCGCACGCCGGGACGGCTGCTTGGGCGCTAGACAGGGCAGCGCGCCCTGGTTGTGGCCTGTTGGCGCACGCCGGGGCGGGAGGTGGGCCGCCAGACCGGGCAGCGCGCCATGGTTGTGGCCTGTTGGCGCACGCTAGGGCGGAAGGTTGGGCGCTGGACAGGGCAGCGCGCACTGGTCGTGGCCTGTTGGCGCACGCTGGGGCGGGAGGTGGGCCGCCGGACAGGGCAGCGCGCCCTGGTCGTGGCCCGTTGGCGCACGCCGGGGCGGGAGGTTGGGCGCTGGATAGGGCAGCGCGCCCTGGTCGTGGCCTGTTGGCGCACGCCGGGGCGGGAGGCGGGCTGCCGGACTGGGCAGTGCGCCCTGGTCGCGGCCTATTGGCGCACGCCGGGGTGGGAGGTTGGGCGCCGGACTGGCCAGCGCGCCCTGGTCGTGGCCTGTTGGCGCACGCCGGGGCGGCTAGTTGGGCGCTGGACAGGGCAGCACGCCCTGGTCGTGGCCTATCGGTGCACGCCGGGGCGGGTGGTTGGGCGCTGGATAGGGCAGGGCGCCCTTGTCGTGGCCTGTTAACGCACGCCGGGGCGGGAGGTGGGCCGCCGGACAGGGCAGCGCGCCCTGGTCGTGGCCTGTTGGCGCACGCCAGGGCGGGAGGTGGGCCGCCGGACAGGGCAGCGTGCGCTGGTCGTGGCGTGTTGGCGCACGCCGGGGCGGGAGGTGGGCCGCCGGACAGGGCAGCGCGCCCTGTTCGTGGCCCGTTGGCGCATGCCGGGGCGGGAGGTTGGGCGATGGACAGGGCAGCGCGCCCTCGTCGTGGCCCGTTGGCGCACGCCGGGGCGGGAGGTTGGGCGCTGGACAGGGCAGCGCGCCCTGGTCGTGGCCTGTTGGCGCACGCCGGGGCGGGAGGTGGGGCACTGGACAGGGCTCCGCGCCCTGGTCATGGCCTGTTGGTGCACGCCGGGGCGGCTGGTTGGACGCTGGACAGGGCAGCGCGCCTTGGTCGTGGTTTGTTGGCGCACGCTGGGGCGGGAGGTTGGGCGCTGCATTGGGCAGCGCGCCCTGGTTGTGGTCTGTTGCGCACGCCGGGGCGGGAGGTGGGGCGCCGGACAGGGCAGCACGCCCTGGTCGTGGCCTGTTGGCCTACGCCGGGGCGGGAGGTTGGGCGCTGGACAAGGCTGCGCGCACTGGTCGTGGCCTGTTGGCGCACGACGGGGCGCGTGGTTGGGCGCTGGACAGGGCAGCGCGCCCTGGCTGTGGCCTGTTGGCGCACGCCGGGGCGGGAGGCGGGCTGCCGGACAGGGCAGTGCGCCCTTGTCGCGGCCTGTTGGCGCACGCCGGGGTGGGAGGTGGGCCGCCGGACAGGGCAGCGCGCCATGGTCGTGGCCTGTTGGCGCACGCTGGGGCGGGAGGTTGGGCGCTGGACAGGGCAACGCGCCCTTGTCGTGGCCTGTTGGCGCACGCCGGAGTGGGAGGTGGGCCGCCGGACAGGGCAGCGCGCCATGGTCGTGGCCTGTTGGCGCACGCTCGGGCGGGAGGTTGGGCGCTGGACAGGGCTGCACGCGCTGGTCGTGGCCTGTTGGCGCAAGCCGGGGCGGGAGGTGGGCCGCCGGACAGGGCAGCGCGCCCTGGTCGTGGCCCGTTGGCGCATGCCGGGGCGGGAGGTTGGGCGCTGGACAGGGCAGCGCGCTCTCGTCGTGGCCTGTTGGCGCACGCCGGGGCGGGAGGTTGGGCGCTGGACAGGGCAGCGCGCCCTGGTCGTGGCCTGTTGGCGCACGCCGGGGCGGGAGGTGGGGCGCTGCAAAGTGAAACGCGCCCTTGTCGTGGCCCGTTGGCGCACGCCGGGGCGGTTGGGTGGGCGCTGGACAGGGCATTGCGCCCTGGTCGTGGCCTGTTGGCGCACGCTGGGGCGGGAGGTTGGGCGCTGGACAGGGCAGCACGCGCTTGTCGTGGCCTGTTGGCGCACGCCGGGGCGGGAGGTGGGCCGCCGGACAGGGCAGCGCGCCATGGTCGTGGCCTGTTGGCGCACGCTGGGGCGGGAGGTTGGGCGCTGGACAGGGCAGGGCGCACTGGTCGTGGCCTGTTGGCGCACGTTGGGGCGGGAGGTGGGCCGCCGGACAGGGCAGCGCGCCCTGGTCGTGGCCCGTTGGCGCACGCCGGGGCGGGAGGTTGGGCGCTGGACAGGGCAGCGCGCCCTGGTCGTGGCCTGTTGGCGCACGCCGGGGCGGGAGGTTGGGCGCTGGACAGGGCTGCGCGCCCTGGTCGTGGCCCGCTGGCGCACGCCGGGGTGGGTGGTTGGGCGGTGGACAGGGCAGCGCGCCCTGGTCGTGGCCTGTTGGCGCACGCCAGAGCGGGAGGTTGGGCGCTGGATAGGGCAGCGCGCATTGGTCGTGGCCTATTGGCGCACGACGGGGCGGGAGGTCGGGCGCCAGACTGGGCAGCGCGCCCTGGTCGTGGTCTGTTTTGCACGCCGTGGCGGGAGATGGGGCGCCGGACAGGGCAGCGCGCCCTGGTAGTGGCCTGTTGGTGCACGCCGGGGCTGGAGGATGGGCGCTGGACAGGGCTGCGCGCCCTGGTCGTGGCATGTTGGCGCAGGCCGGGGCGGGTGGCGGGCTGCCGGACTGGGCAGTGCGCCCTTGTTGCGGCCTGTTGGCGCACGCCGGGGTGGGAGGTTGGGCGCTGGCGTGGGGAGTGCGCCCTGGTCGTGGTCTGTTGTGCACGCCGGGGCGGGAGGTGGGGCGCTGGATAGGGCAGTGCGCCCTGGTCGTGGCCTGTTGGCGCACGCCGGGGGGGGTGGTTGGGCGCTGGACAGGGCAGCGCGCGCTTGTCGTGGCCTGTTGGCGCACGCCGGGGCGGGAGGTGGGGCGCCGGACAGGGCAGCGCGCCATGGTCGTGGCCTGTTGGCGCACGCTGGGGCGGGAGGTTGGGCGCTGGACAGGGCAGCACGCGCTGGTCGTGGCCTGTTGGCGCACGCCGGGGCAGGAGGTGGGCCGCCGGACAGGGCAGCGCGTCATGGTTGTGGCCTGTTGGCGCACGCTAGGGCGGAAGGTTGGGCGCTGGACAGGGCAGCGCGCACTGGTCGTGGCCTGTTGGCGCACGTTGGGGCGGGAGGTGGGCCGCCGGACAGGGCAGCGCGCCCTGGTCGTGGCCCGTTGGCGCACGCCGGGGCGGGAGGTTGGGCGCTGGACAGGGCAGCGCGCCCTGGTCGTGGCCTGTTGGCGCACGCCGGGGCGGGAGGTTGGGCGCTGGACAGGGCTGCGCGCCCTGGTCGTGGCCCGCTGGCGCACGCCGGGGTGGGTGGTTGGGCGGTGGACAGGGCAGCGCGCCCTGGTCGTGGCCTGTTGGCGCACGCCAGAGCGGGAGGTTGGGCGCTAGATAGGGCAGCGCGCATTGGTCGTGGCCTATTGGCGCACGACGGGGCGGGAGGTCGGGCGCCAGACTGGGCAGCGCGCCCTGGTCGTGGTCTGTTGTGCACGCCGTGGCGGGAGATGGGGCGCCGGACAGGGCAGCGCGCCCTGGTAGTGGCCTATTGGTGCACGCCGGGGCTGGAGGATGGGCGCTGGACAGGGCTGCGCGCCCTGGTCGTGGCATGTTGGCGCAGGCCGGGGCGGGTGGCGGGCTGCCGGACTGGGCAGTGCGCCCTTGTTGCGGCCTGTTGGCGCACGCCGGGGTGGGAGGTTGGGCGCTGGCGTGGGCAGTGCGCCCTGGTCGTGGTCTGTTGTGCACGCCGGGGCGGGAGGTGGGGCGCTGGATAGGGCAGTGCGCCCTGGTCGTGGCCTGTTGGCGCACGCCGGGGGGGGTGGTTGGGCGTTGGACAGGGCAGCGCGCCCTTGTCGTGGCCTGTTGACGCACGCCGGGGCGGGAGGTGGGCCGCCGGACAAGGCAGCGCGCCCTGGTCGTGGCCTGTTGGCGCACGCCGGGGCGGGGGGTGGGCCGCCGGACAGGGCAGCGCGCGCTGGTCGTGGCCCGTTGGCGCATGCCGGGGCGGGAGGTGGGCCGCCGGACAAGGCAACGCGCCCTGGTCGTGGCCTGTTGGCGCACGCCGGGGCGGGAGGTTGGGCGCTGGACAGGGCAGCGCGCCCTCGTCGTGGCCTGTTGGCGCACGCCGGGGCGGGAGGTGGGGAACTGGACAGGGCTGCGCGCCCTGGTCATGGCCTGTTGGCGCACGCCGGGGCGGCTGGTTGGACGCTGGACAGGGCAGCGCGCCCTGGTCGTGGCCTGTTGGCGCACGCCGGGGCGGCTGGTTGGACGCTGGACAGGGCAGCGCGCCCTCGTCGTGGCCCGTTGGCGCATGCCGGGACGGGAGGTTGGGCGCTGGACAGGGCAGCGCGCCCTCGTCGTGGCCTGTTGGCGCACGCCGGGGCGGGAGTCGGGCCGCCGGACAGGGCAGCGCGCCCTGGTCGTGGCCTGTTGGCCTACGCCGGGGCGGGAGGTTGGGCGCTGGACAAGGCTGCGCGCACCGGTCGTGGCCTGTTGGCACACGCCGGGGCGGGTGGTGGGGCGCTGGACAGGGCAGCGCGCCCTGGTCGTGGCCTGCTGGCGCACGCTAGGGCGGGAGGTTGGGCGCTGGAAAGGGCAGCGCGCTTTGGTCGTGGCCTGTTGGCGCACGCCGGAGCGGGAGATGGGGCACTTGACAGGGCTGCGCGCCCTGGTCATGGCCTGTTGGCGCACGCCGGGGGGGCTGGTTGGACGCTGGACAGGGCAGCGCGCCCTGGTCGCGGCCTGTTGGCGCACGCCGGGGCGGCTGGTTGGACGCTGGACAGGGCAGCGCGCCCTCGTCGTGGCCCGTTGGCGCATGCCGGGGCGGGAGGTGGGCCGCCGGACAGGGCAGCACGCCCTGGTCTTGGGCTGTTGGCGCACGCCGGAGCGGGAGGTGGGGCGTTGGATAGGGCGGCGCGCCGTGGTCGTGGCCCGTTGGCGCACGCCGGGGTGGGAGGTGGGCTGCCGGACAGGGCAGCACGCCCTGGTCGCGGCCTGTTGGTGCACGCCGGGGCGGGTGGTGGGGTGCTGGACAGGGCTGCGCGCCCTGATCGTGGCCTGTTGGCGCACGCCGGGGCGGGAGGTGGGGCGCTGGACAGGGCGGCGCGCCCTGTTCGTGGCCTGTTGGCGCACGCCGGGGCGGGTGGCTGGGCGCTGGACAGGGCAGCGCGCCCTGCTAGTGGCCTGTTGGCGCACGCTGGGGCGGGAGGTTGGGCGCTGGACAGGGCAGCGCGCTCCGGTCGTGGCCTGTTGGCGCACGCCGGGGCGGGAGGTGGGGCGCTGGACAGGGCAGCGTGCCCTGGTCGTGGCCTGTTGGCGCACCCCGGGGCGGGAGGTGGGGCGCTGGACAGGGCAGCGCGCCCTGGTCATGGCCTGTTGGCGCACGCCGGGGCGGCTGGTTGGACGCTGGACAGGGCAGCGCGCCTTGGTCGTGGCCTGTTGGCGCACGCCGGGGCGGGAGGTTGGGCGCTAGATAGGGCAGCGCGCATTGGTCGTGGCCTGTTGGCGCACGCCGGGGCGGGAGGTGGGGTGCCGGACAGGGCAGCGCGCCCTGGTCGTGGCCTATTGGCCTACGCCGGGGCGGGAGGTTGGGCGCTGGACAAGGCTGCGCGCACTGGTCGTGGCCTGTTGGCACACGCCGGGGCGGGTGGTGGGGCGCTGGACAGGGCAGCGCGCCCTGGTCGTGGCCTGTTGGCGCACGCTGGGGCGGGCGGTTGGGCGCTGGAAAGGGCAGCGCGCCCTGGTCGTGGCCTGTTGGCGCACGCCGGGGCGGATGGTGGGGCGCTGGACAAGGCTGCGCGCACTGGTCGTGGCCTGCTGGCGCACGCTGGGGCGGGAGGTTGGGCGCTGGAAAGGGCACCGCGCCCTGGTCGTGGCCTGTTGGCGCACGCCGGGGCAGGAGGTGGGGCGCTGGACAGGGAAGCACGCCCTGGTCGTGGCCTGTTGGCACATGCCGGGGCGGGTGGTTGGGCGCTGGACAGGGGAGCGCGCCCTGGTCGCGGCCTGTTGGCGCACCCCGGGACGGGAGGTGGGGCGCTGGACAGGGCAGCGCGCCCTGGTTGTGGCCTGTTGGCGCACGCCGGGGCGGGAGGTGGGCCGCCGGACAGGGCAGCATGCCCTGGTCGTGGGCTGTTGGCGCACGCCGGGGCGGGAGGTGGGGCGTTGGATAGGGCGGCGCGCCGTGGTCGTGGCCCGTTGGCGCACGCTGGGGTGGGAGGTGGGCTGCCGGACAGGGCAGCGCGCCCTGGTCGTGGCCTGTTGGCGCACGCCGGGGCGGGAGGTGGGGTGCTGGACAGGGCTGCGCGCCCTGATCGTGGCCTGTTGGCGCACGCCGGGGCGGGAGGTGGGGCGCTGGACAGGGCGGCGCGCCCTGTTCGTGGCCTGTTGGCGCACGCCGGGGCGGGTGGCTGGGCTCTGTACAGGGCAGCGCGCCCTGCTCGTGGCCTGTTGGCGCACGCTGGGGCGGGAGGTTGGGCGCTGGACGAGGCAGCGCGCCCCGGTCGTGGCCTGTTGGCGCACGCCGGGGCGGGAGGTGGGGCGCTGCAAAGGGCAGCGCGCCCTGGTCGTGGCCTGTTGGCGCACGCCGGGGCGGGAGGTGGGGCGCTGGACAGGGCAGCGCGCCCTTGTCGTGGCCTGTTGGCTCCGGGCTGGGTCTTCCGGTCCTGGGGACCGTACTACGCCCCGCTCCTGCGAGCCATTGGGTGGGGAGGCCCGCTGCACCGGGTGGCCCTGGTGTTTGGCGTCCGCTGGGGGTCGCAGTCCGCAGCAGCGCGGCCCGCCATGTGGGGGGGGGGGGCTCGGGCCCCGCCCCGCTGGCGGCCGTTGCTGAGGCCTCCCCTGCGGCGCACCATGCATCGGGCACCCCCCCTCTCTAGTGCCCTGGGCTGGGTTTTCCGGTCTGCCGACCGTACTAACGCCCCGCCCCCTTGTGGGCTGACCTACGGGGGGTGTCCTCTGCTCCTTCCCGCAGGGGGTTGTGGCTTGCAGCTGCGCGGCCCGCCTGGTGGGGGGGGCCCTGGGCCCCGCCCCGCTGGCGGCCTTTGCTGTGGACCCCCCCGCGGCGCACCCTGCATCGGGCACCCCCCTCTGTAGCGCCCTGGGCTGGGTTTTCCGGTCTGCCGACCGTACTAACGCCCCGGCCCCTTGTGGGCTGACCTACGGGGGGTGTCCTCTGCTCCTTCCCGCAGGGGGTTGTGGTTCGCAGCAGCGCGACTCGTCTGGTGGGGGGGGGGCTTGGGCCCCGCCCCGCTGGCGGCCGTTGCTGTGGACCCCCCCGCGGCGCACCCTGCATCGGGCACCCCCCTCTGTAGCGCCCTGGGCTGGGTTTTCCGGTCTACCGACCGTACTAACGCCCCGCCCCCTTATGGGCTGACCTACGGGGGGTGTCCTCTGCTCGCTCCTGCACCCGAGCAGCAGCAGGCGTGGTAGGCAGGCACTACCGGAGGTCATAACTCCGGGGTAGCAGTAGCAGGGACTCAACGTGAGTCCTCTTAACCAGAACAACCCTAAATCCCGCCGGGGCTTAACTCCCGAACGTTACGGAATTTAGGGCCCCCTTGGGCCTTTTAAGCCCGCGGAGTGTACTGAGGCGTGGCTGCCAGCACTTAAAGTCTGGCCTGTCATACCCATCGCTGGGCTCGCCTCAGCACGGCTGGTCGGGTCCGGCTCTGGGGGTGGCGCACTTAGCTGGCCTTGGGGGAGGCCACTTACCCGTTAAGCATTAGTTACGGCAGTAAGCACTATTTATTACGTTAGTTACTCAGCGCAATGTTTACCCCGCTGACATGCCCCATCCGGTGGTGCGCTCACCATTGGGGCTGCCGTTGGGGGGTCCGGGGCTGTTACCCGTTCCCCCGGCCCTCCCTGGTTGTTGGCCGGGGGTTTACATTATACAAATACCGAGGTTCATTGCTTATACACTGACATTACTTGATACATACACATCGCATAGGGCTGGCATCAGACCGCACCCACTGGTTGACCAGCAAGTGGCGTTGCAAAGCTTCGACAATGATCCTGCTGCAGGTGCACCTACAGCAACCTTGTTACAACTTTTGCTTCCTCTAGCACCAGAACATCGCCCAAATTCCATGACAAGACATTGTTGTGCACGAGTGCCAATCAGCTTGAGTTCCTGAGGGCTTTACCATTCTGCCATCAGTAGCACGATGGGCGGTGTGTATAAATGGCAGGGACATAATCTGTGCAAGCTGATGACGTGCACATAACAGGCATTCCTTGTTCATGACATGGCGTTTGTTGTATGTGCGTGGGTAGTTTGTGGGAGCTCTCGTGTGTGTGGTACGCGTGTGGCTCTCTCACACCACGTGCCCCAAGGCTGCCACCGCGAGGCCCACACCCTATGACGCCCTCCGGGCGGGTGTGTACCTCCGGGCCCTGCCGTTGGGTGTGCGCGCTCAGTGCCTCTAGTGTTCGGCAGCGTGCTTCGCTCTATTATGTGTGTTTATGGGCAGTGCAGGGCGGCGTGACCTCGAACCGCTAACCAGCGGGGCCACGCCGCCTCCTGTCGGGGGGTTGCACCCGCTCTGGGGCTTGCTTCAACCGCAGGGTCTCCCTGCGGTTCCGTCACATCTTGTTCGCCGCGGCCGGGCTGTGCAGGGCGGTGCGGCCTCGAACCGCTGACCAGCGGGGCCGCGCCGCCCGTTCCGGGGGGGGTTCGCGGGGGGCTGGCTGGGGGGGGGAGGGGCAGCGCAGCGCGAGGTAGGTGCCATTGCCTCGGCGCAATGAGCACCGTAGCGGTGGGCTCTGGCCCTTTCCCCGGCCGCGGCTGCCCGGGGGCGCTGGCGCCGGCTGGGGGGGGGGGGGGGGCTAATTGTGCCCGGGGCGGGTCACTGTACCGGCTGTCACGTGCCGCCCCGGGCTCGCAGTGGCTGCCAACGCTCTGAGGCGGGCGCCACAGAAGCGCGCCCGCCGGCACAGGGCGCCCGCTGCTGCGCTACGGCGGGCGAGCCGTGTGGCGTGCCGGCCACGCCGTCGCCTCCTCGGATGTGCGCCCTTCGGTACAGGGCACACGCCTCAATGACCGTTGATGGCCGCCAGCCTGTGGAGGAGGCAGGTGTGAGGTGGGGGTGACTGGGTGGGCCCTGGGTATACAAAGCCGCCACCGGAGGTGGGCCGGCTTAACGTTCTTTAGGCCTGCAGGGAGAGAGGGCAGCGGTGGGGGGGAGGGAGGTGGGGGCTGGGCGGGGCGTGGGGGGGGGGGGGGGGCTGCTTTCGGTGGCCTCGCCACGAGGGGGGGGGGCGGCAAAAGGCCCGCCCCCTGTTTCCTGGCCCCCAGCGGGGGGAGCCAGCCCACGGCCTGCACCCTCGCTTTGTGGTGGCTGAAATTGGGGCCGACAGGGGGGGAGGGGGGGCTCTGGGAGGGTTGGTTGGGGGGGGGGCCTCTGCGAGGGTTGGTTGGGGGTGGGGGATCCAGGTGGGGCGATTTGGGGTGTGGGGGGGGGGGGGGCACAGGCTCCCCTTACCTCCCCTTGCCCTCCCTCTAACCATACCATCACCATAAACCTAACCCTAACCTTTGCAGTATGGCCATGCCAGCCATGTTGATTGGGCTGAACAAGATGCCCCAAATTTTGTTCATGGCTGCTAGGACCCGCGGAGTCGCCCCCCCCGGGGGGGGCGTCACTGCGTTGCGGCAGCCAGCCGCAGCATCTGCGGCACTTAGTACGACGGTTGCACTTAGCACGACCAAGGATGGCCCTGTGCACCTGGCAATGTCTTCAGGCGAGCCCTGGCGCCGCTTGCCACGTCCATCACGCCGCCGCGGTTGCGGTGGCTGCTACGTACCCGGCGGCACCGCATCTGACTGTGAGGGCCTCGCCGCACCTGCCACGTACATGGATGGCGACGATGACGCCAAGCCAGCCTCAGCGCTGCTTGCATTGCTCGGGCGCCCCTGGCGGCGTCGGCGGGGCGGAAGTGAAGGCTGCCCAACTGGGAGCCCACACGGGGGGGGCAGCACGGGCCACCCATCCTGGTCACCAAGGCCCGCAGTGCGCGGCGCCTGCCTAGCCGGGAAGCAAGCAGGGCACGGGCCGTCCTCGACGTCGCACAGGACGGAGTACCACCCTCTGCAGCCCGGGCAGAGGGTGTCAACCGCGCCGCCGCAAGAAAAGTTGCGGCAAATTGAGCAGCGCGGGGGGAAACGCTCTCCCTCGTTGATGGCGTCTCGGCGTCCATTGTGTGGAAGGCCGAGGAGAGCGCCACCGGCCCGGCAGCCAGCGCGCTCCCCCTTGAACCCCATGGTTGTGATATCAGTGAAAACAGTGATTCCACGAGAAGGTTTCACAACAAATGACCTGAAAAACACATGAAGAGGGGCTAAAACATACTTTACAAAGGATATTTGATAATTTTGGATGGTCAAACTATCAAAAAAATCAGTTTCGGAAATTTCCATTTTTGAGCCGCCGAGGCTGGAAAGCTGCATAAGCAAGTGGTGCCCTAGCCCCCTTGGGAGCCCAAACCCCCCAAACACCCAAATAGGGTGAAAAACACATAAAGAGGGCATTCGTCTTTTTAGCGTCAACTAGCATATGTACAGAGGTCGAGGGGCGGGGAGGTGGGCCGAGTTGAGTTCCGGTGCCCGTGGCCTCCCCTACAGGCCCCCCGCCTGTGCCCGCACGGCAGCCAAGAGGGACGAGCCGGATGGGACTAAGTCGCTTCCAGGCTCGCCCTTCCGTGCGCTCTGACGGGCGCCCTCCAGCCCTCATTGCCCAGAAAATGTGAAAAACACATAAAGAGGGGCCAAATCATGCTTTACATAGGATAATTCATCATTTTGGATGGTCAAACTATCAAGAAAACAGTTTCGGAAATTTCCATTTGTGAGCCGCCGAGGCCGGGAAGCTGCATAAGCAGGTTGTGCCCCAGCCCCCTGGCGAACCCCCCCCCCCCCAACACCCAAATAGGGTGAAAAACACATAAAGAGGGGCTAAAACATGCTTTACATAGGATATTTCATCATTTTGGATGGTCACAATATATAAAAAAGTGCGCCCCCATGGGCGTGCAAATTCCTGTCTGCACCGGGACTGCTGACTTCTGAATTCTGGTCTGTGTTTGTCCGCCCCCCGCGCCCCCAAAAGCGTCCAAGCTGCGCCATGTCCATGTCACACTGCCAGTACGGACTGCATTTGTTATGGTGCCTGGCTCGATTCGGTTCCAAACGCAGCGATGATGTGCACATCGCCGTCTTCAGGGACTACAACACACACTTGGGCAGGCACACCGCACGGCCCGGGGCGCGAGCAGGCAGGCACGAAATGGAGGGCATTGTGCGCTTTGCCTGCGTTCCCTTTCGGTGCACACGACCGTGCGCCCCCACAGAAGCACAAGCACAGCGGAGACAATGCACCGGAAGAAAACGCCCCCCCCCCTCCTCTGTCGGCCACGGTTGCACCGCCATACAGCCGGGTACCAACACACTGCCGTCCCTGTGCAGCAGGCGTGGCTTGGGCAACCCGTACCCCTCCATCCCTTTGAACAATCCCCCCAGACCGTGCTGGCTGTGCAGCGCCACAGCTCGCCAACTGCACTGCGTGACAAGGAGCCTGCACCACATCGTGTCAATGTACTTGCTGCACCGTGTGGGAGTGTGCTGTGGGAGTGTGCGTGCTGCGCTGCGCGACAATAACCCAGCTGCACAGTGTGACGTCATGAATTTCTGGGGCAAGTGACGGTATCCCCGAAAAGGCGAAGAGGCGGGGTGCACCTAACCTACATCCCGTGCACCATCAGGATGGGGCCTCAGAGCGTTACACGACCCCGCACTACGGTCCTGCGACCCTCAGTGCGCCCTGCAGCGGTCCCTGGCGCTCTTGCTGCATCCCGCAGCTGCTCTCTGCCCCCTGCGCGTCCTACCGTGATCCCTAGAGCCCTCTGTGCGCCCAGCCGCTGGGCGCAAATGGGGGGGGTGTTCACTGTTCAAGGGCCATCGATCAATGCAATCCTGCTCCGAAGTACCAGTGACTCCGCAGGTGTTGTGCACGGGGGCAGGGGGAGCTTGAGGAGGAGAGGATGGGGGCGCAGGAGAGAAGGGGTGCCAGCAGCACACACACCGTCCAGGCCCTGCAGTGCCTTCTGGTAGTCCTTGCCTTTCTTCAAATGGATCTCCGTCTCCTGCGGCCGATTGCCCAGGGACTGCTCCCACACAGTGGCCTGCCGGGGCGTGCCGAAGCGCTCCTTGTACGGCGACTGCACAACGCCGATGGTGTCCAGCGTCACGGACTCGGGGGTCGTGAACTTCTCCGCGTAGAATTGCTGCGGCTTCTGCTGCCGCTCGCGCACGACCTGCGTCTGTTTGGCCCGTCGCTTCCCCACGCCAAACACCCTCTTGCGGGCCCCTGCCCACCACTGCCTCAGGCGCCTCGTACCAAAATACCACCATTTGCGCACGCGGCCATTGACGTACTGACGCGCCCGTGTGAGCCTCGTCATGGGCGTATGCTGTCACGTGTGCACTGTCAAGCAACGGAGTCCATCATCATGGTGCCATCGGGGTGCCCTGTGCAAAAGCCAACACGCCGGCACCCAGGCCAAAGGGACGCAATGCATGTTGGTAGACACGAAATCAGGTGTCCTTGTTGTGCAACCACGGCCCAGGTCAGGGCGCTCCCTAATTCCAAAAAAAAAGAGGGAAAGTGGGAGACCATGCATTCACTCATGTTTGGGCGGTAACCGAAGGCGGTTGGGCAGTTGCCCACGACGGTTGGACGGTAGCCGAAAGTGGTTGGATCGTCACCAAAAGCGGTTGGACAGTATCCAGGCCTGGGGCCTTCTTTTTAGAACTCGTCTCCTCACAGGGCAGATCCTTCAATGCCAATCTTGTGCAAGGGGACCTATCAACGTGGAACACTGCTCTCCCATGCCTCTTACCCGGTCTCACCTGGGTCTTGTTGCACCTCCCCACTTGTAATCTTCCCCCCAATGTCGAGACGCCCCCCCCCCTGGGGGGGGGGGGATTGCACCACCAAACCGTAACACTTCAAAACTGCAGCTGTGCATGCACAACACTGGTAGTGCAGATCATGTTGAAACATGATGTTACTTCTGTGCATATGCCCTTTCCACAGGCACTGTGTGAAACTTCTTTTTACGACTCCAAACTGAATGATAGGAGAAATCAACTCTGACAGAGGACACTTGCAGAGAAAGAACAGGAGAGCACAGTACAACCAACCGTTTCGAGAAGAAATGTCAAAGTGATGTTTCCCCCCTTGGGGGAGGGGGGTTTGCAAGGGGGGGGAATTACAAGGGGGGTAAGGTACCAGTATTAACAGACTCTCATTCTTCTTAGACTTTGAGGGATAGTGCTGCTGGTGCCATTGCACTTTCATAAAAGGTGATGCAAATATTAGTGCATTATTTGCATTGGCTTTGTGCTCGCCAACTACCTCCCACATACAAAGATGGAAATTATATGAGTTGCCTGGAAATGTGTTATGTTGTATCTCTGAGTTTTTCCAAGATGGCAGCATGCAGCCCATGGGGGGGACGTCTCCTCGCTTCTGTACACAACCCCCCACAAGTGCCCCGGGGGGTAGCCGCCGAGGAGGGATTCTCTGGGGGAATGGCTAGTTGCTAAGGGGGGGTGGGCGGCGCCCGGGTGAGAGGGTTAGCAAAGGTCTGGTCCAGTTTGGCAGAGACACGGTGGCCTAAGGGGTCACTCTACAACAACGGAGGCCTCCACTCTACCTCCTCACCAGTGCAACAATGGTTGTAGGTGCCCACACCCCCTGCGTGGGGAGGGTCGTATATGTATGTTGTTCTCTCCGACACGGCCCGTCACACCGGAGAGCAACTAGATGCCCGGCAGGTTGCCCAAGCCTACGAGGCACCCGATTAGTTTTTTTTCCTTTGCCGTACACACAAGTACTGCTCTATGGTAATAGGGTTTTTTTTACCTTCGCCGTACACACAAGTATTGCTCTATGGTAATAGGTTTTTTTTCCTTCGCCGTGTACACAAATACAGCTCGTTCCGCCCCCCTTTTTTTTCACTCCAAGGACGAGACATTTGTATTCCGCCGCTTTCGGGGCCGTGTCCATGACAAGTCCACTTCCGACGCTGCCCTACACTCTCCAAACGGCGTGCGCATTCCGCACCTGATGACACCTCAGTAGAGGAGGAGGAGGAGGAGGAGGAGGAGGAGGAGGAGGAGGAGGAGGTAGACGAAGAGGGGTCAGCAACATTGGCAGGAGGGGTCGCCGAAGGCAGGCCCATTGCCACATCCACCTCCTCGTTCTGTTGTGCATCATCTACTGTTTTTTTCTTCTCTTTCTTCTCATCATGCAGAGTCCCACTGAGGACAACGTCCCACTCTAAGGGTCGGGCACAAAGGGTGGCGGGGGGAGCGACATCGGGATGCTGTACATTGAAGTGCATCTTCATGCCGTACCACCACACAGTGGCCTTACACAAGGTGCAATGCATCGGCCGGTTTGTGCACGGATTGCGTGCAGAAGCCTTGGCCATCGCCCCCCAACAAACGTTGGTGGGCTCCAGGGGACATCTTGTCAATATGACGGAAACAAGCTTACCCTGGCCATCGCGGAGCAATTCTGTGGTGCACTCATTACCTCCACAAAAGCCGCGGGCATTTGCGAAACATTCGTCCCTCACGATGTGCCTCCCCACATGTGTCCGCATGTGTAACGGGACGACACGGTTGCACACTACACATGTACTTGCGGTTGGTGCGGCTGGTCCAACCTTCACGGTACAAGATGCATCATTGATGGCACAGTTTGGCAACTTGGGGTACGGAGGGACACCAATCGTAGCAGCATACTCGGGAGGATTCAACCATGTTGAGGTGCTTGCTCGTGAAGTGTTGCGTATGTTGAAAAATTCGGGAACGGCATTGAAGCGATAGCCACATCCGCACACTTCATCTGTTCAACCACAATCACCCGTTTTTGCATGAACACTCCCGCACAATCCTTCGCAAGGTGTAAGTTTGGGTTGAATACCAAAATTGATGCCAAGAGGTTCCGGTCTATTGGGGCAAGGATCGTGAGGGTCACAACGTGTATGGACCACCACATTGCAAAGCAAACATGCAGCTCGGCACCCCTTCTTGTTGCAGACACGGCAAGCGTTTTGAAGTAGCTTCTTCTTTTCCTTCTTCTGCGCACTCATGAGGCAAGAAAGAATTGCACATGGGAAACACACTTGGGATTTAGTGGAACACAGGCAACAAACACGGCAAGGATGTATCTAATGCAACTCCTTTATTCGCGACCACGGGGGGGGGGGGGGTAGCATCAGGCCATACGCCGACTCCCTCCCACTTTCCAGCCAATTTCAGAGCGGGGGGGGGGGGGGGGGCTGGGTCTGGGGGTGGGTATGGGGCCAGCTGAAGGGGAGGGGGGCACCCGGACCCCAACATATATGGCTTAAAATGACCGCCTTGTCGCGCTAAACATTTTTGGTTGCCTCAACCCTGCCTTCTTGGGGGCCCACAAGTGGGCGGAAATGCTACATCACCCATGCATTCTCTGGGGCCCCCAACAAAGGGGACAAAATCAGAATTGACTGCCTCACCCTAGCCTTCTCGGGGGCCCAAAAGTGGGCGGAAATGCTACATCACCCCTGCATTTTGGGGGTCCCCAACAAAGGGGACAAAATCAAAGCACAAAAAAAGATTTTTTTTCCATTGTGTCCCTGATCCTGCCTAGGGCCCTACAGGTTGCCCCCACCGTGGATGGAACCCATGACCTTTGAGTTGCGGAGGCACTGCTTTACCCACTAGGGTATGCGCCATCTCTGACACACCTCTGCATAGGGGTGGTATTGATATTTGGTCCAATTTGGTTTTCATCCATTATTGGGTTCTCGTGAAAGAACTGGGTATTTTGAGTATAGACACATGGGGTGAAAACCCAGTTTTTCACCCTCTGCTAGATCAAGCCTTAAGATCAATCCTGAGGGCGCCTTTGGCGCCCATGGCGCGGCACTTCCCAACCAAATTCCAGCAGGGGGGGGGGGGTCGGTGTAAAGGGTCCGGTCCCGCCCCCCGCCCCCCATGTTCGCGACTCTTAATGACCATGCCACCCAGATAGTGCCCACTCCTGTCGCTCTGCGGCGAATGCCGTCCCGGGTGCCTACTCCCAT
Source organism: Eutreptiella sp. 'Long Island Sound 2002' (assembly GCA_964036045.1). Classification (NCBI taxonomy): domain Eukaryota; phylum Euglenozoa; class Euglenophyceae; order Eutreptiales; family Eutreptiaceae; genus Eutreptiella; species Eutreptiella sp. 'Long Island Sound 2002'. The sequence goes on from OZ038396.1 coordinate 46,007,816, forward strand.
CGCTCTGCGGCGAGTGCATTGGTATTGGTGTAGGTTTGGGCACACACGGGTTTGGGTTTGGGCACTGTGCTGGGTGGACGTATTATGGCATGGGGAACCGCCCCTTGCCGCACTTACCTAAAAAAACGGGGGAAAACGTTGGGCCTAGACCTCATCCCGTATCCCCAACTCAAGGGGCCACGCAAAAGCGTGGGAGTCCGTATCCCCAACACGAGGGGCCACGCCAAAGCATGGGAGCCCGTATCCCCAACTCGAGGGGCCACGCCAAAGCATGGGAGTCCGTATCCCCAACTCAAGGGGCCATGCCAAAGTGTGGGAGTCTGTATCCCCAACTCAAGGGGCCATGCCAAAGCGCGAAAGTCTGTATCCCCCACTCAAGGGGCCACGCCAAAGCGTGGGAGTCCGTATCCCCAACTTGAGGGGCCACACTGAAGCGTGGGAGTCCGTAACCCCCACTCAAGGGGCCAAAGCGTGGGTGTGGGTGTGGGTGTGGGTGTGGGTGTTGGGGTGGGAATCCTTGTCCTCAACAACAGTTGAGGGAGGATAAATGGGGGCACTATGTAACCACCGGCGTCCGCCCTTGCATGCACTACCCATGAGCCGGGCTAGCTCTCATGGGTGGGATGTCGAGCACGCAACAAACAAGATTTGTATAGCACCTCGTCTTGCAGAATTTGGCGCTCAAAACATGGGACAAAATCAAGAGTGGCTACCTCACCCCTGCCTTCCCGGGGGCCCGCAAGTGGGCGAAATGCTACGGAACCCTTGCACTCTCGGGGGTCCCGAGCAAAGGGGACAAAATTTTTGGCGCCTTTGGTGCCACCCTATGTATGGCCCGTAACCATTGACCCTTGGTAACTAAGTGGGCCCGGGGGGGAGGGGGGGAGGGGGCGTACCCGAACCGAGGAGACATCCCCCCGTGATGCAGCTATGTGAAACCCCAAATGTCGAACCTATTGCAGCAGCAACATCAGTGTTACAATGCACGAAAGGGCTGTGATTTTCCACTGATGATGAAAGCTTTATGCATGCAAGTATTTCACAGTGCATCTCTTAGATTTCAGACGCAACAAGGTGAGAGCCAAGGAGCCAAGGAGAGAGTGGTGCGCAAGCACTTGCAAGGCTGCAAGATGCTGCTGCGCTGCACACTCGAGTCTGAATCTTGAAACAAACAATTTTGGGGGCAACGGCAACCAAGCCCCCAAATCGGTGAAGAAATCCCAACCAATCGGCGAACAAATGAGCGAACAAATCGGCGGACCGATTTTTTGCCAAAATAGGCTCCCAGTGCCCTGGATCTCAGTCCCAGGCCCCAGACACACCTTCCTTTTGGTTGCTGTCGTTGGAGTCATGTGGAAACCCAAAATATCTCGCAATTTTCGAAAAAAAAATTGTCTCTCGGTCTGTACATGGTCCCTGAGCCATATTATGACAGTTTTAGGCGGTGGTCCAGTGGTGTATGCACTGGTCTGTAAATTGGCTGACGTGGGTTCAGTTCCCGGACCGATTTTTTTTTGCATTTGTTGTCACTTATCTTGATGAGAAAATTGGTTTTCTATGTACAAACAAAGCTTGTCGGAAGAAGATGAATGCACACGGGCTTCCCATTTCCATCTCACTGTGTGCTGGGTGGGTGTGCAGCTCTGATCTGCAACCAAAGCTATCCTGCAGGAGTCAATTTGATGGGTCTTTTTGTAGGCAGCAAAAACACTTCATGGTGCCAATCTGAACAACCAATATAGAAAGAAAAGGTATTATCCACTGTCCCAAAGTACATGATGCACATCTTAGGGGAAGTTCTTGCACTTTGTGCATATTGCACACGCAGAGGCTGGGATACTCACCCAAGAATGACTCTCACCCGTCTAGTAGCACGGCGAAGCAGCAAAGCCCACATGAGAACAACAAAACTGCCTTCAACTTGGTAATCAACTGTCGTTATGAACAAGCAAGTCAGCCTTGTAAAGTACAACTATGCAAGGGCATGCAAGATGCACACATGTTCAAGTGGCAAGTGCCACACTTAGGTATATCACCAGGACGGTGGCCACACAATTGGCAACAAACACCGTCATCATTTTCGTCCTCTACAATGGTTGCCTCCTCCTGTGCCCATACAGACTCGGGCACATGAGGCCAAGGTCCATAGGTCCATGATACCTAGTCTGTCTGCGAATGCAAAACTGAGTAAGGTGGAACATGGCCATGCAGCTCCGTTGCAGAGCTTGTCCAGACATTGCAGACAATCCTCCATTGCCACAACCGTGCAAAGAGGTGCTCCACCCTTGCACGATAGAAGCCATGGACATCATTATACTCTTGTTGGTCGCCACTCAAAGTTTTCCGACCAATATAAGGCACATCGGTGTGCAAGGGGCCCTTATAGGCGCCGTCATGCGCACCGATTTCAAAATCGAAAAACTGTCCATGTGTTCGCGAAGGACCACGTTGATCCCAAATCATGACATCGGCGGAGCCACACCGAAGCGTGGATTGCGAGTCCCTAACCCCAACTCAAGGGGCCACGCAACAAAGCGTGGATTGGATAATTGGCCCGGTTTCCTCAATAGCACCGGAAGGTTCAAGGCCCAAAATAACGCTCGCTCAAAGATGCCCGGCGCGCACCCCGTGCGCTAACGCCCATGCGGGGGAGGAAATAGGGGGAAATGGTTGAAAATGGGCAAAAATGATTGACATTTCAAATATGCCACATCCTAAATGCTTAGGAAGCCAAAAAAAACCCTGGTACGGAACCAAAAACTTGTGAAAAGGGGCCGAAACTAGGGTTCGAGTATTTGCCGACATCCAAAATTTCGCATTGCGTGCGCACTGTGTGCACGGCATTTCCTTCGAGTGACGCCTCCAAATCAAGTGTCCTAGAATCCCAGAAGCCCCAACAAGTCAGCAAAACAAATCGGCGGAATTCAGGAACCCAACAAATCGGCAGAACAAATCGGTGAAATCGGCCGAATTCAGCCGCCGATTTGGGGGCTGGGTTGCAGCGGTGCACAAGCAGTTGCAGGGCTGAAGGGTACATTCTGGAGAGACAGGGCCCGGATAAAATGACACCCCAACAGTTCATCCACCTAAATACGCAATCATCATTCAAACTGCAACGGTTCTTGTGTTCGAAAGGATATGCTATGGACAATCTAGATGAAACACAATGTATTCATCTGTCATTAGAACTGCATCCATATCTACAATCAAACGCCATTATTCGAGCGTGTTCACCTGATGACTTATATTTCGGCAAGTGCTGCCTGCATACTACATACTGTATGTCCTACCACCCACTGCTACTGTAGTCAAGCACTCCTTCGGCTCTCAGTCGCTGTGGCAGTCCTAAGGTGTGTTCTGTTGTGTGTCAGTGTGTTCAATTGCTGCTGCTGTGTCATGATGCCGTAGATACTACATTAGGCTGGAGTGGCATTGTTGGTGTGAGGGGGCCGAGGGCCCAGCCTCTAGTTTTCAAATTCAGTCTGGACATTTCGTTCCTATGTCCTGAGAGGCAAAAGTAGGTTTTTGGGGCAAGTACCGCAGCGGCAGCGCAGCCGGCTGCTGCTCTGAAGGCGGGGGTCCGAATCCCCTTGGCCGGAGGCCGAAGAGGACTATGAGGAGGAAATGCGCTTCCGGCGACGCAAGGCGGTACTGGTGGCGGAGCGCGCTGCTGCAGGTGTGTTGTGGTTGGTGCCTTGCTTTTTTGTTTCATACTCGGACATCCAGGTTCGGACATCCACCTAAATACCTGGTAGGGGGTTACCGCCACAAACAGTCAACAGCAAAATATAAACACAGCAGAACCGAACTGCACCTGGACCTGAAGATCACTACGCGTAGTAGCAGTAGCGGGTAGTAGCGCGGGGAACCAATTAACAGAATACCACAGCCTCTACTAACCACAGGACAAGGCAGACGAGTAGGACAGTCCACGAAACATCAGGGCTGGCCGGTTGCCCACACAAATCAAAATGCATGCACAACAGGGTCACTTCTGTAATTTGAAGACAAAAAAACACAGCACCCAACTCAGAGGTCATTTGGCACCATCTCTCTTGGGGAAGCTGTGACACCTGTTCTAGCCGGCGCTCCAGCTGTGTAGGTAGGATGGGACATATGCGGAGTGCAGGGCATGATGAATTTTCACTTGCGGGGGCGGGATGCCAATAGAGCCGCTTGGCTAGACCCCCCCCCAAAAGCTCAATTGACAGGACCCATCAAAACCAACCCAGGAACCTCCAGGGGTTCAATGGAAGGGGGGGTGGGTGCCGCAAAGGCTGAGTTGGGGTGGGGGTCAGGGGTTTGGAAGTGGAGGGGAGCACTTACTTAAGGTGAGGGTGTGGCTAGATCAAACCCTGGCCCGAACTCTCAGGCTAACTACGTAACAAGGGTAACTGCATACCTGCAGCTCGATGCACATACCCCGGGGGAGAACCATACATTGTATCATCCCAGCAACACATGGTGGATATGCATGTATCTCCCGTTTTTGTGAAGGCCACATGGACAAAAGTTTCCTAGTGCAAATGAAATAATGTTCCCTGTCAATTGAGCCCTTTTCCCAGAGCCCTTCCCCCCAGTTTTGGGGGGCTCTATTGCCCCCCCCCCCCCCCGCCACAAGGTGAAAGTTCATCATGCCCTGGACAAGTCCACTGGGTTGAGGATGGATCATGGCTTTCAGGACTCTGTTCTGCCTCCTAGAAACGGCCCCGGACTTCAAATCAAGTGTACCCCAGACCGGTGCAATGTTATCTTGCAACATACACACCTGTGGCAATCTCCTGCAGGCAACGTCTTTAACCACCTTGCTAGGGAAACCCAGATAGGGCACAAAGATGCTTTTGCACCTCCCGAAGGGTCAAACAATCCAACTCAAAAACAAATTCACCTACCTCAATTCAATATGCACCCTCTGTGAAGGTTGGTTCGTGCAACCTATTTTTTTTTTTTTGCATCAGGCTCTCGGGTTCGCAACCCGGTCTCTGCATCAGTGCTGCAGGGCGCAGTACAGTCACCCGATGTAACGTGTGGCCCGAAGGCAAACCTGGATCGGTGCCTGCAGTGTATACCAATGCATGGTAGTGCAGCGGGTACTGCCACGCCGAAGCAACCCAGAAACGTGAAAGTTCACAAATTCTTCAATCATTCATCTGCGTGTCGACTTTGCAGTGGTTCAGTCATCAGTGGCACATACACATCTACGGTTCTCTGGCGACGGAATCAAGCAAGCGGGAGGGCAGCCCAAGTGCTGGGTCAAGGTGTACGGGGACCGCAGGAAGGTTTCTGGCGGCATGCTGCAGCGGCTGTGCAGCCGGTTGCAGCCCTGGAGACCCGAGTTCGATTCCTCTTCCGCAGGCAAGCGGAAGAGGAATATGAGGAGGACATGCGCCGCCCGGCGGACGGCGGTGGCAGTGACGGGGCGCGCTGCTGCAGGTGTGCCGTGCCTGGTGCCTCGTTTTTGTGTGTGTCGGGGGGCAGGGGATGGGGCAAGAGTTGGGAAAAAGAGAAGGAGACACGCCACCCGACGCACCGGCGGTACCGGTGGTGGAGCGGGATGCTGAAGGGGGCGGTGGCGGGGGCCTCGCCGACGGGCCCCTGGACGGACAGACGAACCGGGGTTCGAACCCCCGACCACGACGAGCACCAGCCATGGCGCATACCACTAGACCGTCCATGCCTCTTACCCTATCTGACACAAAAATTGTTTGTAGAGTCTGGACCTTTTTAGGGGGTTCGAACCCGACCACTTCTGTCTGTAGGGTGGGGGGGTCCCAGACGGGTGTGTGACGTGGGAACATATCAGGCATCCAGAGTCCCAGCCCCAGGTCGTGCGCCCCCGTAACGTGTGGCCAGAAGGCAGTCCTGGATATGTGCCTGCAGTGAGTACTAATGTATGGTAGTGCAGCGGGTACTGCCACGCCGAAGCATTCCAGAAACGTGGGGGCTCGCAAATTCATCAATTATTCAGCGATAGGTCGAAATCAGGGCAAAACAAGAAACTCAGACTGGGCAAAGACCAAAAGAGGCCCGGTAGAAAATCAGACAGATCTAAGAGATAATGGGGCCGCCTCCTCCGTCGCCTCCACAACGGGCATCGAACCTACGCCCGCGTGACGAGACCCCCGTGCACTTCCAGTATGCTACACTACCGATGTGCTGAGAAACCCCACCGAAACCACCATCTATGGGCAACAAGCAAACCTCGGGGGGCACACGAAATACTCGAAACCAACCCCACACCAACATCAACACGCTCATCGGGCGGCCTGCGCCGTCGCCTCCACGAGCCGCGGAGACGCAGCGCAATGCGGGGCCGGGCCCCCGTGCACTTTCAGGTATGCTCCCATCCCTGAACAGACCCCAACAATAAATAATCCTCCTAGATGGTACCCAAGTGTTCATTGACGCAACACAAGAACTACCCATAGCGAGCCGCTACAAGTCATCCCGCTCCGGGCATCGAACCCCCGACCACTGCCGTCAGGGCTGCAGATGATACCAATATACTATACCGAAGACACTCAGTATCTGCCATTCCAAATAAACGACACGGTCACGCATCACCGAAGCAGTCACAGGGGTCACTTCATACTCAGACCAAACCTTGGGTGTCTGCAGGGTGGGGGTCCCAGGCAGGTGTATGTATCCCAAGTTGTGCACCCCAGATACAGCACAGACCGTACTGCTACACGGCCTCAGGCCCAGTCAACTCCATTGGTGAGGGGGAGATACAGCGATGGGTCTGCGGTCACGCGCGTGGACAGTCACTGGCATGCAGTACCAGCGTCAGCCTGCCGTGTTGGCGGCAGGGCCACCAGGAAAAGCGGTAACAAAGCGATCACTCCAGAGAGCTGGGCACGATGTGTTCTGTTCACAGGGGGTGGGGCGGGGGGGCACGTGCTGAGGAGGGGTACTGGGGTTCAGCGCTGGATCCGGCGTCGTTCTTTTTGGTAGGCATCAAAAATTTGCTGCCAGTGTCGGCCAAGCAGGAAAGTGGCATGGTTGCAGATGGCTGCCATACTTGCATGTCTGTGAGATCGCAGGGCCCGAGTGTGGTAAGTGGAGAAGAGTGTGTGTGTAATGCTGTGATGTACCACTGTCGCCTGTCCGATGAAAATTGCCTCCTTGGCCGTGAACAGTGCATTCGCATGATGTTGCTGCCACCATTGGTACACACCCCTGGCCGCCGCCAGATAAATTTTTGTGGCTTGCCCCAGTGCCTGGGCACGTTGTTTCAGCGCGTAATGCAGGTATGTGTTCATGCGTGCCCCCCAATGAGTGACAAGGTGACGCCGTTCCATCGATTGTGCCGCTGCCTTCTGGAAATCGCGCACCGGGACGGCCACCTCTGTACAATGTTCAAGTAGGAGGACAGGCCGGGGGGGGCCTGTAGGGATTGGTGGGTCAGCCCCCTGCAGGAGGTCCAACAGTTGCTGTTTGAAGGTTGGTTCGTGCAACCTATTTTCTTTTGCTTTCAGTGAACATAGTCCGACAGCTGCAAAGGTGAGTTCTCAGCAGGGTTATGTTACATTTTGGTGCGAGGCCAGATCCATATAGTACCTTTAAGAGAGGCCTACTCGTCACAAAGAGAGGGGACACTGTCTTCTCCTTCCGACGCTGCACAGTAAGCTGCCCAGTATCAGCCACACCTTCAATGTGAAGGCCAAAACCAGGGAGAAGCATAAACTACTGAAAAAATTCGGAGAGACGAGCAATAAATTTGGTTCATGCAACTTATTTCATAAAAACCACCCACTTCATTCATGTCATGCATGCACCACCCATGGTGGTTGGCTCATCTAGTTTACTTCATTCATGCAATTTGCACCCTCCGTGGTGGTAGTTCACCAGCTTCATCCCCATCGTTCATGTAATGTGTGCAACGCCCGTGTGGTTCATTTAGTTCACCCAATTCGGCTGCCACAGACAGCATTTTGGCCAACGGCCATGTCAGGCCCAAGCCCAGCCGAGCCCGGTGACCTTCACCAACAAAGTGTGGCCAGAGGCCAGGGACATGGAGGAGGAGGGGCAAGCGGGACAGCGGGGGTCAGCATCCCGAGACCGAGGAGGCGGCCATCCGTCTAGGACACAATGCAAAACGCAACTAAGTTCCAATGGAACGGCGACACCACCTTTCCCAATCAATCATAAACGTTTGTTGCATGTTCCACTTATACAACTTGGGGTCAGGACGAGTTTGGAGGGTGCTCCTGTGAGCCCCCAGCAGTGCAGCTTATTGGACCGTTGGCACTCATCCCCAATATTTTCAGGTGCTGTAGCACTACCCCAACAACGTACATGTCTCGGAGCACCCAAAAGGGCTGGATGGGGCCTTAATCAATTGTGCAGTCACTCTCAGGGCCCGGGGCTGTGTGGTATTGTGTGACTGCGCCTGGTCCACGGTCAGCATCACAGACCACGACGGCACATAGGCCCACGTGGCCCCCAGTGCAGGTCTCAGGGTTGGGGTCCCGGAGGCGTCCCGGTCCCCTTGCACGACGAAATTTGTCGTCACGACACTGAGGTCATATCTTGTGGCGAGCCCCCGCAGCGCCTGCACGGCCGCCATGAGCAGCGCGTGCCCCGCAGAGGACCGCCCAAGCACTGGCACGAACAGGCTGCCCAAGCTGTCAATAATGAGGACCCGCAGCTGTCCCCAGAACGCCTGCTCCACATCCTCCGTCTCAGCGGAGCGGCTGGCGCCGGCGCCAGTGCCAGGCTCCGTAGCCACGTCCTTGCCGCTTTCTGGGCCCTGATAGCGCTGCAGCTGTGCCTCCACCGAGGCCAAGACGGGCAGGAGGGCCTCGGTGTCGTACACAGCCACGCATCGGACGTTGGTGAGTAGTGTTGCCAGGGCCGGAGGAAGGCAGGGGGCATGGCGCTGGGCCTCGAGGGCCGGCTGCAGACGGAACAGCATGTCCGCCAGGCGCCGGGGGGAGAAGGAGTTGGTGGTGTCGATGTACAGCACCGCTGCGCCCTCTTGTGTGGCACTGAGGGCGATCTGGTGGCATACCTGCGTCTTGAAGGTGCTCGTCTTCCCCACAAACTCCGTGATCTGCCCGGAGCCTACACCACCGCCCAAAAGGCGGTCCAGGCCCTTGCAGGCAGTGCTGATGACACGATGGAAATGCACCAAATGGTCCAGCAGTGCAGTCCCAGTGATTGGCGGTGCTGCACACACCGTCAGCAGCTGCTGGTACAGCACATCAAAGCGCTCCCGGGGTGGTGCACCTTTGTCATGGGGGTAGTCCCCGTCGCTGATCAGTAGCAGAGTGTGTTCGGCAGTGTGAATGCCAAGCTGACCCAGCCATTCCACAACATCAGCATCAGTGATACGCCCTGCGTTCAGCAGAGCTTTAAGCAGCATTCATCGCACTGTTGTGTAAGTCATGGAGCCACGGATTCGAAAAATTAGGCACTGAGAAAGTAAATTCGCCCGGTGTGGCCACGTTTGAAGGGCATTGCTAATGGCATGTCCCATTGTTGTTGCATGGGGACAGCCAGGCTGCCACGGATTCAGTGACGCCAGTTTGCAAGTTTCTCCAACACATCGAAGAGCAACAACAACGTCATGTTGGTGGTCATCTCTCATGTATGTTCTAATGTGTTTTTTTATTGCTGCTTGGATGATGACGCTGATCACGTCGGTAGTGTGTTTTCGTGTATGCTCATATTCAGTCTCTCTTGCTCACACTCCATGTGTGTGCATGATGCACTGCACAAGTGCCAGTCACACTGCGGCACAGAGCAGCTCGTAACTCAACAGGAACGGTGGGAGACACCCAGGGGCCCAGTTTGCACGACAAGGGGGAGGACAACATTGTCCTTCAACATCTAACACCGCATTCCGGATCTACAACACCGCGTGATTCCACTTTGTTGACGCTGATGGACCAGTTCGGTCCATCACGGTCTGAAAATGCGCACAGATTCCTGCACTTGGGGAGCTGGTGTCAGAGGACAAGATGGATCGTTCTGTGTTGGCTGCACGGGTTGGAGTTCGCTGGGGACAGGGCTCCTCTTTCCTATTTGCACTGCAACGGACACAAGGCAAACAGCAACCAGGAGATGTGTGTTGGCTCTGGGATGACGGTTTCTTGTGAGCTTTGAAAACTCATTCCACAGGAAGGGGTTGGGGGTAACTGGGTGTCCTGCTTCCAAGGCCTCCGGGGGGGAATACTTGCGCCGTACACGTGCTGCGCGCTACTTTTGCGGTGAGTACACCCGGAATATCCTGATTTTTACCCCCTCCCAAAAACGACCCCTGAGGAGAGCAAACGCTTTGGCCACAAAAATTGTATAAACCCTCCAACAACACAGACACCCAAAGGGGGAATCCTTGCACTGCGCGCGCACTGCGCGCTACTTTTAGACTATGTTCCCCCCGAAGAGCCCCCAGGCACACTCCTTGGAAATGCCCTTAGAATTTGGTGACCCAAACTGCCCCAGCTCAAGAAAGTTGCAAACTACCTTCCCTTCACATAACACACATCATGCACAACTGGAAAAGCCATGAACAGCGCATTGGTCGCCACCCTCAACAACACACAATTGTCTTTCTGTTCCATTGCCGTTACTCTTCGGAAAATCGTCTCGTTTTCCCAAAACTCGACAACCTCTTGTAGGATCTTTAGGCGGGGCACCAATTCGAAACCAATTCCACGATCCAAAGATAAGACTCGCACGTGCTCGATGCGAGATCGCGGAAGATCAAGGAAGGTTAGGGCCCAAAAGAGGGCGGAAATGCTACGTCACCCCTGCATTCTCGGGGATCCCCAAACAAAGGGGGACAAAATCAGAAGTCAAAACCTCCGCTAGGGGTCACCATGATGCCCCTAGGGGCCCCTAGTATCTCAAAGTATGGGTCTCTAGTACGGCCAAATAGTTGCACTGCGCGCGCACTGCGCTTAAAGGCTCCCCCAAAGAGTCTCACAAGATTTCACTGGCATGAACCTGTGCATTGGATCATGATGAGGCACATCTGTTGGTGTTCGGCATTATTGGCAACGTGTACTCTGAGCGTTTGTTTGTATGTCAGGATCATTGTGCACACAGGATCATGATGGTGATGGTGCGCACAGGGCGCTGGGAAAGAACTCACGGTGCAAATCCAGTGGGGCACAGACACCCTCCCATTAGCTGCTTGAGGGGGATCCATGGTCGGTATTGATTGACTGAATGTCCCCGCCATAGACAATTTCAGCCCTTAGTCCAGTGGTTCTTGCACAGTAATTGGCTGCTTGACCGCGCCTATGGCCAAGTCTTTGCACTGCGTGCACATCCCCCCATGCCACTTGTGTATAACACAGCAAAGCTACAACGAAGCCAATAGGATACACCTTGAACCACTGCCAACCTGGTGCTTTGCTGTACCTATGAACATCTCAATTAAGTACACTTGGTCAAGGTCATTCCATGGGCCATCTACGATCAATAATAGGCTGCCCCATTCGGAGGCCTACATGGTCTCTTCAGAATCTTTAAGCTTCTTATGCACTCGGGATGTGACGTATTTGAATTTCCCTCCATTTTCACCTATTCTTACCTATTTGTACCCATTTTCACCCACTCCCAGAATTCAGCGTGGCCCTTGACTTGGGGTTGAGGACTCCCACACTTCTAAAATAGCCTTTGACTCCCTAATGGTCCCATCTATGTGCCAGAAGATCGCCGCTCCACAGCCTCCCTGTCCTCCTCCGGAATGCGGTCAATTGACACCATTTTGAGTCGGTGCAGAGCGCCGAGGGCCTGCGCTGCCCGGCGCAGGCGCCCCTTTTTGACCTCGCGCAGTACCACCGCCATGGATCGGCAGAGCCACAGGGGCAGCTTGGCCACGGCCCGCGGGAACGAGCAGTGCGCATCGCGCGCGCGCCACATCACTCGTCTTCATGGTCCCCCCCAACCCAATCCACAGGCACACAACACAAACACGACCATACCACTGAACTTTGGAGAGAAATTCAGGAGGTACAGAGTAGACCTACTAAAAGTACTAAAGCTACGGGGAAGCGAATTTTGAGAAAAAGAGGGGATGGACTGAAGACTTCCCGGAGAGAGGAACACGAATATATCTCCTGGGCCCAGATGGAGTCTACTTGGTGCAGGTGGTGGCAGGTTGTGTGTGGGTACCAAAGGAAAGGATATGGGCACTCGAAGTATTTATTGTGGGGGAAGGGATACACTTCATAGTGGATGACTCAGTGAGACTGATGGGGGCGCACCGTGCCCTGTGCGCGCGTTGTGCGAAAAATCGGCTATTTTCCACCACCGGTACGGATCCCACAGTCCTAAATTCTGCACCCTACACCCCCTACTAGTACACCAAGGATTTTTTTTTTTAGTATGATGCTTGCCACGGGTTCTAGGGTCCTGAATTCTGCACCCCATGTTGTTTTGAATTGATCATGCATCCTCCTGTAGGTGGGTGGTTTCTAGGGGTGTTCCCGGGATAAACAACGTAATCCTTGGCGCCGTGCCCGCGCTGTGCGAAAACTTCCCCCATGGCTCAACCAAACCGCGCAAACATCATAGCAGCTAAACTGGGGATACAAACGTAAGGACATTCACACATACAGCTACGGTACCCATACCACACACTGCAACAACCACACAGGGGCAAAGAGATGGGGGGGGGGGGGGGCTATAGAGTGGTGGGGCACTGATGTTGACGGTGACTGAACCACAAGTGAACCGGTAACTGAGGGACAAGGTCACCGATGGCGGACACAGCCCCGTCAAGACTAGGATGTTGGGACTGATTTGGTTGCTAATGCCACAGGACACCACATCATGGACTACATTGATGACACCACTCAGAATAGACACCCCCTGCTACAGCCGGCAACAACCGCAGCAACTCCAACCACAACGCTAACGCCACCGCAACACCGACACTAGCAATGTTGGAAGGCACACGCAACAATAGTAGAGGGGAGCCCACGACAGCCCAAGGCAGTAAAGATGCATGGGGCATGGGACACCGTGGGCCCTAGGTGATGTGCCAACTTCCATTTGACCAGGAGCGGACTCCTCCCTCGCCCCCTCGCCCCAGCTGCGAGGACACGTACGAAGGGAAATTAGGGTCGTCGAACCCTGTCCCCTCCTTCCCCTTGAGGTGGAAGATCTTGGCTCAAGGGGGCTCCTTGTTGGTGTCGGTGTACTTGGTGTTGTTGGTTTTGGCCACTTGCTTCTGCTAGCCCACATATCCCAGTCTGTCCTGGGTGTAGTTTCATGCTGTTTGCTGACTTGCTGGCCTTAGCTGCCGCGGCGGTGGTAGACTGGGCACGTAGCATCCGCCGTCAGACTAAGGGTTCGGGACCAAGGCTAACGACCCCCTCCCCCTCCCCACCCCAACATATCTCCCCACCATACAGTACCCCCAGGACAGGGAGAACAAGGAGAGCCCAAAGAAATTCTGGGCAGGGCGAAAAGGAACCACAAGGGGAGGTAACAGGGCAGGGGAGAGCTGACACCGCCCAGGGTGCCCATGACCACAGGGGCCCTACAGTACCTCCTGGGCATGGGATTCCTGACCCCAGACACCACGTCACGCATGCCAAGTACGGGCACCCACGCCAACCGTAACAGGGCAGGGCAGACCGCGCTCACCGAAAATGGTGCAGAGTGCAGAAGGAAGCAAAGGAAAGGGAAAGAATCATTGTGGTTGTCAGAAGCCCCTGTCAAGAAAAATATCTGGCAGATGCACACACCAGCGCGCACAAGCCCACAAGAGTCGGCACAAACCCAGTATGGACTCGAGGTGTGCATCCGGATGCACCTGGTCAACGGCACGGGCAGCAGCCTGTCTCTGGGACAGCCGACCCCAGAGTAGTCCAACAGGACAAGTCATCCACGGGCTTGTTGACACGACCAAAACACGCTCAGACCCACAGAGGGTCAGAATGTGCAAGGGCGAGAGGCCAATAGGCGCCGCCAAAGGCAAACAAACCAACACTATGGCCTCGTACCAGTCCCCACCCGCCTGAATTCCCCCGTGCAGATTGGTTCACGGAGGCCACTTGTCGGATGAATTCATTGTGTTGGTTTATTTGGTCGATGCATGGTCAAGCACAGGGGAGCGGCATAGCACGAATTTGGAGGTTTTGCGGCAATCCCCCAACCCTCCAATCGGGTTCCTGGCAGCATGACATCTCCAGAGCAACGATTGTCAAGAGATGCGCAGAGTCCATCATGAGCAAATAGTATCACCATACCTCGCTCATTCGCTGATGAGGTGGCCATCTCGGGGACCTGTTCGAGGTGCACAGGGCTGCAGGGGTGGTACAGTGGGTGCCTGGCTGGGGATTGTTGGTTAGCAAGAGTCTTGGGGCCAGTGGTCACACATGGTGGACCACAGACACTGTTTGCACCCCCCCCCCTACAAACTCAGGGAAAACAAGGGTCCCAGGCTTAGACAAAGCCAATATTGAGCAGGTAAGGACTTCTCTTTTGAGGAGTTCATACACTTGGTGGAAAACGTTCTGGCGAGCCTTGACTTAGGCGTATTGGCACACGAGGTCCGTGCCCAGTGCTTGTGTTGCTAAAATCCAACCCACGAGTCCATTTTTTTTTGCGCAAAGTAGTTCCTGAGCACCACCTTGTGTTGTTGCGTGCCCCACGTGCACCATGCCTTTGCCTCGTTTGGGTGCATATTGCATGTTATGGAAGCCACTTCCACTTTCATGCACGCAATGTCTTTCCCTTTTGTGTGCTTTTATTTGTATTGCTCTGTGCTTGCACTGTGCCTCTGTCGTGGCCCTCGGACTCTCACAGGTATGATCCACCCCCTCTTTCCGTCCGATTGCCTTGTTCCGCCAAAAAGTGCGGCCAGAAAAACGACGGTGAGATGGGGTCGCCGTGCCAAGCCATAATGTGATGATGGTCGTCACCCGGGGCATCACACCCTCAACGATCTGCAAACTGTTCAGTTTCATGCACCCATGCTTAGACAAGGCCAGCTAGGGCAATGAAACGGCTGGCACAGAGATGGATACTTGGCGACCGGACTCCCCTGCTCACAGCCTTTTCGGTCATTGCATAATCACTTCTCGTCTATTCCCGGTAATCCTGGCTGACTGCTGGCGCCTTTGGATACTGTGCTTGTATTGTGCCAGAGTTGGGCAAGGAAACGGGTGGTGATGGACTGCTGTGAACAGCTACAGCCTGACACTGTGCAGGGCTGTGGCCAGCAAACCCCACATCAGAGATGTAGATAAATGATTGAATCAACTCAAGACGGGTAGAGCTGGGGAGACTACGATCCGCTCTTGTACTCAAACATGGGCCATTAGCCACTGGGCCTGCATACCATGGGGTTTTAGCCTTCACCTTCGACAAGCAGTGCAACCGCAAACAAAAGAATGTCAAGGAACGAAACGCAAAGCAGCACACACATGGAGGAAGATGTGTGAGCTGAAAACGACTCACACCAAAGCATGCTGAGGGAAGGTCATTGCACTGCGTGAGCACTGCGCGTATACGCGGTACAAACCAGGGGCCATCGATATCGGTAATTTCGGACACGCTGATGTTTTGTCTACTTTTGGGGGGTTCAAAAAAGGGGGGGGGGGGTTATTTAAAAAATGACCCCTAAAATTTGGGCCTTGGAAAAAGGGGGGGTTTCTCTATTGTATCAAAAATTGCATGTAGAGCGGCAAATTCTGCCAAAAAATCCGAAATAAATAATTTTACCCAGTGTTAATAGCAAGATACCTTGGGCAAGGACGCGGTGGCCTAATGGGTAAGCATTTACGAAGCGAGCTCCTCCACTCTAAGCCCTCACCAAGCTAAAGGGCCGGTGCCTAAAGCCGCCCACACCCCCTGCCAGGAGGGGGGCCGTTTCCTTAAAGTCATCAGCAATGCAGCCCACGGCTCCAAACAGACTGCATGCATTGGCCACCCCATATTTCTCCAACAAGAAAAGAGTGCAATTCATTGCGCTTCATTGAACTGAGATCAATAGCAAAACAGAACTGCTCATGAGGTTCAACATGGCACATGGGATGAGAGGGAAAGAAAGACAACAAGTGTACAAACACAACCAAAAATCAAAGGTTTACCACTTTGACCACGTGTCACCTTAATCCTAGCTAAGAAAAGGGCGTTGGGTTAATGCACATACTGTCATTTTTCACTAATTTTGGGGACGTGGAAAAAACTGGGGGGTTTGCCCAAACCATCAGCGTGTCCGGAAACCCCCAAAGTCGATGGCCCCTGGTACAAACTACCCAATACTAAAGCCACCCACCATCTGTCTGTGTTGTATCCAACGGTGTACTCGAATGTACCCAAGGGAGAACCAAATTACGCATCTAGAGTACTAATATGCACAGCATCCCCAAACGGAAGTTCCAAAATGCTGCCCCCGACCCTCCTCTGCAACAACGGTAAAAAAACAATGAATTTGACGGAAATAACACCTCCAGTTGCTCTGACAGGGGCGTTGTTTGCGTGTGCCGGAAGAAGACACAAGCAGGTACCATTGCGTCGTGAATGTGCCAGTCATCAGGTGATTCCCAAAATCTCCACCTCCAAGACAAAAAGGAACCGCCAAATTCCAAGAAGTTGGAATTCTAAGTTCTAAGAAGTGGAGAAACAGGCCAGACTACTCAGGTCCACGCTCTGTGTGTACAGGGATCGGCTTAGAGGAAGTGCGGAAACAACACCTACTGTTGTTCTGACAAGGGCTTTGTTCTCGCAAAGGGCCTCAAAAGGTCAGATGTGGACCGCCATTGAGTCCATCTGCGCCTGCCTTCGGACTGCCATCATTGCCATTCCAGTTCCAAAAGTATCATGTGCTGCAATCAGTTCATCTGGTCCAGATGTTTAAATCCCTCTTCCTCCTTCTCTTCCTATGCTCGCAAGGGGGGGAGGGCGGTTCGAGAAGCTGCCGACAGACAAAATTTGCACTGCATGCGCACTGCGTGCGCACTACGCCAGCAGCACTCCCTGAGAGTTGTTGACCCGGATGTGAGAAATCCCAGGGCTGACTTATGTACTGCCCGAAGATCACACCACAAAGCCCATGCAAAAGGATCAGACTGCCCCAGGACATTGGCGTTTGCTTCGAGCCGTGACATGAAGGCTGAAGCGTTCGACCCGTTGATGCAACAAGGGGACAAATTGCGCTGTACATCCACAAAAAAAAAACAACAACAATGGACTGACACACTCCCGTTTCTTTGTGAACAAATGACCAGACAATGACATCCCGTTGCTGAATGTCTGGGATGACAACGATAACCGGAGTTAGGAAGCGTAACGAATGGGGCGTGGCAGCCTCACAGCTAAAGCCAGGCAGAAGGGTTTGCAATCACAGCAGCACTGGGGCAGAACCCGCTGGCACAGACGGTCCAGCGCTTCAGAATCTCAAGAAACTTCACGAAACCAACAGAGTGTGTATATGTCTGGATCTCAGGCGCAATCCTGCATTCCAAATCTGGATGGAAGCGTTGGTCCACAGACTCGAACCGATATTGACGTGGGTTTTGGTGTCAGTGTTGGTGTCAGTGTTGGTGTCGCCATTGCTGGCGACCAGAAGGAACCGCAACACATCGGCAGAACATGACAGCGCACAAAATACTGCCACTTCCCCCATTCCCTTATCTGGGCATTCCCCAGACTTGAACGAAGCAGTGTTTTGCTGCTCAGCGCATGATCTTTGAGACACCTCCTTATTCATCCACCCCCCCCCCATAAAAAACAGTACCGCATGGTGCGTCGTGCTGCGCGCTCGGGCATCCTTTGTGACCCAGTGGGCCGGAAAGGACCCACAGTAACGGTTTGTTGGTACTCACGGTGGTCCAGCAGAGGGGGGGGGGGGTTCTTATGTTTGGCTGTCAGCACCTGCGCATAGCAGAGCGAAGATTGTCGGCCTGAGATGCTCTGCCGCTACGGTGGTGCTTTCATTGATGCGGGTGCTGTCTTGGCATTTGGTATTGGTGCTGGGACTGGTACGGGTGTGGACGTTGACATGAGCGTTGGCATTCCCGTGAGGTGGCCGTGGACATCGATGCAAATGTGGGTGTTCACAGTGGCATTGGCATAGGCATTGCCATTGGTGTGGGTGGTCATGTCGCGAACGCACAGGAACGACCTGTACCGTGCGCATGGCAGCCAGTGCCCAGCCGGTGAAATGCACCGCCGGTCTTGCATCTTGACATGACAAGAAGCATTTTGTGTTTCGGCACAGGGTAATGGGTGACTCACAGACATTTCCCCCTCCCCAATCACCACCCCCTCATAGAACCACACACAGCCCGGAGGCACACCCCCACAAACCACAACCAAGTGCGTCAAAGTGTACGCACCAACCGACAAACCCACTACACCTTCAAGGTTCACTCCCCGTCTGCGTCCTTCCTGTATCATCTGAAGCAACGAACACTTGCTCCTGTTTGATTTTCTCTGCCGTTCCCTGGCATATGTCTCTGTGTCCCTGCGTCTCTGCTTCCTTTCTTCGCACGGAGGTGCACGCAGCCATAATAATCATCGTGAACGGTGTTAATGCGGCATCGTATCGCATGGCAAGGCATCGCATCGGCTCGGACTGTATTGCATTGCGCAGTACCGCCCGTGGTCAGGACTCAATGCAGGGCCCTCTGGCTCACGCATCATGTGCGATGACAGCCGTGGCTCGTGACCGCGCTAACTGCGATGCGAAACAAGGGGACTTTGACGAGAATTGGAGGAGGGTTTGCAAGCGGCAGGATCGCATGGACCCGGAAAAATAAAAGTGGTGCAAGTGGCACTGGGGCCTATTGCATCTCAAGGCACCCGAATGCCAATGCATCAACTTGCGCCTGGCCAACGGCTGTCGGATCACCGGGAGTGACAATACCACCGGCGCAATGGTCCACTCAGTCAAGCACCAGCGGCCGCTGGCGTCAGACGACCGCCGACGACCGCGCGTTGTGGAGTCGCATGGATGTGCCTCGCTGGCCTACGAAAGGGCGTCCGCCATGCCCCAGCCGGGAGCGTCCGCCAGACTTGATCTGCGGCCTGGGGCACTGGTCCGGGTTTGCCGCGGGAGCGGCGAGTACTGAGTGGCAAATGGCACGGGGCTGATGGGCTGTCGTTGATGCAAAAAAAAAACAACAAAACTGCGAGCCTGCGGTAAAAGGCGGACCTCGACAATGCGCCAGCCGCCGGGTAGCTGCTGTCGGGCACCGGCCAACCGGCCAACGGCGTCGAATGACCATCGCCGTCAGTTAAGCACTAACCGCCGTCGGTTCAGCGCCAACCGTCGTCGGGTAAACGATTCCTGCTACGCAAAAACCAACGACCGTCCGGAGTGAAGGAAAAAAAAACATTCTCTCATTCCCAAAGCACAGCCCCGTCGGAACGAGTCCTCAGTACCCCCGCCGAACACCCCCGTCATCTGCGGTCGGCTGTCCTTACGGGGGAAAAAAAGAGAAAAGCGTTCGTAACGCCAACAGAAACGAACGTTCACGGGGATGCACTCTGTGTCATGGTCATGGGACCTTCTCTAGATCAAAGGTTGGCGGTTGGCGGTTGGTGGCGGTTGGTGGCGGTTGGTGGTTGGTTGGCGGTTGGTGGTCCCTGGGGGCTGTCCTTGAGGGAGGTCCTTAACAAAAACAAACATCTGGCTTCTTAAAGACACCGCTGCTGGGGCCGACTAGGGCGGCGTGAGACCCGGCGGGTGCAGCCTGCCGATGAACTTCACCGGGGGATTCGTGGCACGCCCCCCATACTGTTTGGGCAGCACTTGCGGGTCGATCAGCTCCGGCAGGCGCTGCTCGTACTCCGCGCCGAAGAAGTGGATCTTCTCGGCGGTGCGGGGGGCCACCCACGGCTTCACGACGGCCCAGAGCTTCATGAAGAGCCAGTTGGCGTGGATGAACCACATGTTCGCCAGGCGCTCGGGGAAGTAGTTGTCGATGATGGTGAGGGAGTTCTTGAGGCAGGACAGGTCGGAGTTGCTGTACCCGAAGCCCTCAAGGTCAACCAGCACCGAGAACTGCGCCACGCCCTCGCGCAGGCCGTGGAGCGCCCCGTCCAGCCACATCACGATGACGTGCTTGGTCTCCTCCGTCGGCCACTTCTTCTGATGGTATCGGGCCCGAATTACGAGCACCTGCAGAGCATTTGGGAGACTGAAGCCCCGGATACTTGGCGACGGTATCCTCCCGCGTCACAGGCATGCGGTCATTGCAACCCAAATCAGTACCGAGGGTTGCCTTGGGTTCACCGCAGAAGCGCGGTTATTGAATGCTTCATGGGCTGTCTGGGTCAGCTCAATCCCTCCCACGGGCAGTGGCGGGGGGGGGGGGGTGATGTGGGACGCAGGGAACGGCGCAGGAGTGCCAAAGAGAGCGGAGATGTGGGCAAGGGATGCTGCCGATGGACGCATGGGGAAGGGCGGCGCGCGCGATGAGTTGCGGGGGACGTGCCGTGTGGAGATGGAGAGGCGTGGGTGAGGCAGGGGCACAGCGGGCCAATGGCGATGGCTGCAGGATAGCGAGAGGCAGGGCACCGAGGCATACCGCCCCCTCCGCCCCCATGGGCAGCCCCCCCCCCCCCCCATGCGCGAGGACACAGACCGGACCCTTCCACTACAACTCTACCGTAACCAGAGGGAAAATCTTCTTTGGCACGGTGGATTTTTCGTGGGTCCGTTTGCCCAGCGCGCCCGGCATCCAAATCTCTGTTCTAGTGATCTATCCCAATGCCTCACCCCCAAACATCACTCCCTCCTCGAGCCCAGGCCACCGAACCCCTGCCGTCTCGGGGGCCCACGTGTGGGCGGAATGGCTACATCACCCCTGCCTTCTCGGGGGTCCCCAACAAGGGGACAAAAAATGGGAAAAAAGGGAGACAACTGGGAGAAGAAAGGGGAAAAGGTTGCCCGGTGCGCCCGGCGCGCTAACGCACTCTCTTCAAGTGAATCCGCCCCCCCTGTGTGACATTCCGTCTGGTTGTTGCTCTTTTACGGGGCCCTGGACAGTCACCCGTTCTTCCGTTCGCATGTTGCGTCGGGTCACTGCGTTCTGTCGGCCGCTGCGGCCGGTGCTCTTGCTGGTGTCGTTTCCGCGTTCGCGGAGCCCAGTAGTTGGTGTGTTGGGGCTGTGCTGAATGTGGCATGGTGTGCCGTTTGCGCGTCAGCGGCGCCCAATAATTGGCGTATTGAGGATGTGCTGGTTGTTGCCGGGGTTGTTTGACTGTTTTTGCTGTCCACACACCTCTATCCACAGGCCGTCCGTGGCCTGCCCCCCCTCGAGGGGACTGTGCAAGGGGGGGGGGGGGGGGGGAAGGCGCGCACCTTGTGGTCCTGCTTATCGAAGAAGTCGAGGTACGCCGCCCCGCATGCGGCGCGCTTTTGGTTCTCGGGCAGCGGCGGCCCGTTTGGGTATGTCTCCCTGCGCCACTGCAGGTACGAGAGCATGAGCCCACTGGACTTCTCGATGTCGAAGTCGCGCGCCACGAGGAAGCGCAGGAAGAAGGCGTCGTCCTGCTTCTCATGGGCCCCGAAGATCTTGTAGGATTGGGCGGCGCCGGCAGGCACCCGCTGCCGCATTTGCTGGATGGCCTCCTGCTCCGTCGCGGCGGCAGAGCCCTGCGCTTCGTCGGGCCGTTGTGGCGGTGCGGCGCCGTCGAGTCGTGGCGTTGCGCCGTCGAGCTGTGTTGAAGGGCGGGACGTGTGCGAATCTGCGACAGAGGGCCGGGCGGTGTCTTGTGCACGGACCTCCGGCTGACGTGCACTGCCCGACACCGAGTCTCGCTGTGGCGTTGGGGGGGCAGCCTCTCGCGGTTCGGGCTCCCAAGACCACGGTATCTCGGGGGATGCGGGGGTGGCGGGTGTTGGGTCGCTGTCGCTGCTACGGGACTGAGCGGGCGGTCGGGCGGTGCTTGGGGTGTCGTCGGAGTACACCAAATACCCGTACCCAGCGGTGACCACGGCCCACCCCAGAAGCTCAAGCCCGGCCAAGGACGTGAGAGAGAGCCACGCCACCAAACCGATCCAAACTGTAGGGTCGCTGGTATCTATCATCTCCGCCGGACGACGCGCATGGGGGGCCTCCATGGCCGAGTGTCACGGCAATGTTCAAAGAACTCTCAAAGATAACATGGAAAAACCGCTCCTGACAAAAACGGAAGCCGGATGCATGCAGACCTTAGGGGCACCTGCCTCAGCCTCGACTCCCACAACATCCACTATCCACCTCCACTGACGCCTCTGCACCACCGCCTCATCTCACCTCCAAACTTGTCCTGCCACCTCCGCAAGAAGGGGGGTTGGAGGGTAATTTTGCATAATGGGGCTTTGGGCATAATTTGCATCAGGTATACTTTGTATATGTGTACAAGTGTGCAACCACCATTTGGCGTTGGTTCCATACTCGGCACTTTGTTTGCTGTTGTGTGTGTTCACTTTGATCACGGCTGTTTGCCCCTTTCATCAATGGACAAATTTTCAAAGCCACCAGTTGTCACCCAGCCACCATCAGATCAGCTTGACAATGTGCGGCATTTGACCAACATGCGCATGTTGAATGGTGGTATGGAGGGCAGCTTCAATGCCCCATGAGACCACCTATGTTTGTAGGTAAGAAAGCCTGGGTAGCGGCACACTATTAGACCACAGTCACACTTCTGAGCCCATTGCTCTGGCTCGTCTCTGCACTTTTCACTTGCATAGTTCTGCATAATTTTGCATGTGACGCATGAGCGATTCGACAGCTGCGACATTCCTATGATGTCTGTACGTCGCAATCAATCATCGTCACTTGATTCGGTTCCGTTGATATTCATTTGGCTGCTGCCCATGCCCTTCTCCTCCTCATACAACTCAAGACGGAATGCACCCTTAACCATTTGCACACATGCTGCAGCGAACTGGAACACCCTCTGTCATGCGCCTCCCGGCGCCCCCCACGCTCCACAAAAATTACCTGTCAACCGCCTCCAAAAAGAGATGGGTGACCTGGTAAAAGATCAGGTGTGTATTGCCATAATGGCGCAATGCTTACTGCAGCACTGGGTGTGAGCTCTTTCTGTTTTATGAGGTACTTCAGCACTCACGGTCAGACTCTGAAATCGTCCCCTTTGAAATACAGCTGAGCGTCTTTCCACAGTAGACTGGACAGGCAGCCACATGTAAAGCATCGTCATGCACCCTGCAACCACAACCGCAACCACAACCACAGCGACGAAGACGACAACGACGACATTAACGGCAGCATCAGCATGGACCACATTGCAATGTGGCGTGTAAGAGTCATTCGTCAACACAGAGCTCCTCGTGTGGGGCATTTCGTCCTTTCTGTGAAGTACTAAGCACCAGTCTAGTTCTCAGCGTACGCGCATTTCTTCATCTTCATCATCTTCTGATTTTGGTCCTGCTGCCGTTGCTGTTGCCGCCTAATGCCATGAGCCAATCCCATCTTCTTTGGGGCTGCAGTCAGCTCCAACCCACATCCCCAGCCCTTCTGTCCCCTCCGCAAACCATCAGCTTCAGGACTCTACAGTCAGCACCGCCAGATGAACGCAGGTTCCCGCTGTTCCTGCGAGGGAGGACCAAATTTGCCTGACTACCTGGTCTACTTTGCAGAGTTCACTGTGCAGTGCGCAGAGTGAATGGTGCCATGTGCAGAATGCACAATGCCCCTACGTCAGGGCACGCGCAAACCAACAACGGTGAGTGTGGAGCGCGACCCAATGCAGAACGCACAATGCGCAGTGTGCAAAATGCAGAGTGCACCGTGCCGAGCGTACGCATTGCGTGGAATGCATCCTCGTCGTCCCCGCAGCAGCTCAGTCTCGGTGCTAAATCTGGAGCGGGGTCCGGACCGGCGATGCGCCACCTTCGTTTCGGAAAGCAACGTCTAAACCCCCCGGCCGGTCTCGGAACCTGCCCCATTGACTGGGGATACCATGACTCCCTTGTGAGCCGCGGGCGCGGTATGCACCTGCAGTGATCGTGCCGTGTCGACGGCCTCGCATGGGAAGAGGAGCATCCGCCAAACCGCAGCCCGCCTTCATCATCCACAGGTCCCTACGTGCGATAACCCCCCGGATGCATGTGAGTAAATGGTGCTGCAACCCCCTCCCCCCCCCCAACCACCCACTACCCGCGCTCCCCAAGTGATCCATTTGCGCTTGGGAGCCACGTTGGTGCAGTGAAGCGGGTCTCTCAATCAACGGGACGGTGCCCGCGTTGGGTACCTCTTGGCCAAACGGGCGAGGCCACGCCGGGTGCTCCGTTTTAATGCTAAACTTCGATTTCTTTGACAACAATTGTAGGTCACAGGCCGACCCACTGGGGGGCCGGGGGGAGGCGTCCAGTTGTGTAGCCCTCAAGGAAACAGGGTACAGTGCGGTGGATAGGACTACGGGAGCGGATCCAAATTCACAAAGCGGACAGAAAGATCACGAAGGGGCTTACTCTTCACCACCACCGTCCGTAACTGTGGAAGCAGCCGGAAATATGACGTTATGAGGGCAACAGCGTCTTGCACAGAATTGATACCAGAAATACCAGATATGTCAACGTAGATGACGTCCCAGGCCCCCAGTGTCTTGATGCCATGAAGGTCCCAGCCGTCAAGCACGACCCACTCTACATTGAAGCCTTGGCCTAATCGGATGGCCTGGTCAATCGAAGACGCTGCCACATCACTCCCCACAACACGACCGGACTTGTTGGCCTGCTTGATGAGCTTTGTGGATTTGCCCATCTGGCATCCAATCTCCAGCACATGATCCCCATCCCGAATCACATGCGGGATGGTGGACCTGTATTCCAATACACCGGTGGCGCACACCACCTTGTGTGCAGTCACCGGTGAAATCGCAGAACCGATGCGCGGTGGTGCACTGCCGTCCCTTTCTTCGCCCCTCTCAAGGTACAGCCGCTGCACCTTTTTCCCTTCCGTCAGAAGGGACGAGTCCATCAGCATGTGTGCCAGCTGCTGAAGGGCTTTGCTCCGACAAACGATCGTTCGCAAGGGAAACCCTCGGCAAAAGTTGTTGGCCAGCGCTATGGAGTCCAGCAGCGAGTCGCGACCAGAGAACCGCGCGACATCCAACACAACCACATCAAAAGCAACTCCAGATTCGATCAATGCTCGCAAATCCCAAGGATCAATGTTCAGCACTTCAATGCCTGAAAATCGCAGCGCGGTAGCCAGCCATTGTCACAATGGAGCACACAATATTAATCACCCCCTACTTTGTGTGGTTTCCAACTCTCATAATCCGCCAATTCAGCGTCTAAACCTCCCAGGCGGCGCACAGAGCGAACCAACCGGGGCCAAACAGGGTCTACCTGCGGTTCCTTGGGGCTGCGGCATGACCTATCCTAAGGTCGTTCCCAAACTTGGAAATCTCAAACAAGTGTCTTTGGCCCGCTTCGAGACCGTGGTGGCCTGTTTTGGCCCTCTAAATTCTCAAGAATCCTTAGCCAAGTTGTTGCGCTGTGTGCACACTGCGCGCACCTGCCGGGGAACTCACCCAAGATCACCTGCCACCTGTCCGATAGCACGGCAAAGCAGCAAAGCCCACAACATAACAACACAACTGCCTTAAAGTTGGTACTCTTTTGTACCTATGAACAAACCACTCAGTCTTGTAAGGTACAACTATGCAGTGGCATGCAAGATGCACACATGTTCAATTGGCAAGTGCCACACTCAGATGTATCACCAGGACGGTGACCACGCAATTGGAAACAAACACTGCCATCATGTTCCTCCTCCTCAATGGTACCCTCCTGCGGTGCCAACACAGACTCAGGCACGTCAGGCCAAGGTTCATAGGGCTGATACCTAGTCTCCCTGCGAATACAAAATTCAGTAGGACGGAGCAAAATACGCAAATGGCCGTGCAGCTCCGCTACAGAGCGTGTCCACACATTGCAGACAATCCTCCATTGCCACAAGCGTGCAAAGAGGTGCTCCACCCTTGCGCGATAGAAGCCATGGATATTGTTATATTCTTGTTGGGCTTCACTCAAAGTTGCCCGCCCAATAGAAGGTACAACAGTGTGCAAGCGGCCCTTATAAGTGCCATCATCAGTACCTACTTCAAAATTGAAAGGAAGCTTGAAAAAAACCCATCATGGAACAAAAAACTTGTGGAAAGGGGCCAGAACTGCGGGTTCCACTATTTGCTGACATACAAAACTTTGCACTGTGTGCACGGCATTCCCCTTGAAAATGGGCCACATTGGCCAAAACAGGCCCAAAATGCATTGTTTGAAAAATCGTTCCACGTACTCTCCGATTCTCAAACAGCCATTTTCAGCCTGATTTGGGTTCGTGGTGACGCATTTTGGCACAAACCTCTCAAAAATCCTTGCAAATGACCAGGCCAAAATGAGCCCAAAATGCAAGCAGACCATATTCGACCAGATTCAACCCTACCCTTCCCACAGACCCTTCCCTGTAGACTTTTCCCTGCAGCTCACAGGTACACACATGCAAGAGAAGAAGAGGTAAGCCGCATACCCGACTTTGGTTGCGGGGATCTCTGGTCTATCGTGAGGCTGATAACCTGTCCATTTACTGTCAGCGCCTTCACGAAGTCGAGGACCTCTGCATCCAAACCTGCCGAGGAGTGAAGCAGAGGGTTGTGAGTGACGGGATTAGGCCAAGAGCAGTGTCCGGCACGTGGCAATTAGTCCGTTGCAGGCAGTGGGTGGCTGGCGGGTTGCAAGCAGTGGGGAACAAGTGACAAGGAAGTGCCCATGCCAAGCAACAAAGCATTGACCAGTGGCAAATAATGTGCAGCCCAATTGCCACAACTCACCAAACCGAGACGTTCATAGCAATGTGAATATTGGATATTCCCCGTCAGCTGGAGGGAGTGTGCCTACATCAAGATTGCGTACAAATCCACGACAACCCCCTGGGCTGTAGTCACAACGTGTGGCGAAATACGGAGTCATGTGCAAAAAAGGACACTAATGATTGTGGGCTGAATGGGGGTGAACCCTGGAGGCGGTGCGCCGTCCTCTAACATGGTAACAAGAGGGCTCCGGCATCTGAGGCATCTACCAAAAGGTCTGGAGAGGGGGTCGAAAATACTGAGATTCTCAACAGGGCGGTCTTTGCCCGTCCACACCTCCCCAAGCCTCCCAAGTGGGGTTGTCGAAGGGGCATTCATTTTCTTGTCCTTCGTCGGGAGGGCGGGTGTCGTGGGTCAGGACTGTGGGTTAGAGTGGTGACGGGGGCTCCTCCTCATCAATGTCAATTATTGCCTGTGGTTTGTGGTTGGGTTTTGATGTCTTACTTTTCGGGGCAGGCTTAGATTTCGGGGGAGTGGGGCAGAAGCTGTTGGTATTGAAGGGGTCCTGGTTAGGATCGAAGCGGAGGTTGGCACGACAACGTCAATGACGTTGGTCGGCTGATGTGTGTGCCCAGGATTATGTTTCGGGTTAGGTTTAGGTTTGGGGGGAGGGTAGCACGGGACATGACTGCTGCTGTTACGACCGCTGCAAACACTGTTGCTGCTGTGCAGTTACTGGTGGTGCTGCTGCAATTGCTGCTACCGGGTCTGGGGTGAGGTTTGGGATCTGTGCGGGGCTTCGGTTTAGGTTTACGTGCGTGTTCCTTCGCTTTTTCCACCTTTTGTCCTGTCCTCGTTTTCTGCATCTGTCCCCCAAGAAGAACAAAAATCACTCTCCTCCTGCCTCTACCTCTGCAGTCTGCAGAACACAAACCGATGCACATTACGACGTCGCCTTCCCGGATATAGTCCCCCAAATGAGTGAACAACCCCTTCTTCGTGGGGGTGCAATAGACTTTTTTCTGTCGGACGCTCGGACGTTGGACCCTTGGAGCAGTGC
This sequence comes from Eutreptiella sp. 'Long Island Sound 2002', assembly GCA_964036045.1. Taxonomy (NCBI): domain Eukaryota; phylum Euglenozoa; class Euglenophyceae; order Eutreptiales; family Eutreptiaceae; genus Eutreptiella; species Eutreptiella sp. 'Long Island Sound 2002'. The sequence goes on from OZ038396.1 coordinate 46,035,621, forward strand.
CTGAGAAGAAGGAGCAGAGGAAATCGGGCTGGGAGGGGGGGGGGGGCAGAGTATGACGAGGGCACCAGGGGTTGTCCATTGGGCAGCGACCTAAAACATGTACTGCCCGCGAGTAGCTAAGTTCTGTCACCAGGGCCTAGTGCAGGGGCCTTGGGCACGCTTATGAGACACAGCGTCCAAACCATGGGTGGTCACTGCACACGACCAACCAGGGGGTGGACTCACACGAGTGCTTAGCTCCAAGGCACGGACAGCCCGGAGTGAAGTCCTCAAACGGGGAGCCCCTCAGCAGCCAAGAAAGCAAAAGAGCAACAACGCAACACATTCACCCCAGAACAACCCCAACAAACACCAGTGAAAGGTCAGTTTGTAGATTTGGAGACATGTGCAAAAGTGCCCGGTGCCCCTGGCACCACCCAACTGTGAGTGGGACAACCCGACAGCCACAATGGGATGCAAGGAGCGACATGCTACCCCCCCGGCGCCGCACACCAGAAGCAGTGAGCATGCCAGCAGAAAAAGAAAGAGCCCGAAACTGGGAGGAGCGTAAGCAGCAAAACAACTAGGCACAAGTCTGCCCCACACACGGCAGTGAGACGAGCCCCAACCGGACACACAACAAGACACAAAGGAACTATGAGGTGCGAGCACTGCAGCAACCACCAAACGCGGCGCACGCGGAGCGAGCCATCAGCAACCCCCCCCCTCCCCCTCCCTCTACAAGGTGCCCACGTACTCCATAAGGGCGGGGGCTGCGCCCCGCGCGCCGGGAGGTGCCCGCCACGGGGGTGGCAACAGGGCCATGAACAGCCAACTGCGCACGGGGCAGTCCATGTCGTACGGAGATGTGAAATCCTCGTACGGGGGGGGTAGGCGGGTGGGACAGGAGGGGGTGCGCGACATGGGCACCCGGGAGCGCCACCAGACAGGGGGAGGAGCAACACAGACACACAGAACGCGGGAGCCACACCAAGAGGGACAAGGGCGGGCACACCAGACAAGGAGGAGGGGCACAGCAAGGCAGGAGAGGCAACCAGAACAGCGAGAACAGGGAACCAGAATGGAGCGTATGGTGGAGTGTGCGAATGGGAGGCAGCGACAATAAAGGGGATAGCTTGGCCAGCCAGCCCCATCGCTACCGGGTGCCAGGGCAACCCCTGCTCAACCGGCATCAGGTGGGGGGTGTCTCCCGCAGCCCAGATGGGCTGTTTGCGCAACAAGAGCGGGAGCCCATCAGGGGCAGACCAGCCGCGAGGGGGAAAAGGACATGTGGTGGACGGCCCGGACAGCGCGTGGAGGAACAGGGCACCTGAGCCTCACAGAAACACAGCGAGGCAGGCTATGGACGGCCTGTAGATAGAGGTGTGTGGACAGCAAAAACAGTGAAACGACCCGCCAACAACCAGCACATCCTCAATACGCCAATTATTGGGCACTGCTGACGCGCAAACGGCACACCATGCCACATTCAGCCCCAACACACCAACTACTGGGCTCCGCGAACGCGGAAACGACACCAGCAAGAGCACCGGCCGCAGCGGCCTACAGAAAGCAGTGACCCGACGCAACATGCGAAGGGAAGAACGGGTGACCGTCCAGGGCCCCGTAAAAGAGCAACAAACAGACGGAATGTCACACAGGGGGGGCAGAGTATGACAAGGGCACCAGGGGGAGGTGCGGGGAGGTGAAGGAGGATGTGGGGCGGATCAGAGTGTAGAACAAGTGTGGAACACAGTAAAGCGTAGGGCAGGGCCGTTGAGGCAAATGCACTGTCAATGCACCAGCAAATCGCACGTCTATACAGCACACTACTCGAAAACACGCTGCGCGGTCGGCGATACGGGTCAGATGTCATGCTTGGTCACAAGTTGTAATAGAAGCAGAATGAGGGCTGGGGCTGTGGTCAGGGGCTTGGGTATGATTGCAGTTGGAGGTTGGGTCCAGAGTCACATGCAAGGTGTATGGCAGGGGGGACACTGCCCTACCACCCACTGCACTACACTACACTGTGCTACTCTTCTACACTACCTGCCATACACCACTCTACTACCCTTCTGTCACTGCCCAGTGCCCCCTGCATTCGCCTGGTGGGTGGCCTCCAGGTTTCCCCTACTCCCCTCTTTCCGCCGATATCCACACACTTACACACAGCGCGCGCACTAGACACACAGCCCTTCCGTGTACCTGTACCCGTGGGTAGACATCCCGGCCATTGCCTTTTGGTAACAGTGCCTTCAGCACACCACACCACACTACTGATTACTCTACACTACACTACACTACACTCCATTCCATTCCATTCCATTCCACTCCAATTCACTCCACTTTGCTGCACTTGACACTCAACACACACACTGACTACTGATGCAGCAGCTTGCACCATTCGTAAGTCGACTTCGAGCAACTGCCTAAACAGATATCCCACACATGCAAATACCTTTTTTAGTGTCCGCTTCTGCCTCTCCTGTGGTGCCAGCCATTGTCATGTATGTTGAAAGCATTTCGCATGCGGCATCTAAAATGAGAGTGTATGGCGCGGTGCTTGCGACACTCTGCACCAGGCAACGTCAACAAAGTGGCCACTACCAGGTGAGTCTCGGGGAAACCATTCGACAGAAGGGCGCACAAGAATACTAGATGCTCCCAAAAGCACCCTCCCCATCCCAAGCAACCATACCAGTCCTGTATGGACCACAGGTTGTCACACGTGCATGCAGCATCCACGAAGGAAAAATGTTTCCACTGGTTGGTGCTACAACTTGTCACTCTGGCAAGAGCTGTCACAAAGCCGGTGCTGTTACCAGAATCAGTCCGCTACAATCCACTACATGTGCACCGTGCTGCAACAGAGCCGATACTACCGATGGTAAGACGCCTGCTGTCACTCTGAGCAATGCCGTAGCAGTCCGAGACGTGACACTGCAACTGGGGTTCGCAAGTACAAGACCTACAGGTCCCTATCAGACCTACAAGGCCTATCAGTACAGTGGTCCCAACCGTCGCTGACAAAGCAAAAGGGAAGGAAATCATATTAAGGAGCAATAGTCCATGGGGCTTCCACCCATTCCAGCCCCCAAACTCACCCAAGGGGCAAGTCGCGCGGGTTTTTGGAGAGCTGCCGCCCTGTATGACAAGAGGCTCCTCCCTCCGTCCTTTAGGTTGCCTCACGTGAGGCCCGTCCATGCTTCATGAGCCCTGCCGCACTGTTGGGAGACAGAGTACTCTCCTGCATGCTGTACAGCATGGTGGAGTGTCGTGCATGGGGATCACGAACCCACCCCTGGCCCTGTCGGGCCATGCCAGGCAATTCCGTGCAGAGACGCTGTGCTCCGCGAAGAGAGGGAAAGGTAAAGGGGTTAGGGGGGCACTCCCCCACGGAGGGTGGGACAGAGTACTGGACTTCGTACTGACCCATGTCCTCATCGCACTCACGATGAGTGCTGCCCGCTCGTGGGGCAGACATCACACTTTCAAAAAGTGGCGCCAGCAGGGTGGGGGGCAGGTCGGGGGGGGCAGAACACCGGACTGCGTATTGTTGCACGTCCTCATCAGACAAAGCAAAAGGGAAGCCGGATACCTGTCTTCCTGGACCCACTTGGAGCAGCAAAACGCTTTGCAAGAGTGACGCCTGCGAGTACCACCAGCATCCCCAGGCCCACAACGGCAAGCGGCATGCGATGGACCTGAGGACGCCCCAGACGCAGAGAGACAGAAGGGTAGGTCCCGCTGCACGCCAGACGCAGCCCTTCAAACTGTACCCAGTTCGCATGTTCCCTCTCCACTCCATTTGATTGCGTTGGCTGAACATGTGATCGGCACGACATCCGTGGTCAAGTCACAAAGGCCTCCTGGGCGGCAGGGATGGCATTCCCTCCGCCCACACAAGCCCTCCTCACAACAAACATGTCATATGAACCCCCCTCTCCCGCAGAGGAACAGCCTCGGGGGTTACGGTTGCCCGGCGTGCAAGTGTCTCAAAGTTCAGTCCCAAAAAAAACCGTCCACTGAAAAACGTCCTGTTTGCCCGTTTGACCACCGGGTGGTCGTTGGACAATGTTTTAAGGCAAAAAGGCGCCGTTTGACGAGGGGCTAGTCGTTGCGCGAGGCGGTCCCGGTGCAACAAGGCGGGGGGGGGGGGGGAGGATTCCTTAGATAAGCCTCCAAGCAGGGCGGTCCTTAACCCAATGACCGCACCGCCTGTGGAGGGGGCAACAAAGCAATACACACAATAAAGCTTGGTGGTACATCCCTCTGAAATTTGTCATTGGTAAACCCCAAAAACATCCGGGCCGTATCGGGTCCCCAAGGTGGGGAGGACTTGCATAGCCCATGGGTTTGCAATGGTCGGGTGGGTTTCGGCTTGCCTGGCAAACATTGCCTGGCCCCCGCGCTAATGTTCCCTCTCACACACAAAGCCTCTCGCCAAAATCCCACCACAGAATCATCCCGCCCCAGCCCCACTACAAATGTGACGAGCTCTTTGCCCACCTGCCGCTTCATCCCAAAGCCCACTCCACTCTCAACCAGAATGGGCGAATGCGGCACTGCACGAAATGAATACCAGCGCCCTCTGGATTGAGCTGATGATGACTGGTCGCGGGTCAGCTGCAGCGGGTGTGGTCTTGAACGTGCGGGCGGCTCCAACGGCAGGGGGTGCAACGGCAAGACTGGCCCTGCCGCCAATTGCCGAGGGGCGTTCGGGTATTGCAAGCTGCCGAATACGAGGCATCACTGGACTCTGGTGAACACTATTGAGCAGGGGCGCGGAAGGCCCGGCAACACAACACAGTGCAACCTCTACGACGATGACAGCAAGGAGAACCCAATGGCGACGCCGCGGCGAACGCGGGGCGGAGACCAAAAGGGGAGGCAGGGCTTGGAATCGGCGTGTGGCAGACATGGATGCGGCTGTGAAGGAAGAAATTGAGGTAGTGAGGAGGACCAGTACTGAGCAATGAGGCTCGCAGTTGGGCCACAACACTGCGTGCAGGGCATCTGCGATATGCCCACGCCAAGAAACCTTACCGATTCACATTCCCATTTCGGCATTTCCCCATTTCCGCCTGCCAAGATCCACCTCTCCTCATGCCTAAGCCCTTCGGCGGCACAGCGTTCCGGGAGTGTTCCGAGGGAGTGTTTGCCCCGCACGCACCGCGCGCCCCACGCACGGATTATCCCCAGAGCGTGCCCACATTGAATGCTCCCAAATGGCAGGAAAGGGGGAATCTTGCCCAAAGCATGCACCTGCGAAACATGAACCAAAAAAACCCATAGGATCCGGAAAATCAGTGACACAAATGATTCACAGTTGGTGCACCTCGGTTGTACACAAACTGTGAAGTCAATTGCAGCGATGTGGTTCCCTACCGTCCCTCTTTGCAACAAAGCAACATGCACTGACGTGCAAAAAATGCCTAAAAGATGCCCTGAATGCCCTGTGCATGCCCTGCGTAGTAGGCTCCCCTCTTGAGGGGCAGATAGGGCATAGCATGGGTGAGCCAGGAAGACAGTGGTGTCGGGACTTGTTGAGGGGTTCCAATTCATGTGTAGGTAGATGGGTCCAGTTTCTTTCTGTTGTGGTGCTTCCCTCATGACATCTTTGTGTCTATGGCATGGGGGGCGTGGGGGCCGGAGGGTTGGCATGATGCCTGCATGGATTGCTGTTTGAGGCTGGCAGCACCTATGAGCCTCTCGCCACTTACCCGTGCGCTTTCGTCGAACCTATTCCCTAAGAATGCGGCAGTGAAGGTGGCCTCTCACCACCTAGTGCCTTAGATCTACTGGTCTTGCCTATCCTTATCTCCTTGCATGCACTCCCCTCCTTTCCCCGAGTAGGTTGTGTAAATGGACCCCCCAGACTGTCCCTGTTTCACTGCTCTATGTTAGGTCCACAAAGAGGAGGGCACCGACCCTCGCCAAGGGCTAGGTGTGTCTACACGGACACCCCATACTAATGGCGAAGGAACCCTCCCCAACAGCTGTTGTTGGGCCTTGGGGTGTCCATGTGCGGGGTCACTGCCGTGATGAAGGCACATCATAACCTTCCACCTGCCCTTTCCTACACTCAATGCTCCTTGTGGCGAACACATCACGTTTCCCCCACCCCACACCCCATCTCCATGTATGCATTGTGTGTGTGCTGTATGTCCATTCCCCTCTCATGGCATGTGTGCCACTTGGGATGATAGGTGGGGTTTTGGTTGGTGCTGTAGTCAGTGATGGGGATTTGGCCGCTTGCTTGTTGGCCTAAACATCCCGTCATGCGTTGAAAGGAAATCCATGATGAAACTGGTATAATTTGGTGCTAGACATAGTGGTACACTGAGCCATGAGTGTTTCGAGTCACATCCCAAGATTCATCACCCGAACGTCAAACTGCGAAAGCTGCGGCAAAAAAAGAGGTCTAGTGGTTTCCCGATTTGGCCACAGGTTTGGGCTAATGCAACATAAATGTGTCACAGGGAGACAACCAGTCTAAGTGGGCAATGAACAGGCCAAGGAGGAGTCATCACCCGAATGCCAAACTGCGATGTCCGGGGAAAGTAAAGAGGGCTGGCGGTTTCAAGACTGGGCCGAGTGGCTTGAGTAAAGTCAACACAAATGATTCAAAGGGAGGGAGGCCAAGTGTTGAACGGTAAGTCAAGGAGGAGCGGGGGGGGGGGGGGGGGCGGGAATGGGTGGTCGGACTTTGTTTTCATGCTTTTCCCTCATTCTTGAATTCTGCATTAAACTCTGAGCATTGAGCATAGAGGAATGGGGGTAAAAAGAAGGTTTTTGTCCCCATATTAACGGCTTCCAATTTCCAGTGTACCCCACAACACAACGATTTTGGGCCTCCTGAAGGGGGGAAAGGGTATCGGTGCAGGGATGCGCTCTGCAGCCCCCATGCATGGAGACACATTTGACAATTGAGATACACCTGAGGCACACACTTTTAAAACTTGAGATAACAATGGATACCGTAATCAGGATTCTTGGGATGCACACTATCTGCAGAACTGATTTGCTGTTTGGTTAGCTCTTGCTAGAAACCTGATGCTATCCCGCGCTGCACTCCACCCCGGACCTGACTGAAGTGGAACTCTGGGGCTGAGCGTAGTTACGTAGGCACGGGGGATCTACCGTAAACAGATCTGGGCACCAGTATGCACAGCAGTGGGAACAGAGATCAGCGTGGGGGGAAATACCAAGATGCATCCCCCATGACTCTGTAGCATCCCCATCCAAGCAGTTGCATTGGGAACTCTATCCTGACTTTCCTCCGACTAGTGCCGTCAAAGTGCTTGGTAAAAGTCATGTTGGCCCCCTGGGTGAGCGTGCCTGGTGGGGGGGCCTGTTTTTCTTATTCCATGATCACCAAAGAAAGATATGAGGAAGTCGGACTTCATGCAATTCATCGGGAAGCGAGGGGACAACGCTTACCCCATTCTTCCAGCCCAGTGCACAAGCTGCGACCGCCACAGAGTATGACGTCTGGCGACTTCTGATGACTCCGAAATGCGGTCAAGGAGTGTTTTTTGTTACAACTGACAATCGTTCCGGCAAACCCACCGGAGTCAATTTCAAAGAGCTGAGGCCTTAGCAAAGCTTCAGGGCAGCAGAAGCGCTCGGAGCCAATCTCGAGGGTCCCATCCGGGAGTTTGTAGGCCTGAGGGATGCAAATGTCGTCCTGCTGACGGACATACTTCATCTCGGCATAGCCATAGCCCAGCTCCTCGTTGATGTCATGGGCAATTCCACACTCGGCAGCGGTGGAGAATGGAAAGCCACGCACGGCCAATACCTGCGCCAAGCAGTGCATCGAATAGCGTCCTCCAGTAACAGTTCTCGGAACGCTGTGGGCCACGTCCCAGTCCCACGCATCGTGCAGATGCGTGACTGGCATGTTAACCGCAATCCACTGCACTGCAATGCCATGGGACAGACCAGTGTCAACTGTGCCCAGGGCAGCTGGCAATCCAAAATGGACGGCAGGCACGTCAGACTTTTCAAACAGCAGTTGTACCATCCGCTGTCTGCGGAGGATCGGGGAATAGAGATGCGTGACCACCACAGGACCGGGACACACGCCCGGCATCAATACCCTCATGCCTTCCACTTTGCTGCTCTGATGCAACACGGATCGCACGCTACTGAAGTCTAAGAGCGGCATGCGATGCACAAGGGGGCCGTAGACCGTAGCATGGCAAAGGCCCAACCAAAACCCGTGGAGGAGAACGGCAGCCCGCCTGTGCACGGCATTCCTCCCGCTGCCGATGGGACCAGCTGCAGGCGGACAAAAGCCAGGAAGTCGTTCCCCGCTCTCAGCAATTGCCCCGCCCCTCCCACAGGCCCTTAGCCCTTCTAGGAATCTCGATTCAGTACTCCGCCGTGTTCAACTCGGTAGGACTCAGCGGTACAACTCGGTAGGACTCAGCTGCACAACTCCATAAGACTCAGCTGTGCGACTCGGTCGGACTGAGCTGTGGCGCTCGTCTCTGTTCGCCCCGGCATCAGCTGGGGGGGAAGACTTTGGTGTGCCTGCCGACGGCCACGAGCTTGCCGTCGCCGCCCGGGGCCACGATGGAGAGGGTTACCTCCGTGAAACCCAGCGTGCGGCCGTAGCGCAGCACTTGGCCCACCGCCCGAACGCGATCGCCGACCGCAGCGGCGGCGCAGAAGCTCTGGTTCATCTCCACCGAGACGCCCGGGCGCGTGGGGTCGACGCCCAGGAGCGCCAGTGTTCCGACCACGTCCACGACCGTGGCCACGCAGCCGCCGTGCAGCGTGCCGTAGGCGTTCGCGACCGCCTCCGTGACGGTGAGCTCGCACTCCGCGCCGCCGGGGCCGATGGCGGTGCACCGCATGTCCGCGGCCTCGAGGCACGCGTCGAAGCGGCCGGCGGACCGGAAGGGCCCGAGCAGCACCGACGCGTCCTGCGCCGCCTTGGCGCGCGCGATGAACGAGGTAGCGCCGCGGCGCGCGGCGGCCGGTGGGCCAGACGCAGAACTCGGTGCATGACACAGCCCCCACTCGACGGCTGGATGAAGCGATGGAGACGGAATGCGTGGCAGCCTTGGGATAAATAACCTGCACTGATCCACCTCCCAGCGTCCCGAGGGTCAGCGTTTGCGCCGGCCTACCCTAATTGGCAGTGGCCACGAATTATTCTTCGGCAGGTGCGACTTTTGTGATGACAATCTTTTTTGCAAAGCACTCTTGCTTGGTGTGCATGTGCCTCTTGTGTCTTTGCCCATGTTCAACCTTAGCCTCACAGTAACGATATAAAATTGGACTATAAGCGATATTGCACGAGCTTTGAACAGATTTTGTTTAGGAGATGAGCATGGTGACACCAAAGCACAACTTTGACATCACACCCATCGAGTCAACAACACACCCTGGAGGAATCACTTAAGCTCATCCTTACGCAATGAATTATGGAAGGCAGACTTGATGAAACAATAATATGCAACCATACCTCAAAAGTTGACGTCAATCTCTACTACCTTCAAATGCGATTCTCAAGCAGTTCCTTCCCCTTGAGGCACACAATTGTGGATTACCCCAGTCCCCTCGGGTGGGTAGGATGGGAATAAGAAACTCAACTTCTCAGGGAAGCATGAAAAAACAACACAAAAGACCAGGTCATTCCCATGACTCCAATTTTACGCGTGGAGTCCATTTTGAAACTCATGAAGACTTGTAACAGCGTTCTTCCAAACGCCACAACTTGCGCTGCGGAGTGTTTCGCAACCTGTGCTCACATTTGAGGAACACCCTCCTTTGGTCAATGGAGTCCTGCCTGGTCCATCTATCTCCCAAAACTTTCTTGAAAAGCTCCAGAGGACCGCTTGTCTTGCAGCAAATTATGGGCCCAATTTGACAAGATAAAACGGCAAAACAAAATCCCCTCGCCCATAATTCGGGTGATGACAATTTGGATTCGCCTGAAAACTTTACCATTTTTGAAGATTACCATTTCCATACGTCCTGGCATTCGGATGGATGGCGGCGGCGTTGGAACAAATTACAACATTGCGCGTCCCGATTTTAAAGCCCCCCCTCCTGTTGGAAACTCTTGGTGCATCGACATGGCCTCCACTGGTGATTTTGCACCACACATGGCGCTGAACTGGACAGCTCAGCCTCGTTGCTCTTCGCAAACAGCAGGCCTTTGGCAGGCTAAAATGACGGTGGGCCCTGGACGGTGCGCACCAGCCTGAGACAGTGTTTCAATGCCGCCAGTCCAAAAATTGGGTACAAGAAATCCACCTTGCCTAACATGCAGCGGCACAACAGGCCAAGCACATATTCCATAACCATTGTTTGCGACTCAGCCATACAGTTCATTGTGTTCGTGTCCACTGGAGCTGCATTCATCAATGCTCTCCTGCTGTGGTGAGTTTATCAACCACGTCCACGGCAGCCACCATACGTATCGGAAAACTGAGGACCCTCCAATGGGAAGCCCTTAATTTGATGTGCATGATGGGTCACACTTTGGATACTTTATACCTTGTTAGAGAACCGTGATTTAATCGCGGAAATGACACCCAAGTGCGAAAGCATGGGTGATAAAGCGGTAGGCATCAGCCATGAATGGGCCTAGCGGTTTGCAGCAACTCAGCGAGATCTGCCATGGTTGTCTGTGAGGTGTGATCATACGAGTTGGACCTTTGCGCTTAGTGGTGCCTGAAAAATTTGGTCCATTGTCGTGATGGTTGCGGGGTTCGTCCGCAAGGTGGACGAGCTAATCGCGGACTGTCATTATAAGAGCAAAATGTCAGCGGGGGCTCTCATAGAAGAGATGTCAGTACAGATGAACACGCGGGTTGGTCGGCCCAGAAAGTGGGCTACCCTGTCAGCAATGAGCGAAGGACAGCCTAACATCAGTGGGCCACGGAAACGCCTTATCGGCACCACCACACCGCGCGGACACTCCACCACACATCTGCCGCACCACATGGGCACCGCCACGCCAATCAGGCGGGCATTCTTCTTGAACAACAGCAAACAGTCTGCAAAAAAAAACCAGAGGCCACTGCACTCAACGTGTGACCGCAGCCCCTGTAAGTGAGTGAAACAGTGCTGGCAGACTGTCACTTGGCGCCCGAAAACCCTTGACATGCCACCCCGCGTTTGGTGGTGCCCCTTCCTGGCCTCAGACCCGCCCACGTCCCATGCCACTGAGTGGCCATTGGCCAAGGGTCTGACTCCTTCACACAACCCCCTCGGAATTGGGGACCTGCACAAGGACAGACCGGGGCGGCCCCCGTTGGCAATGCGGCTCGCGTGGACACCACTCAAACACACGAAGCGGTTGTCGCATGCCAGCCTCGGGACCATGGGTTCTGACGAGACTCGTGGCCCAAGCCGAACACGAGCATCAAGCCTCGCCGCCCGCAGCCACACAAGAATGTCGGAGGGAGTCGCGAGTGCATAGTGGGAAACTTTCAAAATCCAAATCCAAAAAATGCCGTGTGGCACTCTCAGGCACTGAAGATATTTTCCCCCAGTGGCTTTGGACAAGCATGATATCCTGAAAACCAGTGCGTACCCGGAAGCACCAAGTAGCACCGGGCGGCGCGGAGCCAGGCATGGTTATCTTGCCTACCTGTGCACAGCCCGCAAGCCCATGCGGACGCAGCCATACACATCCGGCACACCCCTACAACTCGTCGTGGCCCTCTTCCGGATAATAGCCACCGGAGTACTCCCCAATCTGGGGCCCATCGTCCTCCTCCTCTGGCCCCGGATACTTGCCGGCCTGGGGCTCGTCGTCATCCTCCGGCACCCCCCCAACGTCCTCACCGTCAAACATCAACTCGTCTACACCCTCCAGCTCGGCCCCCTCCTCGAGATCCTCCAGGTCCACGCTCTCGCGACCCCGGGACCGGATGTACTCGCGCAGCCCCTCTTCGGTGCGCTCCCCGAAGTACCTCTGGCCACGCTTGTTCTCCTTCGAGAACAGGACCAGCGTCGGGAAGCCCGTGACCCGGTACTGACTGGCTACGGACTTGTAGACCGTCGCGTCCAGTTTGGCGACCACCACCTCTGCGTCGTCCTTGAAGGACTCCGCCAGGGCCTCGTACATGGGGATCATGGATTTGCAGTGCCCGCACCACGGCGCGTAGAACTTCACCAGCACGGACTTGGTCGCGTCCATGACGACCTGATCAAAATTGCTCTTGCCCAACGCCACCACCGCAGAGCCCTCCTCCTGCTCCGGCTCCACGTTCTCTGACTCGTCGACGCCCCCGTTCTTGATGAACGACACCAGGGCCTCCTTCGTGCGGTCGCCGTTGTACGGCGCCCCTTCCTTGTCGTCCTTCGGGAACCAGATCAAGGTCGGGAAGCTCTCCACCTCGTAATGCTGGGCGACCTTCCGCTCTGCGGTGGCGTCCACCTTGGCAATGACGACGTCTGGGTTGCTTTTGAGCTCCGTCGCCACCTGAAACGCCGAAGGGGCACAGGAGAATACGGGCGCTGGAGCATCGTGAGAGGGGGTTGTGTGAGGAGGATAGACGTGCATGCATCCTCCAGGGGGCTCCAACACATGCGCACACCAACATGGAGCAGGTGCCCAGGCACTACATGCAGCACAATGTCCAGTCATCCAGGAGTACATCCATCCAAAATTTGCCACTGGTAAAGAGAACACATATGAACCTTCAGCTGCCGATCAAAATGCGGGCATCAATCAATTGCCAGCAACCGCAGGCGGCTGGCGGTTGGCCGACAACCCAAAGGGGGTACTCTCGTAGCTCAGTGGCCAGAGGCATAAACTCTAAGTACCCTGGGAACAAGTGGCCCACCCCCCACTGAGTAACATGCGAAGAAGGTCCGGAGATGAGTCGCACTCGACTGGAGCCTGTGGCATGTTGTACTGCCTGGGGGAGGGGACTGATTGTTCTGGCCTCTGCTGAGGTTCTACCGGGGCGGGTTGCAAGAACACAGATGCACTCAATGGAGACGGTGGAATGAATTACCTCATCATTTGTTGTGAATTTCCTGATCGTTCTTCATTGTGCACTCGTTCCACTGATCCTCTAAAATAGGTCTCAGCCCACTTTATTGGGTGGGTGTGGCCTTCTCTAAGCACAGTGACTTGGGGCAGTCAATGCGTACCAGGAGGTCCCAGAGCCACCAAACCCGCACAAGGAGGTTGATTTTTTCTTTGACCGGATGTTTTACCGGAAACTTTGTTTCGTATCAACTCAAGTGTATGTTTAGCCGGATCCGGCGAAAGTGTAAGGTTGTGTAAAGTGTAAGTACAGTTGTTTGTATTGGAATGGGTTTAGAAACATGGTATGCTCTTTCCAGTAGGTATTGCACGTACCATTCAATATACTGCACTCCATATGTGATAATACGTTGTGTTATTGACAAAGTGTAGTGGTATCAATACGGCAATCCTCTATGACATTAGATGACATTAGGGGTAACAGGTACGATAGCACAATACATGTAGGCGCGGAGACGCGAAAATACATGTCGGCGTGGAGACGCGAAAAGCGTGAGTTTCATTGTCTTTCGAGTATGATTTGGAGAATCCCACAATAGAATTAACCAAATTGTAATCTAAAATAGTTTCACCGGATCCGGTGAAAGGTCATTTGAAAAAATTTTGAAAATTAGAAAAGTCTGAATTCGGGAGTTTCTGCAAATCAGTAGTTTTCCCTTGATCCGGCCAAAATACGGAAATTTCCGGTCAAAAGGGGGTCCTGGGTGCAGCTCCCATACCCCCCTGGGTGAGGTACGCATTGACTACCCCAAGAGTGACACTGTCTGGCTGTCGATCTACTTGACAGCAGGTTTGGGTTGTGCTTTGCGGAGGCGTGCCTCGCGTACAGGGAGGGTTTTGGTTTGGTTTGGTTTGGCAGGCACCCGGCCCGTAGCCCCACGGCTCTACAACGTCAAAGGCCTACAGTATGGGGCGCTAAGATGTTGTCCCCCCTACCACCGGACTCTGGGCTGACCTCCATTGTTGCTCACCCGCTCCAGTAGTGAACCAAGTAGTGAACCAAGGTCTGAACCGACTTCCTCTGCTCTCTCCCCTAGCCCCTGGCTCTTGGCCGAGCTTCGTCCCCGGGGGGGGGGGGGGGAGCGGCCCTGATGCGACACCCTCCTAGCTATCTGCCAAAACTTGCGGGGGGGGGGGGGGGGGGCTGCGCGCGACCCACTACTACCACATGCATACCTCAAGGGTGTGTGTGTGTGTGTGTCTGGGGCATGGTGGTCTTGAGGTATGTATGCGATAATAGCGATTTCTTGTCTTTGCCGGGAAGAAAGTCTTAAGGGGGCGTGTGTGCACAGCGCAGGCACAGCGCGCACAGCGCACACATAGCGTGGGCACAGTGCGCACATGACAAGAAGAAATTGGGGGTTTTTGCTACAATTGGCAATGTTCTTGCCTATACAAACCATACTACACCCCCACAACGTTGGACAGCCTGATGTTTGCAAAGGCGGAGCACAAGAATACTGCAACAGAACTTGGGACGGCAGTGACTCAGTGTCCAAGACCAGGCGAACCAATAGTAGCGTGGACGGGTGCGGTAACTTCCTCTCCGCAAGCATGCGGGACCCCACACAATCACAGACCCGCAATCAAAACCCCGGAAGAATCACTGCAACACGGTTAGGCGAGCCCTGTGACACGCGGGCAGGCCGGTTTCAAAAGGGAGGGCAGCTCCACGGTGAGGCACTCCTGCAGGGACTTGTTCCACCACCGGCGAAGGGGGTGGGCGGGCGGGAGAAGACAAAAAAACTGCCTAAGTATGGAAGTGCAAACAAAAGTTGAAAAAGTCGAAAAAGATACCACGAACCTATAGGAAAGGATGCACAACAACACATACCAATGCACTAGAAATGAGGGCAAAGCATGCATGCACCTCATATAAATGCATAACAATGCTCATTGTTACGGGTACTAGGCACTACTATGCAGGTTGGGCATGGTCTTGTACCAACTTTGTGCACAGCACGCGCACAGCGCGGGCACAACGCGCAAAACGCCCCCTAAGGGTCTCAAGGACCCAAGGCGTAGTACACCCTTCAACTAAGCATAGGACAAAAAATTTGGCGCCGTTGGCGCCATGGCCCCCGCACCGCTATTTTTCAAAACTCGGGGGGGGGGGGGTCACATACAAGGACCGGACCCGGTTAGGGTTAGGGCTGCCCCCCCCCGGGGCTTCGTCGCTGCTCACCCGCTCCCATAGTGTGCCAGGGTTTGAACCATTGTCCTCCATTGTCTCCCCTCTCCCCTAGCCTTTGGCCTGTAGGCTGAGCTCCGTCACCGCTTACCCACACCAAAAGTGTGCCAGGGTTCAAACCAACGTCCTCCGTTCTCTCCCCTGGCCTCTGGGCTGAGGTCTGTTGCCGCTCACCCGCTCCAATAGTGTGCCAAGGTTCAAACCGGCAACCGTCGGTCACGCTTCCTATGTTCGATCAAGACTCGAACTAGGACGAGCCGGGTCCTAGTGTTGCGTAACGCATTGGAACCACCGTGGGGCAAGACTCGCTTGCTTTGCAGATATTCCTCCACGGTCAGTACGATCGTCTTGAAACATGCCTCAAAAACGGCTTGTTTTCACCTTGAAATCGCCCACCCTGTGGCACCACGGCATGGCACACGCCTTATTCCCCACCCCTTTGCATTCCTTTGATGGCCCAATCGCTATGGAAGGACAATGGCCCTCATTGGAAACACCTACGCGGCAGTCCAACGATCGTCCTGAGTTTTCAGGACGATCTTCCTGAAAAGAGCCCCAAAACGGCCATTTTTTGGACACTAAATCGGCCGTAGATCGGGCTAGACGGCTCAAAATGCAACGAAACCTTTTTGTGATGATGCGCATTTGCTCCCCGGTCGTTTTGAGCTACTTGGATGGCGGTTTTGAGCCACGGTGTCGTCGCAAGGACTTTTGGACCGCCTGCTTGCTGCTTGCTGCTGCTGCTGCTTGCTGCTGCTGCTAAAACGTGTTGCTCACCCTTGGACCCTAAAAGGTGGTGTAAAACCTCGACTGGGTAAACCTAGCTCGGTAATCACTTAACTGCCCACTCACGTTGCCATTCTCGCCCCTGGCCATGCCATTCTCTCCCCTGGCCATTGGTTACGCTGGGTGGAGCTCACTCGCGGCTCTATCGCCCACACGGAGTGAACCTGGGTTTGAACCAACGACGTCCCCTTCTTCGGTTGACCGCATTACAGTTCGATTACGTCACCCTCTGGCCTATCGCCTAGTACGGGGAGGGTGTGTGTGTGTGGGGGGGGGGGTGTATGTGGGGGTGCGGGTCGGGGATGCAGTTTCGTGGGTGACAGCAGACTGTCTGTCCTGCTGCTCACGATTGCAGCAATCTGCGCTTGTGGCGTTCACTCTCCTGCCAGCGCTGACGTCACAAGCATCAGCTCAGTGGTCAGCCATCCCTGACTTAAGACATCCCGAACTGAGGGTCCAACGTGCAAACCCAACCACCTGCCAACCACCTTCCACTACTGGAGTCCCAACATGTATCCGCCCTAGAAGCTTGATACGGGGGAGGCAGGCACAACTGCTCATGACTGCCGATCCAAGAGGCTGTCGTTGAGGGGCCATGAAATCTTGCTGGCCCTGCCCGCGTCGTTCTGGGGGGGGGGGTGCGTTTGGGGGGTGAGGGTGGACCTTCGGGAGG
This sequence comes from Eutreptiella sp. 'Long Island Sound 2002', assembly GCA_964036045.1. NCBI lineage: Eukaryota > Euglenozoa > Euglenophyceae > Eutreptiales > Eutreptiaceae > Eutreptiella > Eutreptiella sp. 'Long Island Sound 2002'. Next base: position 46,052,277 of record OZ038396.1, read on the forward strand.
CAGACATGCGGACGGGGGGGGGGGGGGGCTGAGAGCCAAGGGTTTGCACTAAATGACCCAAAATCACTTTGCAGAGCGTAAAATTGTGTCAGGATTAGCCCGCTATCGGCATCGGGGTCACCCTGGAGTTTGCTCCACTAAACTCCACTCCAGCAATAACTGCCCCATGACCACAAGACTCTCTTTCCCTTTTTTTTTTCACCACTCTTTCTCAGGACTGTGGACCAGCCCATTTTCGGTGTGGGCATCACTGCGGAAACTATCCGCAGGATTCCTTTTCCAAATCATTCCCAAGATCTTGAAATTTAGAGGGTGCCCTCGATCACCGATGAGGGAACTGTACAGGCGCCAGAGGGCCGTCCGAGAGGAGGTACTTCCACATACGTACCGCAAAATAACCGCCACGACGCGGTGCTCCTTCTGAGGCATGTGGCATGGTGGAGAAAAATTTGATAAGACAAATGGTTCTGCAGCGCATTCCATGATTCGACGGTCCGAAATGAGCGACAACAACCCTCACTCACGTGTCTCAAGATGCACCCCCCCCCCCTGACGGGCGGGAAACCCTGTTTAGGTTCCAAAATCAAACGAGGTCTAATGCAATATGGACTGAGATCCCAAGAAAAAAATTTTCAGCCGGTTCACCGCCCAGTCGCAAGCTGGTGCAAGCCTTCAACACTGACCTTTGAATGGGCTGGGTCACAAGACTGAGGGCCAGATCCACCTCAACCGATCGCCAACCGTTTTTACAACGCCGATGTGCCCCACCCTCTCTGCCAAAGGGGACGCTAATCCTGCGGCGCCTGCGGTACGTGCTGCGCACCCTGCGGCGGGCAATTTGGGTAATTATCATGGAACAGGGGAAATTGTACCCTGTGTGCACCGTACTTTTGAATGGGGAGTGGTTATCGCAACCTTTTTGTCCGTTTTGAGCATTGTGCCTTGCCATTGTGCCCGTTTGACTTCCTTCATTCAGCCAAAATTGAGGAACATTAATGCGGTGCTAATTACCCTTACCCTCTGGCGCCTGCGGCGCACAGGAAGCATTCCAAACGCCTGCAGCACAGACCTCCTCAAAGATGGGGGCCAAAGTCTTGCAGTGCCCGCACCACGGCGCATAGAACTCCACGAGGACGTCCTTGGACTCGTCCAGAACGGTCTTGTTGAAGGTCCGGTCTGTCAGCTTCTTCACCGCCGAGTTCTTCTCCGCCTCCCGGCGCGCCTTCCGCTCCTCGTCCTTGCGCTTCATCTCCGCCTTCCGCGCAGCCCGGGCCTCCGCCTCCGCCAGCTCCTTTGCGATGGCGTCCGCGGCTTTGGACGCCGCCTTCTCCACCGCCGGGACGCGGTCGGCGCCATACGCGATGCTCTTCTGGACGGCCCGGCGGAGGTCGGCCTTCTCCACGACGTTGGACGTGTCGATGCCCTTTTCCTTCGCCAGGGCCCGCAGGCCCTTGACGTTCAGCTTGCGGATCGTCCCAAAGGCCTTCAAGACGTTGGCCTTGGTCTGCGGAGGAATGCAATGCAGCGCGGTCTGTGGCAGTCCCTGCCCTGCCCCCAGCCCCCCTTTTCTCTAGCCCCTTCCCAGGGTGGTCCGTAAGCGTGAAACAAAAAAGCATCCCCATCACACTTACAAAACACAATGCTCAAGTTTAACACCCACCCGCCGTCGGTTACACCCAACCGCCATCTGTTACCCCAACTACCCGTCAACTACCCCCACCCGCCGTCGGTTACCCCCAACCGCCTGCCCCGCAATCGCCGTACATAATCTCTGTCCCGAAAGGGAAAAACAGTAGCATCCGTACGGACGGCCTCACTGCTTCCTGAAGTGATATCGGTTCCGTGGCATGGACCCCCTGTGAAACCGTGGTCTCCACGTGGGCAGGGGCAAACATGCATTAGAAGAGAGGACGGGGCCAGGGAGGGGGGTTTGGTGGGGAGAACCCCCCCCCCTCCTCCTCCTGCAGTTGTCAACCCTGGATCAGCATGTGTTTTTGCCCGTTGTACAATCTGGCCACCACACATCACACTTTTGATGAGATCATCGGCGTTGACATTGAGCAGTGACGTTTTCACAAATAGAAGACGCTTCACCCTGCGACACGAGGCGCTAGCGGCACAGCAGAACACATGCCACATGGTGCCGGCAGCCACAGGCCGCAGGGAAGAAAAAACTGACCGCAACCACGCATTAGAAGAGGGGGGAAGAGGGTTCAGGGGGCCGGCGAAGGGGGGCCAAGGACCTGGAGGTGCTTGCGCATGGCCGCGTCCACGCCCTCCTCCTCCATCTCCGACTCGATGCGCTCACGCTCCTTGTCCAGGAAGGACTCCTCCTGCATGGCCCGCACGATTCCCGCATACATCTTGACACCGTCCGCCTCCTTCCGTCCCTTGTAGACCTCACCCATCTGCAACTCGATGGCGTCTGCCAAGGCGGCATGATCCACTGAGAATGAAATGAGGTATGGGTCCCGCGGGGCATCAATTTGGTCAGGCACTGCGTAAAGACTCCAGCCATGCCTGCCAGACCATTGAGGCTGTTGAGCTTCGGCCAGTCACAGTCCAGCATCCTGGGACGCAGCATCCACAATTCCGTGCTGCACAGAGAACTCAAGGTGCAGCACCCCAGACCTGCGAGTCACACCACCCCTGCCCAATCCCTCCGTACGGTTGTGTGTCAATTCCAGCTGTCTAGTTTGCGCCGGAGTATCCGGCAAATCAGCGTCAAAAGTTTCAAATCCAGCGCAAATGACATAACACAACTGACATGTGGAAAAATGCATGCAGAGGGAATTGAACCAAAAATCCTTGTTTCAGCAGAGTAGTCCCCCACCAACCACCAGCTTGTAGATTCGTGGAACAGAGCGTTCTTCGCATAAAACGATGTCTAGAAAAAGCACACATCCAGCGCAAATCCAGCGTCACATCCAGCGCAATCCATTTTCAACTGCCCAAAAATCCACCGCAAAGGAGACAGCTGGTCAATCCCCCCAAATGGCCATACAGCAGTCTGTCACGCCCTTACAAATGGTCTGTCACGCCGCCACACAGCAGTCTCTCACCCACTCCCTGTAACCCACCCGACCCCACTCATGTAACGACCACCTCAAGTGAGGGATGTATGGCCGAGGGGGGGCAGCAATCTGCAGGTACGCCCCCAAGCGATGGGGCGCAGCTACACGAGGCACGGTCCGTACGCCACGACCCCAGTCCCAGCGCATCTTGTGGGTGCGGCGATCAGCATTGAAACACCGGAGGCCTACCCTTACCCTGACCCCAGCCAGGGAGGTCAGAGAAGCGAACTGTGCAGCAATGACTGTATGAACAGGCGAACGAACCTGGATCGGTCTGACTGGCAGTGAATGCCCTGTGAAGTCAGGCGCGGTGGGGGCATAGTGTCGGGTCTACACCTGACCTTTTGAGTCGCACAACGGAAGGTCCGCCTGCAGCGCTCACTAGACCGCCCCTCTCCGTTGCCCCGTTCGTTTTTTTGGGAGGGGTCCGGCGTTCCCTTCCTCGCCGTCGCCACTGGACCATGCACGCTGCATAATGCCCAATGCCTTGTTCAGTCTGCGCTGCAGCTGACCCTTGATGACCCCTCCGCTGCAAGGCCCCACCCGGGACAAGGCTCAACGTGACGTGAGGAAGTGGTGCACAGGTTGGGCACAAATACCGGCGCTCCGCCGTCCTGCCCGCTACTGTGTCCTCGACTCACCATACTGGTTTGCTGGAGATTGCCCGGTGTCCTACCTCTGCAACCCCCCCCCCCCCCCGCGCCCCCTGAACCGCCCCGTAACCGACCGCCTGAACCAACTGGGCCTGTAGGCTGAAGGATACCATGCCCTGCCCTGCCCTGCCCTGCCCATACCGTACCGTACCGTACACCGTGCCACACCACAATGTACCATCCCATCCAGCGGTGGGCATAGCCCCCCCCCCCCCCTTCCGAGTGACAAGTGATGAGCGACACATGAGGAACCCGGCCGGGTAAGGGTAGGGAGGGGGGTGAATTTTTCCCCATGTTTTTCATGCATATTTGATTCCTGCATTAGAATCTGAGCATTTTGGGCATACACAAGTTGGGGGAAAAAAAAGCATCTCCTTTTTGTATGCAAAAAAAAAATTCCTTCCAGTGCCTTCAGCGCCGAAATTGTGGCTGATTGTCATTGTGTCCATGTGTCACTCAAGCACAAAGTCCAGCCATCTGTCACTCTCCACTGTCACTGAATGACAGATAGCCAACCCCCCCCCCTCAACCCACCAAAAAAATTGGACCCTTTCTTATGCCCATCCCTGATCATCATATCGTACCGTTCCGTACCGCGCTGTACCGCAGTGTACCGTACCATGCCAGACCAGACCAGGCCAGACAAGGCAGTGCCGCGTGACCTGCATCATCATCCTCCATCGCCAACACAACGTCATCCAGTGGTTTGACCCGCCCCACGTGCGGCAGGAGACCCCCGTTCATATCGCGGGCGCTGCCCGTTTTCTCGTTCAGAAAGTCCACCAGGCCCTTCTTCGAGCGTTCGTAGTTGTATTCCACGCCGTACTTCTGGTCCTTGGGGAACCACTTGATGGTCGGGAAGGACCGCACAGCGTACTTCTTCGGAACTTTGTTGGCAACGGTAGCGTCCATCTTTGCAACGATCACATCGGGTTCGTCTTGGAACACCTGATCACACATGCAACGCTGGAGTCCGTCTGCTTGACATTAGATAGTCCACCGCCCCGAGGAATCAAGTGCGCACGTTTTCGTGTGCTCGCGGGCAAATGTAGGCACACTCAAATTGTTTGCACGTGTGAGCGCTCACGCGTGCGTACTCCGCAGTCAAACGATGGTGTGCACATGCGCGGTACCGTTCACACATGACCACGTGCAAATGCACAGCCACCTCCCCTTGCCACTGAGTGTGCCTGGTACGTCCGGGAGGAGGGCGTTTGCCTGAAAGAGTGAGTAAGTGTACCACTTGGTACTTCGGGTGTGCACTGGTTTTCAGCAGGAAATCGTCCATGTTGCTTGTCCCAAGCCACTGGGGGGAAAATATCTTCAGTGCCTGAGAGTGCCACACAACATTTTCTGGATTTTTTTTTGAAAATTTCCCACTGTGCACTCGCAACTTTCTCCTGCAATCCATCCCCTCGCCTGACGACCACGTGGCTCAGCGCCTCCCCACCTGCAGCCCCCCCCCCCCCCCCTCCCCCCAAGATACCAGCGTTGAGAAAAGACCAAGTACCAGGACAACAGCAGAGGAACAAAGCAGCTATCCCAGACCCGGCACTCGGCGAACTCATGAGCTGCTGCACGCCTGCACCACCTGCCCCCATCAGGCGCTACCTGCTGCCAAGTGTTCCCATCTAACCCTCCCCCAGCTGAGATGCTCCCGCATGAACCTGAGCCACTTCTTTCCAAATCGGCTCCAGTTCCTTGCAGTGCCCACACCATGGTGCATAGAACTCCACAAGCACGTCCTTGCCCTCGTCCAGGACAACTTCGTCGAAATTGTCATCTGTGAGCTCCTCCACCGGGGACTCCTCCGCCTCCGCCTCCGCCTGGGCCTGCTTCTCCAGAATGTAGGGGTGGTCCTCGGCGTATGCGCGGTCGTCGTCAGGGCAGTCTCTGTTTGCAAAGCCACCGCACTTGCGAGCGATGGGACACCAGCCGAAGCCAGCCTCAATGCACTCCACGCACGTTGTGTGGTCTGCCATTTCTGTGGCTGCGGGGGCCACCAGCCACAGCAGGAGTATAAATGGTGCGGCAAACCTCATCGGGCTCTGTCGAATCAGAGAGACGGGGCCCAACCACAAGACTGCGTTGCACAAAGAGCAGCCTGTGACAGTGCCCTCCCAAATCTTTCGCTGTTCTCCTAGTGACCGATGTTGGGGAAAACACCCGCAGAATATCGCCACAAAGGTATCCGCCGCTTGGCCCTGCTCCTGCTCCTGCCTTGCCGCCCTTCGAGCATCCCTGCGACGCCTTTCTGGGACCCAGGCTCCAGCCACACGACAGGTCCCAGCCACTCGCCGAGCGGTGGCAGAGGGTCACAGGGCCTCCTGACCAGCCCAGAAGATCGTCGCACAAGCCGCCCCCCACTCGGAGCTGCACGGATTCCCCCCTCCACCCCCAAGACCAGTCCACAGGCCCGCTTCCACTCTCAGAACCTGCCCGAGGCCGCAGGCTGTCCCCCTCACTAACTGGGTCAGGCCCCGAGGGCAAAATTGCCCGGCCACTCGCCTCCAGAAGAAATTGTCTTTGGACCTCACATTGGAGTCTGAAACAGTAACAGACCTGGGCGTTGGGGTGGGCAACCCCAACCGCCAACTCCACGGGCGCCTCCCGCTGCCCAATATTGGATGCTACCCCATATGTCAAGAGGCAGGGACTTCACGTGTGCAGGCCTTGCCCCAGCCGACTTCGCAGGGCCTTTAGTCTGAAGGAAAGCATAATAAGGAGCTCAGGCCTTGGGCTTGGGGGTGCTTGGTCCTGCCAGTGCTGCCCTGATGGGTTGCATTGGACGGGCCCCTCCTACGCCGACTGAGCTAGAGGCTCTGCTGCTGGCCCTCTTCAGGTCTGTTCAGAAATTGCTTGGCCATGGCCTGTCCTGTGGGTGGGCTGCATGCTGTACACCATCATGTGGTGTTGCAAAGGCAAAAGCTGTCGAAGGGGGAAGGGGCTCCCCAGTTCACACATGCCAGCCCTGGCACTGTCTGGCGAGGAGACCCTAGAAGCCTTGGGCACACAACGCCAAAGGGACAAAATGCCCACTTGCCTCGGGCCAGTGGCCCATCCCAAACATGCGGTAGGTTGAGCGAAGCAACGACCTCAGGAAGCAACCACTTTGTGGTGAACCATTTACATTGTGCCAAGTTGGGGGAGCGGCACCAGCAGGCTGCTGCCCCCACCCCCGCCTCTGCATCGTATGCCACCTCGCAGGGGCCCATTTGGCAGCCATCAGCAGATGCGCCAAGGCGCTCTCGAGGCGTGCCTCCCTGCTTGGCCACAGCAGGTCTGAACAGCACACGGTCCTTCCCTTCGTCCACTTTTGTCAGGTCCGCACTGCTTTTGGGGAACCTGGACAAGGGACCTTTTTTAGGGGGGGTCCAGCCCTCCTCTCCCGCCTTTTGGTTCCAAAACTGCAGGACTCTGGGGACTGCAACATCCCCAACACGGATGCTCGCCACCCCCCGTACACGGAGGCTCTGTTGGGGGGCTCATTATTAGATTACACAGTACGGCACACTCGCGGAGGCACGGGCACGGGCACGGGCACGGGAGAAATTCGTCTGCTGCGCTGCAAACGACACAGGCCCCAATGCCAGTTGAGCACTGGCATTTTTACTGCCTGCATTCAGCCTGAACATTGGAGGTAGGCACTGGTGAGGCTGGAGCCACTGCCCCCCGTGCTTCTTGTGGCCAGCGCCCTCCACTGGCTCCAGGCAGACTGGGCTTTGAATGGAGACCTCCCAATTCCCACTAAAATCATGCACTTCGGTTCTCTCCTCGAAGGATGCAGACGGCCTGAGACGGGACCCATATTGTTGCCGCATCCCACGCTTCCATGCCCGCATGGCAAATTGAGCCGGCCACTCGGGATCATCGAAATCAGATCCACTTTCGGTGCAGCCGCTGGGGCCACAACATTTGCACTGTGGGGGATTGTCTTAGCGGTCCGGGAGCTTGAACTGTGTAACGCCTCGCACAGGCCTGCTAGGACTGACATAGGCAGTCCCATGTCCTTATGTGCTGTGCCACAACATTTCAACGCTGCCACTCATGTCTCCTCACCGATGAGAAAATATTGTGGGACCACTGCAAGGATACGCCTCCCAGTCCCAAATCTTTGCAGTGGATGTTGGGGTTACCAAAAGCCACCATCCCAACCACCGCATTGACCTTTCAACAAAACCACCACAAAACGTGAGTGTCCACAACACAAGAGAGAATGCAGAGTCATGCGCAAATGGCTGTCCGTAAACAATCATCTTCATTTCTTTCAAACTTTGTGCATTTGCTCTCCCGATGGATTCCTGAACTGGCAACATGTCCTGGAACACACATTTTCAGCTGGCCACACTCAACTCTCGGGCACTGCCACTGGGCACTCTTAGGACACTGCACACTGCCTCACGCTTCAGAGTGACATGCGACGCTAACCCCCCCCTCCCTGTGGTCCGAATGCGGGCAGGTTCAGTACAACGGCGGAGACACGGGGTCGCCATGTTGGGACAAGCGCGTGTTAGGAAAAGGCGAGGGGGGGGGGGGGGCATTTACCCATTTTCTAGCGCAGTCTACTTTGGGTGTACATTTGTACTGTTATTTGCAGGACGATGTTGGTAATGCATCTGTCACTTGACAGCTTTGAAAGTTGTCAAAAGCACCCGTAGCGGCCATCACTACCCACAAAAAGGACAGGGCAAGCAAACATGTTGGCGAGATCCGCACAGGTGTGTAGGCAGCTAAGCGGGCCGTCTGCTGGCTGAGATGCAGTCAACATGTAGGCATCCAGTCTCATCCTCCAAGAGGGGGACTCTGACCTTGCAGTGGGACATTGCACAGAAAAGCCACAAATGTTGTGAAGATAAACCACCCAGAAATTTGGCGTACATCATCCTGCACCGTCATGACATGGTTTCCACCCTCCCCTAAGCATTCCCTGAGCTCACGGATACCCATCACCTGGTCCCTACCGACCGTGCTCATCTACAAAACAATGCATAAGCCAAGGACTGTGGCCACGACCAAATAATGCATGCAACCGACCACAGGGACCAACACACCAACCGAAAGAATCACACGCGACAAGTACAACACAAAACTCAGAAAGCTTCTGAAAGTCGCAGACATGTTCACAGCTCTTGTTTGTTGTCGCATTTCATACTGGATGCCTCCGCAACGCATAATGTAGACCAGGGAACGTCAATGGCATTTATGCAAAGCATCCTACCAAAGAAGCGGCCCCGCCACATCACCAACACGTAACTCATGTAGGGCAGAAAATTCCTGATCCTGCATGGCTGCACGCGGGAGGGTCCAAGTCCTTCATTTCTACCCCGAAAAGCGGATATCTGAGGAAATTGCGGATCCTACTGCGAACGGTGTCGGGGTATTTGGTAAAACTGAGTACCAGACGAGGTAAAACTGAGTAAAATGTGGTAAAACTGAGTAGATTTGAGGTAAAACTGAGTAAAATTTTTTTTTTAAAAAAATTTTTTTAAATTTTTTTTTTTTACTCAGTAAAAAGACAATTTTTTTTTGAAAAAAATGCACAAAAAACTGCACACTTTGATGGTAGGTGGTACTTTTGTTTAAGGGCACAAGGCCCCCGAGTCGATTCCCGGCCACTTGTGTTAGTGGCGCCCCACCCGGGCCAAACCATCATATATATATATATATATATATATCACACAACCGCTTCACCAAGGAGGGTTGAGTACCGTCTGCATGCATGCACAGAGGAGGGAGGGATCACACAACCACTTCACCAAAGAGGGTTGAGTATCGTATGCATGCATGCACAGAGGAGGGAGGGAGGGTGGGGCCAACTACTTACAAGTAGTTACAAAAGACATGCTTGAAGATCAAGTCGGCCTTAGTATCTCTCTTGTGAGGCTTGCCTCTCGGGGTAGGATTCAGCTTGCATCTCTCAAAGAGATCTTCTTTCTTTTCCAGATGCAGCTGTCTGCAAAATGCTTGGTCATTTTCCAATTGACCATCAGCATTTTGGGGGTATTGAGGAGGCAACGCATACCACTTCCGACAGATCCACACACCGGGATGGGTGTCATCAGTGGCATTGGCATTGCCAGGAGTGGCATGCGTGGCATTGGCAGCAGTAACTGCAGCAAAAGCAACAACAGCAGCAGCAGCAGCAGCAACGGGGGCCGCCCGGAATTGGCGCAATCCTACACAAATCTCGGACTGACACAAGACAGTGGTATGGAAGGTACAATGAAGAACCTTACATTCCTGACACGCTATGGCGGGTGTGCCATCGCAAAAAAAGCATGTGTCAGGGGGGTCTGCAGATTTGGGCGTGGGGTACAACCGAGACACCTCCCAATGCATTGACCGGGTCCGGGGTGTGGGGGCCAACTTGGAACCACTGTAGTACAAAGTAGCTTGTGCCATCTCACGCAATAACCACAATCTATCCTGTGGCACTTGCAAATCGCCTTTGACAACACGTCTAGACAAGGCACAATGCAACATCAACAGACATGCCGGATGGCAACTGACAAAATCATCCTGCCTTCTCGCTCCGCAAGCTCATCCACAACAGCCAACTCCTCCTTGTTTGCCCCAACAATGTGTGGCTTGTCAAGGAGGGGGTCAAACTTAAGGCAAAGGTATTCACGGGTAGGGGCAATCAGCAACAAGCAGAGCACCCAATGGAAATTACGCGAATTATATATCTGCGCCACAATCAACGGTGGTGCAAAAGACATATCAATGGACGCGCGTTCCAAAGTGCTACGCGCCCATGATTCAACCAACGCCTGTCGGCGTTGTGGACTGGCACACGACGCATTCCACAACGAATCACGGACTGCCCATGCCACACCCATTGTGTCCCAATCTGCACTGAGAGCGGTCTGGGCTGCCCACCAGTAATACACCACAATTTGAGCACAGTCTGTGACATAGCTCTCGGAGGTGAGGTCCCTAAAATGGCGTGCCTCGAACTCATATTGTTGAGCCGATGGACCTGGAACCGTGGCATGTAGCGGCGGCCCCCAATCGTCACCAAGCAATGCCTCGACCTCTGCCAAGGATGGGCGAAACGAGCCATGGCTATCACTGAGTGCCTTGCACACATTAGCAAGGATTTGTTCTGCAGGGCGACACCCAGTATGAGATGTTGGAGGGCTATCAGTACAGGGTGTGGCGACAACAATTTCGGACGGAATGGAACTAGGCGGGATAGGGTCCAATGGGGTACTAGCTACATTGTCACAAGCAGCTACACCCACATTCACAGAGGGAGTTGGGTGGGTCCCTACAGCAATTTCGGACGGGATGGAATTGGGTGGAACACGGTTCACAGAGGGAGTGGGGTGCAAAATGGTCTCGGCATCCACCTCCTTCTCCCACTTCTGTAGCACCCATTTTACCTCATCCCTATCCTTGAACCGTCTCGCTATGCCTCGGTGCCATCCGCAGAGCTTTGCTAATGGAGGACATTGTTGCATGCACGAAGGGCATTAGAAAAAAAATGGATCGCATGCCGCCTGGGGAGTCAGCAAAGAGGAACAAATGATTCTATGTTCTTTAGTAGGGGTGTCCTTAACGGAAAAAAAAATGTTCGAAAACTAGCTAAGCACGGTGGGTACGATCAAAGCGGGGGGCAAAATCAGAAGTGGCCCTCAAGTGGGCCAAATGGCTACCTCACCCCTGCCGTATCGGGGATCCCCACCGCTTCAGAGCGGGGGGCAAAATCAGAAGTGGCCCTCAAGTGGGCCAAATGGCTACCTCACCCCTGCCGTATCGGGGATCCCCACCGCTTCAGAGCGGGGGGCAAAATCAGAAGTGGCCCACAAGTGGGCGAAATGGCTACCTCACCCCTGCCGTATCGGGGATCCCCACCGCTTCAGAGCGGGGGGCAAAATCAGAAGTGGCCCGCAAGTGGGCAAAGTGGCTACCTCACCCCTGCCGTATCGGGGATCCCCACCGCTTCAGAGCGGGGGGCAGAATCAGAAAAAAGGGTTTTTTTCTACTCAGTTTTTTACTGAGTAAAAAAAAGTATTTTTTTTTCTACTCAGTTTCGCAACTGAGTAGAAACCGCACTTACTGAGTAAAAAAAAATTTTTTACTCAGTTTGAAACTGAGTAAAATTTTTTTTTTTTAAAAAAATTTTTTTTTTTACTCAGTTTTACCACGGACCCACGGTGTCGCACTACCTTCCCCAACTGCATTCCAGATTTACACGCCATTTGGCCCCCTTGACGTGAAGCCACAAGAGGCACACTACGCATTGTATCGGGGTTCTAAGAAAATGTGGTTCAGCTGACGGACGTTGTTTCTTGTGTGCCAATCTACAGAATTAGTGATGAATGGCCCAGACTCTTCTGATGGCTACCCAAAGGGAAGACTGCAACCACTGAATCGCAGCTTACACATGAGTGCTCGGTTTTGGATCAGTGCCCACCTGATGTCCCTACATTCAAATGGTCAACAATTTGTGTAGAGGGGGGCACCAAAAAATTAGGAAAAAACATATGGATAAAAGACCAAGCACAGCCAGAAAAATATAAAGAACGTGCGAACAAAGTTAAAACATTAATGGTACAGGGTATACCGTATACCGCAACAGCAGCAAGCTGTACCGCAGTGTGGACCCCAAATGTGGACCACACTGGCAACTGGTTCGACACGTCATCGACAGTGACACACGGAATTCGATGAAAAAAGCATGGTACGTACTGCCACTGAAACGAGGACTGCCAACCCGACACGAAAAAACAATGAAAACAGGCATGTGCACAGGCCCAGTGGACCACAGAAAAGGGATGGCATTGGGTTGCATTGATGCACCCCAGGCTCCCCTGCCCCAAGCTTACTTGCTGAAGTGAACAAAGTGGGCATTCACCAAATTGGCCACGCAGCACGTGATCTTCTTGGTGAACGCGATGTCCATGAATTCGTTAGGGCCATGCGCATTGCTCTTCGGGCCCAGCACCCCCGTAATCACGAACTGCGCGCTGGGGAACATCTCCCCCAGCATCCCCATGAAGGGGATGGTGCCCCCAAGCCCTTGGTATCCACAGGGCTTGTTAAAGAACATCTCCGACGCTCCATTCACTGCGTCCTTGAGCCATGGCTCCAGGTCCGGCATGCACCAGCCCGAGGCCTGCATCCCACGAGAGAAGGTCACCCGCGCTCCGTGGGGCGGGTCCCGCTCCAGTACACACTTCACCGCACTCATGGCCTTCTCAGCGTCTGCAGCGGGGGGCAGGCGGATGGAGACAACAATCCCGGTGTACGGCCGCAGAACATTCCCTGCGTTCTCCGCAGGGGGCAGCCCAGAGACGCCCGTCACCGCGAGGCAAGGCTTCCAGGCATTGGCCAGGCCCAGCTCCGAGGTGAGGCCCTGGAATCCACAGCACCCCTCATGCAACCACGGCACGTCCTTCGTGAAGACGTCAGGCCCCAGCTCATCCAGCTGCTTCATTTGCTCCTTGAAGTCCTCGGGGATGTCAGTATGGCACTCCGGGACCAGCACTTCGCCGTTCATCTCGTTCTCGATCCTCGACAACAACTGCCGCACGATGCGGAAGGTGCAGGGCACGATGCCGCCGAAGATCCCGCTGTGGATGCCCTCCGCCAGCAACTCCACCTTCAACTGGCCGTTGATGGCCCCCCGCAGGGACGTCGTGAGCCACATCTGGTCATAGTTCAATGCCCCGGAGTCCAGGCAGAAGATCACATCGGGGGTCCCCAATTCGGGCTTGATCTTCTCGATCCAGAACGGCAGGTTGCCTGACCCGCTTTCCTCATCCGCCTCCACTACGATTGTGATGGGGCCGTGGTCAAGGCCGGCCTTCTTCACGGCCTGGATGGAGGTGATGGCGGAGAAAATGGCGTACCCATCATCAGCGCCCCCACGGCCGTACAGCTTCCCGTCACGAATCACAGGGTTGTAGGGGCTCAGCCCCTCGGACCACAACTCTAGATCCAGAGGTGGCTGCTTGTCCATGTGCCCGTACATCAGAATCCGATTGCCGAAGCCCTCGACGGTGCCTGGGACTTGGACGATCATGAAAGGGGTCCGGCCGGTCTCGTGCATAACCTTAGACGTCAGCCCAGGGACGTCCTGCTGCTTGACCCAATCATGCAGCAGATCCATGGCGTCGTCCAAGAGCCCGTTGCTCTCCCAGTCCTTGTCGAATCCCGGGCTCTGGCAAGGGATGCGGATGTATTCCTCGAGTTTGGGGATGCATTCGCTGTCCCACTTGGATTCGATGAAATCAGCAATGGTCTGCTGCATGTTGGTATGCAAAAGAATCTGGAAATGGGGAGTGCACAGTACTCTGGTGTGCGACGTGTGTGGCACATGTGCACCACGTAACTACCTAGTATGCTGTGATATTGGTGAGGGACATCTCCTCCTTCCTGCGGTCTTTGTAGCCCTTCTTCTTTCCGTTCACCCAGGCTACAGCTGAAAACACACGGGAGGCAAACGGGAGGCAAAGTGGAACGGTGGCATGTGGTGGATGCGATAAGATAAGCACGATGAAAATGACACGAGCGAGCACCGAACCATGACATGCAACCGTGACATAGTGGTCTGCTACTTGATTTGAAAAACGATGAATGCGTCGTGCTTCAAGTCCGACGCATCCTGGCAGTGTGCCAACTTCCAGCAAGACAGCAACCACTTGTGTGGAGAGCGGGGAAGATGGGTGCTGGTATAAACAAGAGGCTGGGACACACCAGAATGTGTAGTAAGTGCACAACGGAGACATCGGGAGGCGAATGTAGAAGCATATGTGCAGAATGCACACCACACGTAGCACTCAGAGCACACGTGGCACCAAGAACTTGGTATGCGCACCACGCGTAGCACGCAGAGCACACGTGGCACCAAGAACGTGGTAGAAGTAGCACTCAAATGTGCTTCTGACATGAAAATCGAAGAAAACAGATGATTTCATTGTGTCTGGCATGTTCGAAGTCCACTTGGAATAACAAAACCTTGTGAAAAAAGTTTGTGACGTGAAAAGCCGTTATTTCCATTGTACACGTGGTAGCCAGTAGAATATGAACTTCGGGGTGGTGAGCGGGGCAGGCTCCGAAATCCTGAGAGTCACCATTGGGAATCATGTTCAACGGCATGAAATTTTGGGAGATGGTCATGTCCGATATGAATCGTCTCGGCTTCAAGAAGATGAAGAGGAATGGTTCCATGCACTATTTGTTGGCGGGCACAGCCATGCCTCGGTCACTAAGAGAATTAGTGTGCCTTTGTCAAATGACTTAAATTATTTGTTTGGCAAGGGCAAGGGCAAGAAGGAGCATGTCGACGTGGGATGTGGTGTTGTGAGTGTGATCTTTTCGACCTTGCAGTTGATAGTGGACATGGGGACGAAGGTTCTTGTTGTTGATGCATGCAATACGACCATGCTGTTGATGGCGGAGAGGTTTTGTGGTGTGACGAGTTTGGCATTTTTGATGGTGTTCTCGTGCTCTCTGGCCTTCTGTAGCGGGGTGTATTTGTAGATGGGGTAGAAACAGTTTTGAACATCCAATCCTCCAAAATGGATTTGGTGTGGTTGCTTTTGAAAATGATTGGTGATGCCTTCAACCGGTAGGGAGGTGAGGTTTGCAGAGTATACTTTGGATTTTGGGCTTGGAATTCATAAGTTTGTGGAAGGCATTTGTTATGCAAGGCTTTTTTGGGCTTGTTGGTTCATTGTTTGTAGCGTCCAGGTCAGCGTGCAATGGCTCACATTGTGCCTTTCCTTCCGAAGGTATGATATTGAAGCCTTTCCCCCTTTTTCAGTGAGCTTTTCGAAATCAAGGGCTTTTGATGTTGGATCTGGTTGCTTGTTTGTGGATGGAGAGGCTTTAGCGATGACCCCCGAAGTTTTTCAGATTCTGAATTCAGTTTTGGCGGCGATTTCTTTCGAAGTGTCGCTTCTCTTTGTTGAGCCCGTTGATCTGATAATCGTTGATTTCAATTCTTCTCTCTTGGTTTTTGGCTTTCCTTCTCCAACTGAGCAGCGCAGTTTGGGCAATGGCTATGCAGGACTAGCAGATAGGGCTATGCATGTGACTACAGGGCATGCCCACACTGTGCATGGGCAAAACCAGTCAAATTGTAAATGGTTCAAGCACCTGCTATTTTTTCTAAATAATTTTGTGGCTGGCGGTAGCAATGCCCGAATGCTATGTTAATGTCATCTCGATTTTTTTCAGCCCTAAATTGATCATTGGGAAAGGTCACAAACCAATGTCACTCCCAAACCCTACATTTATTGCATTCCCAACCTGGAGCCATTTAGATACCAGGTTACTGAAAGTAACAAAAAACGAGGACTCATCTCACTATCTTTTTGGGAGCATGCCACTTGTCTTGTTCCAAACCTTCCACCTTTTCCATAACACGGCAACTAAACCAAAATTAGTGCCACACCTTTGGAGCGTTTTGGGAGCTCAACACATGTCTTTTCCCCAAGCTTGAGCCTTTTAAGTGCCATCATCATAAAATTAATGCGAAAGAATGGCACACTTTAGTAGCTTTATGGGAGCGTGCCACTCGTATTTGCTCCTAGACAAGTGGCGCACTCCCTCACAAGATTAAAAATTGGGTTCCTACTTTCCTATTGGTATGTATAGAAGGGAATGGGACATGCAGTTTCCAAAACTTGGCACGCACTCCTAAAATGTCATGCTAAAATGGAATTGGGCAATTGGCCTTGTGGACAACTTGGGTTCCTACTTCGCTTTTCGTAGATATACTAGGGAATAGATCATGTGATATGCACAACAAGCATTTAGAATGTCGTGTGTGGCTTATTTGTGCAACGTGTGCACGTAGTACATGACCCATTCTCAAGTGTGCTTGCCGATTCAAAACCGAGAATTCAATGTGGGGAAAAAAATGAACGGGGAAGTAGCCATTTTAGGGGGCGTACCACTCATCTTTTTTTCTAACGCAAGGACACGGTGGACTCCAAGTGAGGTGCGGTGACGCTCGGTTCCTAGGGGGTAGGGGGTTGGGTCTGGGAAGCCTCAAGAACAACGACAACAGGCTGAGGCAAAGGCACACACGCCGAGGAAAGGCTTTTTTTTGGGGGGGTGAGAGCAAAAAGCTTGAGATCAAAAGGCTAAAACCGACAATTGGCGCTCTAGTGAAAGGTTGTAACCAAGTCCCTCTTGTCTGTCTACAAGATGAATTTCATTTTCTTGGTTGCGTGGAATACTACCGCTGACACTGCCGGTGTTGTCACCGCTGCCGCCACAATGCCCGCCACGGAGGAAGGAGAGGAAGCGCCGGTCACACTAGCGCCAACCTCTCGGTGTGCGTGTTCTTGGAATGTTTGCACTCTAAGGTAACCCGTACCAACCTGATGACTCGCATGCAGGCCATCTTTGACGCTTGTGGCTGTCAAGCCGGCAAGCAGAGTGATGCCCGGGATAGAAGGCTAGTGCCCACCCAACCTACTTAGTTCCGGTTGCGTGAACTCACTCCTACACCTAGTTTACACTCCCTTCCTCTGTGCAATGCATGCAATACAAAACAAATGCCGAGCATTCCCGGGCGATTCTCCAGTGTACCACTGCTGAGATCAAAAACCTTGCCCACAAAATCCAGGTGTCGTGAGGGCTCCGTCACAGATTTTGGGCTAATAATAAAGCCTACACGCTTCAACCAATGCCTGGCCTAGCGCACCGCTTTACGCACAAAACACCGCTTGCCGACTATCATAATATCATCGAGGTAGACAAAAAACAGCACAGGTAACCACCAGACCGGGGTTCAGACTACACTGTACACCAATTTTTGGCACAGGAGGGGTGAATACTTCCAACCAAACGGCAAGGACTGCCACACATACTGGGCATCTCCCACACACACACTGAATTCACCGACCCAGCTCATTGGCAGGCGCACACTCCAAAGACAGCCGGACAAATCCAGTTTTGCCATAAATAGCTTCCGTCGCCCCCCCAACAAAATGGAGTCCCTAAGATGCTCAATCTGTTGAAATCCTCGTGGCTTACGGCTATCACAGGCATTTTGCTTCACGCAATTCAGGATGAACGCACACTTCTCACCGCTTTTAGGCCGAACATGCGCCTTGCCATTGGCTTCTCTAGCGCTTGTCCGTCTGCTCAGGGCTCCATCCACGCAGATCCATCCATCCACCCAGATTCACGATGGGACAGAGGAAAAGGTTGTAGGTATGCATGTGTGTGTGTGTGTGTGTGTGTGTTCATCGCTTAGGTTGTAGTTTGCATATTGCCCCAAAGCAGATATAGGGGCTAGTTCCAACTTCATTGGCTATCCCCCCCCCTTCACATTGTGGTGTGTAGGATTGTGATGTTTTGGGGCTGTGGTGTCTGGGGATGTGTTGGGGGGGGGGGGGGCTGTGGTGTGTGGGGGTGTGGTTTGCAGGGCTGTGTTGTGGGGGTGGGTGGTTATCAGGGCTTTGGTGTGTGGGTCTGTGGTGCGTGGGTTGTGGTGTGTGTGGATGTGGTTTCTGGGGCTGTGGTGTGTGGGGGTGTGATGTTTAGGGCTGTGGTGTCTGGGGGTGTGGTTTCTAGGGTTGTGGTGTGTGGCGTTGTGGGGGGGGGGGGGGGTTCCAGAGCTCTGGTATGTGGGGGTGTGGTGTTAGGCGCTGTGGTGTGCGGAGGGCTGGTTTCCAGGGCTGTGGTATGCGGGGGTGTGGTGTTTGTGGGCTATGGTATGCGAGGTTGTGGTGTTGGGCGCTGTGGTGTGGGAGTGTAGGGTTGTGGGTCAAAACGCCTCCCATAACCCCCCCCCCCCCCGCACTCCACCCCCACACTTGGACAACCGCGTAAAGTGCGGCCTAGAGTCTGTTTTCGTCAGGTTAATTTTTGAAGGGGTCCAATTAATATCTGTAGGTTAATATTAAACGTTAATTCTAATATTTGGAACGCCGGTCCAAAAATTAAATGTTAACCTCAAGGTATTAAACCAGGTAGTCGAAAAATTAACCTAAAAGAATGGGGGCAGTGTGGGGGTTTGGTGTGTACGCCTGTCCTGTCGGGGTGTCTGAGGTGTCATGCTGGGGTGTGTGGGGTTGTGGGGGGTGGGTATATGGTGTGTTGGGTTGTGGTGTGTGGGGCTGCGGTGTAAAGGGTTGTGGTGTAGGCAGCTGTGGTGTTTGGGGCAGTGGGTAGTGTGTTGGGCTGCAGGGTGTTGGGCTGCAGGATGTGCGCTCTGGCGCGCCGGATTGTGGTGGTTCCGGCTGTTGGGGGTGGGGCTGTGGACTGTGGCTGTGGTAAAAGGGGTCACACCACACAGCCCCCACGGCCCCACCCCCCACAGCACCACCTCCCACAGCCGCAAGCACCACAACCTGGCACGCCACAACCCCACACCCTGCAGCCCCACACCCTGCAGCCCAACACACCACGGCCGAAAACCCACAGGACCACACCCCACACACCCCACACCACACACCCCGCACACCACACACCACAGCCGCCCATACCACAGGGGCTGTGGGGTGTTGCGCTGCGAGTGTGGGGCTGTGGTGTGCGGGCCTGTGGGGTTTTGGTCTGTGGTGTGCAGTGGTGTGGCCACCCCTGCACGTGTCACATGCAAAAAAAAAAACACAACAAACGAAAAATTAAAATTTGGGACCTTGCAATTAATATTTGCAGGTTAATATTATTGGACCAAATATTAATCAATATATCAAATATTAATCGTCGCTAGCGTTAATATTAACCTACATATATCAATATCACCGATTGAAATATTAACTTTAAAGAAAAAGGCATGACACACAGTGACACGCCCCAAGTGGGCATGCATACCTTTGGTGCCTCACCATTTAGGGGCCTTGGAGGGGGGGGGGGTTATGGAGGCTTTTTGACCCACAGCCCTGAAAACCACACCCCCACACACCCCAGCCCTAGAAACCACACACCCGAGACCAAAGCCCCCCCCCACACCCCCACACCCCACAGCCCCAAGTGTCACCCCCTCACACACCACTATACCAAGGGGGGGGGGTCAACAATGAAGCCAGAACTAGCTCCTTTATCTGCTTTGGGGCAATCTGCATGCCGCGAACACACACACACACACACATACCTACAACTTTTTCCGCTTTTTTCCATCATGAATCTTCATGTCCACCATCTTAAAAAAACCTGCAAAGAATCTGGAAAAGGAAAAGGGCATACCCTCCTGAACCTTAACCGGTAGGGCAAGGGGAGGATTCCCCCCTAACCTCCTGACAGGTACAGCTCACACATACACAGTACACAAAACCAACACTGATGCTTGCTCCTTCCCAAAAATCTTTAAAAGATTCTATAGTGATAGTGCATATGAGTGGTATTATGGGGTGAATCCTGTGATTCGCCTATAGGCGAATCCCTTGATAGAGGAAGGAGGAAAGAGGGATGTGTGTGCGAGGCGATGGGTGTGTGGGGGTGCCAATATCATTGGCTATGTGTGTGTGTGTGTGTGTGTGTGTGTGTGTTTCTTGGAAGGGCGAACCAGGAAAAGGTGCATAGATGCTATATATTTCATATATACAGCACACTATGGGCGCCACCAATGAGGCGGCACACTCGGGGCTGGTAACCCCCGATGACCAACTCATTGCGCACACACGGTTGCCTAGTAAAACTTCTTGCAGCCATGAATAGGCTGCAATACGTGGAAAAAAAAAGTTAATTTTTGCGTTAATTTTTTGAGGTTAATATTAGATTAATTTTTCAGTTCTGATTAATATTTGCCAAATATTGAATATTAACCTCAAGAAACTAACGCAAAAACTAAAGCCAAACGAAACGGCCGTATACTTGGGAGTTTTGGGACCGTATTGTCGCTAGTGCGGCCATGTCCTTGTCCCCGCATACGGCCATGCCAATCACCCATAGGCAGGCGGGTAGTCGGGTGGTCGATGAGGGGTGGTAAACTATGAGGACATTTACACACAGCACTTGCACAACGTACAACATCTCAGATACTGCACCGGACCAACAGACAAATGTCCCATACCAACTCCCAAATATGGTACATGTTGTGTTCTTGGCAACCTTTGGAACATGAAAGATGTGACCTCCGGCAACAGTTGGCAAACCCAGCATGGGCAAGGAGTGTGTAACGGGACACACCTGGTCGACAGCACGGGCAACAGCCCGTCTCTGGGGAGGCCAACCCCAGAGCTATGAATCAGGGCAAATTGTCTAGGGGTTCCGTTGACATAACCGGACAACATTTTACCCACAGGGGGTCGGAATGAACATTGGCGAGAGGCCATTTGGCGCCGCCAGCTTCACACAGCACAGACAAACATCAGGGCCTCGGGCCAACCCCCCCCCTTGGCAAGAAGGTGCTAGGCAGGTACAAATACACCGTTTGTGTTGGGATATCCGTTGCTCCCCTGCCACCCATTCTCACCCCTTCTTGTTCTTTGGAGGTGGAGATTGTGGAATCACTTGACGCCTTGTACATTTATGATGCAATGGTCACCGCTTGTGTCTTCTCACGGCATGCACAAACAACACCCTTGTAAGAGCAACAGTAGGTGGTAGGTGGTAGGTGTTTCTGTCAAATGCAGTCCTTTTGCCGTTGCTCTTATGGAGGGAGGGGGGCTGTAGTTTAGGATATATTTAATTGTCCAAATATGTATGCTAGCTAGATTGAAGGGGAGAGGGGTGCGGTAATATTGTCCCTTGTATGCACTATCAAGCAGCTGTGGCACTTGGTTCTTTTTTTCACTTGTGACCGAAGTTCCACAAAGTGTCCGACCATAGTTCATGTCGCAGGTCATGGATCAGTGACAGGGCTGGTTGTGGTTGGAGGTTGAGTATGACCTAGCCCTACCAAACCAGCTGCGGCGGGGTTGCGGGAGGAACGAGTCAGACTTGGCACTAGTATCCGGCATGCCATATGTTGGCACATGCGAGCGCACGTCGTTGCCGGATGCTGGCGGATGCAAACCCCATCCCCCCGCCAGATATCGCCAGAAGCTGCCGGATGCCTTTTTTTGGCAACAAATGCAATGCTTTGGTTGAGTCGGGGACCTGGGATGGTCATGCCACATTTGTAGGATACTTTCATGATGAGCTGTGTGGAAAAAGGGAAAAGAACAGAGAAAAAAGTTGTGCACACTGGGTGTTGATCCACCAATCTAGGAGGTAGGCATTTAACCAACTGAGGTATTGTTCGGATCTGCCATCCTTGTGTAACAGATTATCCGAAGCGTGCACAGTATGTCCAGAGAAAAATCCCAACCACGGTTTTGCCATCACTTTTGAATTCTCCATAAACTTCCCAGCATTTTGGGTATACACACACAGAGTGAAAAGAAAAATGTACACCCAGCATTCAGCAACAAAAAATTTCAGGCGCCTTTGGCGCTAAGATGCTGGCCAACAATGGTCAAGACCTATGTGGTAGCCGGATGCCCCGAGGAGGGTGACGGGGGGGGGGGGGCTGTCGGGGGCGGGTATCTGAACAAGTGGCCCCCATGACACACGGGGAGGAAAACATTTACATCATGCTTTGTCAGATGCTGCCGGAAGCAACACCTCCTTGTTGCCGGATGCTGCCGGATACATGCCCCTTGCCCCGCTGGATAACGCATGCACAATGTTTTTGCCGGATACTAGCACCAGGTCTGGAGCGAGTCCTGCGCCTTGCACCACCCCTGTCGCCCCGTATGAACGGGTGTGTACGTCCTCCCAGACCTCTCAGTGAAGTTACACCCGGTCAAAACAATGACATCGCGCATGTCCTCGCAGGATCTCCATGTCCTGGAGGTCAGGGAACTTCCAACTCCGGTGGTCCTTCCGTCTTGGGCCGCTTGTGCCACATCCTGGGTATCGTCCCTGGGCCGTTGCGCGTTGCAGCTGTGGCACCTGATTCACAATGCTTCCAGGCTCCAAATGAAGGCCATAAAAGAAGGTTACAGGCAGTAATGCCGAAGAGACGAACTCGGGATTCATTGGCAGTTGGTCACAATGCCGGCTCACCTGAAAATCGTTGGGAGCGGTTAGAGGCGGCTGCAGTGCGTGAACAAGGTGCCCGCCCGCTCCTCCTCTCTGACATGTGCCTGGCAGGGAGTAAGGGCACAGCACACAGTCAGGGTTGTAGAGGAATGTTCTCAGTCCCACCTCGCGGCATGCCAAAACCAGTGCGCCATCCAAGATCGACTGGGGACGTCAATCCCGTTCTTGTCCACTGTGGGACTGGAGAATTTCCAAGTCCAGCGCAGCGGAATGTGATGTTCGGTCGTGCGATGGGCGCCACGTGGTGCACCTTGCCGGCCCCCTTGAACATCTTACACACGCCCGTCCTGCGGTGGCTTCACAGTCCCCAACGCCACCCAAGTCCAAGTCCAATGAGGCGAGCCCCATGTTTTGCATGCTCTTCGATTCGTATGCACTGCCTGCTGCTGCTGCTAAACTCAGGAGAAGAATTGTTCTGTGCTGGTGCAGCAGAACAACGTAACGCCTGCGTGGAACCCGCTGGGTGGCGGCCTCTAACTGAGGGCACACACCCCGAATCCTTTGAGTGTTATGTGGAGACCTGGAGAGCAAGTGCATGCATTGGTGCCGCCAGAGCTTTGGCAGCACTATCTCCCACACCGCTTGCAATGAGGCTCAGATTCAACCGCTGTAATGTGGGTGAGTCCCTCAGTCCTGCAAGCGCCCGTGCCCCACAATCCCCCACACGATTGCCAGCAAGGTTCAGTGTCAATTCATGCAGCACAGGAGCATCCCTCAGGGCCGCCAGTGCAAGTGCACTGGCGGGACCCAAATGATTTGCCGTGAGAAAAAGGGTCAGACTCTGCAGCGAGGGGGCCTCCTTTAACGAAGCCAGCGCCTGTGCCCCAGGGTCTCCCACAGCGTTCCCTGACAAGTGAAGAGCAAGTGTCTGCAAGGCACGGCATTCCTTGAGCTCGCCCAGCGCCCTCGCACCCTCGTCCCCCACTTTGTTGCCTGAGAGGTCCAAGGTCAAGCAGCGCAACAAGGGCACATCCTTCAATGCCGCCAGAGCGCAAGCCCCGCGGTCGCCCACGGCATTCCCCGACAAACACAGCGTGAGGAAGCCCAACGAACTCACGTGCCTCAGGCTGGCGAGCTCCTGAGCCCCGGCGTCCCCCAATTCGTTGCCAGAGAGATTGAGTGCGAGGGTCCGCAACGCCGGAAGGTGTTTGAGCGAGGCAAGGGTGGCAATGTGCCAACCTCGAAGGGCGCTCCGAGTGAAGCGGAGGGTCAGTGTGTGCAGATGGGGGGCATCCCGCAGGACCGCAACGGCAGCGCCGATGCGGGCCACGTCCGGATCTGCCGGGTCCGCAAAGCCTTGGACAGTCACCACTCGGGCATTTGCTTGAAGAGGGGCCAGTCGGTGCACGGCCTCCGTGGACTCGCAGCAGAGTTTGATGTACCGCCTTCCGAGCGCCTGCCACAATTGGGAGGACGCTTGGCCGAGGCGGTCCGACTGAAGGAACGCTGAGATCGATTGCCAAACATCGCTCGGAAGATGCAACAACATGCGAGGACTACGTCTGAGGACCAGGGGCATAGTGCACAGGGCATCTTGCACAGGGCACAGGCTGAGGACATGGGGCATACAGGCCATGATGTAAGGTTTTGAAATAACCAGCAGAGTCCTGACCCTATGCCAGACTCAATCAGTTTAATCTGTAACTCCATTCCACACCACACACTTGAACCAGTTCTGCACCAAATGTTGCCTTGAGGTCACCTTGAGGGCATACAGGGGGGGGGGGGGGGGATTTTGCAACAGGAAGATTTCAATGTGGGAAATTTAGTATTTCAAATGTGTGCGAAATTTCCCGCTCAATTCTCAGACCGCTGTGCGAAATAAACTCACGTCGGAATTTAGCCACTTTGGCGCGTCACCACCCCGCCGGCACTTCTTCAATTCATCAATGATCCACAATGCATGGCCCTGCTCGAGCCAAAGCGGGGGCATAGTGCTTGTACCCAAGGGTGCCACAACATCTGCACCTGCACTGGGGACACACCGCTTGGTCTTTTTTGCAGCAGGCACACTGTCGCCGCCACTTGCAGACATTGCGGCAGAAACAGGTGCAGGAACAGATACAGAAATAGATGCAACAGATGAGCTGTCGTTGGAGATTGCTGGGGTCAAAGAAGCAGTGCTCAGTTCAAGAACCTGGAGGGGAAATCTCAGCATTTTGTGCTCTCAGTCGCATGTTTGCAAACAATGTTTGATGGGATTCCCACGTGCATTCGTCTTCCTGTGGCTTTGTTTGTGCATGAAAAAAACAATTTCTTCATTAGGCTGATGGGTCATCGGTTTGAGGTTGCCAGAAATTGAATCCAGGACTTTTCTGCTGACAGACCACTACACATCCACTAGAGAAGGCCTGTATGCCAGCTCGAGGACCATTTACAGACCGAAGGACGGATTTTTTTTTAATTGAGGACTCTGGCTGCACAGCAACCAAAAGGAAGGTGTGCTTGGGGCCTGGGATTGAGATCCAGGTCATGCAGGAACCTCCTGGGGTAAAAAATCCTGGAAGCATGCGAAATCCCTCGCTCAATTTTCAGGCCACTGTGGGGAATAAACCAGGTGCAAAAAAATTCCCGGTGCAACCCTCCCCCCCCCTCCCTTGTAGGGTACGGGGCACAAGGCACAGATCACAATGATTTTGGTTTTTTTCTTGAAATGTTGCAATTCACCGGGGAAATCCGGCAGGACTTTGCTGCCTCCTTGGAGACTATCCAGGGCTTGGCCCAACAAACCCAATGCTGTGTGTACGGCATGTGTGCTCTGTGTGAGGCACTGCACTGTGATCCAGGGGTCGGGCCACCCTCCTGTCCTTTGTTGATAGTGGGACGCGCAGTGGACCTGCAGTTACTTGTTGGTCTCACTTTTTTGGTATTGTTGTGTCATAGCTGCTACAGGGTCCACAAGGTGTGGCCTCGTTATTGCCTGGGCTCAAAGCATGGAGAAAGAGCTTAAAATTGTTGAGTTGTCCAGGAAATATGTGTTGAAGGTTGTTATTCCGTGTCTAACAAACTTCAAATCTACAAATTCCGGCACAGGAAAACCCGTGCCATTCCTTAAAAATGAGGGAACAAATTATGTATGGTTCCCAAAAATTGTTCATGAGAGACAGTAGGCGGTTGCTATTATTTCCTGGTGGGCTCTGGATGTGGATGGTTACTGATACTGTTATGGTTACTTCCTGGTGGACTCTGGATGGTTACTATTATTTTCTGGTGGACTGTGGATGGTAACTATTATTTCCTTGTGGACTCTGGATGGTTGCTGTATTTTCCTGCTGGACTTTGGATGGTTGCAACAACAGCAGCATGAGCAGCCTTCAGATTAATTTTTACGGCATCACTTGACAGAAAGAGCATGAGACAAGAAAGCGTTCCATGAGGAGTCACCAAAAACGAGGCTGTTACAAAAGTCAAGGCACAGCTGAAGGAGGACGTCTGCTCCCAAAAACACAAAACACACTGCTCAACATACTGATGCAATGAAAAGCGGCCATGTGTGGACAGCATAAAGAGCATACAAACATCGGTATGTAATTCAGCAGGGAGGGGCCTAGATTACGATTTTTCAGATTACAGAATATTACGGAATATTACGGAACTATTACAATTTTTTACCGGTGCAATGTTGACACACCGTACCGCATTGCACTTCTTTATAGTGTCACTCCACAGCTAGCCTGAACTACATTACTCCAGGCTGCCCGGCCTTGTGACCCGGGTCCGCCGTGTTTCTGCCATTCACGCACACGTTGAGGAAGGAGTCATGCACTGTGGAACGAAGAGCTCGGGGGGGGGGGTTTTTTTGCGGACAAGCGTCCATTTTTCGCACACCGGTGGAAATTTATTTGGCGGGCCACCGGTGGCTTGTTATGCCCCACATACAACATTCAAAGGGCGGCATTTCGAAGCGTCCTTCCACATCACCATTCACGTACATGGCCACTTCGAGGCGACGGAGGTCCGGTCGCGTGTGTCCCCGGTTCGCGGTGTCCAACAGGGTTCATCACAATGCGGGCACCACATCGTGCCATCCCAATCCTCAAAATGCCAAGGGTATTGCGCAGCACGCTTAGCAGCAGTCATCTTGGAAGCATAATGCGCACTCGAGGTTGTACCGTCCGACACCTTTTGCTTCTTGGAAGGCTGCATCCATGACTTGCGCTTGGCAGGCATTGGGTGCAAAAGAACACACAAGTAGAAGAAACCTTGCCAATGAGAAGCCGAACACAGAGAAACACAACAAAAACAACAAAAACCCAGCAAATGAACGTTGCCGTTGTGCAACATTACGGCAAACGCAAAAAAAATTGATAAATATAAGGAAAAATTACAAAAATTACGAAAATTACGAAACATTACGATCGTAATCTAGGCCCCTCCCTGATTCAGCACTTCTGCGACTTCCACGGGAAACGAATTATTTCAATATTATTTCATTAGCCAAATCATCTGGCGCGGTACAAGTGGTACTGGTGGGTAAAGGCACAGCCTAACGCGAACCTGTGCAAATCCTTAGAAACACCGAGCAAATTGCACACAAAATTTTCATACAGAATTTGTGACACAGAATAAATACCCCTTCCTGCCCTAGTATGAAATTTGGAAGACCCATCAGTGAATAATCTTGTACGAGTACGATGTTGGTCGATGGTGTAGAGTCTTTTTGATGCTCTATTTTGCTATTTTTTCCTGCATGTAGCTCTGTTCAATTGGAGAGGAGGGTTTCGGTCGCAGTACATTCTTGTTTGGTTGCAAAGAAAAAGTGTGTGCGACGCACGTGTAAAACAAGGCAGTCCACGAAAGTCGCCAAAAGTCACTTTGAAGGCTTTTGCTCCAGCCTCTAGGTTGCACATCCCACCACATGCCCCGTGCTGCAGATGGGTAAGGCTGAAATGAGTGGCGAAGCAAAAAAAAAAAAACAATTGTGATGACATATGAGATGTGATGACATGCGGCACTGCCGCATGCCCTGCACCCCTGAATCTCCGACCATTGTGGCCTCTTGGGCTGTGAAGGCTAAGCCGTCCATCTGGTGAACGCTACAGCCAAACAAAATACCCTCGTCCTCCAGCCCAGAGGGGAACCCATGGTTCTGGGCGGCATACCCCAGTGGCATGCGGCGTGCTCATCATCTGCAATCTGCCTCGAAAATCTGCACATCACTGGCTCACGCCTCAACACAGTGGCTGTAGCTAGACAAAGGAGTGGGTCGCTTGGGTTCGGTTGGGGTGCTGATGTGTAGTGCAGCAGAGTCATGGCTGTGCGTACCAGCTCTGCACCTAAAGACGTAGATGGTGTTCGACAGCACTGCGCTAGAGCCGGGCAGTCGAAGTCCAGACCAATCCGGCTCTCACTGTTTCCCAGAAAATGGAACGAAGCGGGTGGGGGGGGTTACCGTGTTATACAACTGGTGTCCAGCGCCATGTCTTTCCATGACCTGCTCGTTGATCAAGGTCATCTTTTGGACGTCTTGAGGCTGGTGAGACTTGCCAGAGGATATCACATTCACTGCAGCTCCCGGGAGGGGCGCAGCGCCGGGGGGGGGGGGGGGCTGGAGTTCTCAGTAAGAGTAATCACAGTTACAGCACTCTGCCCCCACGGCGTCCACTGCCCTGTCAGTGCTAGCACGCATCACCCGCAGTGATTCCGAGACTATGAAGGTTGAGATTGAGGTGGGAAGATAAGATACGATGCGCACCTCAACATGACCACTGCATCGTGCTGTTCACTTTGGGATACACATTTGCTGTTTTGGCCAGCCTTGCCTCGTCGAAGCTTAACCCTGTGCCATGCACAAGGGGCGTGTTGGATCCCGACTGCAGGACCACAAGCCGCTAACCTCCCCCCCCCCCACTCCATCCCAACCCCAGGCAGCACGATGCCGTGCACCGCAAACTTCGCCGACCCCGCACTGATAATGGGCGGCAGACTCAAAGGGCAAAAGGGCAGAGATGGAGATCCGACCCCCGTGCGCCCCCCCCCCCCCCAGGAATTGCCAGAGGGTCACTGATGCTTCGGAACCGGGGTGTAGTGGGGATAGTGAGGGGGTGGGTGAGGGGGCTGAAAGTGGGTGAGGGGTGAGGTAGCCTTTGGACTGGGGCTACCAAGGGATCGGGCCCTGGGAGCCCCGGCCAGGGATGCACTGCAAGGGGGGGAGGTACCCCCTGTGTGGGGGGTGGAGGTACCCCCCTCCAGGGCGCCCAGCCTATGCCCAGCCAGTGTCTCCCTGACGGCAAATGCCAGCTTCAGTGGCATTTGCAAACGACAGTCACCGCCCCCAACCGCTTTGGCACCCTCCTCCAACCGCCTATCTAACCGCTTCTGGGGCCGCCTCTGAGGTCCCTTCCCGTCTAATGCGTCCCTGGCACCGAAGGGAGGGGGGTGTGTGGAAACAGGGCCGCATGGGCCGACCCCATTGAAGCTCGTGGGCACTGGAGTTGATTTAGCTGAGCTGTGCACTGAACTGTGCTCCTGCATCGCGGTCCGCACGTTCTTGGCATTGCTTCGTCGTTGGTTGGTCAGTGACCCCCAGTACTTGTGTCGGGCCCCAGCCCTTCGGTCCCGCCTCCCCGTCCATGCGGTGGAGCCGAAGTGGGCACACGGTCGGAGCATCGGCACTGCCCTCCCCCCAGCACCACCGTCACCGACGAAAGGGATTCTTCCCAAAATTGATGCAGCGTTTGCGCTGCAACAGTCAGAACCAAAAGCTCTTCAGTGCCTTTCGCTTAAATGAATAGACATTCAGAAAGGCCACGCCCCCTCCCCCGCCAGATCCCCGCAACAGCAACTCACCAGAACTGGCACCACATTCCCCGTGACCGCGGTGGAGTACTTGCCCCGCGCCCGCACCGTTTGGGGCGGCGGGACCGGGGACGGCATATCATTCTTCACTGCTACGCCCACCCATTCCATGCGTTCCGCCGTGTTGCCCCCTGTGACCCGCACAGTCAGCACCGGGATGTTCCCCTAGGCGATCCGGGACTTGC
Organism: Eutreptiella sp. 'Long Island Sound 2002'; assembly: GCA_964036045.1. Taxonomy (NCBI): domain Eukaryota; phylum Euglenozoa; class Euglenophyceae; order Eutreptiales; family Eutreptiaceae; genus Eutreptiella; species Eutreptiella sp. 'Long Island Sound 2002'. Next base: position 46,081,983 of record OZ038396.1, read on the forward strand.
GCGCGTGGTAAGCGCCCCCCCCATCCCAGACAATGGCGCTTAGTTCGGGGGGCAACACACGCAACAGTCCAGTCCTTGTGTCCGCCACCGTGGGGTACCACAGAGGATGGCTTGTGGGCACCGATGTCCTCCGGCGTGGACCCTCTGGCCGGAGGCTTTCGGAGGAATCCGGCCTCCGTAGCTTGACGCCCGGCAGTGCAGGAGGTATTCTCAATCTCAAATTCGAACGCGGGTCCCTTGGTCTGCCCCGTCATAAATGTCATGTTCCGTTGCGCATTCGGCCCCATCGGCCGAAGTCGACGTGTTGCAGCTCAGAGTCGCCCCCCCAAAAGAGGCGGCGCCTCGCGATGGATGTGGGCACGCGGCTACGGCTTCTTCACCCGCATGCCTTTGATGACCCGCTCGATGCGTTCCAGCGGCAACGGCCGCAAGTGCACGCGTTTGGCGTGGCGCTTGTTGAGGTACGGGGGGGGGAACAGGTCCCCCAGGGGGGAGCTGGGCTCGAACAGGGGGCGGTAGCGCTCCGGCACACAGGCCTTGCCGGTGTAGGGCAGGATGGCGAGGGCCGCGACCAGCGGCTCCACGAATGGCTCGTCGGAGTGCGGCACTGGGACGGTCTCGTAGTCCTGGGGCAATGGGGGGTGATATGTGTGGGGCAGCTTCGGTGGGGCGCCTACGGGCGGGGGAAGGGGGGGAAGGGGGCTTTTGGGACCCAAAAGATTGTGTACCGAAAATGGGCAGACCAGATCTCCCCGATTGTAAATTCTATTGCCTTCGGCAAGGCACCTCGAAGAGGGGAGAGGGACGACCGAGGCTGGAAAACTGCATAAGCAGGTTGTGCCCCGGCCCACTTGGGACGCCCCCCAAAACACCCCAATGGGGTGAAAACACATAAAGAGGGGCTAAAAACATGCTTTACATAGGATATTTCATCATATTGGATGGTCAAACTATCAGAAAAATCAGTTTTGGAAATTCTATTGCCTTCGGCAAGTCCATCTCGCAGAGAATCTACCCCGAGCGAAACACACCCAAAATAGGGTGGAAACTACATAAATACGGCCTAAAACATGCTTTACATAGCTTGGATGTTCATTTTGTGTGGTCACGATATCAAAAAAAAAGTGTCGGAAACTTCGATTTTTGAGCTGCCCAGGGTGAAAAACTGCATAAGCAGGTTGTGTAGCAATCCCTTGGGAATGCCCCCCCCCCCCCCCGGACCCAATACCCAAATAATGTGAAAACCACATAAATACTGCTAGAAACATGCTTTACATAGGTTGGGTGGTCATTTTGTGCAGTCACGATATCAAAAAAACAAGTTTCGGAAACTTCGATTTTTGAGCTGCCAAGGGTGAAAAACTGCATAAGCAGGTTGCGTACTAATCCCTTGGGAGACCCCCTCCCCCCCCCAAAAGGTGAAAAACACGTAAATACGGCCTAAAACATGCTTTACATACCTTGGATGGTCATTGTGAGTGGTCACAATGTCAATAAAATAAGTTTCGGAAACTTCAATTTTTGAGCTGCCCAGGGTGAAAAACTGCATAACCAGGTTGTGTACCAATCCCTTGGGACCCCCCCCCCCCCCGGACCCAATACCCAAATAATGTGAAAAACACATAAATACGGCCTAAAACATGCTTTACAGAGGTTGGATGATCCTTTTGTGTGGTCACAATATCAAAAAAGATACGTTTCAAAGACTTCGATTTTTGAGCTGCCCAGGCTGAAAAACTGCATGAGCATGTTGTGTACCGTTACCATTCATGCAAACCATTATTGGTGGAATTAGTCATTTGGCGTCTTTGACCGGCCCTCGGCAACGCTATAGACTGCAAAAAACGTCCTTTCGTATCCTAGTAGGTATATACTGTCACAACATCCCCACTCACACCCCTCAGAGTGGGTACCACGGGGTCACCGAGGTTGCCAAAACCGCCAACATAGCAAAAATGGCTGAAAAATGCATAAACTGCAGAAGCGCTCATCCCACTCCGCCAACCCCCCGTAGTCGGGACCCGGAAACACTTTTTCGGCTCAAAATCGAAAAAAACCAAAAGATTCATGATTTTCGACCCAAAAAAAAGGTGGGTCATTTTTTGACCCCCCCCCCACCCTAACCCACCAAACCCCCCCCATCTCCCTCAAAACCTCAAAAAAGTGGGTTTCAAGTGGGGGGGTCTAGGGGGGTCCGGACCAAAAACTCATTGGGGGATGCGTTTATCGGACAAAATAATGATTTTACGAGGGGTTAAACTAACAATTGAACCCCTTGGGGTAGGGTATGCGAAAAGGCCCAAAAAGGCCCAAAATGGGGGGGTATGTGGTGTTTTCCCCTATTTACGCCTGCCTGGCTTTGATCTAACAACCTCTACGAGGTGATTTCAAGTGTCACTAAACAGCCTACGCAATAGTTTCAAGTGTCACTAAACAACCTACGCAACAACAACTGCGAGGTGATTTTGGGGCTTTGGGAGGGCCCATGGCACGGGCTACGTAGGCCTAGCGGCCACTACGTGGGTCCCCATCGGTGCTTAAGTACCCGTATTGTCACCAAATGATCACCCAAATCCATCCTAGGGGCAACGGAAGGTATTCATGAAACCGCGAACTTCAAAAAACTTTCACGTGCCACTAAACAGCGTGAAAACGGCTAAGTCCTCACTGCCAAGGGGCCATATTGGGGGGGGGGGGGGGGCGACCGAGGGTACCTGGAGTTGGGACCCGGAACGACCCCAAACAGGGGGGGTATACGACACTCGCACCTGCGCTTGATCTAACAACCTCTCTTCGAGGTGATTTGGATTTTCTCCACGATGGTCACTTCGGTCTGGAGGGGATTCAGGCCTCAAATGGTCAGGTTGCAATGTCCGCATTAGGCTCTGGCCGCGCCTGCCCCACAGCTGTCATTACCTTCCGTCCATCATGCCAATGTACGGCGCTTTCACAGTACGATCTGTGGTCACAAGTTCAACCCTTGTCCCTGCTTCCGGGGTCCAGGGGGGTACCCCCCTCCTCCTATGGTAGACGGCCATTTTAATATTTCCCCGGGGGGGGGGGGGGGTCGCCGTATGGGGGGGAACATTGGTAACCCCCCGCCCCTTGGGCATGTTTTCGAACAGCGCGTGCACGGCGCCAATGTCAGCAGAGACCTGCCCCGCTCAGCAGCACCCTGTTGCCTGTCAACCTCACGGTGGTCTAGGGGGACGGGGTGTACAAACGCAAGAGTCGGCCGCCGTGGCCTTCTCCTCCCTCCCCGGAGCGCGACGGTCGGCGATCCGGCGGCACCGTCCCCCTCCCTCCTCCTCACCGGCACGACAGTTGGCGATCCAGCGGTGCCGTCCCCCTCCCCTCCTCCTCCCCAGCACGTCCATTGGCAGTCCGATGGTGCTGTCCCCCCGAGCCGGCAATCCGTCGGTGCCGCCCTCCCCCTCCATCCTCTTCAGCATGCTCCTTCTCCGGTGACAGCACACCTGAAAAAGTTATGCTTGGCCCTCCGGGCCCAAGCACCAATCCCTGCCCCTTGTTCCCATGCCCGACCTCCCGCTTGTGCCAAAGGGCGAAGTGTGGTTCAGTTCATGCTCGTCTCGTCGATCCAGATGGCGAGCAGTGGGCTGCTGGAAAGATCACCAGCATCCATGCCTCTCCCTCTTTCCCCATAGCCACCATGCCTCCTGCAGCAGCCGTTGTTCCCAATGTCACCACAGACACCTTCCGTGCCCTATCTCCGGCGGATCGCCTCGCCACCTCACCCCAAGGGACAGCTTCCACTGCACGGGTGCTTTGAACCCGTTGGCACGGGAACTGCTGCTGATGCTGCACGGTGTTCTCTCTTCATGGGCCTCACCGCACATGACCCATTTCTGGCCTCCTTCGGCCTCATGTGGACCATCGCTATTGACTCGCTCACGCTCTTGGACATGGAGTCGCTGTGCAGGCTCATGCGTGCGCCTGAGCCTGGCTTCCCCGTAGAGGCAACCTGTGGGCCCATAAGGCTTTTCGGACCGGGAAGATTAGCCGAAAGCCCAAAGCCCCGCCCCTTGGGAGAGCAACACTGAAATCCCAAAAATTGACAGAAACAACAGTCACCATTGCTGTGACATGGGCGTTGCTCTCACAAGCGGGGGGCAGACTCCACCAGCGCAACACAAACATACTTTTGGCAGTCCAGACTGGTGCAGTGTGCGCACGCCGGGTAGGGCTCATGAGCCCTCACCCGGGACGACCAAGCCACAGGCGCTTGCGCGCGTGGCAAGCAGACAATGACGCTTAGTTCGGGGGCCAACACACGCAACAGTCCAGTCCTTGTGCCCGCTGCCCTAGGGTACCACAGAGGATGGCTTGAGCACCAATGTCCTCCGGCGTGGACCGTCGATCTGGCTGGAGGCTTTCGGAGGAATCCGGCCTCCGTGGCTTGACGCCTGGCGGAGGTGTTCCCAACATTGGATTCAAAAAACAGAAATCAGTCAGAATTACACATTCGGGGTCGGCGGGGGTCCCACGAGTCTACAGAAACAAGAGGTGCTCACGCGGTATGAACCGCATGTCTATTACACAAATGTGAGGTACAAAGGTCATATGGATGAAAGGGATTCTTCCCAAAATGGATGCAGCGTTTGCGCTCAGCCCCGTAGGCGGGGGTCGTGGGGGAGTAAGGACAACGGCTTTGTGGTCCGAGGCACGCCTTGTGGGGGTTACCTCTTTGATGTGACTTGCACACAAACCAGGAATCTGTCCTTGCAACGACGACGGTCGAGGTCATGCTGCATGTCTGTTGAGCATTTGGAGGGGGATGGTGGGGGGTAGTGTCAGCACCGTGTGCATGCCGAGATGGTAAAACCACGGGTTACAGGCCATAAACCGCCACTGCGGGTTGCCCCAGAAATGGCCCATTGTGATACCGAATATGGCCCAAACTTCGGTAAAAGCCGTATCTCCAGACCCAATAGTTGTGATGCTTGCGTGACAGCTCGGATTTGGCCATAGATCGACGATGGTCGTCACCCTAAAGATTCACTCTGGCATCCACAACAGTACTTCATGTCTCAACATGGCGAAGCCGTGACACACATTGTCCGTGCAATTCAGCAAGGCGCCGTCAGGCGCGGCGACAAGGAGTTCACGGTGTCCAGAAGGGCAGCTCCAGCGATTGGGTTTCAGGTCAGGCCCATGTCTTTGGGCCACGTCAGGTTTACTCTTCATTTCCCTCCTGCCCTGTCACAGATACCCCGCCCCCCCCCCCCTTGTATAAGCTACACCACAGTCCCAAATTAATACGGTCCCTACGGCTACTGTAGCTTGGACACGGGCGTAGCTTGCGCGCGACACATACAACTACCAACAATGGGCACCCACGTTCAAAAAGAGAGGATTGCATGGTGAGCTGGTGCAAGAAAGGGGCATATAATGCACAAACATCCCCAAAATCAGAGCTATCTGGGTCAAGTGCGCAAACACTCACAACAAATGTGTCCATGACTCTATGTGACTCGCAAATCCGTCACCAAACCCATGTCTTATGTGGCTGCACTACGTTTGGTACCGAATTAAAATTAGGTCCCAAATTAATACGTCCCTACGCCTACTGTAGCTTGGACAAGGGCGTAGCTTATACAAGGGGGGGGGGGGACAGCGCCAGGGGCACCGCCACCAGTTGTGCAGCCTCCCACTCGGCCCCTGTTTCGCTCGGGCTTGGAACAGAAGTGGGGGCGTGCGTGAGGGTGCACCTGCTGCAAAAGGTACTGCCGCAGGGAAGAGCCCGTCACTGGGTCTCCCGCAAAGTACCACCGCGGGTCCGGGCACTCGCCGGAGGTGTACATGGCCATGCACCAGGCGTAGCCCTCCAGCATCTGCCGGCAGTGGTCAGAGTTGAACGGCCGCGGCCTGTTCACTTGCCCTTCCGTCAGGTCCGCCTCCAGAAGCGTGAGGAAGTTGATGAGGCCCTGCCGCCGGATGCGGCCGTCGGGGGTCACGAGCAGATCATCGGCGACCGCCCAGGCCCCGTCCGCAGTGAAGTTATGGCGGTAGCGCTTGAGGAACGTGCTGAGGGACGTGCGCAGGGCGGTGATGGGGGGACAGGGGGGGTAAGTGAAGGAGCCTGGGCCTTGGGCCTGGGGGCGCTCACTTCCCGCCTGGTCTACCGGGGGGAGAATTATTTCAGGTTTTTTTTTTTTGGCCGGCCAAAATTTGGGGGGGGGGGGATTTGGTACTGCTCCTTAGAAATGAAGGAAAATTTTGGTATAAGGCCCCTTGTTGTTGCATCCTAGTGGACGGTTGTCGTCATTTCCCGGTGCATGCTGGATGGTCATTGTCCAATGCTGATGGGCTGTGGATGGTTGCTGTTGCTTCCTGCTGGGATCCATGCCCCCAACGCACCTTTTCTTTGGTTCTTGCAACCCCCCCCAAATCAAGGAAAATTTTCCAACACGCAGCGCGCAGAAAACCCCTCCCGCAGCCCATGCCTGGTGCACACATTTTGACACATCGCATCCTTAAAATTGAAGGAAATTTTTGGTACGAGGTAGGAGTACGAAATTTGTCCAGATCGATTTTGTACTGTGCAAAATAATTCTCCCCCCGGTACGCAGGATGTGTCTTATCCTTTTCATCGCTCGCGCCCGTGGGGGAGGTATCATCAGCCCGAAGATCCGGAGTCGGAAAGTCCGACTTCTCCTTTTGGGGCCTTGAACGTGGGGAGCGCTGGGTCATGCGCCAACCGGGGCCATACGCAGTGGTATGGGCGAGATGGCTACGGAAACTTCGTCAGGGACACGGACCCCTGCTGGCTTCAGCGGCGGCGCTGGAAGAAGGGGTGCTCCCCTGATGGGTCGCGTGGCAGGCCGCCTCCTGTGCCGACAGAGCGAGAGGCTCCAACGCTGTACCCGTTTGTTCAGAGGGCGCTTGGCCGTGGCCACTCAGCCTGTGTGGCGCCCAGTGGGTGGGTGGCATACCGTACACCGTCGTGTAGTGTTGCAAAGGAGACGGGTGCGGCAGGGGAAGGGGGACAGGGGAGTGGAAGCGGGTCATGCCGCCGGAGCACCGCTTCACACCGCCAGACCAACCCCGCTCCCCCCCCCCCCACCCAGGGCACACCTGATGCACACTGGGACCCACAGCGGCACACACGAGGGGCACGCTGCAGACTACGCCCCCCCCCGCCGCCCCCTCTGGAGGCGCGCAGGGCGGGGCACCGGAACGCGCGGGTGCACACACACATCGATGCCCCAGACGCACAAGGGGCGTGCAGGGGCACGGACGCCCGGCGAGAGGGACAAAGGGGGCGAGGGGGGACCCGGAGGCCCGGTCAGGCTGAGGACCAGCGGTGGCTCGAAATCGGGACCCGGCCATTGCGTACGGAACCCCCGGGAGAGGGGGGGGGGGGGGGTTGGTTTGGTTTGGATCTCGGCTTGCGCCAAAGGTGGTGACCCACGGCCAGTGTGCCCGTACCTCACCGGCTCGACTGGGTACCCCCCCTGGTTGTCTGGTCTCACAGCCGTCCAGACTGCTGACGATCCCCGTACCTCGTCAAGGCGCTGACGAGAGGGAGATACCGCCGTGCCTGTATGTGTAGGCGCGCGTGCCGTGGGGGGGTCCTGGGGGGGGGGGGGGGTCAAGGCAGGGGCACACCTTTGTCGTCCTTCTCCCGTGGGGGGGGGGGGTTGGCCTGTAGCCAGCCCCGCCTGCCCTACCCCCCCCCCCCCCACACGAACCCACCCACCAGACGTACCCCCCCGTCTCATGTCAGGCCAATCCAAAAGCAAAGGCGTACAATCCCAAAACCCACGTTGGCTGGAGTTCGGGGGAAGGACGCCAGGCCATTCGGGACCAGCGGTAGTCAAAGGTCACGAAGGCCCTCATTCGGAGTGCTGGTTGCCTCCCTCGCGGAAGAAGATGAAGACGAAGCGAACGTCTTGACGTCTTCTGCAAAGTACCAGAGCCCACACCTGAGCTGCTGTGGTAATCATTCCCAATCCCCCACCACCGAGTACCCAAAGCGAGGGGGCCGCCCCCAGCCCCCCAGGCTATTGGCTGGGGAAACTGGCCAAAACCTGGGCCACACCCACCCACCGACTAAGCACTGGCGTGTTCGGGGCCGCTTGGCGAAAAAAATGCTGTTCCCAGTGGGGTCCGGTTTTGGGGGAGCGCGTGGTACTGGGAATGGTCTGGGTCCCCACTCAACGTGCCCGGCACCCCCTCTCGCCCCCGCTTTGCACCCGCGGCGGCCTCTCGGTGCAGCGGCGCGCACGCACACCTCCACAGCACCGGAGTGCCGATGTTGAGCGCCGGGAAGTAGTCGTTGCCGGTCAGCAGCGTGACCATACTGAGCTCCAGCCGCATCGGATGGTGCGCCACCGGCAGCCGGTGCTGAGGCCCCGTCCAGTCCTGCAGCTGCTCGAGCACGGCCGTCAGCGGGATGTAGGCCTGGCTGCGCAGCACCGCGATGTCGCTGTAGTCCAGCGCGCACAGCGCGAGCACGACCAGATCGTAGTCGTCCCCGACGATCACGATCCGCTTGTGGCCGTCGCGCCGGCGGTGGCGCACGAGCCACGCGATGAGCTTGAGCTCCGCCTCGCCGGGCTCCGCAGCGGAGGAGACGTGCAGCGCGAGGCCCTTGGGCAGCGGGAACGCCTGGACGCGCGCCACGATCCACTCCATGAGCTCGGATCCGGTCGTCAGGTTGAGTTTGGAGAGGCGGCCCACGTCGAAGTCCGGGCGGTTGGCGCGCGCGGCCTTTTTGCGCGACAGGATCATCTTCGCGTGCGGGGCCGGGCCGTCGAAGAAGAGGCAGAGCCGCTCCGTGGGGCTGAGGGAGAACACAGAGAGGAGCTGGGGCTGCTGCGCGATGCGCAGGGCTCTGCAACGCATGTGCCACTGGTGCCCCGAGGGAGTGAGCGTTCGGAACTAGCCCGGTCTTCTCCGCTCGTGTCCGAGCCGGGACGGGCCTTTTCTGGGTGACTGTTTGGGGGGGGGATGCCATAATGACTGAGAGGATATGGCGGGTGGCGGGTGTGCGTACGTGTGCGCCTTTTGAGGAGGGACTCCTCCACTTGTGGATGGGGGGGTTGGTCGTCCACCCGTTGTGTTGGGGGTGGGGGGGGGGGGGGCAACGGCCTCAAAAGGTCAGGTGCGGATTCGCCACTTATGCTCCAGCCGCGCCCGCCTCCCACGGCCGTCGCTGCATTCTCAGTTCTCAAATTACAGTGTCCCGAACAGTTTGCAACGCACCGGGGGCTGTGTGTTCCTTTGGTCCCTGAACTTCCGCAGGGGCAGAGCGATGCCGAGCGGTCTACCGGTCGTCTGTATCTGCCGCCCGCGGGCGGGGGCTGGGGGAAGGGGGCGGAACGGGGGCTGCTGGTGATTCCTGGAGGCGACTGAATGATTGCCGCTGATGCCGGGATGCGGCACTTCAACGCCGATGGACAACGCGGTCCTATTTCTCAGATTGGGATCCACGTGGCCAATGGAAGGGGCCAACGGTGGCTGGTGAGCAAATGCGGACGCATCCCCCCCGCCTTGGCGTCCCAATGGCACACAAAGAATTACAAATTGCTAATCACCGCTGGAGTCGGAGTTGGAGCAACAATGCAATTGTAAGTCCCCGGCCAGTCTCCAAATGAGGCCTCTTATCCGCTCCAAAATGACGGGGGTATCATGCCAACTACACTCATTGTCGCCGGCAACTTTACGTCATCCCCGCGAGAGAAAATAATAAAATTGGCTCTTGGACTTGGGAGCCCACTTTTGCAAACCGCCCCCCCCCCCCCGCCACCATCCTGGGCTCCCGAGTCAGCCCCGGCAGCACTTGACAATGCTTCCGGCCGGCGGATTGATCGCCTGCTCAGCGGTGGTCCGAGTGGAAAACCCCCGATGAATTGCGCACACAGCCCCGCGCCGAAACACCATCCGCGCACCGTTCGGCGCGCCCCCACGGCACGCCTCAACGCACGGGACCTGCTCTGCTCGAGCGTCGTCATGAGCTTCCGCTGTACATAGTCCAGCAGCTGGTGCTTGTCCCGGGCGTGTGTGATGGCGCTGTGCAGGATGTGCCCCATGTCCACACAGACCACGTCGCAGCGCCGCGTGCAGTCCGTGTCCTCCAGGTCCCCCGTGAACAGTTCACTGAGCTGCTCGCCGTAGCCCGGGAGGCTGCGCAGCGCCGGGGCGCGGGGCCGAGGCCCGCGGGGGCTGCCGTGGCAGAGGGCGGGGGGGGGTCTCGGGCTGCGGAGGGCGAAGGCCGGGGCAGCGTGCGCCGGGCGGGGGGAGTGAGGCAGGGCCCGCGTGACGACGGCCGGTGCGCGGGGGAGAGACGGGGCGACGTCCCCGGGCAGAGAGTACAGCGCGGCGCCGCACGGGGCGTGCGGAGGCCGGGCGGAGTGGCGGCGGAGCATTGGGCGAAGGCAGCGACGGAGGAGCAGCAGCAGCGGCGGCGGCACCAGCAGCAGCCACCAGCGGCCCCGTGGGGGGGCCGAGCGGGACGCGGCGGTGCCGGCGGGCCTCGGGTGTGGGCTCGCGGTCCCGGCGTTCGCGGCTGCGGCCCCCGGAGCACTGGTCCCGGCAGCGGCATCGGCAGTGCGTACCGTTGCCGCGTCGTCCGGTGCATCGGCGATGGGGTACTGCCCCTCGCGAGTGGGCGCATGCATTAGTCCTCGCGGTTGCGCAGGCCCCAGAGCCTTCCGAAGAGGGGCCGACAGAGAGACTGCATGCGCAGGGGCGGCCATGGGGAGGACCGCTGCGAAGCTCAGCGCCAGCGCCACGAGCGCGACGGCGGCACGGCTTCGCACGGTGGCGCTGGGGTCGTGGTGCAGGAGGGGGGCGTCCCAGGGCGGACCCGCCGCTGCATAGCTCTGCCATGGGGCCGCCACAGGGCTCGCCATGACAGCGGCGGTGCCGTCCAGCGACTCCACAAAGCGCCTGAAGAACGGGTGCGGGTATGAGCTCTGCCCGTTGAGGTAATGTTTGCCCCTCCCGTGCCCCGCGCATCCCGTGCAAAGGGCGATTATCCCCAGAACCAGGCTCCATAGCCCCCACAGCAGAAAACATACACCCGGGGCCTCCTCACGGTCGACAACACCCCGCATGCAGTCGGCGACGGTTGTTCCCGGTGGCTTGATGCTGATCTGTTGTGCGGTGCATGAGGCGATGATTCCCATGTCCACCAAAAGTACGGAATGCATGTAGCTGGCTACGAGGGCCAAGGCACTGACGTCCGGACGGCGCCATTGGAGCAAGAGCCTGTGGCTTGTGAGACTCAGGAGAGTTTTGTGGCGTCGTGCACTTTGAATCCCTTGCCCCTGCCACGATGGCCCTGGCTCTTGCAAATGAGCAAGTATGAGCAAGCAGTGGCAATTGCGAGCACATGTGAGCAAGACTCTGCAACCATGAGCAAGTATGAACAAGTATGAGGAAACGTAACCAAGCCTGCCTACACTTTTCACAGTGTAACTTTCGTATCTTTTGTAATTTGTTGACCAATGCCACGTTCTGGAAGCGGGATATATATTCAGCCTACATTGGCATTCACACCTGAATCCAACACACACATCCCTTTCACCACGGCCCACGCGCACCTCCCTCAACAACACAAGCAAATGCAGGGAGCGTATGAATTTGAGACATTCCAATGTGTGCCAAAGAAATCAATGTGTAATTGGTAGGGCAATTGGTGCCAATTTGTGTTTCTGAAAACACACATAGAGAACAGTTTTTTTGGGGGGGAGGGAGCATTCGACGGGCCTATGAAGTTTTCTTGGAGGAATGCGTAACCTGCATGGACTGGGTGCGCTTCACCTGTCCTTTGCCAACCTTGACGTCCTTCGTTGCCTCAGCAATGGTTGTTTGCATTACACTACATGTGTTTACACTGTTTATAACTCCTCGTGCAACCTCTTGCTGCACTAACTGGGGTTAATGGAACATTGATTGCAACAGGTTCTGGCGGGTGGTTGAGCCGCTGAGGTCGCTGTGACGGTTGGGATGTGGGAAGCAGCCTAATTTATGCACACTGTGCGATCCTGCATGATCCGCCCTCCATGCAGCTTGTGGGCAGGCAGCTCCAATCGGTGGCACGTTTGGCGTCACAACTAATGAAACGTGCATAGAGCGAATAGACAGTACCAGGCATGGGAAACCAAATCAAGATGGTAACACAACTTGTCACTGGATGACCATTTGCACTCAGGAATACTTTCTGACTGACTGGCTGAAAACCCACCATTGCCAGGAACCCGCAGTTTGTGTTGCAAAAGGAGGACTGTGTCAATGCTGATGCAGTACCGAATAGTCTAGTGGGTTTTCGCTGTTGGAGCATAAAATCAATGAATGGTGTTGGGGATAACCATACAGTGCGACTCTTCCCATTCACTGGTCCAGGTGCACGGGGTGCGCCACTTTGGGGCAGCTGTCCTGGACGTCAGTCCCAGAACTACCCTGCCCTACAGAAACCGTGGTACTACCACCATGTGGAGAGGGCCCAATAACTGGAGCTGGGACATCACCCGTGGACCGCTTGGATTGCACAAAGCAGGGGACGAGCACATGGCAGGGTCCCAGAGCGGGTGGAGGCTTGTAGCTACATAACCCCTGCTGTATTGGGGTTCCCACCGGGGCCAAGACTTAGATGGCGACTGGAATAGCGCCGGTCGGCTCTGCAGGAGGTTTCTTGTGAGGTACAACAAAAGTACGAGGCAGTCGTAATCTACAAGGCTATGCCCTGACGAGAAGAGGCACTGCGATGGACATGCTCACGTTTCATTGAGGCCCACAGTCATTAATTCTGTGGGGGTTCATTCCCGGAGGAAAGAAATCGCACTGAGGAGGGCTGGATGGCCTTTGTGCATGGCTTCCCACAACAGGTCGCCCACGCCGGTACAGTAAGAGGCTCAGTAAGAGGCTCCCCCATTTCCCCGTTATGTCTGCTCACAGGTCGCCTGCCCATGGCCATCCCTGATGCCTGTCCCCCAGGAACCTCCCTCGGTTCGGGTTTCCACGCTGTACAATGGCACGATGCATCGGGTGGGAATCCTTAGCTGTCTGATCGCCGGACAAACCCCCGCAGCACACAGCACCGCCGTATCATCCCGGGCGGCTCTGGGTCCGGCAGCACCCTCAGGGGCGTTTGCTTTTTCGGGAGGAATAACTTCTCTCCACAACCCACGGGCAACCCATGGGCCATGTGGCTGGTGCTCTGTGCGTTCAGTGCCGGGGCTGCTGCAACATTCAAATGTTGGGTGGTGAGCAGCAGGCCAACTTCTTGGGTGCACTTCTGGTGCTGCAGCAAAGGTGCCCAGCAGCGCGCACACCACGATGCACCCCCCCCCCCCCGACAAGCAGCAACGGTCGCAAACCCCCCCCCCCACGACAACTTCCAGCACATCCCCCGGCACATCCCCCAAACCCCACTCCATGTCACATCCCCCATGACACCCAGTACCACAGCCCCACACCCCACCACATACCCTGTCACAGCTTCACAATTCTGCCCCAGCGTGCCACTGGCGGCGAACTGACTGGTCCTCGTGAGTGCATCACTGGCAAACCCGGTCGATGCATCTGTTGGCTGGAGCAGTGACATCGATGTGACTGTCTGTCCGCCAGCATCTGCACAAACGGAACTCAACAGAACAATGGAAATGCTTGACAGCCTGTTGCAAGCACACAACGCCCTGTATGTTCGCCCGGGGGATGCTCCCATGCCTGAGAAAGCGTGCTCCTCCCCAATTGCAATGCCTGGCCTACAATTGTCAATGCGGCTGCGACCAACTGTTAGGCTATCGGGGGATTCAACTACACAGCTGTGCAGTCAAATCAAGTAGCAGTGACTGAACAAGCGTGCCACTGGGGAATCGTACACGTCCAACTGTACAACTGCCCGGGGTTACCCACTGGAAGTCCTGAGCCACCGCTACGATCAGAATCAACGGATCGCCCGTTCACCAACGCATGCCGGGACCCAGCAAGGGCCCAACACATCATTCATTGCCAACACGCATATGCAACCCGCAATGTAGGTAGCGGATCCTGTTAATTAAATGAACAAAATAACCACAAAATTCAGCATCGGACCCACGCCTGAGCCGACCTACAAGTGGTGAAAAACAGCAACATATTGTTCTGCCATGATCACCTCTCTTTGAGGCATGTGGATGACACAAGCAGCTTGTAGAAATTGTGAATGATGTGTGGGTTATATCTTTCGTATTTACATGTGAGGGGATGTCGTTTACATGTGGCTGCGGATGTATGCATACTTTTCTATTTGTAAATCCCGTTGGGGGGTGGGGGGGCGTCACTTGCTAGGCGTTCCCACTACCCAAGGGGCGGGAATCGTCGCACAAACGGGGGGGGGGGGGTGAACTTTGGTGGTAAACTATGAGGGCGTTTACACACAGCACTTGCGCCGCGTACAATATCTCGGATACTGCACCAGACCAACAGACAAATGATGTTACATGTTGTGTTCTTGGCAACCCTGTTTGCAACTTTATGGCCCAATGGGCACGGAAATCGGATGAGACAAAGGGAGAGGAATGAAACGGAGGAAGCCGGTGGGGGGGGGGGGGGGGGGGCATCTTTTGGGAAGAGGCAACGCCAAATGGTTCTGCAGGCGCTGCAGTCGGTGAGAGAGGGGGCCAGAGGACGTGGGCATTTCAGTACAGTCCTGGACCGGAACCCCCACGGCGTGAGCAGGGGGGGTCCGGAGGGGGAGGGGGGGATTGTTGCCGTGGTCGTTGGGAGGGGGGGAGGCCGGGCTTTAGCAAAATACAACAAAGGAAAAACCCGCGCCCTCCGGGCCGCCCTGGACAAGACCAGGGGCTTGTCCTGTCTCCGGAAGGCGCAAAGACGATGTCTTTGTTGTAAAAGTCATCGTTGAAGGGCATCTCCGGGGGGGGGGGACTACCATAAGACCATGCGCATGTTCGTGGTTGGCTGGGGGGTTTGCGGGTGGGGGCATTTTTAATTCCCCGTTTCATTCCGAGCGTTTGAAATGTACACCAGTGGGGGCACGAAATCATCGGGTGCCCGCTTGAGCGGTGTGCCGAAGGGGGCGAGCATCGAGACTCACGCGTCTGCCATTCGTCTGAAGAAGGCGGCAGGCAGGACCTATGGCAAACATGGCTGTTCCCCATCGGCACGGGCTCGGGGGGTCGGAAGGGGGGGGGGGGTCTAGCCCACCGCGTACTCGCCCCTGTGGGGTCAGAACGCAGTACCTGTTGGGTGCCACGTCCTATTCCCTTCACAAGAGGCTCCTGTGTAAATAAGCGGGCAAGGGTTGGTGTGGATTGCAGCGCTGATGAGGGCTGTGCAGTGGGGGGGTTGGCATGACGCTTGGGTGGCTTGCTGTCTGCAGCTGGCTGCGACTATTGGCCTCTTACCACTTACCCTTCCTTGAACCCTTTCCCTCCGTAGGCAGCGGTGCCCATTAGTTCTCACTACCCACCAGGGCCGGTGGGGGGAGGGGGGGATCAGGTAAAACAAGCAAAGCAACACAAGCGCGTCCGATATGCACACGGTCGGGTAGGTCCAGAATGCGCACATGACAAGATATATACTCAGTGTGAACCGAACCTCTGGAGGCCCTTGGCAGAGCCACCCGGAGCTTTTGGGACCGACTCAATTGTTGCCTTCTTTTTTGCTGCTTTCTCCTGTTTTCCTCCTGCTTTCATTTTTTTTTAAATTAGAGGGGGGAGATCAGGAAGGGGCAGGGAGTACCGTGGGTGGAGGTGGGTCCCAGAGACTCCGGCGGCTCAGCAAGACGCTGAATGAAATTCGGTACTTTGGAGCTTTCGGGGTGGGATCTCCAGCAGGACTTGGTGGCCCGGTGGTGCGCAGCCGCATAGCAAGTCTCGGGGGCGGGGGACCCCGTCCCGCACTCGACGAGCCGGGTGCGCGTGTGGCCGGGCTGCCGTGCGCCGCTGGACACCGGTGACCTGCACTGCCTGACCCTTTGGAAGGCGAAAGTACGGGAGGGGGCAGAGAATAAGAAGTAAGGGCCTGCTTGTTTGTGGACGTCGGTTGTGGAGACGGCAGAAGATAAGGTGCACGCAGGTCCGCCAAAACAGAGCCATAGAGCCATCACGAGCCACGCCGCTTGCCATTCTGGGGTGGAGTTTGAAGGCACTTTTCTATCGCAGAAGACCGGAGCCCCCGCTGGACTCCGGCCCGGACCTACTGCACGACGTGCGCTGCCACGAGCTCCTTCACAAAATCATACAGGAAGAACTCCAACGACACCACACTGGCCCACGCAAACACCGGCAGGCTGCCTTCATAGAGCCCCTCCGGGCCCTTCTCCCTCAGGATTCGGAGCCCTGCCCCGAAGACACTGACAGGCGCGTGCTGCCGACGGCTCGCCACGGACTGCTCGAAGCATTGGGCCACTGGATACGACGCACAGACCCCCGAGATCCCGGCGATGCAGCCTTTGACCAACGACAACAGAGCCCTCGTACCCCCAAGCCCCGGCAAGAGCCCGGGCCAGAGAAGTGTCACGGCGTCATCAAAGTAGTCGTACACAATGAACTTGGCCCCATTGAAGGCAAACGTCCGCAGCAGGGCCCCGGGGTAGTCGCTGTACAGCGCCTCCACCCCCTCTTCCCGCACCAACCGACCGAAGCCGGCCGCCATCGTGTCGCAGTAGTACGGGTCCCCGATCATGCGGGACCGCAGCGCGTCGAACGGCAGCAGATTCACGATGGAGAAGGCCGAGGCCCAGGCGCTGGAGAGCCAGACCAGCGGCAGCCGGAACCGGACGGCGTACAGGACTCCCACGCGCCCCGCCAGCCACAGCTTCGTCAGCTGGAACCCCGGGTACAGGCTGGCCCCGTACAGCACCCGCCCCACGAACGTCGTCCCGTTGCGCAGCAGCACGCGCCGCGCGCCGCCCCGCGTGTAGAGGTGCCCCACGGCCCCGGGGGCGGAGAGGGAGCGGCGCTGGCGCATGACCTCGCGGGTGCGGCGCTGGTCGATGGGCTGCACGAGGGTGTGGGTGATGGCGCTGGCGACCGCCCCCGACACCGCCAGGATGACCCACGTGGTCCAGTTGAAGCCGAGCTTCAGCGAAGGGGCGGGGCCATCGCCCTGGGAAGTCAGCAGGAGGAAGGCGGATGGGGAAGGACATCCCCCGTTTTGTGGCCCCGGGTGCCTGGCTCATCCCTCACACACCACCGGCACAAGGGCGGCTCGATCGATCACGAGGTCAGCCTGGAGGGGTGGCCACTGGTCTCGAAGACTCCACTGGGCGGGTTTTTGGCGCATAGGTTTCGAACCGAGGGAAAAAACAAGGTATTTTCCCGGAAACTCGAAACGAAGTATGCGAGGTTTGAGTCGTCTCAGGAAAAGCAAAGGTTTGTACTAGGACCAAGTCCATGCTAAACTGGGCCCAAACCGGGAGGAGCCCCCTGATCCCCGCAAGTCACCCCATCTGCTGGTCACAGGCAAATGCACGGCGCAATCATGCATTCTTGGCGAATATCCATGGGTGACCAGGCGCCTGGATTTCAACCCCACCGCTTGGCCCCATCAACAGCACGGGCCTTGCATCCACATCGACTTTGGTGGGCAGCTCAACCCAGAGCTGCAGAGGTGGTGGTGACAGGTCCTTTTCAATCCCCAGCTCCCTCCCCACAGCAGACACATTCCACCCCCTGTCCAAACACCATAACCATTGCTTCATTCCAATTTGGGGGGTGAAAAATGAGGCGAGACCCCCCCCCAAACGGTAGAATTGGGCCCCTCTCCTCCCCCTCCCCTTGGATTCACAGCCAATGTCAGTTTAGAATCTTCGCATTAATGTAGAAGCAGCGCAGAATGTTTTGTGGGGGCGGGGGGGCGGGGGGGGCACCGTCCGCAGGATCTCCTTGCAGAGGCCGTCAGAGTAGAGACAGGCTGGCCCATCATTTTGGGAATCATACCCCCTTTTCGTCCGAGTTGCGTAGCGTAGTCCGAGTTACATCCTGATTTCGTCCAACAAAAATGAAACCCAATGATCTTTTTTGTCCGAAGATCTCTCAACCCCCGGAACTGAAAGCCCATTATTTTTCTTTGGCGGCGCGGGGGGGGGGGGGGATGAAACTTGGTCGGCCTAGTGCCGCCACTGTGCGTAGGTCCAAGACCCAAGAGCCAACTTTTTCTTCTGCCTAGACACTTAACCGATGGCGGGGTCCCGAATCCTATCTCTGGGTACCCCCCATCGGCCCCCGAATTTGCCTTTGGTGCACATGGTCTTCTCATGCCCAGGCCCTGGCTACTTTGGACCTGAAGGCCAGAGAGGGCGGGAGCGTTGGGGAGGGGGGAGGGCATGTGGGATATCGAGGGGTCGCCCGTGGCCCTGCCATCTCCATCCTGACACCCACCCACATCAAATCACCAAACATCACCTCCGGGTCTTCCTCCAGCGAAGACGCAGTGAGTGCCAAGGGCTGGGTCATGCCGGGGTCGGGGACCACCCACTTCTGCTTCGATTCATCGAACTTCGGGCAGAGGGAGTTCGGCAGTAACTTGGGGGACTCGAAGTCTTCGAGGAAGTACACGAGGCGGCTCTCGGGCTCCACCACCGTGTCCTCCTGCAGCGAGAAGAGGTACTCCCCCTTCAAATCGGCCCGAGTCTTGTTCAGCTGCACCAGTTCCTTGTCCAGCCCCTCTGCTATCAGTTGCACCGGCTGGTTCTCCGGCCCCAAGAACGCGAGCAGAATGCGCAGTTGGTGCAACACCTCGGCCCCCTCCTCCGCGTAGCTGTCCCACAGAAGGTGCGTCAACCGCTTCGCCGTGGTCCTCTCCACCTGTGCAGTGGGCACGCAGCCCTCGCCCCATTCAGGGGTGTCCTTAACGGGGAAAAAAAAAAGTGTTCCGGTACCAGTTTTCCCAAAAAAGCCTGCGGGCACTCCATGTGCTCAACCATGGCCAAGTGTTTGCACTGCGTGCGCACTGCGTGCATATTGCGCACGCAGAGGCTAGGATACTCACCCAAGAATACCTGTCACCTGTTTACTAGAGGGAAGACTGAAAGGTGTCAATACCATAGGGTTGGCCAGGTGTCCATCGATACTTCTGGTTGTAGGTATAACCAACAGCATCGTCGAAGAAGAACTGTCCGGTCTTGGTGTCGACTCGCCACCATCGAGTATCAGCGATCGAGAGCCTTCGAGCGACGATGACCACGTTGACTTCTCTGCGGTTGTGGACGTGGCCATACCGATCGATGATCTTGAGCATCTCGGTTCGAGAATCACCTTGAAGTCGACCAAGGTTTTGGTGCACGTACTATCTGTCGGGAAGAGTACTCTGCAGGGCGAATTGAACCGCCTCTACGGATACGAGGCTCGCTGCAGTGTCGGCAATGACGACGTCGAGATCCGGGTCGTGTCGAGTGTGTACACTTTGTCGATGGGCCTCTTCTAGGGGGAAATGGTTGACAATTCAAGCATGCCACATCCTAAATGCTTGGGAAGCCAAAAAAACCCTGGTACGGAACCAAAAACTTGTGAAAAGGGGCCAAAACTAGGGTTCGAGTATTTGTCGACATCCAAAACTTCGCACTGCATGCGCACTGCGTGCATGGCATTCCCCATGGTTGGTGGCAGTTGGCGGTTGGCGGTTGGCGGCGGTTGGCAGTTGGCAGTTGGCAACTGGCAGTTGGTGGCGGTTGGTGGTGGTTGGCGGCGGTTGGTGGTTGGCGGTTGGTGGTTGGAGGCGGTTGGCAGTGGTTGGCAGTTGGCGGTTGGTCGCCGCTGGCGGTGGGCGGTGGTTGGTGGTTGGCGGTTGGTGGCGGTTGGCAGTTGATGGGAGTTGGCGGTTGGTGGTTGGTGGTCCCTTGGGGCAGTCCTTAAGGGCTGTCCTTAGCAAAAAAAAGAAAAAAAATCTCGTCCCTTAAGGACCCCCCTGGCCCCATTCCCATTCGCAAAGCCAACCCCCTGCCACCGTGCAGACCCCCCACCACCCGTGGGCATCGACCGGATCGACCGGATCGACCGGATCGACCGGACCGGTGGATTCCCATGCCCTGGGGATGTGCTGGAGGAGGAGGGCGACTGAGGTGGTTCACAACTGGATGCAAAAGCCGGTACCGGTGGTTGGAATCGCGTTGGGAGGCAATGTCTGGCGGGTGCAAACCGGTTGGGAGGGCCGTTGGGGGTGGGTACCATCTTCGACGCTTCAGGGTCTGGGGATGACTGAATGCGAAGCCTGTCCAATGGGACAGAAATTTCACTTTACCCCCGAAACTCAAAAAAACTCCTCAACCAGAGGAGGGCGTTGGCGGATCAGGGCCTCCGTCGAACGTGATTATGGCCCAGGGGCTTCTGTGGTCGCAATGGCAATGATACTTGTGTTTAAGGGACCTCCTCCCCCCCTCCAGATAGTTCCGGCCACGCATGTGTGTTGTTCCCTACCATGGCCTTCCATGACCATACCACATGAGCTACAGCGAGGCACAGTCCGTGTCGGTGTTGGAATCAAAATCAGAAAAGAATGGAGTCGGGGCTTGAAAAATTGGTCCCTATAGGAGGGGGTGGGGGGGTTACGGTGATTATTTTCCTGCAGAAATTTTTTGGGGGAATTTGCCACCCTGGGGAATCCCTAAGCTCCAACTGCCTCACGCATAAGCCAATGCTGTATTCAGAGTCATGAAAATCAAATTGCCACTGAAAGCAGCATTAGTTCACACTGTCCGAAAGAATCCGCTTTTCCAAACACTTGTCCACGAGTGTGAAAAAGTATGGAACAAATGCAGACTGTCGCCAGTGAGGCAAACAGTGTGGCACACAAGTGTATTGAAGAAGATATGCAGAAGAAAACTGTTGGGCATCAACGCTCCTTTTGATGCTTGCACCTGGGAGTGCTGGTGCAGGAGTAGGCCTCTTTTTAAGAGCATCCACATTGCGCAATGCTTGGCCATCTAATATGCCACATAATGCCAAATGTATGAATTAGGCACAGCTCTTTCATGCTGGCAAACTCAGAAAATGCCAATGGCAGTGCATGCTGTGGGCAACCCCTGCAACAGCTGGCACTCCTTGCTGCCTTGGCAATATCAAAAACAAGGGCCACCAGTCTCTTGACACCACTTCACTACGCCCCTTGGCCACCTGTTTGTTGTCACGTGTCACTACCTCCTCAATGCTGCAAAAGGGCACACAAACCTGAACAAAATGTTGCACTTAAGGAGCAAGCAAAGAAACAGCGCAAAAAGGGCGCAATCTCTGATGTTGCAGCTTATCCTGCACTTAATTTTGGATCAGCTGGCAAGCCAGATCAGGATGTCAGGATGTGCTATTAATCAAGCCTCCCAAACAATGACATTTTCCTAGGCCATAGCAGGGCCCTCTGTAGCCCCCTCTTCATGGTCGTTTGGCATCGCAACTAATGGCGGAGGAGGCAAAAAAATACTCTGCGGGGCGGAGAGAGGTCATCAACTGACTCAACGTGTGGAATAGTGTTCAAAGCTTTGGCCCATGATGATTTCGTCCAACAATGCAGTCAGGGGTCCAACAACCATTGGGACACCCACAAATAGCAATGGCTTGACTGTAAAATCAGACATTACAAGGGGCGCTGTGGTGATAGTGGATGGCAAAGTGGCCCAGCGAAGTGGTGTTGAGTGACCTGTGGCGCTTGTTGAATTGCCAAGGCAGCAGGGAGCGCTAGTGTGAAACCACAAAATGATCTAGTGTAGTTGGGTTAGCCAAAGTATGCACAATCCGAAAATAACAATGCACAGATGGCCAGATGGCTGTGACACTAGAATATCTCAGCTATCAGCTGAAGAATCCCCGCCATATGATGCACACACACAAAAACACTTCTGGGTTTGCCAGCATGAAAGAGCTGTGCGTAATTGATTCAGCTGCCCTTTGCGGATGCTCTCAAGAGGCCTACTCCTGCACCAGCACTCACAGGTGCGGGGGCTGCAGGTTTCATGCGCTATTGCAATACACAGGTGGCTCAAGGATATCAAAAGGCACGTTGACCCTGCACTGCACTGCCGACATCCCTAAATTTCGCCAGGGGATAATTTCACCACCTTCCTGAAGCGGAAAATGTCCCACGAAATTATCCACTCACGAAATCACTCCCCCTGTAGTCCCTAATGGTGCGGCTTCTATTGACCCCCCTCCTGCCCCCATGGAAACCCCCCCCCCCAGGCAGACGTGGCACCACACCTGACTAGGCCTGTGCTTGAGAGGGGGTGGTGTGTGTGGGGGGGCGGGGGTCTGGGACCCAATAGTTTCTGTTTTAAAAATGGCCCAAAGAAACCCAGTAAATTTCATTTTTTTCCACTCTTAACAATTTTGGTGTGTCTGTTGGGGGGGGGGGGGGGACAACATCCACGCGCCATGCGCCCGACTCATCCACGCCCGCAGGTACTGAGCAGACTGCGACGGGCCAGACAATATTTGCCAATCCCATACACCGGTATGCAGGCAGGCAGGGCAGAATGGCACTGGAGCGTATGGGCAGGCAGGCAGGCGCAGTGGCCGTGGGTGTCCTGGGCAGAGACTCAGGCCTCAGGCACCAGCAGTGCCCATGGCTTGTCGACACCAACCAACCGCAGGTGGACGGTTGCTGAAGAAAACTCTCTTATCGCGGGTCACGTGTTGATCGAGAAACTCCAAATTTTCCTTATTTCCTCTCGAATGGTACCTCTTGCCAGCGCTGCATGACTTGCCGCGGCACGAAGCTCGCAGCTCCGTTCTGATTTCATGGTTTTGGGGGCACGCAGCACCACGTCACCGGGGGGTTACACACACAGAAATCATTTACTCATCCATCCGAAGGGACGGGGGGTATTCCAGGACCGACACACTCTCAGGCCTCGCCTTCTGGGACAAGAGCCTGAGGTCACACACCTGCAAAGACAGGCCATAGGGAGTGAAGACTCTGACAGACACATGAACGCAAACAACGGTTGTGACAAACGCTGGCCACCCGACGCATGCGCGTGCGCACGCGACTGCACGCACCTCCGCCTGCAATGCCTGCGCCACCAACCGGAACTGCCGCTGCACAAAGAGGCCTCTTTGCTCAGGGGGCCATCGATGGCGGATGATTTGACACTGACGGCTCCACAGGTACTGAAACTCCGCGTCAAAGTTCACCAGGAACCCGGTCAAATACACAACGAATCCAGCCTCAAGGGACGCCAGCTTCTTCGGGGTGCCCCCTTGCAACTGACGGACTTGCACGAGAAAGCGAGACTTCTCTGGAAGGATCGCCCCCGCAATGAGAGGCCTGCCCTGTGCGGTGGCGACCGGCGGCAGCAGTTCTGTGAGGGCGACCGGGGTCAGAGCCGCCAACACGGCGCGCCGCGATACGCTGTGTCCCTGTCCCCGCCCCTGTTCACCCGGTGGCAACGGCGCCGAGAGGACAGGACCCCGTTGGGGCCCACCCCGACGCCGCAACCCTTGGGCCTGTGGGGGAGCGGCTTGGGATCGTGGGAGGTCAGGTCCGACGTTCTCTTGGCGCTGTCGCGCGCACCCCCAGGTACACCGGGGCAACAGCCTGGGCCTGGGCAGCGGCGAGCGGAAAGCCAGAGACGCGAGCACGTGTGGGGCGTGGTCGTGGAGATGCAGCAGCCTGAGGCATCCCAGCGGCAGGACGTGGGACAGGACGACGGTCATGCAAATGGTGGCCACTGTCGCGTACATACGGCACATGGCATTCGCATGCAACTGCCAGCCCCTTTTTAAGTGTGGTCGCTGCCGGTCCGGCAACCGCAGGATGGCCCGCGGGAATGAACGCCGCGCTGACGATGAGGCGGGCGACACAACGAACGCAGTCCTATGCACTGGGGCACTCACGACAGCACACCAAGATGCAGTCTTGTCTCATCAGAAAGGGTTTCGGCGCCCATGAGCCATAGACATGTTCTGGGAGGCACAAGAAGTGTTTGTGCACGAACACATTCGCAAACGATACAACGCACAAATTGATGAGAGCAGAGGGTGATCAGGGGCCCAGAGAGAAAGCATAAGAGGAAGCCGGCATTCACCCACCTACAACTACAAGCGGCACCCAGTGCATTCACACCCCGTGTTTCCGCGGTTCCCATCCCTTCAAATTGCTCAAACGAATGCCAAGACCCCTACACCAGTGCACCCTATGTCTTGCCAAGCCAGCCCAACCAGAACCCAGTGAGCCCGGGCCAAATGGGTCTGAAGAACGGTCAAAGGTGGATCAAAAAAAGGAGTATCTTCAAAGTTCTAGGACCACTTGGCATGCGCAAACCCGTCCGTCCATTTGTTCCAGCATTCAACTAGTTCACCAGCCCATTTTCCCGTCACACAGTTTCCCCTCACTACAATGGCACACACACCATACCCATAAAGCACTGGTGTACCAGCACCAACACAGGACATCACCAACACTCCGCGTTTGTCTCCTTTGGTGACACTGCATTTTGACGCATGACTAAATACCCTCCGCATACAAAAAGGTGCCCAAAAAAGAAGTTCATAGAGTGAACGTTGAGGTCACGAGTAATATTCAAACCAAAGTCAATGCTATGTGGATGGTGTTCCTCTGAGGGGCCATTGTGGTGCACGACGAGTGCTTGTGCGATCTCACGAAAGTGCTTTGTCCTGTCTTTGTTGGCCTATGCATGCATGACCCTTGAAAATCCTGGAAGTGTGAGACAACGATTTATGTAAACTCTCTTTGAACCGATTGCATGGTTTGCACCCCTTCATTCAATGAGAAATCCACTCGGGATAATGGAAGTGGGTGACGGCTGTGATACACTTCCTTTGGCGTTCACTTGACTGCTTGCCGAAGAGGAAAAAGGGACAGGCATGTCTTATTTGTGGTGGCAAAAGTGGTTACTTGCGATTGGAAAAGTTGGGCACCTGCAAAACGGTTGAGCAGCTGTTGGGGACGGACGGCAGGTGGGCATCCATCCATCCATCCATCCATCCATCCATCCATCCAATCCATCCATCCATCCATCCATCCATCCATCCATCCATCCATCCATGCACTGGACTTGTCAAAACAAAGCCGCATTTAACAAGATTCAGTAACACGAAGCGTTCGGCAGGTACAGATCCCATGCATACAGAATGAGTAACGTAAAGCTCCATGGCAGCATTGCAGCACTGCTCAACCTGGTCGGCATTGATGCCCAGGCCTTGTGACGCTCCCTGTGTTGTGCAGCTATTCCCCAGCCCATTCAAAAGTGGGAGCCCATCAACTCCCAGAGTCTTTCCTTCACAGCTTGGGTACCTGCTCATCAAAATGCGCAATGGCCAGCGGTCTTTGGTCAATGTCCAACAAACTGATGGTCCTCTCCACATGATTTCGGGATCAATGTACCACAGACACAAAAATAGGGTGGTGCGGCATGCTGCAAATCTCCCACCAAGGGACTCCAATTCCCGATTGCTGTGGCATGCTGCAGCATGCTGCTTACTGTTGGTCTTTGCCCTCTACATGGGAGTGCGAATTAGGGATTGCACATTAAAGATGGCATGTGGCTCCAACCCGAACATCCGGAGTTGCACACATGGGGAGACATTGAAATGGCTCCATCAACCCTGCAATCTCATGCAATCTCAACATCCCCAAAGCATGGAGGGATCAAAGGCTACATGATCCCTGCCATTTTTGGGTCCCCAAAGCAGCCTACCAAACCTTCAACATGCCTTTAACAGGGTGTTTGTACAAGGTGATCAAAAATGCACCATTTTCAGAGAAAACAGGGGCAGTTCAGGAAAACTGTGTCGTCGCCATTGGACACCATTGACCCCTTCCTAGCCCAAGATACCATTTGGAATAAAAGGCAAAGCCCTTGTTTCTGCAATAATCAACACTTTATTACTCTGAGTGCACCCCTTTCTGTTGGTTTCGGGCTCATTGAGGTTTTTTAGGACTCTCGCTGACCCTTCATGAAACAAATCCCGCCAAACATTGTTCAGACTTGGAGTTGTGCCTGTGGGTGGGGTAGGCATAGGCAGGGTGACAACAAATTAAACTTGACTCCTAAAATTGAACAGCAATAGATACACTGTGCGCAAACAGCGCACGCACGGAAAAAGGAAAGAGCTCCAGTGTTTGATTTGTTCTTGCCCTGTGAGTGCTTTAGCAACTCATTCTCAATTGTCCTTCAGTGTAACCATACGCACACAAGCGTGCACGCCCCCTTGGCTCATGATTGGCGCTGAAAAATATTGGAGCCATGTGTGTCACATCATGGGCTGAAGCCGCAAGGGTCTTCTTGAGGCAGGCCCGGGGCGCTCCCCAATTCAGGAAAAAGAACAGAAAATGGGTAACCATACACTCATACATATTCCGGCGGTCCCTGACGGGGGGTGATGGCAGTTAGAGGGGCAGCAGGTACCCTCCCCGCCCCGTATCCAGGAACCGGCAATGTTTGACCGCGGAACCAGGGGTTGGTTCAAGCCTTTTTTGTGATACAGGGGGGGGGGGGATCTTGGAGGAGGCAGGCACTTTTTCAGGGCAGGCACTGCTTTTGTCCTACCCCTACCCTAGGGGGGGGGGGGTTCAGTCAAGGAGGCAGGCACCCACTCACCGCCTTGTCCACCTCTAACAACATCCAGCTCAGGGGTGGAAGAGATATTTCAGTCTGAAACTTTTCCCCCATAAAATCTCAGCCCCACCCAGCCTGTTGCAACTGTTGCCTTAATTACCCTAGCGCCCTGGATTTCAACCCAGGACCTCTGGGTTGCAGATGTAATATAGTACCGCTAGGGTACTGACCAGATCTGGCAACCCACTGCTCAGGGGCAAAATGAATATTTTGGTCCCCAAAAAATCCCAACCCACTCTTGGCCTACCCCCACCGGGGGGGGGGGGCGGTGATTCCGCTGAGGACACCCAGAATTTCAAAAAAGGCAGGCAGGCAACCCCCCCCCCCCCCCCTGGGGGAGGATATCCAAACCACTAAAAAAAGGCTTGGGTTGGTTCTTGCGCACGCTTTCCCACCAAAATTCGACCGCGGAACCAGGGGTCAGTTCTTGCGCACGACCGTGGGCAGGCCCGTACTGCATATGCATGCCCTCTCCTTTCCCACAGTTAACCACATTGACAAATGAACAGCAAAAGACTGAATGTCAGCTGACTGGGGTGGTACAAAGGCAAATATAACCTGCCAAATACCGCAAACCATGCAATATACATGAAATGTTGTCCTGCACACCTGAATAGCTGTCCTGCATCCACCAGAATCATGAAAAACCCGATTCCGTGGTACAAAAAAGTAGTGCGAGAATTCGACCGAGGAACCAGGGGGCGGTTCTTGCACAAGGCGGTTCCTAGACACCGGGGGGGGGAGGGTTACAGGGTAACCACACAGGGCCAGGGGGTCGGCAAGTGTTAGACACCCTGGTGGTGCGGAAGCTTCCTCGTTGATCCCAACCAATTTGTGTCTTCCTTTGTATGGCGTTGAACGTGCCTTGTCGTTTACATCTGCCACCCCTTTTGGATGCCATCCTCCGGGGTTGGCATTCGACCTTTCACCACTGCATGGTGGTGACCACAGTTTCAGGGATTTTGCCTTGTTTTGTGTGGGGGGCGGTGGGTGACGGCCATATCAGCGGGCAAGCCCCTTGCCCCAGACGGAGGCGGCGAGCGCGGGCCGCCACTGTGAACCCCACTGCAACAGCAAAGCATGCAGCTGACACACAAATGTCCTTTGTGCGGTGACAATATCGCTAGCATAATCCCAAATATCTGCACCAAGTTCAGACAATGGTAGAGCTGAGAGTACTGAGAAGGCACCTCTGATGCATGCAACAGACCCATGAACCCTTTTAGCCAACCCTACCCCCAGCCGGTCACTGCAGCCAATCCTGGACGCACGGCTGTCCTTAATTTAAGGAGGAAAAAAGAAAATGGTTCATAACGTCCAAAAGAAACGAACCTGCACGGAGACGCTCTCTGCTTCATGGTCAAGACATGGACAAGACACAAGACCTCAGAAGCACTATTGAACAATGGTTGGCAGTTGGCGGCAGTTGGTGGTTGGTGGCGGTTGGCGGTGGTCAGCGGTAGGCGGTTGGTGGTTGGTGGTGGTTAGCGGGTGGTTCGCGGCGGTTGGCGGTGGTCAGCGGTTGGCGGTTGGTTGTTCTTAGGGGCTGTCCTTAAGGGCTATCCTCAATTAGAAAAAGAGTTCTTAAAGACAGCCCCTGTGTGGACAAAGCGGCTTTGTCCAATGTAATGATAGCCTCTCCTTAGTTTCGCGGCCAGTCCTTATGAAATGTGTAAAAACAAAACCTCGTCGAAGAGCCCAAGATGCAGGACCCCCTCCCCGTTGCCTCACAGAGCGCTGTTTGGCAGCTGTTCTGTCCGTTCCGGTGATTTATCGTCGAACTCTGTGAAGAAGGGGGGAAAGAAGGTGAGCTAAGCGAAGGTGCAGGTGAAGCCTTTGATAGACTTACCCTGTTTAACACAGCCACCTGCCAAGAGCTACTGGACTGCAACCACTTAAAGGCACATCACTTTAAAAAGGAGTGGAGAAGAGGGACAACGCATATCGGTGTGTGTGTGTGTGTGTGTGTGTGCTAAGGTATCAATTCCAGACGTGCTCCAACTGCGAGGTTCAACAGCCCTAAAATCCTACATCTTCTGCTTCGGCCTGGAACGTGGTACTGTGTGGAAGCGGGCGCGGCTGTAGCAAAATGACGGTCTGTCACTCTACAAACACAGCCTGGCAGGGGGTGGGCGGCCACACCGTTGAAGGCGCCTCTGGCAAAGGGGTAAGGGGCATTGCGGCAGACAGCCATGCAGCCTTCAATGCAATCGAGGAAATACCAGCAAATTCTTGTGCATGACTTGCTTGTCGATCAAGGTCCTTTGTGGACGTTGGTGCGGGAGGGGTAAAAGGGCAGGGAAAGGGGCCGAGGGGCAGGCAAGACTCCTAGTCCACAGCCCAACGCAGCTGGACCAGCTCCACCCATTTAATTGGGGAAGGGCTCAAGGCGGAAGAGGGAGGGTGGCCGGCCCCTCCACCATCGATGCCACCGGCCACGCCATATTACGTGTCCATGGACCCCTTTTGTTGGGCTTTCTGCCTGGACTGCATGCCCCAATGCCCCGGAGTACATTTCCCATTCGTACGTGTTCCTGCAGGTGGGGTTGCACGAAGTAAAAGGTCTTAGTGCTTCCCCTCTGCTTGCTGCTTCTTCATCACCCTAGGGCCGCGGCAACCCGGTTTCTGGAGGTTCTTCTCCTCCCCAGTCAGGGCATTTCCATGAAGCGGGAATCACGTCTCCATCGCGGCATGTTGTCGTTGTTAGTATTGCTGCTGCTGCTGCTGCTGCTGAAGGGGGTTTGGTCATATTTCCCTCACCAGTTTGGGTCTGGGGCTTTTTTGATGGAGCATGTCAGGTCCAGGGTAAGACGTTGTGGCAGGGAACGAACTTCGGAGACTCTCGGAATTATCATTATCAGAGGATGGGGCGGGGGTCCAGAGCCATAGACCTGCCCCCCCCCCCCCCCCGCCCCCCCAAGACCAACCCACCCGGATAACCCCCCCCCCCCCCCGCCCCAGATGAATTAATTTTTATAAACAAGGCCTGGGCCCACGGTCCATTGCAACTCCGGGGGAGGAAGGCCCTTCGGGGATTCGGGGTAAATTAGAATTGGGGGGGGGGGGTCTGGAAAACAGGCTCGAAGGGCCGCACCTATATTGTTCCATTGCCATTGGCTCAGAACAAATTTTTTCCCGGGCTGTGGGGGGGAGAATGGGGCTTGCCTAAATTTGTGTCAAACCACTGTTTGACTTCAACTTCAGACGTCCTGTAATGCTTTTGGTGGGCTCGGCCTTCGAAGACTAGTTAGAGGGGGGGGGGGTCTCGAAAACGGGCTCCAAGCCCCCCCACCCTCCCCAAAGTTGCAATGGACCGCGGGCCCTGACCTCGAGGGCTGGGTCAGAGTCAGGGGCCATGGTAGAAGGTCATGGGGCCGCAGCCTGGACCAATGACCGCTATCTGTCTGATGTACACTTGTAGCAAGGGAGAAGCAGGGCCCTGCCGCGGTGACGGGCACCGGGGGCCGCGGAGAGGCAGGGTGCTCGGCCGCCCGGCTCCGCCCATAGAGGGGGACGGAGGGCTGCACACGCCATGGGCACTGGGAGGCCTCCGCCCACAAGGGAGCCATGGCAGGACCATGGACCAGGAGACCTACCTTTGGGGGGGGGGGGGGGGGCGGAATTTGGAATGGCGAAATTTAGGAACAGCATCAGAAGCTTCCAGGAAATAACAGCAGCCAA
Organism: Eutreptiella sp. 'Long Island Sound 2002'; assembly: GCA_964036045.1. Taxonomy (NCBI): domain Eukaryota; phylum Euglenozoa; class Euglenophyceae; order Eutreptiales; family Eutreptiaceae; genus Eutreptiella; species Eutreptiella sp. 'Long Island Sound 2002'. The sequence goes on from OZ038396.1 coordinate 46,112,203, forward strand.
CCAACGGCCATGGGAAATGGCAACAACCATTCACAGTCTATGCGTACCACTTTCTGAGAACTTGAACCAAATTTTCCCTGCGGTATTTGAGAACTGGTGCCAAATTTGCTGAGCAACTTTCTTAGTTCTGGATGGCTTCTGGGTGCGCGAAAAATAACACCCAGAAAAAAGCCTTCGGACCTAAAAAAAAAAAATGCGTGGCATAATTTGACACACTTTCGTTGTGCCAAAATTTGCCATTCCAAGATTCGCCTGTTCCTAGTCCCCTCTCCCCAGTAGTCCCAGGGCACTGGTCCCTCTCACTGTGCCACATATTCTGGGATCAGGGCAGGGGTTCGGTCTGCCCCTTCAGGAAACAGCTCCCAATCCTCGTCCCATTCCTCCTCCGGTTGTTCCTCTCCTCCCCTCCAAACCTCTTCCATTTCCCACTCCATCTCTCATATCCTCTCATCCTCCTGTCGTTCCTCCCCGCTCCACCTCTCTCCTTCCTCTTCGCATTCCCCTTCCCCCCTCCCGCTTCTCCTCCGGTCATTCCGCTCCTCTCCACCTCTCCCACCCCTTCCCCGTTTCCCAATCCTCCTTGGGTGCCTCCCCCCCCCCCCCTCAGGGTCCCGACCCCGTCCCTCCTCCTCCTCCCATCCCACCCTAACCCCCATCCCCCTTTTTTGAAGGAAACAATGTCAGGAAAGTCCAGGGAGCAGCGTAAGCCGCGCTTTGACCTATCACCCGACGTCTTTGCATTGTGGCCCTGGACCTTCATGGGGCTGCTGCCATCTAATATACAATCTTGCCTCCAGCAAATCGCAGCACAGCTGCATCACCCACCGGGTCCTGCGGTAACGAACTGATTTGAGTCTCGAGCTCCTCTTCTACACTGATCTCGGCAACCTCTAGAGTCCATTCCAGCAGATGCCTGGAAGGAAACAGCAGGACGATGTTTGATGCAGAGGCACCGGCAATGGAGAAGAGGGGGAAGGGGAAGGGGGACCACTTGGTTGCAACTATTTGTCACCCCAACGCACAGGACTCAACATGGACCAAATGTCCAGTAGAGCCAAGAAATTCCGTTTCCAGCCCTAGCAAAATGGACCAAACCCCTTCCCTCCCAGGCAGACTGGTTCCAATGTGGCCCACCCCCCAACTGGCGGTCGGGGGGGGGGGGGGCACAGGATTCAATGAGCCATGTATCACGGCACTCCAGTGACACCAACTTTCGAAAACTGCGGGTGGGCTTGCCCTAGAGGCTCAGTAAATGTGCCGTTGGTACCTTTGGGTGGACACACTGGGTTGAGTTTTCAGGAGAAATTGTCAAATTGCTTCTCCACACCAGTGGGGAACTCTCCCAGGAGCACAATCATCATTCAAACTGCATCAGTTCTTCAGTCTGAAAGCATATGCCATGAACAATGGAGATGAAACGCAACGCATCCATCCGGTACAGAAGACTGCATCCAAAACTGCTGTCGACATCGAAAGTCAGGCAATCTTGAAAAACGTTGACGTTAAAGCGGCAGCAAGGGCGCAACCTGCATACAACGATACTGTCTGTCCTATCGCCCACTGCCACTGTTTTCAAGCATGCCTTCAGCTCTCAGTCGCTGTGGTCGTCTTACTCAGTGCATGTGTGAGGACGTGAAGGGACTCCCCCAGGAGGGCGGGGAGGGTTGCAGCCACACACATCCCCAGGTTCCTACAAGGAAACCCCAAGCGCGATGTCGGTGGATCCAATTGCTGCTGCAGCAACACCAGGTGTCGTTTTCACAAGCTGTTGCAAGTGCCAAGGGGTGGTTTTGGCCATTTGTGACGCCAAAGGGTTTCGCTGAGGCCGCTTGTTTGGTACAAAAGCTACTAGACAATGTCTTGCGGTATTTTGCATCATCCAGGTATATTCCAATGCAAATGGCCCCCACCACATACATCCTACGAGCCATAAACTGCCAAATAACAGCACTTTTTGGCCATTTTTGACATTTCTTTGCAAGCCGCCACCCAGACTTATGGCACCCGTCCCCGGCCACCACTGCTGAGTTTCTTTGTAGGATTGTGCTTCATACTCATAGGTATCATCCACCAAAATTTTGTTTTTCAGCCAAAACCGAGCCACCATGACGGAATGGTTGCCTCCACCCTACACCCTAACTGGGACTGAGTATTGGAACTGAGCTGGTGGGTAAAACATCCTGCACACATTGCACCTTGCCGTTCAAAGTATGCACGGCGCAAATTGCACACTTTGCACTGTGCACCACAATGGCACACACTCATGCACAGTTCTAGCCTATTATTGTGCAATGCTGAGCACACAAATTGCGCACAGGGCATAGTAAACATTCCAGCAATGATGGCACCTTTCATACGGACTGATTTGGGGGCCATATCTGCAGCCGAATACTGTAAAGTGGAGATGGCTGCTATATGTTGGTGCGTTAATGTGTCAATGCATGGGCCAAAAGGCTGAGAGCAGTTTTTGTGCGCTTCAAATAGGCCAAAAACAGGGGGATTGGCACCCACACGATCAAGAGCAGGTGAGAGAATCAGTTGGCGAGGTAGGGGGCGTTCAACACCCTAGGGGTTTGGAAAAGGCGCTCCTGGGACCGAAGGCATGTATCGCCCCAGAAAGTCAGCCTGTTTTAGGACTATCAGTGGCTTGAAATCGGGCCGAAATTGGGCTTTTTCCAACAAATTTTTTCAATCAAAAGCTGTTTCCAACAAAAGATTTCCCGCTATTACACACACGTCACAATGATCACCGCATCATGGGGATCAATTTGGCTCATAAGTATGTGTTTGGGCAACCCCCAAACTACCACGCTGGCCCTGTTGGCAGCTGGGCAAGGGCCTCGATCACAGGAGCCCGTTCGAAGGAGGGCAGGGGTTCCGGAAAATGGGCTCAAGCACACCCCCAAATGAAACTTTTCCCAGGCATGCGCTTGAAGAGGGGGAGGATGTCCTCTTCGAAGTGGCAGACCGTGACGTCCCGACCGCTGCTGTAACTGCCAAACATTGTCTGCTAACCAATTCTCCAACCGCCATTGACCGCCTGAGAGACCGCTTCGGCGTCCCTTCCACTCAAACACATCCCTGGCTGGGAGGGAGTCGAAGGGAGTTCGGGAGGAAGGGGGAGGGGAAATGTAGAGAGAAGTAGGCGAAAGAGGGACCTCACAGTGCCAGGCCCGTCGAAGCCGTGCATTTTGCCGCTGGTATCACCCCGCTTGACACACACCACCATTGGCGACGTGGCAAACGCAGCACGTGGAAAGAGATCACTGAAGAGCCCCTCGGTGTCGACTGCGAAATTGTACTTAGCTGTAATTTGGGTGTGGAAGGGGGTGCAAAGCAAGAACGGTTCGTGGGTGGGGGTAGTGCATGCCAAGCACACCAAACACCCACGCAAGGGCCACTCCCCCAACAAACCACCATACCGACGATATTTGTTGGACAGACACCCATCTGTCAATGCCACAAAAGCCGATTAGTTTTACTTTTCAGGGAATCTGCTTTGGAGGTGTTTCCAGGTGTTTGGCATGTGTCTTGGGAGCGAGGGGGGCAGCCTGTTCAAATTCTAGACCCCAACCGGGTGCGAAAACTTTTGGGGGTCTAGGGGGGGGGGGGGGGGCAGGTGGGTCGGCCGGGTGGTTGGCCCCGCCTCCAGCCCCCCCTCCAACCCCCCCCCCAAAGTTTTCGAACCCGTCTTTCTCCAATTTGAGATTTCGGGGCAAAGGGTCGGCGCCAAAGGCGCCGAAATTTTTTTTTGCTCTTCCTGAGGGGTTTTTCTTTTAGCCTACCTGTCTATACTCAAAATACTCAGAAGTTTGTGGAGAATTTAAAAATGTTTGAAAAACACAGGAAAATTTTTGACCCCTGACCTGACGTCCGGGTCTGACCTTGGCTGATGGGAGCCTGAGCTAATGGGCAAATTTTTCTGAAAAAAGATTTGTACCCCATTTGTGTATGTTCAAAATGATCAGCGTGTCATGGGGATCATGTTGAGGTATGTATGTTGGGGTACCCACTGACCCCCCTCTAGGGACCCCGGCAGGTCGGGAATTCGAACGGGCCGCCCCCCTCACTTGGGAGTGTTCTGAATGTGTTTTGAAAGCGGTTTGAGGTGTTTCCGATGTGTTTTGGAAGTGTTGAGATGTGCTTTGAAACGTGTTAGATGCATTTTGGAGGCGTTTAGAGGCGTTTGCAAATTGTTTGGAGGTGTTTTGGAGAGTGCCGAGTGCTGCTGAGGCATTACCCATCCGGGAGCGCAAACGCACCCGTAGGTCCCTGTGCCTTCCCCCACATACAGGTCTCCAACGGAGTGTACAATCCCACACACTGCACACACCGCGCGAATGCGCCTCCAAAGGCTCGCTGCCGAGGCGTACAATCCACGCAATGCACGCACCGCGCGCAAGGGGCTCCGCACCCCTCTGTTATGACGAGAATCCCGGCCAGGGTGCTTATGCAGACATACCGACAACAACTTCTGCGGGGAAGAGATGGGCAGCGACTTCGGCGTATTGCATGAATGTGGGATACCTGAGAACACACCGGACCAGGCAGCTGACAAACGTGCCAGAGTGCTTGCCGTTGGGAGGCAGTTACGAAGGGGACAGCACCATTGCTTCATGGCGATTACGGACGGCTGGTGGGGCGACCCCAGGTGATGAAGGAAATGCCCTCTGGGCCACAACTACTCGATCACTGGCCACTAGCGGTCAACCACAAGCCAAGACGCACGGACTGATCACTGTCGCCAACCGCCGTCGAGCAACGACCAACCACCCTCTGCCAATGAATTTCGACGCCTGGCCACCACAGACCACCGCCAGCTGGACAGAGAAAAGATGCCGGCCCCAATCGGTCTGCAGCTGTCGCACTGCTGTGCCCCCCACAGCCAGTGGCTTGTGCTTCCCGAAACCCTCGCCTCCCTCCGCAATGGTCCACGACGCGCGGAACAAATGCCGCAGCGTTTCCCTGGTTGACCAGTAAAGTACCGTGTGCCGGGCATCAGGGCACAGGGGAAATGACTCGAAGAAACTGGTGACAAGAGGGAACCCTTGGACTGGGGCACGTGTGCGAACCCATGTGCCTGCACCACTGGCACATTGTGACGTCCTGACACTGCGGCCCAGTACCCCTATGCCATTCAGTGAGCCCCAAAGAAAAGGAGGTGAGCCCAGTGAATCATCTGCCAGGGGGGCCACAGTGACACCACAACTCACGTGCACCTGTGCCTGCCTGTTGTACGTGTGAGCATCTGTGCAGAGCAGTGGATTTTGCGCTGGCAGCACAATGTACCGCTCCCACTCTGTGCAGGATATCCCAGGGATACATTGGGAAATATGCATAAGGGCATCTCGGGTGTTTGTAATGGTACAGGGTTGAAGCATTCCATGGCTTTTGCGTTTCTTTGCCTGGGTGTTGATTGTTTTCTTGTACCATTTGTCAAGCCAGCCGTTTGCTGAATTTGTGCAGCCCACGTACGAGCCTGCGCTTAGCAAGTACAGTTGGAAAATTTTGGGGTGTGCTGTGACATGCTACGGGCGGCATGCGACGGCATGCCACGGGTGGCATGTGACGGACGGCATGCGGCAGTGCTTGACGTCAAACTGCAATTCTGCCGATGTCCGAGCCCTCCTGCACCAAACCGCAGCTCCATGCTGGCACAAAACACAAGCATACAAGCCACGAGCCTCTGGGTCCTGGTGGTCATACAGCATCACGATGTAATGCTTCTCTGGAGCTCGCAAGTGGCTGTCGATGTTGCCAGTCCACAACAATGTGATGCCACGAATGCGGTGAGTGGCAGTCAGCTCTGACTTGGCTGACGCGGCCTGCGAGGCTACCCAGACGTCGACATCCGAGTGGAACTCCTCGTCCAAAGCGTCGGGCTGTAGGGAATCAAGAAGGTGACGCTCAGCTGCAGCACAGGGACGTTTTTTACTTCACCACACAACAACAAAGGGAGCCATCCTGTCGTCAGCGCACTTTTCAGACACAAACAGAGAACACAGTGCTCTCTTATTGTAGTCTTTTTCAAGCCTAACAGAGAGATCGGGAGCCAACCGATGGTGGCTTTGGGCTGACCGGCTGCGGTGGTGGGCTTACCGATTGGATGTTTTTATAACAAGACGAAAAAAGGAGGCAACTGGGGGGGGGTCAATTCCATCATGCACTGAAGCAGGGGGGGGGGGGGGGCTACCAACGGTCCTGATGAGACACCCCCCCAGCTATCTGTCAAAACTTGGGGGGATGGGGGGTGGGGGGCCGGTCGGCCGGAGGGTGTGGAGGGGGGGGGGGGTTCGGCCGCAGGGGGTGTTCCCAAGGTGGGGGGGCCTGCGCGCGACCCACTACTACCACATGCATACCTCTAGGTGGGATGTGTGTCTAGTGGTTTAGGGGTACGGAGGTATGCATGCGATAATAGCGCTTTATCGTCCTTGCTGGGAAGAAAGTCTTAAGGGTCGCCGTGTTGCCCCCCTTCCCCCTTCACCCTCCCCCTTTGTTCCCCCCTGCCCCCCAATTAGTTTGAGAAAAATTCCTGAGGCTTGGTTAGAGTTGGGGGTTGAAGAAAAAATGGATGGACTTCTGCTTAGAGGTCCTTGAAAAGCTCCCCCTTTGAGGAGGAGGACAAGGAGTCTCACCAGGCGCTCTTTGATTGAAGCTCCCGTTGGGCTTCATCCCGCCTCTTCTTGTTGCGCTTCCCGACACTTTTAAGAGGACGAGATCGCGCAGCCCTAGAGGTCATTGCCTCGGACTCACTTGGGAGCGGCCCGCAGGAGGCTTAGGCTGGGGCGAAGGCTTGGGAGGCAAGCTTGACGACGATGAAGCAACGTCGCCAGGTGCAGAGGAGGCCACTGCATTAGACTGGGCATATCAGCCCGCGCAGGTGCATTGCCCTGTTTGTTTTTCTTTGGCTTATGAGGCACTGCCTCTTGCTCTGCATCCGCAATCTGCATCAAATTGGGGTGCCGCGCAGTGTCATGCTCATCCACATAGTGTTGTGCCATGCAGTATGATCAAACTGTCTTGGTGCATAGGGGACACTTTACAGGATGATTCGTGCACGCTGCTTGTGGAATTTTTTGCAAGAGTGTTCGAGCGCAACTTAGCTGATTGACTGGGACAATCAGAGAGCATGAGGGTGACTAAGGCATGTGTCCGCTTGTTACACATCACAACCTAGGTAGAGCAAGTGACACGATCGCCACAAACCCCGCAAGCGGTGGCCAAAGAAATCTCTTCTTGACCCTTGACACACTCTTTTCGTGGAAGGTACTGACCCACATGTGTACGCATGCACACGCATGGCACTGTGGCCTCGCAAATCTTGCACTGCACTGAGCGAGAGATGTCCGTGGTCAATCCCTTGCCACCACAATCTGTAACAAACAAGTCTTCATAAGGCCCATACTTCAACCGAGGCACCGTTTGAGGTGCGGATTGGGCACACCATTCCGAAAGGGCATCCAATTGACTGGTTGGCGCATACCATTTGTTATCCTGATTTACCTGCAAACAAATGAACTAGACAGAGGTACCAGGAAATGAGGATGCAACTTCTCAAGGTCGAGTGTCGCCATGGTGTGTCACTGGGCTGTACAAAGGGAGCAAAGCAAGGACCAAACACATGGCACACCCTCCAAAGGGGATAGAACAATGACGAAACACACCGTACTATCAATACCCTATTCAGCATTGCGCCGACCAACATGGTGCCTACTACCGTCGCTCTGCGGCGAATGCTTTCTTGGGTGCCTACTCCCATCGCTCTGCGGTGACTACATGTGTTGTGGTTTAGGTTTGGGCACACATAGGTTTGGATTTGGGCACCATGCTGGCCGTTGAAAGATTTTGCAAGGGGAACCGCCCCTTGGAGCACTTGCCTACGAAAAGCGGGCCAAAACGCCGCATCCCCAAATTAAGGGGCCATGCCAAAGCGTGGGAGTCCGTATCCCCAACTCAAGGGGCCACACCGAAGCGTGGGAGTCCGTATCCCCAACTCGAGGGTCCACGCCAAAGCGTGGGAGTCCGTATCCAGGGGCCACGCCAAAGCGTGGGAAAGAGAGAAAGAAAGACGAAAGAAAGAACGCAGTACCGGCGTTCACCCTTGAAAGAATTTGGCACTGCACTTGTGCAGGAGTCTTGCTCCGAATGCAGGATCTTCACTTCGCAACAAACGACATTTATATAGCTCCCTGTCTTGCTAATCTGGCGCTCAAAGGCACTGATGGTTTGATGAAAAGAAGCATACACAAAAAAGGGGGTGCTAGTGGCGCCATGCCCCCCAACCCACTATCTCTCAAAACCCCGGGGGGGGGGGGGGCGGGGGGGGTGTCGCATACAAGGACCGGGCCCGGCCACCCTCCCATGCGCTGACGTACCCGGTAACAACATGCAGCGCACTATCCAACTTGCATGCCAGGCCTGCTTTCACCGGTTCAAGCGAAACCGAAACTGCGAACTTGCAATTGGCATAAAACCGAATATGATAAGTAAGGCCTCAACATGAGACCACCTCTTCCATTGCTTTGCTGCATTGTTTCTCTAGCTCTTCGGATATAAGCCAAATGAAATGAATTGGCAATATTTTAGGATTATGTGGATTGAGTGTGCTGCAAAGTCAGTCCAGATCGGCCAATGAGTTTACTTGAATGCGTATATATAAATGGCGCATATGCCCAACCCCCCCCCCCCCATACCCTCCACAGGCTCAGGGACCCCCCCCTATTTTGGGGTCAGGAAACACAAAAAAATATGTTTTGGGATGCATTTGGAAGGTCTACATTGGGTTATTGCCCCTGTAAAGGTGTGGGAGAGGCTAAAAATAGGGTATTTTTAGGATATGACATCATAGCTACCAAAATCCTAACTGTAAATAGCCCTATTTTCCCTAAAAATGGTCTTCTGGGGCCCTACCAATGCATTCCGAACCACAGTAGTGAAGAGCAATGTACAACACAATCCCATTAAATGGGTTTTGAGTGGATATAGGGGTTGGGAATGGATATTTGTGATGAGAAAAAGGCCATTTTTAGTATGTTTGTGAGGATCCTAATTGTAGTGATGCAATACCCTATTTTTAGCCATCTTTAGCCCTTTATTGGGGCATACACCCAATAAAAAACCATTCAATTTACTTCGCAAACATGTTTTTTCTCCCCAACCCGAAAAAAGATAAAAATAGGGTATGATATCACCAATAACAGACTCCTACCCAGAATGCTAAAAATATGCAACTTAGGGACAAAATTGGTGAGGTTCGGACATTTGTGCTAAGCCGTCTGTCCAAACAGGCTCATAGCCTTACAAAACAACAGCACCTAATTGCTCTTCTTCCTGAGAAGCAAGTTCAAGTTTCGCTGCCTGGCGGCGAGCAGCCTCCAACTTGAACTTGGACGGTGGCGGTGGTGGAGGAGTGGGGTGTAGCCAGGGGTGTGGCAGTTTGCTTGAGTCCCTGAAATGGGCGAGGGCTTGGCAAAACGTAAACATATTCAAGTCTGAAGGGGGGAGGAACATCCAGCCCTGTGCGCCAGCTCTGCAGCAATTCAGTCCACTTTGGAATGTAAGTCCCATGAGGTATGCATGACCGGGACGTATAAGGGGCGCTCGGGGGCATGATTTCAGGTTTTGAAATGACCAGCATAATCCTGACCCCATGCCAGACTTCCTCAGTTCAATTCAAATCTGCTGTTCTCTGTTCACAAAGTGTTTTGCCTTGCTGCTCTTCAGCGCAAACCAGACCAGCACCGAATGCTGCCTTAAGGTCGCCGCACAGGCGCGGGGGGGCACTCACGGGGACCAAACAAGTGGGCCCAGGAGAAAGGGGCCAAAGAGGGTCCGTGTGTGAGGGGGTGATGTAAGCAGGGGCGGGAGAGCGAAGTGGGGGAAACAGCGGGCGAGGGACGGGCAGGACCTGCACCGTCGGGCTCTCGTGCATCTCTTCGTGAGAATGGAAATGATGGCGATGATCCACGTGGCCATCCGCATCAACGAACTCGTGATGGTGTGGTTCGTCGTGGGTGCCGTGGTAGGGGCACTGGTGGTGATGGTGGTGGTGGTCATCGTGGTCGTCGTCGCGGTGGTGGCCGTCGTTGTGTGCGTGTGCGTGACCACAACCACAAGTAGGGGCGTCGTCGGGTGCATGGCCGTCCTTGTGGTTGTCGTCGTGGTGGTCGTCGTCGTCGTCGTCGTCGTGTGCGTGTGTGTGACCACAACCACAAGTAGGGGCGTCGTTGGGTGCATGGTCGTCCTTGTGGTTGTCGTCGTGGTGGTGGTCGTCGTCGTCGTGTGCGTGTGTGTGACCACAACCACAAGTAGGGGCGTCGTCGGGTGCGTGGTCGTCCTTGTGGTTGTCGTCGTGGTGGTCGTCGTCGTCGTCGTGTGCGTGTGTGTGACCACAACCACAAGTAGGGGCGTCGTTGGGTGCATGGTCGTCCTTGTGGTTGTCGTCGTGGTGGTGGCCGTCGTCGTCGTGTGCGTGTGTGTGACCACAACCACAAGTTGGGACGTCGTCGGGTGCATGGTCGTCGTTGTGGTTGTCGTCGTGGTGGTGGCCGTCGTCGTCGTGTGCGTGTGTGTGACCACAACCACAAGTTGGGACGTCGTCGGGTGCATGGTCGTCGTTGTGGTTGTCGTCGTGGTGGTGGCCGTCGTCGTGTGTGTGTGCATGACCACAAGTAGGGGCGTCGTTGGGTGTGTGGTCGTCGTCGTTGTCATGGCCATCACGGGGGGGCTGGAAGCGGTGATGATGATGCGTGTGACCCCGGCCGGGCGCGCCGTTCAGGTGGTCTGCGCCCTGTTCCTGCGGGTGCGCCTGCTGATCGCTGTTGGTCTTGAACGCTTCCCCCGGGAAGCCAGAGCTGTCCCGCTGGTAGGGCTGGGCCCCTGCAAACGGGTCCTCACCCTCAAAATCTTCTTGTTCATCCCCATCGGAGGTGAAGTCAGGGTAGTAGTGGTAGTGCTTGCCCCCGCTCTTGTCAACGTGCTCCTCGTAGTACAGGCCGCTGGCTTCATCCAAGAGTCGCGGCCTTTTGGTTGGGGGGTCCAGCTCCTTGTCATTGGGGCTGTGATGGTGCTGGTGCTGGTGCTGGTGCTGGTGCTGGTGCTGGTGCTGGTGCTGGTGCTGGTGCTGGTGCTGGTGCTGGTGCTGGTGCTGGTCTACGGCAGCGTCGTAGGCGAAAGCCTCATCGTCATCATCGACACCATCGTAGTCGTATGGGACAAACTTGCTCCCGGCGTTGTTTGCAGCAGCGGAACCATGCTGCTTCCTACCGGCGGTGCGTGGGTCGTGCTGTTGTGAAGAAGGTCTCAAGCCAGGGTCATCCTGAAAATGGGTGCAGGCGACATGTGTGTGATCTTCAAAACGGGGGAGCTGCGGTTGACAGGCAGAAGCCCGAAAACAGCGAGGGGGGGGGTGGGGGGGGGCTGCCATGGACCATGCGCATTCTCCGAGTGAGATGTGATTGGTCATTGGGGGCGTTTGTGCACAGCGCGCGCACAGCACGCACAGCACGCACATTACAGGGGGAAATTGGGTATTTTTGCTACCATGGACAATATTCTTGCCTCTGTGGACCATACCACACCCCCATAATGCTGCACAACCTGATGTTTCAGCCCAACCTACGGTCACGGGCAGAATCCATCCAAATGTCTCGAATGACCTTAGACGGGCAAATCGGTCGAACGACAGTGTTGCGCTCCTTCTTCTGACGGGAGCGTGCCGTAGTCTTTGGAGCGCACGCTCTTTTCTTTTGGGCCTCGGCTTTGATGTTGAGCGTGAAGGCAATCTACCCCGTGAGCGTGAACGCCCCGACCCCGATGCCGACCACGAACGTGACATCCGCTGCGCCGGTAGAGATGGACTACTGGCGGTCGAAGCGGAGGGGGGTTGTGCCGGCCGGCTTGCCGCGTGTGGTTGTGACACCAATGCAGACAGTGTATTCGACCACCGCGATGGCGGGGGATCGCGCCGCTTAGCCTCCAGCAATGCGAGGAGACTACGGCCGGGCTGACTGGGAGGTGGCGGTGAAGGTGACCGCACCCGGTACTCCCTTTCCATTGATGTGGACATGAAGGTCCGAGAGACGGCAGAGTAGTGGAGGCCCCCGAACAGGGTACCCGGATGTATCACCATAGCACCGAATCGGGTACCCTTTTTGAGTGACATGCACGACAACACACACACAAATGCACCAGAAATAAGGGCTAGGCATGCAGGCAAGTCATATACATGTACAACAAGGCTCATTGTTATTGATACTAGGCACTACTATGCAGTTTGGGTATGGTCCTGCACAAACTTTGTGCACAGAGCGTGCACAACGCACAATACGCCCCAATTTACACCCCAACTTACTCCCCCTCATGGACAAGAATAGGCAGATACATGGACGAGTAGACTTGAGTCCAGTTCCATTGCACTTTGGGTAGGAGTGGTCATGTTTACGGACGGAATGAGGGCAGGGAGGGATGGACGTGGGAGGGAGGGAGCACTTGCTGATACTGCTTGTAGTCGTAGGTGAAAAACATGCCATCATCGCCCTCTGCGGCACGCGTGTGGCGGTCCAAAGAGGGCTCGTGACCCCTCTCATACTGGTCGTAGTCGTGGTAATCGTACACGAATTGGTTGCCATCACCACCCGCGGATTGCTCACGGATGCGCTGCGCCTTGCGGTCCGGGTTGGGCGGTTTGTGGCAGCCCTGAGATGATGTTTGCGGAGGGGTGAGCATGGACTTTTTGGCCGTTCTAACTCTCGCACAGCCCAGCAGTTGAGCTGGGAGGTGGGGTGGGGTGGGAGTTGCGAGCCAGAGATGAAGGCACAGGACGGCAGAGAGAAAGATGAAGGGAGAGAGGGGGGGGAGAAAGGTGAAGGGAGAGGGGGGGGGAAGGGGGGAGCCAGCGAGGTGGGGGGTGAGAGGGAGGGAGGGAGGAGGGGAGGGAAGGAGGGAGCCAGCGAGGTAGGGGATGGGAAAGAGGGAGGGAGGAGGGGAGGGAGGGAGGAAGCCAGCGAGGTACCCCCCGCGTGTCAATGGCCTGGGCCGTGTTTCTTCTTTCGAGAGGGGGGGGGGCATTAGCAAGGGGGGCCATGTTTCTTCTTTCGAAGGGGGGGGGGGTCCATTGACATGCGCCAGGGGGGTCCATTGACTCAATTCTCATCAAAAATAAAAAAAAAATCTTTGGGTACGCATTTTCTAGCTTGTGCCATCGGTGCAAACGTGGTGGGGTCCAATGCTTTGGACCTCTTGCATCTTTGTGGTGGCTGTGGAGCTCACGTTGGCCACCTTTTGCAATTTTTCCATGCTTTTACACCTTTTTTTTTGTGGTGCTCGGCATTCGTTTCCCATGCCTTTCCTTCTTCACACATACAAGCACACAATAGCAAAACACAACAAAAAACACACTATTGCAAATTTTGAAACAATGATGGTTGAAACCGATGACCCCAGGCCTGCTTCAAAAAGTTTTAGCACCATATACTTCATGTGGTAGTCAATGAAGCTGGCAAGCGTGGTTGAATGCTACAAAATAACGGCATGCATTAGATCGCAACATACCAAGGGGGCCAGATGTGGCCCTAATCACGGAAGCGTTGTGGAAAACAGGCACACAACAGGGTTGTAAAAGGTGGCCCCAGGTCTGCTTGAAAAAATTCAGCTCGGTGAAGTGCACACCAATAATGTTTTCAAATAGACATGAATCGCAAGCAATTGCAGTTGGCTGACTACGGAATGAATGATGGCACTTTGACCTGAGCAAAACATGCTCAAATCTGTGGCCCCAGGCCTGCTTGAAAAAATTTCAGTACTATGAAGTGCTCAACGGTAATGTCTTCAAGTATATATATAATCACATGCAACTGCAACTGGCTGATTGGTTGAATGCATGACGCACTTTGTGCCGTGCAAAATATGCTGAAATTGATGGCCCCAGGCCTACGTGAAAAAACTTCAACACTGTGGACTGCTCAACAATGATGTCGCCAAATATATACGAACTACATGCAACTACAATGACGGGCTTTGCAAACTCCGTCACACTGCCATTTAGTCCATCTTCAAATAGACCTTGCCATTCCGCACGGAGCACAGACCCGGACACCGCGACAAGCTAGACGTCCACGGTGGTCATCATCCGCATTGGCATCTGCGTCCTCCACAGCCTCGTCACTGTTGTTGTCACCGTCATCAGCGTCATCCTCCGTGTTGTTGTTGCCAGCCATTTTGTGTTGGTGCACACGTGGAAACACGCACATTTGCGGTCCAGAGGTATCTCAAACTGATTCATAATTTTGTTGCGGATGTCTTCAAATGTTGTGCTTGTGTGGAATGACCACGGGTAGGTTCCACAGGAGTTTATGTTAGGTTGTATGCCGCCTTGACAGCATGTGCCGTTGCCTGATCAGGTTACATTCGTTGGTTGTCTTCTGTGTCCTTTGTGCCTGCAGCGGTCTTTTGTTTTCATTGCCTCTTCCGTGATGCAGTTGTACAAGCGCAGTATTGGGGACGTGGTGCCTTGCCGGATGTTGGACGAGAATCCAGATGGCACCCTCAACATTGAGTACTTGTGCAATAGAAAGTGGATTCGTTTTGACAGCGTTGCAGCACACAAAGTGACCGACGACAAATTTGAGGTACCTTATGAGGAGTTGCCGGCTGTCAATGCCGAAGAATGGGCTGTTACATCCAATGGCAGGGCACGTGCTGATTTGCATCCAGCTGTTTCCCCTATAGCCGAAGACTCCGACACGGATGATGAATTGGATCCAACTCAGATCGCAGACTCACACTCGGATGAGGAAGAGGAGTCCGAAATCTCATTGCACACTAAAGAAACTAGGCAAAAAAAAGGCAATTTGTGTGCGATTTGATGAAAAAATCTCGGGGGGGGGTGTTTCTTCTTTCGAGGGGGGGGGGGGGGGCATTAGCAAGGTGGCCATGTTTTTTTTTTCGAGAGGGGGGGGGAGCATTGGCATGGGGGGTCCATTGGCATGGGGCCATGAGCAACGGATATTGGGCTCACGCATGCCCCCGTGACACAGGCATATGGTCATAGCCACAACTCACAGTACATTGTTCTGCCTTGCTGCACTGCACCGCAAACCAGACCAGTGCCGAATGTTGCCTTGAGGTCGCATTGGCATGGGGGTGGGGGGGGGGGGGGGGCGGATGGGAGGGAGGGAGGGGGGAGGGGAGGGAGGGCGGCACCTGCTGATACTGCGGTGCACCACTATCAGCATGCGTGTGGCTGGTCGAAGAGAGCACGTCACCCACCGCATCCTGGTCATGATCATGGTAGTCGTAGACGATGCCACCGGTCGATTGCTCGCAGTCGCGCTGGGCTGGACGGGTGACTTCGCGCGGCGCAGGGCTGGCCTGCGCGCACCGTTCCGTGGTCTCCTGATAAGTATCGTAGACGAACTGTGCATCGTCGTCCCTGTCAAAATTTTTGTGGTCGTGTTGGTGGTTGGTGTCGGGGTCCTGACCAGTGTTGTGCTGATGACCCTGAGGAATGGGGTCGTGCTGCAAGTCTGCCGCTTCCTGATAAGCGTCGTAAACGTACTCCATGTCAGGGTCTTCCGCCGGCATGTCCTGTCCACGACTGGGGCCGTGTTGGGCATGGCCGGAGCTATCATGTCGCTGTGCCTCCTTGTCGTATTCCTCATAGGCATCGTAAATGAAATGCGCGCCCCCATCCCCCTCGCGCGGGCCTGAGGGCCTGGGCTTTGGAATGCCGTCCCGAGGGCGCTCAGTGGGGGCATCTCGATACGCATCGAAGGCAAACGACACATCATCGTCGAGGGGCACCTGCTCCTCAGCCCCCAGTTCTGGGCCAAAATGGTAATGGTAGTGAACAGTTCCGTCGGCATCGACGGTTGTGGTGTGGGGCATGTTGCCGTCCGTCGGCTCGCTTACGCCCGCCTGTCGCTGGTCAACATGACCATCAGTGCGGCCAGTCTGAGGGGGCAGCCCAGTTTGGGGAATTGGACGGGCGCCCAACGCGACCTCAGCTACGGCGAGCAGCACGAGGACAACGGTCACCAAGGCGACGCGTTGCAGCGTCATGCCCTGGAAAAGGGTGGCCACACAGGGCATGCGGTCAAGTCACTGCCACCACATATCCGGCCTTCCAAGCAGTATACTTGACTGGGAGCCTAACTGAGTCTCGTTGGAGGCCAAACTGGGTCTTGATTTTTTTTTGGCCCTGAAGCAACGGATACTTAGCTACTAAAAGGCCCCCGTGACACAGGCCGAACGGTCGTCGCTCTTTCATTGTCCAAGGGTACTGCTGTCCAATTCGTTTGCATGTTTTGACACAACACCACACCTCAGGCAGGTTGGGGGGGGGGGGGGCAGTCCCAACCGACAGCTAAGCGTTTGTGATGCGGACCTTACCAGGCGCTCGGCGGCCTTCCTGAACCTGGACTTGGACATGCGCTTTGCTTTTGTTTTGTGTGCACTGTCCCACTGTCCGGTCCATCGGGAGGAAAACCATACGAAAGAATAGGACGCCAGTATGGGTCAGCAGGCTCACATCCCGGCCGGTCCCCCCAGCTCGCAACAGTGTCCTCCATTACCGGGAGGAAAGGTCACCACATGGCGGTCCCCCCCTTCATCCCCCCCCCCCGTTCTGTGTGAGGATTCAAACATGACCTTTCCACTAATACATTGTGAATAGAGGAATTTGTCTCCGGCGCCGTGGACTTTGGGGGCAAGTGATGGTGGGCACACAGACCCCCCTGTGTGACATTCCGTCTGGTTGTTGCTCCTTTACGGGGCCCTGGACGGTCACCCGTTCTTCCCTTCGCATGTTGCGTCGGGTCGCTGCTTTCTGTCGGCCGCTGCGGCCGGTGCTCTTGCTGGTGTCGTTTCCGCGTTCGCGGAGCCCAGTAGTTGGTGTGTTGGGACTGTGCTGAATGTAGAAGAAGACTGGGACAGTGCTTGTGAGTAGTGAAGGAGAGAAGTGCTCGTTGAATGGACACACTGCCACTGCCACTTGTCCACAACAGTTCCCATCTGTGTGCTAGCTACCTCTCGACCACCCCCCAGGGGATTTCCACTGTGTGCACTTCCTGTGCAGAGTTGCAAAACAACCTCTGAGCTATGACATGCATCCTCACCCAATGATTTTTCCATGCCAGATTGACTGCCCAGACTTTTGCCCACCATCAAATGTTTTACTCCAACAGATTGGGGGGGAGGAAGATCCATCAGGCTAGTTGGTTCCTGTGCAGCACAACTGGTGTGCAGTGCGATGTCTTTTGTGTCACCTGCTGGTTGGTTGGGCTCATTTTGTGGAGGAGCTGTGGCTGGGGGGGTGGGTGGATACCGTAGTGCAGTCCTGTGGGTGAGAGAGAAGGTTATTGCACTGCTTGCGGTTGCAACAGACTGCCCCATGGTATCCACTCCCCCTAGCACCAGTGCTGGCAGGCTTCATCTTGTAAAACCAACCCCCCCCCCCCCTGGTCCAGCGAACACTAAAGTCCTCAAAAAATACGGCCCAAACAGTGTTTGTTGGATATGCCGTTCAGTCCCTAATGAATTCGGTACCAAAACCTGGTGCCTAATCAGTTAAGCCCCCTCCCAAAAAAGTCCCAACAGAAGTGTTTGTTGGACAAGGCATTCGTTGGACACTGGGGGGGGGGGGGGGGGCTGACCGACATTTGAGCGGCCTAGCGGCAAATAATGCTGAACTGTGAGCTGTGGCCCGCCAACCGCCTGGTGAAGTGTGAAGTGCTGCTTCGGGTCTAGTTCAACTCAGTTTCTGCTCGCCATTTGCCTTTTTCGTTTCTTTGCAGTGCCCTTCCCCTTCTGCCGGTGCCAGCAGGGGTTGGTGTGAAAGGACGGGATTTCTCAGCCAACAGCCCAGTACAAACGGTAATTGCAACCTCAATCAGATGGGTGAGGTTGTCGATTGGCTGGGGTGTTGAGGTGCATTTTTTGGTCGCGACACAAGCCAAAACATGTTGAGCACAGTTGCACAACATATGCTGTTTGGCTTGGATGATTCCTAGTTGCATGGGGGGAATGTTTGGCCTGTGCATGCCCTGCGCGCTACTTTTATCATGACTTTCCCAGATTCAATCCCCAAGTTCACCATTACCCAATGAATCCTTGGACTGGGGAATGTGATGACAGTCCTGTTGGGCAGTGACTGCGAACGGGTCTTCCATCAATAAAGGGGTCCAAAGGAACTTTCGGAGGGACGTCAATTGCGGGAACTGATGGAGATGGTGGTGGAGACTCGAGACTGGGGATACCAAAGGAGATGGAGTCCATGGGGCATCAGTGATTGACAGCTTGCACACCACTTTGCACACCACTTTGATCATATTCCAACTCCACATGCCCATCGTGCAAAAGGCCAACCACCTTCGCAGGTAGCCGAAGCCCAAGGATGTACCTCGTAGCCCTGAAACGCATCACACTGGGTGAACTGGGGCACAATAGGTGAAGGAAAGGGGCCGGTCCATATCCCAACTGGAAAGGGGCCAGTCCATATCCCCAATTGGAAAGGGGCCAGTCCATATCCCCAACTGGAAAGGGGCAAGCCCACGAGGATAAATCATCCCAAATTGCCCCATCCCACCCACCCATCGGAGGGGTAGAATCACCCCAAAAACAGGAGTAGGAATCAGAAGTAGCCCAAAAGGATGCCCTGTGCGTGCCATGCGTGCCCCCTACGCACCAACGCTCCCTCATGGTTGCCCACCTCGTACCTACTCTGCTCACTCTGCATAGCAGCAGTGATTTGGAATTGGGTTGTAACTTCCTATGTCCTTTATGGCCTCTGCCCGGTGTGCACGTTGCTACCTACTGCTCACCTGTGTGGCACACCAAGGGAGAGAAACAAAATCATCCAAACACCCCACACCTAGTCGCTCACGAATTAGTCCAATATCCCCCTGTGTGGTGGCTACTAGGCAGAGACATGTCAGCAGCAGCTCAAGCCCTCGGCGTCTATCCATGTGATATGGTCTGGCCTCTACAAGCGACACCTAGTTATACGTATGAACGTGTTTGGAGATACATTTTTGCAATTGGAAGTTGAAGTCCACGGCATCCAACTGCTCTAAGTTACGCGAGCTACGCATGCTATGATTCACCGTGAAGTGTGAATAGCATTCATACCTCACGGATGTTCACATCGGAATCCTTAACCATGCATGACACACAAAACTTGCATGCACAGGTGGAACACTTCTCCGCCAGGCTCAAAAAAAGATGTTTGCATTGGTCCCCTGCCGGAAACAAGCAGTACACAGACCCACAGGGACAGGCATACATGCCAAAAGAACTCGACCTTTTGGTAAAACCTAGTATGTGCCATAGTAAAACCTGGTAAAGTGTAGTAAAACCTAGTAAAAAAATTTTTTAAAAAAGTTTTCTTTGAAAACTGGGTAAAAAAAGCAAAATTTTTCCTTACTAGGTTACTAGGTAGTCACAAATTTGGACTTGAATTTGAACAAAAACACAAAGTTTATGGGCCATGAAGCAAGGGATACTTGGCTACCGAACGCCCCCGTGTCACAGGCGACCGGTCATTGCCACGCAAAGTTCAATCAGTTCCTCGTAATGTGCATTAATCACGACTGGAATGTTCCTTTGCGTACCTGCTCACAGGTCTGCTCTGCTTACGAAACACCAATACTATAGCACCTCAAAATCGTCTACCTCAAGCGATCCTCAACATGAAGATCTCAACTTCGATATCATTGCACCTTGACATAATGTAATATCATGCCTTCCGAGTTCCCCCGGCCGGAGACCCACAAGTGAAGCTTAAAAGCGTTGCAGAGGCTCTACAGTGCTCCCCGACACTCATTCGGTCTTGGGGAATCCAACAGCGGGCCATAGGAAGCTGTACGCCCCTGCCCAAACGTCAGCGACACTGAGAGAGAGCGAAGGCTGACAGGTCGTTGCCAACACTTAGAGAAACCGCGGGTAGTGGGGTCAGGGCCGGAGGGGCCCTGAAGCACCAAGTTCGGCTGCCTGTAACCAAACAAAATGTAAAATCTATATATACTGGTCACTGTCTGGTCGGCTCGGCATGTTGAAAAGAAGCAGGCTCAAAACTGATCATCTAACTCCTGATGTGCCGGTGACATTTCCACTGCAGCCGCATTCGGCCACTGCTCCTGACAGGTGTCCAGATGCAACCGAGCAACGGGGCTCAACTACGCGCATGTCCAAGACAATCAATTAATCCTCTCAATATTGATCATGTGAATCCTCCCCCCGGATCCTGCGGGCTGTCGCGGCAGTCGGTTGGGGTGTTACTGATCTTCATAATGACGTCAAACCCATCCTTCACACATCCAAAGACGGGGCGCTTGGAGGGGAATAGGTCCGTGTTCTCACCGGTGGCATAACACCAGTGAGACCCTCCGCAACAGGGCGCGGGGCTTGTTGCCAACTCATTAGAAATGTTGCCTCTTGCATTGTGCTGCACTTCCAGCTCATTAAGAATGTCGCCTCCTGCATTGCGCCGCACTTCCAGCTCATTAGGAACGTTGCCTCCTGCATTGTGCTGCACTTCCAGCTCATTAGGAATGTTGCCTCCTGCATGGCGCTGCACTTCTTGCTCATTAGGAATGCTGCCTCCTGCAGTGCGCTGCACCTCCAGCTCATTAGGTATGTTGTCTCCTGCATTGCGCTGCACGTCTTGGTCACCAAACTTGAAAGCTGAATTGGGCTCAGGATCTCCGTTCCCACTTCGAGGGTTTTTGGGGTCCCGTGCAAATGGGTATCCAAACTGCAGCATAAAATTGGGAATTTCGTCAGAACTCTTCTGCGGCAGTAGATAAGCGTGAGGCCGGCTGTCGGCCTTGGCGTTTGCCTTGCCGACGATCCTGCCGTCCCCTGGTATCATCCGCCATCTCCTGTCGATGCTTCGTGGGATGCTCTTGGAAGAGCCCGCCAGCGGCCCGCCGTTGTCCGGGAGCGGCTGCCGGATTGTTGGTGTAGTCAGTGAGTTGGACACAATCCGAGCGTCCACTTGTGATGCATGATCCATGAGGTGTTGAAAGTCGAAAAAAAAATAGACACTCAGAAAGTTTATGGGGGGGGGGGGTCACCGGTAGGTGGTATTTGTGTTTAAGGGCATGGTGCCCCTTGGTCGATTCCAGGCCACTTGTGTAAGTGGCGCCCCACCAGGGCCAAACCGTGTATTGCAAGGTCAGCAGAAACAAAATGAGGCTCAAGAAAAGAAGGAGCACGGGGGCTGGTGCCAGCCAATGTGTGACCCCGAGGGGTGTTCGACAGTTTGGGGGGCTGTAGGGGGGGGGGGAGGACCCACCCCCCCTCCGAAGGGGGGGGGGGGGCCACCCCCCCCTTCGTTGACCCAAACCCAGCACCTTTTCCGGCAGGCCCCGTCCAAGCGCGCAAACACACAAAGCTAACAAGATGCACTGTGAATGGTGATTGTTTTGCTGCACTGCAGCACTTTCATAGCAGTACTGAATGTTGCCTTGAGTTCGCCCAAAGGCCTTTCCTTCCCCTTGTCACAAACCACAGACATATATGTAGAGAAGCGAAGGGAGTCTCAGACATATATATATATATATATATATATATATATATATATAGAAGTGAAGGGAGGAGAGGGGCCTCAAGCATCGGAATCATCCTCCCACTCGTCGCGTGCCCTCTTGCCGGTACTCTTGGGGCGAGCACGCTTCTTTGGCCGGGCTGCTTGTGCTCTTGTGACCCGGCAGGCTGCCGGCCCATCAGACATGGATTCCGATGGCACATAGTCACTAGTGCCTGACGGGGCACTACTGCTGGAGGCTGCACTCGTACTGGAGGAGGCATTGGTGGACGAGCTGCTGCTACTACTACTGCCACTGCTACTACTACCTTGGTTTGGCCCAGAGAGAAGAGCAGGGAGAACAGTGGGCAGAGCCGGCGGCGCAGCAGGCTTCGCCTTCGGTGGCAATGGGGCCCGGAAATTGTCAAAGGCTTGCAACACCTTTGTTTTCTCTTCTTCGCTGCACCCGGCATAGTCATGGGACACACCAGGGTGCGCTTGTGCCATGTGGTGTGGCATGGCGTAGGTGCAATGCCAGTTTCGGCAATCAAGCACCTTGCAGCGAACTGGCAAGTTGGTGCTAGGGTTCATCGCTCTTGGGGTTGCCGCGCTGTTGAGCCGTAGCCGATGGTACGCGAGACTGCAATTGCTGTCAATTTTCTTGCCGTGCACAGTTGTGCTGCACTTGCCATCTGTGTTGCCACACCACAAGCAAAACGTGCCTTTATCCGCACCCTCTTGGCCGGCCCACCTATGGCCTCGCAAAAAATGCCCAGCAATATGCGACCGCATTGAAGCGTGCATGAAAAATCGGTCGCGATTCGGAAAAGGGCACGGCATACGTTTTGCTCCTGGAGCATTCCTCGGTTGCTCACGGTATTGAGCACAACCCAACGCCGCATACGGCACAAGCGGAACTGCCTTTGGCAAGGGGACATGCATCAGAAATCGCGAAAGCTGTTCAATGTCATTCTGCGAGAACTGCCACAACCTCTCCACCGTTGCAGTTAACCCCTGCCGTCTCGGGGAGCCCCACCGCATCAGAGCGGGGGGCAGAATCAGAAGTGGCCCACAAATGGGCAAGGTGGCTACTTAACCCCTGCCGTCTCGGGGAGCCCCTCCGCTTGAGAGCGGGGGACTGAATCAGAAGTGGCCCACAAATGGGCAAGGTGGCTACTTAACCCCTGCCGTCTCGGGGAGCCCCACCGCATCAGAGCGGGGGACTAAATCAGAAGTGGCTACTTAACCCCTGCCGTCTCGGGGAGCCCCACCGCATCAGAGCGGGGGGCAAAATCAGAAGTGGCCCAGAAGTGGGCAAGGTGGCTACTTAACCCCTGCCGTCTCGGGGAGCCCCACCGCATCAGAGCGAGGGACTAAATCAGAAGTGGCTACTTAACCCCTGCCGTCTCGGGGAGCCCCTCCGCCTCAGAGCGGGGGGCAGAATCAGAATGGGCCAAGAAGTGGGCAAGGTGGCTACATAACCTTTTTGTGCTTTTCAGCCATTTTTGAATTCTCCACAAAATTCTGAGTATTTTGAGTATAGACACATGGGGTGGAACAAAAAAATTCCCCCCCGCCGTATGCCTAAAACAAAATCTGCGGCGCCTCCGGCGCCGACAAAGCACACTGTTCCGTGCGACAATTTTGGGGTCCGTAGAGGCCATGAGGCAACGGAAACTGGGTTCGCATACGCCCCCGTGTCACAGGCGCATGGTCATAACCACATTGTTCAGTGTTATGCTTGCTGCAATGCAGTGTAGACCAGTTCTGTACCACACCAGGTGGTTGCTGACTGTGCATTGGCTCTGTTCCTCTGAACAGTGAGGTCAGCTCGCACCCACCACCAACCCACAGTGCCGTTTAGACTCTAACCCTTGCCCTGCAGGTCCTGCCCCTGTCTTGCACTCATTCCCTGGCACGTGAGGACGTGTCGTACTCGTGCCTCAGGGGCGCAAAGGCGCCTTTGGTGGTGCAAAGGCGTCTCAACATTTCAGTATGTGCTCCTGCTGTCAGGTATCTCAACATATCATTGCTGTACTGTGTGTGGCGCCTACCTTTTCTGCTCGACACCATGCATGCGCATGCTTCCCACTTTTCCTTGCCCACTGGCTTCCAACTGCCTCTCTTGGGCCGCACTCTCGCAGCCCCAGTCATGCTTCGGCCCTTCAACACGTGACGACGTGTCGAGCCTGTGGCTCAGGGGTGCTACGGCGCCCTGTTTTTTCACCACTTGACTGTTCCGTGCTGTCTTGGCGTCCCATACACCCCGGTCAGCTCGAACCCACCACCCTCCCTTTGCGCCGGTTAGCCCCCGTCTCTTGCTCTGTGGGTCTCCCTCCCACTCTCTCCCTCCCAATCTCTCTTGCTCTCTCTTGCTCTCTCTCCTGTGTCCCACTCTCTCTCTCCTCTCTGCTGCTCCTCTCTGTTCCTTTCCCACTGTGTCCTACCCCCTCTCTCTCTCTCTCTCTCTCTCTCTCTCTCTCTCTCTCTCGCCCCAAAAAGGGGGTTCGGGTCGTTTGGTGTATCTCTATCCCCCCCGGGGTTCGAACCATCCTCTACAGGACAGAAGAGGTGTGGTGTATCCACTGGGCCACGACGATTGGGTATCTGCACCATGCGCTCTAATCTTTCTCTCATGTGTGTCACCCCCTGTCATGCGTATCTTCTTTCGCATGGGGGTGTGTTCAGCAGCGTGTAGAGGAACCGCACAGCGTCCCCGGGTACCGGGTCCGCCTGCCTGAAGAGCGTTCTTTGGAACAGCCGCAAGAGGTCCGCTCGGCCTGCCAGCCACACATGCATGCAATCTCCAGTTCTGCTCACCGAGGAGGGCACCACTCTGTGTCCCTCTGCCGTCGGACAGTGGAGGATCGCCTCCCACTGGAACGGGTGCCACTTGCCTGCACTTTTGGGTCGCCACTGGACCTGCATGTTCGCCAGAGCCTGAGACTTCAGGGTCCAGTTGATCTGGACCATCACCGAGTAGAGCTCCTGATTGCTCATCAGCAATGGTTCCCCATGGTTGACCACAATCTCACAGTGCATCCTGGTGTCATGTGGTTGGTCCAGTCGGAGCCAGATCTGCTGGTTGCGGGCCCAGGCCATTGTGGTCAGTTCTGCTTCAACTGCTTGCAGTCCTTCATTCTCATTGGCGTCTAGCTGGCTCAGTGCTTGCACTTTGAAACGCTGGCGTTCTTGCTGAGGCTTGACCTTCTTTGGGGTTGGCTGGATGTGTGCGTATGGGCCATACCGCTGCTGATGTGATCCCTTCTCCCGCTGTGTCCTTCCAGACGGCATTACGCCTGGGTGCCTGTCCGCGACAGGACGCGGCGTTCAGCTGCTTGGAGGTCTCTTTTGTGTGCTGTTGCTCGCCGCGATAAAGCGCAGCTCGTGTGACGAAAAGCTCTGCGTCAGAACGCAGATTTCAGACATGCATGCATTGTTGTGCTTGAAACCTGTGAAATGTCCGCACCATTATGCAGGGGCTACTGGCTCTGTCACTATCGACCCTGTCCTGGGTTCCTGCGTTTCCTGAGCCTTCGGTTCTTGCGCTGCCGCCTGGTGTCGCTCACATCAGTGCTGAAGGACAGTGTGTCCGCTGCTGACAGTTCATTCAACAGTACTCCCTGGTGTGTGTGTCCCGTCCTCATTTCCTCACTTTCTGTACTGCTTGAGGAGTATGGTCCCATTTCACGTGGCGCTGGCTCCCCGGATGCTTCCCCTGTCAGTTCATCACTGTCCATGGGTACCATACCCAAGGATGACCAGAGTGCCTTGGTGTCCTCTGACTCTGATCCCGACCCTCCCCTCAAGCCTACCGTGGACTCTGACCCTGATTATGAATTTGGAGCAACATGCTGAGACCACAGTGGGCTCGAACACATGCCTTCCATCGCCAATCCATTCGTCAGCTCATTTCCCTGCACGTTGACATGAGCTGGGACATGCTCCAACCTGACTTCTCTTCCCGGCGTCGCCATTTCCTGGAGCAGCATTTCCCAGACTGGGACGTGGACCTCCAGACGTGGTTGTCCATCCCTTTGACTTCCAGTGTTGGGCCCTGCCAGTCGCTCCCAGCTGCAGGTATTGCGAGTCGGTGAGGATTGCCAGTTTTGGCACCCAGAACCCCTGTAAGGCTTCTACGGCTGCCCAAAGCTGCTCCGTTATTTGTTTGCCTGTGACGTGTTGGTACGTAGCCGCAGAAGCGTACCTCTGGTCCTTGATCATCTTCCGCGTGTACCACGTGACTGTGGGTACCAACAGCTGGGGAATCACCCTGCCAATCCTTTCACGACCAAGAATGCAAGGGGGACTGGCACTGCCAGAGCCAGAGCTGTTTCTTATGCACCAGGCAGCGGCTCCGTTCGTCAGCCTTTTGGGAGAGCCTCACAAATTTCCCGACAAGGCAGTGGAGACCTTCTATGCATGGGCAACAACCATCGGGTTCACACCATCCAAGGACAACCTTCCATATATTCAACTGGGCATGGTCCGAACGGCTGATCTAACGGTCTTGGGATGGTCGGCAAAAGCACACTCCAATATCCAGCGAGTAGCCCCGCAGGTGGCCCCCCCGGCAAACCGGGACCGCCTGCCGTTGTGGCACTCTGTGTACTTCCGAAATGAGTTCAATTGCTCCTACTACAACACGAAAATGATCCGGCAGGGGGTGCTGATGTGGGGTCAATTCCAATCCTTGGAGGACGCAAGATTGTTCAATGCACTGCCTCGGACATGGAAAGGGGTCTACAATCATGGCGGACGACTCCTCAACAAAGTCCCGTCACAAGGGGGGTTTGATACCCCCGCAGTCCACGCCCAAAACTGGACCAGGGCATGGCTGCTTCAGTTTTACGCCTCTCAGCCAGGGGTCCGTGACCCGCAAACACCGGAGGTATGGGAACAGTTGGCACAGGCACAGCTACCGCCGAGGGTTCGGGACTTTGCGCAAAAGGCGCTGTGGCACAAACTGACTGTACATGCAAGAGTCTACAAGAGGTCAGGCACTGACAAGTGCCCGGTGTGCTCACAAAAGGAGACGGTTAAGCACGCGATGGTCGAATGCCCCATGTTCAAAGCGGCGGCGGCGGTTATACAGCACTACTATGGCCAGGTGGAAACTGATAACGGGACATCGACAGTTCGAGACATGATGGAGTCCGACAACCAGGAATGGTTACTGAACACGAACCAAGGCTGGGCAATGTGGTCAGCAAGAAGTGCCCACTGGCGGTACCGATGCGAAGTCAAAGCAGGAGCGTCACCGGTGTTCACGTCATACCTGACAGCATGGCTAAGGGAGCTGTGTGAGTTGGTGGGATTTTACACAGGAGAGCGCAGGGAACAGTGGAGAGGCTTTCAAAAGTCACTGGAGCAACTTCAAGATACCGGAGTGCAGCCGCGACAAGGGGAAGTACAAGTTCATGGGGGATTGAATGCATGGTGGCAAACACACACGGAGTGCTTCACTCAAGAGAGATCAGCCAACAATCACAGTTGGCAAAGGGAAACGGAATCACGCCCGAAGCGCCCGAGGCAGGCAGGCCCGGGAGTGCTACAAGGAGTGCAAGATGTGATTGCACAACTGGTGGCAAAGGGCTACAGGATAGTGTACACGGACGGATCGTCGAAAAGACTGGGCCACA
The DNA here is from genome assembly GCA_964036045.1 of Eutreptiella sp. 'Long Island Sound 2002'. Lineage (NCBI taxonomy): Eukaryota > Euglenozoa > Euglenophyceae > Eutreptiales > Eutreptiaceae > Eutreptiella > Eutreptiella sp. 'Long Island Sound 2002'. The sequence goes on from OZ038396.1 coordinate 46,139,368, forward strand.
AGGACATGCGCAGGGCCGGGGGCTTTGGCGTGTTCGCGGCCAACTTCAGTTGTCTGATCACCGAGACTCGGGCGTAGTATGCCTTGGATACCCAAGCCACGACCGGAAGGATCCATGATGTCAGCATGAATGCACGTTCGTCCATTGACAGTTGCAGCGTGGATACCACCCTTGCGCAACGGAGGGCCTCTTGCAGTGCTGGTGCGAAAGCCTGCTCTATCGTCAGCCCCCATCCTTGGTCATCCTGTTGGTGCCGAACATTCCCCAAGCGTACTCCCAGATACTTGACAAAATTTTTGACGTCCACTCCAATGTCCCGAAAGCACCTCGCCCACTCCATTCCCCCACAGTTGCGAACTATCGCTGCCGTTTTGCTCAGGTTGACCTTCAGCCCCGAAAACTGTCCAAAACGAGACACCACTTCCCATACCCTCTTCAGCAGTTGTGGGTTGGCTCGTCCATCCAAGAAGATGATGAGGTCGTCTGCATACATCATGACAGTCAGCCCTGGACCCAGGTCTTGTAGTGGGAAAATCACAAAGGATGCAACGAGGGAGAACAGCGCTGGGGAGAGTGGATCCCCCTGGCGCGTGCCTGCCCTCGGGTGGTGGTAGACACCTGGGACATATCCTTTTCCAACCGAGTATAGATACGGTGCACGTAAAAGATGTAGTATCAGACGGATGTACAGGAATGGTATGCACATTAGACCCAGTGCCGCCGACACCATCTCGTGAGACATCGTGGGGAAAGCATTTCTGAAATCTACTGATAACGCCGCTCCTTCACGTAAGCCATCCCAGAGTGCCCGTGACCCGTAGACATGCTGGAGTATGCTTCTGTGGCGAAGGAAACCTGTTTGCTGTGACGGGATGCAGTGAAGAAGTACATCCTCTAACTGGATCAGGAGAATGTTGGTGAGCCAGTTCTGCCTTGTAGTTTGCAGTGCAATTGGTCGGAGCGAGTCTGGTGTCCGCATTGCCTTAGTCTTGGGGATCATTGTCACCACTCCCGAGGTCCATGTCTCCGGCATTTTGCCCACGTCGAGGAAGCGTTTCAGTGATTCATACATTTGTGGTTCGAAGATGCCCGAGAACCTCTTGAAGAATTTTGCCGAGAAACCATCCAATCCAGGGGAGCTGTTGCTGTTCAGCCTCTTAAGGCCTTCATGGACTATGTCCAGGGATAGTTGCTTGAAAAGGAGTCGACCTGCCTTGCGCAACCGCTGCTCCACTCCTAACGACTTCAGATAGGCCACACATTCTTCTTCCGTGGATCCCGTTGGGGTGGACACTTTATCCCAATGGTGCACCAGCTCTTTTGCCACCGCCTTTGCTCCCCGTATTGCCGAGCCTGTCCTGGATACCAGCTGCTGAAGTTTCTTTCGCTCTTGCAGCTCCCGCATTAACCGATACAATTCGTTTCTTTGCGTTCTCAGATCCCGTGAAGTTTCCCCCGTCGTGATCACCCCCTTGAGCTTGGAGAGTGTTTCCATGCCCGTTCTGTCACGCTGTGCCTTTTCATACACCCCCACCAGGAGGGTGTAGGCTGTTGCTGCATCTGTCGCTGCAATCCCCAGTGATGAAAGAAATTGGTAGACTGCTGGTGTGACAGAGTCTCTTGTGGAGCCACGCAGGAACCGTAGGGCTTGTAGCTCAACCGACTGCTTTTGTTTATATGTTCCCTTTGATGGCTGACCGCCTTCTTTTGGATGCAGCTCAGCGCCTCTTCCCACCGTTGATCTCCTGTTGATTTGATAGACTTGAGAGAGGTCTCCAGATCTTCCATTGCCTCCGGGTCTTGAAGGATGGTCTCTGGGCAGTAGAATCTGGGAACTGTGTCCTCTGTGTCGAAGGACGTGGGTGTGAATTCAGCCAGGATTGCCTTGTGGTCTGAGTTGGCAGCAAACATGGGGTACACGTTGGTCGCTAGGCTCAACAAGTCGGACGTCGTGTGGATGCGGTCAATACGGCGTAGCCTCTGCGGATCGAGTCGCTCTCCTTCTCGAGGATAGCCGTATGTGAAGCCCGTCGGGCATGAGGATTCCTTGTCCTTGATGTCCGTCAGGGTTGGACAGTGGATGTCCACCCAGACATCCTGCAGACCCGCTTTTGCCAAGGTTGTCACCTCCTGGTCTCTAGCACGTAAGGACGTGTCACGCTCAAACTCTGGGGGCGCAAAGGCGTCCCTGTGTTTTACAACTAAACTATTGTGATCAGCACATAAAATCAGGTTCGGTCCATGTAACTCCTTGGCGATGTCTTTCCATTGCGACTGTCGACGTGTGTGCTTGTGGTGGAAGTGGACCACAACTATGGTGATCTCTAGTGGACCACTCGACAGTGAGGCTTCCAGCGCCCTGGGAGACAAAAACTTCATTGATTGTAGTGTCCACTTGGATGTTTTCCACGCCAGTGCCACTCCTCCCCTTCCTTCTTCATGAAGTGGTCCGTCCAGGCCATACCCGTACTTTGATAAGCACTGCATGCCCGCTTGACGATCCTCCACCGTGACGAAGTGGGGCTCTTGGATGGCGAAGAAGTCCACCTCCAGGGACCGCAGCAGTGACCCTAGGGCCACTATGCGCTTTTGCTTACGCTTTCTCATGGTTATTTTCGTTTGAAACCCATTGATATTTTGGGACAGTACTCTGAGCGTGCTGCTCAGAGGGATGCTTGATGCTGACGTCATCGCGCTGCTCCATTGGACAACGAAGCCTCATCTTCCTTCAAGTCCCGCTTGCGTTTGAGGGAGATGATGACCTTGTCGACTTGGTCATCCAACTCCATGGCCTTGGCCATTTCTCCCGCCGTGATTAGGCCTTGCCTGCGTGTCTTTGAATCGTCTGTGTTTCTGGGCCGATATGTGATTCACCTTTTCCGCCTCATAATCCGCCTCGGAAATCACAAACATCGGAGGCATCCCAGAATCTGACAAGTAGACCTTTCCAATCAGCTGCGTCACACTTTCCCCGGTCAATCGCCATGTGGCAGTGCACATCTCCCCAACACTCCATCTGACGCGGTCCGCGATGTACCGGCAGTGTACTGAAGGAGCAAGGGCCTCAGTCAAGTCCGAGAGATACCACCACGGTGCCACATCCAGAATGTACACTGTGCCTACAAGGTCCCTCTTCCATGTCGAGGGGACTGTGGGCTTGGAGATGATATCCTTGTCGAGGAACTATCCTGTCCTCAGGTCCTTGAAGACGGCCCCGATGGCAACCACCAGTTCACGGTACCTTGTCTTCAACAGTGAGTGCCCAGTTTCTGTGAGACCCAGCAGCAGTTTACTGGGCCCCAGCACGTGGATTTTCACTGGCGATTGTGCCTGCAGAACGCCCGGGATTGTCCAAAACATTGCGAGACCTGAGGCATACAGCATGGGAGACCATGTTTCCTTGTGCGTCTTCTTGATCCATACCTCATAGACAGCACACATGTTGGTCAGGTTGGCACCACGATACCATTCCACTGGCTGGATCTGGAACCTTGGCTTGGATCCGAACTGTGATACCACGGTATTCACCTGTTCCTCATTTAGCTCCGTGAAAAACAGCTTTGAGTTTCGTGGGTCTGTTCCCGGGAGGAGATGGACTTCATCAGAGTTCAGACCAATAGACCCCAACAGCCCGTTGATTAGGTCATTGTGGACCTGCACGCGTACTGGTTATCCCGCACATCTGGCTCGTGGAACACCACCTTGTCAACTTCTGCCCCAGGTGTCATAAGCCGCAAGAGCTTATACGTTGGGGGCGGAGATAGGTTCCTGGAATCCCTTGTGCTGCTTGCAATCCAGACATCAAATCGATCATGTGTGCGTATGTGCATGAGGGACCTGTCCGCCATTTGCAGCTTGTCGCAACCGAAAGGCAAGTTTGAGTTGAGGGTGAGTGCCCGATTGAGGAATGATGGCATGTCATCATCATCGCTGACAGGTTCAAGCAGGATAGCAACAAAGCGGCCCACCATGGGCAAATCAGCAAGCAGTCTCTTAATTGCATTTTGGATTTTGTCATATTCAGTCATTTCCCCAACGAGCACAACGTTGGGGCGACTGCCGTAAAGGACGGCAGCAAGTTTTTCAGACGAGTCGCAGTCCTTGAAGAGGTCGTACGACAGGGAGGCAGCCTCTGGAACTCCACTCTTCAGCACCACTTCGTTTTGAATGATATAATCTGCGTCATCGATGGCTGCCAAACACGCCAATTGACCGGCGTCGGCAGGAGCGATGACCTCGTCGCCTGGCGTGGCCAGACGGGCCTGGGTGTCCCGCACACTCATGCGGTCAGGGGACAAGGAGGTGGCGTCGGCGGCAGTTTGTCAAGGCCCAGCGGCCCGGGCAAGCATGGACAAAAAGACACCGAAAAAAAATAGACACTCAGAAAGTAGAGGGGGGGGGGTGCCCCCCCCCCCCCCTTTGGGGTCGGGTCCCGGCCAGGGCCAGCCCCCGTGAGAAGGAGCTTTGATATCATAAATATATGTATGTATACATATATGAGGTGCACACACGTGTGCTTTATATGAAATCGCAAAACACACGCTTGTAGATGAGGTCCGCCTTCTTATCTCTGTAGGTGGGTTGTGCTAAGGGAGGATTGTGCTTGAACATGTTGTGAAGCACGTCCGTGGTCTTCATATCCAACTCTTCAATCAATTTTTTTTCATACTGCAATTTACTAGAGGCATCTTTGAGGTAATGCTCTGGAACAAAAAATTCCTTACCACGGATCACCACCTTTGGACGGACCTCATCTACAGAAGGCGGCTTGTCAACCACAAGCCGGTCACCCAACGCGAATGGCAATACAATGCATGCCAGTGTGGCAGTAAATTGCACTCTCCAGTTGCGCAATGCCACACATATCTCCGAGGTATACAAAACGGAAGCATGCAGGGCACACTGCTAAACTCCACATTCAGGGCACGTGATGTGGACTGTGTTGTCGCAAAAAAAGCATGACGAACGGCTAGGTGAACAACAGGGCCTAGCATACATCCGTGCCAAGGCCCAACTGGGTGTGGTCTCAATAGGGGAGGCATGCGCAGAATCGCGACAGTGCAAAGCTGCTTGTGCAATCTCACGCAACAATCATAATCTGTCTTGTGGAAGTTGGATGCTACCGTTGACAACACGCCTAGACGAAAGGCAATGTAGCATCAGAAGGCAGGTAGGATGGCAGCTCACACCATCTTCTTGATGTAGGAAGGTGGAGTAGAGGGGGGCTATAGCAAAAGCTACACTGCCAAACTCACCCAAAACTTGTCCCACCTCTTCGGTGGCCTTGGCTCAATGCCTTCTTGTTCGGCAATGAGGTTGACTATGGCCAACTCCTCGGTGTTTGCACCAACTATGTACGGCTTGTTACACAGCGGATCAAACACGAGGCACAAGAAAGTGCGTGCCGGGGAAACCAACAAGCGCAACACCCAAGGTTCATCGCGCACATTATATATTTGCGCCGCAAGCAAGGGAGGCGCATAGACCATATCAATGGATGCTGCTTCCAAAGTACACAGCGCCCATGACTCAGCCAACACCTTCCTACGACCCCACAGCGCAGATGATGCATTCCACAATGAGTCGCGCACAACCCACGCCACACCCATAGCATCCCAGTCCGCACTCAAAGCTGTCCGGGTGAGCCACCAGTAATACACAACAATCTCAGCACTATCTGTGACGTAAGATTCTGAGAAAACATCCCTCAAATGGCGTGACTCCAGCCTATATTGTTGAGACCCCGAACTTGGAATGATCATGTCAAGTGGTCGTTCCCATTCGTCACGGAGCAATGACTCAACATGTTGCAATTGGGCAGTAGGGCTGCCTGGGCCATTAGTCGGGGCATGGCACACTGCGGCCAAGACGTCATCTCCACAAACAGGCCTCATATTAACCATTCCGGTTTGTGACGGCTGGGTGGTATTAGAGCATGGGGGTGGGGGGGCAGTCTCCGTCGAAGCATTGGGATGGTCGTCCAATTCCTCCATGGCTAGAGGCGGGCTAGTAGGAGAGGCATTTGCGGACGTAATCACGGGGAGGCTGCTATCGCCATCAGGGTGTGGGGAGGGAGTGGACAAAGCACACGGCCATGAGGCAACGGAAACTGGGTTCGCATACGCCCCCGTGTCACAGGCGCATGGTGATAACCACAAAGCACACGGGGAGGAGGGGGTAGTTTCGGCATGGTTCTGCGTGGGATGCAAGATCTTCCCAACCTCAACCTCCTCCTCTCACTTTTCCAAGACCCATCGCGACTCGTCTCTATCTTTAAACTTGTGAGCAACGCACTCCTCACCTTCCAAACACCACATGCACCCCTCGCAATAGACGCACCACGCACCATAAGAAAACTTTCCGATGGCACTGACCACAAGTGAAGGGGGGGCGGTACAGGTGCATGGAATGCCACCGCTTGCTCCCACGGTCCAATTCCCGCTTCACAAGGGGTGCAAGGGCAAGGGACTCACCGTCACAGCTACCATCCGATGAGGAATCAGAATCAGAATCAAATTGGAGTTTGACAATTCTTGGCTCCTCTTGGCGGCTTTCTTTTTGGGGGGGCTTGTGACTTCTGTGTGCACACATGAGGCGCTTCAACGTAGGGTACAACGGTGCGTCTCACACGACCAAACTTAAAGGGACGGGAACCAACAAACTTCCAGGAGTAGCACAAAGGCACTTGAAGCCGGGTTCCTTCACAAGAAGCCACAACAAACAGCCCTCACAAACACCTAATGTGCTATACGTGGCACGTGTGCAAGCCTCAGTTGTGACACGGTGAACCCTCTAGAAGTCCACAAACTGGGGCCATGTGACACGACCTCCGTTAGATATGGTGGCCAAGGTTTTCTTCCACCGGGCCACTTGCATGCTATCAATGGGGGGGATACTCCCGGACAGGCTTGCCGTTGGCACCCCGCTTTCGTAATGCAACACCTTAATGGAAGAAGATTGCATCCCCATCATCGAAAAAGATTGCATCATGAAGTATGCATTGGGCCTCTTGCCACATCCAACCCCAACTCAAGGGGCCACGCAAAAAAGCGTGGATTGAGAGTCCCTAACCCCAACTCAAGGGGCCACGCAACAAAGCGTGGATTGCGAGTCCCTCACCCCAACTCAAGGGGCCATGCAACAAAGCGTGGATTGAGAGTCCCTAACCCCAACTCAAGGGGCCACGCAACAAAGCGTGGATTGAGAGACCCTAACCCCAACGCAAGGGGCCACGCAACAAAGCGTGGATTGGGAGTCCCAAACCCCAACGCAAGGGGCCACACAACAAAGCGTGGATTGCGAGTCCCTAACCCCAACTCAAGGGGCCACACAACAAAACTAAGTTTTACCACGGACCGTGCATTCTCGAGGGTCCCCGAACAGGGGTTCAAAAAGGGCCCTCACCAGGTCAGTGGAAAAAAGCCCCTCAGAGCGGGGGACAAGATCATAAGTGGCCAACAAGTGGCCCGAAAGTTCTAAAGCCTAGTTCTTTTGTTTTTGGGGGTTCTGAAACCTAGTAAAAAAAGGTTTTTTTACTAGGTTCTGAAACCTAGTAAAAACAAAAACTTTTTTTACTAGGTTTCCAAGCCTAGCAAAAAAAAATAAATTTTTTACTAGGTTCTGAAACCTAGTAAAACAAAGCTTTTTTTAACTAGGTTCCCGATACCTAGTAAAAACTAGTGAACCTAGTAAACTGTCACCTCGGGCTTAGACAAGGCAGGGCTTAGATTGGGGGCATTGGTATCCAATATTTGGAGCTGATATGTTTCCGTCTGTGATAATCTTGATGTTGCAGGAGGATAACAATTGTTTGCAGCAACCCCTCGCTCTCCCCTCAGCTTTCTTGTTGATCAGCTCCAGCACCGCTCAAGGTGGGTTGTGGGTGGACTCCCCAAAACCCAACATTTGACGTTTAGGGTGATGTGCAGACCATTGAAGGACTTTACCTGAGTACGCCTGGCAGCCACATGCACACCGAGCGACACACGACTGCAGTCACCAACAGACCACCAGCAGCGAGAAACGACCACACACAACCTCATGCAGTGACGCCACACACAGCCATGCACAAACAGCTATGTAGTAAAGCATGACTCTTGTTGATGGAAGAATAGACCCGTGGCTGTCCAACATTAGCAAAGTTGAAGGCATTTCGTGCCGAATGCTGGGCGGCCACCAATCCGACGGCGGCTGGTTGCTCCGCAACAGCAATCATTCTGCATCATTTCGCAGTTGATGCTAAACCGGAGACGGTTCAGCGGCGGTAGGAATGGGCCCGGGGATTGGACCCAAAGCATCGGAGGACGCACTAGGTGATTGTTTTGGGTCACATATGAATTCATTGAGGACACGAGACATGTAGACGGGTTGGGGAAGACCTCATAATCCAACCAAGCCGCAGGAGGTTTGAAGGGTGCTCTCTCCATCACTAATGTGGGATGTATAACACAGAGTGCGGGGCTTCCTGATCACCAACAGATAGCCATCAGTAGTTGTTCGGCGTTGGGCCTGTTGGATGCCTGCTCTTTTGGGTAGCTGCATTCTGCTTCCTACAGCACAGTCTCTTGTGCTTGCACTGCTGTGATCTTTCAGCTGTTGCACATCTTTGTGCTCCGCTGTGACATGCTGCTATCCTGCTGCGTATGTATGTGTTTGTGTGTTTGCGGTTCTCAACATGTGCGACGCCTAATTCATTCAAATGATGCTCAAACTACGAGGTTCAACATTCTAAGACCTACTGCTAAGCAACCGAACTGCAAGTTCCGATGATCTGATGCCCCGTCGTCTGGCTACTGGCTTCAGAGAACTGGGTTGAGGACACGCAGGCATGCAACAAGAGGGGGTGGCGGCTGTGCTCCTACCGCGCCCCGCATCCCTCTCCGCCTTTTGTGCTTTCCCTGGCGGAGGCCCCCTGGGCGACTCCACTGTGCTGTTGGCGGACGTCTCAACGTGTATGTGTGTGTGTCTGCGTGTGCTTCATTCTGATTGCTTTGGACTGCTGTATGTCCAGTTCTGTGATGTCCTTGTCTCCTGTACTGTACCCCCCCCCCAAAAAAAAATGATCTGATAAAATAAAGTGTGCAGCACAGCTGCTTCCTGGAGCGTTGCAAGCGCTTGCACACCACTGTCTCCCACATTGTTGAAAGCAACATTTAAAGTCAGAGTGTGCAGCGCAGCTGCTTCTGTCAGCGATGCTAGCGCCTGCGCACCACTCTCTCCGACATTGTTGCCCACAAGAATCAAAGTCAGAGTGTGCAGCGCAGCTGCTTCTTTCAGCGATGCTAGCGCCTGCGCACCACTGTCTCCCACGTTATAGATTGCAAGATTCAAATTCAGAGTGTGCAGCGCAGCTGCTTCTTTCAGTCCTGCAAGCGCCTCCGCACCACTGATTCCTACATTGTTGGCCTCAAGATGCAAATTCAGAGTGTGCAGCGCAGCTGCTTCTGTCAGTCCTGCAAGCGCCTCCGCACCACTGATTCCTACATTGTTGGCCCCAGGATGCAAATTCAGAGTGTGCAGCGCAGCTGCTTCTTTCAGTCCTGCAAGCGCCTCCGCACCACTGATTCCTACATTGTTGGCCCCAAGATGCAAATTCAGAGTGTGCAGCGCAGCTGCTTCTGTCAGTCCTGCAAGCCCCTCCGCACCACTGATTCCTACATTGTTGGCCCCAGGATGCAAATTCAGAGTGTGCAGCGTAGCTGCTTCGTTCAGTCCTGCAAGCGCCTTCGCACCACTGATTCCTACATTGTTGGCCCCAAGACGCAAATTCAGAGTGTGCAGTGCAGCTCCCTCTTTCAGCGCTGCAAGCCCTGCGCTTGCTAATTGTTGGATGGTGCCCAATTCCAAGTCTGGGTCCCAGACGCCGCAAAGAATCAATATGGCTACATAACCCAGCCATCTTGGGGTTCCCCACATCACAAGAAGCATTTTGCGCACCACTTCTCCTAAAAGGTACATAATATCTCAAATCTTTGCAACTATGACCACTATGACAATGTCACATGGGTGTGTGTCAATACAATTAGAACTAAAGCGGATAGCATTCAAAAGGGCAACATAACACTCCCAACACGTGTGCACTGTGGCTACAAGAGGACAAAATCATATAGCATCACATGTGAAACCATCTTTGAGTGGCAAGAAGACCACATTGCCACTTTGTCCAACAATTGACGTGAACTATAGGTCCTTGGTTCAACTAGATGGCCAAATAGCTGAACTGTGCATGCGGTGCATGCGTAATGTGCTCAACAGCTCAACAAGCCCCTGAAATGGCTACATAACACCTCCTGTCTTGTGGTCCCCACACTGGGGAGGACAAGGGTCATCTGACACATGGCAATGCAGCACGTCACTGTCATACCGAATTCATACAAAATCAGATCATTGTATTCGGAGAGCATCCTCCTCTTGTGTGTTCAATCAGGATACAGTGATGCAGTGATACATAGTCAGAACATCCGTACTGCCTTTCCATCCAGCCACTTCAACCATCTTTTAATCTAATGCCAACCGATTTCCATCAAGGGTTCGGGTCAGGTCTAGTTGAGGATGGCGAATGCTGGGATTAGGGCAACTGGTATATGATGTGTACCCGCAGGGGTTGGGGCTCAGCCAGGATCATGAAGGATTTAGCAAATTCCCTCAGCCTTGATATTTGGAAGCTGCCTCCAGTGTTGTGGGTGCACCGTGATATGCATCAACCCAAAACAAAGTGCAAGGGGGCAGATGGCTGAAAGACAGTCAGCCAACACTTAATAGAACCACTGCAATAGAACCAATGCACACCGCTTCGCCCCACCCCCCCACACAGCAACTGCCATTGGATACATGCAACATTCATCTTGAATCCCACAAATCGCCCCTCGAAAGGGTTTGCTTTTGTGCACTTGCTTTTGTGCAAATCAATGTGTGCCTCGTAAGTTCGCTGTTCCCATTGGGCCTGCAGTCTCGGGTACCTCAATGACTTCCGCACGCTTTCTCGGTCCTTCACCTCCTGTGCTTGTGTTGGCCGGGTGTGGCGTGGCGTGGCAAGGATGTGCGCCACACTCCGAGACCTGGAGCCTACGTTGTTGCCATTGGAGCTGCGCAATTGTGGCCACCGTCTGCATTGGCAGCGCGAAGCGCGAGGATTCCTGACCAAGATCACCAAAGGTCCCCCCCATCGAACCATTGACACTCTGCTCAAACGCATGCAGCACTACTGCATCTCCACCAAGTCAGATCTGTGCCACAATTTCTGAACTCATCTTTGTGCGATACGCCGCAGGATGCATCCGACAAGAGGGTGGGCGGGCGTTAATTGCAAGTAGACTCTAGATTGGACCCCAAGTGGAACCGCCCCGACCAGCGTCTAATGGAATGTGGTGTACTTTGTGGGGATAGTGACTTGCTTAAAAGGGAGTATCCGCGCCGCAGGAGCACCAAACCCCCGTGTTGAAGTCGTCGCACGGGTTCCACTGCCGACCGCCAACTGTCCGTCGTGTAGGGGGGGTACTTCGTGTCCTGGGACCACCCCCCGTACTGTCGGTCGAAAAGGAGGTGCGGGGGTCAGGGGTCCTAAAATATATACATCAAAACGATCGCCGCGTGGCTGACCGTTTTGGAGCGTGGTGTTTCTTGGGCAACACCGGGCAACTGAGGAAGAGGGGGGGATCGGGTCCATGGACTGGGCTCAGCGCCCTGCGCGGTACCGCACGGGCTGGCCCGGCAACTTGCGGGGCTTGGCAGGTGACTGGATTGCTCATCGCTGCGTCAGATAGTCACCGGGCAATAACTGTTTGACAATTGGCGGAAGCACGAGCCACAGCTTTCCAGTACCCCTTTTTTGACTCAATCAAACTGCTGCACCAATGCGAGGGGTCACCGCAGGACAGCCGCCTATGTAGAGGGGCCCATGTCCTGAATGGTGCGCAAAAAGCCTTACAGCGCCCCCTTGGCACGCCAAGTGCCACAATGAGACCGCCACAGGGAGTCGGACACTGACTCCGTCCCGGAAGTGACCGGGACCGAGTCAGTGTTCCGGGATGTGGGAAACGTGACGTGAAGTGGGAACTGGCAAGTGAGAAGTCTGTGCGTAGTGCGAAGCGCGGGCCATGGGTTGGCGACCAGGCGAGGCCTTGACCTGACCAAACCCAACCCAACCCAACCCAATCCCATTGCAGGACAGCACACCCAACCACCCACTCTGTGGCCTGCTCGGGTGCCAAAAGACATCCTTGAGGGGCCCTCCGTGCGCTACACCGGGACTTCAGCGGAGGACAGCTCCTCGACCGCACGCTCGATGCGCTCCAAAGGCAAAACGCTCAGGTGCGGGTGGGTCTCCTCAATGTGCTTCGCATGCATCTCCTGCAGTGCCACGCGGCGGTCCTGGAGCGCCAGCCACTCCAGCAGCTGCCGCTCGTTCACCGGCGCGACCTGCCCCGGCAGAAGCGCCTCTAGCGCCGCGTGCGCCGCGCGATGCCGCGCCAACCGCTCCGAGGCGCCGGTCCCGGTGGTGCTGGTGCAGCCCTCCACCGTAATGCCGCAGACGTAGACGTCCCCACGGGTGTCGAAACACACGTCGCTGCCCATGCACAGCCGGTGCCGCCCACAGTGCTGCCGCAGCCGCCAGTACAAGTCGTGCCGCTTGCGCGAGAAGTGGTGGCGCTGCAGCGCCTCCTGCACGGCCCCCATCTCCGCGCGGAGCCGGTCGCACACGGCACAGGGCGGGGGGAACAGGTCCGCGAGCGGCGACCCGGCCTCGAACAGCCCGCGGTACTTCGCCGGGACGGAGCCCCTCCCCGTGTATGGGAGCGTCGCGAGCGCCGCGACCAGCGGCGAGACGAACGGCGCGTCGGACCGCGGCACCGGGACGAGGTCGTAGTCCTGCTGCAGGAGGTACCGCCGCAGGGACGGCGGCGTCACGGCCTGGCCGCCGAAGTACCACCGCGGGTCCGGGCACTCGCCGGAGGTGTACATGGCCATGCACCAGGCGTAGCCCTCCAGCAGCTGCCGGCAGTGCTCCGCGTCGTACCGCGGCGGCTGCCGCAGCTGGTGGTCCGTCATCCCGGCCTCCAGGAGGGCGAGGAAATCCAGCAGTCCCTCGCGCCGGATGCGGCCGTCCGGGGTCATGATCAGGTTGTCCGCCACCGCCCAGGCCCCGGTCGCCGTGAGGTTGCCCCGGTAGCGCTTCTTGAACGCGTTCCACAGCAGCGAGCTCCGCACCGCGAGCCCCGGGAAGTAGTCGGTCCCGGTCATGATCGTGACGACGCTGAGCTCGAGCCGCATCGGGTGCCGCGCGCGCGGCAGCCGGTGCGCGGCCCCCGGCCACTCCTGCAGCTGCCGCAGCAGGTCCCCGACCGGAAGGCAGGCCCGGCTGCGCAGCACCGCAAGGTCGCTGTAGTCCTGCGCGCACAGCGCGAGCACAACGAGGTCGTAGTCGTCGCCAACGATCACGACCTTCTGCGGGCCGAACCGCCGGCGGTGCCGCACCAGCCACGCCACCATCTTCAGGTCCGCCTCCCCGGGCTCCGTGACGCCGGAGATGTGCAGCTTCGGGCCGGGCGGCAGCCGGAACTCGGCGATGCGTGCCATGACCCAGTACATGAGCTCCGATCCGGTGGTGAGGTCGAGGCGCGAGATGGCGCCGGGGTCGAAGTCCGGACGGTTGGACCGGGACGCGTTGCGGCGGGACAGGACCATCTTCGCGTGCGGCGACGGGCCGTCGAAGAACAGGCACACGCGGTCCGTGGGTCGCGCGTGCTCTACCGCCGCGGCGAGCTTGCGGTACAGGCGCGCGAGCAGCTGCTTGCGGTTTGCCGCGTTGGTGACGCTGGTGTGGAGTATGTGCCCCATGTCCACGCACAGCACGGCGCAGCCCCGCGTGCAGTCGCCGTCCTGCTCCGCGCGGGTGAAGAGGTCGCCAAGCAGCGCGGCGTATCCGGGCACACCGTGCAGCGGGGGGGCCCTGAGCCGGGGCGTGCGTATGGGAGGGGCACCGAGGCCGGCAAAGGGGGGCTGGCGGCCCCACGGGGCGGGACACGGGGGAACGCCGAAGAGGGGCGCGCGCGCGCCGGGCACATGGAACGCCGCGGGCGGCAGGCGGGCGGGCGGCGCGCGGGCGATCTGGCGGAAGAGCGGGCGGAGGCCGCGGCCCAACATGAGCAGCGGGAGGAGCAGCAGAACCCACCAGCGGCTGTGGGCGGAGGGAGGCGCCGCGCCATCCCGGAAAGCGCTGCCAGGGGACGGCTGAAGACACTGCGCAGGCGACGGCGAAGGGTTGCGCGGCGGTTGGCAGTGCCGGCGATGCGGCGGGCGTCGGACAGCCACGTGCCGATGCGACTGCCCCATGGCCCAGGCCCTTGCAGGAGCTTCTAAGGGGGTGGGCATACGGGGGCCGGGCTGCGGCAGCACGGGAATGCTGCGTGCGCCGTGCGGCGCAGGCCTCACGAACGGGGCAGAGAGAAAAGTGGCGTAGGAGGCGGCAGCCACGGGCACGACGATCGCAAGTCCCGCCGCGACGGCAAGGAGCACAAGCGCGAGTAGACACAGCTCCGCCCGCCAGGGCTGTGCGCACGTGCATCGTGGCTGAAGTGCCGCAGCTCCCGGGCGGCACGGGGCTGCAAAAGGCCCCTCCATAGCGGGACCCGGCTGCGTGCCAGATCGCCGCAACTGAGGCCCTTGGGGTCTGCGATGGGGAGGGAACAGAATGGGATGGTGTAGGGGGGATACGATGCCTTCCTGTGTGCCTGGGAGACGTGGAGGCTGAACTGCAGCCATACAGTCCCCCTCATGGGGCTTGCCCCAGAGACGCAGGGTTTTGTGTCACAAAAAATGGCCCAAATATTTTCCTGTCAGAACAATTCAATTTTTCCTTCGAAGATTTTGCTTGGCTTCATCAGAGTCGGTGTAGACTGCATGCCCCCACCGATGGACAATTCCAGCCACTAGTTCTTTAGTCTGGACCCATTGGGGCCATGAAGCATTCACTGGCCTGTTCCAGTTCAACCTAGACCCCCTCGGGAGGGGAGGGGGGTGGGGGGCACGAAGCAATTTCATCGTCAGAGCGGGACTGCATGCACCAGAGCGTCAGCGTTCTCGAAATGCAGCTGCCCAGTCCCACTGGAGTCCAGACTCCCAACCGCAAACATCCAGTCACTCAGCGACGGGAGTCTATCAGACAGGTCAAAATCACTCGCCAGCAATATCCCTTCATGACAAAAGGCAGGTTGTACTGTGTGTGTACGTGTGGGCACTGCGTGCATGTATTCAGTAAACCCACCAAACAGGGAATATTCAATGGAAGCAGCGCTACAAGGGGGGCCCAAAACAATCATGGTCTGCCTTATATTCAATGAAAATTGTTTCTATGATGTTGATCCATATACATTTTTTCCGGTACCAGAATCCACTCATCAATGGCCCGGTGGATTGACATTGAGCCTTGGCCCACAGTCCCGGCCCCCCCAATATTCACAAACTCAAGGCAACATGTGGTGCTGGCGCATGGTGGCAGAGACTACAGAGACTTAGAGAGACAGCACATGCTGCATTTTGGTTGGGCTCAAGAGTGGGGATCAATGATGCTTCAGAATGAAACAAATTTTACGTCCCGCCCAGTGCATGGCCCAGCCGCTCTCCACCTGACCGAAAATGCCTGCTTCAATGGCATTTGTAACGACAGCAACCGCCTCTAACCTCTTTGGCACCCCCTCCAACCGCCTGCCTGACGCTTCTGAAACCTCCTCTGAAGCCCCTTCCCTTCTATTGCCACCCCCTCCCCCCAAGGGGGTCCATCACACGCCCCAATCAATTCGGCATGGTCCAGTGGTGCTGCATAGTTCTTCAAGGCTGCCCGTGGCCCACTTTGGGGATTACCCCACCCAGAAGCAGTTTCGAATAACAGGGTCTGTTTTCGAAAAATGTGTTTTGACCTCGTTTGGACCCTGCGTTGGTCCCAAAGTGACTCATTTTTAAAACTCTCTAGGTCCTTTTGGGGGTGGGGTGGGGTGGTGCAAACCGGGTCACTGTGGGCTCAAATGGGCCGAAACCACTTGTTCGAGCATCACAAGTGGCCTATGAACAACTTTGCAAAAAATTGACCCACAGGTGACCCCCGCTCATTGGGGATCCTTCATAGTGGTCGTTCACAGGGATCTTGTAGCAGGTTCTCTTTAATTGGATCCTTGGGGGAGTCTTCAACGGGTTCCTTGAGGGATAGGCTGTTTTCACACTGCCAACACCCTTCAAGGCTCCACTGGCACCAAGAAGTGGTGCACGGGGGCTGTGCTAGAGGGCCCCTAAGCCCACCTTATCAGCTTGGAGCTGGGTCCATGGCGAAAAGTTCCACTGAACTGAAACTGGTCCCTCTGAAACCACCCATGTCTATACACCAAGGCAACGTAGCAACACACCCAAGTATAAAACTCTGTTGTGTCCAATATCTCAAAATATGCAACGAGGCTCTTCACCTGTATATGATCTCTGGACAGATGTTTGGTTGTACATCCTTGAGGCTGATATTAATGCCCACCGAAGCATGTATTCAACCCACTAATCAGTGTGGTCATGTATGAACGACGTGGGTGTACATGGCCGTTGCGTCATGAATATACTAGTTGTCAGGTGATTCCCAAAACCATATTCCTTTTTTGGCGGGGGCAGGGCTGACTCAAGCTTGTGTAAAGCACAGCACTCAAGACGATTCTTGGAAAGCACACATCAGACTCACATGATGCACTAGATCACCAGCAAGACCAGGGCACAAAGGCACTGACGCATAGCTCACATGGTTGACCCATAGCTCACATGGTGCACGCCATGATGCTCTCTACTACAGCAGGTGACCACCATGCCGTAGGCTGCCTAATCAGCAAAAAACAAACTTCGAACTTCAGTGCATGGCGCTGTCCCAGATGAAGCACATAGAGGTGATGATGATACGATTTTTAGTGGGTGACTCTCCGTTGCTTGGATGCCCATCACGCTATTTCCCTAGGACACCTGGCCTCCACACAAGCGGCCCCCCACACACCACCACCTGCTATTCCGAGGGTCACACAGCTGCACAGGTCAGGCGCAGGCATTGTAGGGTCAAGAGCTATGTATCGGGGTGGCTTGGGGCTTAGGAAATGCCATGGATGTGCAACAAGAAAACTACTGTGTGCAACCAACTTTTTGGGGGGGTCTGGGCCATAGTAGCAAGGCCTGTTCATCCTCATAGATGTGCATGAGCTGTGGGTGCCGTGCTTTTGAATGGACATCCACAGGGGCACCTTGAGCAGTGTGCACGCAGTGCAACTCCCTACACCTGATTTCTTTTGAGAAAATTGCTTCAAATGCCACGAGCCCTTTCCAAAATAGCCGGCGTGCAAAGCAGCGCCGCTTCCAACACACTCGGTGGAGCGTCACAGGTCACCACAATGGTCCTTTACCAACCTGTAGTACCGAGATGGTCACCCTCATCATTAACTCACCCCCCTTGCACGTGACAGAGGGGGTGGGGTATTTGAGCGGACGCAGCCACCCTTCAACGTAGTTGACAGTTAGATAGCTGCCTTTCTGCGCTCGAGCCTCGGGGGTCAAGCCCCGCCCCCCCGCTCCCCCTAGTTCCCCCTAAA
This sequence comes from Eutreptiella sp. 'Long Island Sound 2002', assembly GCA_964036045.1. NCBI lineage: Eukaryota > Euglenozoa > Euglenophyceae > Eutreptiales > Eutreptiaceae > Eutreptiella > Eutreptiella sp. 'Long Island Sound 2002'. The sequence continues at coordinate 46,156,968 of OZ038396.1, forward strand.
TTCTCTGATCCTGCCCCAGTTTCCTGCCCTGCCCATCTGTATTGATATGGGATGGCCATGGTCCCACACTCAGTCAAGTTTATCACTCCTCCATCTATCAATGACTAACTAAAGTTACCGGCACAACTTATCTGGTGAGAGCGGTGCTCTCCCCGACTAGGGGGGACTCTAGTGTGTGCCGCGCAACAGCTGAACCACTACTACGACCCAGAGGACCTATGTGGAGAGGAGTGGGAGTTGAACGACGAGGAAATTGCCGCGTTGGACCTACAGGGCGCTGCAAGCCCTATGGAGGTGGAAGAGAGCCTACCCGACATGAATGCCGGTAGTGGATGGATGGGTCAAAGACCAGAAATAGTGGACCTAAAATCCCCCCCTAATCTTTTTTTCTTGAGTAAAAACCATTCTGATGTGGGTCTGGGGTTGACCATTCCCCCGCAGGTTACGAAGCACAAGCCTGGCTGCACTATCAGTCACAGAGCCCCTTCAGACGAGAGATCTGAGCACCAGCCACAATACACTAGTTTGTGAGGTGTTGAAACCCTGCATATCCCTGAGCTCTGATGTGTTGTAGGATGTGGCATCATCTGCTTCCTCCCTTCCTTCCGGTGGTTGTAGCATCTCACTGACATGCACAAGCACCAAGGCCCTCAGAGTTCAAGGTGGCATTGCCAGAAGGTGCCTGCCGTTGTTCTTGCCTGGGGGGGCTCGCAGTACAGTGGAGCTGCATTCTGTTTCCCCTTTGAGCGTGGTTCTCCACCCAAAGTCACCTCAGCGCTCCAATTCACAGAGAGTTGCTGCACAGTCTTCAACGAACCACTCAAGATCATTGAACGGTGAATCGTGCACGGTACCTGCCTCGAGAGCACTGGGTTTCGCAAACAGTCGCCTATGGAACTCCATTGTCATATTGTGTACATTGCAAGCAACCACAAATTCCTTCCCTTTGCGACTGCAGGCCTCGACTGTCAACTCAAGGCGGTCAGTAAATGCGCAACGGTTCCTTGAATGCACCCAGGGGTGACTGCCCTCGGAGGCGGACTGTTGGCAGTGCACCGCCCCCACACTTGAACCTGCTATGGCTGAGTCAAATGCCAAGCAGACAACACAGCCCCGCACCTCCACGCCCCCCCCCCCAACACAGAACAGGAGGCTCAAGGGGGGGGGGGGGGGGCACAGTCCCTCAAAGCAGTCAGCCCGACTTGCGCAACACACGTGCCCCGGGATAATCCCCCTTCGTCCTCCCAGGGGCGGAGTGGCCGAATGCAGTCCTCTTGCCATGCAACCCTCACCCGCCCCTGACAGTTTTGTTTGCCAGAACAGAGAGCCCATGTCCACTACGCAGCCCGGCGGTTCAGCACAGGACCTGATTGGTCCGGTTAGAGGCTGACCATCGGCGGATGTGAGCGGACTGACGGCGGTCTGAAGCCAACCGACAGTGTCGACCTTTTTGAACAGGTGAAGCAAGAAGTCTGAGTGTCCATCCCAAAAAGCCCCCCAGCCTGACGCACCAACAACCCCTTTGCTAAAACGGTATGTAACCAACATCGGCGGTACCTGACCACCGTTGGTGGTATCCAACCATCTCACAGTGGGTGCGCCCCCCCCCCGCCTTCCCCGTTTGCCCCCCTGGTCCTCGCTCATCCACCCGGCGCTGCCCCCGCACCCCCGGTGTGTCGATCCCCTGTCAATATTCGCGACCAAAGACACGTTCAGTGCAAAGAAAAACAAACCGTGGCCGTCCGGGGCAAGCGCTCAACAGTTGGGGCAGACGATCAGAACACGGGAGTGTGTCAGACAGGAAGCCACGGTGGTGTCGGCGGATCAGATCGGAGGCTAATCACCAGCTCCACTGCCGCGCAGTGTCTCAGTGCACACCAGAAAGAGAGCTGTTGTCGACGAACAAACAGCCCAACTCCCGCACGTGTTCGCAACGCGCCTCGAGGGCTGTGCTGAAAGCCAGCACATCAAACAAAAGAAGCAGGACTCCGTTCCGCCGCAAGGACGTGACGCAAGCACCGGCTGAGCAGTGGCTGCTGGCCAAGCGGGGTCGGTTGGTCATAAACTGCCGTCGGTTGACGTCCAACCGCCATCGGTGAGGCATTGACTGGGTCAACCGCCTCAACCGCCCCCCAGGGTCCGCAAACGACCCTTCTGCCACCCGAGGCCTGAGGCTGTCAGTAATGGGAAATAAAAGGCAGGAAAAAACCTCTCAGCCGTGAAGACCAGGAGTGTTCTTCGGTCCGTCCGGTACGGCGAGATATGGTACGAGGCTTTGCTTGGCCGTGCTGTGGACGACTGGTCTTCGGTACACCCGGTGGTCCAAGCCGCCTACCCTCTATCGTCGCCGATGAGTACGACAAGGCTATCGCTCTGTTCCAAACGCCGACATGCACCACCCAGGCAGGAGGTCCCCCTCTGGTTTCCTGTGGGGGAGCGGAGGGGGGGGGGGGGGGGGCAAGGCAATCAGATGAGCCGGGGTATACACCCAGACAACTACGGGCAACATTTTCAAGTACGGTTAGACAAGGGCGACTGGCAGACCAACAGCATCGAGCGGCTTGTGGGTGTTTGAATCCCTGCATGGTCAGCTAGCCTATTGAAGCTCGGCCACCTGATGCTCAGATGTGAGCTTTTAGCGGTACACTGACTGCTGCGTGCTCGGATTTTTTTTTTGTGACTGCTGTGCAACACCACCACAAAACCCGTGGCAACTGCACATTACTACCCACGACGCATCCCCTCCGTTGCACTGCCAGTGTTGTACCGATAAACACCATCGTTGGACGCGGCCGGCACTTGAAGGGGAACCGTTCAATTGCAGTATGAAAAACGGGGAGCACTGCTGTGCACTGCTGTGCTGAGCTACCATCCACTGCAACATACTGCTACTACAATAAGCTGTTCACCGCGTGAACCTCACGACTGATGGTGCCGAAGGGAGGCTGTGCGGCGAGTTTCAGTCACGAAATGGTCAGTTTGCCATTCAAATTGAGGAGGCTTCTAGATGCCATAACGTGACAGCTCCGCGACCCCGCAGACACTATATAAATCACGTTTCCATGAAATCGGCCCCTTTTGATGCGGCGGCTGGGAGTGGCGTGGGCTTCTCCACTGTGATGGCGTCCTCGTCCACCTTGAACCCGCCCATCGCCAGGGCCTGCTCCATCTCTTTGTCGGTCCTGAAGGCGACAATGCCCTGACCACTGTGCACATCGGTCTGCCCCTTGGTGTGCCAGGTGATTCCGATGATGGCGTCGGGACCCAGGGATTTGTATCGCTCCATCACAACCTCGTCTGTGAGCTTTGTAGAGCCTGTGGAAGGTAGGGCATCAGGAAGGCAGGGCATCAGGAAGGCAGGGGCTTGTGCATAGCAATGAAGCGCCAGCGGCAGGCAATGCCAGGCGTGCATGCCATGGTCCGAAAGTGACACAAGCAAGTCACATGATAGTGGCTGTGGCTTGAGGCATTGAAGAGATCTCCCACTACACTCCTTCTGAGACCCAGCGGACAGGTAGTAAAGTGCTGTTTGGTTTCGGCCAAATCGTCAGAAAAAAATCTGTGTAATCTGGTTTGGTGGCAATACCTGACAGGCTGCACTGGAAATCGATGGATTGCAGACAGTGAATGCATGCCATCTGTCGAAGGGGGCTGCAGTGGCAGTGCGCAAGGACAGTGCAGCGGGCGACATCGGAGTAACAAAACTTTCTGCAACCTCATGTGGTGGACTGTACATGACCCCAAACATTCCAGTACCCAACTGGTTTTTTCAAACCTAAGGACCCATAATAAGGCCAGGGCCCGTGGCAGGGAGTAGCTCGGTTGACCTCTGACTATCCATAACCTACCTGACCCCACCCATGGAACGGCTGTGATTGAGTAAGAGGATGTATGGCCTCATGGGGCCAGCAGAATGCTCGTGCATCCCGGAGCACATGCCAACCCTACATGGTATGTGCGCCACGACCCAGGCTCAAGACAACGAACAAGACAACGTGAGACAGCACCAGCGTTGGTAAGGTGAACCCCAAAAGCAATGCCCTTACCCCAGTCAGGGATGTCAGGGATCCGAACGGTTGAAACAATACCAGATGGATGGAGCAGACATGGATTGAATTGAGATTGCAGTGAAGGCTGTGTGAAGGCAGGCACAGCTAGAGCAAAGTGGCGGGTCCACATGTGACGTGCCAGCGCCTAAGGCATCTTGTGCATGAACCACATTGCCGGTGACACAAACACAAACACAAGAAAATCAGAAACTGTACTCAGTACATGGGTGTCAATCCGTGCACACCTCAACTATGAGGGGGCGAGAGTGGCAGGTGGTGGTGGTGGAGGTGAATCTGTGCCTCAGGACTGTCCGGCCACGCAGCCCAGCAGGGTCATAGGACGCTGTCTGCTCATGCTGAGATCTTCTTTGAGGGCGGTTTGGACTACCTTGGCAGCTTGCACTTGGTACGTGCCCGTTCCATTGAGGAGGGGGGCACCTACAACCCATCGCGAGGGGGTAACCCAGCTCAGAATGATCGCCTTATGGTGCCAATCAATGACCTGTTTCTTGCGGAATCTTTCTTTGGTGGGCCTGGTAAGGAAATTGGTTTGGCAGCAACACTGACTTGGGGGGGGGGGGGGGTAGCAGCCATGGACCGGGCCTAGGGGCCTTCCGGGGGCAGTGGGCATTGCCTGCCTCTGTGTCACACATGCAGCAGCACACTCCAGCACACAACGTGCCATATGCACGTGTGGTTTGTGTGGTCTGTGTACGCTGGGATGCGCGTCTGATGCGCACTGATAAGGAATCTCAAGACTGACGAAGTCGGTTCTCGAACCCATCAAACCACCCACCCAACCATCGCTGAACCCTCACGCCCCTCCATCGGGACCGACCTTAAGCCAGGTCTGGTTGTGCTGCTTGCTCTCTTGCACTATCACAGTCTGCTTCCTGCAGCAAAGTCTGCACTCTGGCCTCGACAGGATGGAATGTGGACCCATCACTTCGCTCCAGCCTGCACTCCGGCTTTTTTTTGGGGGGGGGGGTTGCGCCGTGTGCGCCTTTTCCACTACTCCACTAGGAAACAAGCCTGCTGTACCCAGAGTCTCCAGAGTAGAGAGGGGTAACATGGCGACACAACCCCTGCCGTATCGGGGCCTCCAGAGCAGAGCGGAGCACCATCCGCCGCGCTTCACTTTCCACACCGCGCGTGCGCCGCGTCCAGTGTTCCCCCTTTGAGACCGACGCGGCACATTTCCCGCGACAATTGGAGGCGCCAGGCCTCGAGCAAGGACCCAGAACCCAGGGACAGAGCGACGCATGTGCACACCTTTCAAAAACAACTCCTTGCCCTCCAAACGGCCTTTCACCCACCGTCTGGATTGCTTGCCCGCGACCTTCACGGGGCCCAGGTTCCAGGCCTTCATGCAGCCCTGTTTACTCGAGAAGCCCACGACCGCCTTGCCAACAAACGTTTTGTAGCCGCGGTTCATGGTGAGTCGGATGCTGCTGAGCTCCGGGATGACCTTGTAATAGTCAAAGAGGTGCGATTCCTTGGTGCCAGGGGGCAAGTCCAAAACAACGAGCTCCGATCCGGGTGTTGGGGTGGAGGAGGGGTTCCAGGTCCGCATTTGCTGGCTGCCCACAAAGGGGGCGCGGATCGCAAGTGCCTTCGTCCTGTGGCCCCGCAGTCTGAAGGCAACCAGGGCCTGTCCATTGAAATCGCCGTAGCCATTCGTCAGAAGCTTCACTGATTGCACGGCGTCCTGTGGGCGACAGAACAGAGCAATGGGCATAGGGTGCACCTTTTTTGCAACAAGCCCCCCTGTGCGACATTCCGTCGGGTTGCAATTTCTTTCCGGGGCCCTGGACGACCGCTGCGGCCTGTGGTCTATGTGGTGTCGTTTCTGCGTTAGCGGAGCCCAGTCGTTGGCATACCAGGTAAACCCCCCCACCACACACACAGAACAGGCGTCATCTACGTCGGGTGGGGGTGGGGGAAACAGCTTGGGGCACGTTCGACAGTAACCATTTCCCCTGCGCCAACTTTGACAGCGACGATCGTGAGCTGCTGTCACCTGCCTCTCTCAGCTTCTTGCGTTCAACAAATACCATGCAAGATCTCCACCCACAACCTTGTTGTAGCCTGTGCAATTTGCAGGGTGTGGGAGGGCCACGTTGGGGCTAGGGTCCTGCCTGCACAATCAGGATCCTGTGGACAGAGCCGTGGTCGATTTCCTTCTCTGCACCCTCCCCGGGCCTCCCGGCATCCTTCCCAGTCCCCCCAGCATCCCCGCCAATGATCCCAGCATCTTCCGGGCTCCTTCCTCCTCACTCACTGTCTCAAAGCAACAGCAACCTCCCCCTGCCCGTTCATGAGGTCTCTCCAGAAAGGTCTGGCTGTCCAGAAATGTTTGTCCAGGAAGGCCCGTCACTGTTGAAATGGTGCACTGGTTAGCGGGTCATACAGGAGAGGTACCTGCGGCACGGCCCAGCACAGGGCTGGTCGGCAGCAATGCACCCACTATCTACAGCACTGCACAACTGCACTGCACTGAGGCGGGCTGCCATAGGTGGTCCATCATTAGCTCTTAGTCCGCAGGCTGACGTGGGCTAGGGGGTGCATGTGTAGCCCACATGCAGCCCCATGTCCCTGGATGGCAGCCCATCATACCCATACCCATACCCAGGGGGCCGGTCATCAGTTTATCTGCCGAGATTAAGATTACAATGCCCCCAGCCAGAAAGCGGTGGTTGCAGCAAAAAAAAAAAAAAAAGCGCATCTCGGTTAACCACCTCCTCACCTTCCTCCATCCTTTGCATATCCTGAGAGGCAAGGGCGCTGCAACACAGCGCAAGGACCCCCCCCTCCCCCTCTATCCACCCACCAGAGTACAAGGGGGTAATTGTGCCGCGCGGGCACCCTTCGAGGCCGTTTTCCCTGGCAGGCCAGAGTATTCCCCGCCATTTCACACTTTCCACGGGGCTCTTGACACTCCTGCCGGGTTGCCCTACAAGTTGTGCCGCTCCTCGCGCCCCGTCAAAGGCGCCCCTCAGGGCAATAGAACTGACATGTGGTTGCGGTCAGGAGTAGGCACTGGGCCACAAATGGACAAGGAGAGATTTCGAAGGGAGACAGAGCACCTTTTCCCCCTGGTCGGCCAGCTTCTTGCTGTAGTACTGCTGCAGCTTTTTTTCCACTGTGCCTTCCGGGCAGCGCCACAAATACAGCAGCTGGTCACAGGCCATCTTCGTGATGACATCGCCTTGCACACCACCCTCATTCCAATTCTTCTCCGCGCCAGCCAGATCCTTCTTCGCTTTCTTTATCATCTGCTGTTGCTTCCTCCTTTTGGCTGCGGGCTCCTCGTCCATCTGCGCAACTTCCTCTTCGATGGCTTCAATTTTACGCTTCAACGCCGCTTTTTTCGCTGGGTCTTCCTTGGGCTTGGGCTTCGGGGCATCCGAGGGCTTCACGAGCCCAAGCTGGAGCTCGAGTTTCGCAATCTGCTCTTTGCGGGACAGCCATCTCTTGGGACGGACGTAATTTTTTTTCTCTGGCCTTGAGCTCCTCGTGGCTGACTGGCTCCTTTTGGCCGACGGGCTCCTTGTAGCTGACGAGCTCCTTGTAGCCGACCGGCTCCTTGTGGCTGACGGGCTCCTTGTGGCTGACATATTCCAAGGTGCTGGGCAGAAAAAAGGGCAACAGGCAGAAACAGGCAAACGTAGTGCTGCATTGCATGGAGAAAGTAGCGCACACCGGGCGCTACTTTTGCAGCAAATACACTCGGAAGGTTGTGATTTTTGCCCCTTCCCAAAATGGCCCCTCTGGAGAGCAAACACTTTGGCCACAAAAATGCATAAACACCCCTCCTTCCCACAAACATCGCAGAATCAAGAGCACAATACAATTGGCAACTACTTCATATCCTTTAACTTGGCCCTTGGCCCATTCCAGCCCTTTGCAGTCTCAAATAAGTACATCTACAATGGGCCTAGCGCGAGATGACAAATCCAAACAACAACACAAACCCCTTTCAGCTTCCTGCGCCTCAAGAAACTACCTACACTTAGTAGGGTCTGCTTTCCAGGCACTACCGCTAACCAATACCTCAACAGGAATGGAAACCCAACTATCAGCCTAGGTCCTATAGCGGCGACATGTATGAAGACTTGAACACATTTATATCCCCATAACCCGTCAAGAGACTCAGCTAATACCTGTACGGTAGCGATGACACCCTTACGGCCTTGTGACAAGGGTTTCCAGCCTACACTGATGAGCTGCACAAGATTCGGTGTATCCCGAAGGACCTAGAAGGACCTGCTGCAAAAAAAGCTCTTCCCCGGCCAGGCCATCAATCTGGGCCCCGTTGTCAACCAAGGCCTAGTGCTGTTTTTCAGGCACCTTGAATTTGTCACTGAAATAAATACCTACCAAGATCACCAACTCAACCATTTTGTTGGTGGATTTTTTTTTGACTGGACTAGATACCAGAAGACCTCGGTATCAGCCTCATCCAAACCCACCAGCGAGATATGGACATTGTGCTTGGAACACACCTTGTACACTTGGATAGACCGCACTATAGGCTTGTGCCAACCCTTGTTGGTGGTTGTCGATGGGGGGTGCGGCTCCCCGGCGCTCCTGTCACAGCTCTGCTGTGACTTTGGTAGCATGCCAAGCCCCTACGGCGTTTTACGGTTGCGGCGGCATTGTTCACCACGGCCAGTCGTCTGTGACTTGGACCGGTCCCTCTAGTGTTCCTTGGACCGTCTTTGGGATCCATTGAATCCAGGACGTCCGGCCCTGCAGAGACAGGACTCCGGAATGCTTGGGCTGTCCAAAAGTTGTTGATAGATCTTCAACATGAGTGGCACGAAATGCAGTGTGAAAGTTTTATAAATCTCGCCAGTGAAACCGTCAATCCCGGGTGATGAGGTGGCACTGAGATTTTCAAGTGCTGCGTGCATTAAGTCCCCAGTGACAGGCTTGATCAACATCTTGGCCATTGTGGCCACAGGTTTGTTTGCAAAGAACAATTTTAGATAGGTAGAGCACTCTGGTTTGGGGGGGGGGGGGGGCAGAGGAGAGCGTGTCGGACCAAAAGGTGGTAATCTCACGTGCCATGGAGTCCAAGTCAGGCAAAACAGCGCCTGATTTGGAACGAAGAGAGTGAAGCTTTCGTCTGACTTGTAGCTGGCGGATGAGCCTCCAGACCTCTTGTTTTCTGCGCCAGGGCTGAGATGCATGAGGGTCTGTGAGCTGTGTTTTTAGCTTATCCAAAACAATCATGCCTGTACGGTCTGTCTCTGACTGTTCGAAGAGGGCAGCTAGGCATCTGTAGAGTGTTGCAGTAGGGAGGGCTTCATAGCCTCGTGAGGCCACGTAATCCGCTGCACCTAGTGCGAGCTGATGGGACAGAGGACTCCGTGAGGAGTGCTTGAACCTCCGTAGTGCCTATGGTGGAGTGCTGCCGTTCATAAGCAAAGGCTTCTTCACGTATGGCCTGCATACAGTCCTCCCACCCTGCAAACCCTCTGGTGGATATGTTTTTAAGAACTTCGGACGTGCTGTCAATTGTTTCCCGACACTTCAAAAAATTTACAGGACACCGTTTCCTACGTGTAGGGCCGTCCCTGATGGGGCGGATATTGATTCACATGGCCTTGTGATCGGAGCTAGCCAAAAAGGTTGTGTAGCACTCCTGAATGTGTTGGTGAAAACTGTGAGGGACTAAAATCCTGTCAATCCTTCTTTTACGGTCCAGTTCTGATGCGTACAGGACCTGTTCATGCGGTAGGGCGCCCGTGTCTGTTCTGACCGATGGCGTTTTCTTTGGCTTGGTTGGCTGGGCAGGAAACCCCAGGTCCAACCCTCCAGAGGCATTTCATCCAGTCGTCCCTCGTGCAAGCACACGAAAGCGTACAGGAGGCCTAGTCTCGTGATGACATCTCCGTTTTCCTAGCCTCGATAATATCCGCTGGTTCCTTGCTGGTGCGCGGACAGGAAACATCCCGTGAGGGTAGGATGACTGAGTTGTGGTCTGACAGGAAAATAGTTTCAGGGGGGAGTAAATCAGAGAGGGCGCTCAGAGTGGACCACTGTGCCTTGCGGGCCGGGGCATCATGGTGAAAGTGACAGATAGCGAAGTGATGTGGCATACCATCCGGATCCCGTATGGTTGCGAAGAGAAATCTGTCTGCCCAGGTCCATGAGTTGAGCAGTGTCCAGGTGCTATGATACACAATGAAGGCTCCGCCTCTGCCAGTTCTGGTGACGTTAGCCAAGAGAACCAAATCTCTTTTAGCAAAGTCGGACTGCAATTGAGACAGTGTATCAACATTGGGAATATGGGGTTCTTGAAGCCCCATGACGTTGATTTTCAGGCGATAGAAAAATTTAAAAAGTTGCAAATAGCGAGGCTCAGAGGAGTCGGTCGTGGGCACAAGTGTGCTGAGACCATTGCAGTTGAAAGTGCAGGCCTTGAGGCCTGCTGCCATGAAGGGGGGGGGGGGTCTGGAATTCAAAGAGGCCGCCCCCCTCGGCCCATAACCTTGTCTGGTGGGGAGGCACATCCGTCTGAAGAGGCGAAGCTGCACTGGGAATGGGAAATGTGAGACGCTCCACTGGGCAATTTCGGTACAGCTGGGTATGGCCCAAGCACTCATAACTGATGGCTATGTACCCGGGGAAAGGCGAGAGGCCCCTAGCAGGGGCAGGCAGGCGCTCCCTTGTGGTGCCTCGTAGATAAAAGACATCAGTGCCTGGCTTCAAGCGGTCCGCGTTCATTGCCATACCCTAACCCCCCCTTGAAATCTCCCCCACTAGCACGCAACGCCACCCCCCCCCCCGGTCGCCACAGACGGTCGCCAAGTGACGGTCTCCCCCCTAGGGGGGGGGGGAGATTGCAAGGGTATTTTAAGGCAATCTTTGGTACCCTCCACTGATGCAAGCAAACATGACACAAGTGCAGCGACTTTTGCATTGATGCCTTGCCAATATGATTCATGTAACACGGATGTTATTGGGGGTCCAAAGGAACAATAAAGAATTTCTGGGTACAAGAATACCACACTTTGAACTGTTGCACATGTTCAATTTGCACAATGAGCACAGGGTGTGAGGCTGATGAAGAGGAGGCACCTGAGCATGGGGCTGGTCCTCAGAACTAGAGTGACCCCACCAGGGCATATGTACCAAATGTGGCAAAAATGCGGCCCATTTGGCGAAGGCCCTACAACAGCGACCAACACATGTGCACCACGGTCACAGGGAGAAAACATCTTGGGTCTGAAAAAGGGACACGACACCTTGTACACTGCCTTTGGAGAGAGAATGTCACAGAATACACACAGGGGACTGATTTGAAGCGATGGGAAAGCAATGCAAGAACGTGCCTGTGACAGATGGGGGACACAACCACCGAAATAGATATTGCCTAGCAAAACAGTGAAGCGACGCCCCCCCCCCCCAGGGGTGGGGGGGGGGAGATTGCAAAGGGGGGGGAGATTTCTACAGAGGGTCAGGGTATGTGCTGTCGAATACAAAGGGGGCGAGGCGCCATCATGCTGCGCCACTGGGACTCAAATCGCACTGCACACCCGCACTTGACACACTGCGCGAGAGGCACCCCCCAAGAGGAAGACGCACGCAGACAGTGTTAAATATGAAGGATTGGCTCTCAAGCAAAATGTTGCTACACACACAACCCTCCCACACACAACCCTCACAACCATCAACTTTCCAGTCTTTCCAGTACAATCACAATCACGAAATGCCCCCCAAAACCCCAAAAAGGAAACCTCAAAAGGGGGTATTGTGCTAAGGCAAGACAATCTTAGTGCAAGAGGGCACAGGATGGGTAGCACAAGAGGACCCCCACCCGGGCAATCAATTCCATATGCCCTGAAATACCCTGAACACATGCAGAGAACATGCTGGAGATTTCTGGGTTCATACAGCATCTTCTAGGGCAGGCCTCACAGAGAGCAAACCCCTGCTGCAAACCCCTCCTCGTCAGATACTACAGAGAAACACTGTGTGGGAAAACACGAACACTGTCTGGGACGGCCACGCCATCTACGATGACAAACCCAGCTCGCGTGATTGAATCAGGTTTTCAGTCCTCAAAAACTTGCTCTTGCAGGTTGTCGAAGGCATGACATCTGCTGTTCCCCTGCCTTCCGCCCCCCCCGCAGCCCCCCCCCCTCTGACTCACCCCCTCTGGACAGGGGTGACATTGACATGTAATCAGGTTGGAGCTCCCTTGCATGGCGGTATAATTCCTGTTTGCCATGGGCGTCTTGGCCTGGGACAAGGGCAATTGACCACATGGTTGGGGCTGAAAAGCATGCCGGCGTCGCAACAGCTTCCAATAAAATAGGCGCGGGGGGTACGCCTGGCTGTAAAAGATTAACGTGGGCATTGATAAAGTCACATTGCAAATCTTGCAAAGTCCAGAGGAAAATAATCTGGCAATCTGTCCAAAAATTAAGGGGATAAAATTTTTGGTCAAGACGTCGACGATGTGGGCACATCCAGTGAAGCTACGTCGCTTGAACGTAATAATCACTGACAAACTGGGTGAAGAACGGCAATGGTGGCATACTGCGGTAGGTAAGCACAGTGATCTTTGTTGGGGTGCTTCTTGCACCAAAAAAAGGGACAGAAACATCAAGTCCAAGAGCAGCACAGAGTGGAGGGTGGGGTACAAGAGCACCATGGGGGCTGTGAATGGAAACCCTGAGAGTTGTCAGTCCGTGAATCAAAGGGCTGTGGGCCTATGGGGGCCCTTCGCAAGCAGGTCGCTTGTCCAGCGACTCGCTGGACAAGCGGGTTGTTGGGTCATGGGGAGCTGTTTCACAGACGACAGCCGGTGACAGTGCAGCGCAATCGGGGCCAGCCTGCAGAATGTGTGCAAAAGGCAGAGTATGATGGCTTGCGGAACGTGAAATTTTCTCGACCTACTCCGGTCCCGGAAAACCGGCCACGTCGTGCCGTGCCCCGAGGTCAGGAATACAGCGGACTGGGCCAAAATCCACTGGGCACGGGAGGGCTCATGGAAGCGGCCTGAGAGCACCCCCCACCGCGGCGTAGACAACCGCAGACCAGACGAACATCCGCTCAAGAGAATGAGGTTGAGGAGCATTGATGAAGCGTTGATGAACATACGACGGTGTGTACCCCTCGCCCTGCGCAAACAATAAACAATGGCAAAGGGCAGACGGCCTAAATGCGCAGGAAAACACAAAACCCCATCCCCAGCCACACAATCATTCCACAAAAAAACAGCAGATGCTCCTGCTCTCTATTTCAACTGAAAAATGCAGCCGCCGGATTTCAAACGTTCCAACAATTGCGGGATTGGGGGTCATACAAACTTGCGACCAATCAAAACTTTTTGCGTGGCAACTGATCAATCATGCGGAAAACTGAACCCTGTGTCATCGCAACACACACATGTACAAGAATTGTTGCTGTCTTGGCTTACATGACGTTGACAGCTTCCAGCTGATAGAGGACTTTGGGGTGAACAACCGCCTCACGTTGTTAGGAAAAGGCGTAGTCTGCGCAGGGGTGTCGAGTGCTTTGCCTTTTGAGTGTGTTCTGCTTTTGGGGATCGATGTCCGCTGTATGCGTCGGGACTGGGAGAGGAATAAGTGAAGCTTTATGGGTCAGAGTGGAATGCTAGTAGCTAAGAATCGAGGTGGCTTGTGATGCTGGTGACTAGAGGCATCAAAGAAACCCCAGGAATCCGCAGAGGTCTTAGCTGCCATGCACAAAAGTGCCAATGCCACGGTGCATGCACGTTAGCCTGTACCACAAACACAAGCGTCTCCCTAACGCCCGTCACGAAGGCTGTTGACGGGTTGACGGGTTGGTACCATAAAATCCTGTTATTTTCCCAGATTTTGTGTTTTTTGGTGTTATTTTGTGTTTTTTCCGTGTTATTTTTGCACAAAAAGGTGCCAAATATTCATTTTGGTTGGTTTGAGGGGATTTGGGGGGGTGGGGTGGGTGGGAACAAGGGTGAATAGTTCCCGAGGGTACGTGTTTTCCCGTGAATTTTGCCCGTGTGTGGTGTCAATTTGTGGCTTTCATGCTATTTCTCCATTCGTGTTGTTATTTTGTGTTTTTTCCGTGTTATTTTTGCACAAAAAGGTGCCAAATATTCATTTTGGGTGGGTTAAGGGGATTTGGCGGGGTTTGGGGGAGGGGGAACAAAGGTGAATAGTTCCCGAGGGGACGTGTTTTCCCCGTTATTTTTGCCCATTATTTTTCCATGTGTGGTGTGTTTTTTTTTTGGTGTTATTTTGTGGCTTTCATGTTATTTCTCCATTTGTGTTGTTGTTTTGTGTTTTTTCATGCTACTTGTGCACAAAAAGTTTTGTTTGATGCTTGTCATGGGTCCCAGTGTCCCAATTTTTGTCACTTGTGGTCCCTGCATAACAATAATTGTTGATTTTTAGTCTGATGCTTGTCATGGGTCGCAGTGTCCAAATTCGTTCCCCAAGTGGTGCATGCCGACATATTAGTAATTGTTAGTTTTAGTCTGATGCTTCTCATGTCCCATTCCCTCTCCCTTCAACCATCCAAGCCCCTACCCATTTCCCGGGACACAAAGAGCAAACACAAAGCGGGTGGAATGGAGATCTTTCATAAAAGGTCCACAGTTCGTCCCGTTGTGCATCCACCTATTCCTTGAAGGTTGTTTCCTCCGGGATAAAACCTTCCGCCCGCTGCTCTTGCCATGTTTCAAATGTGGCCCAATGGTGGGCCAACATTCGTGAAGACGGCTGCAAAATGTTTATCATCTCGACGATTGGTTCTTCGCATAGGCCTACAAGCAATGAAAATTGGTGGACGTGGGACAAGTGAGGTGTTACAATGAAATGTCAACCACTGGTCATGCACATGAAAGTGCATGCGGGGGCAGCCTGAATTTGGCTAGCTCAAGTGATGGTACCCTTGTGGGTTTCCTTTTGGAGGTTCGTTTCCTTGTGATTGTGATGATGATGATGATGATTGTATGTTTCGCGTGCCTGTGGAAGTGGGATGTTGTTGTTTTTTTGCCCCTCTCCAAGCGCAGCGTACAACCCGAAGAATGGGCACACAATGGCCATGCACATGAAAATTTTGTGAGGGGGCAACCTGTATTTGGTTCGCTCGACAACGGTGCTTCTTCGTGGCTCATATCTGGACGCAAGCGCTGCACAGCTGCATCCAATTCAGGAAACGAAGAGCTCATAGTGCTGTCAAAAGAAGGGCCCAGTGGCTCCTTTTGCCACAACTCGACTCCATCACCCCCCCCCCCCTCCCTGCCCGGTGTTCATTTGTCGAACAGACTGCCCGACGACGACGACGACGACGTTGTGCCCGATGATGAGCGCCCAGATGCCGAGGACGATGATGGAGACGACGATGACCCGGATGACGAAGACTCCCATGTGCCCTCCACCTTTCGTGCATGTCCCCTTGCCCGCCCCCGCCCACAGCCTAGCAAATCCTGCAGACTCGCTGCCTTGAGGCCGGCAACTGAGTCGAACCCCCCCCCCCCCCCACCCACAAGAGCCATGGCATATTTTCGCGGCATTCTAACCGGGACGTGGCCCAACGACTTTTTCAGCAATCCCAGGACAACGTGTGTACGGTTGGCTTTGCCACGTTGGCATGCTCTCGTGCGTGCTCGGCACACAAGTGCATCAACATCTGTGCTGGACGGCGCAGTCGTGCCTGGAACATACTCTAGTTGCGACATTCGTATACACCAACTCTTGTTTATGCACTGCGCAGTTTGTCGAGCTATCCGAAGCCAAGGCATAGAAGGTGGCCTCCTTCAAAACTTGGGCCTCAAATGCCCGGATGGGGCCAGCAATTGAATGCGTAATCTCCCGCGCGGAGCGAGCAGATCGGTAGGCCGGTGCCACGGCCCCGCCGGATATTGCTGCCGCTTGCGCATCGCCGGACAAATCCGTGAATGCGCCAGACCGCTTCAGGATGCAGTAGACTAGAAGAAACAACCCAAGAATGGCCCGGCGCACTTCAAGGGGAAGTCCGCCCATGACGGTGCAGGATGCTCCACCACTCTCCCAAAGAGCCAGTGCTTGCGCATGTAGTCCCGACTTGGAACGTTCCTTGACGGTGTGGTGGCGCAAATGGATGTTCCCCTCACACCAAGTCTTGTGCATCCCTGGTTGAGGGTATTCCCTGCATGTGGTACACCACATGACTCCATTGGCATACTTCAACCAAAGCCTACAGACCTGCCATTTTGGGTTGAATTTCCGCACAACTTTCTTTTTGGCGGGTGGACCTTTCACTTGTGGCTTTGGGGAACAAACTTTGCATACCACCTCGATACGGTGTGGCACTGCAATGGCACAAGAGGCATGCACGCGGTGCTTGCAAACCTTGCATGGTCGCATAACATCCCCAGGAGTGGTATTGCACACGCCGCACAAACATCGAAAGCACTTGGCCCCGTGCTTGCAAAGCGCATGCACCTATTGATTGCATCCCGGATAGAGAGCAATATCTCCCAATAGCTTGTCACCGCAACATCCGCAGGAAGGCAAGGCGGAAATGGGTGTAAAAAAGGTGTTGACGGGTGCTAGCTGCGTTGTGTGGCTCTCGGGTGGGGTAGGAGGTTGCGCCGCATCCTCAATGGGGGATGTGAATCGGAATGACCAACCGGAGCGGGAGACAACCTTTTCGGCAAAACGGATAACTGGGCGGGCCACACATTTATCCCCTTGGTCTTGAGGTCTTTGATGGCCTCTGCCACCGTTCCAAAATGCACCCAGTCACCACCCCATTCCGGGCGCAACCATACCGGCCGCATGGCATAAAAGCTCAAAGTGGTGGAGAAATGAGGATACATCCGTTCCTTCCGAGGGCCCCTTTGAACACCCTTTGCTACGTCCGGAACCCCTGCGTATCTCTTTGCACTATTCATTCCCCAAACCATCTCCCATGATACTACCCTTGACCTTTTGAACATCCACATCCCTTTGGTTTGTCTGCTTGCCCTGTTAATCCTTCTCCACTATTGATTTCCCAAACCATATCCCATGGTATTGCCCCACACCTTTTGATGATGTGCATCTGTTTACTACGTTTGGTTGCCTTCTGGATGCCGCACACTAAAAAATATAAAAAAAACCATGGAAATTGTGAAAATTTTTTGAAAAATAACGTTTCAAAAATAGTGGGAAAAGGATGCACTCTAGGAATAACACCAAAATAACACAAAATAACACAAAATAACGAGGGAAAATGGGAAAATAACAAAAATAACAGGGTTATTTCGCAATTGACGGGTGGCCCGACGGGTTATTGGGATTTGACTGCACAAACATGGAGCTGCTGGACAACAACAGGCACTAGGCACTGGCTGTTGTCCATGGCCCCCAAGGTGGGTCTTGGCCGAGGTCAGAGGTCAACTTCAGGCTGGAAACATGATTATCATTGGGTGTCTGATTCCCAAGACCTCTTGCCGCATATGTGAGAAGGCTGAGGATGGCACCCACCCATTTGCGGGGGGGGGGGGGGGGGGGATATGTGGACATTTTGTGGGCATTGGCAGGTATCCCCCACCCCCTCTGTCCCACACCGTTGAAGCGCTTGCAAAAATGACCTTCGATGTGTGAGTCCCCGTCGTTGGAAAAGATCATCGCTGCGTAGTGAGAGGGTGAGCAAGGCAGGCGGGGGGTCCTCAATGGTCGGGTTGCAATGTCCGCCTTATGCTCTGGCTGTGCCGGCTCCCCGCGACTTTCAATAACTACCGTCCGCGCTGGTCGCCTCCAGCTGACCCAGGTCCACGGCTGTGTCACTGGCTGGCCCCACTTGGCCCACCTACTGCAGGCTCCATCGTGGTCCCTAGGTTGAAAACCCCCAGTGGGTAGGTGTGTGGGGGGTTCGCCAAAAAGGCTGGTGGTGGTGCGGAGGAGGGGGGGGGGGGGGGGCTTCAAACAGTAACGCATCCATCTGACGTGTGTAACTAGACAAGAGAAGACATATAAACCTTCAGCCGCAGTCCGTGCGGAATGAACAAAACAATGGCCATGAACCAGCGGTTAGCAGCCGACCACAAGTGGTTACCCACCCGCCCAGAGGGCGGTGGTTTGGGGCTGGCGTGGGTGGGAGGGGGAGGTGGAGGATCTGATCGTTCCAGGACTGCCCTGGCCTGCATTGTACCACTGCAGGTGCCATCCGCGGCCTCCCAAGCACTCATTTGGCCATACTGCACAGGGAAAGGAATGGTCAAAGCAGTCGTCTTCAGGTGGGGCCGCAGCTGCAAAACAAGGCTGAGGTCAAGTAGGGCACTTCCTCCAGACACTCGGGGACGTGGCAGATCCCAGAGCGCCAGAGCCAGATGGCCCTCCAGGTCCATGGAGGCCTTTGCTGCTCCCGTCTGAATGGTGGAGGAGGAGGGCATCCGCAAGGCGGTCCGCACGGACCTTGCGGGGTCTCACGGATCCATCTGCACGTTACCTCCTCTCTCAGGCCCGGGAGGAAGGAAGGGGAAGGAGGGGGTCAGGCCCAGATCCATGTTAGACGCCGTTCGAGAGTTTGCTCGATGTGGGCTTTGTCTGCGCCGTCCAGTTCCCGGGCTCGAACCACGTCTGCTGCAACTTCGCTTCTGCTGCTGCGCTGCATCCCAACGGGTTGGTCACCCATAGCGCCAAGGCCTTCAGCATGCCGCTCTTCTGCTTGAAGCCCATCAAGAAGTTCGGGTGCAGCAGCAGCGGCGTGTCTGGGCGGCCATTCCGCCACAGCCACATCCGCACCTTCCGCGCGGTGTACGGGGGGTAGAAAAAACCGCCGCAGGGCGCAAGGCAGGGGCTAAAGGCGCAGAGGGACGGCTGCCGGACGCGCGTGCGGTTGCTGCACGTGAGGGACCGCTTCAGCCCCGTCTTCCAGAACAAGCGCCAGAAAAGGGTCTGGTCGTCGAGGTGGGGGGTGCGCCTGCACTGCTCCGGGGTCTTCAAGAACCAGCTGATGGTTTGGTGAACGCTGCGGGCCCAGTATACCCCGGTGTTGCCCTCGATGCCGCCCAGGGCGTGGCACGGCGGCGGGTCGGCAGCCCGGATATTGGCCTGGTAGGCGTAGTGCACCTGAGGCGGGATACAAGCGCATGTGACTGCCCGTGACCTTTGGGTGCGACTCTCCCCAACCATCCTCCTCCGCACCCTGTCGCTGTCCACACTCCTGCCCATGCCCCTGCCCGTGCCTATGCCCATGCCCCCGGCCATAACTATGCCCATGTCCATGCCAGGACCCATACACATACCCATGCCCACCCATACTTGACCATACCCATAAGCATGCCCATGCCCATGCCCATGCCCATGCCCATGCCCATGCCCATGCCCATGCCCATGCCCACCCCTATGCCCAACTTCTGTCCTAACTTTAAAAAGCAAAACAGCCAGTAAAAAATTTTTTTTTTGAATAGAGAATAAAATAAATAACAAACATACAATTAAAATAGATAAAATCCTCCTGATGTAATAATAATGAACAAATAAAATGATAAATAAATAGATGATAAACAAAAATATGAAAAGATAAATAAAGAAATAAATGAATAGATGGCGATGTAATGCTTTCCCCCCCCCGCACCCCCCATGAGAGAATAGGTGTTGAAGGGGAAGTAAGGATACTCACCCCTATTTTGAGGGTGGGGAATTAAAAAAAAAACACGTTGTGGAAGGTATTTGGATGGGTAGGGGTGGGTTTTGGGGCCGACTAAGGGGTTGGAAGGGTTAAAAATAGGGTATGACATCACCAATGACGAACAAGCACCCAAAATGCTAAAAATAGGCAACTTGTGGACAAAATTGGTCAGGTGAGGCATTATTGAGCCCTAAAAGTGACTTTGAATGATGAAAATAATCAAAAGGAAGGGGAATGTTTCCAACTTCCATGGTATGTGGGGGGTAAACAGTAGGAATGAGCTATTTTTAGGGGTAAGTGGCTATTTTTCGCGCTCTCAGTAGGATGCTAGCAACAATGATCTCATACCTATTTTTTCATAATTTGCCCTGACACAGCCCTACCGCCGTCCCAAATCTTTCCGGCACCTATTTTTTGAACTCCCCACCCCAGAAATAGGGGGCCATCAAGCAACGGATACTTAGCTACCGAAAGGCCCCTGTGACACAGGCCAAACGGTCATCGCTCTTTCATTGTCCAAGAGTACTGCTGTCCAATTCGGTTGCACCGATTCATTCACACTTCAGGCGGGTTGAGCTCAAGGATAAGATAAGCCCAAACAAGGCCCACACCCCAATCCCCACTCCCGCCAGTAGCGGATCAGCCCTTGCCGACCGTGTCTCGACCTACACATTTTGCGTCTCTCTCAGCGGCGTGCACAACAATGTGTACAGCAAACGGACTGCATCGCCAGAATCAGGATCCCGCTACCGAAAGAGGGTCTACCGATGAGCTGCAGCAACGCACGTTGTCTCTTGAATTAGATATGGGAACAGCCATGTGACCTACCCGCCGAGGTTGACACCACTTGACGCCCGCTCGCTATGGGGATCACTAGCAACACCTGCCAATCAAATTGATGCAGCCGCCCTACACCTTGCAACATCACCAAACTTGCATATTTTCCCACACCCTCTGCTTTAGCTGCCAGTACGCTTGTACCATCACGGAATATAGTTCATGACCGGACATGCTTTCAAGCTCCCCATACATATTGACTACCACCTCACACAACATACGGGCCTCCCCATGGATCAAAAGCCGTACCCACACCCACTAATTGCAACGACATTGCATGGCGTCCAATGCCTTGCGAGAGACCCATGGCAGAACACGGGTCAGGATTAGGCAATATCACAATATCAGTGGCATGACACCGAGGCAAGACCCGCGGTATGACACGGACCACACATGCACCCACCCTGTCCCCATATCAACATTTGGATCCCCTGACACTCCCCAATACTCATACCAGTGCATACTAGTGTAGGGGTGGGGGTTGCCACACTACTCGCGGGGGGTTGAAACCCCCCAAAGCGCACCGGTTGGCCGCAATCAGTCAAGTGTGGACCCGCCACTGTCGCTCCAGCCGCGCCTGCCCCACGGCCTTCATCGGTCTCTCAGTTCATCACGTGTTCATTCGGCCACTGGCCTTGCTTGTGTTCCAAACAGTTCCAGGTCCCTGCCTCCTTGGCTGGGGTCAGAGCTGTGGGTCTCAGGTTCTGGGCTTTACCGCCTGGGCACAATACTCACATGATACTGAGTCCGGGTCGTGGCGTTTATGTGGAGTTCAAGCCGATTATTTACGGGGGTTTACAGTGGTTTTGGCCCCCGGCCCCCACATGGTGTAAATTGTTGTAAATTTTCCCAAAAGTGGCGTAAATTTCTGTAAAAATAGTGTAAATTTAAAAAACGGACGGTGTCACTCAACAGCTCAACCAATTACAAAAACTCAAAACACTGTAATATGGTGTTTTGAACATTGGTTGCTTGGGCCTTGTGACCCCAAGTGGCGTTTTCCCACCGTTTGTATGATTGGTTTCGTGTTTGGATTAAAAAATTGTTTGTGTGTACATACTTATATAGACCGGCAGGCTGGGTTTTTTTTTTAGGTGGGTTTGCCCAAGCACTGCCGGGGGTGGAGGGGGTATCGTGGGCTGGGAAATGTACCATGGACCCAGGTTGTGGTCCAAAAATTGTGCTGTCACAAGGACAGAAAAATACTGCAAAAAAACTGCACAGCAAACTGCAAAAAGAGCGGCACATTCATCAAGGGAGAGGGGAGGAGGGTGGTTGGGGTGGGGTACGTACATTAGTTTCGCGATATAGGTGGGAGGGTCAGAGGATACATGGAAAGGTTACAGTCAGGAGGTAAAAAGCAGGCAGTACAGGAAACAGGTCAGAACGAGACAAGTCAGAACGACACAACACAACGCCACAGAAATCCTATGTTGCTAGCTGCATGGCATCACTGTTTGATGCCCCGCAGCCATGACTCGAGGGCCTCCGGATCCTCCTCGATCCACGCTTCCAGGCCCTCTGCAGGGTCAAGACGATCCTCTGGATGGCCTGCAAACAGGGCAACCAAGAGGAAACATTAACTTGGCAGGGGGGAAGTCAGGCACCTGCAGGCAGGCAGGGTGGCAGGGCAGCAGAAAATACCTGTTGGGGGGATGCTCCGCTCGTCCGCCTGCCACATAGTCACATTGCCAGTCCCATCTGTAGTGCCTACATGGCGGAGAGCAGCAGCAGGGGTAGCAAACTCTTGCCACTCTGCAGCCGGGTCTTGCTTCCGCACCCACATTACATGAGAAAGCTAAGGCGGCAGAGAACATTGAACGTAACCCCATACTTGATTCAACCTAGTGGCTATGAGGAATTCCCAAAAGCGTGGACTGGACCCCATACACCCATAACCCCATTACCCTGTCGGCCCTAAGCTTGCCACACCGAAGCGTGGATTGTGAGTCCCTAACCCCAACTCGAGGGGCCACGCAACAAAGCGTGGATTGAGAGTCCCTAACCCCAACTCGAGGGGCCACGCAACAAAGCGTGGATTGTGAGTCCCTAACCCCAACTCGAGGGGCCACACAACAAAGCGTGGATTGTGAGTCCCTAACCCCAACTGGGGGGGCCACACCGAAGCGTGGATTGTGAGTCCCTAACCCCAACTCGAGGGGCCACGCAACAAAGCGTGGATTGTGAGTCCCTAACCCCAACTCGAGGGGCCACGCAACAAAGCGTGGATTGTGAGTCCCTAACCCCAACTCGAGGGGCCACGCAACAAAGCGTGGATTGTGAGTCCCTAACCCCAACTCGAGGGGCCACGCAACAAAGCATGGATTGAGAGTCCCTAACCCCAACTCGAGGGGCCACGCAACAAAGCGTGGATTGTGAGTCCCTAACCCCAACTCGAGGGGCCACGCAACAAAGCGTGGATTGAGAGTCCCTAACCCCAACTGGGGGGGCCACACCGAAGCGTGGATTGTGAGTCCCTAACCCCAACTCGAGGGGCCACGCAACAAAGCGTGGATTGTGAGTCCCTAACCCCAACTCGAGGGGCCACGCAACAAAGCGTGGATTGTGAGTCCCTAACCCCAACTCGAGGGGCCACACAACAAAGCGTGGATTGCGAGTCCCTAACCCCAACTCGAGGGGCCACGCAACAAAGCGTGGGAAGGAGAAAGAAAGTTTGAACGAATGTGTTCGCCCCAGAAAGAAATTGGCGCTACACTCGGGCCGGGGTTTTGCTCCGAATGCAAGATCTTCAGGTAGCAACAAACCATTTGTATAGCGCCCCGTCTTGCTAATCCGCGCTGAAAGCACCTCGCAACAAACGACATTTGTATAGCGCCTCGTCTTGCGAAATCTGGCGCTCAGTAGTAGTTCATGCTGCAATGTACCAAGTAGGCAGCAGCAACATGGTACAAACATGGTAAAAACAAAAATATACATCACATGTGGGCAATGTGGGGGGGTGTTTATGATATTTCCCAACATCTAGTAGCATGCAAAAGACATGGGTTCCCGAATTTACACCGAATTTACAAAAATTTACGGAAATTTGCGCCACTTTTTGCGCAATTTACAAAAATTTACGTAATTTACAGCGTAAATTGGATTTGGCCCCCGGCCCTACCCCCACTTTTAATCGGCTTGGTGGAGTTCCATGTTTGGGTTGTCTTTGTGCTTGCTTCCGCTGGCCCCTCTTGGCCACACACCCTTGGCTTTGTGGTTTCCCCGGGTCATGGAGGGCTCGCGGTGCCAGAGGTCAGGAGTTAGCCGGTTTGGTTGCTGCCATCAACCCTGGCAAGTCATGACGGTCCTTAGGGCTGAAAAGCCCCAGTGGGTACTGGAGTGTTGGAGTTAGTGGGCACATACAACATTCAACTCTTTGGGGGGGGGGCACCGGTGGGGGGGGGGGGGGGGCATTACATTGCCAAATAAATAAATAAATAATGGCATAACTTTGGCAGAGTATCCAGCCCCTGCGTTTGCTAGTGAAAAATGTAAGTCGTGTACAAAAAAACCGTATAGTCGTGTAATTTTTTTTTTATGCTGTAAATGCGTGTAATTTTTTTTTTGCTGTAAGTCGTGTGAATTATAAAAAAAAACTGAATTTTTTAATTTTTGCGGTAAGTCGTGTAATTTTTTTTTTTTTGCTGTAAGTCGTGTAAATTATAAAAAAAATTGAAAAATTGAAAGAAATCCAACCTTTGCAATACATGCGCAATATGTACAGCTGCCGGTTCCGTACGGCACCCCATAGCGACCTTAACGATGGGACGCCGAGTCCACAAAGCACATAGTACTCTGCGTGGCCACCAATTAGTTGGGACTCGGCCAATATAACATAGTTTCACATGTTGTCATTGGCACTAGACTCAAAATCAGGCCCAAGAGAAGAGTCCTGACAGGGCCATGGCCAACATCCAGTGTGCCTGCACTGGGAACAAAATCAGGCTCAAGAAAAAGAGTCCCGACAGGGCCATGGCCAACGCTACTGCCACCATTATAGGCCACCAAGGCACTGGCATGGGGCCAATATTATAGCAATCTTATACGCTCCACCATTGGTACACCAAACGGCGGAGGAAAATACAGCCCACAAAACATGCACCCGCTACAAGTAGTCGCAGAATGCACGCTTGTAGATCAAGTCCGTTTTTGTGTCACCGGACTTGGGCTTTGCACCAGGATTGGCGTTAAGCTGACAAGCGGCGCGCAACTCTGGAACTACCTGCTTGCATAGGTCATCAATGAAAAGCTGGTCACGCTCCAGCTGGCCAGATGCATCTGCTGGGTAGCCATCCGGCACCTTGCGCCACTCTCCACGGATGAGGACCTTGGGACGGGTGTCCTCCTCCTCGGTGGGAGTGTCCACGGAAGGTTGCGGCCTGGCCTCCGGGCTTTCCACGCTCTGCTCGGCGGAGGCCTCCTTGCCTTCGAGTGGGGTGGGGGTGGCCTGAACACTGTCCTCCTTAGCCGAAAGTGCACCTTCAACTTGGGTGCTGGGGGGGAAACCAGGAGGGCCAGCAAGCTCGATCACGCCCTCCACATCATCACCGGGCGCTTGAGCGACCCGCATAGCACGATCAGCGTTAACAATGCTGAGCACATAGTCCACAAAACCGGCACCCATTGGGACAAGGGGCACATTGGAAAAAGTACCCCGGTGCTCCACCACCTGCTTTGCGATGTTCAAGCTTTGAAAACCACAAGACCAACCGTCCGTTTGGAATCCCAAGGCGCGGTGCTTGGTGGTTCGCGAAAGCTTCTTCAAGGCCGACAAGAAAGGACGGATCAAATGAGTGGAGCTTAGGGGTTCCCAAACCCAAATAGTGAAAAGCTCCAACCAGACACGACAATCGAAGGCACACACAAACCAGTGCAACCCTTCCTTGTCATTGGAATTAACCACAAAAATGTGGCGGCGGCACCACCTCACCCCTGCCGTATCGGGGATCCCCACCGCTGCAGAGCGGGGGGCAAAATCAGAAGTGGCCCACAAGTGGGCAAATTGGCTACCTCACCCCTGCCGTATCGGGGAGCCCAACCGCTGCAGAGCGGGGGGCAGAATCAGAAGTGGCCCACAAGTGGGCAAATTGGCTACCTCACCCCTGCCGTATCGGGGAGCCCAACCGCTGCAGAGCGGGGGGCAGAATCAGAAGTGGCCCACAAGTGGGCAAATTGGCTACCTCACCCCTGCCGTATCGGGGAGCCCAACCGCTGCAGAGCGGGGGGCAGAATCAGAAGTGGCCCACAAGTGGGCAAATTGGCTACCTCACCCCTGCCGTATCGGGGAGCCCAACCGCTGCAGAGCGGGGGGCAGAATCAGAAGTGGCCCACAAGTGGGCAAATTGGCTACCTCACCCCTGCCGTATCGGGGAGCCCCACCGCTGCAGAGCGGGGGGCAGAATCAGAAGTGGCCCACAAGTGGGCAAGGTGGCTACATAACCCCTGACGCTTTTTTTTTCTGCTGTAAATGCGTGTAACAAAAAACCGTCAGGTCGTGTAATTTTTTTTTTTTTGCTGTAAGTCGTGTAATTTTTTTTTTTTCGCTGTAAATGCGTGTAACAAAAAAACCGTCAGGTCGTGTAATTTTTTTTTTTTTGCTGTAAGTCGTGTAATTTTTTTTTTTTCGCTGTAAATGCGTGTAACAAAAAAACCGTCAGGTGGTGTAATTTTTTTTTTTTCGCTGTAAGTCGTGTAAGCCGGCTTACACGACTTACAGCGAAAAAAAAAAAATTACACGACTATACGGTTTTTTTGTTACGCGCATTTACAGCGAAAAAAAAAAAATTACACGAATTACAACATACACCGTTTGCTACCCCGGTGCCTTGTATGGCCACCCCGACTCCCTCCCCTATTTTTGGGGTGGGGAATTCAAAAAATGTTTTAGAAGTGATTTGAATGGCTAAGGTCGGGTATTGGGGCCGACAATTTATCTATTTGGCAAAACTTTGGTGGAATATCCCACCCCTATTTTGCCACCAAGTGGGGTTTGGGAGATGACTAAGGACTAAGGAACACAAAAAAACATGTTTTAGAAGCTATTTGGATGGCTAAGGTTGGGTATTGGGGCCCACAAGGGGGTAGGATGGGCTTAAAATAGGATCCTAACCAAAATACAAAAAAAATAGTCATTTTCCCTCAAAAATAACTTGTGGCCCTAAATCATCCCCTATAGTTTGAAATGTAACTAGTTTGTGTTTTGTCCTTTACTATTATGGGGAAATGCGGTGTTGGGGATGCAATGAGCTCTTGTGGTTGCATGTGATGCCAATTTTGGCTATTTTTGGTGCTTTGGTTTGGATGTTGTTAGCAATGATGTCATACCCTATTGTTAGCCTGTCCTACCCCTGACATAAATAACCAGTACAACAAACAAACAAACAAACACAAAAACCAACGAACTTCTGGCATCTGTCAAGCCCAGTTCAACATTTCGAGGGCAACCAACGGTGGTTGGAGGGTAGCCAACAGCAGTTTGATGGTAACTAGAGCAGTCTCTCTCGGGGGGGGGGGGGGGGGCTTTATGCCAAAAATCAAAGCGGCGGGCGTCCCATATTTCTTACCAACGTCCCGCTGGGGCCGCTGCGTAGGCGCATGCCCACAGCCCCGTGTACCCCGTCCCTTGGGCAAGCACAGCCCCTCCTATACCTGGGGATCCTGCTGGATCAGGTCCGTCGGGGGCCGTAGGAGCACGACGTCAGGGTCTATGAAGATGACGTCCAGCCCTGCCTCCAGAATCGAACCCACCGCCTTCATCTTCCCGCAGGACAGGACGTTGAAGGCGCCTTTCCGGAAATGATGGAGGGTGTCGCTGACGTTGGGGGCCTTGGGCCCCTCGCGGACCGAGACGTCGTGCAGCGCCACGACACCCCCTGAGATCACGGCGGCGTAGGGGAAGTCGCCCACCACCGTGTCCCCGGTGTTGGTCAGCCGCTGGTACATCTTACTGTCCAGGGACACAACCAGGTACCGCAGGCGGAGGGACTCCGCACGGCACAGCCAGTTCTCAAGGAACTTGGCATACCCTAACGAAGCGGCAGTGACGATGACTGTGTTCTGATAGGGGGCGGCTGCGGTCTTGTCCTGAAAGATCCCGGTGGCGCGCTGGGCGGCTTGGAGCAGCAGCTTGTCCTCCTTGGCGATGTACCCGGCCACGTCGCTGGGCAGTCCGTCCGTGGCGAGCGTCACCACCACCACAATGCAGAACAGGAAGAGGACGCGGGGCATATCAGCCCCAAAGTGGAAGAATAGCTGCGTAGAAGGGGTCATCATGGGGGCCGCTGTGGTGTGACTGCAGGGGCAGGGCATCCCTCAGAAACATGGCACTGAGACACCAATCCTGCCCGCTGCCCAGGCGGAGGCACAGAGTAGGGGGCAATGAATCATTTGCCTGCTCCGAAGTCAACGGCAGATAATGTTCTGAATGCGGTGACCGTGCCTGCCTTCGGCAATTCCAGCAACTTAACTCACTTACCTTCACTTGGGCCAGGCTGCGCAACAACACAAAACTGACGCACTGCAGGACGATCCTGCATTCACTCCTTTGTGGCCACTATTACTGTCACTGCCTCTGTCTGTGTTTGACCCACACATGGCTTCACCAGCACTTCTCTCCTTCACTATTCACCAGCACTGTCCCAGTCTTCTTTTGGGTCCTCTATCTGCTCAAGTCCCAAGTTCTCCCACGCATTTGGCGGGTCTAAATGTAACCGCATCCCTGCACTTGTATTGCCGCCCCCCCTTTCCCCAATAACACATCGACAAAGGCCAACAGGGCACACATCCCACAGAGGACGGCACCGGTTGAATTAACACACTGCCACCGAGTGATTGCCACTTGTCCACAACAGTTCCGATATGTGCACTTGCTCCCCCTTGACCCCCCTGTCTGGGATTTCCACTGTGTGCACTTCCTGTGCAGAGTTGCAAAAACAACCCCTGAGCTAGTTATGGCATGCATTCTCACCCCTTGATTGTCTTTTCCAATGCCAGTTCCACTGCCCGGCCTTTTGCCCTCCCAGTCAAACGTTTTACTCCAACAAGACCTCGGCACCTTGTAGTCCGCAGCTCATCACCCTGCACCCAAACCGTACTGTGAACCCCACATGCAGTTTCCATGCATGAGCCATCACAGAGCACAATGTCCCACTATCTCTGTGCCTCTACTGCTCCTCTGTTGCACTGCAGCCTGGGGGGGGCGGGGTCCATAAGGCTGGTTGGCTATCGTGTAGCACAACTGGTGTGCAGTGCAATGTCTTTGTGTCACCAGCTTGTTGGTTGAGCTCATTTGTGGAGGGCGTGAGATGGGGTGGGGGGTTTACGGGAGTGCAGTCGTGTGGGTGACAGAGAAATGTGTTGTAGTG
This sequence comes from Eutreptiella sp. 'Long Island Sound 2002', assembly GCA_964036045.1. Taxonomy (NCBI): domain Eukaryota; phylum Euglenozoa; class Euglenophyceae; order Eutreptiales; family Eutreptiaceae; genus Eutreptiella; species Eutreptiella sp. 'Long Island Sound 2002'. The sequence continues at coordinate 46,185,841 of OZ038396.1, forward strand.
CTCGCAGAAAGAAATCATATTGAGGAGCACAGCCCAGGGACTGGGTGGCCTGTTACCCCCATCATAGCTGTCCATTACAGATTGCCAGGCGATGAAGGTAACCACCACACCAGTAGAGCAGGAGGCTCCTCCCTTTCACAGGTAAGTTTGCTCACAGGTCACTTGCCCATGGCCACCCACGACGCCCGTTGCAGTGCTTGCGGTTGCAGCAGACTGCCCCGTGGTATCCACTACCTCTCAGGCTTCATCTTGTGAAATCTGCGAAGCAGTGGTATACAGTAAAGGAGACAAGGACATCACAGAAAGTGGCATGCAGCACTCCAAAGCAATCAAAATGAAGCGTGCGCGCCCACACACACACAGCAGGATAACAGCATGTCACAGCAGAGCACAAAGATGTGCAAGAGCTGAAAGATCGCAGCAGAGCAAGCACAAGAGACTGTGCTGTAGGAAGCAGACTGCAGCAACACAAAAGAGCAGCATCCAAGGGGATGCAACAATAAAATACAACTTGTTCCCAAAACTGCGTCCCAACAACACAGTGAGCCGCAACGAAAAATTTTGGGTTGACCAAGTGACGACCCCCCCCCCCCCCCGGGGAAGGACAAGGGGTGGGGAAGGACAAGGGGGGGGGGGGTATGCAGGTTCAACAATGTTTGGCAGTCCTCACAGCTGGCGCATAGAAAATTCCATCCAGAGCTGTATGTAAGGCTTTCTGGTTTGACCGGCTATTACCTGTGATTAGGCATGCCTTGTCAGCAATGACAGCTGGCCTGCATTCTACTATGTGTTACCTTTTGGGCAGTCCCAGCAGACCCTGCTCATGGCTGGCACTCGATCAGCTGGCGTATTGAGGCTTCTCCTAGAGGTCAGGTGGAGAGTGAGAACGTGGTGTAGGGGTACGTGCTATGATTACCTGTGTGTGTGCATGGGATTTCCTTGCAAATCACGGAAATGTGCTTTTGACCCACCGAACCACCCACACACCCACCATTCCATCCCCGATGGTTTCCACCACACCACTGTAAACTCAGTTGTTGGTTCCCCTACAACCAACAGGCTCAATGCAGTAGACGCCAAAGTGTGTTTTTTTTTGTGTTGGATCACCCTGTGCCCCAACACTCGGTCAATTGTGGATCCTCTTTAGATTTCTCAATCTTGCAAGCGATTGACAGTGCCAGGAGTAAGGGATGGCAGTGGGAGGCAAGAAAGGGAATGGTCTTTATGGAGGGCAGTAAAATAGAAAAAAAGAGGAAACAAACCATGTCCTTAAAGACCGCCCATCAGCACCCATACACCAAAAAACGCCCCACCCCCAAGGGGCGGGGGGGGAGGGGGGGGTGTTTGGACACCCACGAACCCACCCAGAATTTCCTAAACACCCACCCTCCCACCCACCCATCCACCCCATCCCGCTGGGAGGCATACAAGGCAATGTCTTTCCTTCGCTGCATAAATCGAGACATGCTAACATCTGCGCGAGCTATGGGGCATGGATCTGGCAAATCAAACAGCGGGCATGCCTGGGAAGGTGTTGGTTGGTGTGGTGTGTCACAAAAAGAAGGGCATGAGCGTGAGGATGGTGAGTCCATTGGGATCAAATGCAATTCCGCCCACAGGTTGGGGGGGGGGGGTCTAATAATTTACAATGGGTCATTTACCCACTTGGGAGGCCACTACACAACGTAAATCATTGGATGGGTGGGGGGCATCTAACAATTTGGTCTGGACCATTTACCCTGGGCGAGGCGACCAAGTTTGGGTCTCCCAGAGTCTGCGTAGAAAGCTGCCCAAACAGGTAGTGTTTGACCCAAACGCAGAATCCCCAGAATCCCCTGTGTATGCACACATGTCCCCCATGTACACACACATATCAGCATGAGTGCACACACATCCATGTCCCCATGCGTGTGCGAGGTGTTGATTGGGGCTTCCTCGCTCACTTCGCTCGCTCGGGCCTTGCACGCCTTGTGTGCAACCTGGAATTAACTTGAGCGATCGTAGCGAAGCGGTAAGGCTCTTGAGCGAGCAAAGTGAGTGAGGAAGCGCCAAGGAACACACTGGGGCATGTGTTGGGTAGATATGTGTTCATACATGGGGGATATGTGTGCATACATGGGGGATATGTGTGCATACACAGGGGATTCGGTTTCCGGGTCAAAACACGGCACCACCAGTCTGCGCAACTTTCTGCACACACCCTGGGAGACCCCAACTTGGTGGCCTTGCCCAGCCCTCTCACTGTTTAGTTTAGCCTCCGCAACCGTTTTTGACTTGTTACTCGGGTCTCAAAGGGGGAATGAAGCTCCGGATACTTAGCTAACGTATCAAGTACCGAATGTTGCCTTGAGTTCATTACTGCACACTGCACAGCACACAGCAGTTATCAAATGTTTCTTGGGCTGGTTGGTCAGCTCAGCCACACCTTTAGCGCCAGTTAGATAAAACCTCGACAACCTCAGGCGTTTGGGCGAGAATAAATCAGAACTCAATGACCCCCCCGCAGATTCCTCTGACAGACGTGATCCCCCAGAATAGTCAGAATCAGGGTCATAGCTATCTGACATCTCTTGCAATCCCAAATCTTGCTCGATATCTGTCACTGCTTTGTGTTGCACCACTTGTTGGTGTGCAATTTTTGCCCCTTTGGCTGCCCGCACATCAGCCTCCTGATTTCCTGCCAGCCCTGTGAGATGGTACCCATTGTATTGAGACTGTTACCAAACAGCTGCCAGCTGGTCCATAGTTGTACCCGCAGATCTGAGTGCACCAATGGCCCCCTTGATCCCACCCACCAATGTCTGCACCGTTTTTTGCACTTTTAGCCACAAACCCGGCCGCCACCATCCTTAAAATTCAGGCCTCAAATAGCAGTCATATCATACTCTAATTATGATATATTACATGAATTGCAGCCCTGAAACCAAGGTGCATCTCAATGAGATGCAACAACCATCACCTACTGCCATGAATCCACCCTAGATGGTAGACATTTGTTGGTGTTTGGGTTATGTGTCCCCTCTAGTGCATTCCTTTTCTCCACAACGCTCTTTTCAATGTGCACAGTGTCGTGTGGATGAGCACCCCCCCCTCCCCGGCCCCCCGTTAATCCTCCCACGTCATCACCCTGTGGGGTGGGGGGATCGCCTTGGTCACCAGGACTGGCAATGGGATGGTCTTGGGATCTCGGTAGTGCTGTATGAGACAGAAAGGGCACAAAAGAAGGGTTGGGGTGTGCTCGTCATGTGAGTTCACAATTCCCAAAATGCTTGTTCAAGTCCCACGCGGTTGGAGACACCCCAGACAGGTTCTCTCAAACAATTGCCTTGGAGGCTTGATCTTGGGGGGCGCATGTTGTGTGCACCTTGGGTGCATGGGGGGGGGGGGGGGGGCGACTACAACCGGTCCTAATGCGACACCCGCCCCAGCTATCTGTCAAAACTGGGGGGGGGGGGCTGGGGGGGGGCAGTTTGGGGGGGGGGGGGGGGGCGGCTGGAAAGGGGGGGGGGGGTTCGGCCCCCACGGGTGCCGGTTAGCCATAAACCTTGCATCCCAGAGTTCAACCCCTACCGTGTTTTCACAAAACAAAAGCAACAGCTCCGTGGCACGCCGGCCGGGACTCGAACCTTTGATCCGTGATGTGTGTGTGCACCGTATTTCCGGTATGCTACATCGCCGTCACCCAGTTGTCCCAACCACCCGTTCCCGTAACCACATTGCCATACCGAGGGCTTGACCTTACCTACCAGCTTTCATTATGTGCCGGAGACCGAAGGCAAAGCCGGTCCCATCGCCTCCGCGGCAGGCTGGCCTGGCCTGCAACCCGGAGAGCATTGTGACTTGTGCACTCAGTGCGACATACCTGCAGATTGGTGGGGGTGGACAGAGAGTAAGCACATCGTCGTAGGACCATAGTGGACAAACACCCAGCCTCGGGCTGCCGGGGTGGTGGGTTCGAATCCTGGTGGTTCGTAGTGCGTGGTGGTGACATGGTCCATAGATATCTTGCTCCCTTCGGGCGAATTCATTTCTTATGGTTTTGGCATGGCATAACGCGGCTCCCAAAGGGGAGTGGTGGCTGTGTGCATGACGTTGAAGCGGTGTATTGACACGATGCCCTACTTTCTTCAATAGCCCCCATGGACTGCGCGGTACAGAGGCAATCACTGTGAGAGAGAAAGAGTGTGCTATGCCCCCCTTGCCTGCAGCATGTACAACATAGGAGAGGAGCACACCTGAACCTTCTTATTTTGTCACCCCTCCCCTTGCAATGTATGTTGCTCAAGTTGCCATGTTTTACAACTTCGGGTGCTCCCAATTGTGTTGCGGCTCCTCATCAACACAGCCACCACTTTGCCTTGACACTAGTAGCAGTGAACCACAACAAAACATGAACGTTACTCGTGGGCTGGTTCCAAGTCCCTCAAGTCGCTCAACGTCTCACGTCCCCAAAAAATAGGGGGGTTCGGGGCGTTCGGTGCCTCCCCAACCCCCTTTGGGGTTCGAACCACCGACGATGCTCCGTGAAAGACTCAGAGTGTACCGGTGTGCCAAGGATCGTGATGACGACTCGGGCCCAACAAGGGCTCAACAACTGGCAGGTGAAGGCTCAAGTGAAAGGCAATAGGGGCTCACACTCAGGCTCCTGCTCATCTGTACCACCCGAGGTTGTGTCGGGTCCTGTTATGGAAGGCATAGGGCTCGCTGGGCTCTCTGGCGTCTCACCTGACTCTCTAGGCTCACAACGCAAGAGGCAAAAGTGGATGCATGCCTCTAATCCGACCCCCGCATGTGCTCCATAAATCATGCCTCTAATTTGGCTTATTACCCCCGGGTTCCCACAAATCCAAAGGTAACCCCCCCCCCCCCTTTTTGTGCTCACCCCAATGACAATGTCTTTTGATCCACCTGCAAGCCACACCATCACTAGACTTCCCACCCATAGGGGTGGTGTTGCGTGCGATGTTTCCTGATCCACCTCACTTGTCCTGCATAATGAAGCTAGGTGATCACATCCCACGAGAGCCACCACAGAAAAAGTTTCCTATTCGCTGATCATGATTGGGCCGCCTGCAGCTGCAACGAATCCATTCGCAAGGCGAGACGCGGATTCCTCTGTCAGTCGCACTCGACCTTCCTAGTGTTCATGCCAACTTCGCCGATCGCCAATGTTAGCCCTGTCGTCCTTCTCGGCTGTCGCCACTACCCCTTGGTGCGCACCCAATCAACTTTGAATTGATGGCGCTAGATGTGGCCGGTCCAACCATTTTATTCGGTCAATGTCATTGACAACATCTCAAAAGAAGGGTCATTTGCTGGCTGTGGGATGTGGCATCACACAATCCAATGGGCAGAGCCACCACTCCGCCTTACCAAATTTCCCGTGCGCCGCCGTTCAGTGTCACTGACATCCGTGCTAAACAGGTTGTCGTCCAACGATAGGCTGTCAAGTCGCCACTCTCCTCTCCACCCCTCATGATTCTCTAAACAACTCTCTGAAGAATTTTTTGAACAATTGTTGCCAGTGTGCGAGCCCCCCGTCGAAGTCATGCCCCATGCTTCCCCTATTAGCTCTTCGTTGTCCATGGGCCGTAGGCCCAACTCTTCCTAGATTATTTCTGCCGCGTCTGAGTCCGATCCTCCGAGTCCGAGTCTTGTCTTACATTCGTGGACCATAGCGGGTTGGAGCACATCCCCTCCACGGCCGGCCCGTTTGCCACCTCATTGTGGGGGAGGGGGGGGGCTGGGGGGATATCGCATACAAGGACCTGGCCTGGCTGCCCCCCCCACCCCACCCCCTGCTTGGGTGCCATGCAGGAGTAAAGACGAAAACACCATTTGTTGGAGGAGCGGTAGCATCATACCACATACCTGGGGAGTTGTTGCACTGCATGGGCACTGCGTGCGCACTGTGTGCAGTGCCCACGCTGTGAAACCTAGTTACTGATAAGCCATGCTACTGATTCGCGATGATCTGAGTGTGCGGATGGAGGGTTCAAGTGCTAGCTCATAAAGAGAATCCACAAAGGACATTATTTCCTAGAGATAGCAAGGCAATGACCATGAATGTTGGAATCTGCTTTGGAGTGCGTAACAACCCACCTGCCAATTTGTTGCATGGCGAATGTACAGGACATCCGGTGATTCACCAGTATCCTGTTCCGGCATCCACCTAAAACAAAGAATGTGCAGCAAAACCGGGTAAAAAATGCGCTAAAATGGTTGAAAATGGGTGAAAATGGGTGGCAACTCGAATGTGCCACATCCTCAATGCACAAGAAGCGTAAAAACCCTGTTATGGAACAACAAACTTGTGAAAGGGGCCAAAACTAGGGTTCAAGGAGTTGCCAATATACAAAAACTTTGCACTGTGTGCACGGCATTCCCCTCGAGTCATGAGGGAACTCATATGTGACACAACGCAATCACCCATTGCATCCTCCGGTGCTTTGGGTCCCATTCCCATACCCATTCCTCAAGTGCTTTGGGTCCAGTTCACTTCAGTTTAGGCTACTCATTTGCAGTTTTTGTTTATTTGCAGTGGTATTCCCCCTCTACTGGTGCCAGCAGGGGTTGGTGTGAAAGGACGGGGGTTTCTTAGCCAACAGCTAGGTATAAAAGGAGCTAGGTATAACAGGTGCTGCAACCTCGATCAGCCGTGACAACTGGTTGAGGTTGTCGGTTGGTCGGAGGGCTTGAGGTGCATACTTTTGGTCGCGACACAAGCCAAAACATGTTCAGCAAAGTCGCAGGAAATATACTACTTGGCTTGAATGACGTCCTCTGCTTTGCACTTGCAGTTTGGAATTTAGGGTTGGGCAGTCCTAAATGCTCCGGGTTTTGATGACGTGGCTTTCCTTTTTAATGGCGCACCACCACCCCTGTCACTGGGCGTTTATGGCACACACCCCATGTCTTGCATGGCCTTTACCCCATGTGCACGTTGCTACCTGCTGCTCACCTGTGTGCCACACAAAGGGAGAGAGGGAGAAAACCAAAATCATCCACACACCCCGGACTTGGGCCGAGTATTTGCACTGCGTGCGCACTGCGTGCATATTGCGCACGCAGAGGCCGGGATACTCACCCAAGAATACCTGTCACCTGACTGGTTGCACAGCGAAGCAGCAAAGCCCACATGAGAACGACAAAACTGCCTTCAACTTGGTACTCCACTGTCCCTATGAACAAACCACTCAGCCTTGTAAAGTCCGCTTGCTTCGAGTGTTTCGGTGCCCGTGGCTTGGCTCTTGGAGGCGGCGATGAGGTGTCCCTTGACTCGGAGCGCGGGGAATGCGTTGTCCGTGGTCTCTTGGGTGATGGGGACCGCGGATAGGGTGAAGGGGAGGGCGGTGGTGATTCTGAGCGTGGACGCGACACACTTGTTGATGGCCAGCGAGGTCAGTGATGTGGTGGGGATGAAGGCCGTACCACAAACTCCTCAAGGTCCGCGGGCTATGTATGGCTACATCACCCCTGCCTTCTCGGGGTCCCAATAGTGGGGAGAGTTCAATATGGGGGATGGAAAATGGGTAAAAATGGTTGACATTGGGCAATGAAGGGTGACAATTCAAATGTGCCACATCCCAAATGCATAGGAAGCTAAAAAAAACCCCAGTATGGAACCAAAAACTTGTCAAAAGGGGCCAAAAGTAGGGTCTGAGTATTGGCCGACATTCAAAACTTCGCACTGCGTGCGCACTGCGTGTGCACTGCGTGCATGGCATTCCCTTAGGCGCTCACAAAATAGTGCAACACCCCCCTGTGTGGTTCGGCCTCTGGGCTGAGGTCCGTCGCCGCTCACCCGCTGCAGTAGTGTGCCAAGGGCACCCTCAATATGTTGTGTGCCCTCACCGCCACACAAATCATGTGTATTTGGGGTGCACAAGATAACTAGCCAAACATTGGTGAAGGCACCGTTTAAACTGTTCAGTACATCATACTTTTGAATGTATTCTTCAAATTTTTCCATTTGCTCGTCATCCCCCTCTTCCGGCAGATCAACCATTCACAAGAACACCCCACTGTTGTTTGTTAATCCTAATGACAGGCCCGTTTCTCTGAAGAAGGATCCTCTGAATCGACTTCATCATTGGAGACTTCCGTTGATGGTGGAACATGTCAGCTGGAGGTTCAAAGTTGCCGGTAGACCACATCCCCATCCTTCGTGATGTTGATAGTGATGGTGGTACAATGCCTAGGGAGAACATCCTTTGTACCAAACAAGTAGCTTTAATGTTGTTAGAGGCACCTGCCCAAAACTGGTTACCACCCATGCCATCAATCCCCTTGTCTCGCCAAAACTCCAACAATACTTTCACTCTTTCCACCAATGTTTGGCCTTGGGATGCTTCTTGTGTCTCAGCCTTTTCAATGCATCCGGTCAAACTTGGAAGATATGAAGGTGAGAGGTGGAAATGGGAGTTCAAGTCCTGACTGACCTGCCTTTCTGAGGGGCCATTTATGCTCCTTCCGGTTCTTATAAATGACACAGTTGGCTGTCACAGCCCAAGACATTGTGCCCCGGCTTCCAATTCCTAGGGGCAATCCTTGCACTGCAATCCTTGCACTGCGCGCGCATTGCGCGCTACTTTTAGACTATGTTCCCCCCGAAGAGCCCCTAGGCACACCCCTTGGAAACGCCCTTAGAATTAGGTTACCCAAACTGCCCCAGCTCAAGAAAGTTGCAAAATGCCTTCCCTTCACATAACACACATCATGCACAACTGGAAAAGCCATGAACGGCGCATTGGTTGCCACCCTCAACAACACACAAATGTCTTTCCGTTCCATTGTCAACTAAGTACACATTGAGAATACACAACTTGTGTGCACAACATGACATAGTTGCAGAATTAAAGAAATGTCACATTGTCACATGTGTGCGTGTCAATGCAATCCGTACAATATTGCAGTTCACACTTGTCAAACATGGACATCGTTTCAGGGTCAAACTTGTTGCAACAAAGGGCACATACATCCCCATCATCACCCACAACATCCTCATCATCATCGTCCTCCTGTGTAGGTGCGGTCCAAACATGTGCAGGTACGTGTTCCCACGGACCATATGGAGGGTACCGTACTTGCTTTCGAATCAAAAATTGTTGCAAATGCAAGAGTACACGCCCGTACTTGTGCAACTCCGTACCGGATCCCCTCCATGTGTTCCTTACGATGCCCCAGTGCCACATGCGTGCAAACACGTGGATTCAAAGATTGTCCCGGTTTCCTCAATAGCACCGGAAGGTTGGGGCCCAAAAGAGGGCGGAAATGCTACGTCACCCCTGCATTCTCGGGGATCCCCAAACAAAGGGGGATAAAATCAGAAGTCAAAACCTCCGCTAGGGGTCACCATGATGCCCCTAGGGGCCCCTAGTATCTCAAAGTATGGGTCTCTAGTACGGCCAGGCGCCCAAATAGTTGCACTGCACGCGCACTGCGCTTAAGGCGCCCCCCTAGTACCTTTGTTCCCAAACCTTCCTTGGTGTGACGCTAGGTTTGGCCCTCACCCACGGTCCACAATCTGCCCGTTGCACCACGCAGTGGCCTCCTTCCTACCTACGTACTTGGCTGTCGGCATCATACCTATGTGCGAACACTGGGGCAACAAGTGGCAAGTCTCCACCTACAGGGGGCAATTTGTGGTATTTTGCCACTTTTCCCCCAACACTAACATCTCAGCCAAGTGTTTTGTTGGGGATGACTACCCTCATTGATACGAGCAGCAGTGCCCCAGCAAAATCCATGTCAATAGCACACTACCTTCAGTCCATTACACACACTACCATGTATACATCCCGTTCCAATAGTTCAGGCAACACTGCGGTCAATGGTCATATTCCACCAAGCAGCTGCTTGTGGGGCTTAAAACATCCACAAACTTGTGCTCTTTTACCCTCCCATATTCCAACCCAAATCCTATTTTGAGGCCGCTGCATTTCTGTGCTGTGGGTGCAGCACGCATATGTCCATGAGTACACGCCAGGCCAGTTGTTTCTGCTTGAACAAGCCCTCCACCTTCTCTTTGTCCTGGTATCGTTGGGTTGGCATGGACCACTCCTGTTACACCTTGGTTCTCTTCTAGCATTGTTGTTCTGGCGATGGTACACTGCAGCCCTTTGTACTCCATGCCCTTGTCCAGGTCCAGCAACCTTGGGCTTCAACAATGTTCCTTAGCTTTGCCCAGGCTTGGACAAGGGACAGTGGGGTAGTAATTCCCAGGAAACTCCTTTCCCTCCCTCGTTCTCCTGGCCACATTGTGCCCCCCGGACCTCCCCTACTAGATGAGGTTTGTGGGGCAAACAAGGACCCCCCCCCCGGGGTATTTTTTTGGGGGGGGGACTGAAAAAAAACACGATTTAGAGGGTTGGGATTTAGATGGTTGGGAAAGAGTGTTGGGACCCACAAACACATAGGAAGGGGGGCTACACGTAGGGTAGCATATTATTCCTGGAACGATCCGAACCAAAGAAACCTATCCTAACGGGAAAAAAAAGCTCACACTACGCCTATATACACCCCAATAATGGGGAGCATTTCATTCACTCGTTTTCATTTCTATAGTGGTAAAGTGGTACCCCACCCCACCCCCTGCTTGGGTGCCATGCAGGAGTAAAGACGAAAACACCATTTGTTGGAGGAGCAGTAGCATCATACCACATACCTGGGGAGTTGTTGCACTGCATGGGCACTGCGTGCGCACTGTGTGCAGTGCCCACGCTGTGAAACCTAGTTACTGATAAGCCATGCTACTGATTCGCGATGATCTGAGTGTGCGGATGGAGGGTTCAAGTGCTAGCTCATAAAGAGAATCCACAAAGGACATTATTTCCTAGAGATAGCAAGGCAATGACCATGAATGTTGGAATCTGCTTTGGAGTGCGTAACAACCCACCTGCCAATTTGTTGCATGGCGAATGTACAGGACATCCGGTGATTCACCAGTATCCTGTTCCGGCATCCACCTAAAACAAAGAATGTGCAGCAAAACCGGGTAAAAAATGCGCTAAAATGGTTGAAAATGGGTGAAAATGGGTGGCAACTCGAATGTGCCACATCCTCAATGCACAAGAAGCGTAAAAACCCTGTTATGGAACAACAAACTTGTGAAAGGGGCCAAAACTAGGGTTCAAGGAGTTGCCAATATACAAAAACTTTGCACTGTGTGCACGGCATTCCCCTCGAGTCATGAGGGAACTCATATGTGACACAACGCAATCACCCATTGCATCCTCCGGTGCTTTGGGTCCCATTCCCATACCCATTCCTCAAGTGCTTTGGGTCCAGTTCACTTCAGTTTAGGCTACTCATTTGCAGTTTTTGTTTATTTGCAGTGGTATTCCCCCTCTACTGGTGCCAGCAGGGGTTGGTGTGAAAGGACGGGGGTTTCTTAGCCAACAGCTAGGTATAAAAGGAGCTAGGTATAACAGGTGCTGCAACCTCGATCAGCCGTGACAACTGGTTGAGGTTGTCGGTTGGTCGGAGGGCTTGAGGTGCATACTTTTGGTCGCGACACAAGCCAAAACATGTTCAGCAAAGTCGCAGGAAATATACTACTTGGCTTGAATGACGTCCTCTGCTTTGCACTTGCAGTTTGGAATTTAGGGTTGGGCAGTCCTAAATGCTCCGGGTTTTGATGACGTGGCTTTCCTTTTTAATGGCGCACCACCACCCCTGTCACTGGGCGTTTATGGCACACACCCCATGTCTTGCATGGCCTTTACCCCATGTGCACGTTGCTACCTGCTGCTCACCTGTGTGCCACACAAAGGGAGAGAGGGAGAAAACCAAAATCATCCACACACCCCCGACTTAGGCCGAGTATTTGCACTGCGTGCGCACTGCGTGCATATTGCGCACGCAGAGGCCGGGATACTCACCCAAGAATACCTGTCACCTGACTGGTTGCACAGCGAAGCAGCAAAGCCCACATGAGAACGACAAAACTGCCTTCAACTTGGTACTCCACTGTCCCTATGAACAAACCACTCAGCCTTGTAAAGTCCGCTTGCTTCGAGTGTTTCGGTGCCCGTGGCTTGGCTCTTGGAGGCGGCGATGAGGTGTCCCTTGACTCGGAGCGCGGGGAATGCGTTGTCCGTGGTCTCTTGGGTGATGGGGACCGCGGATAGGGTGAAGGGGAGGGTGGTGGTGATTTTGAGCGTGGACGCGACACACTTGTTGATGGCCAGCGAGGTCAGTGATGTGGTGGGGATGAAGGCCGTACCACAAACTCCTCAAGGTCCGCGGGCTATGTATGGCTACATCACCCCTGCCTTCTCGGGGTCCCAATAGTGGGGAGAGTTCAATATGGGGGATGGAAAATGGGTAAAAATGGTTGACATTGGGCAATGAAGGGTGACAATTCAAATGTGCCACATCCCAAATGCATAGGAAGCTAAAAAAAACCCCAGTATGGAACCAAAAACTTGTCAAAAGGGGCCAAAAGTAGGGTCTGAGTATTGGCCGACATTCAAAACTTCGCACTGCGTGCGCACTGCGTGTGCACTGCGTGCATGGCATTCCCTTAGGCGCTCACAAAATAGTGCAACACCCCCCTGTGTGGTTCGGCCTCTGGGCTGAGGTCCGTCGCCGCTCACCCGCTGCAGTAGTGTGCCAAGGGCACCCTCAATATGTTGTGTGCCCTCACCGCCACACAAATCATGTGTATTTGGGGTGCACAAGATAACTAGCCAAACATTGGTGAAGGCACCGTTTAAACTGTTCAGTACATCATACTTTTGAATGTATTCTTCAAATTTTTCCATTTGCTCGTCATCCCCCTCTTCCGGCAGATCAACCATTCACAAGAACACCCCACTGTTGTTTGTTAATCCTAATGACAGGCCCGTTTCTCTGAAGAAGGATCCTCTGAATCGACTTCATCATTGGAGACTTCCGTTGATGGTGGAACATGTCAGCTGGAGGTTCAAAGTTGCCGGTAGACCACATCCCCATCCTTCGTGATGTTGATAGTGATGGTGGTACAATGCCTAGGGAGAACATCCTTTGTACCAAACAAGTAGCTTTAATGTTGTTAGAGGCACCTGCCCAAAACTGGTTACCACCCATGCCATCAATCCCCTTGTCTCGCCAAAACTCCAACAATACTTTCACTCTTTCCACCAATGTTTGGCCTTGGGATGCTTCTTGTGTCTCAGCCTTTTCAATGCATCCGGTCAAACTTGGAAGATATGAAGGTGAGAGGTGGAAATGGGAGTTCAAGTCCTGACTGACCTGCCTTTCTGAGGGGCCATTTATGCTCCTTCCGGTTCTTATAAATGACACAGTTGGCTGTCACAGCCCAAGACATTGTGCCCCGGCTTCCAATTCCTAGGGGCAATCCTTGCACTGCAATCCTTGCACTGCGCGCGCATTGCGCGCTACTTTTAGACTATGTTCCCCCCGAAGAGCCCCTAGGCACACCCCTTGGAAACGCCCTTAGAATTAGGTTACCCAAACTGCCCCAGCTCAAGAAAGTTGCAAAATGCCTTCCCTTCACATAACACACATCATGCACAACTGGAAAAGCCATGAACGGCGCATTGGTTGCCACCCTCAACAACACACAAATGTCTTTCCGTTCCATTGTCAACTAAGTACACATTGAGAATACACAACTTGTGTGCACAACATGACATAGTTGCAGAATTAAAGAAATGTCACATTGTCACATGTGTGCGTGTCAATGCAATCCGTACAATATTGCAGTTCACACTTGTCAAACATGGACATCGTTTCAGGGTCAAACTTGTTGCAACAAAGGGCACATACATCCCCATCATCACCCACAACATCCTCATCATCATCGTCCTCCTGTGTAGGTGCGGTCCAAACATGTGCAGGTACGTGTTCCCACGGACCATATGGAGGGTACCGTACTTGCTTTCGAATCAAAAATTGTTGCAAATGCAAGAGTACACGCCCGTACTTGTGCAACTCCGTACCGGATCCCCTCCATGTGTTCCTTACGATGCCCCAGTGCCACATGCGTGCAAACACGTGGATTCAAAGATTGTCCCGGTTTCCTCAATAGCACCGGAAGGTTGGGGCCCAAAAGAGGGCGGAAATGCTACGTCACCCCTGCATTCTCGGGGGTCCCCAAACAAAGGGGGACAAAATCAGAAGTCAAAACCTCCGCTAGGGGTCACCATGATGCCCCTAGGGGCCCCTAGTATCTCAAAGTATGGGTCTCTAGTACGGCCAGGCGCCCAAATAGTTGCACTGCACGCGCACTGCGCTTAAGGCGCCCCCCTAGTACCTTTGTTCCCAAACCTTCCTTGGTGTGACGCTAGGTTTGGCCCTCACCCACGGTCCACAATCTGCCCGTTGCACCACGCAGTGGCCTCCTTCCTACCTACGTACTTGGCTGTCGGCATCATACCTATGTGCGAACACTGGGGCAACAAGTGGCAAGTCTCCACCTACAGGGGGCAATTTGTGGTATTTTGCCACTTTTCCCCCAACACTAACATCTCAGCCAAGTGTTTTGTTGGGGATGACTACCCTCATTGATACGAGCAGCAGTGCCCCAGCAAAATCCATGTCAATAGCACACTACCTTCAGTCCATTACACACACTACCATGTATACATCCCGTTCCAATAGTTCAGGCAACACTGCGGTCAATGGTCATATTCCACCAAGCAGCTGCTTGTGGGGCTTAAGACATCCACAAACTTGTGCTCTTTTACCCTCCCATATTCCAACCCAAATCCTATTTTGAGGCCGCTGCATTTCTGTGCTGTGGGTGCAGCACGCATATGTCCATGAGTACACGCCAGGCCAGTTGTTTCTGCTTGAACAAGCCCTCCACCTTCTCTTTGTCCTGGTATCGTTGGGTTGGCATGGACCACTCCTGTTACACCTTGGTTCTCTTCTAGCATTGTTGTTCTGGCGATGGTACACTGCAGCCCTTTGTACTCCATGCCCTTGTCCAGGTCCAGCAACCTTGGGCTTCAACAATGTTCCTTAGCTTTGCCCAGGCTTGGACAAGGGACAGTGGGGTAGTAATTCCCAGGAAACTCCTTTCCCTCCCTCGTTCTCCTGGCCACATTGTGCCCCCCGGACCTCCCCTACTAGATGAGGTTTGTGAGGCAAACAAGGACCCCCCCCCAGGGTATTTTGGGGGGGGGGACTGAAAAAAAACACGATTTAGAGGGTTGGGATTTAGATGGTTGGGAAAGAGTGTTGGGACCCACAAACACATAGGAAGGGGGGCTACACGTAGGGTAGCATATTATTCCTGGAACGATCCGAACCAAAGAAACCTATCCTAACGGAAAAAAAAAGCTCACACTACGCCTATATACACCCCAATAATGGGGAGCATTTCATTCACTCGTTTTCATTTCTATAGTGGTAAAGTGGTAGTTTGCTGTAGTACTCAGTAGTAAGATTTGACCACAAAACTTGGAAATCCCCAATGCTTAGGGGGAGTCTTTGCACTGCGCGCACACTGCGTGCTGCACCGCGCGCTACTTTTAGACTATGTTCCCCCCGAAGAGCCCCCAAGCAAACCCCTTGGAAACGCCCTTAGAATTAGGTGACCCAAACTGCCCTAGCTCAAGAAAGCTGCAAACTACCTTCCCTTCACATAACACACATCATGCACAAGTGGAAAAGCCATGAACTGCGCATTGGTCGCCACCCTCAAGAACACAGAACTGTCTTTCTGTTCCACCTGGGGGCGTTGTCGCACGGTGCGCGCACGGTGCGTGCACGGTGCGCGCACGGTTCAATGTTTTTGGGATGGTTGCCCAACTTGTACCCCGTTGAATGGCCCCCATAGAAACACACTCAGGGTCCTGATTTCTGCACCTTGCAGTCCATACTGGCATACCAGGATTCTTCAATTTTTAGTCTGATGCTTGTCACAGGTTCCAGGGTCCTATTTTCTGCACCCTGCAGCCCCTATTGGCGTACCGGGATTTTTTTTTTTTTTTGAATCTGATGCTTGTCACAGGTTCCAGGCTCCCAATTTCTGCACCTTGCACGCACCTCCGTAACAAACCATGCACAGGCGACAACACAAGCGACAACACTGGTTGGGTTACGGGAATTTCAATTTCATCCGCCACAGCATTCTGGCTCATGATCATCAATTTTAGGGGCTTCAGCTTCCACTTCAGGTAATTGGGGCTCCAGCAAAGCATCCATCGGCGCCTCATGGTGCATAGGTTGGGGGGAATCGGGGCTCTCAGCAGTCACAATTGCAAACTCCAACCGCTCCTCAGGTGCATGCTCGTACAAGACCTCTTCACCACCCAATTCGTACCAAATAGAGACGCGACTCCCACCTCTTGGAGAAGGGTCAACGACAGTGGCCGACACCCTATCCCCGTTGGAGCGGTGGTAGTACACAGGCAGTCCGGCGACAAGCTAGGGCAGCTCAGATTCAGGCATTGTGGATCTGGTGGACACAGAATACGCAAAAGGATGCACGGTGCGCGCACGGTGCGCGCACGGTGCGCGCACGGTTCAGGCAACACCCCCCCTGTCTTCGAATCAAAAATTGCTGCAAATGCAAGAGTACACGCACGTACTGATGCAACTCCGTACCGGATCCCCTCCATATGTTCCTTACGATGCCCCAGTGCCACATGCGTGCAAACAAGTGCTCAATGCGTGCCCTATAGAAACCATGAACATCATTGTACTCCTTTTGCCGCTCGGTCAACGTCTTTCGACCGATAAATGGCCATGCCACATGGAGGCGCCCCTTGTATGCACCATCCATGGAGCCAATCTCGTAATCCATACAATGTCCCTTCACTTTCCTCAATAGCACCGGAAGGTTGGGGCCCAAAAGAGGGCGGAAATGCTACGTCACCCTTGCATTCTCGGGGGTCCCCAAACAAAGGGGGACAAAATCAGAAGTCAAAACCTCCGCTAGGGGTCACCATGATGCCCCTAGGGGCCCCTAGTATCTCAAAGTATGGGTCTCTAGTACGGCCAGGCGCCCAAATAGTTGCACTGCGCACGCACTGCGCGCTGCACTGCGCGCGCACTGCGCTTGAGGCGCCCCCTTAAGCTCCTGGACCCAGTGGAATTGTTCCTGTGGCCAACGGAACACGGACACGATCGGACCAGGAATCGTCCTACAGCACAGCATCTACATGACTTGGCGTTGTGTGCCATCTGGATATGATCCCACAAACTGGATCGGTGATGCAACGCGTGTTCATAGTACTTGCATTCAACTTGACGCTGAAAGCAAGCAGCACCCTGGTGCAGGGCGATTCTATGGTCCTCAGGAGAGTAGGGTTGCTGGCATAACAGCATGGGGGGAGCACAAAAATCTTGAGTAACAGACGGGACTGACAGTGAGCTCTTGCAAAAAGAGGGGCTGGGATCGATTTGTAGCAAAGGTGCCGACGAATAACAAAAGAAGGGGGACAAAAGGTGTTGAAACAGTTGTACGACAGGTTGGGAAACGGCGCAGGGAAGCGCCGGAATGAGAGGTGGTGTGAAAGTTACCATGGGGATCCCGATTCCGCATGCTCCACCATCACCCCGTTTGGTAGCCTGGCAACTTCTTTCAGCACTTGTTTTAGTCATCGGAGGCACATGCTAAAACACAGCACTTCATCCGAGATAGTCCCCTGAGTGTCTGTTTCTTGGGACAGTCTCAAAGTTGGAGTAGCAAGAGTCACGTTGCACAAGTCATGTAACGTTGCACAAGTCAAAATCACGCTGCAATGGTCGAGTCATGTTGCAAGTTTGTCCAGAGTCTGCTGTGCTTTGCAATTTCTAGTAGCTCAGTTAGGCACACCACGGATTTTTCGACACAGCCCTTCGTCGTGTGAATAGCTCAAGCCTGTCTCAGCAACCTTTGTGACAGATAAACCACCCAAAGAATGGCCTGCAAAATATGATGCCATGCCAGGCACAAAATATCACAAAAACCCAATAATGAGCACAATCAGTCGCTGCAACAAGGTAACGTCACAGTAATAACAACACGACACGACACAATACAACGCATGACCAACGTCATGCAACGCGACACAGAAACAAAACACAATGCTCCACAGACAAACACAACACTCTCCAACCTTAGCCACTGCATGCTACTTGGAAATCCGGCTACAACTGCCTATTGTTTGCTGTCGGCAGTACTTATGGGCCAACAGGGCAAATGATCAGGATGCCTCACGAAGGGCTGCACATAATGTCCAGAAGAAGCCAACTGTCGGACTCCGTTATGCATGGTCATCATCAGAGTAGGGGACACAGTGACTGGTTACCGGTTAACCCGGATGGGTTAGGACTAAAGTACCGTCGGTCTTGGGGTGCACCATGGACATGGTTGGCCCAAAGGGGGGGGACACGGCAAAATGATAAAAAAAAAAAAAGGACAGATTCGCATGCACCACGCCGTTTTAACGTTGGGACACCCTTTCTAGGCAAATGCAGATTGTTACGGTGATGGCACTGTGGGAAAACTGGGTCGAAAAATGAAAAAAGAAGGTGAACAACTACCATCTACTCAAATTTTGGACAAAAAAGGGCTGTTTGAGGCGATGAAAATCGTGCTTCAGGCCTAAAACCCTCCACTGGCAAAACAGTTATAGCCTGTTGATAGGGCAACAAAACGCAAGCAGGAAAATAGGGGAATTTTGGTTGAACTGCCAACATCTTTTTCGAAACAGCCATAGGAAAACACCGATAAGAAAATACCAAGAGAGGGCACATTTCTCAGTGGCTGTTTCAGCCAAACATCCTCTCGGCTTTCAAAACCAAAATAGAGGAACATTTGCCTGCATGATCAGATCCACTACTGGAAAACAACAAACACCCCTTTTTGCAGTGCTGGTGCCGCAACAGTTTATGACACTGGGAAATATGGTGAGCATTGTAAACAAATAACGAAAATGGTAGTCAAATGTGTTGCAGAAGACTCCCCAAGAAATATCTTTCAAATTTGAAGCACCAATAGACTGCATAGGTGGCTTTTCAGCAGCTGACGGTCATGTACCACTGCCTGCCGCATCGCAATCTCAAATGTGACAGCAGTGAACAGTATTCTGGCAGGGAAAGTACTGTACATGCCACTTTCCGAGGGAAAAACCACAAAGGGTCGACCACATACAAGCGTTACCACAAACATCAGGCGTCCGCAGAAAGCAGTCAATCCGGACCTGCTTTCGCAAGTGGATGTGGAGCAAAGAGGACCTAGGGTTTTTTGGATTACTGCCGACTTTTATCTCAATATCCTCACATTTCTGTTAGCTATCCTTTGCACAGTGCATAATGCAAGGCATGCATGTGCTTCCTCAGCTGCTGCCTGTTCCTCTCACGTCCGGGCAGATCTTTTTAACATATGGCACTTCCGCCATGAATGTTTTGACACTTTTTGATGATCCCCAGAACAGGGGGCTGCAATCCTGCTGAGTGGGAAAAGTGCACAGAGGATGGGCACAGCGCACAGCACGACCGGGACACGTCGGTTAGCCTTGGTAAAGGGCCAGCCGCCGTGGGTTAACCACATGTCTGCCAACTAAAGGTTTAGGCTGTCCTTAACTGCAAACTCAAAATGAAATAAAGAAGGTCCAGGTGCTCAGGGGTCGGTGTAAATAAAACGGACATGCTCTGTATGGTAACACGAAGCAAATGCCTAGCGCCCCATGAAGTGCACCCTGTGCTGGAACGTCAAGAGCACAAACCATTATCAACAGAAGCGTACATAAAAAATGCTATCACAAACCAACCATGTGGAATGAGGTTTGTGCACACTTCCCCTGTCGGATAAGCCCTCAACATAGCGACAGTACTGTTTACTCACGTCGCATTCATCTGTGTTGGCGGGGACTAACGCAGCTAGTACGTCTGAACGGAACCAAAAAGATAAAGAGTCTTCCGGTGAGAGATAATGACAAAAAAGAGACGCACGCACAAAATCCCTTAGTCGCGTTGCCGCTTGCGTGGCCCTCGCTCTGACGTTGGGTTGGCCAACACAACCTTCAGTCTGCTGTCGCCAAGCTGCTTATGGTCCAGATCTCGGATGGCAGAGTCAGCCGAGCCAGGATTGTCGTACTTGGCGTAGCCAAAGGTCTTGCTCCCTCCCTGGGGCTGGACGTACTGCAGCCCAGGGTATCGTCGGAAGAGGCTGATGAGGTTGTCCTCTGTGATGGCGCACCCGGCGGACAACACGTAGAACAGGCGGCTGGACGCAGGGTAGTCAGGATCAACACCATCAGGGGGGCGCCGTGGCACGTCGCCGTTCAGCTCCACCTCACCACCACCGAACGACGGCATACCCCGAGAGGGCGCAAACGATGGCATAGGCCGGCGGGGCGGAGGCATCCTACTCACGTCCCGCACATCATACATCTCGCGTACATCCCGGGGCGCTGGTGGTGGTGCTCCCCCTGGAGCCCCTCTGTCCTCCGCATAGACCGCCTTCAACCGCAGGCCCTTCACTTCCATGTCGTTTAGCCTCCGCAGCGCCGCTGAGGCAGCCCCAATGGACGTGAACGTCGCGTAGGCGAATCCCTTCGGTATTCCGCCGGGAGTCATCTTCAAATCCAAGTAATCAAACCCTGGCAACTGCCCAACCACCGGCGACAGGTCCTCCGAGTAAATGCTTTTGCCAGTGACAAGGAACAGGCGGTTGTTTGGAGCCCCTTCCCCCTTGCCACCCTTGCCGCCCCCTGACGGGGGGTACCCATCTCCCTTGCCGCCCTTGCCGCCCCCTGACAGGGGGTACGCGTCATACCCGCCACTGTACCGCCGCTCAGCGTAGGCAGGGGCGGGCTCGTGGTAGGGCGCCCTGACTGGGGCACCAAACCCGGAGCCAGCGAAGCCCGCTGCCTTGGCCTCAGCAACAGTGATCGCTTTAATCTCTTCGGGGGGGTGATCCATCACGGTCTCCATGGCCACGGCAGCCTGACTCGCAAGCTGATACTTGGCAAATGCAATGGGCTTATTAGGGACCTTGCGGACATTGGTCAGCCCAGGGAAGGGTCGTAACGTCGCCTCAATCTGCTCCACTTGCACGTCCTTATGCAATAGTACAACAAACAGCCTGGACCGTGGGGGTTGGTCGTCTGGGTCTGTGGACTGTGATGTGAGCTTCGACTTGCCCTGCTCGTTTCGCGTCTCTGCAACATAAACCTTTGGCGTTGAGCCACAAATCTGCAAATGTGGGCCAGCTTCCTGCGCCAGCTCAGCAAACGACGTTTTAGCATACTTCACAAAGGCCATGGGCTTGGCACTAAGGATCTTGATGTACTCGATGATGCCGAATTCGGCGAACGCCCCATATACGTCGGTCTCCGTCATGGGTTCCTTACTCACCACCATGATCCGGGAGTTGGGGGGCTTGCAATCGGTGTCGTCCGTCTCTGGCGTAGAGGTGGCGACATACTTGTACACCAGGCCACCTTTGTGGGACGCCATGCTGAAAAGCTACACTTAAAGCAGGAACAAGGTGCGAAGTAGACCTTTGCTGCACATCTGCACTGCCAAGGGGTGTGTTTTGCAATACTAAAGCTTAACCTGTTCCCCAAACCCTCGGCTCAATGTCCGTCATGACAGAATTGGCAACACCTGCATGAATACTCCTCGCACACAGATTCTCCTGCGCCACCTCTGGGGAGGTACCACTGGACAGTTACCATTCGGCACACTGCCCAGTGGCAGCAGTGGTGGCACCGCTAACCGGACCCAGAGTCAAGTTTCGAGCGAATCCTTGCGGTGCGCTCACTTTGCTCTGCTTTTAGACGCTATTCTCCTATACCAACTCTCTTCCAACCCAGCTGCCCCAACCCAGCCTCTCGATAACCGATTTGCACAATATTAGTTTTTTGATGGCCTCATGGTTGTGGTTCAGTTTCCACATGTGGTGTGCCAGTCAAACAGTATGGCACCTACAAGTGAAGGCGAAGACATGGATATTAAGTCAATACAAAGAAAGAAAGAAATCCCGGGAGCCAAGCATGCCCTCCTACCCATCTGCTAGATGGTAAAAACATACAACAACACATTTGTATCCCCCCCCCCCCCCTTGTCTCGTAACCACCTGCGTACGACGGTATCCTAGCACCCCCCAGGGATTTTCCCCAAGTGACGGTACCCTCCCTGAACCATATGCAACGGACGCGCAAGACAAAACAAGATATGCAGACATCAGGGCATATGAACCACAAAATGAGCCAGAAATTGCCTGTTGGGATGCATGTTCAGCTCCACTGAGAGACAGGCTCTGTGTGCCACTTTTTCTGGCGGGAGTATTGATTTTGAAGAGCTGTACGTGCTCAACAGTGGCCACAGGAACGGGCTCTCCAGCTGCAGGCTTGGCTGCAGGCTTGGATGCCACCTGGGCAGCAGGTTTGGCTGCACTCTTGGCTGAGGGTTTTGCACAAGGTTTGCCAGCTTTGGGACCAGGCTTGGCAGCAGGTTTGGCATGGGGCTCCAGCCCCAGTGGCAAGCAGTATGCCTCGAGAACATTGCGCGTGAAATACAATTTTCCGTTGGCAAAAGCATTTGCCAGTCCCCATACACCACCCCCACCCTTTGCCTACACAATCTCAGTGTTCGATGCACTGTCACCGTCTTCTTCAACACCACTTGGAACACCACTTTCAATGATAGTCAGCGATGAAACATGAGAATCTGTGGCATCCTGTGAGGCATTAGACGCTGACCCTGACCCTGAGGTACCTCTCCCATCACTAGCACCTTCCAATGAACCCTCAGAAAATGCCCGAGAGGGTGACGGAGGATTGGAGGGAGGGTTGGATGGATCTGCATCAGAATCAAAAGAATCAGAGGAGGCATCTCCAAAATATCCTATGCCCAACAACTTGGCAAATGGCAAGCTGCTAGGGAAATAGGCACTGCCTTGATGGCCTCCTCTGAAATCAGTTCCCATGCGTCCCTGACTCACCGCCATGCCGGGAACTTCCAATGCGGCGGGTGGTTACCCATTGCCAGTGGCGGAAAGCCAGTCACCAATTTTGCGGCTGATGGGGCTTCAACTGGTCCAAACGGCTGCCCAATTTCTTGGCCAAAGCCGAGCATCTGTTCTTGGTCATGATGACACGCTTGACCCTCCGTGCTACAATCCATGCCTGAGGCTTTCGTTCCAACTCGTAGTACCTTGTCTTTTTGCCTCAATGTGACAGCACGTGTGCAAAGCGCACGGGGTTGAAGGGGCTCATCGCACGAATGAAAAAGTCATCGACCTACCGGGACGCAACGTTTTTTTTTACAAAATCCCTTCTTGACCAACTCCCTCTAATTGTGGACAAATCTTCCTCCATTTGTCCAAGGACTTGGGGGTACAGGTAGGTAGGGTCGGTAGGTAGGTGTCTTCGGGAGCTCGGGATGCCTCCTTTGACAATGCAGGAAGAAGGTCTTACCATGGGGACGCCCTGTCCCTCCCACTGCCCTATGTTAGGTGCCTCTTAAGCGGCTCCGCAGGTGTTTGGGAAGGCAGTGTCGCGGCCACCCAGTCCAGGTGTCCCGGGTGAGAGGGTGTCCCCAAATGTTCCCGCTGCTTGGCAGGCGACCCCCTCCTAGGCTGTGTACCGGCTCGCCTGTCATCGGTTGCTTCCATGGCTCCGGGTGACGTTTGCCATGGTCCCCGGTGCGGCCTGGCCGGGCTCGGACCAGTGGCCTTGGGGTACCGCCCCTGCCGCTGGTCCGGCGGGTCAGCTGGGTCGCCCCAGTGTGTCCGACCCGTGGGGTGTGGCTTTTTGTATCCTGTGCTCTGGCCTCCCTTGGGGCGCATGTGTGTGCGGTGTCCATAGCTCCTTGGCGCTCGTTCACCGTTGCTGTGTTGTTTGGTGGTGTGCGTGCCTTGTGCGTTGTGTGTGCGGTGTCCATGGCTCCATGGCGCTCGTTCACCGCTTGTGCTGTGTTGGTGGGTGGCGTGTGTGCCTTGTGCGTTGTGTGCGCGGCGTCCGTGGCTCCTTGGCGCTCGTTCACCGGTGTGCGCGCTTTATGCGTTGTGTGTGTGGTGTCCATGGCTCCTTGGCGCTCGTTCACCGGTGTGTGCGCTTTGTGTGTTGTGTGCGCGGTGTCCATGGCTCCTGGGCGCTTGCTCACCGGTGTGCGCGCTGTGTGCGTTGTGTGTGTGGTGCCCGTGGCTCCTTGGGCTTGCTCTTTTTTTTGTTTGAAAAAGAGGAAAAAGAGTGCACGAACACAACAGGCATAGGCACGGGCTCCGTGCAGCAGTGCAGTGTGCTTCTCTGTGGTTTGTTGTGGCGGCCGCACCCCAGGGGTGCGGCACGCGTGTTGTATTGTACATGGGTGTGGTCTGGGTCAGTGCTAGGGCAGCGGTTTTGGGTCTGGGTTAGGCTTCGGGTGGTGGCCGCCGGCGCGGTTAGTGGGTCAGCCGGTGGGTTCGATGGTGCCGGGCGTGGCTCTTGGTGGTCTATCTTTCGTGGCGGGTTGGGTTAGGATTTGGGTGGTGTTGTTGGGTGCGGTTAGTGGGTCAGCCGGTCGGTACGCTGGTGTTGGGTCCGGTTCTTGGCGGCCTACTTTTCTTCGTGGGGCCTAGTTAGGTTCATGGTGGCGGCTTCGGGCGTGGTCACTGGGTTAGCTGCTGGGCTTGGCGGTGTCGGGTGCGGGTTTTGGCGGACGGTGCTTGCCATTGGGTTGGGTTCGGGCTTTGGGTGGTTCGGCCGGTGGGGTCGATGGTGGGGGGTGCGGCTCCTGGTGGCTGGCTTCGGGCTGGGTCACCGGGTCGGTTGCTGGGCTCAGCGGTGTTGGGTGCGGGTCGCGGCGGACGGTGTTGCTCGCTGGGCGTGGACTATGGGTCAGTTGCTAGGCTTGACGGCGCTGGGTGCGGAGGTTTGCGGTTGGAGCATCGTGCTAGGCGTGGGTCGGGATTTGGGCAGTGGTGTCGGGTGTGGTCGGTGGGTGTGCTGGGGCCATTGGCGTCGGGTGTGGCCCTGGGTGGCTGGTGGACGGCGCCGGGCTGGGGCCGGGATCCCGGCGGCGGTGTGGGGTGCGGCCGGTGGGTTCAATGCCGAGCGGGGCGGCGCAGCGTGTGGTTGTTGGTGGCTTATGTGTCCCGGTGTGGAGGGGGTGTGGTGTGCCTGAGGGGGGTGTGCGGTTGTTCTCGGTGTTGGCGGTGCTGGTCGGGTTTGGGTGTGTGCATCGGGCGGTGTGGTGTGCGGGCGTCATGGTGTCACCTAGTGGTGGCCCCCGGAGTGTCTTTCGGGGGGGGGGGGGGTGCTGTTGGCTACGGCACTTGGTTCGCGGTTGGTTCGCGCGTGCAGCTCCTGGCAGTGTTGGTAGCTCGGGGCTGCGGTGCCGGCAGCGGGCTTGGTGTGGATGGCGGGTGACGGCGGGTGGTGCTAGTGTGGCTTGTGTGTGGCCTGGGTTGGGCCCAGCTGGTGCGGGGTGCAGGGTCAGGTGGGGGCGTCGTCGGCTTGGTGGCTGGGCGCGTCGTGTTGTGTGGCGTGTGGGGTGCTTGGGGTGCCATGGGGTGGGGTGGTGCTGACGGCCCCTGTGTCCGTGCGCCGACGCTTGTGGGGTGGCGAGGGGGTGGTGCGTGGCTGGGGGGTGATGGCATGTTGGGGCGGGCTTGGGGTGATGTCCCAGATGTCCCAGAGGCGTGTGTCCCCCCCATTCCGCCTTCTGGAGGGCCTCCCGCAGGCGCCTGAGGACGTGTGGGTGGTCTTGGGGTGCGGGGAGCTGGTGGGGGTGTACCCCTTGGGGGCGCAGCGCATTGGCCAGCATGGTTTCCCATGCGTCCTGCGGCATCCATCCCCTCGACAGCCGGAGTTTGCTGTTCTCCGATGTGTCCCTGCGAGGCCGGCTCACCTCGAAGGAATTTCCCGCGGGGGCCCATTTCCGCGGCTCCCACAGCTATGTGTGGGTCCAGCGCTACCACCACGGCCCTGGGGTGGGTCCCAGGTCGTGGGCGTGGGCGTAGGCATGGGTGTGGGTGTGGGCGTGGGCGCGTGCTGTTGGGTCGGGGGGCTGGGTGGCGGCGGGTGGTCTGGGGGAGTACGAGTCCTCATAGGCCTGTGTCCTGGGCGTGCGTGGGGAGCGGGCGTGGCCCGGGGACCACGCGGACTCCGCCTCAGGGTTGGGGCGGGGTCTGCGGCTGTGGCGGTGGTGGGGCATCTGCGGGACGTGGGCAGACATGCGGGGCTGGTATGGGGGCGAGGGTACTGCTGGTTGCTGCTGTTGCTGCCCCGGCACAGGTACGGGCGGGGGTGGCGGTTGGCGGACACGGGGCGTGGGCTTCGGGCGGCGTGGGGGCGAGGTGCGCCGTGCTTCTGCTGCGGCCCGCTCTGCCATGAAGGTGGCGGCGGCGGTGTCGGTGATGGCGGGGAGTCGCACTGGCCGTTTCTGTTGCCGGGCCTGTTGAGGCTGTGGTAGCGGTTGGAGGTCGCAGAGGACGTCTGCGGGGGGCTTGGGCCGGGGCTTCAGCTTGGCGGCGGGTTGGGCCTGTGGCTTGGTGGTGGGCTTGGGCTTTGGGTTGGCGGTGGGTTTGGGCTTTGGCTTGGCAGCGAGCTTGGGCTTTGGCTGGGCAGTTTTCTACCCCGCACCACAAGTGCATCGTCCATCATCGTGATGGAGCACAGCCGTTTCAGGGAGCTGGGTTCACCACGGAGCTACATAGTGTCTATCCCATTGGCGGGAGGGGGTGATGGGCAGAACAGCATCCCACTTCAACTGCACCTTCTTCCTCTCGTGCATTCTATCTAACCAGTTGGCAGTTGAGGGAGCTGGGTTGGGTCATGGGGTTGTTGGCACACGGTGGACGGACATCTGTGCTATAGGGGCACCCCACCCATGCGTCACCACTGTGCTAGAGTGTTCATATGTGATGGACTAGTAGTCAACACCATGCTCCGAGGGCCCAGAATCTTGACAGGCAAAATACCGCCCCCGGAACGTTGAATTCCCAATAGCACCAAGTGAGTACATGTCAATATGATGCACATTGGTGGCTGTTTTCTGCCTTATATAGGGTACAATGGATTGCCTTAAATGCAAGAAATCTGAACTACATAGCAATGCACCAATAACACCACCTTGTCCAGCCAGCAAACGCACAAGAGGAGCTCAATCTAACCTTCTTAGTAAATTTGCAAAATGGAGAGTCGCATCACCGGGAGCATCATGACGTGCACTATGTGAGCTATGAATTAATCAATGCCTTCCACCTTGGTCTTGCCAGGGATCCAGTGTATCATATGAATCCCATGCCCGCTTTCCAAGACTGGTCTTGAGTACTCTGCTTAGCACAAGCGTGAGTCAGTCCAAAAAAAAAACATATGCAGCTTTTAGTGTGTCTTAAGCATAGTGCAGGTGCCGTCCAACTATTTGGCCGCTCGGGCACACAAAGTAGTAGTGTCATTTGTGGGACGAAATAGTAATTCACTCTCCCGCTACAGCTTTGATTGGTTCTCACTGACCAACCATATGTCCCCGATAGCTGCACAAGGTGATCAATATTATCAAACCTTGAACCAGCTTTGGCCACCACCGAGTTCGTCTCCTCGCCCGATCTATCCGCCAGGGCGGCAGCATTACACCTCTAGTACACCGGATATTTGTTCCAGAGAAAGGGCACGCCTTAAGAATGTGGTACCCTCGACAATGTTGACCCCCATAAGGTGAATGGGGTTTGTACATTTCACATCTACTATTTAGAGTACATTGTCTAGTACAGCACATGCTGTCACGCCAAAAAAGAAATTGGTCAGGATATTGTGTGGTACGCACAGCTGTAAATTGTGCCATATAGCCCAAGGGGGCAGAAGATGACAAAACGGAGTCGGGAAAATTGAATACCTTAACTTGCGGGACTATTCGGAAGACTGGGAGTAAAAGGTTCTGTAAAATGTCTATCTATGCAAGTACAGGGCGCTTGCTTTGGTGGTAGAGCAATTGGCATTAGCTTTGCACATGCCACTTCAAGTCCCATTAGGGCGCTCCTCCACTACCCCTCCAGGTACCGGCAAGCGAAGGAGGAGTGAGAGGGGCGCACTGCTGCAACAGGGGCTGCTTGACTTTTTCGATTCAAGTCAGACTGTGGGCAAATTAGTGCAAATTGATACTAAGCCAAAAAGACGAGACGCACAACCCAGCGACCCGTGGTATCGGTGGAGAGGCACACTGCTATAGCGGTTGGTGGTGGGGGCCATCGCCACATATCAGCCTCGATGAAAACCACTCAACTACAGATGATTCCATACGTAGCCACGTCACAGCATGCCTACACCGTATTGTCAATCTATAGAATCTGAAGATCAAACACGCCGTCAGCCATTTTCTCCATGAGCTAGGTGCTCTTGCGTGGTCTGCGCTTGCGGGGGTGCTTGAAGGGGGGAGCAAGGCACCTTCTTGGTGGGGGGGGGGGGGGTAGCATACAAACATTGGCGGGTAGTGGGAGAGGGGGGGGGGGGTTGGCACCATCCCACCCACATTTCATGGATAGGGCGCCCATCAAATGATTGTAGACTGACGACATCATGGCCACTGTTCAAGGATAGATGCGCGCGGTATTCATGAGTCGGGTAGTGAGCTAGACCTTGGACTGAATCAAAACATGCCATGTTTCCGCCACCCGTAACAACTTGAGGCATCGGGGGAATGTTTGCCCGGCGCGCAGCTGGCGCCTGCCGAGCGCGCTACCTTTGTATTAAGGATCTTATCTCTGGCCCCAAGTTTATCCTCACCTCGGGAAGTCCCCCAAGTAGACCGCACTAGACCGCAAACCTTCCCGCTTCTTGGGCTTGTACAATACCTGCTCCCACAAGGTTTTGTCTTGTGGGATTTGGCTTAAGCTGGCGGCACTTGGGTTTGTGGCACCACACTGGAACCAATTTGCTGGTGTATGTCTGTGCTCAAATGCCCCCCCGCGGGGGGGCATGGGCATTTGCAAGTGCTGCTTCCGCCCCTTGGCGTCCATCTCCACATAAAGCCACTCTCAAGATAGGGAAGTCTAGGGGTGCTCACCACCGCGGATGCAGAAAAATGCAGCACGGGGCCGGGCTTCCGGATCCCCAAGTGCTACCCATCAGTGGTGCGCAGCAGGTCCAGGCGTTGTAACATTTGTTTCAGGGGTTTGTGGGCGGGGGGGAGGGGGGTTCAAACTCCACTAGTGTTCGTGTGTATAGTACCGTACCCTCGCAAGGGCACAATGTCAATCGGTGGGCGGCAACGTTCTACGCCTCAAAGCGGCTCCATCTCCCGGCACTCAAAATGAACTCCAAAGGGTCCCACCATGCGCTCAACCACCCTCACTGGATTGGTCGCGGTCCGGCAGACTTTTACGTTTTAGCCCTCCTCTGCCCTAGTAAGTTGGATCTGGTGGTCAGCTGGATACCTGGTTGTGGCATATCATCACATCATCACGTCAACAGGTAAATGACCCTGGGGAACAAAAGGCTACTGCTACAATCACAACCCTTTTCCCCCACACACCCATAACCCCTGTGGACCCCGCTCTGTTTGTGTCCAATCTGTCCCTTATGCCCCTGACTTCTTTGATTCATCACAATCCTCTGGCATTGCCTACAGGCCCAACTCCGTCATAACCTCATCTTGCCCAGCTCTAACTTTTGCCACCCATTCGCATGGAGGTGTGGTGGCCAGGCGCATTTTGAAATAATGTGGACAACCTATAATTAACGCTGTGAGGCAGTCCAAAATGCAACGCACAAGACTACTTGTATAGCGTCACGGTGGTAGAAAAACATGCTGCCTGCAGACAAGCGACTCCGGAGCCGCCTTGCTCCCTTCTGGCACGGAAGCCATGAAAGTGTCAGCACCAGCCCAAATAATTGCCGGCGGGTGGTCCCAAGGATTGACTTTGGGTGGACTTGTGACAACAGGGGTCGCAAGATCAAATCCCCGGGGAGAGGGGGGCCGGGCTGGTATCCTGGGGTCCCAGGATATGATGGGCGCTCTCGTCCCTCCCTGTATGAATTTGGACCATGAGCAGTGGCATGAGAGGCAAGTTTCCTGCCAAACTGGCACCACATGATGCATCGGGAATCTGTGGCATTTTCTTCGCAAAGGCACCTGCCAAGTATGCCATTATTCAGGAAAGAGACAGTGGGGAATGGAGGCAAAAGGAAAAAAACAGCCGCCAACGGGACAAAGGTGTACTTTCAGGGGGTGACACACTTCTCCAACTTTAGAATATGGCGGCAAAATAACGTCAAAATGACGTCTTAATGACTACGGGAAAATAATTGCAAAACAACATCAATCAGTAACTTGAAGCCTTGTTCGCACTGCAGTGTTGTCCTTTGGAAAATAGGAGAATGCCACACAATCGTATTAAGCCCCGCTCCACCTTGCTCCAACCCAGGTGAGGGAACACACAGGTTCAACAAAGGTCCCAAGCGTAGACAATGACATGCCTCCACACGACAAGCAGCTAGATTGCCTCAGGTTCCACGTTGAAAGTGGAGGCATCGCCGTTCTCAACCCACCTGTGCAGACTGAGGTTGCACCCCAAAGCAGAGTGTTGGTGTGAGTAGCAACAACACTTCCATGCATGACCAGGGAAAGCTGGTGACCATACATTTGGTCATGTTCAGGCAGCGACTGACGGCAACAGCCGATGGCAGTTGGACGGTAACCGAAGGCAGCTGGACGGTAAGGTTGGGAAGTTGGAGAGCAATCAACTGTCGCTAAGCACTTGTTTTGGGCGCTCCCTAAGGGTGCTCCTTCGCGCGAAAAGGAAGACAGAAACAGGGTGATACAGTGGCTCTTTCCTAAGACAGTGGGCGCACATCTGTGACATCTGATATTAGCAACCGCAAAAAAAATGCAGTCAACAAAACAACAGCCAAATGGTGTCGCCATGTTTAGCCAAAGCCTGCCATCATCGCTCAGTATCGGGCTGACAACAATGTCTTGCAGATCCACAAGTGCGGGATGTGGAAGGAAGCAACAAATTGCCGGGAACGGTTGACAGGCAGGCAAAGAAGTCAATGCTGACGGAAGTAATATGAAGAGGACAGGGGTGGGGGGTGGGGAGTCAAAAATTTTTTCGGGGTTTGGGGGCATATTTGAATTCCCCGTTTCATTTTGAATACACACAAGTGGGGTAAAACCTTCTTTTCGCATTCACCACATATGAAAAATTAGCAGAGTATTGCGGCAGACGCACAACTGGACCAGCAAAGGCACCCCAACAAGCAGTAGAAGACACATGGCAACAACTGCAACTTGCAACTTGATGCACTTTCCATCCCATTGTTCACATGCAATTGTTCTAGCGGCATTCCATCCTTCCACCTGCAAAAATACATTTATGCATGCATATTTGTGCATGAATAACTTAATGAGGCTAGGTGATAAAAGAGCAAATGGCATACGGCTGCACTTGGATTTAGGATAACCAGATTCCCTACTGTGGGTTCGCTTCTCTTCGATATTGCCTACTCCGTTGCATGAATGTCTTAGCCCGTGCCTCAACATGGTAACTAGGCTCCCTTGGGGCAGGTTTGGGACAGGGCGGAGCTTCCTCATGCACACCAAACCACCTACCCCCTCCCCACCTTGTCTAAGCTACGCAAAAATACAGACGTAATACGGTCCCTACGCCTACTGTAGCTTGACAAGGCCCTAGCTAGCTTGCGCACGACACATACGACGACTACCGGCATGGTGAGCTAATGCAAGAAAGGGGAAGATAATGCACAAATATCCCCAAAAGCAGAGCTCTGTGGGTTCAAGTGGGCAAACAATCATAAGAAATGTGTCCATGACTCCATGTAATTGGCAGATTTGTCACCAAAACGATGTCTTATGTGGCTGCACTACATTTTGTACCGAATTTAATTAGGTACGGAATTAATACGGTCCCTACACCCGCTGTAGCTTAGACAAGGCCGTAGCTTAGAAAGGGGGGGGGGGGTACAAGGCTCCACGTCGGCAGGGAGTAACCAAAGTGGCTACATGACCCTTACCTTCTTCGGGTCCTTAAAGCACGGAGGAATCAAAATGGCTCCAAGAACCCGACCTTCCTGTGGTCTTCAAAGCGGGGAGGAATCAACATGGCTACATAACCCCTTCCTTTTGCGTGGTCCCCAAAGCGGGAAAGAATCACATTGGCTAAATATTCCTTGCCTTCTCAGGGACCCATGGTAAGGGAAAACTATACAGCTCCACAACCCCGGGCCAAGGGGCCTCCATAGTGGAGAGAATTGAAATGTCACCTCACAATTGAGCATGTTGCATAGGGAAACATTACCCCCCCCCCCCCCATGTCGTTCCCCACCCCACGGAAGACGGTCCCCCGCCACCCCCTGGGATGGTCACCACCCCCACCACCCCCTTGGGGACCGTAGTACCGCCGTACACGCACACTGTGGGGCACAGAAATTACGGCAGAAGACGAAATAACACAGCATAAAAAAAGTTGGTGTGCAGAGCTTGTCACGGTGACAAATGAAAGCAAGTAATGCAACAATATGAAAATCATGCGCGCGCTCAATGGGCTGCCAATGTAATGAAATTTACTCCTTGACTCGCTAGGTGTAGAATTTCTTCGTCCTGCTCCATTTGACCTTGAATTCCTGAACATGCTCACCACTTTCCACAGGAGTGCTTTGGACAGCACCCTTGGGCGGTGGCTTGGCCCTTTTGGGGTTCACCAAGTGACGGTCCCCCACCCCCCCCTGGGGAAGGACAAGGGGCGGGGAAGGACAAGGGGGGGGCTTCAATTGGTCAGGTGTGGACCCGCCACTTAGCTCCAGCCGCGCCTACCTCACGGCCTTCCTTGCCAACTCAGTTCCATGGTAGGTGAAACCAATTTTCC
Source organism: Eutreptiella sp. 'Long Island Sound 2002' (assembly GCA_964036045.1). Classification (NCBI taxonomy): domain Eukaryota; phylum Euglenozoa; class Euglenophyceae; order Eutreptiales; family Eutreptiaceae; genus Eutreptiella; species Eutreptiella sp. 'Long Island Sound 2002'. Next base: position 46,218,593 of record OZ038396.1, read on the forward strand.
AACCCTTTAACCACAGGCTGAACAAATTTTTGGGCCCTGACATTGTTGGTGCCAAATTGGCTGTTCCCTATTGCCGCCAATTGCTTGGGGGATTCGGGGGGTGTGGGGGTTGGGGTCTAGCCCGACACGTAACCGCCCTGCATGGGGACACATGTCGATGTTTTGTCTTCTGCTTGCAAACAGGTCCCTGTGTAACTGTGTAACAGATTTTGGCAAGGTCAATCTACAAGCGTCACTGAGAGTTTAGTTCCCCAACTTCATGGGCAGAGCTGTCCAGCAAGAGACAAACTGACAGCTGATGAGTCGTTTTCATTGGAGGATGAGGAGTGTTCCGCCACCACAGCCTTTGCTTCTGCCCTGGGGATCCTCTGTGTGTTTGCCTCTTGGAGTTGGGCCAAGATCTGCTCATGCGTTCAACAAGGGGCCAAAGGCATTGATGGACAGTAGGCTTTGGCTGGCTGTGGTTGTGGCAAGGGCTCCTTCTGATTTCAGTTTGGCAGTTGCCATCACTGTCTCCAGGACAGAATCATATACACTGGCCGATGGGCCAAACATTCATCAGCAGAAAAAAACTGTTTTTGTTGGCATGTGCGCCTCCTCAAAGCCAAGGTGCACAGGAAAAGCTGTATTTCAAAAAGCAACAAGCGGCAAAAACAAACAAACAAAGGAGCACAATCGTTTTTTGTGGTGAAAAACGGTTTCTGATTTCGAATTGGGGTGACAAAGAAGAGACAAAGGTGTTGCACCTGAGGAAAAGACCAAGGGGCAAAAAGAGGAAAGAACACAACAACAAAGGAATGCAACAGACTTTTTGGAGACTGAAACAAATATCTCTTGGACCCCGAAATTGCTGTTTCACTGCTTCATTTTTCATGCTATGTTTTCTTCAGAAATGCAACAACTATTTCAGCAGGAAAATTCCTTTCTTTTTCCGAATGCCCTGAGTGGGGACTGCACAATGGAGGGGGGAGAGGGGGGGGGGGGATTCCAAATCCTGATTGCCAATATCAAGCAGTTGAATGTCAAGTCACAAACATACGTGACAATGTGATGAATGAACAACATTCAATTGCGCCTCATATGGAGCACAAGCGGGACTATTCATGAAGACGTTCTGACAGCGGGTCGACACACATTGGTCTTCTACGTAGGAGACAATATCAACTACAATGCGGACGTTCGTGTCAGTGCTGCTTTCCAAGTTGTCCCAAGGTGTTCATATCCTGCAGAAACCTGAAGGTGCAGCATGTTTCTCTCCTGTTTCTCCGGTTTGGTGGTGATGACGTGAAGCGGGTTGTTATGAATGAGCGGCCAGGCCCTGTGTCACTGTCTTACTGCCCAGCCATTGGGCTGTTGTAACTGTAGGTGGACCGTGCGGTGCGTCGGTTGGCACTGTTTGCGTTCCATAATGTTGATCTCATTGTCGAAGTCAAGGCCAAGCGTGTTGCCACTCATGTACTTGGCCCCAAACACGGCAGGAGCCATGATCAGGGGCCTTTTGGATGCGGGACAGCGGCTCCCAATCATATGGCAGCACCCATGACATAGCTAAAATGTTGCAGCACAGCACAGACGCCGTTTTCACACCTCGTGCATTGCATATGCATTGTGGATGACCGGCAGGGTGGTGTCTTCCTGATTTGTCCAAAAAAAAAAAGAATGCACTTCTCCGGTTGCACTGTTGAGATGGTTGTTCACTTCTGTTCCCAGATTGTCAATTCATGCTGTTGTCTTGCATGAGTTACAGGTGAATGCCCACGTCTCGCAGGTTCCGGTCTGTTGGGCCTTGCAGGGATGGATATGAGGAGCCCCCCCCCCCCCCCCCCGTCCCCTCGGCCCCTGATGATGAAATGATGATTACAAAATTCAGTCTGGTTGGCACAGCCCATGGTAACATGGGCAGCACTCCCTCTGAGTAACAAAGCATTGCACAGGGTTTGAACATGCAGCCAAGAGTAATGGAAAACGAACTGTTACTGAGTTTTGATGACACATTTAGCCCAAATTCGACGACTTTCAGCCTCATCATTGTCAGGCTGTAATCAAACAATTCATTCAGCAACACCACGTGTGACATGCAGCTCACACCAGTAAAGAGGCTGGTAAAAATTGGGGAGTTTGTAATTGTCACTCATCGTCTTGGTCCCCTCAGAGGAGCCCGCCCACCCCCTCACCCCTGCACTTCCCGACCAAAATAAATGCGTCACTATTATATCCATCCCTGGAGTTTTGTGCTGACAGATTGTGCAACCTGCCTCCAGAAGAGACAGGGTGGCCGAGGCCTGTGCTTGAAGAACAGGGAGACTAAAAGGGGTCTCAGGCACGGTGGCAAAAGCTGTGACTGACGAATGGAAGAGCAGTTGGCACCAAAATTGGGCGGTCACAAAACAGTTGGATAGCAGTTGAGGACGAACAGTCGCTGCTGGGGCGGCACGGGTCTCAATCCTGAAATCGAGGGGGGGCAGGTCATGGCCCTCTTCAGGCACAGCCACCCCAGCCCCCACGCCTGCACTATTGCATACTTGGCCACCTGATCCTAGCAGTGCTCCTACCCTGAAACTAGGCATGTGGGACGTTGCCTGTCCACAGACAGTGGGGGAAGGCATTAGGCCAAGTTGTTGCACTGTGTGCGCACTGCGTGCATACTGCGCACGCAGAGGCCGGGATACTCACCCAAGAATACCTGTCACCTGACTGGTTGCACAGCGAAGCAGCAAAGCCCACATGAGAACGACGAAACTGCCTTCAACTTGGTACTCCACTGTCCCTATGAACAAACCACTCAGCCTTGTAAAGTCCGCTTGCTTCGAGTGTTTCGGTGCCCGTGGCTTCGCTCTTGGAGGCGGCGATGAGGTGTCCCTTGACTCGGAGTGCGGGGAATGCGTTGTCCGTGGTCTCTTGGGTGATGGGGACCGCGGATAGGGTGAAGGGGAGGGTGGTGGTGATTTTGAGCGTGGACGCGACACACTTGTTGATGGCCAGCGAGGTCAGTGATGTGGTGGGGATGAAGGCCGTACCACAAACTCCTCAAGGTCCGCGGGCTATGTATGGCTACATCACCCCTGCCTTCTCGGGGTCCCCATAGTGGGGAGAGTTCAATATGGGGGATGGAAAATGGGTAAAAATGGTTGACATTGGGCAATGAAGGGTGAGGATTCAATTGTGCCACATCCCAAATGCATAGGAAGCTAAAAAAAAAACCCAGTATGGAACCAAAAACTTGTCAAAAGGGGCCAAAAGTAGGGTCTGAGTATTGGCCGACATTCAAAACTTCGCACTGTGTGCGCACTGTGTGCATGGCATTCCCTTAGGGGGAGGTGAGAGTGACAGGTGTACCTGTGCTCATAGTTACTGCTTCAGCCCCTTGGTGTCTTCACACCAAGCGTTTCCCAAGATAGTGAAGTTTGGAGGGTGCTCAGCACCACTGATGTGGCAAACAAAACATAATGTGAGGTTCTGGATAACCACGTATCCCCCATAGGTGGTGCACAGCAGTTCAAAGCATTTTGGCTTTGAGAGGAAAAGCGAGGGTGGCTGGGCACCGTGATCTATGGTGGAGCCATCAGATCTGGGCGTAGGCTAGTTGATTTGGTGTGGGGAGGGTGGAGGAGGGAGGCTAATGGGTCTAGAGCTTCTGTGGTTCGAGGACTTTTTCTGCCACTGCTACACCCATGACCCGTCACTTTACCTCCCACATCACCACCTAGCGCAAACACATACTGCTGAGGCCACACCCATGGTGCTCAAGGGGCCAAGGCTGCTTGTTTTCTAGTTGTAGGTTGTGTGTGCCGTTTCTGGTACACATACCACTAAGGTCGCTCTTGCGGTGCTTAAGGGCAGTGTGCCTACAGTAGTAGTTGACCTTTCCAACCCCCCCACACCAAACGCCCCTCCTTTCTGCCCATCTTGCACTTTTCAGAAAGCGATGACGGACAGGTCACCAACACACGCACATGCCATTTAAGACCTTCAACGATTGCGCTCTGCCACCCTAAACATGTAGATGTTCACCCTCCCTCTGCAAATAATCACAGACACCCTTTCTGGTCAAGAGGCATCAGGCCAGGGCCTCCATTTTTGGAGGGTTTGGAGGGTTTCGCCCACCACCCCATCGTTGCCTCCTAGTGTGTGGGCGTGTGTGTGTGTGTGGGGGGGGGGGGGTATTGCCATTTTTACCAGGTCTCCCGGATTAGCCCGTATGGCCACTCTGGCGTCCTCGGGTCGGGTCACTCCTATCGAAGCAGGCCCACTGTACGGGCTCAGGGTGCGTCCCTGTGTTACCCCTCGACCAGTGTGATATGCACTTTGGACCAGAAACCTGGCTCGCTACCCCAGGACCACCCTGGAAGTGAGGGTGGTAGGGTGGTAGGGTGGTGTGTGTGTGTGTGTGTGTGTGTGTGTGTGTGTGTGTGTGTGTGTGTGTGTGTGTGTGTGTGACGCCCAATCATTTGAATTGACAACACAGTATTCGCTAACATACATCACCTCTATGACTCTGCTTGCACGCAGCAATGTTTGGCTTGATCTCGGTGTGTGGGGGGTGTTATGTGCTGTCCTGCTATCTCCTCCCTCCTTCCCATCCTGTCCCTTTGGAAAGGTCTGTCCCTTTGGAACCCGAAAGACACTGTAGCGGACACTCATTGTTCCACCAAGGCCTTGCAATGGGCTGACATGGATATTTTAGGTGTTTGGCCCACCACAACGCTACCATGCGAAGTAGGTATTTGTGTACTTTGGGTGTTTGTTCCACCACAGCTGTGCACTACCTACTACATTTTTCTGCGTGTGGAAGAAGGGCGCGTCCAACCACTTGCACTTGCACTTGCACTTGAAAGATATGAATTGTGCCCATTCGTCGGCAGCTTGTCTACTGTCACTTTTCTAAAGATGGAGGGAGGATGTTGCACAGGGGTTGGGGGCCTTGAATAGTGCGCGTGCACGCACGTATGTGTCAGCAACATGACACAGTGTCATATAGGGTGCACTGACCACGAGCACAAGCCCAGGGGCCAATATCGATGGCCCAAGAGATCCTCACAAGGGAAGGGCAGAGTCGGTTCATCATCATGGACAGTTAATGTTGAAAATATTGGATCCTCTCGTTGGGTTGTTGTGTGTTGTTGCTGCACACCCTTGGTTCTGTTCCTCTTGTGCTTTGCTGTTGTGCATGCACTGTTGCCGTGTGTTGTTGCAAGCAGTCTGTAGGTGTCTCCCCTGAACAGGATCCCCCCCCACCCCTGGTGCGGGGGGATATAATAGCAAGGTCATCCTTGGCATTGGTTTATACTCAATCAACAACTGTTTCGGGCGTTGTGTGGGCGCACAAACGAATATCTGCACTGGACCCCCCCCCTGGTCTGTTTGATCCCTGTTGTTGGTAGTAACAGTTGTTGCAGGCTGTTGCTGTATGTGAACATAACGTGCTTTTGGGTGATAGTCAACCTGCTTTACTGCACACATTGGGCATCATCAGAGCCTTTAGACTTTCTGGATAGCATTACTGAAATTTTGAAATTTGAATATGAGGTTTTGTAGCTTATGCAATTTGCGGGCCTGGAGTTGTTTGAGATTGAACTGCTGTACTCCAGAAGCCTGGCACCGTTGAGCCCTTTCTTCACGGTGTTGGTGAAATTGGCATTCAAGGATTTGCAGGTCTTCCCAGTAAAACTGGTTCGTTGCACAGTCTCAGCGACAGCAAGACTTACAGGACTCACGCTGCACATGTAAAGTCACAATTTAAGTCTGATGGTCCACCACCCACTTTGAACCCCCCTTTCCCATTCCATGGCGGTCCCCCGCGCTCTACGATGGAGACTGATGGAACGTCGGAAAAGTGGGTGATGGCTGCTGTGACCGCCGCAACAATGTCCCGGACCATCTTCGATCACAGCTGCCCATCACCTAATCCGAAGCTTATGTTGTGAAGAGTGTGCACTGCACTCGTTTTGGCATAATTCGTTTGTTAATGAATTTGTTGAGTGCCGGGGAACGCTCACATGGCCAGCTGCAAAACCGGGCCCGTCGGATCCAGCTTCTTTGTTTCGTGCATACGCTCGTGTGGCGCTCCAGTTGGTTGTCTGCCATGCTGATTGTTGCAGTATTAATTGTTTTAGTGGAGTCGGGGGCGGAGGGGGGCACACACAAAAAAAAAACCCTGTCAAAACTACCCAAAAGGGGTCCCCTCAGGGCTGCTACACTTCACAGTCTCGCTGCTAAATTTTGGCAGCCGCGTTGCACATGTCACGTCATGTTGCACAAGTCAAGTCACGTTGCACAAGTAAAGTCAGGTTACATGAATGATGTCACAGAGCAAGTCTGTTCAGGGTCTCTGCCGTACTGAGCACGGTCGTAGTGGAGTGCACCGTAGGGTTATTCGACGAAAACCTCGGTTGTGGTGCAAGGGTCACGTTGGCAGTAGGTGAAACCACATCTATGATACACACGCAGTTCAACCCGAGGAGAGTGCCACGACAGGCAGCGAATCTTAAAAACCACCAACACATACTTCAATATGTACGGACACGAGGAAATGACCAGGAACAAACGCACACACTTCGTGACGAAAAGAGCGAACCAACACACACACACACACACACACAGAAACACGCACACGGACACACAGTCGCCCGTTCACTAACTGAAGGAGCACAGCTAAGGAGCTGCTAATATTCCCGTTGCCGCTTGCGTGGCCCTCGCTCTGACGTTGGGTTGGCCAACACAACCTTCAGTCTGCTGTCGCCAAGCTGCTTATGGTCCAGATCTCGGATGGCAGAGTCAGCCGAGCCAGGATTGTCGTACTTGGCGTAGCCAAAGGTCTTGCTCCCTCCCTGGGGCTGGACGTACTGCAGCCCAGGGTATCGTCGGAAGAGGCTGATGAGGTTGTCCTCTGTGATGGCGCACCCGGCGGACAACACGTAGAACAGGCGGCTGGACGCAGGGTAATCAGGATCAACACCATCAGGGGGGCGCCGTGGCACGTCGCCGTTCAGCTCCACCTCACCACCACCGAACGACGGCATACCCCGAGAGGGCGCAAACGATGGCATAGGCCGGCGGGGCGGAGGCATCCTACTCACGTCCCGCACATCATACATCTCGCGTACATCCCGGGGCGCTGGTGGTGGTGCTCCCCCTGGAGCCCCTCTGTCCTCCGCATAGACCGCCTTCAACCGCAGGCCCTTCACTTCCATGTCGTTTAGCCTCCGCAGCGCCGCTGAGGCAGCCCCAATGGACATGAACGTCGCGTAGGCGAATCCCTTCGGTATTCCGCCGGGAGTCAGCTTCAAATCCAAGTAATCAAACCCTGGCAACTGCCCAACCACCGGCGACAGGTCCTCCGAGTAAATGCTTTTGCCAGTGACAAGGAACAGGCGGTTGTTTGGAGCCCCTTCCCCCTTGCCACCCTTGCCGCCCCCTGACGGGGGGTACCCATCTCCCTTGCCGCCCTTGCCGCCCCCTGACAGGGGGTACGCGTCATACCCGCCACTGTACCGCCGCTCAGCGTAGGCAGGGGCGGGCTCGTGGTAGGGCGCCCTGACTGGGGCACCAAACCCGGAGCCAGCGAAGCCCGCTGCCTTGGCCTCAGCAACAGTGATCGCTTTAATCTCTTCGGGGGGGTGATCCATCACGGTCTCCATGGCCACGGCAGCCTGACTCGCAAGCTGATACTTGGCAAATGCAATGGGCTTATTAGGGACCTTGCGGACATTGGTCAGCCCAGGGAAGGGTCGTAACGTCGCCTCAATCTGCTCCACTTGCACGTCCTTATGCAATAGTACAACAAACAGCCTGGACCGTGGGGGTTGGTCGTCTGGGTCTGTGGACTGTGATGTGAGCTTCGACTTGCCCTGCTCGTTTCGCGTCTCTGCAACATAAACCTTTGGCGTTGAGCCACAAATCTGCAAATGTGGGCCAGCTTCCTGCGCCAGCTCAGCAAACGACGTTTTAGCATACTTCACAAAGGCCATGGGCTTGGCACTAAGGATCTTGATGTACTCGATGATGCCGAATTCGGCGAACGCCCCATATACGTCGGTCTCCGTCATGGGTTCCTTACTCACCACCATGATCCGGGAGTTGGGGGGCTTGCAATCGGTGTCGTCCGTCTCTGGCGTAGAGGTGGCGACATACTTGTACACCAGGCCACCTTTGTGGGACGTCATGCTGAAAAGCTACACTTAAAGCAAGAACAACGTTCGAACGGAAGGAAACTGCAATGGGGCCGTTTCTCATGGTGTTTTCCCGCTCACCCACTGCTCGTTCCCTTTATCCTGTTGTCACTCTTCTTTCTGGGCCATACCCTCCTTGGGAGTCTAACCGTTAGGATGGATTTCTTCCAAGCAATCCTGTGTCCTGTGCTACAGACCAATAATCACTGGTGGCCAATACTCCTGAACCCCCAAACCTTACCGCACCTGATTGTTATCTGTAGCCACCAACTGCCTTGGACACCGCACCGCTATTTGACTTCTGCATGCAGGTTTGCGCTTGCTGGGTATAACCTGTAGTCCTCGTGGACGGAGCTGAACGAACGTTCATAAATACCCACCAGACATGTGTTTAAAAGCCAACAACAAAGAGAAGCTACAATGGGTGACACTATTCTGTAGTGATCCATACTGTCTGGGGGCGCATTTTGCTCAACCTGGCAGGTGCAGGGCAAAGGTGGGAAGCTAAACAGCAAAGCTGTTTCATTTAGTCAATGCGGATAAAGCCCAAAAAACCCACTTGGAGGGGGCGCCAGATACCTCCCCATGTACCAACGCCCTCATTATTTACCCTTTGGCAGCTTTTTTGTGTTACAGTTTGGACATCAATGGCTACAAACTAGGCGTGTCCGTGCTGAATACTACAATGATTGCGCTTTGTCTCGGACGCTGTGCTCATGCCGCTTTTGCTGGCATCCCCATGAACGATGAACTCCTGCATCTGTTTCGAACAGGCCAAAGATTGCAGCATATCCTTCACCATGGATTCGGCTCCCAATGCTTGTGATTGCCACCCCTTGCCTACCCTGCGAATTGTATTTATCTTTTCTTTTTGTCTGGTTGCAGAGTGCCATTGAAAAAGCAATTCACCCTGACATGGAAGTAAAGGAACAGCGCATTCGCGTGGTATTGCCGCACAGCATTCGCAGGGTTTGGCACTCTCTGGACTGGTCTGGCTTCAGTACATGCGCATGGCGAACCAACTCTCCAATAGAGGGCTTTCACCACTAAGCAATGGTCTAGGTCCACCACTAGGTAATAGCACGGCTCCAATCGCAAGGGTGCAAGACTGCTCTTTACGACCATTAAAACTTGCGCCCAACAATCGTGAGATGTTCACCTGCTCCCCCTCTTAAAAGCCCTAAAACCCCTAACTGCAGCAAAAACATCGTCCAAAGCCTTATACAGGATGTGCACCCCCCCCCTCCCCTTGTCCGAGCAACGGTAAATGACCAGAAATTGACGCAACCAACGCCAAGTATTGCTTGGACAGGGTGTTGCTTACGCACCGCAACTTGCATGATTCATGTGCAGACATGGTGTACTATTCTGAAAACCAAGAAAATCAAGGTAAAACACGCTACAAATGCCCTCTTGGCCAACAGAGCTGCCCTGACACGAAATACCCCTCCCCCCCCCCTTGCGCAAGCACGCTGAAAGTCAGCAAAACGACGGTAACACGGGCTCATGTGCTTAGACAAGGCCGTGCTTGCGCGCGACGCGCGGTACCAAAAGAACGTATGTCACCGGAAACCTGCCCATACCTCACCCTAAGCACAATCGTCGCAACAGGGCACTACAACACAATGTGCAGGCAAATTTCAGCGAGTTCTGGAGGTCCTCACTGCCCATCAGGGCCATCAGGAGCTGTGGAATAGAAGCCCTTTCCCACCTTGCGCCTCATCTTGAACAATGTTCACCGGTGGACTGGCTGTACGTAACAGCCATGCCAGGTGTAGCAACATGAGCCATGGCTGAAAATCACATCAACAGGGACATCATTGGGTTGCAATTGCAAGCAGAATGTTGGTATGAGCAGGAGGAACTACCACAAGCATGATCAAGCCCACCTTTCCCTCTACAAGCGAAGCACAATCGCATAATGTTACATTTCTGACCATAAAAACCGTGGTCAGAAAATTCCATCAAAACGACGGTAACACGGGCTCATGTGCTTAGACAAGGCAGTGCTTGCGCAAGGGGGGGGGGGGGGTATGAACTTCGTGCTTCTCAAAACCAAGGTGTCAGGAAGCACACATGGCACACAGTAGAACGAATTGAAAAACGCACTGTGACGGAACCAACGCCTCGTGTTGCTTGGACATAGGCGTTGCTTGGCCATAGAACAGTGGAAAGTTCAGCGATAGGTCCCCACCGCAGGGGGGGGGAAAAATTGCGGTCTGGGGGGGTCGAATCCAATTGCGAAAAATTGCGGAAAAATTGCGGGAAAATTGCGGAAAATTGCGGAAAATTGCGGAAAAATTGCGGAAAAATTGCGATGTCGTAAGCGGCCCTCCTGAACCCTCAAGGTGCAACAACTCTGGACAGGTGGCTCAGAATTCTCAGAATTTCACTGAAACAAATAGTCTATGGGCAGTACACTTACAGGAGGCGCCCCTCAATATCACCGTGGAATTGCAGCATGAACCGAAGGCGGCGGATGTTGTCATCCAATTTGTGCTGCCGCTTTGAAACTGTCCTACACTGTGAGAAAAAGCGGTCCACATCACCACCAGAAGTGGGCTGCGTAATCAAGAACAGCACCCTCTCTTGGAACGGTGAAGGGGCACGAGATTGCCACCATTCCTGCAAAGCAGTTGGCCCATTTATATCAACAACATTGCAGCGGATGTATAGGCTCCATTGCTCTGCAATCTCTGGCACATCGGACACGCACATGCAAACATGCAAACATGCAGGCATGAAAAAGACCAAAAAAGCGAAGGTAAAAAGACCAAAAAAGCGGAGGTAACCATATTGTGCCCAACTGGGTTTGAACCCAGGACCCTGGAACTACAGTGCAGTGGTACTACCAATTGAGCTATACCAGGTTCTGGCGACTTTGCAACATTTGAGAGTGTATGGAATAGTAAAAAAAAAAAAATTCTCATTGTTCTGCACCAGCGTGGGGAGGTGGTCAGAAAATCGGGAAGTGTGAAAAATTGCGGGAAAATTGCGGAAAATTGCGGAAAATTGCGAAAAATTGCGGAAAATTGCGAAAAATTGCGAAATTGCGGAAAATTGCGAAAAATTGCGGACCTCAATTTTTCCCCCCCCCTGCCCCACCGACAGACCTACGCCCTCAATCATCAAGTATCACGCGGCAGAACCGCGGCACACATAGTCCAAGGCAGTCCGAGAGCGCCACTGGCGCCCTCCCTCGCTGGTTACGGTCTGGCCTCTGTACTCGACCCCCCCCCGATGCCTCTTCCTGCTCTCACTGACATCTGTACTAAATTTGTCACTGTCACTGTCCGAAACCCTCCGCAACCGCGTGTCACTAACATCCGTACTGTACAGCTCTTCACCATCTGAACTGAGCAGGAAGTCCTCGCCCCCCGAAGTCGACGGCGCAGTCGTTGCTTGGACAAAGGGGGGGGGGGTTGGCACAAGGCCTCGGTATCTGATTGTTTGCCTTTGGCGGCGCCTATTGGCCTCTCGCCACTGCTCATTCTGGCCCTCTGTGGGCCCGAACGTGTTTTGGTTGTGTCAACGGAGACCCTGGATGACTTGTCCTGTTTGACTACTCCAATGTCGGCTGTCCCGGAGACAGGCTGTTGCCCGTGCCGTTGACCAGGAGCATCAAGATGCACACCCCGAGTCCATGCTCGGTTTGCCCACTCCAGCACTGACTTGAGCGCGCTGGGGGTGTGCATCTGCAGGATAATTTTCCTGACAGAACTTCTAACAACTAATGATTCTTTCTCGTTTTTCCTTTCCTTGTTCCCCTTCTGCGCTCTGCACCGTTTTCGGCGAGCGCGGTCTGCCCTGTCCTGTTACCCTCCTTGGTTCGTCCCTTTCCCCCTCCCCTGTTTCGTCCCCGCCCTCTCCATTCTTTCTGCCTTGGGGGGCATTGGGTGGCGGGGGTGCGTGTTGCTGTACGGAGGGGGTAGGGGAGGGGGGCGGGGAGGGGGGGTGGGAGTGGGTTTGTCTCTCCCTGCCCCCTCCTTCCCCTTGAGGAGGGAGATCCTGGCTCAAGGGGGCTCCTTGTTGGTGTCGGTGTGCTTGGTGTGGGTGGTTTTGGCCACTTGCTTCTGCTGGCCCACATATCCCAGTCTGTCCTGGGCGTAGTTGCATGCTGCTTGCTGGCATGATGGCCTTAGCTGGCGCGGCGGTGGTAGACCATGCACGTAGCGCCCGCCGTCAGTCTAAGGGTTCAGTTTCGGGGCTAGTTCCCCTTCGTAAGCGTCCCCGCAGTTTGGGGAGAGGGAGGATTCCGCGGCCTCCCCCCCCCTGCCCTGTAAAGAGTTTATTGGCTCATCACCCAGGGTCCGCGGTGCCCCGGGCGTCTTTTCTGGGCTGTCCTTTGCTGTCGTGGGCCGCCCTCTATTGTTGTTGCATGGGTGAGTGTGTTCCGCCATTGTTGGTGTCGGTGTTGGTGCGGCGTTGGTGGAGCTGCAGGGGTAGTCGCTGGGGCGTGGTGTGGGGGGGGGGGGGGTGGTCCAATCTGAGTGGTGTCAGCGTTGCTGCTGGTGATGTGGTTTCCTGTGGCACTGGCAACCAAATCAATCTTCGAGTCCTGACGGGGCTGCGTCCGCCATTGGTGACCCTCTCCCTCCGTTGCTAGATCACCTGTGGTTCTGTCACCGCCAACATCAGTGCCCTCCCACTCTGTGGCTTCCCCCACCTCTCCTTGCCCCTGAGTGGTTGTTGCGGTGTGTAGTATGGCACTGGCATCCAAATTAGTCTCAAACTCCGAGTCCTGACGGGGCTGTGTCCGCCATCGGTGACCCATAACCCTCAGTTGCCGGATCACCTGTGGTTCGGTCGCCGCCAACATCAGTGCCATGCCACTCTCTCGTCTCCCCCACATCTCTGTGCCCGTGTGTGTTTGTTGTGGTGTGTGGTCTTCTGTGTTGTTGTGTGAGTTAGTGTTCATATGTTTTCAACCCCAGTTATGCTGCTATGATGTTAGCGTGGTTTTGTTGGGCCATGAGTCGCACTGAGTCATCCACTGTGAAGTGTATCCCGTCTCCCACGATAAACACTTCAAGTGCCCATATCCTTTCCTCTGGTACCCACGCACAGCCTGCCACTACCTACACCAGGTAAACTCTATCTAGCCCCAGAAGGTACATTCGTGTTCCTCCATTCGGGTAGTCTCCTGTCCCCCCCCCGTCTCCTCTTTTCCCTCAAGATGCGGTCCCCGTGTAGCCTGAGTAGGTTTGTTGTGTACCACCTGTATTTCTCTCCAAACGAGAATGGTCTGGTCGTGATTGTGTTGTATCCGTGTGTTGGCGGCGCGCCTGTCGGCTGCGGCTCCGCCCGTCGACTTTTTCCTTGATCCCCACAGCCACGAGCTCCACGTGTATTGTGCCCCTTGGTCCTTTCTATCTTCCTCTTGGCTTTGTTGCTGGGCCTACTGTGGAGTCTCCCTTTGCGGCTCATTTTGTCCGCAGAAATTCGATGTGAGGGTGTCAGGTTGAACTGAAAGTTTGTGTAGTGTGGTTGTGTGGTTGTGGTGTTGGTTGTTCCCTACCTGCCCTGCTGGTGTCCCGTTACTCCTCCAGTTTTCATAAGCTGAGCTCAACCGCTTGAACAACTCTGTTGCTTTCTCCTGCTTATTCTTGTTTTTGTCTAGGTGGAGATTGAGTACCATCTTCTTGTACGCCGCCTTGACTTCCTCCTTGGTTGCCCCAAAGGGGGGAGGGGGGTACCTCAAATTTCATTTCCAATCTTCCCATTTTAGGCAGCCCCAAAAGACGTAGTCAACTTGCAACCTTGTTATCAAGATATCCAGACTGAGTCATTGGGGGCCACAATAACTCCCTACAACCAGTGCACTGTCAATGGATTGCTGCCAGTGTACTATAACATTTTTTTTGCATTCCGACACTAGTGAGTTCTGCCAATAGGCAACAATGTGCATAGGCGCCATGGCCTAGAAGTATGTACAGTCAGAAAGGCTTAGCCACTGGAGTGGATACGGATGAGGTATGTCCTTGGGACTCAGGGAATCCAGCGGGGGCGCCTGCCCATTTAGTACTGCACAATATATGCAGGAGATGAAACCTGCCACGACTCTGGGGGTCCACACCTAAACTTGAGATAGTGAATCAATAAGGACCAAACAAAAGAAAAGAAAAGCAAAAACAGGCTCAGGGGATGAAGCATAAGAAGCAGTCTCATGGAGTTTAAAAACTCACATGTCTTATGAGCTGTAGACGGGGTGGCCTCACGAAGGTTAAGCCATACCCCGCCGATAGTGGATACTTGTCGCCGGTACACGCCCCACAACACGCGGATCAAAGAATATGCCGATGTATACAACAGGGTGAAGGAATGGAAAGCCAGCAGGTCCGCGGCCATCCTCTCTTTGTGGTGGAGAGTGGCCTCTATGAAGGAGGAACGCAGCAGAAACCGAGCCAACAGAACATGGCACATCCATGCAGTGGTCACCTCACGTCGCCACGCAGTGACTTTGTGGGAGAGGGAAACAATGACAACATGCTCTCTATGCAGGGCCTGCAGATCCCGACCCATATTCATCCAGTGCCAGTGTACTATAACATTCAGATTCACTCTCAGTCCTATGCATAACCGCATGTCCATGGAGAGACAAGAATGTGCAAAATCATTCACCATTTTCTGGAGCCTTGGGGGGGCGGGGGTTTCGCACAGCACACGCACAGCGCCAAGTATTACGTTGTTTATCCCGGAAACACCCCTGAAAACCACCCACCTACAGAAGCGTGCATGATCCATTCAAAACAGCATCGGGGGTGCAGAATTCAGGATCCTGGGACCTGTGGCAAGCATCACGACCGAAACAAAAAATCCCTGGTGTACCAGCAGGGGCTGTAGCGTGCAGAATTCAGGACCCTGGGACCCGTGGCTACCAGTGGTGAAAAAGGGCCGACTTTTCGCACAGCGCACGGTGCGCCCCCTTGGTAGTGCCTGAGAAAGGGGGGCTATGAGTGAAAAGGTTTCGCTACTCACGACCACCAAAGCCACACAGCCCCCGGACACGGGGTGCTGATTTGACCTCTAGCTGACCAGCACCTTCATTGCTATAATCGTCCTCACTAGTCTTGTCAATGGTGTCCCCAGAGGGACACACACTTGGTGACCAGCAACTTCTTCTCATGCTTTATCTTCAATGCTATCTCCACTGGAAGGCGTACATGCTTGTGTTACTGCACCACCATTAGGGGCATGGCCACACACAACACATGCACAAAGGATGCATAGGTTTCGGTTGCCTTTTTTGTGAAGGAAACATCCAAAAAGCGTCAGGTCATGTGCAGTGCATCTGGCTAGCACTTGCTTCAGGTTCTGGCATGCTGGCTACCCGCTGGCAGTTGTTTGCAATGATGTGAAACAAAGTGTGTGTGTGTGTGTGTGTGTGTGTGTGTGTGTGTGTGTGTGTGTGTGTGTGTGTGTGTGTGTGTGTTGTACTATTAACGAGGTTGAAGGCTTTTAATGTCCCGGCCGCTGTACTATTAACGAGGTTGAAGGTGTTTAATGTCCTGGCCGCTCTTGCGACGGGAGGGTTAGGGGTTAGCGGGTTAGAGCCTGCAATGTGGCCTGCCCTATCCCACCCCTGGCCCCCCGATGTGCCGCGGCGTGGCGGAAGGACGTCCTCCTATTACTAATAACGAGGTAGATCCATATGCAGCCTGGAGGCGGCAGCCACATTCGTGCTGACTTGAGAGCTTGCCCTCTGTGTGTCTGTTCCCCAACTCTTCTGGATCGGAACCTCAGCGAGCTGACGTCCTTTAAGTTTGTTACTGGCTCGCCCGTGGCCCCGTGAAAATAGGACGCGTGGTTGCAACTCCTGGTCCTCCTCCATGCCCTACGGCTGCGGCGATGGGTTGAGGGGGGTACTGCTGGTTGTGGATGCTGCCTCTTCGCTGGCTGCGGTGTGCCAAGGTGTACTTGGGGCGCGATGCCGCCCGACGTGTGTTCGTGCGTGCGCGGTGTGTGTGTGTGTGAGAAAGGCACCCGCACCGTGCGCACCGCGTTGTGCACCGCGCGCGCACCGCACAGGCGTTTCTAGCAACCCTCTTCTGCATTTTTCAAGTTTTTTTCAGGGTGGCAAGGACGCGGTGGCCTAAGGGGTACACATACAACAACGGAGGCCTCCACTCCAGCCTCCTCACCAAAGGTGGTTGTAGCTGCCCACACCCCCTACCAGGGGAGGGCCGTAGGAAGAGGAAGAAGACGATGTAGAACTCTCCGGTACGGCCGCTCAACCGAAGAGCCTAGTGCCCCACAGGGTGCCCAAGCCTGTGGAGCCGTTTCGAACGTTTCGCGTTTTGACGTGTTGCTCAATGGGTGCCCATTCCCATGATGCAACCGTTTCGGTGTGCTCGTATCGGTTCGTTTTGCGTTTCGATTGTCACGACGTCGGCTACAAGGAAGCCTCCTCTTCCTCTTCATCGGCGGACGTAAGTGACGAGCCTGAGGATGATGAATCCGAACCCGAATCAGAATCGGAATCTGAACCACGACGTCTCGTGGCCGGTGGCTGCCCGTAAATGCCACTTGGGAAGTGGTCCCAGGGGCCGTAGGGCTCATAGCGCACATTGCGCACATTCAGAAATTGCTGAATGTGCACAACGGCTCGGACCGTGCACGTGGAAAACGCCCGCACCGTGCGCGCAAGGCGTGGTGCACCGCGCACACTGCGCAGGCGCCTTTCTCTCTCTCTCTCTCTGTGTGTGTGTGTGTGTGCTTGTGTGTGTGTGTGTGTGTGTGACAGAGGAATGGCAGCACCACAGCTCACACTTGCAACCCCCCACCCCCCAGCACCCACTCCCTGGGGCCCACATTGCCCTGAATCAGAGCGCATGGGGATGCACTACGAGGGTAAGAGTGGCACACAGGTAAATGGAAATCCTTTGCGGCTGTGGGGCAAAACCCATGTGCACGTCACGCGCTCTTATTCGCTCGCAAGATATGATCAGAAACGGAGTCCACATCGTCTTGCACCCAAAGTGTTCAGTGAAAAGAGCATTGTTCACGGCTACAAATTGGTGATCAACACCAAGAAACATGGGAGGGGGGGGGGGGGGGATGTGCATGGGCGAAAATATGTTTGGAAAGCAGACGGTGGGATTGCTCTAAACAAAAGGGTAAAAAGATTACACCCCCCCCGCCGCCATTGTGCAACTCAGGAGCTGCGGTGAGTGTGATGTCCTCTGGTGAGCCTCACTGATGTCTACACCTGCAGACCTGGTCCTGTGGTCTGCTAGCTCGGCCCTGACCTTGTTGCTCATGCCTCAGATTGCACCACTACGCATGTGTCTCTGATGCCGTGGCACATTGGCAGACCTGGGGTGGCTGCTACTGCTTGCGGGTGAGGGCAGATACACCACTGACTGATTTGTGTAGGGTCTCAGTGCCCCGTCACGACTATGAAATGTTGTGGGATTTGGTGTCTACCAAGCACAGTGCACTGGAAGTTTTTTTTGGCGGGGCACTGCAGAACTGTGCATGGGTGTGTGCAATGACCAACACCTGGTCAAACTGCGCTTTTGGGCCTCAAAATACAGCCCAACGACCCGCTGGTCAAGCGACGAAACATCTGCCATAGCACCTCTGCGGAAGACGCTTGAGGATCCATTAAGACTGGTGGTGGACACATCCCCATCCCGCAACCTGTCAGGTCACATCAGGCTCCCCTGTGTTCGGCTCGGGACTACAAGGCCACCACAAACCCTGGGTAACCCAGGCACAGTGAAGCCCGACACATGCACGTGCATCTGACATGTGCTCACTTGAACACACACACACACTTGTGCAGGAACCAACAAGAAAACCACTGACCGCGAGCGCAGTGGAGAACGATGTTAGCACCAGGAACACCTCGTCAGGCCAGTGAGCATCAAAACAAGAACAAAGCAGAAAGCATTGTGAATGTCATGATGTCAAGGCTAGGCGCCTTTCTGAAGTGAAGTGATAGAGGAGACAGTCGTGATATCATCCTGGCATAGTGCTGGAGTCATGTACGACAACTACTCTAGGCACCCACTGACCATGGGGAGGGGAAACAATCGCATGTTCGCACTACGCAGCAGTCCTTTCATGCCCACGAGATATCCCTGTCGGTATCTTTTGCATTTGCGCGGAAGAGAGGCGGGGAGAAGGAGTAGGCCTGTATTACCAAACCCATCGGTGTTGACGCCAGAAGCCGGTGGCTGGTAGTGCCTGGCCCCTGGCCTGCAAGAGACAGGAAAAAGGAAAAACAGGCAGGGAGGACCAGAAGAAACATGGAGCCGGGTGTAACCACCCGCTCACACACACACACACACACACACACACACACACACACACACACACACACACACACACACTTCGTGCGGGAAAACCAGTGGGGACCAAACGCGGGGCAGAACGTCAATGAAGACGAAAGCAAGCGAAGGCAGAGCATTGGTCACCGAGACAAATTCATCAGGCCATTAACAAAAAGGTAGGCAAGGTCCTTTCTGCGACAAGAGTGACGGCGAAGTGGAGTCCTGTTATCACAGTGCAATGCAGTACTGATCACCGATGACCCGTTTCACTGTCCGGCCCTGTCTAGCCAATGAGTGTAAGAGTTGTTGAGGAACGCAGCGCTACTTACATGTCTACTCTGGAGGCACTTCTCTGGAGACGGGTGTAACCACCCGCTCACACACACACAGACTCCCAGGGGGCCATGGTCACTGGGTCGGACTTTGGCGGCGTGAAAGTGGAGGATGTCCCAGTCCCCGCACCAGAAACCTGTGGTGCCGTCTGGTGACAGTGATGGATCCAATTGCCAACTACTGTAGCTGTCCCCCGCCCAGTGTGCATGTTGTCGCAGCCAAGCGGCGCACAACGTAAGGTGGCAACAGTGTGGCACTGGGAGGAGTGGGCGAATCGTGTAGAGGTAGCGGACAGTGGCTGTGTGGTCGTTGGGGCTTGTCGACAGGCCCCTAGTAACTGCCGAGTGGGCTGCTTTGGTGACCTGCGACAAAGCCTACCCGCTGAGACACACACACACACACACACACACACACACACACACACACACACACACACACACACACACACACACACACACACACACACACACACACACACACACACACACACACACACACCACATACAGCCATTCCCACAACAGGTTTTGGTGTTCATTGGGTGGCTTGCTGCAAAATACACCACATCTTTCAGCGAAGCAAGCTTCAGACCATTGGGGAAGAGGGCACGCACCATAGCCATCTGCAAACCTTAATTGGGGATATTCTCCATGGGAGACAAGGACATCCGTCGTAGTTGCCTCAAATGTCGGCCTGTTTGCCTCAATTTTCCTCCGAGATGCCTCAAATATTATGTCACATGCAGCAACATTCGTCCTGCATGCCTGAATTTTTGTGCTACAGCCACCACAATTTCTCCCACCGCCATGAAGACACAACTCTGTGAACAAAAGAATAGTGTCAGAAAAAGCGCCGCTTGACCAAGGGGTGGTCATTGCACGATTGCATTGCAACGACCAAGGCAGTCATTGCATAAGCGGGGGCGACAAAATCTCCTCCAGCCCCACCTGCTGTTACTGCACAGGCAAACAGAAAAACCCTTTTTTGGTAACCTAAATTGAAGAAAACGAACCATATGTCTCTTCTTAAAAAAGCTAAAATAGTACATGCTACACTTAATATTAAGAACAAAGTTATCTAAAAGAATCCAATGAATATTTTTTAATAACAATACTTATTAGTTAAAGTCTTACAGTTGTTATACAGTTGCTTAGAATAAAAATAAAATCCTCAAAATTTTTCCAAAAATTAAGACCTCATTTTTCCAAAACAAGCCAGAGTAAGAAATCCCCACATTATCAATCAACTTAAAATTTTAAACTAGGATGAAATTCTAAAATAAAATTTTTATAAAGTAACTTCAATGAAAATAGTATACCTTGAGCATTAGAATTTCTGCCAAAAATGAAATATTTTTCATACCGAAATAAAACTTATATTAGAAAGGATTTTAATCTTAATTTTCGAAATAAACGAAATTTAAGAAGTACATTAATATCGAAATAAATATGAACATCAATAAAAAGAGCCACGCCATCCAAAAAGGACGTAGGAAAATATGATCCCATGCAGAATTTTGACATGTACCACCACATCCTGGACCATCACATGGGAATCGGAAACCCAAATAAGCTTTATCAGGAATTAAACGCGAGATTCGAGAAAATAGAACACCTTTAAGTAACACAAGCACAGGAACATGAATAGGAAAAGTACAACCCGCCCCCTGTTCGGGGCAAAATTTTTCCACTGTACGGGCCACTGTGCGGGGCGGACCTTTTTTGGTAAAAAACCGTCAGCAGGGCATTGCCTGGTGACCCCAATCACCAAAATATGTTCAGAATCTATACCCCCAATAAGCCACATGTTACCAGAGACATGTCATACCTGAGTTGGTACATGCATGCGCTTACAGCTGGGGAGTCCTGGGTTCCATACCCGCTTCAGGCACTCTTTTCTGGCGCTTTTTCTGGCGCTTCTGGCGCTTTTTCTGGCGCTTTTTCAACATTACAGGTGCACATGACATGCATTGAACACAGCCACAAACAACAACAAAAAAGCTGGGTACTTTTCTGGCGCTTTTTCTGGCGCTTCTGGCGCTTTCTCTGGCGCTTTTTCTGGCGCTTCTGGCGCTTTTTCTGGCGCTTTTTCAGCATTACAAGTGCACATGACATGCATTGAACACAATCACAAACAACAACAAAAAAGCTGGGTACCACAAATCTTTGAATCCAGCCACTCGCCGGCTGGGTAGTGTACCCTGAGGCACAAAGTGCAACACTACACAAACTACGCGTGGCACTAGTAGTGGCTGAACTTGTTGCAGTATCAGTAGCGTTAGTAGCAGCAGTAGTAGTACTGGTTGAAGTAGCGGACCGACTGGACGCTGACCCAAAAAAAGGGTTTGGGCGGGCTTGGCGGACACACAGTTCACAAATAACCCAATCTTCAGCACAATCAGAATGCTTCTGCCGAAGGGTACAACGATCCGACTCGGCCAAAGACAAAAAAGCAACAGTTTCAGCATTCTTGGAGTGGCATACATTACAAGGCATAGTCTGGTCAAGAGCATAGGGGAGGGCAGGAAAAAGAGACAAATGGGTGCCTAATATTGCCTATTTCTGTGCTATGGATCTGAAAACCCACTGTACGGGCCACTGTTCGGGGCTGTACGGGAAATACGGGATTCCCGTACGGGGGGCGGGTTGAAAGTATGAATGTGATGAACCATAGAATCTGCTGTACCTAAAGGAATTGGCATCATAGCAACCTTTCCACCTACAGTAACAATATCACCTCCCCAAGATGAACTTGTAGCTAAAATTGCATCAGGAGCCGTGAGACTAGGGGCTAAATAATGCGTATTTTGAACCCATTGTGCAAAAACAGGCTGAAGCTGAATAGCAGTATCAGAAAACATATCTTGAGGACGACCTAAAGCTGATATAGTATCATTATCAATATATGAACCAAAACTATGTAAGCCTAAGAAAATACAAACCCAATTTAAATGAGAAATAATAGCATGTTGATGGCGTAAAAGACGATATGATAAATTGTTGTAGTTACTAGATGAATCATAATCACGAATCATAAAAATTGCTGCAAGAGCTGCTGCACCAACTATACAAAATCCTCCAATCCAAAGATGATGAGCTGAAGATGATGAAAATAGAAAGCTGAGTGCCATAATCCGTGGCAAGATAAGGACAAGGTGGCATTGAATACATGTGCTGAGCAAATGCTGTGTGTGCTGAGTAAAACTTGCATAAACATTTCATACGCATTTTCTCCCTCACAAAAAAATTTCCCCACAAATCCCCCTTTGTAGATTCTTGTGGGAAACAAAAATTAAGCAAACAAGCAAACAGCCACACCTACACCCACACTTAAGAGGCACAAATTGACCATTTCTTCAGCTTTCAGAATGCACCCAAAGGTGCCAGCCCTGGCAGCTTTCCTGCCCACCACATAGCCTGCCTGCAACATCCTGTTGCCAGCCCCAGGCATCCAGCCATTGCATGACCCAAAGGGAAAGCTCCCTACACGTAAGGGGTGGGGTGTTCAGTGAAGGTGGTTTATCAGAATGCACAAATTGGTGGTGGAGAACCCCCCCCCGGATTTTCACGGTCTGGGAAGTGCTGGCAGGAGAATGAACGCCCTGGGCACTATCCTGGCATCATGAGCAGTGCGCCAGGCATTCCACTCTCACCCTCCAGAATGCACTTCCCCTACCTTCACCCCCTCAACACAAATGACCTCAACCAACAAGCTGTCACACAGCAGGCGGCACCGGGCACGAGGTCTGCCACATGGCAACCAAAAGGAGTGGAATATATCAGTGGTGCCAAAATTTTCCGGGCTTTTTGCCCTGGGCGTTGCTGGTGTACCGTGCTCGTGTTCCGTGTGCTGGCCAGGCGGTGGACCCTAGAGTCGCCGAGCACCTAGGGAAGGTGTGTTGGTGTGACGCTAGGACGGGACATCAGGAAGTGCTTGGTCATAGCCAGGGCCATAAAGGTGGGCACTTGGCAATTGACACTGGAGCCCCCTCTGCAGCTTGAACTCGGTACCTCTTGGTCAGGCGTCATGTGCTACAGCAGCTGAGCCACGTGACCTCATTTCGTCCTGTGTCAGGGCCAGCTCTGGACGCAACTCCACCTCTGAGCTTCGTGCCTCGCTCACCGATTCCCGGGGTTCCTCCCACTGCTCGGGGGGCACGGCGTGGATGGTGACAGTGCGGTACCCGAACACGGCGATGGCGACGAAGGAGAGGAACGGCAGGAAGAATGCGGCGCTGACACCGTTGAGGGTCATGACGCCGAGGTCGATGCAGCCGCGGTCGATGATGACGCCCATGGCGAGCGGCATCAGCGCCCCTGTGGGAGGAACCGAGTGGGGCAGTCTAGGGGGGTGTCCCCCTCACGCACGTCCCACCCCGACCCCCGCGTCCGGTGACGCGTGGGTCTGTCACGTGGGACGCGTGAATAGGCGACGTTTTGGGGCGGGGAACTTAGACGAGTCGGAGACACCTGCACACAGGCAACAGCCACCAGAAAATAGGGGCTTCTCAACGGCCAGGACTTGCCGTAGGCGCCTTTCGCCACAGGTCCGCCGAAGACGGACAGTGCAGTGAGACCAGTGAGGAGGGTTGGCGTCACTGTTGCCTTCCCCGTGCATGGGGGGGGGGAGGTAGAGGAATACTACTTGCTCCCTCACACACCCTCCTCATCCCCAATCCTCCACACCCTTTCCCTGTCTCTCCGTCCTCTCTCCGAACTCCTCCCGCTGCATCCCATGCTCACCATGTCCCCCACGCAGCATGCGTTTGGACTGCCCAGTGCCGGTCCAATACCATGGGGGCAGACCCTTTTCCTTGTCCATCTTTGCGGCCCAGTTTCAAGCCACCGCCAGCCTTCAGGATTTTCGAGAAGCCTCAACCTGATTGTGGGGGGGTGAAGGAAGCGCCCCCCCCCCCCCCCCTACGCAGATGGCCCTCCTATGTCCCCTTCCGGCTCGCAGGACACCCTGGGTGTTTCTTCTACCTTTCCTGGGATTCAAACTCAGTGCCTCCTAGTCCAGCATGGTGTGCTATGACAGCTGAGCCACTTGACCTCGTTGCAATAGGGAATGGGAGGAGTTGGGCGCATGCTGGGGAGGGAGTGGGGACCTCCGACGATGGCGAACACAAGGCCGGCGGAGCCGAGCTTGGCGTCTTCCCCCATGCCGGCGAGGGCGATGCCGTAGATGGTGGGGAACATGGGGGACATGCAGCCCGAGACGGCGATGAGACAGAGCAGCCCCGCGTGATTCTGGAGGAAGATGCAGCCCAGCATCAGCGCGCCGGCAGCCACGGCCAGGGTCATGAGGAGCTTCCCCGTGGACACGTGACGCAGCAGCGCCGTGCACACAAAGCGGCTGGAGAGAAACAGGGCCATGGCCCCGATGTTGTACCTGCAGAGGAGGTGTGGCAGAGGCGGTGTCTGCGGGTGCGCCAGTGACGTTTTTCCAGAAGCAGGACTTTCTCAAAAAAGTGGGGTGGGGGCAGGGTTCCACTCAGGCCATGAGCAACGGATACTGAGCTCGAATATACCCCCGTGACACAGGCATATGAGTACATTATTTTGCCTTGCTGCACTGCAGCGCAAACCAGATCAGCACCGATTGTTGCCTTGAGGTCGCCGCACAAGACGGCGATGGAATGGGGGCCGGTAGGTGGGTAAGCCCCGTGTGGAGCCTTGTGGGTTTACGCGCTAAGACGGGAACGCAAGCTCAGCAAAACAAAATCCTCATCAGTGGTACCATAGGCGCCTTTTTCGGTCTGGGAAGAGAGGTGCAGCATGCGGTTCGCATCCCAGGTTCAAGATGGTCGTATTGCCTGCTCGTTTCAACCTACGGAGAACACAGTGTCCGATGACACTGCGCTCACTTTCATTTCACCACAGCCAAAACGACACAGCCATCAGGCAACACCGATGAAAACACAACCCTGTGTGGCGCAGCGGTATCGTATCCGCCAAGCAGATCACACGCAATGCAACCAAATCACCATTAGTTGTTCGGGGGCAATCCGGCTTCTGGTAGCAGCAGACCCCCCTGCCCCCCCGCCATTTGGGTTGCTGCTGCAGATGTCACATATATTGCAGAATAGTGAAGTCATGATGCCACGGTGCACAGAATTCAGTGCAGTCTCCTTCATGCTGTGCATGCCAAGATGCATATGCACTGCCATGCCAACACACCTCTCGTGCCAGCCACCTCGTCAACAGTGTGGCTGTTGCACGCGGTGTGGTTGGTAAATACCTAGCCTGTGTCACTGCCCAGGCAATTGATGTGTCTACACCATGGTGTTTTGGCGCAATATTTGTGAATTGCTACCTTCATTGCCCTCAGCATCATTGCAGTAAAATGGTCACATAGTGTTGCCACTTGCATCCACGTGGAGATGCTAAGCAAAAAGCATATCCAAGAAAAGTGGAAAGGCATTCCATTAATGAGGGAACCCGTGAAAATGTTTCCCAAACTGCTGGCTGTTGTTGCCCATGGGCTGTGTAAATTGGGTCCCGAATTTAACTACCGGGAGTGATTCAGGGCAAATGGAGTGGAGTAACACACAACACTTCCTTGGAGATGGATAGTAAGTCCCAATATGCGTAGTGAAGACTGCATACAATGTCCGACACATTGATCCCCTTTACTCAAGCAGTTGCACAACACTACTAGACGCCAACACTCTGTTAATGTACTGCACACTCGGGACATCTCTCGGTGGGCAGATGGGCCTTTGGCTGCCACGTTAACATTATCCCTGAATTGTGATATTGTGTTCCTTGATGGTGTAAGCCAAAGGGGCACCGGCGTCGTTTGAATGAGTTGTCCCAGGCGTTGCATGGCACTCATATTCATTTTTAGACCCCACAAGCCGTGGAATTCTGCACACTGCACGCTAAAGGAGCCACCCATAGGAATGGCATCACTGCGGCGCCAAAGCGATCCTACAGACCACATGTGGTTTTCCTCAGTAAGTGAAAATTTAACAATGCTGACTAGTTCATTGTGAGAAAGATGCCAAAAGGAACCAGACGCTGCGCGACCTGCCCTGTCCAAAGACTTACAGTCACGATGTCCACTCCAAATGATGCTGGTTGCACCCAAGCACTTGCGGTGATATAAATATTGTGAAGCAGCGCGCAACTCCTCTACCGTTGTAGCAGATTTTATACCATTGAACTGTTCTTTGCAATCTGCGTCACCAATGCAAGTCGCACCCCAGTCGCTCAGCTGCCACACCCACGGTGCAATATCTACTACATGCAGGACCAAAATGGAGGCTGTAATTTCTTAATACAAACAACGCAAAAAGCAATGGCATTACGCAACGTATGTTTGCTGATGAAAGGGCGACTCACCGCTGCAATTGGTCACCACAAAATGGTAGGTATGGGTAAGCTTTTTGCGTTTCCTAGCAAGTACATAAGAGCAATGCGTGGCTGGATCCCTGCTTTCCACTTTTCCTCGCCCACACGTTTCTGTAATTGGCTACGTATCTGCTGTAGTGGGGTAGCAACTGTATAGTAACCCTCGTCCTAAGCAAATGCAATATGCTGATCCTAGGCCCACTGTCTATAGAATGCCCACATGGCCGAACTATGTTTGTCCACAATTTCGACATACGCAACCCTACACAGCTGCTGGACCAAATTTTGAATCGTATGAAGGGTCGCACCACTTTCAGAAAACAAGATGCGGGGAAGGCTGCGCCGCCAATCTAGGTGCTCAGCCTGCAAAGTGGCTGCGAGGTGCTTTAAACAGTCAATGGCAGCTGTCCGAGAATTTTGGGCGTGTAGGGGAATGGGGTCACCAGAGCGCAAAATTGAACCATTGTGATATATAGTAATGGGTAATACTGCAAAGTGGCCCTCGATAACAGCAGTTTTTACCACGGCCTCCCACAACTGCTTGAACTCAACAGTGCGGTGACATGGTGGACGCCTTTCTGAGCGTGCAGCTATGTTTTCTTGCTTTTCCACAATTTTTCATGTGTTTGGCACTGTTTGTACTACGCGAATAGATGCCCCAATTGCCTGTTTCTGCCACTGTGGAGCATCCACACATACAATCTTCCCTACAATGGATCCGACTGCTCCTTTATGTTCACTTAGGGGATCAGGCACCTTAACAACAGGGCAAGGGAGGTTTGGGATATTCAAACCTAAACATATGGATGTTGCTTCGTGTTGAAGTGAACCTGGGCGAAATCCCGGTCTACACGTGCAGTGTCCGATGTCCGGAGTACACTACCAAGTCTTGTTGTGTGCTGGGGCGGTGGCGGACTCGTATCCTGTGCACTAGGAATCGCTGGTGCACATGCATTAAATGCCCACTTACGCCATCTGTACCACCAGGCGCGCTCAAGGAAGCATGTTGTGATCTCACATGAGGTCCACTCTAGCAGGGTTGTAGTCCATTGGTTAATCCCCGTGCGATTTAACATGTGATAAAAGGGGTTGTTCTCCGACCCCAACTTGGCAGTAGTCCAGTGCTTACGTAAATGTTGTACAAGGGTCTTACCGACGTACAGGCAAAATAGGTGCACATGAAAAACAACATAAATCATGTGACCTTGCACACGGGCAGACAATGACCACTCATGTACGTGCGAGCATGCCCGGATCATCTAGAGTAGTGGGTGACGATGGTACGGCAGATACGGAATACGGTACTCCAAAAGCTCAGCCCACCTCCCGGGTTGCTATCAACATCGGTTGTTTGTATGGTGCGTGTGTATGCATTACACAATAATCGTTGGTATTTAGATGGTTGCCACAGTGTACCGCGACCCTTGTGGTGATGTTTGAAAAGGCTGTGTATCCGTAAACGTTGTAAACGGGATAACTGCACCAGTGCTGCATATGTTGCATACAAATGCCAAGCCACTCCCGAAAATGTCACACATGCAATGGACAATAATGTCTGCAGGGGGGCATGTTCTTGTGTCGACCATACCCACTCACGCTCGCATCTTGGTCTGCCTAATCCAACATCTGAGTACACGTAGTCAATTGCGGAAGGCGTATCACATGACCCAGTGGCGGCCCATGCTTCATCTGTGGGGGTGTGCCGTGCAGCGCAAAGTGCCTTGGGGTGGTTCCACAAACATGTGGATCCTACAATGTGTATTACAAAATGCCGGGCCCACAAGGGGGGGTAAGGGGCAACAATGTGGGGCAACGAAGTGGCTCACACACGACCACACTGCCGGCTTTGCATTCTTAGAGCCGATGAGGTATTGACGTACCACAGAAGCATCCGTTAACCATTGCTCCCCGACTTTGCTAAGGGCTACTTGCGCGCCGCCGGGCGTGCCGCAGGTGCCACAACCGCCGCAGGGGAGGAATAATCCTCTTAAACTGTAGAAGCAGTGAAACTTGCAACAAGAAGGGGGGGGGGGGGACACCACTCCATGACCATTTGGTAACAACATAACCCCTGCCTTCTTGAGCACGACCACATGGCCTAAACTATTTTACTAACCCCTTCAAATGCACCAACATGTAGAGGAAGCAAACTCTTAGGCCACGCAAACTACCCCTCCCCTCCCCCCCCATGGGCTACGAGGGGCCATGCTTGCCCGGGGGGGGTACACCCAAAAATGGGGTATGAATTTTTCACCGAGGGGACCCCTTGCACCTGGTGAGGAGAAATGGAGTCTTTGACATTTCAAAAATGGTATTCTCAGGCAACCAGATCCAAGGGAGTGCCACGCAATAACCATGCATGCATATTGAGAGAGACTGCACTTGAACCCACTTTTTGCAATACATCAACCATAGTGAGTGTACCACACATATGGTACATGCACCACTGCACTGCATGACAAGAAACACGATGTCACAGCCCTGACAGCCACAGTACCTACCTATACAAAACCCATTGAGTGAACAACACAAGGACCGCACTTGAGCCGGGGAAGAGCTCCGAATGCAGGATCTTCACTGAGCAAGCAACGACATTTGTATAGCACCTCATCTTGCGAATTTGGCACTCCAAGCATGGACGTTTGCTGACAGGGAGACAAAGAGGAACCCCTACTTGAGAACCACCTGTGTGAGTGCGCAAGAACTGTCAACTGACAATCACTGAAATTCATTCATCATAAATGAGGTCTCTATTTGCCAATGTAGAGACCCCTGGACGAAATTTCTGCGAGATCTTGCAAAACCATGAAAATGCAGCATGTATTCTTCAAAAACAACAAACCTGGACAAAATTTCTGCCAGCTCAACTGAAACAGAAAAAAAACAAGTATGAAAATGCCAACAACACGTGCAAAGACAGCGCAAGACAAAGGAGCGGGTTTATAAATCAAATACATACATCAGACAGGCCAGAACAAGCAAAACATGCAATCTACCGCCTCTTGCGCAAGCCACAGTACCGCCTCAGTTGTCAGCCACTTGTCAGAAGGTATTATGTGCATTAGCTAGACAGTACTCATTGCAATACATTCCTTAGCAGCAGTGGTGGAAGAGGCTGTCGGACCATTCCAATTACATTCACGAACAAGAACACCCAGGGCAAGCAATGCCGGACAATAGGAATACAACAAAGCTTTCAGTCCCAGGAGGCATCTCTGACCAACCCTTTGCACATCAGACAAGTCTCTATAGTTGTCCATGAGGACCTGTGTCATACTATCCAACCGAGCCTCGTTGGCAGCAATGGCAAGCAGCCCAACAAATGTTTTCTCCGTGTGACGCAGCTTCATATTAAGTGGCACCACACCCCCGACCTTCAAGTCCCAACCTTGCTCGAGAAATTTAACAATTGGTATAAATGCTTTGTAGGTCATTTCCACAGAGTACTTGTATGGGTGCCAGATTCCATACATTCATGGGTGTCCCAATAAAAAATGGTCCACGTGCCAGGGGGCGTAGCTAGCTCCGTAAGACATCTTCAACAATGCATAGAAAATCTTCATGTCAATCAAAAATGGCACAATCTGTCTGGTCTTGAGCTGCAGACATTCTAGCCCCCTGACAAATTCAAGGAACTCAACATGAGTTCCGCATTTCAATTCCGACAACAAAAAAAGCCTCTGGTTGAGGGACACAACTGCAGTACGAACCAAGTACAGAGGTGCACGAATCCAGGTCCTCAGCACATGCCCATCTGGTAATGTACTCCTTTGTAGAAGCAACCCAACAAATCGGACGAGATAGGCAACGACTCGAGGGACTGCTTGTGCAACAGCATCCAAATTAGGCAGACCTTTGTTCAATGCCAGTCGAATCACAGCCTTTGGGGTCCTGGCGCGTGTGACCCCCCACGGCTGTTTGAAGGTGATGAATGTCAATCATTCTGAAGGCATCATGCACAAATATCTACAGCAACAGTCACAACAGAACTCAATGCAGCCCAACAAAGGTAACACAACAGGGTGTGTGAAGCTGACAGCAAACTAGTCCGATACCACAGCCTTGAATTCCCTAAGTTAAAGGGAGCAATGCAAGTGGGGGTTATGCCAATGGGAAGAATGGAACAGCATTGGGGGGGTGGCCTAAATTTCGTCCCGAACCAATTAATGTCATTTTGGAGTATAGATTTTAGGAGGAGGGGAAGGGCTGGACTAAATTTTATCCAGCTTGATTAAATTGCTATGGTAGCTCAGTAGTGCGCAAAACAGCGACCGCAGTCACATTCAAGCTCTTATTAGGGTTGTGGGGGTCCACCCCACTGATGTAGCGACGGCAGTTGTCATACCGCAGTGCAATTTGCTATCTCTCAAATGACCTCTAGAGATGTGCAGCCTAAACAGTAGCAACCTCTGAAATTGTAGGTGCGTTGCTGGTGCATTCCCCTGCCATGGCGAG
The DNA here is from genome assembly GCA_964036045.1 of Eutreptiella sp. 'Long Island Sound 2002'. Classification (NCBI taxonomy): domain Eukaryota; phylum Euglenozoa; class Euglenophyceae; order Eutreptiales; family Eutreptiaceae; genus Eutreptiella; species Eutreptiella sp. 'Long Island Sound 2002'. Next base: position 46,249,179 of record OZ038396.1, read on the forward strand.
TTTGTGTCTGATGGACTGAGTTATAGTGCCCCGATATGAAGCCCCCGTGGCCCTCTCAGCGTGTGGATATGCGAGGACCCGTACAACGGTATACAGTGAGAACAGCTACTTCTGCAGCACAATCAGCCATCTTGGTGGACGCACACGATCCTAGACAGCACGCACATCCCCCACAGTACGCCTAGTCTTTCTATTGTGTTGCAACACAAGCGCCAACTCCAACAGGGGCAGGGTCCTGCCTTTGTGCATACCTTTTTTGCTATTCACCCTAACCTGGCAGAAAGTTTGTCCAGAACTAGTCATAATGGCAAATAGAGACATGAAATTTGAGATTGCAATTGTGCACCCACAGAACACGCAAAAACCACATATTCTTTGTGCACCAATTGTTAACGTAGAGACAGCAACACAAAAACACAGGTACAAAAATGACACGGCCAATGTGTAAGAAAACGCACATAAAGGGGTCCTAACAGGTGGGTAGTTTGTGTGGCCTAAGAAACTTGGTACCCATAGACCATGGGCAAAACGGCTACATAGCCCGGCATTCCCCATCACCCCAACACCAAGCCCCAAAAACACACGGGTTAGCGGGGGCGCAGGGGGGGGGGGGGGGGACAAAAAAGAAAAAAGAGTCCCCAAGGGACATATTGCACAGTGCAAAGGGTTGGAGTGTGAAAATAGTGAATCCAATAACAATGAAGTGCCTGTCGTGTTTGCTAGCCGGATTAATCCTAACGTGCGCTCACTGTAGCCCTCACTAGCCTGAAACATGCACCATAAACGTACGCCCGAGGTGTCCAGGCCATACTCGTGATGCAATATTGAGTCGTGAGAATGTGGCAGGGACATCTGCATCTAATCATCTTTCGCTGTTGGTGACGGTACTTGTGCGGACGCATGTAACATCCGTCTTGCCAAAGAGAGTTTTTTCATGGCTTCCTACGGTTGACTTCGGAGCACAGACAACTCATCATCAAGAATGTCTAAGCTGTGGTGGAGGGTCGCGAGGCGAAACACTTTGGGGGTATCATGGTGCTTGCAGAATGGTTTTAAGCCCACAATTTCGTGTGCTTCTTGAAACCCAACTTCAAGCTCAACAAAGTCTGAGCATCTCCTCTGTAGACCACTCCTTAATCCATTGTTCCAGTCGGTCAAATCGGTCTGCATTCCAATCAACGAGCAGTTCGTCCATAAGGGTATGGCCTGATCTACATCTACATCCACCTCTTCTCAATAACTCACCTTCTTGGGATTGCTGACTAGGGGATTATCTTGGCAGCGATTAAAGCTTTGTCAAACGCAGCCCCCCCCCCCCCAAGCCCACTGGTTTTGTTGTTAAGTGGAACTCTGGGGGCGGGGGGGGGGGGGGGCCAAAATGAAAAGCCCAGAATCAGTAGTGTTCCCTTGTAGTGCGCCCGAAAGGCCCAAAAGAAAGTTTGCGGTGCGAACCACCGGCGTACAAAAACTGTCAACCACCATCAACTGGTCATCGGGTGACCATCAACTGCCGGCAGTTGGGGGTTAATTGCCGACATTGGCACTGTGAAGGTACAGTGACCCACTCACTGCGATAGAGCACGCAATAGAATGAGATACTCCTAGCAAACGAGGGCACACCCTTCCACAGGAATGTTTGCTGTAGACGAGACAGGGGTCCATTCCTTCACCCTTCGCAGAATTGCTCGCTTAACTTGCGGTGGCCCAACACCATGCATAGTGTGTGGGTAGGGCGTCGGCCAGTCATCGGCCCGTGGCCCCGCAATGGTGCACCTCACGAATGAAGGTGGTACATCAATCCGTTGTCAGCAAGGTTCTCGTCACACTCCGGCATCCGGGGACCCGAAGGGCTTGGAGCGGGGAGGGCTTACAATCGAATCACACATGCATGCAGAAAACCAAGAAAATGACCTAGTGCACTTCTTTGCCAATCTTCTATGCTATGCAGCCCTCTGCAGATTGCGAAACACTTGTAAAGTAACCATGGAAACATGACACCATAATGTTTGTCGTGTTGCAAGCATCATGTGTCGAGACATTTGAACTCGTTCCCAATGGAGTCGGTTTCCCAGCCGGTAAATCCGGTGAACGCACTTGGCTATGTTTTGTGGAGGCGTGCCTCCAAGCTGTAGGCAGCCGACGCTTGGCAGCACAGTGTTTCCAATGCTTGCCGTTTGGGTCTACACCGAAATTATTTTTCTGGCGCCTGTGGTGCTTCTCGCCAACAACCCTCTGCTTCATTTGGAGGGTGTTGGGAGAAGAGTGTTCACCTACGAGCAAGTGGAGGTTATCGTAAAGCAACATGGCAAGGCAAGGCAGGCATGGGGCAGGACATTGGATGGTCGTCCCCGGGGGTTCCATGAATGCTAGAGGGTTCCGTGAATGCTGGTCAGTTACCATGTTTTTTGACCCGGTGCCCAGTGCCATGTGTTTTGCATGCCCTGCTTGTTGGTCCATGTCAGTTCCGGGAGAGGGTAAAGGTAAAGGTAAAGTGCTCGGGCGATCTCCGAACTCCAGCGTATCCGTGATCCCTACCTGTCCCAAGGCACAGCACGCTACATCATACTACACTCATCAAAACAGCTGCACTTCCGGTACAGTGAATTCGCGGGAAACGTAAAGAGCCACTGTATCATACAGGGCATAGAAGTCCCAGTGCGGAGCGTGCCCTCGCTCACACGGGCACACGACACAGGCGTTCCTGTACTTTGGTCCTGCTTCTGCCGCCTGGCACCGCAGGACATCACAGTACAGCACTTGCAACGTGTACTGGCCGCCCCGCCGCAGTGCCCGAGGTGGCACGCGCACAGATAGATCCGTTACCCAGGGCAGCGTGGCACCAGGCACTACATGCAGGAGCAGGAGGAGAGACAAAAGGTTGACAGAGATGTGGCGGGCAGTGTTCCATTGAGCATAGGCCAGCTCATCGCTGGAGGTGTCACGTGGCGTGATGCACATCCTGCTTGGCTCGCCGAATGCCCTGGAAGGACACCGTAACGCCGGGACTGCTGTGATGGGTGGTCAGTGGCGTGTAGCACGTCCAGCTTGGCTCGCCGAATGCCCAAGATGGACACCGTAACGCCGGGACTGCTGTGATGGGTGGTCAGTGGCGTGTAGCACGTCCAGCTTGGCTCGCCGAATGCCCAAGATGGACACCGTAACGCCGGGACTGCTGTAATGGGTGGTCAGTGGCGTGTAGCACGTCCAGCTTGGCTCGCCGAATGCCCAAGATGGACACCGTAACGCCGGGACTGCTGTGATGGGTGGTCAGTGGCGTGTAGCACGTCCAGCTTGGCTCGCCGAATGCCCAAGATGGACACCGTAACGCCGGGACTGCTGTGATGGGTGGTCAGTGGCGTGTAGCACGTCCAGCTTGGCTCGCCGAATGCCCAAGATGGACACCGTAACGCCGGGACTGCTGTGATGGGTGGTCAGTGGCGTGTAGCACGTCCAGCTTGGCTCGCCGAATGCCCAAGATGGACACCGTAACGCCGGGACTGCTGTGATGGGTGGTCAGTGGCGTGTAGCACGTCCAGCTTGGCTCGCCGAATGCCCAAGATGGACACCGTAACGCCGGGACTACTGTGATGGGTGGTCAGTGGCGTCTAGCACGTCCAGCTTGGCTCGCCGAATGCCCAAGATGGACACCGTAACGCCGGGACTGCGGTGTTTGGTGACCCGTGTGTTGAAGCTAGTCTAGCTTGGCTCGCCGAATGCCCGAAGAGGGCACCGTAACGCCGGGACCGCTGTGAGAAAACACACAGGCAATACACACCCTGCCCTACCCTCAACAAGCACACCCTCAGGTCCCTAAACCTGCCACTTGCCGTGCTCCCTCCCCTGGTGTTCACCCTCACACTGGCGGTGTTTAGCCCCGACCGGCTCGCGGAACGCCCTATGAGACGTCCTATCGCCCTCAGGCCCACCTGCACCCTGGTTTCAGCGGTATCGGTATGTTCCAACGTTTGTACACCCCTTCCACCTGGGTACGCGTGGCTGTTACGCCCATGTCCCTTGGTTTGACACGCCATTCTCAAAGGCGACAGGGCGCTGCCGAGCGGTGTTGGTCCCGCTGACGGCCGGGGCTGGCCAAAGTCGGCCGGGGAGCCTGGGGCGCTCGTGGTGATGGGGGGGCCACGGTCAGCGATGGGGCCCGCACCCTGCTCGGCGGGGACGAATCCCGCCGAGCGTCATCCACGGGGGCGAATCCTGGTGGAGGCGGGGGGAGCGCCTCGCCGTCCCCTCGCGGCCGAATCGGACCGGGACGGGCCCCGCCGGAGGGATACCGGGGGGGCGGGCGGGGCTGGGCACCGGGGCTCTGGGGCCCGGGTCCCGGGAGTTCACGGGCCGGCGCGGGGGAGACCGGGCGGGCCGTAGGGCTGCGGCTGGTGAGGGGGGGGCGTGGGAGGGCCGGGCTGGCTCGGGGGCGAACCCCGAGAGGCCCTCGGGGGCTGGGCGAGGGCTCCCGAGGGCGGCCGTTCCGTGGGGGGGGGGGGGGTTGCTCCCTGCCCGGGGGACGACGGGGGCCCCTCTTGTGCGAGGGGGGGGGGCGGGCGTGTATCGCCCGGTGTAGGGCCATGTCGATTCATGGCCGCGCGGCATGGGACTATATCCCCAACCCTCCGCGCCGGAGTCCCTTTTTGGGGGGGCTGAGGGGGGGGGGGGGGGCTGGCGGTTGTCGCGTGCACCCACCCATGCGGGGGGGGGGGTCGCCGGTGGGAGCTCCGTCCGGCTTGGCCGAAAATACCCGGTGGCGTCCCCTGGGCCCGTGGGCCCCTTCGAGGAAGAACCTCGGATAGCCGGGGGGGACTCCGCTAAGTTCCGGGAGAGGGGAGCGGTATGGGAGGAGGGGGAGGGAAGTGAGCATGGAAGGGGAGTTTGCCGCAAACGTCACACCAAAAACAAAGTACACGGGTTACACTTTTCTCCATATGCGGGTCACATTTTCAACCACAGCACTCCCCCCTCTCACCTCGTCAACCAACCCATCCATCCATGCGTGGAGGACTCCCTCCTCAAAAGGCGAACACATACGACCCGGAAGTGCCAGCTGGCATCCTCGTTCAGCCTTTTTGCCACTGGGCCGCTCTACACTGTCCGGCCGCGGGGGAGGGGCCACGCGGCCGCCAGCGACGCTCAGCTGTAAAGCTGACCCCAATGATTATCCCGCCGGATTAGCGCTCTCTCACTGTTGGCAACGGACAGGGTTACAGACGAACCGAAAGCACATTTCTGGATGGTAGGTGGGGCCCTACAAAACTATAGTCGGGTTTTTTTTTCTAGCCAAAATCCCGATTCCTGGTCAAAATCCGTGTGCACGCGTGACCAGTGGCAGTCGCTGACATTGCCGATCTTTGTTTGGGCCTGTCCAACTCAGCCCCTAGGTAGAGTGGACAAAAATTCGATTTAAGACAATTCATGTGAATGGCTTTGAAGCTCGAATAATGCTGCCAAATCGCTTTTTCGCAAAACGGCACAAATCGCTGTTGTGTAACACCGATCGTCGATTTGCGCGATCAAGGTGTCAGACGCCTAGGTTTTGACTAAATATTTGTGTTCAGCGTCAAAAACTACCCAGATTTAGCTTTCGGTTTATCAAAATTTGAGCCGGCAGGCCAAAGATATGGTTTTTTCAAGTTTTGATACAGTTGGCTCAGTTTGGCCATTTTGGCGTGTTTCGTAGGCCTGTTGTAGCGAAACCACGAGGCTCTAGCAACGAACCAAGTGACAATCCAACTTTATTTGCACCCCAATGATGTGAAAATCCCCAAGGTTGACCCCTGTAGCCTCCTCTTGATGCTTAGAAGGAGGGGACAAAAGGTAGAAAAAGCAGTACTTAGTGGAGGTTGCCTGTCTCCATTGTACAGCCTTGTCAAAGCGCTATATCCCGGCCTAGGGATTGAACCTTTGTGTACACTAGTCCCGCATGGGTCCAATGGAACGGAGATAAGCAATGTTACGTCCCTGTGGCGTCTATAGAGAGCACATCGGGGCAAAAACTCAAAGATACAAGCTTTTTGAGCTGTGTTTTTTGGTGTTGTCACAAGACCAGCCTACCAAAATCATGCCCCCCCCCCCCCCGGTGTTCCGGTTGCATCCCTATGCTTCCATGGGACTTCAAACAAGCATATTAGAGTAGTTTGGACCCGAAGGGAGGGGGATCGCCATTACTTTGCCTATTGTACCCCCAACGGCCCGTAGATATATCAGCCGGGGATTTGGCATTTTGGTCAAAAACGGACATTTTGGGTTTGTGGGTCCATTCGTCGGAGCTCGTTCCCCGACATACCAAAGAGTTGGAACAAAGTGTTGGGCTCGTTTGAAAGCTGAGAACAAGTCCTAAAAGGATAATAGGACCCGTCACAGGCCGTCCCACACCCATTTCTTGCAAAAATAACGTCTTTGGTGGTCATTTTTAGGTAAAATTAGATGTATGTTTTGCATACCCTGCCACGTCAAAACGTGTACTTGTCGGCACGTAGTCGGGTAGGAAGCACATAGGTTACCAGGCCCTCAACCAAGCATAATGGAGTTATTCGGACCTAGAAGAATGCAAAAGGTCAATTGTTTGCCCATTGAAGCCCTGTTGGCCTGGAGTTATAAGCGTTGGGGGTTTTGTATTTTTGTCAAAAGTGACAATTTGGAGTTCATGCTTCCATTTGTCGGAGGTCGTTCTCCAACATACTGTTGAGTTGGAATAAACCGCTTGGCTCGTTTGAAAGGTGAAGACATATCGTAGAAGGATATGAGGACCTGTCATAGGCTAGCTTGCACCCATTTTCCGTGCAAATCAGTTTTTTAGTCATGATTTTTAGCTAAAATCAGCGGAATCAAACGTGTACCTGTTGGCATGTAGCGAAACTTCTGATACTTTCGGTGTTTCTAGGCTTGGGGAGGAGGAGCGTAGCGAGTCCTTCCCAAGCCTAGTCACAAAGCTAATGGCATCAATTGGGTTATGCTTTATTTTCTTGTCGTTTTCTTTTCCTTGCTCTTGTTTGTGTAAGATAGGTGAACTATTGTTGTTCGATATTTATTGTGTTGTTTTGTTTTTTTTTGTATCTTGGATCGCAAAGAGGTAAAAGGAGACGTTGTGTGTAGCTATAGTAGCATGTAGTGATGTTCTTTGTACCGCACAATGTTATTGTTGTGATAATAGCATGTAATGTGCGCCGAAATTCATTCATGAAGCAAAGTGTCATTTGATAGCATTCGGTACACCCCATGAACGAGACTCATGAATTGAGTATATTTTTCCGTCAATTGTGGTGATTGGGTATTGTCAAAGGATAGGACGTGGGTCTATTAAATGGTGTCAGCGGTTTAGAAAATGAAACAAGCTGGATGGTACAATTGTAGATATGCTATTGCTATTGCCACCACTAGTGCCAGTTACCACCACCACCACCACTGCTACTACTACATACCACCACCACTACCCCTCTCCCGCCAGGTCTTGTCGCGGGTGGGCGGGCCGGGCTTCCTACAGCGCTTATTGCCACACCACACGGCATCTTCACCCCTCCCGCTCTATCTCTGGGAGGGGCGACAAGTCGATTGACGCCGCCAACTTCGAGGAGAGCGGCAACATCTCAGGATTTTGGCCCAACCCACACCCCTCCATGTGTAAAGCATGCCCGCGCCGGCACGGGAGGGGCGCCAAGGGGCAGCAGCTAGAAGGGGCAGCAGCTGGAAGTGAATAAGCAGGTGAGGCTTTTTTTACTTTTACGCGGGATACATCAGAAAGGAAAAAAAGTACACGAGTTACACTTATTTCCATACGCGGGTTACAGTGAAAAAAATATATATATACACGGGATACAGCAGACACAGTGGATCAGTGCAGAATGCCGGTCCCACTGCTCAGAATTGCAGGTGGCGTGGCTCTGTGTGGCGGTCCGTGCAGGTGTGGGCACCGCTGTCGCAGGGCCCCAGGGGTGTTCGGAGCACTTTCTTGGCCTGGCACTCCAGGTGGCAGAGCCACACTATCGTGCCGTGGCCATGACAGGCTTACCTCTTGGACCTCTTCTGTGGTGTGCAGGGGGGCTCAAACGCCAAGCGTGGACCTGCCAGTCAGCTGCAGCCGCTGCCTTCATTGCTTTCTAAGTGTGGGTTTGGCGCTAGGAGGGAGGGGGGGCAGGCCTATGCGCAAAGGAGAGGAAGGCACAGGGTAGTGCGCAAAGCTTGCAAACCCGGGTGGCCACGGTCGGGAAAGTGGTTGGGGAGCGGGAGGCGGCGGTTGCGAAACTGCCGCAGTTGGAGTTGGAGTTGGAAGGACGCGGTTAGAGCGTAACTGACAGCCACTGTTGGGGGGTGACCCCCCCTCCCTCTTCAAGCAGCAGCACGATGGATGAGGCAACAGCACCTACAGCACCCTAGGGCTTGAGTGTGTGTGCGTCGGGACTTCACTGCGCCTGTGCTAAAAGGTGCAGTGTGCCAGGGTTTGGGGCCGGCTCTGGAGCGAATGCGGGCGCCGGGGACGGCTGTGATGCTTTGACGGTACTAGGGGCGTGCAGAGTTTTGCTTAACATGGGGGGCGGAATGGGGTCTGGAACCCAAAAGTCCAAACCTTTGTGTACCGAAAATAGCCCAAATCAATATGTCCTTTTTTAAATTTCCTTGTTCCCACCATGAAATCCAGGTCCGAAGGGGCGGGGGGATGTTAGCCCCCCTAGGAGATGCTGAGTTGTTAAGCAAAACTCTGGGGGCGTGGTTCGGGCACGCCGCGTAGTGGGGTCGGGGACGTGTCCGGGGTGGAGTGCTCGCGCATTTGCTTGGGAGGGGGCGCGCGGGAGATTGTCAGGTGGGGCTTGTCGTGAGCCTGTGCTCGTTGTGGCGCTGGAGGTTGTTGCAGGCGGCAGGTTCGCCAGAGCCTGCAGTGGTTCGCGGTCCCGCGTCCAGCGCGGGGCAGCTTGCAACGAGCTGACAGGCCGGCCGCCATCAGTCACAGGGGCGGCGCGTCAGCAAACGTCAATGTGGTGTTGGATTTACTCCCATGCCATCCCCTTGCAAGCGCAGGCTTGGGGTGTGGGGGGTTGGGGGTCGCCGTGAAAACGGGTGGCTGCATACCACTGCGCCATGTCGAGCGTCATGCCAGACACGTTTTCCAAGGCGTAGTGGATGACATACGTCCAGCACGTGATCTGCGCCGCCACGTACAGGGCCTGCGCCACAACGCCCTCCCGCCACCGTGGCGTCCGGAGGAGCCGCTTGGCGGTCTCCAGCGGGTGCACGGCCTCACGCAAAGGGGTCGTGTCAGGCATCGCCTGGAGGAGGAAGAGCAAAGCCAAACACGCAGGTGGCGCAGAACCACAAATGCGGGGAGAGAGGCACTACTGGCTACAGGAATGTTCCATCGCGTACTGTGTGTGCCTGTTGCTGCATGGCTGCAGCTGTTGTCAGGGACTGTTCTGTAGCTCAAAGAAATGGGAGAGGCACCACCATGCCGGCATCTCGACATAAGAGAGGTGGCGCACCATTTTCATCATTCCCAAATTCAACAGGGCATCTCCAGAGCTTGCTGAATGCCCGTGTACTGTTTTGCTACGGCGTGTATGTGTGTGTGTGGGTGTGGGGGTGAGGGGTCCCGTGACAGTGGTGGCCAGCCCGCTGAAACCCTCTTCCTTTCTGCAGCTGACGCCTACGTAGGCCGATTTCCCAGTTCCATTTCAATTGTACTTCGGGGCGCGGATCTCATGCCCAGTGGCTCAGTTGTCACAGCAGATGACGCCTGACCAAAAGGTACCGAGGTCGAGTCCCAGATGGGGCGAATATAATTCGTACGCCTAAGCCGTCCTAGGTGCAGGTGTGTCCTCGGTGAGCCGCAACGAACTAATACGCGGGTGCCTGGAGATCGCCCAGGTGTTCTAGCTCTACTTCTACCCAGATCTCATGCCTCCCATTCAAGATAAGACTTGGGGATGGGGATCAGATTACAGCACGGAAATTAGTGACAGCAGGAGGGCAAAGCACAGGAGACCTGGCAGAAGCCATGGCGGCGCCTAACAGCGCCTTGCTGACATTTATCACGATTCCTGACTGCGCCTACCGGCACATCGCTGACATTAGTGAACACCTGTGGGGGCGCGTGGCGGCACCTTGCTGGACAGTGCACGAAGAGGCTTTCCAGAGTGATTCCGGAGGGTTGCAGAGTTCTATTGAGATTGCAGAGTTGTCCCTTGGCTGAGCTATTCCTTATCCAAGATACAGGGGATGAAGGGGCCGTATACATTTGGAACCTAATGTTGATTCGGGTCCCAATTTACGGCGGCGCCTAGGGTGTGCCCTGGTGCAACGATTTGGCTGTTCATACAGACTATGCAAGGGGACCCCTTTTCGGTGTGTACAAAGCAGGAAGGAGCATATTGGGAAACCGAAACCCTCCCAGCTCCCAGGAACAAGGCTGCTTGAGGTCCACAGGGTCGATCATGCATTAATACAGCAGTGGCTACCACTGCTGCTGCCCACTAGGGCTTACAGCTGCTGCTGCTTGGTGCTGCTGCCTGCTGTTGCTGCCTGCTGTTGCTGGTGGTGCTGGCTGCCTGTAGCTTTGACAAAGCCGTAGCGTCTGCACTATTGATGCCGAATGTATGGCACAGAATGGCATGATATCCCAGATTCGCACATTGAGACATTGAGACATTGAGACATTGAGACATTGAGACATTGAGACATGAGATCCCAAATTGTCTGTGCTGCAGCTTGGACATTCAACTATCCCGCTTAACCCAGGACATTTCATGTGCTAATAGACGGGTGAGGAAATCATCACGCGATGTATTGCCCTGATCTGCCCTCGATATGCACTAGAACTAATAATGCACCCTGGACCATTCCTCACAGAATCAGCACCTCTCTCGGACAAGGTGGGGTTTGAAAGGCGGGGGCAGGCACCTTGAAAAAGAAGACAATCCAGATAAAAACAAGCAGACCGCCCAGAAAAGCATAGGGATTGCGGATGGTGTCCACGTCAGCAGCCTGGTGTGTGCGGTACTCATCTGGATGCGCCTGCTTGAAAGCAACCATTGCCTCGGCTACAAGGACATTCACCTCCTTCGGGGTCATGCTGGCATACTCCGGATGGGTCTGCATCAAACCCTGGGACAGCAATGAATGATCGACAGTGCATATGAGGCTTCGTCCCGAATTTCCTGCACACAACTCGTCAGCCCAGATGCTCAAAAACTTGTGAAATAAAAGCTAGGAACACACACAGACACAGCAGGCGCATGTGCAGGACACTTTCTGTGCCTTGGTGCAACAGCATGTAGCTTCGAAGCCTGGCATGACTGTGATAAAGCGAGGTTGGGGCAGACTACATATTGCAGGTAGGGTTTTGCCCTTGCACTACACAAAACAGTACAATACAATACTGGCGTATACAATGATGCCACCAAGAGGGGCGAGGGCAAACATGCCGCCTGCGATGCAATTCACACAAATGGAAACGCCGTACTGCATGGCAATGCAGTTTTTTCATCTTCTTGCAATGAGCAATCTCACCACGCACAAAACATCTATAGTGGTCTACAGTGGTCTACGTGAGAGCACATCGTGAATAGCAAGGTGCCCAGCACAACAAAGTACCGCACATGACCAGTAGGGCAACTTGGTGACCAAGGAAAGCAACAAAACAGCAGCCTAGCAGCGTGGTCTAGCAGCCAAGGTTGATGGGAGCAGTAGAGAACACACTTTGGAAGTCTGCCAGCAGCAAACAGCAGTCGGTATTTTTTTTTGACTGACTCCAGAAGTTCAAAGAGTACTCAAGACTGTGCTTGGGAAAGTGGGCGACTCCAGCATATGATACAGTGGATCCCCGCAACGCGGGGCACATGGCAAAAACCCCGAGTTCACATGCGTATGTCACAGGGCTCTCTGATGCGGTAGGCAAAACTGCCACGCCACATGGCAAGCCTGTAATGCGTCAGAGTTGGAGATGGGGGGGGAAAGACATGCTGGATCACGTGTGTGCCATTCCCCACAGGTCCTCAAGGGTGACAGTCTTTCGTCGCTTTGCAGGGGCCATGTCCGGTGGCGGGCGTTGGCCCAGGATGCCGGGCCTTGTGCGGCACTGGCGTTTAGGCAGAAGCAACTCCACCCGGTGGGCGGCGCGCTCAGATGCCCACAATTGCCTCATCGCCGAAAAGAGGTCAACCCTTCGGTTATGCCGCTGGTAGCGCCGGTTTGCAGAGGTGGTCCACACTCTAGCACGTCGCACAAGGGAGTGCTAGTGCCGTGATTGCCGCACCAGATCATCTAGCACGTCGCGGTATGAATCCAGCAGTGAGGCCCCAAGAACAGCACGCTGATGCAGAAACCAAGGCTGGGCCAGATACTGCATCGCTGAGGCTACCTGTTGTGCCCCTGGATCTGCGGCGGTGGAACAGAGGCACTGGTCGAGATATTTCACTGCCCGCAGCAAACAGCAGTCGGTATGGTTTTTTTGTGTACCAGTCCCACATGAGTCCAGAGTTCACAGATGAGCTATGAACAAAGTCCAGAGTTCACGGATGAGCTATGAACAAAGAAGACGCACTTAGGCAGTGGCCTAGCGTATGTACGACCGCAAAAACCATAACCACACATGACACTAGCAATCGGTATTTTCACATCTAATGCTTTCCTTGAGGAAACCCCATCAAGAACACCAATTTCAGAGATCTCGTAGCGGTTGACCAGTCTTCTAAGATACACACACAAAAAGCGAAAGCTACACCACAAAGCCGTCTTAAAAGGCATGACATCAAGCACCCACAATTCTCATCAAGCCAACATGGAGAATTAGAGGAACAAGACCATGGACTAGGTGCCTTTCTTTGACACTGGGATCATAGTGCATCGTTAGCATTGCAGCGTAGTCAGTGCATGGCTACCTTTTAGGTCTTGATCATGGACCACACACAACCAATCGTGTAACATGTATGGGATGAGGAATACCTGGTGCTGTAGAATACCCCTACTCAGAGGGAACGTTTGCCTAGTGCGCCCGGCATCCAGATCAATGTTCTGCCATCTATCCCAATACTTTACCATGTTTACCAATGCAATAAAGCAACAAAACGTGCAAGACAAAAATCTTTTGGACAAGGTCTGCAGCATAAAGACACATTGTTGCCCCGAGACACAGTTGCATAGTAGTCCTGTCACAACAAAGCAAATCCATCGACTCACCGTAGCATACTCAAGCCAACCTTCGGAACCCGGCAGACTTGTGCCTGCCCTCGCCGACACAACTAGTCAAGCACCAAGAAAGCGGATGTGGGGAGCGGGCGGTAAAATTAACACTGCCTAACAAAGAGGAGACAAATAGCTGGCGAGGTAAACCAACAATGACAAGCACCATGTGTTTATCTAAGCACCAAAGCAACATAACTTGCAAGACGAAAATCTCTTGGTTTATTTTACATCACTCGCCGGGCACATGGCATTCGGAATATACCACAACGGATATCTGACTATGCTCACCTCTGTTTGTTGTGTCAGTCCCTTAGACTGCAAGGCCTCACCACACATGTCCCGCCACTGCACACTCTCACCGCGTGGATGGCAACACACTTAGCAAGGGGCTAGTGGGAAGAAGGTTGAATAACTACAGACGCAGCTTGAAAAGACCAGCATGGCCGCTGCATCGCACCAAGTTGTCCAAGCCAGCAGCAAAAAATAGCACGATACCTCTACTGCTCAGCATCAATCTACAAACAAAGAGAACCATGCGAGCCAAAACAAAAACAGAGCCCGTGTAACCTCGGTCCCAAAGACCTACATGGCTGCCGCATGATGTCCGACGGATCGGACTAGGAGAGACAAAAAACGCAAGACAACAACCCTGCAAAGAGACCAACGGTGAAGGCCTCCATGCCTTGCAACCACTGCTTGAGTGCAAGCTTGTAGCGCCTACTTGGATTCCACATGGGAGCTACGAGCGGCTTTCTCCCCCGAAGGAGTCACTGGTGCCTAGTCCATGGTGCATCCCTGCCCTCAGACACCTACACACTTTATCACGATATGATTAATACCCCTACTCAATCCCTCATAATGTGTGTTTGTGTGTGTTCGACCCCCCGTTGCTGAATATGCGAAATGTAGTTGCGATGACTAATTGTAAGTCCGTTTCTTTTCTCTTTGAGGTAGTGCCTTCTCTGCGTGGTCCTGCCTGGTGGCGTGTTTCGGCCTCTTGCATGAGCATGTGGTTTTTGGCTGCCCGGGCTTCCATGTTTTTGGTTTGTTCGTGCTTGACATTCTAGCGTGGAGACAACCTTGGGTTTGGGGTGTGGACGCGGCATGGTACTAGTTTTCATTCCCAGTAGTGGCCCTTTTCCCGATCCTAGGTGTTCGCGTGTGGGTGGTGCCATGCTCCAAGCACGATCGGCAGACGACCGAACTCAGCCCCCGGCCGGTGCTGCAAGGATGGTTATTCCTCTAGGTTGAGAATTGCTTGGTGCTGGTCGCATGGTCAAAGACAGTTTGTTGGCGGCCTCTCAAGGGTTACGTCTCAAGGTTTCCACTTGGCCGATGACCCAGCACCGTATCTAACGAGCTGTGTCCGGCCGACGGTATACGTCAAGGTTGTTGGTGATTGTGGTGTGGTGCCCCTCCCACCTACAGCCTTGGCCCCCTGAGTAGGCTGGCTTCAGATTTCGATGGATTTATGGCGAGGGCCGAGGTTGCAACATGCAATCGTTGGACGTGCCTGCACCATAATCTAGACGAGTGCCAATTGGTGGGCAACCTAGTGCTGTGAGGTACATGTTTGTGTAGATTTTGCACCCAATCCGCTCTTTCGGGCATCGTGCAGTGGCCATGATGGTCTTTGGGACCATGATGCAGCGGGTTTCACACTCTCTGCTCTCTCACTCACAGTCATCGAGTGATAGCAAAATACCAAATGCATTTGCATGTGGTTGGCCTCATCATCAAGCACACACATGTGCACACACACACACACACACACACACACAGTGTGAGGAGATCAAGCGCACAGCAGAGGCAAAGCACTGATTGCAAAAAATAGCTCGTCGGGCCACCATCAAATGAAGATCATGGACGTTAGGCACATTTTTGACAGACAATGATGACAAAAGTGCATGGAGTATCACCGCAAGTCATATGCATGACTAATATCCCATTGATCATTAACGAGTGTATGTACAGATCGCACGCCTTTGTTTCGATTTAACCCTACCTCTAATCAGTGTAGACTGGTTTCATTTTGTTGAATGCCCGGACACACGGTAGTAGGGCGGCAAAGGGTTAGAGCATGCGGGTCCCCCTCCGGACGGTTGCGAGACCCCCCGTAGTCCCTCGCGACCAGCGACCCCAGCGCCGCCCCTCCTCCTCCTCTGGCGGACTGCCCGAGGTGCATAGCCAGGGGTGGGGGGGGACAAGCGCAAGTCCTCGGACTGGGTCCCTCTCCGGGCGATGGCATGGTTGCCCCCTCCATGCAGCCCACACTGCGAGCGCCGCCCCTCCTCTCCCCCGGACCCGAGAGTTCGCAGGAGCTGAACCGGGGGGGACGGAGATAGGCGCTAGTCCCCGGACCGGGTCCCTCTCCGGGCGACGGCGGGACTTTCCAGTGCACGCCCCCCCTACTGCCCGTACACAGGGGGTGCACGAGGTTATCGTCCTATCCAACTCTGGCGACGACGACATCGGCGACGGGTCTGGGTCCCAGCGCCCCGTGGATTTTACCCCACGGGCTGCAGTTGGGGCTGCCGAGCAGGAACACTTTGCGATTGGGCGATTGCGATTGGGGGGGGGGGGGGTAGTAAGAGACACCGGTTTGCAGCGCCTCTGCGCAACCCCCAGCCCCGCTTCTCCCATGCCCAAGTTTTGCGCTACTGTGTGCCTACCGCACCCCCGGGCATTGCCGCCGCCACACTGGTGGAAGGGGTTGTGTGCCAGCGCTTGGTCGTCAGTCGTAGGAGTTGCGAGGGCGAAGGTTCGCAGCCAAGTAAGTGTAGGGTTGTGGGTCAAGGAACGGCCCCAGCGCGACGGGCGGATGCGGGAATTCGGTCGTGACTTACCGGGTCCGTCACCTATCCCCCCCCCCCCTTCAGGGTACGGGGATACCTGGCACACCGAGGAAGGGCCAAGGCGCAGATCGACAGGCGGGCGAATCACGGGGAGCAGTCCTATGCACAACCAGGGGTTGCCAGCCCGGCTCTCACCGACATCGGGGGGCCGGCCCTCACCGCGTTTGTGGGCTGTGTCAAGGTTGGTGGAGGGCGGGGGTAGGTGGTCTTGGAGGTGGCGATTAGCCGTGGCAGCGGAGCGACCTTCGGCGCGAGCGGTGGAGGTGGGGGGGGGGGTTACTAAGAGTTATGAGTAGTGCCTGCCTGGAGAGAAGTTGTCCACGACGGAGGAGTTGGCCCGTAGTGGGGCGCGAGTGGTCCAGCGGTCAGGTGGGGGGGAGGGGGGTGATCAGCACAAGGGATGGTGTTTTACCGGTCCCGGAGCTGGACAATCCCCTCGGGGGGGCCTTGCCAGGCTCTATGCAGGATGGGGAACGCTGCAGGGCCCACCACACCGGTGGTCGGGGTTACCTCTATACGTGCAGGTGTTGGCTTGTTTGTCGGGGTCGGCGGTTGGGCTTAAACACAAGCTGCCAACGCCCAGCCCGTTGATCTTGAAACGGGTGGAGTTGTTGGTGGATAGGATGTTCAGGGTGGCGGAGGACTTCCGGTTGACGACGGCCATGGAGGTCGTGGATGTCGCCTTGCACAAGTTTGCCGAAGCGGTTTGGGAGGCGTTGTTGCACTTAAATATGTCCCCCAAGCCGTCGCTCGCAAAGGTGGTACCGGAAGTGGTCCAGCAGGGACTGGGGCGGGTGGGGTCTTTTCTTATTTCTAATGAGTTGTGGCACGAAATTGTGCCGGCAGACTTTTTGGAAAAGGCCCAGCGGTATGACGTGGAGGCCGACTTGGACGGGGGGGCTGGTAAGGTCTCGGAAATGGTGAGACGTTTTTTCGAGTCAGTCCGGGGTGAAGGCCTTCTTAGGGAACTGCCAGAGTGTTCGAAGCCCTCGGTATACCCAAGTCCTCCCAGAAATCAAGTAGCATTTTTTTTTCTTCTGTGGGATTGAATGACCAGTCGCCACACCCCCTATCTTTCACACTACCTTCATGGGAGGGTGTTCCACGCTTACTTAATCGGACCCCCCCCCATCAGGAGTTGTTCGCCACCCATATCGACCTGAGCAATGCCTTCTCAAACTTTGTACTACCGTCGCGGGCGGCTGCAGATCAGCCCCGGTGGGCCCGCCGTAGCGGCAACAAGGCTCCCTTTTGGTTGGAAATTTTCTCCATATTTTTGCCGGCGCATTTCGGGTGATCGGTTGTGCCTGCATGTGCTAGTAGGGGTGGAAGTGCTCCACTACTTGGACGATTTTGTGTAGACAAGCCGTTGCTTGGGTGTACGATCCGGAGGCTGGTTCGGATTTTGCGTGATTCAAATTATATTGTCTCGGATAAATCCACCCTGGACCCCGTCCAGTGACTATTTGTTTTGGGGAAATTCTATTGCCTTCGGCAAGGCACCTCGAAGAGGGGAGAGGGACAACCTTTTTTCAGCCCCCCCCCCCAACACCCAAATAGGGTGAAAAACACAAAAAGAGGGGCTAAAACATGCTTTACATAGGATATTTGATTATTTTGGATGGTCAAAGTACCAAAAAAATCAGTTTCGGAAAACTCTATTGCCTTCGGCAAGTCCACCTCGCAGACAATTTTACCCCAAGCCACACACACCCTAAATAGGGTAAAAACTACATAAATACGGCCCAAAAAATGCTTTACATACCTTGGATGGTCATTTTAAGTGGTGACAATATCAAAAAAGCAATTTTTCGAAAACTTCAATTTTTGAGCTGCCCGGGGTGAAAAACTGCATGAGCAGGTTGTGTACCAATCCCTTGGGAGCCCCCCCCCCCCCCCCCCGTGCGGCCGATACCCAAATAGGGTGAAAAACATGTAAATAAGGCCTAAAACATGCTTTACATACCTTGGATGGTCATTTCAAGTGGTCACAATATCAAAAAAACAAGTTTCGGAAACTTCGATTTTTGAGCAGCCTAGGGTGAAAAACTGCATAGGCAGGTTGTGTACCAATCCCTTGGGAGCCCCCCCACCCCCCCGGACCTAATACCCAAATAGGGTAAAAAATATGTACGTACGGCCTAAAACATGCTTTACATACCTTGGATGGTCATTTTAGGTGGTCACAATATCAAAAAAACAAGTTTCGAAAACTTCGATTTTTGAGCTGCCCAGGGTGAAAAACTGCATTGGCAGGTTGTGTACCAATCCCTTGGGAGACCCCCCCCCCCCCCCGGACCTATTACCCAAATAGGGTGAAAACCACGTACGTACAGCCTAAAACATGCTTTACATACCTTGGATGGTCATTTTAAGTGGTGACAATATCAAAAAAACAAGTTTCGGAAACTTCGATTTTTGAGCTGCCCAGGGTGAAAAACTGCATAAGCTGGTTGTGTACCAGTCCCTTGGGAGGACCCCCCCCCCCCGGACCTAATACCCAAATAGGGTGAAAAACACGTAAATACGGCCTAAAACATGCTTTACATACCTTGGATGGTCATTTTAGGTGGTCACAATATCAAAAAATCAAAGTTCGAAAACTTCGATTTTTGAGCTGCCCAGGGTGAAAAACTGCATTGGCAGGTTGTGTACCAATCCCTTGGGAGCCCCCCCCCCCCCCCCCCGACCTGATACCCAAATAGGGTGAAAACCACATAAATACGGCCTAAAACATGCTTTACATACCTTGGATGGTCATTTTAAGTGATGACAATATCAAAAAAACAAGTTTCGAAAACTTCGATTTTTGAGCTGCCCAGGGTGAAAAACTACATTAGCAGGTTGTGTACCAATCCCTTGGGAGACCCCCCCCCCCCGACCTGATACCCAAATAGGATGAAAAACACGTAAATACGGCCTAAAACATGCTTTACATACCTTGGATGGTCATTTTAGGTCCTCACAATATCAAAAAATCAAAGTTCGAAAACTTCGATTTTTGAGCTGCCCGGGTGAAAAACTGCATTAGCAGGTTGTGTACCGGCCCATTCACTAGGCCATTGTTGGTGGAAACAGTCATTTCGCGTCTTTGGCACGGGTTGTGAACGGCCCCAATTGAGGCTAGAGACTGCAAAAAACGTCCTTCCATATCCTAGTAGGCATATATTGTCACAACATCCCAACTCGCACCCCTCGGAGTGGATACCACGGGGTCACCGCGGTCGCCAAAACCGCCAACATAGCAAAAATGGCTGAAAAGTGCATAAACTGGATAAGCGCTCGTCCCACTCCCCCCCCCCCCCCACCCCCCCCTCTAAAAAGTGGGTTTCAAGTGGGGGGGGTCTGGGGGGGTCCGGACCAAAAACTCATTGGGGGATGGGTTTATTGGACAAAATAATGATTTTACAAGGGGTTAAACTAACAATTCAACCCCTTGGGGTAGGGTACGCGAATAGGCCCAAATGGGGGGGTATGTGGCGTTTTCCCAATATATACGCCTGCCTGGCTTTGATCTAACA
The DNA here is from genome assembly GCA_964036045.1 of Eutreptiella sp. 'Long Island Sound 2002'. Classification (NCBI taxonomy): domain Eukaryota; phylum Euglenozoa; class Euglenophyceae; order Eutreptiales; family Eutreptiaceae; genus Eutreptiella; species Eutreptiella sp. 'Long Island Sound 2002'. The sequence goes on from OZ038396.1 coordinate 46,268,728, forward strand.
ACCTCTCCGAGGTGATTCTATTGCCTTCGGCAAGTCCACCTCGCAGAGATTCTACCCCAAGCCACACACACCCTAAATAGGGTAAAAACTACATAAATGTGGCCTAAAACATGCTTTACATACCTTGAATGGTCATTTTAAGTGGTGACAATATCAAAAAAACAAGTTTCGGAAACTTCGATTTTTGAGCTGCCCAGGGTGAAAAACTACATAAGCAGGTTGTGTACCAATCCCTTGGGAGCCCCCCCCCCCCCCCCCCCGGGACCTAATACCCAAATAGGGTGAAAAACATGTAAATACGGCCTAAAACATGCTTTACATACCTTGGATGGTCATTTTAGGTCCTCACAATATCATAAAAACCAGTTTTGAAAACTTCGATTTTTGAGCTGCCCGGGGTGAAAAACTGCATAAGCAGGTTGTGTACCGGCCCATTCACTAGGCCATTATTGGTGGAAACAGCCATTTCGCGTCTTTGGCACGCGTTGTGAACGGCCCTAGGCAAAGCTACAGACTGCAAAAAACGTCCTTCCATATCCTAGTAGGCATATACTGTCACAACATCCCCACTGGCACCCCTCGGAGTGGATACCACGGGGTCACCGCGGTCGCCAAAACCGCCAAGATAGCAAAAATGGCTGAAAAGTGCATAAACTGGATAAGCGCTCGTCCCACTCCGCCCCATACAAACCCTATGGAGTCGGGACCCGGAAACACTTTTTCGGCTCAAAATCGAAAAAAACCAAAAGATTCGTGATTTTCGACCCAAAAAAAGGGGGGGTCATTTTTTCGACATTTTTGACCCCCCCCCCCCACCCCCCCCCTCTAAAAAGTGGGTTTCAAGTGGGGGGGGTCTGGGGGGGTCCGGACCAAAAACTCATTGGGGGATGGGTTTATTGGACAAAATAATGATTTTACAAGGGGTTAAACTAACAATTCAACCCCTTGGGGTAGGGTACGCGAATAAGCCCAAATGGGGGTATGTGGCGGTTTCCCCTATATACGCCTGCCTGGCTTTGATCTAACAACCTCTGCGAGGTGATTCCATTTTTGAGCTGCCGAGGCTGGAAAACTGCATTAGCAGGTTGTGCCCTAGACCCCTTGGGAGCCCCCCCCCCCCCAACACCCAAATAGGGTGAAAAACACATAAAGAGGGGCTAAAACATGCTTTACATAGGATATTTGATCATTTTGGATGGTCAAAGTATCAATAAAATCAGTTTCGGAAAAATTCCATTTTTGAGCTGCCGAGGCTGGAAAACTGCATAAGCAGGTTGTGCCCTAGACCCCTTGGGAGACCCCCCCCCCCAACAGCCAAATAGGGTGAAAAACACATAAAAGGGGGCTAAAACATGCTTTACATAGCATAATTTCATCATTGTAAGTGGTCACAATGTCAAAAAAATGCTTTGCAAAGATTTTCCATTTTTGACCTATAGAGGGTGGAAAACTGCTTAAGCGGTTTGTGCACACACCAAAGGCCATTGAACCACCTACAAACAGCAATTTCGAAGCTTTTGGGGGGCCCATGGCTCGGGGTATATGGGCTTGGCAGCCACTACGTGGGTCCCCATGGGTGCTCAAGTACCCGTATTGTCATTAAATCATCACCCAAACCCATCCCAGGGGCGACAGAAGGGTTTCCGAAAAAGTCAAAATTTCAGAAATCTTGCAGGTGTCACTAAACAGCCTTATCCAGTGTGAAAACGGCTAAGTCCTCACTAGCAAGGGCCCATAGAGGGGGGCGACCAGGGGTACCCGGAGTTCGGACCCGGGACCCCCGCCATGGGTTAGGGGGTCCATGTACAAGAAAAAAGTTGCCCGGGACCTGGGTCCAAATCCACACACAGCACCTAGAATATGCAAAGAAGTTTTGACCCCCCCCCCCCCCACACCCACCCCCCCAAAAAGGGGTACCCGGGTACGGGGGGGTATGGGGGTCAAAACGAAAAATTCATTGGGGGATCATTTTCTCTCCTAAAAAGATTATTTTACAAGGGGTTGGACATCCGGTACCATACCTTGGGGTATGGTACGCGAATGACCCCAAAAAAGGGGGGTATATGGCGTACGCACGTGCGCTTGATCTAACAACCCTCTTCGAGGTGATTTTTGGATCTGCGGTCGCGCATGATTTACAGTCATAGACGTGCATGGTTGCAAGTTATGTCGGCGTGGCTACGTTTGGCGGTGGCTCAAAGACCGGGACCCAAACTGATGGAGAGGGATTTCTGCAGTGGCATATCTGCCCGCGGTTGACTGCGGCCCCCCTGCTAGCGGGGGCGTATTGTTGGGTTCCGTGGGGGGACCACTCGAGCAGCGTGCCTTTGAAGATCCTCCATTCGTTAGCTCCTGTACTGTGCTTGTGTGCGGAGCCTTACAGGGCCCTGCCGTGGGAACGGGTGCGCCAGTTTATAACTTTGTCTGTGCCCCTGGTTTCTGTTTTGCTCCAGGAGTGTGCCCCGTGGTTGTGGTGTGTGGACGTGGAGTGGGACATTTTCTCCGACCGCATCGGTGCCTTCTCCCTGTTTCTGGGAGCCCGATCCTGGGTGGTGCCAGGGGTCAAGCACATGCAACAGTCCGCAGAGCTCGCAGGCCTTGCGGTTGGCCCTGCGATGGCAGTGGGACTGCTTGTTGCTGGTGACTGACAGTGAGGTGGTGGCAGCCCAGCTAGTGGGGCTGAAGGCGTCCACGTGGCTGAAGGTGCAGCATGGAATGCTGTGCCCTGTGTCCCACTGCCTGCGTTTGTCCCGTCTCTAGGTGCATGTCTGCCGGTGCCCGTCTGGTGTACAGCCCGGCACCCTATGTGGTGCACTTATGCACCCTATACGGTGCCGTAACCCAATACAAGCAACCGTGGGGGCAAGAATGACAACACTATCCTGAAGACACAGCTGGTGGGTCTCGTTGTCAAAGTCGGCCCCCATGAAATTGCAAACCAAGACCACCAGCCCCCGTTTACAATGAGCCCCTACAAGCAGGGGGGGGGGGCAACTGGTACCTACAAAATCGTGTTTGATCGAAAATCCGCAAAAATCAGGTTCCATAGGCAATGCACCAGAAGGCGCAACATACATCCTCTACTTGGACACACACACACACACACACACACACACATGCCCCAGTGGAACCATGGAGGCCCAATATGAGCGGAGTGTCTTGTGGTCTTCCGACCAATCGCTAGTGATGCTGTCAACAACCAGATCATCAGGAAGGCACCAGGTTACAAACCCCACGGTGGACCAATAGCAGTGTTGCTGGATCCAGCGCAGCGCCTGATGAATGTGTCGGCATTTAGGCATGGAGAGCTTGGGCATTATGTGCAACCCGTACCACACACATACACACACACACACACACACACACACACACACACACACACACACACACACACACACATGTAGATGATGCAAACACACACACACACACACACACCAAACTTCCATTGCTACCGCATTGCAACCATAGGGGATGGAATACCCTGAGCCCATTCACAACTCGGCCCTACTGTTGTGGGTAGTCACAGTGTATGTCCTCTCTTGGTTGATTCCCTGTTGTCGGCGTTCAAGGGGTGTTTGGCGCAGCAGGGCAAAAACATTGGTGCGAGAGCACATCTGTTCTTAAACCTTCACCTCTTCCAGAGTGTGAGTACGCCAGTGCTTTCGTTATGCTGTCCAGTCCACAGTGCCGCTGGGGGGCTATGCCATGGCATTCATTCCTCCCCACCACCCTATTCGCGAGCTAGTGAGGATGGCCTTGATAGCTTGAAGGTTGCCCTGCTTGCGTGCCCTGAGGGGCGCAGTAAGATGCCCACCAACTTTTCTTTGGGATAACGAGTGGTCAGAGCCTTAAGCGCAAGTCCCCGGGAAGTAGGTCCCAGAACACTCACACCTCAGCCTCCTTCCACGACCCTGCACTACCTCTGAAAAGGCAATTACAGTCCTCAACAAGGCTTAGCAGTCATCTGCAACCCCTTACAATCGACCTGTTTCACAACTTACAGCCACAGTCCAGGGGGTACCTGCACCACGGGTGCACTGTGTCCGTGTTTTGGACCACATCACCAGAATACAATTTTCGACATGCACACACTTCGATTTCCGCACCACGCGCACACTGTGTCCAGTGTTCCCTCTTAGACCAACTCGCTGCGCACAGCTGCTACGCCACCTGACTGCCCAAGCCTTCCAACCTCCCTGCCCTCTTAAAGGGTTCCAATGTACAATCCTCAGGGCAGGGGATGGTGGCAGCCTTGGTGAACCTCGTCGGCCACAGGTCTGCAAGCACCAGCTGGCTGGCAACGCACATGCCGAGCAATGACCCCACAGGGTTGAAGGCCTGCGCGAGATTCAGGCGCTGTGTGGCAGTCTGCTCGTCCCCCATGGAGAGAATGTAGGGGTTCGCAGTGGTTTCCAGGAATGCCAACCCGAAGGTGAGCACATAGAGCGAGGCCGGGAACCACATGAACTGCATCGTGCAGGCGGCAGGGATGAAGAGCAAGGCTCCTGAGATGTGTGGCGCATGTGACAGGGACGGGACACACTGGATGGCGGGATCCGTTCGCAGTGGACAGTAACAGACGCCCCTCCCTTCCCATGTGGAGACAGAACCCTCCTGGACGGCACAACACCATGTGTCCTCCCTGGCCATCTGTGCAAGTGTGTAACGCCCAAGTCATTCAAATCTCACAAAAACTGCGAGGTTCAACTCCTAAGACCTACCGCTAAGCGACCGAACCATGAGTTCTTGAGTTCTGGCGCCCCGTTGTAGGGAACCGGGTTGAGGACACTGGCAAACGTGCAACAAGAGGGGGTGGCGTCTGTGTTCCTACCGCATCCTGCATCCCATGTCCGTGCTTCCGTGCTTCCCTGCGTGGAGGCCCCATTGAGCGAGTCCACTGTGCTGATGGCGGACGCGGGGGCGTAGCCCACGGGTTCCGCTGGAGCTCATGTGCTGGGAGGGGTGGAAGGGGTTGGGGAGGAGTTGTGGGTCAAGAGAATAACTGCTTTGCTGCACCACCCTTCGGTCTAGATCTCTCTACCATGCGCTGCACCTCCACACTAGTAAGTGGCGTGTAGGGAATCGGCTGAGGTCTGGCGTGCGCAGCTGTCCCTCGCACGCTTTGGACCACTTGATCATCCGCTCCAATTCTGCACTACTCAGAGGGGAGCAAGAAGAAGGCTGAATACCGGTGTTTTGGGGGACGGGGGTGGGGTTCAGTCCCCCGGCGTACCCAGCTGCTCATGTAGCTCACCCCACGCCCTGAAGGGCGGGGAGTACTCTGACGACACGTCTGTACCCCTGTGGCTGAGGGTAGACGCTGCGCTGAGTGCAAGTGTGTGTGTGTGTGTGTGTTTGTGTGTGTGTATATGCGTGCGTGCGTGCGTGCATGCAGTTCTATCATCTTAAGGAGGGTGTCTTTATGGCGGTTAAACGGAAGGTTGAATAAACTCAACAGGTGAGCCGTTACCTTTTCGTGGATTGTTTGGTGTAGGTACAGGGTGAGGCAAAGCAGAGAGGGGAAAATTTGTCATGGGCTGGGAATGGGCCCAAAAAGATGCCTGACGCACTACCGCTCCCCCCTAATACGGCCAGACAACCAAATAGTTGCACTGTGCTGAGGGCACCCTGTCTGGCTGTCATTCAATAAATATGATCACCAGCATCGTCGTCGTCGATAGCAACAATGATTATCATCTGATCATGACGATGCGCACTTGGTTTTTCACAATTTCAGCCATTGATTTCTTTTTTTGTATGTGTTCCGGCGCTGGGCCTGTGCAGCACAATTTCAGCCATGGATTTCGATCGCATTGACATGCACCCAGCTGGTACTGTGGTCCGTTGCAAAATGACTCTGAGCAGGAAGCGATTCGTATTTCCATATCCAGCAGCACATGTGCAGCACAGTGTCCACAACGTCAGGGTTTCAGTCAATAGAACCCCACACCCCAGCAGATCACATTGCAGGTCTGCTGTGATCACTGGGGGGAACACGGGTACCATCTGGATTATCAGGGCACGGCTGGGTAGCACAGTTGAATCTATTTGTGACAGACACGGTTGACACAATTCGTGATACAGTTCACACAATCTGTGCTGGGCACTATGCACAGCAAGCACAGTGTAACCTGCAGCGTAGAGCGCCAGCCCCAGCAGGATACCCGCCTTGTATGAGTACTGCCGGATGAAGAGCGCCGCGGGAATGGCCATCGTGGCGTAGCCGCCGTAGAATGCAAACTGAATCAGGCTGCTTTGGGCATTGGTCAGGTGGGGGAATACATCCTTGAAGGCCCGCACGAGGGGGTTGGTGATATCGTTGGCGAAGCCCCATAATGCGAACAGCATCGTGACCATCACAAACGAGCCCCTTGCATTGCTGGGTACCACAGGGGCCGGCGTAGGCTTCAATGCAGCATTATCCATGAGCAATAGAACCGGCCTTTAAACTTGCAGCACAGGTTCACCGCAGAGAGAGATGGCTATGCATGAGCAGTCCCGGATGGCGTTCCGCTGAAACCAATCCGCATATCACTGCTGTGACACAAAGGAATACTTGGTTTCCACGCACATTCTCAATACACACAAGACCTTGATCGCCGAGTAGTAAAAGCAGTAGAAGACACACACAAGACAGGCGTCCGCAGTAAGATTCTGTTTTGCTGTTGTGTGGAGGAAACCCTCCAAAATGCTCAGGGGTCGGAGTGGGACTTACAGCAGGGCAAATGCGTGGGATGGTGGGGTGTGCAACATGTGCATCTACCACAAGGCTTTGCTCCTGGATGCAATTCTTCCGATGAGGATCTCAAGGAGGAGCAGCGGCACTGCACACACACTGGCCACCCCTTTTTGAGAATGGCTGACCGACATTCCCACAATCAGAGCCCCTGGCAAGATGTCTGGTTTGCTGACTTCAGTTGTCACCAAGCACAACATATTACTGATACAACCTCCCTGCAAACCAACAGCACAATAGCAAAGCGAAATACAACCGTTTTTTTTTTATGATGAAGCAGCCTGACGAGGAACCATCCCCACTCCAGCAAACTGAGGTTCTAATTTCCATCTGAACCGCTGGACAAGGCTAAAAGACCAAGCAACACAACAGCACTAACCATCTGAAGCGTCATACTTTCTTCCTTCCACACCACTGCATGCACCTTTGCTGAGACGTCTCTCTTCAGTTGGATCAAGCTGTAAGCCGATATAGTGTACCATATGAGGACAGAGGTACTGGCAGACTTTTTTATGTTGTCAGCACCATCCACCGGGTGCTGCAGCCATTGATTTGCATGGCGGCACTTGTACACTTGTAAATGATTGACAGAACTTTCTCGAAAGGGAAAAAAAAGATTGCGTTCAATTTCTCTGTAGTGGTACCAAAAGTGGTATTGGCACCTTTCACTGGGCCCAAAAGGCCCAAGAAATGTATAGTGCATATGTGCGTTTAGTGCATTTGGTGCATACCCCCCCCCCCCCTTGCGCAAGCACCAGCCAGGTCAGGAAAGTGACGGTCAGACCGGGTCCTGGTGCTTCGACAAGGCGGTGCAACCGCGCAACGCGCGGTACCAAAAGAAAGCATGTCCTAAAAACCTGCCCATGGCAGCAGGCTTTGGAATGGGTTTAGGCTTCCTATTCCTTGGCACAAAATTGTCATCCACAATATCTTTGGTGAAGCAAAGCTTGCCCCCAAAGACATGATCAAGGCCCCAAATCCCGCAGCCCGCTTTGGCCCACACAATCTGCACTTCATCATCCTCCCTAGAATCTGCACGTGACAGCCAAGCCAGGGGTAACGACATTAGTCATGGCTGAAAATCACACCAAAACAAAGAGCAGTGGGGTGCAGTACCAAGCAGAATGTTGTTATGAGCAGGAGGACTCATCACAAGCATGAAACAGCCCCTCTTTCCCTCCACAAGCGGCACACAATCACGCTTTGCCCACTTTCTGACCGTAAAAGCCGTGGTCAGAAAGTTTGGTAAAAGTGACGGTCAGACCGGGTCCCGGGGCTTAGACAAGGCTTGCACAAGGGGGGGGGGGGGGTATGCATTCGAATACCCTGAAATAAATGGCAAAGCCCTCGTCAGTTGACCGTTAACCGTTTGGGGTTAACCCCCCTTGTCCAAGCACCGCACAGAAAAGGCACAGAAAACGACGGTTTCACCGGGTAGTGGTGCTTGGACAAGGCTGGTGACTGCATGCGGCCCCCCTGGTTGAAAACCGTTTTCAACTTGTGATGTGTCCCCTAGACCCCAAGGTGTGTCTGGCACAAACGCAAGGAGACATTTAGCAGCACAGCACTGCAGAACTGTGGACTCTGTCAATCTGCATTACAGTTTCTCATGTCATGGGGGGAATCCTTGCACTGCGTGCGCACTGCGCGCTACTTTTAGACTATGTTCCCCCCGAAGAGCCCCTAGGGACGCCCCTTGGAAACAACCTTAGAATTTGGCGACCCTAACTGGATTGGAGGGGACCTTGAGGGGGACCTTCCCGGTTCTTGTGGCAGTGGTGAAGGGGGGGAACTTGCCTGTGTGTTGGGCGGTGGAGATGGAGGGCAGTGAGGTGGTGAATCTGAACGTGGGATGGCAAAGGAGATGGACTCCTTCTTGCATTGCCGATTCCCCACTCTCAACCCATCTTGGTAGTATTCCAAGTGGAGGAGTCCGTGTTCAGCCGTCCCAACCACCGTGGCAGGAGGTCGCAGGCCATTGGAGCGGGTGTAGAACACCCTATCCCCAATACTGAGATCCATGGAGAAAGTGCGCGTGAGAAATGAGGAGGGAAGTACGATGTCCCGTAGCAGGCACCCTGAAAGTGTATCGCCATATCCATCAACAGAGAAAAAGAGTAGGTGTGGTGGAAATGGGTAAAAAATGTGTGCAAAAAGGTAGAAATGGGTGAAACAGGGTGAACATCCAAAAATGCCATATCCCCAATGCATCAAAACCTACTACTAAACAACAATGATGCCCAAAGTACCACAAAGTATGGGTTTCTACTACGACGCCCAAATAATTGCACCGCGCTGAAGGCGCCCCCATGGGCTGTCATGGTGCACCACTAAACCACCACGCTCATATTTGATGTTGATGAACCTGTCGCCAAGGGGCGAGGGGCCAACAACACCACAATCTGCCCCAGTGGACAGCTTGTACTCCAGGGGGTACCCAAGGGAAAGAAGAGACATTTAGGACTGTAGGACAGGGAATGGAAATCTTTTCTGAGCAAAAAGGTACACAATTTGGGCACTCAAACAGGCACAACACGGCATAAAACAAACTAAAACCCATTTTGCACCGTAAAATTGACGGTGCAAAAAAAAAAAATGACGGCTTCACCGGGTAGTGGTGCTTGGATAAGGGCGGTGCTTGGCCATAGAACATTGGAATGTTCAGCAATAGGTCCCCACCGACAGACCTACGCCCTCAATCATCAAGTATCACGCGGCAGAGCCGCGGCACACATTGTCCCATCTGTCCAGCAAGGCGCAAGGGCAGTGCTTGGACAAAGGGGGGGGGGTAGCTGCTAACTGCCCCCAGCAATCCACCATCCCCCAAGGTCCCTTACAAAAACTCGACCACTCTAATTTGAGGTGTGCATGATGCTCTCACTGCTGTTAAGCTTGTTGTTGCTAAAATATTGGAATGCCGTTGAAATGCATACATATTTTGGTGAAATCTTCCAGAGGAAGCTCTCTGAACGTCTCAAAACTGATGGCAACAACACCCCGCCCCGATGCTCATCTCATTAATGAGGTTGAGCGGCATCACACCATACCTCAACATACTCTAATCACAATCCCCAGTTTCAATCTGGAAACCAGAATGACAATTGCCCACTGAGTGTATTGCAATGGTCTGTCATGCGGTGTGTTACCTTGTGTTGCATTGCATGAAGGACAATGCGCATGCCTTGGGGAATCCTGGCATTGCGCGCTACTTTTAGACTATGTTCCCCCCAAAGAGCCCGCAAGCACACCCCTTGGAAACGCCCTTAGAATTAGGCGACCCAAACTGCCCCAACTCAAGAATGTTGCAAACTACCTTCCCTTGTGCTGGCGATTTCGGTCAGCCGGTCCTTGGCATCCTCAACCGGAGGTCGAGACACATGTTCCCTGGGCATTTCCCAGTCTTTAGAGGACTCATGCCTTGTAAGTATGACAGAGGTGTGCTCAGGATATCAGGTCCTCAAGCATCCAGTTAGGCCGCTATTTTAGGCCATAACCTCTTTAAGCACTACCTGATCCAAGTCGCACAGGGGTACAGGGTTTAGAGTTCCATCGACGATGATCCCCAAAGTACCACAAAGTATGGGTTTCTACCACGGCCTGACGCCCAAATAGTTGCACTGCGCGCGCACTACGCTTAAGGCGCCCCCTGGGTGCTTTAAAGTGGGACTAAATTTCATGCCGTTGCAGTGGCGAGCCCTTGTACATGTGAACATGACAGGTAGCCTCAATCCCTTCCAAAAGGTGGAGGGAGTAGGCCATTTGTAGAAGAGAGTGCTCGGTCTCTTGGTTTCCCTTGTGCCATAGAGCGAATGTTTGGGTGATGTGGCTTTGGGTAGTGGTTGGGAAAGGATATGAGCCTTGTGAGCAGGGGAAATGAGTGATTGGATGAATTGTGCACCCACTGCATGTTTTTGTACCCCCCCCCCTTGTATAAGCTACGCCAAAGTACCAAATTAATACGGTCCCTATGCCTATTGTAGCTTGGACACGGGCGTAGCTTGCACACGACACAAACAACCACCGACACACACGTAAGTGAGCACATATTATGAGTGCACCTCAATCTCCACCCATGTTCCCAAAGGCATGCAAACGCAAGAAAGTGTTTGAAACATGGAAATTCAGGTTCATACCCATGTTTCCACAAGCAATGAAGCATGAGAGGCCTATAAACCCCTCTTGCGATCATACACCATGCGCAACAACTGCACATGCTCACCATTTGAAGATGCCTTTGAAGATGTCTTTGCCTGAGGTTTAGCGGCTGGTTTGGGCTGAGGCAACTTCAAGTCCATCAAAGACACACCTCGTGGCTGCCCTACATTTGGTACCGAATTAAAATTAGGTACCAAATTAATACGGTCCCTACGCCTACTATAGCTTGGACAAGGGCGTAGCTTAGACAGTGGGGGGGGGGGGGCTACTTGTGTGGTGGCCAACTCAAGTATAATAGGTAGCATGTTGCATTGCTCTCTAAATACCCTGGGGCTTCCCTGTTGTGACATACTGTATAGTTTGTGTATTTCTGCTAGCTGCGCCTCGGAGACTAGGCAATCCGATCCGCGGCGGATCGGAGGTCCAGGAAACCCCCCCCCAAGGATCGTCGCGGATCGTGGATCGGAGGTCCGGCAACCCCCCCCCCCCCTTGTTGCCTAGGGGTGCAGATCAAAAATTGTAAAAACCAACAAAACCAGCCAAAACACATGGGTCGAAGGCATGGAAGGCATAGCAAGCAAACACAACACCAAAACATGTAACAACAAAGCAAAAATCGATCCACCAAATGCTTATTAAAAAATTGTACAAAGTGTAGTATGCAAGCACAAAGGCAAAAGCAATCCACAAAATGCTTGTAAATAATTGTTCAAAGTGCATCTGCTATTATGGTGTAGAATGCAAGCACAAAGCAAAAAATCATCCACGCATGCTTCTTGATTGAAATTTGTTTTTCAAATTTCTGTACAATGAACAATTTATATTGCAAGTTCAGTCCAATTGGCAACGTGTCTCCTCGCTATGGCCAAGTTCTTGCACTGCGTGGGCACTGCGTGCGCACTGCGTGCATACTGCGCACGCAGAGGCCGGGATACTCACCCAAGAATACCTGTCACCTGACTGGTTGCACAGCGAAGCAACAAAGCCCACATGAGAACAACGGAACTGCCTTCAACTTGGTACTCCACTATCCCTATGAACAAACCACTCAGCCTTGTAAAGTCCGCTTGCTTCGAGTGTTTCGGTGCCCGTGGCTTGGCTCTTGGAGGCGGCGATGAGGTGTCCCTTGACTCGGAGTGCGGGGAATGCGTTGTCCGTGGTCTCTTGGGTGATGGGGACCGCGGATAGGGTGAAGGGGAGGGCGGTGGTGATTCTGAGCGTGGACGCGACACACTTGTTGATGGCCAGCGAGGTCAGTGATGTGGTGGGGATGAAGGCCGTACCACAAACTCCTCAAAGTCCGCGGGCTATGTATGGCTACATCACCCCTGCCTTCTCGGGGTCCCCATAGTAAGGAGAGTTCAATATGGGGGATGGAAAATGGGTAAAAATGGTTGACATTGGGGTACAAAGGGTGACAATTCAAATGTGCCACATTCCAAATGCATAGGAAGCTAAAAAAAAACCCAGTATGGAACCAAAAACTTGTCAAAAGGGGCCAAAAGTAGGGTCCGAGTATTGGCTAACATCCAAAACTTCGCACTGCGTGCATGGCATTCCCTATACCTTGACCGTGGTAATAGATCGGACTGTGGATTGTACCATGGATCGTAGATCAAAGCTCAAGAAACCCCCGCCCCCCTCCCCAAGGATCGGCGCGGATCGTGGATCGGAGCTCAAGAACCCCCCCCCCCCCCTTGCCTAGTCCCCTTCTTAACTTGTTCCCCACAACCTTGCCGTGCATTGTACAACTAGAGACCAATGTCTAGGGCATTGTGTGGATGGCATGCATCATACCAAGTGAGCGATTTGGGGACGTCAAAGAAACCACCCGCACAACGGATTTTCATATGTTCTTTGAAAGGTTGGTTTCAATATTTTGTAGGAATAATCCAAAAAACGCACCACCACCCCTTGTATAAGCTACACCAAGGCCAAGTTCTTGCACTGCGTGTGCACTGCGTGCATACCGCGCACACAGAGGCCGGGATACTCACCCAAGAATACCCGTCACCTGTCTGGTAGCAAATAGGATGAAGTGGAGGGCGGTGGTGATTCTGAGCGTGACACGACACACTTGTTGATGGCGAGTGAGGACAGTGATGTGGTGGGGATGAAGGCCATACCACAAACTCCTCAAGGTCCGCGGAGATTGACATGTGTATTCTACAAACAAAGTGCAAAATACAGTAGTTCCACAGCAGACACCCTAGAGTTGTATGACCACATACCAGGCTCAGGGTGCCCGCTTGACATTTGGCAACAAACATGGGAGAGGCATGAACGCAAGGAAGGGGGCCCTGTTACAACCGTAACACCCACCATAGGAAAGATTGGCCCGGTTTCCTCAATAGCACAGGAAGGTTGAAGGCCCAAAATAACGCTCCCTCAAAGATGCCCAGCGCGCACCACGTGCGCTAACGCCCATGCGGGGGAGGCAATTGGGGAAAATGGTTGAAAATGGGCAAAAATGGTTGATAATTCAAATATGCCACATCCTAAATGCTTAGGAAGCTAAAAAAAACCCTGGTACGGAACCAAAAACTTGTGAAAAGGGGCCGAAACTAGGGTTGGAGTATTTGCCAACATCCAAAACTTCGCACTGTGTGCGCACTGCGTGCCTGGCATTCCCCAAACTCCCCAATTGACACGGTCCCTACGCCTACTGTAGCTTGGACATGGGCGTAGCTTGCGCGTGACACATACAACTACCAACACTGGGCGCCCAGGTCCAAAAAGAGAGGATTGCATGGTGAGCTGGTGCAAGAAAGGGGCATATAATGCACAAATGTCCCCAAAATTAGAGCTATGTGGGTTCAAGTGGGCAAACACTCACAACAAATGTGTCCATGACTCTATGTGACTCGCAAATCCGTCTCCAAACCTATGGGGGAGCCCTTGCACTGCGCGCTACTTTTATACTAGGCTCCCCCCGAAGAGACCCTAGGCCCGACCCTTCCAAAGGCCCCTAAATTCAGGTCACCCGACCGCAGTTGAAGACAAATGCAAGCTACCTTCCCTCCACATAAGACATCATGCAAAATGCTGAAAGCTATGAACAGCGATAGTCGCAACCCCAAATGTCCACTCTCAACAACACATGTCTTTGTTTCTGTTCAATTGTCCAAGAAGTACAAAATCAGGATGAGTAACTTGTGTGCACAACATGACACAGTTGCTGAATTAAAGCACTGTGACACTGTCACATGTATGCTTGTCAATGCAATTTGTACAATATTGCACCTTTCACACATGGACATCTTCTCGGGGTCAAGACTTGGTGCAACAAAAGGCACATGCATCCCCATCGTCACCCACAACATCCTCATCATCATTGTCCTCCTGTGTAGGTGCGGTCCATACATGTGCGGGTACATGTTCCCATGGACCATATGGAGGGTACCGTACTTGTCTTCGAATAAAAAGTTGCTGCAAATGTAAGAGTACACGCACGTACTCATGCAACTCAGCACCGGATCCCCTCCATATGTTCCTTACAATGCCCCAATGCCACATGCATGCAAACAAGTGCTCAATCCGTGCCCTATAGAAACCATGCACATTGTCGTATTCCTTTTGGCACTCCGTCAAAGTCTTTCGACCGATAAAGGGCCATACCACATGGAGGCGCCAAAGCGTGGATTGTGAGTCCCCAACCCCAACTCAAGGGGCCACGCAACAAAGCGTGGATTGAGAGTCCCTAACCCCAACTCGAGGGGCCACGCAACAAAGCGTGGATTCAGAGATTGTTCCGGTTTCCTCAATAGCACCGGAAGGTTGGGGCCCAAAAGAGGGCGGAAATGCTACGTCACACCCGCATTCTCGGGGATCCCCAAACAAAGGGGGACAAAATCAGAAGTCAAAACCTCCACCAGGGGTCACCATGATGACCCTAGGGGCCCCTAGTATCTCAAAGTATGGGTCTCTAGTACGGCCAGACGCCCAAATAGTTGCACTGCGCTAAGTGCGCCCCCTATGTCTTATGTGGCTACACTACGTTTGGTACCGAATTAAAATTAGGTCCCAAAGTAGTACCGTCCCTACGCCAACTGTAGCTTGGACAAGGGCGTAGCTTATACAAGGGGGGAAGGGGGGTACAAATTGCCACAATAGCGGGGGGGAATGGGCACAAAGGGCAACTGTGCGATGTACCTTGGGGAAACCCCCCGATTGCAGTTGTACCCAAGCCTCCCCAAACCAGTCACGCCAACAATCTATGCCCTAGAGCTCCGCTCTTGTCAACTAGTCTGACCACCGCTGGCTGTTGCGATTTTTGGTAACTCCTTTATTGCAAGCCACCAGAAAAGCGAATCCATCTATGGCAAAGCACTGGGGACTTGCCGCTTGAGTGCTTCAGTGTGAGTGCCCTTACACCTGCCATTGGTTGGAGGCCGTTGTTGAACCCACTAGTGCTCTTTCTCAGAAGCCTAAACTTTTCATGAAATCCCATCACCACCAACTACGCTGTGTGATGGCCGCCCGGCACTAATGAGGGACCGGTAGTGTGCAGGGCGCACACAGGGCAACTTTTTGGGCCATCACATTCCTTAGCCGAGGCTTCATTCGGTAATGGTGAACTTGGGGACTTAATCCGGGAAAAAAAAATTTTGTCCAGGCTCAACAACTTCAAAGAGTGTAATGCGAGCTCTCAGGCAACTACCTGGTTCAAAAAGTGGGGCATATAGTACAACCGAGGGCTCCACGTTTAGCATGTGTTCCAGCTTTACCTGGGGAGCTGTCTCTGTTCACTACCTGCTTGGTCTACCCCTTGCATATGCACTACGCAGTGCCACGCCTATTGGCCTTATGTTGTGGTGAAGCTCACATATTCTCCTGTGTTGCTGAGACCCATAGAGGCACCGTACCTTCCAAGGTGCTCCATCCCTTCCACCTCCATTTAGTTCACTGTGTGCTTTCTCCTCCTCCCTCTCATGACATACTCTCCTACTCTGTCCTACGCCTTTTGTGTATGCTGGTGCCGCCAGTACCAGACTCATTGCCATCCCTCGGGCGTCCTTTGTGCCCTTTGGGATCTCATCATGGAGATACCCACCATAAACCCCACATCCCCACCTTCCACGTCTGCCCTACCCTGGGTGAATACATCTCCTTGCTGGAAGCCTTCTCTGCCGTTGGAACCCTTGTCACTGATCCATGATCCAGTGGATGTGGTGTCCTCATTGAAGCCCCATGGGCCAATATTTCCAAGGAAAGGGGAGGGGGATCACTTGAGCAGTGCCTTGGCTATCTTCAGTAGCTCACCAGATTAAACCGTACCTGGGGTCAGCGTACCTATCGGCTCGGCGTACTTATCGGCTCGGCGTACTTTCAGCCGGCCGAAAGTACGGTTTAATCCGTCACCCCCCCCTTGTTTTGGCCGAAAAAAATGGCTGGAGGTACGGCCGTACCTTCGGCCGGCCGTACCTCCGGCCGGCCGAGTCCGCCGGCCGAACGTACGGTTTAATCCGTCACCCCCCCTTGTAGTAATACCCCCATATACTAACAACCCCCCCCCTCTATATTAATTACAAGACGCCTGCAGTGGCCACACACCGCCTTTTGTGTGTTCCGCCTTGTGTGTGCACCGCCTTCTGTGTGTACCGCCTTGCCTGTGGCCCCTTTAATAACATGACTCCTGCGGTGGCCACAAACCAACTTTTGTGTGTTCCGCCTTGTGTGTGCACCGCTTTGCTTGTGGCCCCTTTAATACCATGGCTCCTGCGGTGGCCACACACCGCCTTTTGTGTGTTCCGCCTTGTGTGTGCACCGCCTTGTGTGTGTACCGCCTTGCCTGTGGCCCCTTTAATAACATGACTCCTGCGGTGGCCACAGACCGCCTTTTGTGTGTTCCGCCTTGTGTGTGCACCGCCTTCTGTGTGTACCGCCTTGCCTGTGGCCCCTTTAATAACATGACTCCTGCGGTGGCCACACACCGCCTTTTGTGTGTTCCGCCTTGTGTGTGCACCGCCTTCTGTGTGTACCGCCTTGGCTGTGGCCCCTTTAATAACATGGCCCCTGCGGTGGCCACAGACCGCCTTTTGTGTGATCTGCCTTGTGTGTACACCGCCTTCTTTGTGTACCGCCTTGCCTGTGGCCCCTTTAATAACATGGCCCCTGCGGTGGCCACAGACCGCCTTTTGTGTGTTCCGCCTTGTGTGTGCACCGCTTTGCCTGTGGCCCCTTTAATAACATGACTCCTGCGGTGGCCACAGACCGCCTTTTGTGTGATGAGCCTTGTGTGTGCACCCCCTTCTGTGTGCACCGCCTTGCCTGTGGCCCCTTTAATAACATGGCTCCTGCGGTGGCCACAGACCGCCTTTTGTGTGTTCCGCCTTGTGTGTGCACCGCCTTGCCTGTGGCCCCTTTAATAATATGACCCCTGCGGTGGCCACAGACCGCCTTTTGTGTGTTCCGTCTTGTGTGTGCACCGCCTTCTGTGTGTACTGCCTTGCCTTCGGCCCCTTTAATAACATGAGCCCTGCGAGGCCACAAACCGCCTTTTGTGTGTTCCGCCTAGACCGCCTTTTGTGTGTTCCGCCTTGTGTGTGCACCGCCTTTTGTGTGTAGTGCCTGGCCTGTGGCCCCTTTAATAACATGACTCCTGCGGTGGCCACAGACCGCCTTTTGTGTGTTCCGCATTGTGTGTGCACCGCCTTGCCTGTGGCCCCTTTAATAACATGACTCCTGCGGTGGCCACAGGCCGCCCTTTTGTGTGTTCCGCCTTGTGTGTGCACCCCCTTCTGTGTGCACCGCCTTGCCTGTGGCCCCTTTAATAACATGACTCGTGCGGTCGCCACAGACCGCCTTTTGTGTGTTCCGCCTTGTGTGTGCACCGCCTTCTGTGTGTACCGCCTTGCCTGTGGCCCCTTTAATAACGTGACTCCTACGGTGGCCACAGACCACCTTTATTGTGTTCCGCCTTGTGTGTGCACCACTTTGCCTGTGGCCCCTTTAATAACATGACTCCTGCGGTGGCCACGGACCGCCTTTTGTGTGTTCCGCCTTGTGTGTGCACCGCCTTCTGTGTGTACCGCCTTGCCTGTGGCCCCTTTAATAACATGACTCCTGCAGTGGCCATAGACCGCCTTTTGTGTGTTCCGCCTTTTGTGTGTACTGCTTTGCATGTGGCCCCTTTAATAACGTGACTCCTGCGATGGCCGCAGACCGCCTTTTGTCTGTTCCGCCTTGTGTGTGCACCGCCTTCTGTGTGTACCGCCTTGGCTGTGGCCCCTTTAATAACATGACTCCTGCGGTGGCCGCAGACCGCCTTTTGTCTGTTCCGCCTTGTGTGTGCACCGCCTTCTGTGTGTACCGCCTTGCCTGTGGCCCCTTTAATAACATGACTCCTACGGTGGCCACAGACCGCCTTTTGTGTGTTCCGCCTTGTGTGTGCACCGCCTTTTGGGTGTACTGCTTTGCCTGTGGCCCCTTTAATAACATGACTGCTGCCGTGGCCACAGACCGCCTTTTGTCTGTTCCGCCTTGTGTGTGCACCGCCTTCTGTGTGTACCGCCTTGGCTGTGGCCCCTTTAATAACATGACTCCTGCGGTGGCCACAGACCGCCTTTTGTGTGCTGAGCCTTGTGTGTGCACCGGCTTTTGCGTGTGCTGCCTTTCCTGTGGCCCCTTTAATAACATGGCTCCTGCGGTGGCCACAGACCGCCTTTTGTGTGTTCCGCCTTGTGTGTGCACCGCCTTGCCTGTGGCCCCTTTAATAATATGACCCCTGCGGTGGCCACAGACCGCCTTTTGTGTGTTCCGTCTTGTGTGTGCACCGCCTTCTGTGTGTACTGCCTTGCCTTCGGCCCCTTTAATAACATGAGCCCTGCGAGGCCACAAACCGCCTTTTGTGTGTTCCGCCTAGACCGCCTTTTGTGTGTTCCGCCTTGTGTGTGCACCGCCTTTTGTGTGTAGTGCCTTGCCTGTGGCCCCTTTAATAACATGACTCCTGCGGTGGCCACAGACCGCCTTTTGTGTGCACCGCCTTCTGTGTGTACCGCCTTGCCTGTGGCCCCTTTAATAACATGACTCCTGCGGTGGCCACAGGCCGCCCTTTTGTGTGTTCCGCCTTGTGTGTGCACCCCCTTCTGTGTGCACCGCCTTGCCTGTGGCCCCTTTAATAACATGACTCGTGCGGTCGCCACAGACCGCCTTTTGTGTGTTCCGCCTTGTGTGTGCACCGCCTTCTGTGTGTACCGCCTTGCCTGTGGCCCCTTTAATAACATGACTCCTACGGTGGCCACGGACCGCCTTTTGTGTGTTCCGCCTTGTGTGTGCACCGCTTTGCCTGTGGCCCCTTTAATAACGTGACTCCTGCAGTGGCCAGAAACCGCCTTTTGTGTGTTCCGCCTTGTGTGTGCACCGCCTTCTGTGTGTACTGCCTTGCCTGTGGCCCCTTTAATAACGTGACTCCTGCGGTGGCCACAGACCGCCTTTGGTGTGTTCCGCCTTGTGTGTGCACCGCCTTCTGTGTGTGCCGCTTTGCCTGTGGCCCCTTTAATAACATGACTCTTGCGGTGGCCACAGACCGCCTTTTGTGTGTTCCGCCTTGTGTGTGCACCACTTTGCCTGTGGCCCCTTTAATAACGTGACTCCTGCGGTGGCCACAGAACGCCTTTTGTGTTTTCCGCCTTGTGTGTGCACCGCCTTCTGTGTACCGCCTTGGCTGTGGCCCCTTTAATAACATGACTCCTACGGTGGCCACAGACCGCCTTTTGTGTGTTCCGCCTTGTGTGTGCACCGCCTTTTGTGTGTACTGCTTTGCCTGTGGCCCCTTTCATGACGTGACTCCTGCGGTGGCCACACACCGCCTTTTGTGTGTTCCGCCTTGTGTGTGCACCGCCTTGTGTGTGTACCGCCTTGCCTGTGGCCCCTTTAATAACATGACTCCTGCGGTGGCCACAGACCGCCTTTTGTGTGTTCCGCCTTGTGTGTGCACCGCCTCCTGTGTGTACCGCCTTGCCTGCGGCCCCTTTAATAACATGACTCCTGCGGTGGCCATAGACCGCCTTTTGTGTGTTCCGCCTTGTGTGTGCACCACTTTGCCTGTGGCCCCTTTAATAACGTGACTCGTGCGTTGGCCACAAACCGCCTTTTGGGTGTTCCGCCTTGTGTGTGCACCGCCTTCTGTGTGCACCGCCTTGCCTGTGGCCCCTTAGATAACATGACTCCTGCGGTGGCCACAGACCGCCTTTTGTGTGTTCCGCATTGTGTGTGCACCGCTTTGCCTGTGGCCCCTTTAATAACATGACTCGTGCGGTGGCCACAAACCGCTTTTTGTGTGTTCCGCCTTGTGTGTGCACCGCTTTGCTTGTGGCCCCTTTAATAACACGACTCCTGCGGTGGCCACAGACCGCCTTTTGTGTGTTCCGCCTTGTGTGTGCACCTCCTTCTGTCTGTACCGCCTTGCCTGTGGCCCCTTTAATAACATGACTCCTACGGGGGCCACCAACCGCCTTTTGTGTGCTGAGCCTTGTGTGTGCACCGCCTTCTGTGTCTACTGCCTTTCTTGTGGCCCCTTTAATAACATGGCTCCTGCGGTGGCCACAGACCGCCTTTTGTGTGTTCCGCCTTGTGTGTGCACCGCTTTGCCTGTGGCCCCTTTAATAACATGAGCCCTGCGGTGGCCACACACCGCCCCTTGTGTGTTCCGCCTTGTGTGTGCACCGCCTTCTTTGTGTACTGCCTTGTTTGTGGCCCCTTTAATAACATGACTCCTACGGTGGCCACAGACCGCCTTTTGTGTGATGAGCCTTGTGTGTGCACCGCCTTTTGTGTGTACTGCTTTGCCTGTGGCCCCTTTAATAACATGGCTCCTGCGGTGGCCACAAACCGCCTTTTGTGTGTTCCGCCTTGTGTGTGCACCGCCTTCTGTGTGTACTGCCTTGGCTGTGGCCCCTTTAATAACATGACTCCTACGGTGGCCACAGACCGCCTTTTGTGTGTTCCGCCTTGTGTGTGCACCGCCTTCTGTGTGTACCGCTTTGCCTGTGGCCCCTTTAATAACGGGACTCCTGCGGTGGCCACAGACCGCCTTTTGTGTGTTCCGCCTTGTGTGTGCACCGCCTTCTGTGTGTACTGCCTTGCCTGTGGCCCCTTTAATAACATGACTCCTACGGTGGCCACAGACCGCCTTTTGTGTGTTCCGCCTTGTGTGTGCACCGCCTTCTGTGTGTACCGCTTTGCCTGTGGCCCCTTTAATAACGTGACTCCTGCGGTGGCCACAGACCGCCTTTTGTGTGTTCCGCCTTGTGTGTGCACCCCCTTCTGTGTGTACCGCCTTGCCTGTGGCCCTAGTACAAGGGGGGGTGATGGATTAAACCGTACCTTCGGCCGGCCGAAGGTACGGCCGGACTTTCGGCCGGCCGAAAGTACGCCGAGCCGATAAGTACCACGAGCTGATAGGTACGCCGAACCTAGGTACGGTTAAATCCGGCGGGCCTTTTCAGTCCTGCCCCATCCCACCCGCACTCATTGCAACAAGGGGCCCACTATTAGGCACGGGAAAGCTCGTAGGCAGGGGGGGGCTTGTGTGGAAGGGGGAGGTTCCTGTGCCAGAAGGGGTCTGGGAAGGGTCTAGCAAGGAGAATTCCTACCGGGAAGGGGTGTAGGAAGGGGTTCCTAGGGGTTTTCTCCAGAGGGGGGGGGGGTCCTGCCCAAACAAAACTGACCCACCCCGTGCCCCCCAGATTTAGTAATAATTGCTATACATTAACCAAATAAAAACCACCCGTAAGTGCACAGTACTTCAGCAGTGTACCATGACTTCATTATCTAGGGGGGTTCCTGCACCATCCTTCATTGGCAGCACCCCAGGGACTATCTACACCATCCAAAGTGACAAGGTTCGGGGTTGCACCTTGCCCCTTTCTTTTTGCGACGAAAAACAAGGTGAGGTGGGGGCAGGACACCAGGCACTCGCACATTTTTCCAAAAAGCATCAGGGCACTTGTGTACCTTTCTGGATTCAGAGTGGCAGTTGGTATTGACAGCATGAATGCATGCATGTGAAGTGGAGGAGCTGTGCTGTTTTGCTCCTTGTGTAACACCCACACAGCAAGCCAAGTATTGTAATTGTCCCTGTGCACGGCGAAAAGGGGCACTGATCAACCAACTGAAGCACTGGAGCTCAACCAGAACGTATCATGGGTGCAACGAGAATGGAGGCAGTACCTTCAAAGTGCAGTGACCTGGGCAGCAACAGGCTTGGCCACCACACCACGCAACAGCAACGCAACCCTCCCAAACAACATGCATTTGCCCTTTTTTTTTCTTCGGACCGATGTGTAAACCATCGGTATGCATTGGGAACAGCGTCCCACACTCTACATCAACATGCCCTCAACACTCCCTGTATATGGATGATCCATTGCTACAGAAGACAGCAGCCAAGAGGAGGCGGACAGTTCTGGATGCATGGGGCTGTAGCAAGAGCTGCCACGCCAAAGCAAAATTAAGAGTATCTGAAATACAAGTAAAATACGTATATGCCATATCTAACATGCACGAACGGCCCCAGATACCTTACGCAGGTCAGGGCTGGGGTGAGCAGGGAAAGGGGCTCGTCCATTGTCGTGGCACAACACTCCGGACCTCAGCAGTTTGGCACCTGAGGCCACTATCTACAAAAATGGTGCACATATAACACAAGATCTTGAGCACACTTCTCTGACCCAACCGAGCTACATACTGCCTGCAAGAGGGACCCGTTGACAACATGCGTGCAGGATGTGCACCACGCAAGCATTTCCTTCCTGTGCATGGCCAGAGCCTAGTGTTAGTTGCTAGGCTGCCAGGCCAAGTGTTCTACCAATGGGATGGATCCTCCGTACGTGAGACCCTGAAATTGCACGTCCATGCGGAGGTGGAACGGAAAAACAGCCAAATTATAGCTTACAATGGCTTAATTCATTCACCACCCTGTTCCATGCTACAGCCAAATGCCGGAAACAATGAGGGTTGTGTGGCTTACAAGAGAGGGGAGGGGTTATGTAGGTCTAACCTGCGTCAGCCCTGTGGACCTGCGTCAGCCCTGTGGAGTACCTTCTGGTTGGCTGTCGCCATCTCAGATCCCTCAGTGGCACTACCCCACAACAGGGAGAACCACCAAGCCGGTTGTGCGGAACCTTCAAAATTGTTGGTTGATGCCGAGCTCCAGGAGGGGGGGCGGTTCCCCTCTTTTAGGGTCACGGGTTCAGTGAAAGATGAGGTGCTATCGATACCAAACAAGCTTCGTAAGCGATGCCTTTTGTTTCCACTCTTTTTTGTGAAGAACGCAGTCACTGAACAGTCTCGCGTTGGTGTGTTTCCAGGTGCACGTTTCGGTGTGGTGGTATCGCATCCCGAACATATTGGGATTCCGATGTGGTGTTGCAGATTTGAACGCGTTGTGGATGCTGTGCATGATTAGCGCCTCGCCCTTTGGGGCTGTACGCATGAGCGTTGCGTGAGCAACCCAAGCAACGAGTGCCTTAATACTGGGGCGAGGATATGTGCGAATAATGTGTACCGTGTAATGTGTGTACTGCATTTTCCAGTGCATTTTGACAACGCCGCGCATCACAACAGTTATGCACCCCTGGCAAGTGGCGCCCTCAATTTGCGGTTCCCAGCAATCCGTCCCGTTGGCATCACGAGTCTGAATTCCGATTTGCACAAACAACAGAATATCGCAAAAGGCCATCAAGCAATCCGACGACTGTTCAGACTGCCAAGTTCAGATAAAACCAGCAAACCATAACGTCATTGTCAACGAAAAAGAGGGTGTCAGGGGTGGCTGTGGGGTTGCCCCTCCGTACGCGCTCAGCATTATGGGGGGCGTACCATCGTCTGCAGAAAGATGGTGTGGTGGTGAGCCAACCCAATGCCGCAACCAGCATGAGCGTGGCACAGTCCGCAACCACAGGGTTTGAAAGGAAAATACAAGTTGAGGTGCGATGTATCGCCACCTCGCCAGAGGTGAGTGATCCGATCCTCTTGCGTTTGGTGACGTCTCGACTGTACGAAACTCCCGTGGCGCCTCCTCCCGGTCAAGGGTCCAGTGCTGCAAAGTAAAATCGCCAGACATGACTCGAAAGGCAAATTAATCCCGCTGCACCCATCGTATCCAATTGTCTTGTTTCGTGCAAAACAACACCCGTTGCATCGAGTAATGCTTTGAAGCCCGACATGCAGCATGGTTTGCTTTGCAAGAAACTCTGATTTGGTGAATTTGCGTCGGGTGGTTTTAATTTGCACCCCGAGGAGTATCTGATTCATGTGGCGTGCGCCGGATGCGGGTGCATGGCATTGGTGCATGGCGCATCGCGCCAACCCCACACTGAATGGACAGCTAAGTACAAACATTTGCATCACGGGCGGGGGGGGGGGGGCAGAGCACCAGTGAGCTGCTCCGCTGCGCTGCTATCGATCATCATGAACAGCACAGCAAAAGAGAGCATGAGACAGAGGGTCCCCCAAGAGGACGATGCACGAAACTGGGAGAGTGAGGAACACGGCCACTGAAATGCACAAGTGGCGCACATGCATCCGGAATAACACGGGAAGCAGTCTACATTTGTTGGACAGGGTGCTTATGGCATAGGCAATCCTGGGAAGGAGACACATTCTTGCCCCTCATGTGTTGCCTCGCCAGTGGCAGCATCACAAAAAGTGCCGGGGCACAATGGAGAGGTCGGTATTGATAGGCTGCATGCCCCTGCCTTCAGACAATTGCAGCCATAAGTTCAGAAGTGCTGGGGGGATGGGGCCCGGCGGGGGCTGCCATAAAGCGGGCGGCATGGGGGGCTGAATAACTCACCAACCCCAAGATACTCGCAACACTAAACTCCTCTCAAGCATCCCCTCTGCTGCTCTGCTGTCCTGTCCTCCACATGTGTACTAGCACCCAAAAAACCGATGGTGCTAAGATACACAGTCCAACAGGGCAAGAAGCTCGCTGGACCATGGGGAGGGCTCTATCCGGTGACGGATCTGAATTCCGGCAGGGAGACGCTCCGCCCTCTCCCCCCCAATAAACAAGAACATCCGTCACCAAAAGAACATGCATGCAAGTTCCCTTCGCATGGCACTTCGAGAAAAACCCAGAAACGCTCAAAAATGAATGTTTTGTTGTCCTTGTGAGTGTGGGTGGGGGGTCCGGAGGGGGCACCGTAAGGACGCGGGCATGTTCTTGTTTCAGGGCTTTAACTGCACGGGGCCCAAGGCGGCCCACCGTGGCTCCATCGGCCGCACTCAACGGCTGCGGGTGCATGCTGCTCTTGTCTTCGGGGTGTGCTTGCCCCCCCCTTTGCCCCCCCAACTGCCCAACCACCAGCAAAATCTCAAAACCCCGCAGTGCCATGCTACACATGATGTGCATACAATCTGCAAAGTATGCATTGACTGCATATATGAACACACTAAGAACAACAACAATAAAGGATGTACCACGACACTCAGGGATAACGCACCAAGTGAAATGCAAAGCATGCACACAATGTGTGTGCCTAAGATTCACAGCCATGGTCACCCCACACAATAAGTAAGACTCAACCGAAACATGAAAAGTGCTGATGCGCCTCGCGGCGTTTAGGTAGCTCATGAGGCATACACAGTTGTGTCCACCGGCGGTAGTGTCTTGCTCACCTGATCAATCACAAGTCTCACGTTCTTCTTGTTTTTGCCCAAGTCGCCTTGACCGACGCGGGAGTTGGACCAAGCCCTCAGCACCACCTGACGCTCAGGGCCCACCCCAATACAGAAGGCCATGTCGTCCACGAACTTCATCAGTTTGCTTGTGCACGTGCACATGACGCACAGGTCCTCCCGTGCCTCTACCCCGGCTTTCTTGAAGGTCTTCACCCTTTGCAGGTCGTAGCGCTTGAACCCTTGCTCAGGCACAGCCGGCGCATAGCCACTGGAGGAGAGCTGCCGAATGGCAGTGGTGATGGCGGTGTGTAGTGTCTCGGGCTCCACGTTCGGGCTAAACACATACTCCGCCTCCATAATATGCGACAGGAATCCCATTGTGTGTGAAGCTTCAAACAAGTAAGACTGAGAAAGGGATCGCACGGGGGACGACACAGGGGCCGAATGCCGTGGTCGTAAGCAATGGGACAAGCCATTCCACAAGACTAAACTTTTCCTTCTCCCTCTCGGGGGATACAAACGGCCTCGATTAACAAAGGAGGGCGCAAAGCACACACAGGACACACAAAGGAGGGCGCAAGGCACTAGAGACCGGTTGCACCGGCAATCATCTAGATGCAACACCCCCACGCCCCACCACCGAGGGGGACACTGCCATCGTTGATGATGTGATAACATACGCAAACCGTGGGGTTTGTCGAGCGACGAACTTCCTGACATTGACGGAGCCTTGCTTGATATCCAACGCGTTATGGGCTCAAACCGGTTGAGTGCCAATCACAAAAACACATCTCGTCTCTAGGTTGACCGGTGGGTCGAACCATTCGTAGATGAAGGCCGGAACACGGTGCGGAAAGGACATCGCTTTACCTTATCCCCAAGTTTCTTGGTTGCATACATTGACTTATTTGAGTAAGAATTAAGTTTACATGGTGCCAAATCTTCATCGGGTATGACTTTTGCCATCGTTTGCAAGCAACGTATTAGACCACATCCCAGGTTCACACAACACACGTGACAAGAGGTCATGCTTTGGTGTAGCGAGTATGTATCTTGATCATCGGGGCTTCATGTGCTGGGTGTGGAGCCCTTGAGGGGCTTGGTGGGATGGGCGACGGGGTTAATCAATCTAAATGTGCAACGTGAAATTGAGCGGTGAGACTTGGTGATTGTTTCGGCAAATTTGTTTTGGCTATTTCGTTGGTGCCGCTTGCTACTCCCTCAAGTAAATGTGAACGAACAAATGGGGCAACAATAGTGAATCAAGTAAATGGGGCTAGTGGCCACGTTGAGTGGCATGAAGCAGAATAAATCATTTCGGATGTCTCTCTAAATTCCAAAATTGCAATATTATTGGTGTCATGGATAATAATGCCTTGCTACGAGGCACGGACTGTGATTTACAATATAATGCAATGCTATGAGCACAGGCTCAACAGTGTCAATGACATGGGTTGTCGTCAGCTACAACGTTTTTCGTGTTGCATACTATGTGAACACTTGAATTCGTTCCATTGTGCTAGTTGTGACTTGCATCTCACCGAAAATGCACTTTCTTGGTTTGCTACAGCGTCTACGATTTGATGTCCGATTTTGGAATGAATTGGAGTCCTTCATGTCACCTCCAAAATTCCCAATATCCCAATTTCAAGTCGGAATCAAGTATTTCCGATAAGCCGAATGTGCAGCCCAAAACGCAAGAAGAAAAACCACCCGTTTGATAGCGAGCCCATGTCGTTGCTACACCACCATATTGATTGATAAGCCATGTGCATGACATTCGAGGTTGGACGGGGTGGTGTGTTGAGTTGATTCGTACTCTATTACCAAAAAAAAGTTCATGGGAAATCCGACGTACACGGTTTTTTGGCGGAAGCGTTTTGGAGCGTGATGGTGCTGACCCCCCACCCCCCGCCCCATGTTACCTGAGTTACATAAGGTGTTGTGAAACATTCCCCTGTGACTTGCATTGTTTGCCCGCACCTCATGGTCACAACGAAAACATTTTGGATGAGCAGGTGCCTTGTCTAGAACACCTGTAGCCTTGCACTCGGTTGCCTTGAAGGGAGAGGGAACAAATCCCAAATGTTGCATCGTGGCAACACCACTTGGCGCGCTAGGAGTTGCATATGCTCGCTCTAGATAAAGACGGGCGTGAAACATAAATTCTGAGCCACCATGTGAATGGGGACATGAGCTTTGCTCTGTTAAAACCGTGTAGGGAGGGACATTCCTATTGCAACAAGCTGTGTACATGCACCGGGTTTTTATACCCAAAAACCAGTGTATGTGCAGAGTTTTTGTGCGCAAACCGTGTAAGTACGCGGTTCTCTACGCCGGGGAAAAATTGTTGGACGGAACTTGTTCTTCACGTATCTTACAAGCCCCTGGAAAAGATGATGCGGGATGTAAAACACTAGTTTACACCACGAGCGATTTCTCAAGGAGCATAATTTGGGGCAATGAGAAATGCTCTCCTTGCACTTTTTCGTACCGCGTACTCATCGCAATGTCACTCTTTCCGTAATTCGTAGTCGCTTTGCAAGAATTGAGTTTGCTTGCTTTGTTCAAGCTAATGGACTGTTGCAAAAGGTCTAGGATTCGGGAGTATGTTTGCGCACACAATTGCATTTGACAGTAATAATGGTAATTATTTGAGCAATGTGAGTCGTACATCTTACGACACGATGTAGAGCAAGCGAGCAAAGGTCAACGGGGAAAAACAACACGATCCTTCTAACACGCAACCGAAGAACCTATATCCCAACCGATCGATGACAGGGAGGGGAGGAGAAGAAAAGAGCCAACCGACCTACTCATGTGAGTTGTGCATTATTCTCGCTACCTTTCCATCATCCCACCATAGTCAATGGGAAGAGGCCCATGGATTCCATAGAGACCGTGCATCTCAACCCTCTGGATGGGGACCAGTCCCACGGCATCCATGTCAACCCTAGACTGCCACCCTAGGCGAGGGATCGAACGGCGAAACCCCAACTTGTTGCCCAAGCAGAACAGTGCAATAGTGATCAACAAGTCAATTACACATTTGGGCGTCTTTTTTCATTATTTGGTTTCTTTTCTTTCATTTCAAGGCTGGTCGTGAAATAGAATCTCCGTATAGTCGGGACAAGAGCAAACACGCAGGACTCGTCAGTGGCGAATGCACAAGAGGAAAGCCATAGCGAAAAAATATAGATACTCGAGAAATGCACAGCAAAGTGCCAAAGTGCCATGCAGGAACATCCACCTTGAGCGTCAGCGATCGTCGCTCGGCGATCGTTCCCCTCCATTCACCATTGTAACTCGCAACAGAATTCGTCACGGCAAAGCCAGAAAGGCCGCTGATGCTGAGCAACAATCTTAAAGGAAAAATGCCAGATTATGTAGATGACTGCAATAAATCGCAAATTTAATTATTTTTCTTTTTTTTTCAAGATACTCTGAGAATGAAAGTTTGGCTACTGCTGTCATCACACACCTGTCCACCGGTTATATAGTGTGGAAGTGATGATGAGAATGCTGCATCCCCCATCCGGAATCGCCGAACCCCTTCTTTTGGGGCTGCAACAGAACACTGAACAGCCTATAGCGCTGGGTTCCCGGCGGCGAGTTAACCCTCCTGGAATCAGGATATGGCTAAGCAGATACGGGCCCGCAGGCAGATACTGTGGATACGAGCACGCGCGTCAAATTTCAGACCTGCAGATCCAAGCGGCGCCGACGCACTACCCCACCAGCTGGACATAAAGTCGATTCGGGTTCTTGCACGATCTGTGCATATATCTATATAGAGAATTTTAATGCGGATCGATTCATGCTAAATTTATAGCACTTTCGTGGCCGTTTTGATGGATTTCGTAATTTACAGGGTTGTCGAAGCTCGAATTTTTTGTGTCGATTGTATCAATCAGATGACTGTTAGTTGTTTGCGAGCGTTTCTGGCACCATTTGTCGTGTTTCGCAATGAATGACTGTATCGCAGAGCTTGTTTTCATGTGTCGCCTTTGGTTGTGCTTGGCACTTGGTTTCGTAGCTTTTCTGGCTGTGGCGCACTTCACCAATATGTCCGAAGGTATGGCCTGTGCTTACCATATGTTCAAATCTAGCAAGGTCAAGTTGCGATTTCAAGGGTAATTTGTGATTTTGGCATGAATGATGACATTGTGGTCCTGGTTTGTGAGGGTTGTCTTTGTTGTTCAATTTGAATCACGATTGTCCAAGGCATTGGGAACAGTTTTGTGAGATGCTTCCTGGTGCATTTCCGATTTCGTCATTGCCACAATTTAGAGTTCCAATTTGTTGTGTTCTTTTTGTTTGCAGGTGGTGACAAGCCAACCTTCAAGACCACCGCAGATTGGTGTGTGGCTCACCGCAAAGGGTTTGCTTGGAAGGAGTGCCGTGAGTTGACTCCTAGGGAAAGGAACATTGATTTTGCGGATGGTGTTGCCATGGCCACAGCCAAGAAAATTACCAAGTTGCTTGTAATTTGTAGGCAATGTGATTTGAACTTGCCACAAAGGGTGCCTACCACTCCTGAGGGTAAGAACTCCGAGGTTTGGGACACCCAATTGTCCTCCAAGCGCCCTTTGGAGCCTTCCCCTTCCCCAACCCAAAATGAGTTGCCGGAGAAGGAGGAAGAGGTGCGTAGGTTGAAAAATGCCGATGGCATTGCCAATGAGGCCCTGGAAACCGCAAAGCGTGAGTTGCATGAGGCCGAGGTGAGCTATAGTAAGGCAGACGGAATCCATGTGCAAGCATACAAGGCTGCGTTGGCCCATTTTGGCATCTCAAAAACTGCCTATTTTGGGCATGCCTACATAGGCAAATATTGCAAGCTCCTTTGCACACAACGCATAGCCGTAGCCATTAGTGAGCCTTGCTTGCGGCGGTGGTCGGAACAACGGAGAAGAGTTGTCGCTCTCCGTGGACGAATTAGTTTTCTAAAGAACCAAATCCGCAAGGCCAAAAGGCAAAGGCGGTGGGATGATGTTGCGGATCTTGAGTTCCGGTTGCAGGACAAGAGATTTGCATATGCATTGGTTGGGTCTAACCTTAAGCGCGATGTGGAGTACCAAGCTGCCTTGCGAGTTCGGTAGAGATGGGTGCACCGATTCACAAAGTGGGCGGCTCTGCAACGCCTGATGGGGGGTAGCATTGATTACACGGCTAACCCTCACCTCATTGAAATGCTCATTGTTCGCGCCGCCAGCTTCTCGGGTTTCTTTGCATGCAACTTCCCGAACGAGAAGCCTACCCCTAAGCTTTACCTTGCCCTATGGGATGCAGCATTCTAGGGCGTGGTGCGGAACCCCCCCAATTTTGGGTGTTGTTAATATGGTTGGAACCCGGAATTTCACATGTTACATGGGTGCACTATGATGCAACAATGTGCCTTCCATGTATTGTTTGCTCGATATTGCCCGTTTTGCACTTTTTGCGATTTGATATTTGTGTGCTCTAACTAGTTATCGCGGGGTTAGAACGGGGTTAGAGCACTAGTTATCGCGTGGGTTATCGCGCGATAACCTAGTTATCGCGGGGGTTATCGCGGGGGTTATCGCGCGATAACCTAGTTATCGCGTGGGTTATCGCGTGGGTTATCGCGCTTCATTTTATGTTTCCCCTTTTCGCTTTAGCTCTCAAAGCCTTCGTATTCTTTGATAATGGCCCTTGCTGCTGCCCACGCTTGGTGCGAGCACCATCAAAAGCTCCTTGGGGTCCGTCGCCTTGGCGGTCCTGAGGGGTTTACGATGGGTGATGCCAATGTGAGGCGCCCTGTGGCGACCCGCTTTGAACATGGTGTGGACTTTGGACTCCTTGTCCATAAGTCCCCCTTCATGGCGGACGACCGAGACCCCCTGGTTCTCAGCAACTACATCTTCGAGTTGCTAGAGGTAAATCCAGGGGTTGCTGGATTTTTGATCCAGCTTCATCCGGACGATGTGGACGCGGTGGTGGAGTCCGTCACCGCCCATGCCGAGAAGGGTGCGGGGACGAAGACGACCCTCTATGTGGGTCAGGAGGAGGAGGAAGTGGAGGAAGTGGAGGAGGAGGAGGAGGATGCGGGGGGGGTGGGGGCTGGGGGGAGGAAGGAGAAGCCCCACAACCCCCTCATGATTAGTGTCCAGAAGGTAAGGATCCGACAGGGTAAGGGGAAGGGGCAGTCGGATGGTTGGTTCCCCCAACCCCTCACCCACAACACCCGCCGGGTCTGCACTGACGACCCCGAAAACAAGCTCCCCATGCACTCCCTTTGCCCCACAAGGGAGTGGGAGCGTGAGTGGTATGGGGTCACCACTCCCAACATTGTTTCGGGGCAGGGGGTGATTCTTTTTCCATTTGGGGCAACACCCCCCCTTATTGGGGAGGCGGAGGAGGTGGTTGCCGCCGAGCCCTTGGGGGCCTTTAATAGGGACCCCAATGACCTTGTGCTCACGGTGGGGGGGAAGCTGGTGGTCAACCACCTCCTGGAGCACGATTTTTTGAGTGATGTGCAGCTCCAAAGTCTTTTGGATGATTTGGATAGGGTGCCTCTCTCAGAGAAGGCACCCATTTTCAATGAGAACCCCCCCATTGTCGGCAGGCCCCAAGATTCTGGGACCCGCCGTACATTGTACGGCAACTATGGGGGTGCCAACCACCACAGGCACAACCCCCACAAGCTCCATGATCTGCCAGTCCTCAAAAGGGTGGCAGATCGTGTGCTTGAGACGGCGAAGAAGACTGTGGTGGGGGGGGTTGGATGGAGCTGCACCATCCTTGACATGGCCGAAATTTCGAGCTATGACCACACCCCCCAGCACCTCCATCGCGACGCCCCCCCCTACACCATTCCTGAAGGCACATTGATTGTCAATTGCCTTATTATGCTAACCCATAATCATGAGGAGGAGGATGGGTCACATTTTCTTTTTGTGCCCTCCAGCAGTTCGGGGTTCCCTGACCCTTGGGTGGAGAGGGCTGTGCCATTCAAGAGGGGCACTGCCTTTTTTTTTAATGCCCTTGATGTCCACAGGGGGTCGGGGATTCCCAAGGCCTCCCCCACGGGGGTGTCCCACCCCCGCCTCATGGCATTTTTTGCCATTGAGCTTACCGTGGGGGGGAATCTTCGATTCCCCAACCTGCACGTGACCCAGTCCATTAAGAGGCCCCAGCTGGGGGCACCTGGTGGCCGGGTGGCCAGGACAGTCCAGTGTGATGGGGCGGTTAGGTGTAGGGGGAAGGTGGTAGCCAATTGCTACGGATGCAATCGGCTGATTTTGTGCACCGCCCACAAAGATGGCCTTTGTGTGCCATGCCAGGAGGGGGAGGAGGTGGAGGGGGGGGAGGAGGAGGAGGTGGTGGTGGACCCCAATGGGGTCAGCATTGAGCAATCTGCTCAGTGCTTGCTCCCGGTGGGAACAACCACAGGGCATTTTTTGTTGTCGGGGTGGGGGGTTGGGAGGGAGGTGATTGCCCCCCTCACTAATGAGGAGGCGGGGGCGGTCGCAGGCCACCCCGATCAGTGCCCCTTGGCCAAGGTGTGCCATGGGGAGGCACTGCCCTGGCCCACCTTGCAAGGGCATGTTGGGATGAAGGTGCCGGCGGGCACCATTTTGGTGGTGAGGAGGGGGTTGTATGGGGGAGTGGCAAGGGTGGCCCCTGAGCAGGAGGGGGTGGCCCAGGTGGTGGAGTGGCGGCAGGTGGGGGAGTATGCGGCCGTCACGGACTTCGTGTGGCTGCGGAGGCTGGGCCTGGTGCTGGACGACGCCAAGAAGGAGGGCCAAGGCATGTGTCCATGTCACCAGGTGTGAAAACCTCCCACAACACCCTGCTCTAACCCCTGCTCTAACTAGTTATCGCGCTCTAACTAGGTGCTCTATCGCGGGGGGTTATCGCGGGGGTTATCGCGCGATAACCTAGTTATCGCGGGGGTTATCGCGCGGGTTATCGCGTGTTTTTTTTTGTTTCTTTTGTTTTTTTCAGGCCACCATCTTGCAGCTGCCCCGCATCTTCGTCAAGGACGACGCCCAGGCAGCCGACGCAGCGGGCGGAGCGGCAGCAGCAGCGGGTCCAGGGGCACGGCCCGCCAAGCCGGTGGCGGCCCGGTTGGAGCTGGAGGGGGAGAAGAGGCTGCCGGAGGGGGCGTCGTGGCGGTTTGGGGAGCCTGGGGATGAGGCCTGCAGGATGGGGGGGACGGGATGGTACCGGCAGGTCACCATCACAGAGAAGGAGGGGGGGGTGGAGAGGAAGACCAACCTCACCCTCCCCTCCTATGTGTGGGTTGGGGGGGAAACGGCCAAGTGGCCGCAAGCCGCAGAGGGGGAAACGGTTGCGGCTTTTTTGTGTTTGTTTGGGATGAGCGACCCCCCCCAAAGGAAATCTTATTTCCTTTTGAGGGTGTGTTTTTTGTGGGAGGGGGAGTATACGGGGAGGGAAGTGTGGCAGAAGCTGCACAGGGGGGGGGACATCCACCAGGTTGGTGGGTATGACCCCCCCCCTTCTGTGGTGGACGCCACTGCCGATTGGGTTCGGCAGTATGCACCCAAGGGGGGAAGGCCGGGAAAAGGCCAGACGAAGCGGGGACCAGACGTGGTGGTGGTTGAGCCGGATGCCCCCCCCCCCCTTAGGGGTAAGGGCCAAACCCCCGCCCCCAAGCCCTCCCCCAAGCCATCGAAGGTGGCAAAGGTGGCGGCAGCCCAGCCCCCCCATGAGGCCCTGGACGTGGAGGCCTTGGGGGCCAGTGTGGCCACCCACGTGACGGACGCTTGCCAGGTTTTGGTGGAGCAGGCGGCCGCCACGGGGGTCGAGGCCGCACTGGCCAAGGGTCGGTCGGCCGACCACAAGTCGGCCTTGGCAAAGGCCGAAAAGGCCCAGGGCAACACCCAGCGTGCCCTGGACCAGGCCCTCAACCTGGCCGCCAAGAGGGGGGAGGAGGTGGAGGCGATGAGGGAGGCCCTGAGGGAGGCCCAGGAGGGGAGGCGGAAGGCGGAGGTGGAGGTGGCCCAGCTTAGGGTGGAGGTGGAGGGGCACCGGAGGAGGGGGGATGACCTTGGGCAGCGCTTGGGGGTGGCTGAGGCGCAGGTGCGCAGCCTCACCTCCACCCTCTGTGCCTCCTTCGGGGCGCAGCAGGCCCAGCAGGGGCTGGCGCCGCAAGGGTTGCAGAGTCAGGGTAGCGGGAGTAGGAGTGGGAGCCAATGACTAGTGGATTTGCTCAGGGGGTTGCCCAAGGGCATTTTTCGTGGGGAGGAGCGATATGGGGCCCAAGTGGACATGTGCCACTTTGGCCTCGTGGGAAGTGGAAACCCCAACCCCTCTAATTTTAGGGCGACCCACATGGCCGCTGCTACCCTCAGGCCTGCCCTCACCCCCTTGGTAGCAGACCTCAATGGGTATTGCACCTCCAATGCTCCACCATGGTTCACATGGTGTAGCATCCAAATTGTTCGCCCCCAAGGGACGGACACCATGGGCCTCCACTCCCATTTGCGGGATGGGGCGCCCATGGCGCTTATTGTGTGTGTGGGGTCTTTCACGGGGGGTGAGTTTTGGGTGGAGAGTGGTGGCCTGCTGAATCCCTCCTTGAGGGAAAAAAAGCGGCACACCCGTGTGTGCAAGGGTAGGGCGGTGGAGGGTTGGGCATGCACCGCCACCCCCCAAGCCCCGGTGTTGTTCAACACCAGGGCACTACACGCTCCATTGCCATGGGAGGGCGAGCGATGGAGCGTGATTTTTTATAGTGCGGGGGGGGTTCTGCACTGCACGCCTGTGTGGCGGCAGCAGCTGCTGTCCATGGGTTTTAGGGTGCCCAATGCTTCCTCTAACCCCTCCAGCTGATTCGATTATTGTTCACTATTTCTATTACTGTACTCTGTGGACTCTGAGGAGGGGCAACTAGCCCGGAACATGTCCATTTGACTGATTTGAGAGGCACCCTTGGGATGCAGCGTTCTAGGGCGTGGTGCGGAACCCCTAGTTAGAACGCAATTTCTGGAACACCCACCTACCCTCAATTTTGGGGCAAACCACCTAAAAAAATGGATTCAGCACCCTCAAAAACCCCCCATCCCCTTTCTTTCCCCACATAACCCGCATCATGGGGGTGGTTTTTGGGGGGGGGGTCAAAGAGTTAGAGCACAGTTAGAACAGAGTTAGAACGCAGTTAGAGCACCTTGCTCTAACTAGTTATCGCGCTAGTTATCGCGCGATAACTCAGTTATCGCGCAGTTATCGCGGGTAGTTATCGCGCACCCCTCCTCCATCCCTCACTAGGACAAACAACACAAAACACTTGGCTAATGAAATTGAAGTGGCCCCAAATATTTGGTGTTTCACTCTCACTTGAGTTAGGCAAAGCCGCAACCGACCTCAAACCCTGCACTCAATGTGGACACTGGCCAATGCTCGGGATGTCTATTCCATGTGCTTCAAAGTATCGATTTCGCCCTGAAAGTGGGCCTCATCAGCAAAACATAGCTCTACAGGACAGGCAATCATCATTCATGTACAGTGTGTGCTGCACATTGTTCCATGCCACATAATCACAATAAATGCAACTCGTGGATGTTACAGCGCCAAACAAACACCAAGGTTGTTGCGACCTACTTCATTCTCAGCGCTGTGCGCGCGTGTCTCCTGAATAATTTACGAAGCGAGGCCAAAGGCTTCAAAATCGCAAATAAACGTGTTTTACCCTTCAAGAAAGGTAACCTTTTTTGTATGCAATGCAATACACGCGGCCACGACAGCTGTACCGCTGAATGATGCCATGCGCGAAGTATATGCACTCGGGGGATTCCCACCCTCCCTCCACCCCCAATGACACCCGACTCGTGGCTCTCCACTTGACTCAGCGAGCATTGCACATCATCCACATGTGCCAATACCCGTTCACGTCGTGGTATCAATACCTTTGAACGTTCATCCCATGAAAGAATCATTTGTGTGACCACGTGTTTAGGATAATCCAACAATTCCACCGCCGTAGTTAACCTTCGTAGGCAAAGGGCATAAAAGCGCTCGTGGGAACAAATACGTAGATACCTAATGCATTCGCCTCTAATCCATGAACATTTAGTGTGACGGGGCACATTCGCACGCCAAGGAATATAGGTGCATGCATGTGACGGCTTCCAATAGACACTTGTGCGTAGGGGGGCGAGTGATACCACCCATATGTCCAAAAAAGCAATTCCACGGCGACTCGCTTTATCCACAAAAGTAAAGGCGAGATGTTTGGGGTATACCTTACACAAATGCGTGTTCAAATCCTGCACACTGAGACTCAAAGGGTGAACGGCGAAACCGTCATCAATATAGCGCCATAATAGAATGTCACGGGGCAGGGGGGAGCGTCTCTCATATGCCCTAAGAACCAATTGGGCCCACGATGGAGCGCAGTTCGTTCCCATGGCAAAACCAATCAATTGCAAAAAGATGGCCACTCCCTCGTTGAGGAAGATGCAATGCGTGAACACTACATTCATGAGAAACTTTCCAAGGTACATATGCTCCTGGTAGTCCATATTCATATATGGGAACGATGTTTTCAACTCAACAAATTGTTCCCAAGGCATTTCGGCAAACAAACAATGTAGAAATACACGTTCATGGCTCGAAATGGGTAGAGCGTCGGATTCATGTTGAAGAAAGTAGGCGCGCCAAAAATCCATCGCCATGGAAACATCGCTCCAACGGAAATTCGTGTATAGACTCTCAAAATCGAAAGTGGATATGCACCATTCTCTCCCATCCGCCCCCCACCCCGGGTCAGAAGAAAATTTCCTCAACCTTTTGAGTAGGTCCAGCGTATCTAAAATGGGGGAGCAGAGGGGGTCATGGTGTCGATCTATCTTGAGCAAGATTGTGCCCATAGTGGCAAGTAGGATGGATGATGGTGTTGTTGCCCAACGAAACATGCCCACCACCGGTCGTGTTGACCAACACGTTGCCAACACGACCGGTGGTGGGCATGTTTCGTTGGGCAACAACACCATCATCCATCCTACTTGCCACTATGGGCACAATCTTGCTCAAGATAGATCGACACCATGACCCCCTCTGCTCCCCCATTTTAGATACGCTGGACCTACTCAAAAGGTTGAGGAAATTTTCTTCTGACCCGGGGTGGGGGGCGGATGGGAGAGAATGGTGCATATCCACTTTCGATTTTGAGAGTCTATACACGAATTTCCGTTGGAGCGATGTTTCCATGGCGATGGATTTTTGGCGCGCCTACTTTCTTCAACATGAATCCGACGCTCTACCCATTTCGAGCCATGAACGTGTATTTCTACATTGTTTGTTTGCCGAAATGCCTTGGGAACAATTTGTTGAGTTGAAAACATCGTTCCCATATATGAATATGGACTACCAGGAGCATATGTACCTTGGAAAGTTTCTCATGAATGTAGTGTTCACGCATTGCATCTTCCTCAACGAGGGAGTGGCCATCTTTTTGCAATTGATTGGTTTTGCCATGGGAACGAACTGCGCTCCATCGTGGGCCCAATTGGTTCTTAGGGCATATGAGAGACGCTCCCCCCTGCCCCGTGACATTCTATTATGGCGCTATATTGATGACGGTTTCGCCGTTCACCCTTTGAGTCTCAGTGTGCAGGATTTGAACACGCATTTGTGTAAGGTATACCCCAAACATCTCGCCTTTACTTTTGTGGATAAAGCGAGTCGCTGTGGAATTGCTTTTTTGGACATATGGGTGGTATCACTCGCCCCCCTACGCACAAGTGTCTATTGGAAGCCGTCACATGCATGCACCTATATTCCTTGGCGTGCGAATGTGCCCCGTCACACTAAATGTTCATGGATTAGAGGCGAATGCATTAGGTATCTACGTATTTGTTCCCACGAGCGCTTTTATGCCCTTTGCCTACGAAGGTTAACTACGGCGGTGGAATTGTTGGATTATCCTAAACACGTGGTCACACAAATGATTCTTTCATGGGATGAACGTTCAAAGGTATTGATACCACGACGTGAACGGGTATTGGCACATGTGGATGATGTGCAATGCTCGCTGAGTCAAGTGGAGAGCCACGAGTCGGGTGTCATTGGGGGTGGAGGGAGGGTGGGAATCCCCCGAGTGCATATACTTCGCGCATGGCATCATTCAGCGGTACAGCTGTCGTGGCCGCGTGTATTGCATTGCATACAAAAAAGGTTACCTTTCTTGAAGGGTAAAACACGTTTATTTGCGATTTTGAAGCCTTTGGCCTCGCTTCGTAAATTATTCAGGAGACACGCGCGCACAGCGCTGAGAATGAAGTAGGTCGCAACAACCTTGGTGTTTGTTTGGCGCTGTAACATCCACGAGTTGCATTTATTGTGATTATGTGGCATGGAACAATGTGCAGCACACACTGTACATGAATGATGATTGCCTGTCCTGTAGAGCTATGTTTTGCTGATGAGGCCCACTTTCAGGGCGAAATCGATACTTTGAAGCACATGGAATAGACATCCCGAGCATTGGCCAGTGTCCACATTGAGTGCAGGGTTTGAGGTCGGTTGCGGCTTTGCCTAACTCAAGTGAGAGTGAAACACCAAATATTTGGGGCCACTTCAATTTCATTAAAGCAAGGGCCCAAAAAACACACGCGATAACCCACGCGATAACCCCCGCGATAACTAGGTTATCGCGCGATAACCCCCGCGATAACCCCCCGCGATAACTAGTTAGAGCGCGATAACCCCCCGCGATAACTAGTTAGAGCACCCAGTTAGAGCGCGATAACCCCCGCGATAACTAGTTAGAGCAGGGGTTAGTGCGCACTAACTGGTGGTGTTAGAGCAAGCGTTGGGCACCCTAAAACCTTCACAAACGTTGATTTTGCACCCAGGAAACCTTGGAGATGTCAACAATGTGCAGGCACGGGGTACATGGCGCCACAATCACAAATTCAAATCAGTCACACAGTCTTTTGGATGATTTGGATAGGGTGCCTCTCAAATCAGTCAAGTCAGTTGCCCCTCCTCAGAGTCCACAGAGTACAGTAATAGAAATAGTGAACAATAATCGAATCAGCTGGAGGGGTTAGAGGAAGCATTGGGCACCCTAAAACCCATGGACAGCAGCTGCTGCCGCCACACAGGCGTGCAGTGCAGAACCCCCCCCGCACTATAAAAAATCACGCTCCATCGCTCGCCCTCCCATGGCAATGGAGCGTGTAGTGCCCTGGTGTTGAACAACACCGGGGCTTGGGGGGTGGCGGTGCATGCCCAACCCTCCACCGCCCTACCCTGGCACACACGGGTGTGCCGCTTTTTTTCCCTCAAGGAGGGATTCAGCAGGCCACCACTCTCCACCCAAAACTCACCCCCCGTGAAAGACCCCACACACACAATAAGCGCCATGGGCGCCCCATCCCGCAAATGGGAGTGGAGGCCCATGGTGTCCGTCCCTTGGGGGCGAACAATTTGGATGCTACACCATGTGAACCATGGTGGAGCATTGGAGGTGCAATACCCATTGAGGTCTGCTACCAAGGGGGTGAGGGCAGGCCTGAGGGTAGCAGCGGCCATGTGGGTCGCCCTAAAATTAGAGGGGTTGGGGTTTCCACTTCCCACGAGGCCAAAGTGGCACATGTCCACTTGGGCCCCATATCGCTCCTCCCCACGAAAAATGCCCTTGGGCAACCCCCTGAGCAAATCCACTAGTCATTGGCTCCCACTCCTACTCCCGCTACCCTGACTCTGCAACCCTTGCGGCGCCAGCCCCTGCTGGGCCTGCTGCGCCCCGAAGGAGGCACAGAGGGTGGAGGTGAGGCTGCGCACCTGCGCCTCAGCCACCCCCAAGCGCTGCCCAAGGTCATCCCCCCTCCTCCGCTGCCCCTCCACCTCCACCCTAAGCTGGGCCACCTCCACCTCCGCCTTCCGCCTCCCCTCCTGGGCCTCCCTCAGGGCCTCCCTCATCGCCTCCACCTCCTCCCCCCTCTTGGCGGCCAGGTTGAGGGCCTGGTCCAGGGCACGCTGGGTGTTGCCCTGGGCCTTTTCGGCCTTTGCCAAGGCCGACCTGTGGTCGGCCGACCGACCCTTGGCCAGTGCGGCCTCGACCCCCGTGGCGGCCGCCTGCTCCACCAAAACCTGGCAAGCGTCCGTCACGTGGGTGGCCACACTGGCCCCCAAGGCCTCCACGTCCAGGGCCTCATGGGGGGGCTGGGCTGCCGCCACCTTTGCCACCTTCGATGGCTTGGGGGAGGGCTTGGGGGCGGGGGTTTGGCCCTTACCCCTAAGGGGGGGGGGGGCATCCGGCTCAACCACCACCACGTCTGGTCCCCGCTTCGTCTGGCCTTTTCCCGGCCTTCCCCCCTTGGGTGCATACTGCCGAATCCATTCGGCAGTGGCGTCCGCCACAGAAGGGGGGGGGTCATACCCACCAACCTGGTGGATGTCCCCCCCCCTGTGCAGCTTCTGCCACACTTCCCTCCCCGTATACTCCCCCTCCCACAAAAAACACACCCTCAAAAGGAAATAAGATTTCCTTTGGGGGGGGTCGCTCATCCCAAACAAACACAAAAAAGCCGCAACCGTTTCCCCCTCTGCGGCTTGCGGCCACTTGGCCGTTTCCCCCCCAACCCACACATAGGAGGGGAGGGTGAGGTTGGTCTTCCTCTCCACCCCCCCCTCCTTCTCTGTGATGGTGACCTGCCGGTACCATCCCGTCCCCCCCATCCTGCAGGCCTCATCCCCAGGCTCCCCAAACCGCCACGACGCCCCCTCCGGCAGCCTCTTCTCCCCCTCCAGCTCCAACCGGGCCGCCACCGGCTTGGCGGGCCGTGCCCCCGCTGCTGCTGCCGCTCCGCCCGCTGCGTCGGCTGCCTGGGCGTCGTCCTTGACGAAGATGCGGGGCAGCTGCAAGATGGTGGCCTGAAAAAAACAAAAGAAACAAAAAAAAAAACACGCGATAACCCGCGCGATAACCCCCGCGATAACTAGGTTATCGCGCGATAACCCCCGCGATAACCCCCCGCGATAACCCCGCGATAACTAGTTAGAACGCGATAACCTAGCGCGATAACTAGTTAGAGCACCTAGTTAGAACGCGATAACCTAGCGCGATAACTAGTTAGAGCAGGGGTTAGAGCAGGGTGTTGTGGGAGGTTTTCACACCTGGTGACATGGACACATGCCTTGGCCCTCCTTCTTGGCGTCGTCCAGCACCAGGCCCAGCCTCCGCAGCCACACGAAGTCCGTGACGGCCGCATACTCCCCCACCTGCCGCCACTCCACCACCTGGGCCACCCCCTCCGCCTCAGGGGCCACCCTTGCCACTCCCCCATACAACCCCCTCCTCACCACCAAAATGGTGCCCGCCGGCACCTTCATCCCAACATGCCCTTGCAGGGTGGGCCAGGGCAGTGCCTCCCCATGGCACACCTTGGCCAAGGGGCACTGATCGGGGTGGCCTGCGACCGCCCCCGCCTCCTCATTAGTGAGGGGGGCAATCACCTCCCTCCCAACCCCCCACCCCGACAACAAAAAATGCCCGGTGGTTGTTCCCACCGGGAGCAAGCACTGAGCAGATTGCTCAATGCTGACCCCATTGGGGTCCACCACCACCTCCTCCTCCTCCCCCCCCTCCACCTCCTCCCCCTCCTGGCATGGCACACAAAGGCCATCTTTGTGGGCGGTGCACAAAATCAGCCGATTGCATCCGTAGCAATTGGCTACCACCTTCCCCCTACACCTAACCGCCCCATCACACTGGACTGTCCTGGCCACCCGGCCACCAGGTGCCCCCAGCTGGGGCCTCTTAATGGACTGGGTCACGTGCAGGTTGGGGAATCGAAGATTCCCCCCCACGGTAAGCTCAATGGCAAAAAATGCCATGAGGCGGGGGTGGGACACCCCCGTGGGGGAGGCCTTGGGAATCCCCGACCCCCTGTGGACATCAAGGGCATTAAAAAAAAAGGCAGTGCCCCTCTTGAATGGCACAGCCCTCTCCACCCAAGGGTCAGGGAACCCCGAACTGCTGGAGGGCACAAAAAGAAAATGTGACCCATCCTCCTCCTCATGATTATGGGTTAGCATAATAAGGCAATTGACAATCAATGTGCCTTCAGGAATGGTGTAGGGGGGGGCGTCGCGATGGAGGTGCTGGGGGGTGTGGTCATAGCTCGAAATTTCGGCCATGTCAAGGATGGTGCAGCTCCATCCAACCCCCCCCACCACAGTCTTCTTCGCCGTCTCAAGCACACGATCTGCCACCCTTTTGAGGACTGGCAGATCATGGAGCTTGTGGGGGTTGTGCCTGTGGTGGTTGGCACCCCCATAGTTGCCGTACAATGTACGGCGGGTCCCAGAATCTTGGGGCCTGCCGACAATGGGGGGGTTCTCATTGAAAATGGGTGCCTTCTCTGAGAGAGGCACCCTATCCAAATCATCCAAAAGACTTTGGAGCTGCACAGCACTCAAAAAATCGTGCTCCAGGAGGTGGTTGACCACCAGCTTTCCCCCCACCGTTTGCACAAGGTCATTGGGGTCCCTATTAAAGGCCCCCAAGGGCTCGGCGGCAACCACCTCCTCCGCCTCCCCAATAAGGGGGGGTGTTGCCCCAAATGGAAAAAGAATCACCCCCTGCCCCGCAACAATGTTGGGAGTGGTGACCCCATACCACTCACGCTCCCACTCCCTTGTGGGGCAAAGGGAGTGCATGGGGAGCTTGTTTTCGGGGTCGTCAGTGCAGACCCGGCGGGTGTTGTGGGTGAGGGGTTGGGGGAACCAACCATCCGACTGCCCCTTCCCCTTACCCGGTCGGATCCTTACCTTCTGGACACTAATCATGAGGGGGTTGTGGGGC
Organism: Eutreptiella sp. 'Long Island Sound 2002'; assembly: GCA_964036045.1. Taxonomy (NCBI): domain Eukaryota; phylum Euglenozoa; class Euglenophyceae; order Eutreptiales; family Eutreptiaceae; genus Eutreptiella; species Eutreptiella sp. 'Long Island Sound 2002'. The sequence goes on from OZ038396.1 coordinate 46,312,047, forward strand.
TTCTCCTTCCTCCCCCCAGCCCCCACCCCCCCCGCATCCTCCTCCTCCTCCTCCACTTCCTCCACTTCCTCCTCCTCCTGACCCACATAGAGGGTCGTCTTCGTCCCCGCACCCTTCTCGGCATGGGCGGTGACGGACTCCACCACCGCGTCCACATCGTCCGGATGAAGCTGGATCAAAAATCCAGCAACCCCTGGATTTACCTCTAGCAACTCGAAGATGTAGTTGCTGAGAACCAGGGGGTCTCGGTTGTCCGCCATGAAGGGGGACTTATGGACAAGGAGTCCAAAGTCCACACCATGTTCAAAGCGGGTCGCCACAGGGCGCCTCACATTGGCATCACCCATCGTAAACCCCTCAGGACCGCCAAGGCGACGGACCCCAAGGAGCTTTTGATGGTGCTCGCACCAAGCGTGGGCAGCAGCAAGGGCCATTATCAAAGAATATGAAAGTTTTGAGAGCTAAAGCGAAAAGGGGAAACATAAAATGAAGCGCGATAACCCACGCGATAACCCACGCGATAACTAGTTATCGCGCGATAACCCCCGCGATAACCCCCGCGATAACTAGGTTATCGCGCGATAACCCACGCGATAACTAGTGCTCTAACCCCGTTCTAACCCCGCGATAACTAGTTAGAGCACACAAAGATCAAATCGCAAAAAGTGCAAAACGGGCAATATCGAGCAAACGAAACATGGAAGGCACATTGTTGCATCATAGTGCACCCATGTAACATGTGAAATTCCGGGTTCCAACCATATTAACAACACCCAAAATTGGGGGGGTTCCGCACCACGCCCTAGAACGCTGCATCCCACTATCCAAATCATCCAAAAGACTGTGTGACTGATTTGAATTTGTGATTGTGGCGCCATGTACCCCGTGCCTGCACATTGTTGACATCTCCAAGGTTTCCTGGGTGCAAAATCAACGTTTGTGAAGGTTTTAGGGTGCCCAACGCTTGCTCTAACACCACCAGTTAGTGCGCACTAACCCCTGCTCTAACTAGTTATCGCGGGGGTTATCGCGCTCTAACTGGGTGCTCTAACTAGTTATCGCGGGGGGTTATCGCGCTCTAACTAGTTATCGCGGGGGGTTATCGCGGGGGTTATCGCGCGATAACCTAGTTATCGCGGGGGTTATCGCGTGGGTTATCGCGTGTGTTTTTTGGGCCCTTGCTTCAAAACCCTCCCTCATTTCGCGCCCAGGTCCTCTTATTCTTCATGGACAATGCTGTCAATGAGGCCCTGCGGGCTCTCAACACAGCCAACCTGCGGCGGTACACCGATCTGCAGTGCCCCAAGGCCCGGCGGCGGCGTTTGAAGGCGGTTCAGCGGCTGGTGCGAGTTCTATTGGGTGACCCAGACGTCGTGTGTGGCACCAACACCAAAGGCGAAGTTTGTTTAAGTGGTGGGGCGTGCACTGCCCTGTCTGGCCCACTTGGCGGCCATCTTGCATTAACAGCTCAGGAGCATGAGGCCCTGAGCATGCTACGCATGGCATGCAGCATGCATCTCTCCCAACGGGCCCTTTTGCGAATGCCCCGCCGTTGCACACAACGGGACCTAAGGACCGTTCGGCAACGGATCATGCCCTACTTTCCCCAAACCACCATTGTAAAGTCTACCACAGGCCGCAATAGGGCAGCTGCCCATGTGCCTTTGCAATCAATTGTGCAAAATGCAATATCTATGGCCCGAGTTATTGGGAAACCCCCCCCTAGTGGCGTTGCCATTATTGTTATTTCAGTTGATGCGACTTCCTTGTGGAAGGCATCCTCTACCCGTGCGGATGTATGGGTTAATGTATGGGGGGGGGCAAAATATGCTTCGAAGGTGAAGCTATGGGCCTCATGGTTTTGCATGGATGGCGGGGATGAACAGGCTTTTTTGAGAAGCCTGGACATCTCCGCCAACCTCAACCAAGAGGTGAGGGATGTGGAAGAGGACGTTGTCCTCTTTCAAAACCAATTTTTGACTTGCACTGTCATTTTGACAGGGGATGGGAAGGGGATGCAAGCAATGGGGGGGGCTGGGTCTAAGTGTTGGTTGTGCAAAGACCCCAATGGGATTGTTGAGCAAATGGGGGTGGAGTCCACCTCAAGATGGGGGTCATTCTTGAGAAGTGTGACCCCTGATAGGCGGCCGGGGGACTACCAACATGCAGCATGCCGCATCCTAAACGGCATTGCAAAGCGCATTGAGACCACCCTCCAGGCCCTCCCCCCTAGTACCCCTGGTAAGGCCCAAGCTCTTGCAGCTTTGCAGGCCTTCAAACAAGCCCTCAAGGATGAGACCGCAGGCATCCCTCTTAGGGAACGCCTCCCTTCGGCCTCGAGGGCCACAGAAAAAGATTTCGATCTAACCAGCACCAAAGTTTTCCTAACCTCCCCCCCCTTCCAAAGGCAATTTGTGGAATGCCTCAAAGAGCATGTCCCCACAGTGAGGACCCCTGGGGGACCTATGTTATGGGTTGTTGTGCATGTCATGGTGAAATGCATTGAGGGTTTGTATGAGCTTTGGAGGGTGAGGGAGTTGTACACTCTAACCCAAGTGGAACGCCACCGTGCGTTGACCACAAAATTTTCAAAAGCGTGGGGAGACTCAGGTTGGTCCCCCACCAGGTGGATCCATTGGTGCTTGGCACATTCCACCTTTTTTGCCGAGAAATGGAGGAACATTTTTCAGTTTTCCTCCATCCCAACGGAGTATCGGCATGGGCCTTACAAGAGGAGGCTCAAAAATTGTTTTAAGGGTTGGTCTTTGGTGAGGCCAAGTATGTCCCTCCGCCACATGCACCATTGCATGTCCATGAACGCCCTGGAGCAAGGGCTTTTGGGACTGGAGGCAGCCAAGGCCTCAGACATTGATGACTTTGTATGAAAAACTACCACAGATGCTTTGTGCCAAGTGTTTTGTGTTGTTTGTCCTAGGGAGGGAGGGAGGAGGGGTGCGCGATAACTACCCGCGATAACTGCGCGATAACTGAGTTATCGCGCGATAACTAGCGCGATAACTAGTTAGAGCAAGGTGCTCTAACTGCGTTCTAACTCTGTTCTAACTGTGCTCTAACTCTTTGACCCCCCCCCCAAAAACCACCCCCATGATGCGGGTTATGTGGGGAAAGAAAGGGGATGGGGGGTTTTTGAGGGTGCTGAATCCATTTTTTTAGGTGGTTTGCCCCAAAATTGAGGGTAGGTGGGTGTTCCAGAAATTGCGTTCTAACTAGGGGTTCCGCACCACGCCCTAGAACGCTGCATCCCATAACCCATGGGATCCAATTCATCATGCACCACAAATTTTGCGGGTATGCTGATGAAGAACCCATGGAATCCCAACACGCTGACCATAACCGCATCCGTGTACGGTCGAGGCATTGCGTGAATCAACAAGTTGCTATGCTTCATGGTGTAAACACTTTGTTGGTGCAACAATGTCAATTGTTGCATTACTGCTGGCAAGCTCCGGGACGAGCGCAACGAGCTTGGGTGAGGTGGAATGAGCCTAACCCTGAACTGGAGCCAATGTGGTGTTGCGGAGGGCCCAACCCTAGCCCTAAATGATGGTTTCCTACTCTTTTCTTTGGTACAAGGGAGAACTCTATGCTAATGGTGGGCCCTTTGGGAGTAAAAGCAAATTTAGCAGACCCTAACCCTAACCCTAACCCTAATGACACATGTGTGGGGGGCAAATCGGACTACCGATGTGATTGCAATGGTTGAAAGACATTGGATGATCATTTATGTGCACTAAATCGAAGAAATCGACATTACATTGTGTCCTACATTGTTGCATGATGTGAGCATTTGTCATTTCAGAGGGATTTGGACAGAGCAGGGTGCTGGGATTGCCATCCGTCACGATTTTGCCCGAAAAACCACCCCTAACACTAGGCAAGTGTGAAGAGATCGCATTTTTGTCATCCCGTAGGGTCCCTTGGGCCATCCGCATCATCTCTTCACACTTAGACTTTTTGTCCGGGATTCCTTGATTTGGTGGGGTAGTCGACGACGACCGCAAGCCCAACTGAAGAGTTGTTGCATCAAGATTGGGTATTGGAAAGGACCTTTTTGATCACCGCAAATGTGGAGCGTCGGTTCAAATCACTCCTCGGTGACAAATGATGCTCTAGAAAAGGGGGATGAGGGTAGGCGAAAGCTGCCTGACTCTGCAACATCTAAAATTGCACGTCTGAGGATGTATGCAACCGAGCAAACGGTGGCGGAGACACGCGAGTGATTGTAGATGAAATTAGCATCGCCCGTTTTTCATCTTTGAAGCGTCTTTCTTGGCATGGATGGCAACTTGATAACTCGACTTTGCATTCAGCTACAGCCTGCCACCCCGGCTTTCGTACATGTGCTCTATCGCTTTCTGTGCGTTGCCTGTGTTGCGGTGGTGAATCCAAGAGCCTCCGATAAAGCCAAGAAGACGCGCCGATACTATCGTACACCATTGGGAGTCGCATGATGTATTGGCATTGGCCCATGGGAATCTCCGAGGGTGATTCGCTCAAGGTAGCTTCTCCTACTGAACGCCAAATGTGGATACGTGAACGTCCAACACAGCAATTGTTGGTTGGTGAGGAAAGTGAGTTTATGTAGCAATCTAGCACGATCGGCCCGTTGATGCATGTACTTGCTGTGTGGTGTGGTGCATTTTTGCTCCCCTTCGCTTCAACGTTGGAATGCACGGGACGTTTTCCACGCCTTGTAACCTACTCTCATCGACGCTACCGGATGTGCGTTTGTACGAGCAACGTCACGCTATTGCGCTTCGAAACGTTGTCTTCCAAAGTCGACACATTTGCACTCAGGGAGCAATCTTAGGCCACCCATTTTGTGGTCATAAATGGAAAGGGCGAGCACTTGTACGCAGGAAAGATGGCATTTGGCATCGGTTCGGCTTTGTGCAAGTTGTTGAAAGGAATTCATGTTTTTCGTTCGATCCACCATTCATACGACGTTCTAACCCATCAGCGACGTGAGTTGTATGCACATGAATCTACGCTGAAAATCGTGAGTGCCTCAGTGAATCCTCAGCGCACGGTGTTGGCGTTCACGGCGAAGAAATCAAAAGTGATTCACGACGTTGCTGCGTCGTCACCAGGCAGCCAGCCGGTACCCCCTGGCTCTTGACTCTCAGCGATATCCCAACGATACGCTGCTGCTGTGGTTTGGTGGTTGAAATATTAGTTGGAATGGTACAGCTTGAAGCGTGCTGATTTATCTCAGGCCCTAGGTGGAGTACTGTTGTTTGCTGCAGGTGCTTGAGAACGTGCGTGGCTTGACAAGGACACCAGGATGCAATTCAACAATGGTGTCGTTCATGGGATGGTTGTTTCGTGGAATCTGTTGGGCTGATTTTGCTTGAGTGGATTATGAAGCTCCAGGAAAAATCAAAGGGCCTGGGTGGAATGGTATGTTTTGACGCATGGCATTGTGGCTTGGGGCAGCATATAGAGTTATCAAAGGGCCCTGGGTAGAATGCTGAAGGGCCATACTTTGCAACATTTGGGAAGGGGTTTGCAATGCAATCCATGAGTGGCCATCATTTGGGGCAGCTTTGCAGGCGTACAGCCCCGTGAAAAATCAAAGGCCCTGGGTGGAATGGCAACTGCACTACGGAGGAGCTCGGGGCCCGTGAAAGGCTGTTGTGCTTCGTTTTGGGTCATATGTGAGTTGCGTAGTTTGTTTTTGATTGACGAGGCCACACACAGCATTTGGCGGTGGAATGTGATTTGGATTGAAATGACCAAGGTAGCATCAACCGTCAATTTACCTTGAATGTCAAGGTAGCAACTATGCCAGGGAATAATTGGAGGGAAAGAAACACTTTTTGTTCTCTTTTTGGGTCATATGAAATATGTTCCTGAGTAGAGGAGCCGAGAGGTGTGTTTACGAGTGCATTGTAGGTGGGATCAAGGTTACAATGTGAGCATCTACAATCAATTCAGCTGGAATTGCAAAGTGGTAACTGCACTACGAAAGAGTTGGATGCTAGTAGTGCTTTCTTCCAGGACATATGCAATGTGATGAGTCAGGTTTTGAGGTGAGCAGCCACAAGGTATGTGTTGTGGTTGATTGTGGGTCAGATTGAGATGACAATGGTGCGATCTAGCAACATTTTAGGTTGAGTTTCAAAGTGGCAACTGCACGATGCAGGTTGGGGAGAGCCTGTGGGATGAGTTTAGTCTGTGAGCTGCAACAAGCTGCTGTATGTACGTATGTGGCTGCTGCTTCTCAAAGTTGTCAATCATTCCAGATTACATTATTTTTACATTTTGTTTACACTGAAGATTGGAACACATAGGTATAGTCTCTCTCTTTATCAGTCAAATCGCATCCAATTTGCCAGTTTAGTTGCCTCGTCGGCAATTATCCGCCGCCGCTTGAATCTGCAGGTCTGAAATTTGACGCGCGTGCTCGTATCCACAGTATCTGCCTACGGACCCGTATCTGCTTAGCCATATCCCACAGGCCTGGTTAGTCGTTACGCATGCGACATACTTAACGCGATTTGGGATTTCTGTACCGCATCGTACTCTAGAAGTATTCATCTATCCTTTGTTGTATATCGCTTTGCACCTCATGTGACGCAACGGTTGAATTGCCTCACTGCCTGAAGTTCCACCCCTCCTCCAAGCAGTTTGCCAAGCAAGTCGATGTCCAACAACGTGCTCCTACATGCGAATTAGGAAAATAATGGCACCTAACAATGTTAATGCGGTTGTTGAGATTTTGAGCCTACACCATCCTTGACATCAATTCTACGTGCTCGTGTGTAAACTGCTGACGACGTTGCGTTCACTTGCTTTCCTATCTTCTAGCCCCCTCCAAGATCCAATTAAAGTACTACACGCGTACGACACGCATCTCCGTAGTCGAGACAAGAGAACACACGCAGGACTCTTCAGTGGCATGGCCATGAAGTTATGACTCTCCACAAGACGTAGATACCATGCCGGGTTTACCGTGAATTGTGGCGAAGTTTCGTGAATATTTGTACATCCTCACAACATTCGTTTGGGACGAAAGACATCTTGTTACGCATTTGCACCTCTGCATCATAGTCTATGGGCACAAGCCACCTTTGTTGTTTTATGCTTGTTTGCATGCCCCACTGACGAGTCCCTACGAGTGTCTTCACGAACATAAATTTATTATTAAAGGCATAAGAGGGCAGTGTCCAAGAGTCCAGGTGTACAGGGCGTCATGGCACCACGTGCATGGCTTCAATGACAGTGATAGATGAGCCCACACATATGTATGGTGTACCACACGCATGGTGACAGCGCCTAACCTGAACACACTGGACCCATCCCACTTGATCTTCCGTTTTGCGATCACGTTCTGCAGCCTCAGATGCATCTGTGAGCAGTTTTCTTTGTGTTGTGCACGCCTGCTGTCTTTACCAGCCCATAAGATGAAAGCCATAGCTGCAGCACACAAAGCAAAATGTAGCGGGACTCTGGGACATGGGATGGAGTGTGATGGTAGACAACAAATCAAAGTGATTATCCTCCGTGAAGGGTCCACCGCAGTGGACCCCGGGCGAGCGAGTTATGCTACATTCATGTGTGGGGCAGGTCGCTTTCGTCCTATGCGTGGTGGTAACAAAGTACACGGATGTGCCGACTGTGACAGGACTCGTAGGAGCCTCTCCAAGATTTCGAGCAAAGGACCATGCGTTGTGGCCCGACCATTTAGGGAAACTAAGGTCCATGGTCAATCAGAGTGGAGGGAGGCATCAAAACAAATTGTAGGGCGGGGGGGGGAGGAGCATGGAGGTAGTGGCAGATTTCAGGATGGAGGAAGCCTGGGCAGGAGACAGTTTCCCGTGGGCTGTCATACCACGCACTTGTGTCACATGCGCCGGATCAGTGGCAACGCCACCTCAATGTTTTCGTGCTTCCAATTTCCCCAAACATGCAACAATAGTGGCCCTTTGTATCGCAACCACCAAGACATGCACAACAAGGCCATAGGGATCCAATATGAATCTTTGCTAACGGTGTTGCTCCAATGGCAAAGTCCACAGGTAGCAACCCACGCATGGGGCATCATCCCATTTAATGCATTTTAGGGCTTAGGGTTGTTCAGCCTCGATGCAAGCCATGCCCACGAAGTGTAGCGCGGTTGAATACACAAGAACAACGATCACATTCAATGGGTTGCAAACTTTGCAAGATGAAGCCTTTTGGGATAGGGGACTCACAAGCATCACATAGCGCCCGTCGTCCAACCTTCCACCCTTGAAAACATCTTGTGGCAATTTGGCCAAAGCGTCCGCTCGCAACCGAGTGCAATTACATCTTTGCGTATCAAAAGCCGCCTCAAAAAAACAAGCCGTGTAAATTGTTAAAACCGCATCGTCTTACAAACTCTAAATATCCTTTCTGATGGCCTCAGCAATTGCTTGTAGTCGTTTTCCGCATTGAACACATGCTTGCATGAACTCATTGTACTCCCACATAATACGTGCGTGTTGCTAAGGTACCAACAGAAGATAAGGATTGAAATGATGCGGACGATGAGAAGTGATCGCATTGCTTGTACTCTTATCAGTCTAAGAGGCATTTGTGCCTGGTGTTATGCTAGTGTAACCCACTCACGCATGCCAACCCGCCCGATACTACCACCATTCGATAACGTTTGTTTGAATGACTAACACGAGCCGCTAAAGACTTCACTACTGTTGTCAACAATTGGGGTTGGAGTTTTCGCTGTTGCACATCGGGTCGGAGGGCGTTGCGGTGCTCGGCAATGCCACGTTGCTTGTCTTCATCATCATCCAACACCTCGGGATCAAGACAAATTTCCTAATGCAACAAACCACTCGTCGCAACAACCATACACTGCGCCCTTGGCTTGCAAACAACATCAGACTCCATGGCAAGTCTATCGAGGGTGATGGCGGTTGTTCCCAACCCGTGTGGTAAGAACGACACACCACACCACACCACACCACACATTGACAGTGACACGCGTCATCGCTCTTACAAAATGGCTTGTGCCCACCCGCTTGCGTTGCGTAGTGTGGTGTCGCGTGGTGTTGATGATAGAAAACCGAAGAAAGACGGTTACCCTTACTTGCCCACATTCCAAGGCACGTGCGCACGTGTTGGCCAGGCACACTATGGTGCCTATGCTTTTGTGTGCTCGCAAAGATTGTTAAAGATTGTTGATGAATCATGTTTGGCGGTATCACATTTTTTTGGTGTAATTTCTAACAACAACATACAAAGCCTCATTTTCCACATTTTGTTTAGCCTCTTGTCGCGTGCTGCGCCGGGATTTCCAACGTCTCCAAGGTCCGGATTCGTTACCGGCAAAATGGATTTTATGGATGTTGAAGCAAAGGATTTTGAGGTGATAAGCACATTGGGACGCGGTACTTATGGCCTCGTGGTCAAGGCTCGAAATAAACTTATTGGCAAGGAGTATGCTTTGAAAGTGGCGCCGCTTTGCGCCGAATCCCAAGCACAAGGTTCCTTGCTCCTTGCACGTGGCTCTCAATGCAAATTATAGCACGGCGTCTTCGGACACGCACATAGATCCTAAGTTTTTGCGCATAAAGGTCCATTGCCGCATCATCTTTGTTGCAGAGGACGGGATGGGAACTGTGATGTTGAAGTTGAACGAGTGCCGCGTGCTAGCTCGCTTAGAACACCCAAACATCATCCGGTTCTACAGCTGCTGGACAGCAACTTCCAAGCATTCACTGGCCGAAATGCAAGCTCTAAGTATGTGGTTGATGTGAGTCAAGGGAGTCGAGGGGTGAACAATGTGTGAATGCATTGCCAAAGGCAACGCGTGCGCGTGGGGTGCGTGGGTGAGTAGATGTGGATGCACGTGTGGGTGTACTTTCATTCTAGGGAGCACGGTCCTTGCTGCAAGCGGATCGTATCGACGAGGGAGCGAGTTGCTGTCATCATGTAACCCACCCTCACTATTACACCACACCTCGAAACCACCCGCAATTGGGGTTGAGCTGACTAGCAAGACGGAGTACCATCAAATCCACCTCATGAACCCTCATTCCCTTAGTTGCCACAAATACCGGAGAGGAGCACACAAAGGAAATCCATGCAGTGACCGGCGGCTTACAATCCACTGTTGTCGACTGGAGTTCTTGCACTGGCGGACTTGACACATCTTGTACTGGCGAGGATGGCCCAATCAGGTATGGCCACCATATTTCAGCCCTAGCCCGCCGCGTGATTTCGCCGGACGATTTTGTGGGGTTGCACGTTCGATGGCGGCCACGATTTGCAAGACAATTATAGCGGTTTGCTGATGCGAGGGGATCGAGGGGAATATTTTCCGGACGGAAGTTTTTGCTCAAAGTTGCTCTCGCAGACCGTGTCCGATGGGTCAAGGTGTGAGAACGCAATGAACGCCTTGTGCCGCTCCTTGACGTGGACGTTTGGCGCGAACACGAATGAAATATATGCGCCTTAGAGAGGACGCATTGCCTCAGATCAGAGGCAAGCAGTTTGCTTGGGGCTGTTCCATTTGCGACCCCGAAAAGCGTCCCCGAAAGGAATCGGCGGTATGGTGCAAGTTTGAAGGCCGCGTGACGGTGGGGAGGCTGTTTGCGGGTCTTGACGCCAGCCCCACCGCCAACACATGTGGCCTCAGGTACCTGTTCATCCAAATGGAGCTGTGCGATAGCACTTTGAAGGACTGGATTGAGCAGCGTCGCAACTGCCCGGAGCCCAAGAGCATGGACAACATCGGTGCGTGCAGGGCTATCCACAGGGTTGTGTGCACAGGGTCGTAGCACGGGCTGTAGGTGACAGTGCGGCAGGCTTCGCGTGTGCCTGAGCTGACGCTTTCACCGGCTCAATGCAGTCACTTGCGTTATCTGAGCCAGTGAATACAGCAGTCAAGTGCTTGACCAGACTGCTGGCGGGTTGGCGGCGCAGTCACAGCACACATACACGCACCCACCCCAGATTCAAAGAGCCTCTCGGCCTTGAACCGGAACGGCGGCATCGTCAAGGTGCAAGAAGACCCGTCATGGATAGGAAATTTTGAGTCGGTTTATGCAATTGCAGAATACCAGCAAACCATGCCTCACGGGGCACCAAGTGTAACTCCCACGTTTCACCCCCATGAACTGAGATAAGTTGGGTTGGTACAACCCGGAACCTCAGAAAAACCTTTCCGCCCTCAAATCCGAGGTTGTCCTTATCAAGAAGACCACTGATTCGATCGTAGAAATTGCTCCAGAGAGCATACAATTCCGTTGTGTGGTCGTATGTCCAGGTGTGGGACGTGCTGATTGCATTACGAGAGGGATGTGTGATGCATATGACGCAGGGTGAACTATGTCGACATGCATACACTTTTCAGGCAGGGGGCATCAACCCAACTGGGCCCATTTTGCGCTGCCTGTCTACGGGGCTAGAACATGCACTGTGGTGTCACCTGATGGCTGTCCCTCTCGTGACTGTGGGGCGCGCATCCCCTTGGTCTGCCGTCCCCCGAGTGTACTGTGGTACGGCACCGCTGTACGAGTGCTTCAAATCGCTGCAACGGCGCACAGTCCTTGGAGTTACACGGTTTCAAAGGCGCTGGTCTTCTGCTGTGCTTGGCCTCGTAAGTGTCCTCCGTTGCCACTCAACCAGTGGCCTGAAGGGCTGTACCCTGCAAAGAACTGACTGCTCGGTCAAACATGTCAGGCATCTGTATAGCTGGGCTCAGAGGTGGGAGTGGGTGTGGGAGTGGCAGTCCGTTTCACAGGGATTGACGGTGGTGGGGCACTGGTGGGTGGTAGATACGAGAGGAGGAGGAAGAAGGAGGGGCAGTTGCGAGTCGGATGGGCACTGGTGGCGGTATTGGGACCGGGTTGTCGACGAAACAGGGGCAGAGCTGTCCACACTTGGCTCCGCAGACAAGAGTGTTAGCATCATCCAGCAGCTCTGCAAAGGGTTGCAGTACCTGCATGAATCGAACATCATTCACAATGACTTGAAGCCCGCCAATATTTGCCTCTTAAACGGTTGTGTCAAGATTACGGTGTGCTTGCTCTCCCCCAGGGACCTTCTAGAATGCTCCAGTCAGCCAGGGAACAAGGTTCGCCCGGTAAACGTACCCACCATAATGGTTCACCCCCTCCACCCAACCATGGGCACCACGATGGCACCACGGCCGATGGAGGGAAAGGATAGGGCAAGGAGGAAGAGGAAGGTCACAGGGTGGTGAGAGGCCGATGGGCAGCACCGCCTATGGAGGGAAAGGGTCCAAGGGAAGGGCAGCGAATGGCGATCGGCCAGTAGGCGCCGCCAGCTGCAGACGAGAACACTGCACCATGGCGTCACGCCAAACCCCCCCACCCAACCACTGGGGATGAGGTCGTAGGTTCTCGCTCTGACAGTGCGTTTTTACAACGCATTTTTCACGCCCTACATCTAGTTTACAGCAGCCAGTGGCCTCACCACACCTTTTCCCTAATTTACAACAGCCAGTGGCCTCAACACGCCCTTTCCCTTATCTACAGCAGCCGCACACCGATTTGCATCCTCTTTTCTTCGCGCTCTTCTTTAATGTTTTATGTGCCTTTGGGTGGTTGCAATCCAGTAGCTCTTGGTGGGTGGTTGTGTTAAACAGCGTAAGCCGACCAAAGGTTTCACCAATACCTTCTCTTAGCTCACTCTATAGAGGGTGCTCGGCACAATGGTCCATACTATGTTGGCTCGGAGTGGAACAACAAGCAACCCTTTGGTATGGATGTGCTGGTGCATTCAGCCTTTCTGTACACCAAGAATTCCCAGTCCCAGGGGGTGGCACAGCCCTAGAGGGGGGTTAAACCGGAATGAAAAATATAATTTCCCGCTCCCTTTCCTGTTGCTTGCATGTGTGGTATCTAGTGGAGACTTTCGGCGAAACCATGGACTGTGTGCTTCCCTTGAAAGTCCAATTGTGAGCACTGGGGATTCAGCCAAGGTGTGATATCTTTCCGCTGCACTGGCGGTTTGGAAGCGAAGCCCAAGTGTTTCCTAGTTGGGACATGGTCAACTCGCTTGATGCTTCTGCAGTGTGATACCGTTTTTGAACAACCGGGAGGTTCTGGAGGTGGGCAACCATAGGAGCAGACAGGAGTCAGCCCAGGCTTTCCGAAACCCCTCCCCTCTTTGAGCACCAGGGGCTACTTTCAGATACCTTGGGTTGTTGGGAATGTCGTTCCATACTCACAATCTTTTTGCCTGGTCTGCAAGAGACATGGCCCAGTGATAAATCCAGAACACCCAGCCTGCACAACAATTGTAAATGCATGCTTTACATCTGATGCATTGCAGCACAGACCTTCCACATATCCCCCACACATCTCCCACATATCTCCCATATCTCCTACATATCTCCACGCATCTCCCCCACATCTCCCAAGCCCGGGGCCGACAACGGTTGGGCGCAACAGTCAGAACATCAGTGCCAGATGCACCGCGCGCACGCTTCGCCGGTCTCCCCTCCCCGGAAGGTGATGCGGATCGTTTGCCAGATTTTTCCACCCCAATCACCCAGGAGTGAGCCTGTGTGTCCTCTATTTCCTTGATCCCTGCCATTTTCCTTTTGGCCATAAGTTGTTACATGGGCTTGAGGCTGGGTACTTTTAGGCCACGCCAAAAACCATCCCTCCTTCTCCCCAACTGACTGTACTGCTTAAAGGCACTGTTAATCTCTTTTTCCAGACCTTCACGCTCCTTCACCAGTTTCCCATATTGCTCTTCACAGTCCTTTGGCCGCCCCTTCCCTGGTGAAAGCCCCTTAACCCGCTCAAGCAGTCCGCGTTGGGATTGCGACTCTTGTGGAAGGCGCCACTGCAGCCTGCTGGCGGTGACTCTCTGCCTCTTCATGTCTGTGCCCGGCCCTTCTTTGTGCTCATGCTCATTGGTGCTTGTTTGCATCCCTGCGTCTTCCCATGTTCAGGACTTTGGGCTTTCCTCGCGTCCACAAACTGCGGCAGGAGTGGGCACACCCATGTATGCGGCCCCTGAGGTCATGCGCTCCAAACAATCCGACATCTTCAGCCTGGGTCTAATGACCCTGGAGTTACTCATGGTGGACACGCAGGTGTGCTCTCCAACGGAGCTGACTGGCGGCATTCGGGTCCCCGCCGGCCAAATCCGACCGGAATGGATAGGGCACGCGGGCGTATCAGGGCCGTATCGCAGGGTGCTCTCCACCACTGACGTGGGAAGGATGGTCGGGGGATAGCGGGGGGTTTGGCACAAGGCCTTGGTGGTTGGCTCTGTTAGCCTGTGGCGGCGCCTATTGGCCTCTCGCCTTTGAACCTTCTGCTATGACAAGCAGGCATCCGTACTACTGCGGGCATCCGCACTGCCGCGGGCATCCACCTTCCTGGGTGGGAATCCAGAATGCAACTTCTGCCCATGGCGTTCTCCCCTGACGGCCTGATCAGTGCCCGGTATGCGGTCATCACGAAGACCCCAGGCTGGGAGGTGCTCACCACAACCAGCAACGTGAATGTCACACAAGGCCATAGCGGGGGGGGGAGTATGTGAAATTCACCCTCAAGTCAAACGGCAATTCTGGACAGCACATCGCTTGGTTGACGAACGACTGTCCACCCAAACGAACACCGCAGCATTGAAATTGTCTGACCACGGGCGCTATCGCGCACAGGCAAGCTTCGGGGTGTTTTCGTTTCTGGTGTGGTACAGTGCAGGGTCTAGAACGGACCACACATCACCTGCTTCCTGTTTTGTGGGACAATCGCCACACAGCAACAATAATGCCACGGGGCAAAGGAAGGTGGTCATGTATGTTGCCGCCTGTGCCCCCTGTGGACATGAAGTGTTGCAGTCATTTGGGTCAAGAAAGCAAACGATGTACAATGCTTCGGGTTTCAGCCGAACGTAAGGTTTGGGCCAGTCGCTGGGGCTCGAATCATGTTTTGGGCCGGACCCCGCTCCCTCTCGGACCACCCAACCCATACCAATGGTGAACAATCAGGAACAACCAAGTTCTCCCTGGCGCCCGGAAATGTGGGCCACCAGGCACAGAATCTCCCCCCCCTTTCCCTCAATTTGTGGGGAATAGTAAAAGGAGAGTTGTGTGTCAAGAAAATGCTCAGAATGAAACAGGCAATTAAACAATCCCCCCGAAACCCAAAAAAAATGACGGACTGCGGACACAAAGCGAGCAGGTCCATGCCGAGAACCGCAGACACGAAGCAAGCCCACCCCCTCTGCCCTTGCCCACGCCGCGGCTGGTGGTGTCCGGAACTGAACTGAACAGCCCCCCCGTGTTTTTCACACGCAGCCGTTCCAGAGCTCTGGATCGCTTCACGTCTCAGGCCCACGGTTCCTCCTCAGTCCAAATCTGCGGATCCCCCTTCTCTCCCCAACGCCCTGCATTTCTCCCCTCACATCAAAGCCTGTGCAGCCCCCCTCACTCTAAAGCTCTCCCCCATCACCCCAAAGACCCGTCTCACCCCCCCCTTTGATTTGAAAGCCCTGCCATTTCCCCCCTCACCCCCTGTGTGTCACTGCTCCCCACAAAACCTGTTCAAGCCTCACCCATCTTCACGCCAGCGCCTCCATTCACAGCCTCTGTGGCCATGCTACCTCTCCACCAGACAATATCTGCCACTGAGACTTATGAGCACATCAACACCACAAGCGAGACAGGGAAGGTCGGCATCCCATATCTGCCCCATACCGTCATTATTGAGGCAATGGTCTCGAATCGTGCCGACGACCGACCCCATATCCATGCAGTTTTAGAGGTCTGCCTGGCTCCTTTGCCCTTTTTGGTTGCACTGACTCCCCAGTTGTCCCGCATCGCCCTTGGGCAAGGGCCTGGGTATGGGCTCAGGCATGGGTTTGGGCTGGGGCTTGGGCTGGGGTAGGGGTTTGGGCTGAGGCTGTCCCCTTTGAGCTGTGGCTTCAGTCGGGGCGGAATCGTGGCCGGCATTATTTTTCACTGAATACCGCTTTGAGGGCACATCGTTTCATTCAAGGCTGCGTCCACTTTGGCTCTGCAGGACGTGAACCAGCGCCGCCAAGAGAGAATGAGCAGGAGCGACAGGAGGAGCAGCAAAACGAATTTTGGTGACTTCTCAGATTTTTTGGGAATGATTCTCGACAGCGCAATACTGGCGGACGAGGTGCTCTGCAGGGCTCAGTATGACTGCACAGAGCGAAGGCAGGGGAAGGGGCAGAGGCAGGGCAACGCGCAAGGAAAGGGCAAGAGCGGAGCAAATTTTGCACAAACCCCCCGACCCCCCAAACACACACACCACCACCCAGAGAGTGCGCGGAGCGGCAGACAAGGACCAGGGCGGCCAGTAGATGCTGCGTCACCAGTCCTCCTCCTCCTCCTCCTCCTCCTCCCCCTCCCCCTCCTCGCAGAGCCTTTGGATTTCACGGAATTGATGTGAGAGGGCGCGCGTCTTGACCGTTGGGACCCGAATCTAATGGGCTATTGGGTGCACCAGGAACATCGTTACATCTCATGCTGAAGGCTTGAACAGAACCCCCACCGCTCCCCATTAGGGTTCCACTGAGGGGCTAGTAGTTTCTCGAATCTCCACGGAACGGCCCATTGCATTGCCGCCCCAAAAAGACCCTGGTACAAGAACCAAGATGGGCTCAATCAGTGTTTCATGGTGTTGGTGCTTGTGCCATGCATGTGGTAGTGTGAGATGCTGTAGCCATGCCACAGGTTGCTTTTTGGTCGGTGTCAGTGACACCCAGCTCTCTATGCATGTTGTGTGGTCCATTACTGGTTGAGTGTGTATGCACATAAGGCTCTGATATACAAGGGCTTCTCATAAGGCTCTACCGTACAAGGTTGTAACACAAATGCTTAGACGCACACGGCTTTGACACGAGGCGTTGGCACCTGAGGCTGACACCCCCAAAACGCTCTAACACACACAAGGTTCCAGCATACACAACACGCTCTAACTTGCATAAGGCTCTGAGATACACAATGGGCTCTGCCACACACAAGGCTTTGGCACATACATGGGTCTGATGCACACAAGGTGCCCATGTCACAAGGTGCTGCATTTGCCGCATTTATGAAACTGGAAAAGGGGGCTGCACTTGGCCTCTGGGATTGTATTGTCCTGTGGCATCAGTCCAGTCAGGCTGCCAGGGCCCCACCTGAGTGCGTAATATGCACCCAGGCTCGGTTGCCATTCTTGCAAACTTTAGAACGGTGTCATTCGAGGGGTCAATGAGGCGGCGTTGGAGCAATTTGGATACGTTGAAGAAGAAATGGTCGGCAAAAGTGTGAGGATTCTTATGCCGCAGCAATTTGGGTGTGCCATCCTTTCTCCTTGCCCATTCACGACGGTAGGACACCCGTCTTGCTCTGGTTCTTTTTGTCACAGACACAACAGCGGAAGGACCCGGATGGCAGTCTGCCCCATGTTGATTCATCGCCACCCCAAGCCACAGGCCCAATGGCATTTACTTCTGTAAATGGTGAAAATGTTTGGAAATCGGTTCAGGTGGGGATATTGGTGTTGATATGGGCCAAATTGGTGGGAGAGGTGGGAAGCTATCCAGTCAATGTCTGCCAGGCCCTACGAGGCCAAAAAGGGGCACGGGCAGGGCCTCAGGGGAAGTTCATGAGAGCGCTCATTTGTGATTTCCCCCAATCTCAGGTGATGTGGGACATCAGTCATCAATTTCTTGACTTCGTCAAGTCTCAGTCACCACTTGGTGGATTCGAACCAGTCAACTCAGCACTGCTTTCTAGCAGTTGGAAAAGCGGTGTCGGACAAGTGCTGGCGGTCACAAAACAGTTGGAGGGCAGTTTGGGGCAGTTGAAAGCAGGTGGAACGGAACCGAACCCCACCCTGAAGGGGGCACCCCCCCCCCCCACCACCAGCGCATTCATGTCCCCACCCCCCGGAAAGGGGGGGGGGGGGGCGCAGTCAGTAAGGGACGGACCTGATCCTTAGGAACCAGCTTCCGCAGACCCCCTCCATCAAGGGGCCCAGAACAAGTCCCCTGAGTTGGTCCCGTAATTTGCCGGAAAGTTCCGTGTTTTTGGGGTGGGGGGGGCAGTTGCTTTGTGCCGAGCGTGCGCCATGGCTCTGCTTTGTGCGCCCTTTTGGCCAACCCCACCCCCGTGCGCTTGGGGGGAAGTCGTACTCCCCCCCTCTTTCCAGCCACTCCCCTAAGCGCCCCCCCCCACCCCCGCAAGCCTGACAGTTGCGACCCCCTATCCCCAGCGCTCCTCTGTCCACAGCCAAAAACACGATGTGCTGATGCAACGGTACCTCAGTGGCGCGACCGGGCGGTCCCTCATCGGCCACCCTCGCGAGCTTCCATACGTGAACAAGTCCGGGGAAGTCCGCTACGCCGTCGTGAGCCTCGGCGAGCGCACGATGAAGGGCCAGCGCGTCTTCTTGGCCTGTTTCAAGCCCAAGCCCTCGTCCCCCAGTGACTCCTCCCGGGGCCAGGCCTTCGGGTCCCCGCGGCTGGAGCTGCCCCCCTTCGACTCCCCCCCGCGCTGCTCGCCCGCGCGCCTGTCGCCCAACAACAACAGCTTCAGCCGCGCCAGCCCGACCAATGGCAACGGCTGCGTTTCGCCGTCGAACCTCACGCCTTCACTATCTGCAGCCTGCACCCGGGCACGCAGCCCACGGCAGCCCCGCTCCCGGCAGAACTCCATTTAGGTGGCCGTGGAAACCACAGGCCCCCCCCCTCCCTCCCTCCCTCCCGCCTTTGCCCAATGCTGCTCAAGAATGCCGAGGCAGTGCCGCGTGGTATGCCCGGGGCCAAGTGGGCCCCGCGCATGCGGCACACACGTCCCGCTGCTGTCCCGGCAGGGCCGCTGAGTCTCGCTGGGCATCACCCGTGCGCCATTTGCCACGAGGTAAGGCCTGCCCCTGCCACACCCACCACTGAGCACGGAACAGCTGCCTCCCGTAGGACTGGGGGGGGGGAGGGGAGTGTTGCTCCGTGCCGCAAGAGGCGGGGAGGGGCGGGGGGGCTACAGAAATCCTGCACGCCTTCCTGCATATGTACAGCGCAGCCCCCCGTCGCAAGGCGGGCGCCCGGGGGCGAAAACGTGAACAGTGCATGGCCGGCCACTCGGCCGCCGGCCCTACAGGCATTCGGTCCCAGGCGGGCCCCTTGCGATCATGTCCACGCTCGGGGACGCTGGTCGCAAGTCTGGCCCAGCGCAAAGGCCGGCGCGGCCCCCCCGCGCGGAGTTCCGACCCACCCCCCCCCCCTGTGGGGGACACCGATCGAGTGCAGTGGCGCCGATTTGGAAGGATTGCGTGAAGCCGTTGACCACACCGCCGGTGCGCAGCAGCATCGAAGCCTGTCTGGACGAGTTGCCGATGTGGACCCCACCTGCCACTGTTGTCTGGCACGGCCACTGCCACATGGCACAGCGCCAGGGCCCTGTGCCATGTGCCACTCAGTGCCTGCTCTCATGGAGAACTCAGCAACAGGCAGCGACACCCGGCAGCCGTCACTCCTCCACCGCTTCCTGCCTCTCCAGCAACCAGAGGACCACTCAGGGCGACCTCAGATCACCACAGTTGCGTCGTCGTCGCGGGATGGCATCGCCCGGACGAGCGCACGCGCGCCGCAGATTTCACTACTGTCGAAGTAGGGATTTTACGACGCGTCGGGCCCCGACACCTCCCGACACGTCGTACATCCCCGACGCGTCGGGCCCCGACACCTTGTACGACACAGTACGACGCGTCGTACAGTGTACGACACAGTACGACGCGTCGTACAGTGTCACCCAGTGTTCCCAAGTGGTATCCCACCTCAGTGCTAACTGGGCCTGACTGGGCTTAACTTCTGAAATTGGACAGGTTCAGGTGTACTCCCAGTGGTATGGCCATACGCTTTTGCATGCGCGGACGCCCGGTCTGAGAAGGGTGGGAGAAGGGGGTGGACCGCATCCGAACGGTCTGAGAAGGGTGGGAGAAGGGGGTGGACCGCATCCGAACGGGCCAGCAACGAACAGATTCGGCTATGTATGTATACACTGGAAGACACAGTACAACGCGTCGTACAGTGTCACCCAGTGTTCCCAAGTGGCCTCCCACCTCAGTGCTAACTGTGCCTGGCTAGGCTTAACTTCTGAAATCGGGCAGGTCCAGTTGTACTCCCAGTGGTATGGCCGTCCGCATTCGTCATGTGCGGACGCCCGGTCTGCGGGCGGGGGGAAGGGGGGGGGTGGACCGCATCCGAACGGGCCAGCAACGAACAGATTCGGCTATGTATGTATACACTGTACGACACAGTACGACACAGTACGACACTGTACGACACAGTACGACGCGTCGTACAGTGTCGTACGACATATATATGTATATATATGTATGTATGTATGTATATATACACACGCACACACACACACACACATATATACACTGTAGACTAATTGTAGACACTGTCGGCATGTTGTAGACGCGAAGTGCCAATATTTGGCTTCCCCCAAAATGGTCCGCTGCCATCGTTTACCCGCACAGAGGGTGTGGGCGGTCTGGGGTCTGTAGACACTGTGCACCACAAGTAGACGCGGCCTGCTAATTGTAGACACTGTCGGCATGTTGTAGACGCGAAGTGCCAATATTTGGGAAGGGGGCCGAAGGCCCCCTTCCCCCAAAACGGTCTGCTGCCATCGTTTACCCGCACAGAGGGGGTGGGCGGTCTGGGGTCTGTAGACACTGTGCACCACAAGTAGACGCGGCCTGCTAATTGTAGACACTGTCGGCATGTTGTAGACGCGAAGTGCCAATATTTGGGAAGGGGGCCGAAGGCCCCCTTCCCCCAAAACGGTCCGCTGCCATCGTTTACCCGCACAGAGGGGGTGGGCGGTCTGGGGTCTGTAGACACTGTGCACCACAAGTAGACGCGGCCTGCTAATTGTAGACACTGTCGGCATGTTGTAGACGCGAAGTGCCAATATTTGGGAAGGGGGCCGAAGGCCCCCTTCCCCCAAAACGGTCCGCTGCAATCGTTTACCCGCATATAGGGGGTATATAGGGGGTCCACCCCCCCCCTTCCCCCCGCCCGCAGACCGGGCGTCCGCACATGACGAATGCGGACGGCCATACCACTGGGAGTACACCTAAACCCGCCCGATTTCAGAAGTTAAGCCTAGTCAGACACAGTTAGCACTGAGGTGGGAGACCACTTGGGAACACTGGGTGACACTGTACGACGCGTCGTACTGTGTCGTCCAGTGTATACATACATAGCCGAATCTGTTCGTTGCTGGCCCGTTCGGATGCGGTCCACCCCCTTCTCCCACCCTTCTCAGACCGGGCGTCCGCGCATGACGAATGCGTATGGCCATACCACTGGGAGTACACCTGAACCTATCCGATTTCAGAAGTTAAGCCTAGTCAGGCCCAGTTAGCACTGAGGTGGGAGACCACTTGGTGTCATACTGTGCTGTACTGTGTCGTACGGTGTTGGTACAATGCATTTCCGACAGCACTCGCAGATTTAGGGGTTCGCGCCCACGTGAAGGAGAGTGGAACAACGACAGGGGGCGTGCGGGGCGCGTGCGCCGCCCTCTCGTGCCTCTGCTATCCATTTCGTAACCTCCCGCTCATTCTCCCCTTCGCACGCGTGTCTCCGTCTCCCTCTGCCTCACTGCCCGTCATGTTCGCTATCTTCCTTTCTCTGCGGATTTCTTTGCCCACCGCCTTTTACGGCCGTTTGTTGCCTGGCACGCGGGCGGATGACTGCGCAGCGACATCCCCAACGGCGTGTGTGTGGGCGCACGGGCTGTGGGGGGGCTGATGTGTAGCACTGGTACCGCTTGCAGTTGTCGGTGAAAGTGGGTGCTCGAGTCGCGGGCCATCAGCTCTCCCTCCCTGCCCCCTGCGTCGCGGGTTACGGAGCATTGGCTGGTCTGGTGTTCCGCACAGGAACCCTCAGTGCTGAATGACGAATGACGACGTTCTGCCTGTCAAGCGCTCAGACCGCAGACCACATGGCGCTGGCTGGAGGGTCCTGGCGTGCTCTGCGTGTATCAGCCGTATGAAGCAGGGCGGTTTTTATCCGGACAGTTTCTTTTCCCTGTTGACACCACCTATCAATGACTGGCTCCGTTTGGGCTGGGAGGATTTGGGGACCCCCCTCCCTTTCCCCCCCACAATGACCTCGACCAACAAGTGGTCTCCCAAAGGCATGGCATGGGACACTATACTACATGGCACCCCCCCCCCCCCTGATCCAACAAAACGGTTGTTGCCGCATCAACTAGTAACTGTGGGGGAAATTCAAGTTGTCGCATGTGTCGCGGCGGAGTATATTGCAGTGTGCATGTCCCGATTCGGCTGGTTTCTTCCACTCCCCCGCTCTCTCCGTCCTTTTCCGGGGGCTGGCTCCCGGTCCGCACCCCCGCAGCCCTGCACCTTGATAATGCCTGTGCTTTGGGGCCGCCACCAACGGCACCAGTTCCTCTCAGAGTCGTGTCCATAGGGTGTGGCGGACTCCCACATGGAGTGGCGGCCTCTCTCGCTGCCGCGCCCTCGTCCAATGCAACAGTTGGGGTTGATCCCGGCCATTCATTTTCGTAGTTGGCGGTAGCGAGGCTGTTCTGCGTGCACGCGACGGTCGGACTTGGTCGACGAGCCCTGTTTTTGAACGGAGGCTCCCGAGTTTCTGATTTTTCCCACGAAATCAGGCTCGGGGTTCCACCGCAATGCTTCGTATTTCCCAAACGGATTTCTTGGCCAATCTGGCCCAAGGGAACCTCGTGTGTTATATAAAGCGGTTTCTCAAGATCCAGTCGGACCTCTGCCGGAACAGAATTTTATTGCCGCCGATGCGGCATTGCCGATGTTCGCACAACAGTGTCGAGCAGAAGTAGACGGACGGCTGGTGAAGGTTGCGCAGCAATGGTGAGCTTCTAGTGTGCATTTCCCGGGGACGCTCGTGCTGCAGGCGTGTGTTCGAGGCTGCCCTCCAGTACGTCTCATGAAGCGTGATGGCCTTTGGAGAGGGGTCCCAAGGAATCACCGCCACGGGAAAGGCCAATGCTGCGCATTGGTCGCTCAGGCCGTGAGTGTTCCTTTTTGGTGTGCAGTTTGCAGCGGTTTCACGCGTGGTGTACATCGCCGAAGGTGAGGAGTAGCACGACGGCCCCGGTTCTCTGTTTGTGGCAGTTGTGTTGTTGCCCCCCGATGGCACTGCGCACTGGGGCAATTTGTAGCCTCCCAGTGCTCCGCAAGAAGGTTGTCCCTCGCACGGCACCAGCAACAGCAACAACCAATTTACTTCATTTCAGGTATTCTGGGCCAAATATTGTGCAGTCCAGCATCATGTTTTGACACAGAAGGCCCGCTGCTGCCGGCCAGTAGGCTCTCATGTGCCGTCTGTCACTGCGGTTGATTTTGATCCAACACTTTCAGTCGTCTTTGTAAATGATTGTTGTGTCGGGTCAGTGCAGTGGGAAGGCCAGGTCTTGAACCCCTTGCCTCTCCGGGTGCTTGCCTGCCCCAGAGGGCTTGGCAGTGATAGGGTTGTTCGGGCGCTGGATTTACAGAAATACAATAGGCTCCGTTCAGGGGCTAGGGGTTGAAGGTTCAAGAGGGCCTTGCTTTGATAAGGGACGGTCACCGAATGTGGCTCGGCATGAGAGATGCAGATCGTGGGATGAAAGTCGAAGTGGAAGGCAGGCGCGACGGGAGCTAAGCGGCGCTCCATACCAGGCCTTTGCTTAGTGGCTGGTTGATACTATACCGGGGGGGGGGGTGGGTGGGTGGGTCAGAGGCCAAAAAAAAGTTTGTGTACCTAAAATCGACCTCCAAGTTCGGGCCCCTTTGATAAATTTCATTTTTTTCCTGAGGAAAAATTTTCTGAGGTGGGTGGGTGGGTGGGTCAGCCAAAATCCCGGGGGGCCAATTTGACCCCCCCCCCCCCAGTATCACTAAGCAAAGGCCTGCTCCATACCTGACCTGATTGCCGCCCTCGTCCTGCTTTGGCCCTATTCACCAAAACTAACTCTGCAGGAAGCCAAATTTCTGTTGATCCGAGTCCAGAGGCATGCGGGCAGAGCTCAGGGGCTCTATCTCCCATAACCGCGCAACGCCTACTGCTCCGCGCCTCAGCATCCGTTCTACATGCTTGAGGCCGCTGTGCCCAGTCGGCAGTGCTTGTGCTGGGGTTCCGAAGGCCAAGGGCAGGCACTGGGCCAACGGTTTGGCATATTATGTAACGGGATTTTGCGGGACGACGGGCGGGACGGGGCGAGAGTCCCGCATTCCAAATCCTCACGGACGCGGTTGCGGCGTTGCTATTCTGGGGATTGTGCACAAGCACCAGGTCCTCGGGGCAAAGCACTGCTGAAAACCGCCTGACCCTCCCCCCTCCACGGGTGCCATGCAGGATTTTTGTCTTTTTTTGAAACATTGTGTTTGGCCAGAATCGACAAGGAAAGGGTTTGGAAGTTTCGAATTTTATCGGCCGTTGAGGCTGAAAAATGCAGTCAACTGTGGAATCCCCTCCCCCCAAACACACACACGTAGTGGCAAATGGGTGCAAAGCATAGTGTAAAGCACGCTTTACAAGGGCTTTTCAGTCATTGTGGTGGTCACAGTATCAAAAGAATCCGTGTTCCAATTTACGAAAATTTTGAGCTGTTGACGCTGCAACTTCCTTAACTAGGTTTGCGCACCACCCCTGGCCCACAGATCCGGAATCATGCGTCGTGCTCCAGGACTGCGGTCAAGGACGTCGCCGACCGGTTCGTAAACGTTCAATGGCTGCACTCACACCTTTTTCATTGTTCTTCACCCCATTGGGCCACTCGGTGTGCCCCCCCCGTTCAGGACCCCGCCCCCCTTCTGTTCCTTTCCACGGACCCAGAGCCACTGAAACTAATTTTTGTATCAGAAATGCTCCAGCCCCCGATCTATTGATGGGCAGGATCGGCTTCGTGGCTATGAGTACCTGAAGCAAATCGCTGGCGTCTGGAGCAGACGGGCCCCTGTATCCTGCGCCAGGACTGGATTTTTGTCAAGAATCGGCTTATTGCCATTTGCCTGCAAGAGACAGTGGCACTCGTGGCGAGAATCCCTTGTCAGGTGCGCGCGGTCTGCGCACGGTGCAGGCGCTCCCCTTTTTTGGCTGAATGTACCGCAAGGCCATTCCAGCCCGTTTACTTGATAACCGCGTTCTTGAGGTGTCACAGGTGCTTCATCCTTCTGTCCCCGTTTGTAAGTCTTGATGGGCCATGGGCTGCGGCAACATACGTTGTGCGTCCAGTAGTGCAATGTTGAATCCGGGGGTTGCCTGTTGTGGAGTGTTGCGGCATCCCTCTGGTCGAGCGTCAAGGATTGTTCCTGATGTGCGCCTGCCACCACCAGCGTTTGCAACTCGTTGAAGCAAGTTCGCGCTGACAGTCCCTTCAGCCTTCGTATTGCAGATGAAGGGTTCTGGTAGGCTGAGGTTTCTGGCTTCAAGGCAGTTGTTGACCGCTGTACTATTCGTGATGCATTGAAAAAATGTTGTGATGTCTCTAAGAGCAAGTGCTTCAACATTCATTCGGACGCACTGAAGATTCATGGACGGGCGTCCACTGAGCAAATTTACCCTGCTCCTGCCAGTAGAGCCTTTTGTCATACAGGGCCCAGTCAGTCAACATCGTCATGATCGGTTGTTTCAGACGGGTCAGATGTAGATATGGAGACAGCCCCATGGACTATTGCTCTTCAAAATGAATTCCTTCCAGAGCAAGTGCTTCAACAGTTTGTCGAGGTTAAAATTCCTTGAAAAGGAAGACAGAGATCTGTTCATTTCTTTGGTAAACCGGGCTCTCTTTTGGAGGCATACAAATGTGTGCTAAGGTGTGGGTTTTCAGATTTATTCCCAACGAAATGTGGGACGAAGTTGACAAATTGGCTGATGTGCATCACCAACAATTCTTTGAAGGCCTGAAAATGCACAAAAACAGCCAACACAACCAGGAAATCGGGTCGACTGGCGTGCTGATTGTGCTATCTGTTTTCTGTTGCAGAACCTTGGTCATGCTGCTACACATTCTACTTAGAATCACAACTTCTGTCTCAGAGATTGAGAGTTGATTGCTGCAAAGGCCCAGAAAATCCCCAAGGCACCTCCAAAAGGTGCAATGAAATAATTTTTCTACACTGATCCCATCTGGGAAGGGTGGTGAAAAGAATTTGGGGAGTGGCGCCCCCACAAGAACACCGACCACTCGGGTCAGAGTCGCTTTCAGAATTTTCAGAAAAATCCTAATTGGGTCCATCGTCCATTGTTGTGTGCAATGGATATTGGCAGGTGTGTGATGAATTTGGACGCAGTTGACATAAGCCGTGGGATTCAGTTCTGCTTTTCGGCGAACCACCGCACAAGGCCCAGCCAACCGCCGTCGCTGTTGGGCGGTTGAGCTGTGGGGTGATGCCACTTGCCTCCCCCCGCCTTCATGTTGTACCCCCCATCTGGGCCCCCCTTCAGGCCTCGGCTCCCAAGATAGACAGGTTCAGACCTGGGAGGGTATGTTCCTGTGGTTTCTCCTTGGTGATGGTACCGTACGCCCCCCTTGTAATTCCCCCCCCTCAGGGGGGGAACGTCACTTTGACATTTCTTCTGGAAACGGTTGGTTTTGCTGTGCTCTCCTGTTCTTTCTCTGCAAGTGCCCTCTGTCAGAGTTGATTTCTCCTGTCATTCAGACACAAATGTATGCCACAGGCACTCGTGTTTGGTACCACTCTCGCAGCAAGGGTGGCCCGCTGTCCCCTTTTTGTACGTTACACGTGACACTGCAACCATGACCAGATTCCTGAACAACTGAAGCCTGTCAAGTCCCAGCCAGCCAAGCCAGCCACCAAAAGGGCTGGAAACCGAGCTGCACAGCCTACCTCGTCATCCAATCCTCAGCCTTCACCTGAATTGCCCACCGAGCATGTCCAGCAGTTCAAGGTTGTTCGGAGTCGTAAAAAGAAGTTTCACACAGTGCCTGTGGAAAGGGCACGCGCACAAAAGTAACATCATGCTTCAATGCAATTCACACTACTGGTGTTGGTTGGGGGGGCGACGGTCACAACATTGGGGGGGGGAGATTACAAGGGGGTGTAAGGTAGATTTGTGGTCATGGTTGCGGTTTTGGTTGCAGCAGTTGCGTTTGTGGCGGTGGCGGTGGCGGTGGCCAGGCGGTGTGTTGTCAAAGCTTCTGGTTATGGTTACTGTTTGAGTAGCGTCGGGGTGTTGTAGGAGAACCACTGGGAAGTGCCAACCTTTTTGCCCTGTTCGGACAAAAATATCAGGTTCGGGTATGGCGCAGTGAAGCTGTTTTTCAAGTCGCGCCATTTCGTCAGACCTTGTGAAGTGCCTGCAGTGCGACCCAAGTTTTGATTTACCTCATCCCCCCCCCCCCGCGCGTCGGTGACGACCATCACTTCAAGAGCACGCTGGGAGAGCACAGCATTTCATCAACCTTCAGGCAGGCGAGAAAGAGGCTGGCTTCCTGACAAAGCAGCACCAATGTCTGATCTTTGATTCCACAATCGTTCATCACTTCAGAACCCTTTCTCACTCGGATGATCTCTTCTGGAAGAGTTCAGGCAACATGGTGTGGCAGGAAGTGCTGCATTCCTATGCATCATAGCCCCCGCCTTTGACCAAGCAACGCCTATGTCCAAGCAACACTACTCGTTGATTCCGTCAATTTTTGCACTGTTGATTTTGGCAGTGCGTTTTTCAATTCGTTCTACTGTGTGCCATGTGTGCTTCCTGATACCTTGGTTTTGAGAAGCACGAAGTTCATATTTCGTGTCAAGGCAGCTCTGTTGGCCAAGAGGGCATTTGTAGCGTGTTTTACCTCTTAGTTTTCAGAATAGTGCATCATGTCTACACGTGTATCACGCAAGTTGCGGCGCGTAAGTAACACCCTTGTCCAAGCAATACTCGGCGTTGGTTCCGTCAATTTCTGGTCATTTACCGTTGCTTGGACAAGGAGGGGGGGGGGGGTAGTTCAGCGAACCCTGCAATCTCATGGCCTCTCAAGGAAGACGGTGGACACACGAGTCCATCTGTATTGAGCTTTCGAGGCGACACTGCTGATGTAGAGTCCGGGACCCTATCCCCGAGGGCCTACAGTCACAACCCCTGGGTGTTCCACAGGTGAGAGAAAAGATTCAAGAGCATGCTGGGATGCCTACGGCAGTGGCAGTTTCCCGCTAGTATCGGTATAAGAGTATCCACACTACGTGTTGAGTCCACCGTGTTCTGCGGGACAATTATAGATTGGCTGATGGTGCAACAGGCAGAGGGACTGATGCGTGTCGTGGGCACCGCCTTTGTTTGTGGTGCCCTGTTAGGGTGCGCCCTGAGAAAAAAATTGCCAGCTACCATTGCTTTCCTGAATAGTGTCACTGTCCACATTGCGACATCCACAGGGAGTGCCCCCTTTGTGTGCCATTTGTCAACACCTTGCAGCCATGGCGTTGACTGGCCGGGCTCCACAACACGAAAGAATATCCAATCAGCGCACCCCGGAAGGCTGAAGAGAAAGAATCGCAATTATGGAGTGGACTGCAGCCACCCCCCCCCCCCCCCGAATACCCCGCATGTGGACGCTGCAGATGTTTCTCCGCTGATGGTGCGTGCCTGTTGCCATCTTTCATTGTCCATGTTTACATATGCCATTGTCGACACCTGCGCAGTATTGTATTGGAGGCGTAACACCCAGCCATTTTTGTTTCTTCATTTTCCAAGTGCCCATCTCTGCTGGGCTTTTCTGTGTTGTACAGGCCGAAAAGGCAGGTGTTCGCCTTCTTGTTCACCATTGAGGTTGGGGGCAAACATTTGAATAAAAGAATCATCGGCCGCCGCTATCCTGATTTTGATGGTGGAACATTCCCAGTCGAAAAGTGTAGCATAACCAGACAATCAGTGGTACAGGTGACGTCTGACATGCAAGATCAGACGCATCATACGAAATAGTGACGGTACAGTGCGGTGACACAAGCATTGTTGTTGATTTGTTTAGGTGCATGCAAATGGATACTGTCCAAAAAACGAGATTTGTGAGTTTTGGTCTGTTTGTAGTCTTTATTGGTCCCATCATCACACAAGAATTGTATGCCTGCAACGCCTAGTGTTATCACATACGTGGGCACTAGTGTAATGTAATGTTGTGTAATGTCTGCCATGCTGCACAAATATGTCCCAATGCAAAGTCCCCACTCACCACACCTAAACTGACAGCATTGTCTGGCCAACAGGATAGGGTCAATTGGGGGCAAAGGCAAGGCATAGAATTATCAATTTTGGTGCTGGAGCCTGGCCACACGTGGACGTCTATCAGGGATGCTGTGCCAGAAAACGAAGATGCAATGTCATGCAGGGGGGCCACTGAACTGGATGATATGTGCAATAGTGTGAACCAGATGCTGATGTAACGTGTGTACCGGATGCTTGATGCAACGTGTGTACTGTTTTTGCATCGGTCTCCAAGTTCCTAAGCACTTTCAAGCAGTTCATGCCAGCCTGGCATGGGTCGCACATTCCGAAATTTGAGCAAAAAAAAATAAGCTCCATCTTGTTTAGGCATGGCAACCCCATCTGGCCATCATCTTTCTGACTGCAGATGCCAGATGACATGTTTGTGTCCTGTTTGTAGTGGGAAAGAGGGCTTGGTGATGCATGTGACGAGTTGTTTGTGCTCAGAACACTTTTCTGCTTGCTACCACCACACCCTTCTAGTTGTTTTGATGTGATTTCACAGGAATGTTGATGTAATGACTCCGAATCCCCATGAACCTGTTGCCTTTGAGGTTGTGTGCAACCTCAATACCTCTATACCGCATTTGGATTGCATTTGGTGTTTTGCCTGAAGATTCACAAACCATCTCAGTGTGAATGATGCTTGTGCCTGTGCTTGCCGGCTGTGGGTAGCACAGGAGCATGGCATTGTCCAAGCACAGGTCTGTATCAGACCGCCAATTTCCTTGATTTCGACCATGCTTTCACAAGAGCAGTGATGTGGGAAAAAACCTCCTCCAAATGGATGACACAGGGACGCCGTGCGCTGTGTGCGCACTGTGCAAAAAGTAGGATATTTTGGACACATTTCTCCCCAAGGTGACTGCAATAACTCCTGTGTTCTCATACTGCTCATATTCTTTGTCAGTCCAAAAACTCAGATGAAGCTAGATTGCTGTCTACATCTACTGTTTTGGCCCTGCGGACGTATGCTTCCCTAGTGGTGGGTGGTTTGCAGGGTGGTCACGCTGTGCACGGGCTGTGCCAAATGGGTGGTTGGTTGGGGGAGGGAGGATACCACCCGTTTCGGGAACTGATCCCCCCCCCCTCCTTGGGGTTTACGGGGTACAACCTCCCCCCCAAAAGAATGATAAAATGCCAAAACCTCACTGCACGAGGCCAAATATACCAAACATCCATCCCAGCCCTGCCCCATGTCAATGCCTTTCAGCATCAGTCCAATAAAGTTGCATGAGAATATTCCATTTGCAGTGCACTGCATGTTCCACGAATTGCAATGGACACTGCCCTGAACAACAAGCTGCTGTCCATGCTCATAATGATCAGCAAGCCCCCCCCCCCCTGTGGGTAAATTCAAATTACCCACCACTATGTTGCCAGTTACCCCCCAAGATGAGTGGTTTTATCCCCCCACTCATAGCAATTTACATCCTCTTGCCGCCAAATTTTGATGCACCCCCCCTTACACTCCCCCCCTATACATGGCCCAGAAAAAATACATTCCCTCCATAAAATACCCCCCGAATGAGACGAAATACCCGCCCCCCCTCAGCATCCCGAAGACGAAAGACAAATACAGAACACACATACAAGTGCAATAATGGGACAATTGGCCGGATGATTATGATGCAGAAGCTCCCCATCCCTCAACCAATTTTCAGGCGTGATAGCTTTTGCCATTTTTGGTCTTTCCTATGCAGTTCAAGCAATAGTGGGGGAACGTTAGCGTGCCGGGCATCTTTTTGGACCCGTGCCCCACCGGTGACCTTTTAGGGGGTGCGCTAAGGGGGCGCAGTTAGGACAATCTTTGAATCCACGCTTCGTTGCGTGGTGCATCATGGTGACCCCCGGCGTAGGTTTTGACTTCCGATTTTGTTCCCTTTCTTGGGGACCCCCAAGAATGCAGCGGTGATGTAGCATTTCCGCCTTCTTTTGGGCCCCAACCTTCCGGTGCTATTGAGGAAACCGGGACAATCTTTGAATCCACGCTTTGTTGCGTGGTGCATCATGGTGACCCCTAGCGTAGGTTTTGACTTCTGATTTTGTTCCCCTTCTTTTGGGGACCCCCGAGAATGCAGGGGTGACGTAGCATTTCCGCCCTCTTTTGGGCCCCAACCGTCACCCCCCCTACGGACCATGGGAGCATGTCCCGCCTCAGGTTTGGACTGACCAAAGCAACTCGGCCGCCACGCAAGATGAGGCAGAGGATGAGGCGGAAGTGTGTGTTTTGTGTTGCCAAAGGCGCTCCACCGTCGCAGTTTGTGATGAGTGTAAGGAGCACTATTGTAATGAATGTATTGACACCCACACTTGTGGGACCAATGTTGTTTGTTAAGTGCAACACAAATGACATTTGGAGTGGTTGAAGTCACAGATATTGCTTTATTTTGCAACGTGCTTTGTAGGGAAGGTGTGCAGTGCAATGTGGTCTACTTGGGGGGCTTCTCCATGGGAGGGTAAATCTGGGGCTGAAGTAGGGATAGCTAATACAAAAGTAGCGCGCCGGGCGCGCGCCGGGCAAACATTCCCCCAGTGGCCATCCCATTTTGTAATATCACTCATCAGTAGCGATGATCTTCATCCCGAGCGGCGGCATAAATGGTATTGGAATGCTTGCTGAACAACGAGGACACACCTTCTACCATGCAAGTGTACAAAATTTCCCAACGCATTGGTGACAAATAAGAGAACTGTCAGTATATTGGTTGACACTATTGTTTGGTTTCAAGTGGGCAACAACGAAACATGCATACGAAGGTTTAGGCTACCCCACGCACCACAAGAGATTGTAGGATTTCAGAATGATATAGTAGCTTGTTCAATATCTTTAACCAAGGGGAGCTTTTTGTGTTGGGAGCCGGGGAAGGGGGACCCGCCCTTTACCAAAAGTATTTCTTTATACCATTATAGATGGGACGTGTGATGAAACAAAACATATTTCAAAAACTACTAGGATAACCCATCAAGATGACCACTTCTAGGCGATCATTGGCTTGGTACACTTTGTTTTTTGACAAATTATAGTCGCTTTTGGAAAGTGAGCAACTTCACAAGTTTGCTTTTTTTGTCATTTCGCATCCACTAAATAGGTCTTGTTACGCCGAGGTCCCTTGATGCCTTTTTTTTTTCCTGCAAAATCTCTACTGCTTTCCAGAACACTCAACTATTGATTGGCACGGCACAAAGAAGGCGGCGAATGTAATTATTGTTGCTGAAGTCCGTGCCCAACCAATGTCCAGCTGAATGTAAGCTTTTTGACCGGGCTTCCACGGCAAACATCCCTAAAGTAAGAAACTATACACATTTGATGCACAATGCATACTTATATGTGTAGTACTGCTATTTGAATCACTGCTATTCAATCTTGTAGTTTAAACCCTTAGGTCCTCTGCGATGTGCTAGCTGCTGACTACTCGCCCCCCCTAAGACACGCCACAAGGCCAAACAGAGGCACTGGCCATGTCTGAAAAAACACCCGGAGGAGGCGGGTAGCATATTCAAAGCAAGTCACCATTGAACACAACAATATATAGACTCATGGACCAACAATACATACAGAAAAAGGAAGGCCACATAGAGCAAACAATTTCATTGTTGTTTACCGCTTTGGCGTTGACCAACCCTCGACCCCTGCTTGTCTGTCACCTCAGGCCCATGCTCTAAGCCCCTCGCAATGTACATGTATATGTGCCGTGTCTCGTGCACCGACACTCACACTAGCCATACAGAGCGCCACACCACTTACCCTATCCCACACCCCTTCAGCCGCATTACAGCCACAAGGGCGCTTGAGCATGTTGTCCAAAGGGCGAGAGAAAAATAGCTTGCACAGCCACACAGTGCCGCTACTGCAACGTAGACATAAAAACCAAAGATTAGGTGGTGGAAGAAAATTGAAAATAATAGAGCTCCACTGAGGAGACCATACACAGGTGGTGGTGCCTAGTAAGGATTGTGGCAAACACACTGCACATTCAAATCTTCATGCCCAAGTGCCAGATGACATCAAACGAAGGAGCTAGACCTAGCACCTATTGTTGTAGTCAAGCTCAGTACCTTGCTGAGCCCTTCGAAAGCCCTTGATTAAGAAACCGGATCCTCAGATTGCAAATCAAACACGCAAACAGACAAAGTAGACCTGCGGGGCAGCACGTGTCTGTGTGCAGGGCCCGATGCAAGGCTGGGCGAAACATTGTAAATGAAAGCAGAGAAGAAAGATGATTGCGCGACCAAAAGACGAAGGCTTGCACCTAACAGGGAGAAATGGTGCACAACAACGTGCAAAAACTTACAACACAGTCAACTAAGGTTCGGAATCGGTTTTACCAATCAATCAGATAATCGGATTAATTGGATTAATTGGGTCTAATGTGACAAATAATCGGTAAAACTGATTATTTTGAAAACTGATATAAACCAATTAATCGGACAAGTTATGCATGAAAAAGAAATATTTCGTTGATACAAGACGAAATGTTTCTTATCAAAAACCAGAGGATTTTGCAAAATCACAGGGATTTTGGGATAAAGGTCAAAGGTTTAGCATGTTCTTCACCTCTATTTTCCTGTTTACTATCCCTTGGGTAAAAGTTCACGGCTTTTCGGCAATAATTGCATTTTGTAGAGACAACAATCGAAAATGACCGATTATTTTTATGTCATATAATCGGAATAATTGGTTATTTTTATAGAAATAATTGAAAACAATCGGTTATTTTTGCATGAAACCAATTCCGAACCTTACAGTCAAGCAAGGGCTAGTGTGGCGAAGCGGTAGGCGTTGCAACCTGAACGACAAATTTGGCGAACAACCAACAACCAACCACAACACAAACAGACACAGACAGACTGACGGACCCAAAGAGTGACTGATGGACACCAAAAGAGGTGGATGGCAAAGTTCACAAACTGTGGCGACGCTATGGCAACGATCCACTGGGCTACCACTTTGGCTGCAGCCCATTGTTTGTCTTTGCCGCCGCAAGCTCTACGGCGCCGTGATGACTAGTTCCTAGCGGCAGTGGAAGACTCCATACGTTGCAGCCTGTCAAGCAGTTGCTGCGGTACATCTCCAAAGTGGCTGTTGCCAATAGAGGCTGCTATTGCTATGCCACTCAACTTGTTCTCGTGTTGTACTTACTTGTCTAAAACTACTATTTGAATCACAGCTATTCTATCTCGCAGTTTCAACCCTTAGGTCCTATGCGCACATGCGCGATGTGCTAGCTGCTAACTACTACAGGCTAGGGATGCAATTTCAAGGTGCAGTAGCCAAGTTGAAGCATCCAATAAAGCTATATGTGAGCCACAGACCTAGAAGCTACAGAAATCGTAATACCAATGTAATCATTTTACGGCACAGGCAACCACAATGTGGCCTACTGTACGCGCGCTCCCCCGAAAAGCTGTCCAAGTAGAAAAACAGCTAGGGACCACAAAATTTGAATCCAACACCCTCCGGCCCACTTGGACAAACATATAGCTCATCACCCATGTACCATGCTTCATGGGGGCACAATCATCTCATGAAATAGGTGTCTTCTCAAAAGTCGTACCATTGATGGTGAGTTAGAGTCAAACATAGGTTTCAAGCGGTGGCGGGCAGACTTCCTTGTTATGCTCACAATCACACAATCTTTTGTGTGTCCCTGCGTGGTGTGCACTGACCCGCGAAAACAATTTGTAGATAGCAGCGTTAACGGGAGCGTTTGTACGATTTTGTCACCTCAAGGTCCGAGGGATAGAGCAGGAGACGACAATTCAATAAAAATGTCGCATCTCGCAAACTCAAATCGTGGTGACAGGGCTGACTTGTAAACTTTGACAAACTGCTCAATCTCAAAATCCTTGAGCGAAACTCACAGGATTCAGGATTCTGGCTGGTAGTGCTTGAAATTATTTTTTCCACAATTCTTGTGTTGCCTTGATGCTTTCTTCACTCAGTCTAGTGCCAGATTATGGATATCAGATAGCACCTTAAATTATGGGATCTTCTGCGACCACTCACTTCTTAATACCCCTTGGTGGTGTGGCGTAAACTCCTGCTAGGATTTGATCTGTCTGCTGGCGTTGTTCCCAAAGCACGGCTTGTTGTTTTTGAATTTGCTCCTTTTGCTGTTCAAGCAGTTGGACCACCTTGTCCTCATCAGAATTCACCCAAGACAATGGGGGAATCCTTGCACTGCGCGCTACTTTTAAATTATGTTCCCCCCAAAGAGCCCCCAGGCACTTGGAAACAACCTTAGAATTTGGCGACCCTAGCTGGACTGAGGAGACCTTGAGGGGGGCCTTCCCGGCTCTTGTGGCAGTGGTGAAGGGGGGGGGACTTGCCTGTGTGTTGGGCAGCGGTGGCGAATCTGAACTTGGGATGGCAAAGGAGATGGACTCCATCTTGCAGTGCCGATTCACCACTCTCAACCCATCTTGGTAGTATTCCAAGTAGAGGAGTCCGTCTTTAGCCGTCCCAACCACCGTGGCAGGAGGTCGCAGGCCAATGGAGCGGGTGTAGAACACCCTATCCCCAATATTGAGATCCAGGGAGAAAATGCGCCTGAGAAATGAGGAGGGAAGTGTGATGTCCTGTAGCAGGCACCCTGAAAGTGTATCGCCATATCAATCAACCGAGAAAAAGAGTAGGTGTGGTGGAAACTGGGCAATTTAATGTGATAGCTCGTTCCACTGTGTTGTAAATCGTATCACTGCACGCATGATGCCCAGCACTTGGGAACACTTGGTGTGCCACCTGGGGATTTGGTGTTACCCCCTTCAACTGTGAAAACTTTCAGCGCAGGGGCATCCCCAATGTGACTGCTCATGGCTATGACAACTATTGTAAAGATTGAAGCAGATACTTCTTAACAAAAATCAGATGTGGCCCGATCAGCACTTGACTGTCACACAGAGTGAAATTTGACAGTCCCAGCAGTGGCAGATGTGGAAATCACACCGAAGAGCAACGTACAGGTCAATCATAAGCAATTATCAACATGTGCAAAAGCCCTTGGAATGGAAAGACATGCTGGATTGTGTACACAGAGAAGAGAAATCACATGCAACATATGCTGGTCTGACCACTGCGCACATTTCCTGTGTAATTCACAATGTGTGTCATCAAATGTGCGGGTACCCTTTACCTGGCCAATGTTGCATGCCATGGCGCAGCACATGCGATTAGAATCAAATGAACAAAAAGATTCAAAATTTCAGCAGAGCAACCTGTGGTGAAGGTATTGCTGACCAACTTGCCCTGGATCTTTGGCCCTGTGCAAACAGAATTTGTGTAGCAGTAGGGTTGGCACAAATTAATTCCTTGGACTACACGGGCTTCAGGTTCACCAACAAAACCAAACCCTTGACACAGCTTGCAGCAGTGACAGTAGCACTGGCATTAAAATGCTGAATTAGCACAGGGTTATGACTAATTGGGAGGGTCAAGATTCTTGATCCCAAATTAAAACTGCTGCAGACCGCTGTCAGATGGCACTGCAGGTGGCACTGAAAAACTTGACAGCATACATGACCCAGAGGACAAGATTCATGCTGAAAACAGCATTAAAAAAACAAGCAACACACCAAAAAACCAATCCCAACAATGTTAGATACAGAAGGGTGGCAGTCCGCTGCAGACATACAGAGATTATGAAAGAAGCTTGGCTGGAGAACGATATCTGCTGGGCAGCGCCGGGATTGGGTTTGTGCATGGGCATACACGCAGGCCCAGGCAGCACAACACTACAGAGACACCACAGACAGAATCAAGGAAATGACCCTCACAAACAAAACTGTCTCAGGACCAAAAACATTGCGCAATTTGGCGTTTTGTGAAACAAAAGACACTCAGAACATGCGCACGCACACGCACGCACACACACACACACACACACACACACACACACACACGCACTCACGCAGGCACACACACGCACGCACACACACGCACGCATGCACGTGCAGGCGTATCCCCCCCCCCCCACACACACACACGGTCGACACGACAAACAGGGCACACACACTTACACACACACACACACACAATGGGACGTGGCAAACATGCACTGGTCACACACACACACACACACACACACACACACACACACATACACACACACAAACACACACACACAAACACACACAAATTGCTTTTGTTGTGTTCTTTGGGCCTCATTGGCAGTATGCCAGGCTTGCGTCCAGCTCATATTGCTGCTGGGTCTTGCTCTGCTTGCTGTTGTCAAGATTGTTTTTGGTTTTTGGTTTTTGGTTTTGTGATTGGGTAAGGTTATTGTGCGATGTGGCTCAGCTTCTGGAAACAATACCAAAATGTTCACCACGAATGGCATTTCTCAAAATGTTCCTGCAGAAGACTAGCAGAGGCGCTAAAAAAGTGTCACTAGTGACAGACAACTAAGATCAAGCCCGCACAAGAACCGCTTTAGGGTAAGGACACCAAATGTGGGTGGGATTGAGAGACATGCATGGAATGATTCATGGTCACCCTTCAAATCAACCCCAGGGAGGCCATTTAAAACGATGCGCCCAAATCTCCCCTTAGCTCAGCAATTCTTCCAGCACCTGCATCAGCAGATGTGGGCTAACACGGCAGTACATGCATTTTGTTTGCTGTTCACTGTTAACTGTGTGCTTGCAGCCCAGCAACTTCTCAGCTCTGGCTGAGGCTGGTATGTGCACTGCAAGATTGCCTGCAAACAGCCAGCAGCCCCCATTTTGCCTGGATCCGGCGAAATACTTTTCCTTTGTAGGTGCCTTTGTATGCCCTTTCCAATGGGAGCAATGGGAGGAGTGCACACAGCACTCTAAAATGCACACATGTAGCTGAAGGGACACACTTGGAAAAATGGGTTGGGCGGTTGGTAATTAACACCGAATGGGTGGTATTGTACTAACAAATCTTGATTGATGGGCTCCGGCCATGAAGACCCTCGGCCGATAAGTGATGGAGCCAGCATTGCCAAGATGTGGCGCACAGTGCTTGCACAGCGCACAAACTGGGTCATTTTTTTGTTTTGGCAAAATCCCAGCATTGCCCGGATGGACAATTCTTGGACCCAGGGACACAAGCCAAAAATTGAACACAAAGAAACCAGGAACACTGCAGCTGCCCAAACACCCCACCCCCCCCTGTGCCCGGACGGCAAAAAGGTTGGAACCCACAGGAGTGGGGTCGGCCAGGTGCCCCATTCCTCCAGCCCACCGTCGAGAAACACGGCGACAACGAGCTTGTCAAACAACAAGACCTTCCTGCGGACAATCTCAGGGGCAACAGACATCCTGCAGTGCCCAGTGTGTTGGATATTTGGTGCAGTCGGATTGCTCCCGCTGAGCATAGCAAACGCACCCGGCCTCAGGATGCAGATCTATGACACTGTGGACATGTTCTAGAACAAAGGGGGAAATACTGTGCATGCGGTCTCTCCAGAGCATAATCAACGAAAGATTATCCGCACCTCGCGCGCACCGTGCAGGGTTTTGGACCGAAAACCGGGACTTGAAAACTTCTGGTGTGCGCTGTTATATTCCTGCAAGATAATGGACTCGGGGGGGGGGGGGGGATGAAAACGCTAAGGGGGGGCCATATTTCCAAAAACTATGTTGGTATTATTTGTGGTCCCAATCCTTCAAAATGCTTGTCTATGTATTGCTGTTGCAACGGTGGAATGCAGCGTATAGGATGCATGCCGAATGAAAACAAGCACGCTGCTCAGGCCTGAGTACATCGGTGCCGCTTTGTTCAACCATCCTAATTGCCAAAACGCATATGCAAAAACTTAAAAATGGGTGTAAAATTTGCGTCACGAATTTTTGGGTGGAGAATTCATGCAGAAGATTTTCCACTGGGCCTCCCACCTCCACGTGTAGTTTTTCCTGCAGTGTTTTGCGGTACACGATTGTTTTGGTGGGAGTTCCCACATCACCACTCAGAACCCTGCTGGCACTGTGCGCACACCGCCTGAGACTCCCTCGACAGGGGGCGCCCTGGTGTTGCACATCAACGGAGCTGTGCATAGATCAGAGCCAGCCCGGCAGTAGTACACGTCCGGGCCAACATCAGGTCCGCCTGCGCCCGTTGCGTCCTCAAAGATGGATAGCGACAGAGAGAGTGGCCTTCTTGGCATTGCCTCCTCGGGGACAGTGCAGCGACTGCTGCCCGCTCACTGCCCATTTACACATTTACAAAGCACCCGCTGTTACTGAAAGACGGTGAGGCCGACGACGGACCAATACGGGTCAAAGGGATTGGGGAGGAACAGGCGAGAGGGACAGAACAGATGCGGCATAACGGACTCTTTATGTACAGCGTGTGTCTGCGATGCAGTGAAGCGGGGCGGGGTAGGGGGGGGGGGGGGGCTATCGTGGCCCCGAGGGCGCGCACCTTTTCAGAGGCATGTTGAACAGGGCAGAGGCCTCTTCGCGGAGGGGTCGCACAGACGTGCCCTGTCGGTCCTCGCAGTCCAGCGACTCCTCGGCGCAAGCTCTTTGCCGAGCCATTGGACACGCCCAGTGGCCTGCCCTCTGGTGCAGGTGCCCCCTGAGGACTCCGTGGCTTCCGCAATGCTCGGCCCCACACGACCCGAGTCCACCCTGGCGGCCCCCGGCGGTGTTTACAACGCCATAAACCCACGGACGCCGGGAATCGAACGTATGACCTCGCGATCACGAGCCCAACCCCGAGACCGCCCGACGGGGCTCGTACCAATGGATGGCAACGGGCCGAAAGAGGTCCAGATTCGCAGTCGTGCAAGGGGCTGACTGCGGAGTTGGGGAGCAGGTCGACCTGCCCTTCAACCCCGAACACTATCCGCGTTGAACATGGCGCGGGGTAGAGGGGCTTCATAGTGTAAAAGGAAGGTGAGTATGGGTCAGCAGGACATGGGCATCCGGGGAGGGTCAAACAGGACAATGGCGCGCCAGCAGCGCCGAGAGGCAGCCTTTTGGACTAATTGAACTAACATGCCTCACCGGGGAATGGTCCTGGGTGGGCGGTCAGGGCACTTCCTACGTAGCCATCGCTTTGCCTGTGGGCAGCGTCCCTCGAAACATCAGAAGGCGGCGATGCAATGCAACACGCTGTCTTGCTCGACCAACAGAGGGCTGCCCAAGCGCAAATCGCGCTGGCACTTTTCTACGGGGACGGTCAACGGCATCAGCGTTCATCAAGCCCGAGATATGCGATGCACCAACGCAGCCATCCATGAGATGTGCAATGGGGCGGGTGGGGTGCACTCGCGATGGTTGAGTGAAGTGCGCACCGAGCGCAGGGTAGGGCATTGCATTGCAGGGCGAGCAGGGGGGGAGGGGATTGCAGGAGGTTGC
The DNA here is from genome assembly GCA_964036045.1 of Eutreptiella sp. 'Long Island Sound 2002'. NCBI lineage: Eukaryota > Euglenozoa > Euglenophyceae > Eutreptiales > Eutreptiaceae > Eutreptiella > Eutreptiella sp. 'Long Island Sound 2002'. Next base: position 46,352,601 of record OZ038396.1, read on the forward strand.
ATTGCATTGCAGGGCGTGGCATTGAATTGCGTTGCACGCCGCAGCATGGCAGGGCAGGCCGGCCCAGGGCCAGGGTGGGCAAGGGATTGCACTGCACTGCACTGCACTGCACCGCACCGCACTGGATTGCATGGCATAGCAGGCAGTCAGCCCGAGGAACAAAAGGTGCCAGGCATTGTTGGCGGACGGCAGTGGTCCGACGCGGAACATGCCTTTCGACACCCTCGTTCTCTGCAGCCCTGACCCGACCGATCAAACGGGGCCCCCGCGCGCGTCGCGGGTCGTGCACCTCCGGGCGGTTGAAGGAATCACATCAGAGACCTGTGCGGAACGAAGCGAGCACTGAGGCTGCGATGTCTGCCGTCCAGACGGGCAAAGGGCTGAGGTGGTGGGGGAAATAGATGCTGCTGAGGCGGCAAAAGGAACCCGCTGGCGATGCGCGTTCCACGGAGTCCACATGCGGACGATACGTGTCCAGATGCAGAAAGCCCTACCACCGCGGCCCTTGTTGCCGCATGGTCCCGCTGCTCCATGAGGCACGGGCGTTCCATAGAGGCAGTGAGTTGGGCGTTCCTGTGCGCTTCGTGCGCTTGTTGTTGACGCGCCTGGGGTGCGCTGGGGTGCGCTGGGGCGTGGGCACATGCAGGGCAATGCGGCCCGCTTGGGACATTTCGGTTCGGTTCTGGATCCCAACCCGCGGCATGAGCCGGGGGGTCTGGACCCGGGGGGAGGGGGGGGAGACCTAATTAAAAAACAGACAAATGCAAACCAGAGGTAATGCACTCCACAGGAAGGCATCAGCGCATCTTTATTCTCTATACCAAACCAGGTTAAACGCACGGTGTCTGGACCCGGGGGGGGGGGGGGGGGGGTTGCCATGAAAGGCCCAGTAAGTGTCCCGGCGGGTACTTCCCGGTGTACGGAGTCCTTGACTTTTTGGACATAAATGGGTTGCATGTCCCAAAGCCACTGGGGAAAAGCAGTTTCGGTGGGTCACAGTGGGACCGTTGTCCGTCCTCACAACTGCCGATTCTGCCCTTGGCGTCCCTCCCACGCCCCAGCACCCTCCAGACCAGACACCACAGTGGCCCCGGGGCCCACATTCGGACCGGGACACGAGGTACACGCCCCACAAATCACGTCACAAGCAGCGCGCCCGGCACCCAAGGCCCCAAGCCCCGACCCACGAGCGCCATGCGGCAAAGGACCGTAGGGCCAAGCAGGCACCCCTAGACCATGCAAGGGCGAAGACTCTTCAAGAGGGGCGGGGGGCGGATCCCTCCGCGGCACTGTGGGCGGATCTGCTGCGGCCTTGAACACGGCCTTCTGCAACGCATGGGAGTTGTCCGATGGTTGTGGGACTGGGTGCTGCCCGTCCATCGCAAGCGTCCTATGTTGGTATCGGGAGGCACAGGAAGGACCCAAATGCCCACCACAAGTGAACGGGTAGCACAAGCTGCAGAGTGGCATCGGACCCCCACGTGTGTGACGTCGGCTGTCCAGCAGATCTGGGTCGCTGTTTCGGCACCAACCGCTTTGGTCTGACCCCACCAAACGGGCCATGTCGGGTACAGAGAGCGTAGGTGGCGGGCGCAACGGGCCAACAGGGCACGTGTGTGGGGGGGGGGGGGGGTGCAGGGGGGCTGTTCAAAAGGCTGAGGAGCAGCGTGGGGCCCGGGGTGGAAGGGGGCATACAGCTTGGGGTCCACTCGCATCAGCACGGAATTGTGCTCGTCCTTCAGTGCCTTCAAATGCTGCATCAGGACCGCACTCTCTTTGATCATCAGCATGGCCTCCTGCTGCTTCTGCCCCTCCTGCGGCATGACCACGGGGGCAGGGGTGCGGACGAGTGCACGGACTGGGCCGACGGTACCACCGATGGGACCAGTGGGACCAGATCCAGGGAAATGGCTGCGACGACTTGGGGCACAAACCGGGGGCCACTGTCGAGGGCGGGAGGGCAGTGGGGAGGGGGTCAAAGGGGGGGTCTGCAGGGCTTGGGGTTGGGTTGGGTTGGGTTGGGTCAAGGCCTCACCTGGTCGCCAACCCACGGTCCGCGCTGCCTTCCCTGCGGGACCCAACTGGGCAGCCAGCCGTACCCAGGGGTCCGGTCCAGGCACCAACGGTCCCCCAAAAAAATTTGCTGTGCTGCGGCATGCTGCGGCATGCTTCAAGCCGTTGGTGGGGGTAACCTAATTTTCCAAAAAGCTTCAAAGGTGGCAAACCGCTACATCAAACACAAACCCTGGGTGTCTGTACAACATAGGTACTGCCCAATGCCTTCTCCAATTGCCCACTGCAAATGGTACTCCTGGTTGTCTCCTTGTTCCTCTTGGGTTGTGTTGTCCCCTCGGCAGTGGGTTCAACAGTAGACATCAGAAGACAAAGTGAAGATAACAAGGGCCTGTCAAAGCACAACACCACAAGAAAGAAAAAAAAGGGGGGGAAATGGGTCAGCCTGGACCTTTGCTGGCTCTGCCTGTAGGACATCGTGTTGACAGCTCTGGGAATTGAATCAGGGACCTGTATACCACAGCCACTGCATCTATCCACTAGAGTACCATCACTCTCTACTGCACAGGTGCTTAAAGATGGTATCAATATTTTGGTCTGAGCCGAATTTTCAGCGTGCTGCGGCATGCTGCGGCGTGCGGCAGCATGCCGCGGCATGCTTCAAAACCCCCACCAGCAGGCCCCAAAATCAGGTGCTCCAGCATGCTGTGGCATTCTGCGGCATGCTGCGGCATGCTTCAACCATTGGTGCCTGGTCCGGTCACAAGGCCTACCGGACTGTTGACCGCCCCCAAACCCCGCGGTGGCGCTCGCCGGTGGGAGATGCCGCCATGCCTGCGTGTATGTGCCCTTGTGTGTCTGAAAGGGGGGGGGGGGGTGTCGCACACCTGCTTGCTCCACTGTTGTTCAGCGTCGGCGCACGTGGTGCGGGGAAGTGTGTGCCTGGTGCTCCAGGCCCCGGCAGGGAGGCTGGAGAGACTGACGCTCAGCCCACCAGGGGAGATGTGGACCAGGGCTCGCAACCTCCACATCACAAGAACAAGCTACCCAACTGCTCCACGAATGCCTTGCGGCATGGGAAGGCGGTGGTACATGGCACGACTGGGGTCAGACTCACACTCCTTGACTGCCTTCGGCACAGGTGGTGCTGCCACGTGGGCTGGGTCTGGCTCCCCTCAGCCGAGCGCGTACCCCAGGCAGGTGGAGGGGCCCCAGGGCGCAGAGAGTGCTTCCTTGCCCTGGGTGCCACCGGTGCTAGCTGCACAGGCTGCGGCGCTACAGCCCGCGTAGATGAGGGGGCCCAGAGGGCACCACACCCGAATGGCCTCTCCGTTGATGTGGGGGGGGGGGGGGGCGGGGGGGGGGAGGGCTTCATAGAGGATGCGCTGGGGACGGGGTGGATGTGGGGAGGACACCGGGAGGGTGGGCGTTGAGGGTACCGGGCAGCGCAGTCCAATGCCCGGCCACAGTGCCCAGGAACGGGGGGGGGGGGGCAGCCACGGAATGAAGTGACAATGCCCACTCCCAAGCGGACCCATGAAGGTCACAGTGCGACTTTGCACCGGTGCATTTGATTTGGGGGGGGGCAGGGGTTTGGGGGGGAGGGTTATGCAAAGTCGGTCACGGCGTGAGGTATGCCAAGTGTTTTCAGCGCAATTCTCTGAAGAAAGGGGGAAATTGTGTGTTGACCGGGGGGGCGATGCCCTGTTGGCCTCGGTCACCCCAGTCGCATCCCCGGCCCTTGTACCCGTCCCGACGCTGCAACGCCCGTTCGTACCTTCTCCTTCGTCTTGGTGATGCGTTCCTCGAACCTCCGATGGGCCTCCTGCTCCTTGTCAGCCTGAGGCACGAATGCACATCGACCGGCCGCGGGGAGGCTGGGGGAAGGACTGGGGAAGATGCCAAAACTCAGTGACAAACAAACTGTGGCCTTACGGTTCTCAGTCGACGGTGGTTGTGCATTGGGTGACCTGGCCACGACTCTGAACAGCTGCGGTGCGGCGCAAAACAAAGTGTTCGAAAAAGCCTTGGAATAATCGTCCCATGAATGCACGCCGCAGAAAAGGTCGACCAACCAGACATGTTCGAACGACAACACACAGACTGCACTATGCAACAGGGCAGCAAGGAGAAAGTGGGGTCGTTCTTCGACAAACTGGGACCCACTGTTATCCGCAAAAAACCTTTCGTTCGATGACTGTAATCATTATTGTGTGGGAGATGCCTACTGAGGGTCACGTTTGAGGGTACTGCACCGTACCCAACCAGTATCCCTGGAACACCCCCACCCAACCCAGTCTCCCCATTTCCTTGGCCATTATCTCGGCGGTTGGAGAGCAATAGGGGAGCCGACAGAAGCGATTGAAGCGGAACGTACAGTCATGCCCGAAAGGGGGGGGGGGGGGGCACCCCCTTCACGCGCAGACCTACCCACTCCTATGCCTGGCTGTGAGCTCGTACCCGATCCTGTACGCGCTTCAGCAACGCTACGATCTTCTGTTGTTGGATCTCCTCCTTCCGTTTCACATTATCCTGCAGCTCTTCATATCGAATGTGCCCAATAATCCTGGCATTGTTCTGCAGAAATCGAGCAATGGGAAGCGGGCACAACGTGAACCACTATGCAGGCGTACGCCGCAATGATGCGGAGCGCTGTGGGAGACGGTGCGGCACTGCATCAATTCCGGCTGTTGCTGAGGGCTCTCTTTGATCATCCCCTTTTCCGAAGGAGTGCCCAAGGGGGGGCACTGCGAACCACCGTCGCTCAACGGCCGACTATCGCCGCCGAGCCGTTAACCTCCGTCGGTCAATTGACTGCAACTTATGCCGAGGGCTCTTCTGATATGGCGGTAGGTGGTTATCTGACGGCCACTGGCAACAGTAGGTCGGTAGCCGCCGTCGGAGACATCCCGTAGTGCTTTTCAAACGCTGCCTTTCAGGGCGTCGGCATACCTCTTGTTCAAGTTTCACTTGCTCACGCATGCCAGCATTCTCCTCGTAGTGGCAAAGCCGGGCTTGCTGCAGGGGATGAGGGTGAGCTTAGGAGGCACGGATGCGGATGAGGACGCAAATGCAGCAAATAGAGGGTGCATGCATACCGAGGGTAAGAAAACCAGGACAAAGCCCGGAGAAAAGTGAATTTCCACAAATTATGCCGGTATCATTTCTGTCCCAATCCTGAAAAATGCTTGTCTTATTATGTCCATTTTCTGGAAACATTTGTTGGCTAAAACACTGGAAACCAGAACAAGCCGCCGGCACACCTTCCTGGAGCGCTGAATGCCGCAGTTGCACACCCTTCGTTCTACGCGCAATGCACTCATCAACACAACCTCTCCGTTCATAATAGCCCCCCCAGCCCCGCAGTTCATTACAACAGTGGGATAGAGCTGTGGCAACGATGGATTGCAGTGTCTGCACATGCACACGATCGCCCTGTTGGGGCTTGTTTCGATCGGTGAGATTTCGTTCAACCATCCTAATTGCCAAAAACTGGGGGAGTAAAAAGTGCACAAAGAATTCTTTGGGTCAGATTTTATGCCACAGAATTTCCACCCCAAATGGTTTTCCCTCCCCCCGTTACTTGGAGTGCCTGCACACGTACGTGGGTGACCATGCACCCGGGAGGGTTGTGAGCGCATGCATGCGCACACACGGACACAGCGCATGCGTGCGTGCATGGGGATGGATGGAGACCCGGAATGCGCAGCCCACTGCGCCGCATCCGAGGCCACAGGGCCCGGGAAAGCTACACCGCCTCCGAACGCCATCCCCTATCACCCTAAGCCCAGCAGCATGGCCCCTTCACCTTTCTCTGCTGAAAACGCTCGCGGCGGCGAGAGGGAGGGCGCGTTGGAGTTCTGGACCCCAATATCCGCCTGCGCAAGCAAACCCCGTGTCCAAACAACACCATGCTTTGCTTTCGTCACTGTTTGCACAATGGACTTTGGCGGTGCGTGCTTTCTGGCGGAGAGATTTCGCGTTCTGTGCCATGCGGCACCTCTAAATTGAGTTGCACGCTGCCCAAAATTGTGCTAGGGAAGCTGATTCAGGTCGGCGTGCGGGGGGGGGGGGGGGGGCTTCAGATGGGGGGGGGGGACGGGGTCAAAATTGGTCCTGTCCCCACCAAAATCTGAGCATTTCGGCCGGGGTACACCACTTTTGACACAGTTGACCACTCACCGCACGTGTCAAACAGGAAATTCCAGCAGCCGCGGGAATGCACCCCGTTTTGCTATGAGCCATAATATTGTTGCAGGCCCCAGCGTTCGGCGAAAAAACTGCTGCTTGGGCGCAGGTATGGGGTCTGGAGAGGGGTAGGGGGGTCCCCGCTTAAACGCCCCCGTTCGGGGCGCGTGGACTGAATGGTCTTTCGGTAGGCAGCTCCGCGTGGGTGTGTTGGGTTGAGCCGCAACGGTCTGAAAGGGGTTCATCCCGTCGGAGCACGTGACCAGCTGTGCACAACCTTCGGCAACGCCCCCAACGAACCCCAATCATCTCCCATTGAAACCCATGCACGGCCCTTTCGAGCACTCTGAGACTCTCGACGGCCACAACAGCCCTGGACAGCCCTTTCCCCACGGGCTGGACCCCAAACTGAAAAGGATAAGCCTCGGGTCTCCCCCCGGCGCCGCAGTGCACGTACCCAGATAGCCTCCCGCTGTTCCTGGCTGCGTTGCCGGTTTGCAGCTCTCTTGGCCTCCAATAAGTTGTCTTCACTTTGCTTTTGCTGCAAATATGGCAGAGCGACTGGGCTGTGGAGGGTTGTGGGGCGGTTATGGAGAGCTGACACTCCGTTGTGGTACCACAGCTTTTGCGGTCCCAAGTCCGGTAGACATCAGCAGGAGGCCCTGTGGACCAGCAGCACGGTATCCGTGATCCATCCCCCATACATTGCGGGCCTGCAAGCCTAGGGCCGCCGACAATCACCAGTGAAATCAGAGAAAATGCGGGGAATGGGGGAACTGGGGAAATGGCAGGGAACGGGGAACAGGTCAGGGGAAATGCGGTGGACGTGTTGGGGGGGTTGAGCGGTATTGACATGGACTGTAGGCACGTGGAGAGGGGCACACGGCATTCCGTGACGTGCACCCCTGCACGACACTGCCTCGTGGTGCAGTGGCAAGGGTCCCCGTTGGACATCCGTGCTTGATGGGCCTTATGATCGGGGTCGTTATCCTGCACCGGTGACAATTGCCTGACAATTGTGTGTGCCTGGGGTTCGCTCTGTGATGCTGCGAGCGCGCACTGGTCGGGGCGACTGCAGCATACTGTCCTGCTTCCTGCACCAAATCTCTGTGGGCAGCTTCTGAATGGAAACTGCCGTCCTTGCACGTTTCGCCTTTCTTTCAGGAGGGAGGTGCCTTCTCTACAGCACACAGGAAATCCAAGAAAAGTGCTACTTCAAAATTTTCCAAAAGGAGGGCTCGTCGCATTGCCACAAAAGCGCACACTCTTCCACAAGTCGGACAATGGGCAGACTCAGCAGGGAGTCCCTGATGCAAATGCACACGTGCGCCCATGCACGCATGCACCAAACTTCCGGCCTGCATTTCCATGCATCCGCAGTAGGCACCTCGTCAAGAGCCTGCTGCGTGCGCTCGTTCAGGAGTTTCGACACCTCGATGACGTCATTGACCCTGCGAGCCTGCTCGATTTTGTGAATGGTCTTGTCCATCTCTTGCTGCAGAGCAGAGGCATGTGCTCATGTGTGCGCTCAATTCATACCATGCCCCCGCCCCTGCCACACCCCAGCGACAGCTCCTGCGATGCACCAGCTACTGTTCCGGTCCTTGCCCCCGGACTGGAAGAGGCGTACCTTCAGCATGTTCACCCGATTGCGCCAGTACAACACGTCCTCTTCCGCAGTCCGCAGGCCATTCTTAGCCTCTCTGATTCGCTCCCCTTGTTTTGCAGCGTCGGCGGGAGGCCGCAGAGCTCCAGACTACAACAACAGAAGGTTCGGCCTCCACATGAACTGGGGCCCTGCGACGGCCCTTAGCCCCTCGCCCCTGCGCGACTGACAGAACAGCGACACCCAAATTACCAATAGATCGCTTGCCGAAGGGAAGTACCCCTGGTCATCCTTGCTCAAAGGAACCCCAAGTCCCCAATAAATGACGGTCATACGCGGGCGGTATCTACATAAAGCGGAGCTCGCGCAGAAGGGACGGAAATATCAAGATCTGTCCAATGGAAATGAATTGGCTGGTCACGAGGATGGTTGACGATGCGTTTTGCTTTGTTGTACGTAGGCACATACAGCGGCACACTGACACATACAGCAGCGCACGCACCCCTGCCTGCAGCACGCAAGCGGCACCAGAGGCACGTAACTGGCCACCACCCGCCACGGGTCCTCATCAGACTACAACCCCCAACTGCAATTGTAATTGACGGTGCGGAACTATCCACCAAAAGCAAAACGTGGCCTCCGGTCGTGACTCGGTAATACCTGCTGTCACACTCAGAATTCAGTAAGAAAATGCTGTATCCAGGGCACGGCTCAGTAAGAACCGACTTTTTGTGATCACATCTCACCAGGCAGAAGCGAGTGGCAAGTCTGGTGCATGATCTTCAATCAAACATATTCAACCGCTTTCAATCAAACCCCGTCCTGGGCAATCCTGAAAGCTCTGTCTTTGATGAGAACAATTTTGACTCCTCGCAGATCCTCTGACTCTTGTGGAGACGCCATGGGAGTGTCCCTGCACTGACAAGCACCAGCACATCACAGCGGGCCGTGGGTCAGGTCAGAAGCAGGGTAGGCACTGGCTGTTACCCTGCTGGCGGGCCGCTTCTTAATCGGGGTCAATTTGCCGGAGGTTGGACTGCTTGAAGGCTCACTTCTGGTGCATCGGTTGGGCGGCAGCTGAGATGCAGCGCAGTAGAAGGGCAGTCATCAGCACTCGACCGGTGGTCAATGGTCAGGTATGGGGAAACCAATAGAAAGCATCAATTCACCAGGGGCTGGCGCGGTGCGATCTGTGGCCTCCATTGCCTCCCGCATACCGTCCAGCACCTACGCCCACCCCGGTGCCAGGCCCCGTAAGCCGCTGCCCGCTGTCGGAGCAGGGTAGGGTCACCTCAGCACCCGCAGCCTCCTGCCATCTCCGCAGGCCACCCCTATCCCCCAGGAAAGGACAGGGCGGTCCTTAAGAGAGAGAAAAAACAGTGTTCCGAAACGGCAGTTTTGTAAAAAGACCGCGTGTAGCTCATATGTTCAACCATGGTTGGTGGCGGTTGGTGGCGATTGGCGGTTGGCGGTTGGTGGCGATTGGCGGTTGGCGGTTGGTGGCGATTGGCGGTTGGTGGCGGCTGGTGGCGTTTGGCGGCGGTTGGCCGTTGGCGGTTGGTTGCCGTTGGCGGTTGGCGGTGGTTGGCGGTTGGCGGTTGGTGGAGGTTGGCGGTTGGTGCCGGTTGGTGGTTGGCGGTTGGTGGTCCCTCGGGGCGGTCCTTGGCGAAAAAGGAAATTGGGTTCCGTAAGGACCGCCCTGGGAAAGAGGACTCGCGTATCGCAGGCGCCAGGGAAGCGGTGGTTGGGCTGCGATGGGGGAGGGAGGGGGTCGTCCCTTGTTCCCAACCACCTGACCACCTCTTATTGCCACGCAGTTTGGGGAAAGGGCTGCCCCTGTTCTCCACCTGGTGCCCCCCAGTTTGGAGAGGGGGTCGCCCCTGTTGAACACCTTTGGTGTGCCATCCTGTGCTGTGCTGTGCTGTGCTGCGCCGTGCCGTGCCGTGCCATGCCGTGCCGTGCTGTGCTGCGGTGTGCTGTGCTGTGCTGTGCTGTGCTGCGCCGTGCCATGCTGTGCTGCATCGTACTGTACTGTGCTGTGCTGTGCTGTACTGTGCCCCTCTCCGCTACCTCACCTGTTGTGGGCAGTGGGAGCCTGGTAGAAACATCCCCACCCCTGGTGGAGCCCGTCCCGCCCCAACCGGGAAGGGGGGGGGGGGTCAACAAAACAAACATCACAAATCGGAATGCATGGCCACATGGCGAGGAGGCGCTGGGACAGGAGATCGAGAAGCTTCATTGTGTGCACGGGGATGCGGACACGCCCCCATTGCACTGCGCTCGATAAAAGAATGCGGCCGTCGTTCTCGGAAAATCCTCGCAACCGGAACCCTCTGAAGCTCATACCTTGGCCGCCTTCAGATTGCGCTGCTGGGCCAGCTGGGCGCTGGCGTAATACTCGGCATTGTGCTGCCGCAAGCGCATCATGTGCTCCTCAACCTCCTCCGTGCTCATATCCTGCAGGGGCGGCTCGGGCTCTGCCATCAGGGACTGGATGTACTCCTCCTGGAAAGCCTGGGGCAAACCACCGCCAAACGGGTGCGGACGGACAGTACCAGCATAAAGTGGGCTCATGGGGTGAGGGGGACCCGTGCATTGAATTGGGACAAGCCTGAGTGCTGTGCCCCCCAACCCCTGAACACTGTGGCTCATGACACTGTGCCCCGGAGCACTGTGCCACGTGATCTCTGCGCATCTGAACAGTGCGCCAACGAACACTGTGCCCCCAACGCACGTTTGCCCCTGCGAAGTCTGGCCCTGGAACGCTGCCCCCCCTAAATCCAGTGCACCCTGAGCATCGCGCCCCGAAAACACTGTGCCCAGGAACACTGTGCCACTGAACAAGGTGCCCCCGAAGAACTGTCGAAAAACTTGGCCCCGAAACAAATGCGCATCAGCGTCTGCTGGTGTTTGTGGGGGAGGGGAGGAGGGAAGTGGGGGGGGGGGTACCACCTAATTAAGGTGAGCTAAGCGAAGGTCTGCGTGGAACCTTTTGTAGACTTACCCTGTTCAACACAGCACCCACCAAGAGCTACTGGGAGGGGGGGGGGGCACGGTGACTTGTCAGCGTGTGTGCCCTGTGTGACCAACCAGCCAAACTCAGACCCGGAGGCGATCTTTCTGCAGACATGGAATTCCGTTGCCCGACGGTGAGGCCTCCCGCAGTCGGAGCGCTGCGCACACCTGACGCTGCGCTTGCATTTGCTTCAGGAGCGCCCTTTTGTTGGGAGCCTTTCCCGATCGAATTGCCTCCTCTTCTGCTGCTGTGGGCACGTACGGCTCCTCCCCTGCACACAACAATGCAGCCATTGGATGATGCTCGGGTGCGGGTCGGAGGAGGGGGTATGAAAGTATTCCAGACCGCAGCGTGCCCCACCGAGAGCTGGGGCACGGACCCTGCACGGCCCGGGACATCTGTAAGCCACCATGCGCCAGCACCACATGTTGCCTTGAGTTTGTGAATATTCGGGGGGCGTGACTCTGGGCCAAGGCTCAATGTCAATCCACCAGGCCATTCATGAGTGGATTCTGGTACCGGAAAAATGTATATGGATCAACATCATAGAAACAATTTTCATTGAATATAAGGCAGACCATGATTGTTCTGGCCCCCCTTGTAGCGCTGCTTGAGATATGAACCCCAGCTCAAATTACACCTCAAACCGCTTTCTGTGTCTGTTGAGGCACCAAAATGGGATACTTTCCAATACCTAGTCCTGCTGGCCTGGCCGCAAGAGGTCCACTTCAGAGAGGCAGGGGTGGCTGGGCAGAAATTTTGGAGGGCAATTTTTGGGCCAGGCCAGGAACGCATTCACTGAGAACCACCGTCCACCACACGGTGTTGCACACTGGGGGGCACAGGGCGGTCCTAAACGGAAAAAAAAAAGTGTTCCGTTACCAAGTTTTCCCAAAAACGCCTACCGTCACTCCATGTGTTCAACCATTGGTTCCTAGCCCTTCACGTCTTCACCCAGGGGTTCTTAACTGTTCAAACATGACTTCCTAGCCCCACATGTGTGCAATCACTCATCCATATGTTCCTACCCCCACATGTATTCCGTGATAGCATCCGCTCCCTACCCGACACCCTGCACAATTTAAGAAGAGCACGAGCAATATTTTTTTCATCAAATATAGTGACATAGCGTTTGACCACCATCGCCGGTGGCACGGCTAGAATATACTCTCTAAAACTGGTACATCTGGTGGAAGTGGGAGTGGACACACTGCATAAGCTCACCCTTTACCCCTTTCACGCTCAAACCATGCCTCCTGCAAATGGCCTTGAACTGAATATGAGTCCACTCATGCATACCACCCCTCTGCATTGCCTTCACCACTGCCTCATCCACGTCATACATGAACACCAACTGGGAGGCAAGGCTAGAGGACGTAGAGACCACGGTAGGAGGGTTAGGAAGGTACCCCCCCCCCCTTGTATAAGCTACGCCAATGTACGGAATTATTATGGTCCCTACGCCCACTGTAGCTTGGACAAGGGCGTAGCTTGCGCGCAACACATACAACTACCGACACAAACGTGCGCGCGCGCATGGTATGGGTGCACCTTGACCTCTGCCCACATTTCCAAGTGTAGGCAAACACAAGACAACCTTGGGAACATGAAAATTTCAGGTTCACACCCATGTTGGCACAAGCAATGAAGAATGCGAAGCCTACAAATGTTCGGCTTGGAAACCCTTCTTGCGACCATACACCATGCGGAACAATTGCACATGTTCACCACTTGAAGATGCCTTTGGCTGAGGCTTAGGGGCTGGTTTGGGCTCGGACGACTTCAAATTCTTGGGAATGAGCTTGCCTTGCATGTGGCATGTTGCATGTGACCATGGCTCCATGTAATTGGCAAATGTGACGACAAACCCATGTCTTATGTGGCCGCACTACATTTTGTACGCAATTAAAATTACGTACACAATTATTACGGTCCCTACGCCTACTGTAGCTTGGACAAGGGCGTAGCTTATACAAGGGGGGGGGGTAAGAAGAGGAGCTACTGCAACTTCACCTGGCTGGTATGAGTCCTCATTGTCTGTATCCGCAGGGGGCCCAAAAGAGGGCGGAAAGGCTACGTCACCCCTGCATTCTCGGGGATCCCCAACAAAGGGGAACAAAATCAGAATTGGCTGCCTCACCCCTGCCTTCTCGGGGGCCCAAAAGAGGGCGGAAATGCTATGTCACCCCTGCATTCTCGGGGATCCCCAACAAAGGGGAACAAAATCAGAATTGGCTGCCTCACCCCTGCCTTCTCGGGGGCCCAAACGAGGGCGGAAATGCTACGTCACCCCTGCATTCTTGGGGGTCCCCAAAAAGAGGGACAAAAATGGCCCACGTCGGGCCAGTGCAAAAAGGCCCCTGAGGGCGATCCTTAAGGGCGGTCCTTCAAAAAACTCTGGTTCCTTAAGGACCGCCCTGGGGGGGGCACTGGGGGTGCCAAGTCTTTTTCGAAAATCTGTAAAGGCAAAAAGGCAATATGAAACCCAACAAAAAGACAGGAAAAGGACAGGGAATGGCGGAACATGTAGCATCCAATCTCCACACCAACTACGCGGTGAAGACTGGCGCTAAAGGTGTGGAGGGAAGTGTGGTCCAATCGCATAACGGAGTGGCGGGATGGCGCTGGGGGTGGAGGGGGGCTGGGGGGGGGGGGGGGCTCTGGGGGCCCTCCCCCAGCCCTCTGTGTGACATGGACAGTCACCTGTTCTTCCCTCCGCAGAGTGCGTCGAGTCATCGTTGTCTACTCGGCCATGGGGCCGGTGTGTCTTTGCCCTCCCCCCCGCCCCTGGTGCCGAGTTGTTACGTGGAACTCTGCGGGCTGCACTTGTTTCGGGCCTCACACGCAAAAATGCTTCCATTTCGACCGGGAACCGAGTTTGGTGGAATCGAATTGGTGAAAATTCTGGGCCACCGGGTTCCTCCCCACGATGACATACCAATATGGGCCCAAAATGGAGCCGCACCTGTATCCCCCCCCCCCCTGTATGACCTTGCCTCTCTACCCCACATTATCTACGCCACGGATCCCCATGTGGCAACCCGTTTCATGACCAGACGAAGTCGGCTGCATCTGGCTGGGAGTACTCATTGCCCACACCTCCACATGGTCCCCCGGGCAACGCAGGGGAGGGGGGCAGGGCAGGGCAGGGACACAAAGACCATGGACCACAGCCAGGCACAGAAATAGACATGGGGCACATTGGTCTCGGGGGAGGGAGACAAGGGGCAAGTGTTGCCTGGACACGGAACGAGGAGGCACAGCCAGGAAGTCATAAGGAGGGCAGAGGGCTTTGTTTCATCTCTCGCATAGAGAAGCTGCATGGGGTTTTGCCAGCGTTGTGGAAACATGTGGGTGTATTGGAAATGTGAAATGGCAAGTGGGTTGGGAGCAGAAAATGGGGTCTCTGCCACAAAAAGGCTCAGTGACTGGTTTGGTGTCTCAGGAATTGCCAACATTTGTTTGTCCACAGGCAGTGGGGAAAAGCATTGTTGGTTGTGTAAGAGTGGGACAGTTGTCCCGCTGCTCACAACTGCTGCTCGTGCACTCTGGGATCTTCCTATGCCAGTGCCAGCATGCTCCACAGTCATTCGCATGAATGAATGTGAAGCGTTGAAAGGGGGCGGGGGGAGGGCGGGTTGGAACACTGCCTACCGCTGCAACTGTGACTTGAAGGGACGTGCTCTGTGGGTTGGTTGCAGCACAGACACATGCTCTGCCATATACATCAAATGAGCAAGGGCTTGGTATACCATCAAATACTCCGAACGATCCCTCGGCTGCCTGCACAATGCGCTCCTTTTCCAGTTCACGGAATCGCTGCTCATGTATGGCCTGCTGCTCTATGGCCTCTGCCGCTTGGCGCTCGTACTGGTGTTCTTCCATCTGCGGGACGAGGCACAAAGCAGTGGCCCAGTGATGGTGCAAGATGGCGGACGGGTCTTGTGGTGCAACACCCCTGACCCTTGATTAAGGAACGCGGTGACACTACTGCTCCTGAAGGACTTTCACACTTCCATCCCCCGGCGGAGTGGTCAGGCCCAGTCCACGGCGGCGACCTGCCCAGTCCTTTTTGAAAGTCAGTCACCCAGTGGCGACCAAGAGAGCCCACATGGGGAGCGCGCCAAAGGCTCTAGAACAAGTTTTGGGCCCTCCATTGAAGGGAGCTCCCCCGCCCCCCCCCCCCCACAAACACGTGCCTCTCAGAATGACGGGCGTGACGTGGCAATCATTTTTCAGGTATGATGATAGGCTGTGATGCCACCTCAATCCCCATCTAAGACACCCGCCACACCAGTAGATGGCTGCCGGACAGTGCTCTGGCTCTGTTAGGAATTGCCTGGGCATGGGGTGTTGCGGATGGTCTGGTGAGGCCATTTTCTTGACTAGAGGCTTTCCTGAAGAAGCACCTATTTGATGGCATCTGTCAACCCCTCTTCGTCCATTGTGAGCCAGGGTCCTCCCAACCCTCCGACCTTCGCAAACAAAATCACCATGTCACTAAGCATGTCGCTCGCTCACCAGACTATTTCTTAGTGTGCGGCAAGCCGCACGTTGGCACATGCGGGCCCATCTTCCCGCCAGACGTTGGCACACGCAGAACCACACCCCTGCCAAACACCGGCACACGCCGGCGCATGCCAATGTTGCGGACCTCAGTTTGGCCGCCCAGGTGCCTTGTTCCGACGTTCCCTCTGCCCCTTCATCAAGGGTGTCATCGGCTTGGGTATATCCGGCTATGGGTACCGGAAACCCCATGGGTGGCCCAAGCCCATGAGGTGGTGTGCCTGCATTGCTCTTTCATCCTCGGAGTTAGAACTTGAGGCCACAAAACATGTTGCACCACCAGAACCACCTGATGAATTGTCTGTACCACATGGGCTGGACTGCATCGTAGCAGAGCTACTTGTATCAAACTCATCAGACTCATCAGACCTACTAGACCTACTGTTTGATGCACTATCCCCAAATGCCTCCTCTGCAGTGATACCGCGTGCATGACATGCTATTCGTCGCTGTTTGGCTGATGCCCACTTCAGGACGGCGATGTGAATTACGTCTGCAGCATCTTGCACACGGGGGCCCAACAGACGCACCACCAGTTCATATTTTATTGTGCAATCTGCCAAATAGTGGCATCTATCTCCAGCGATCAGCTTAAGAATAGAATTGACACGTTCCGTGGTGCTTTGTAACACTGAGATGGACATCACAAGCACTGCCAAGTGTAGGAAAGCCAAGTGTAGGAAAGGCCAGCACACGGGGTCACTTGCTAAAACACCACAAGCGTGTACAAAGTAGTTGTGGCAATTAACCATTTTAACGTGCCTTGATCTGGACTGGACCAATGGTTTTGCTTACGGACAAAGCCCGGCAAAACATGCAAAACTCTGTACTCTCATCTTGGGAGCATCTGGGAAAGCCTCTTGTAGGATATCTAGTTTCTGCTTAACGTCCTCAATGTCAAACTCAGATCAGCAGGCCATGCTCGTCGGTCAAAAAGGCATGCATGATCGGATCACTAGGAAATCGCTCTTCTGTGGCACGTTTTGTGCTCTCAATGGGAGTGGCTTGGAATGCAGCACATACCTCAAAATCGGAGTCACCCACATTTAATGAAAGGTTCAACCATTTGCCTTTGGTATTGTCCCACTTGCGCCCAAATTGCGCAATGCTAGACCCGACATGATTGCGCACATACGTCACAATGTCAGCCTTCGTCCATGCCACTGCTGGTAGCAGGGCTTTATCACAATGGGCATTCAAGGACATTCGGGTGAGAGCTGCCAACCATCTGCAGTAGATGGCCATCCCCGGAACAAAGACAAGCTTTGTGGACCTTTTCAACAAGCTAGCGGCTTTTCTGCCGGTCTTAAAGCCCAGAGATTTGTTCTTCTTCACTTATTGCAAAAATGGCACCCATGCGCAACCAAATCATGGTGGCTTTTGCCTTCCAAGCAATGAATGTGGTCTTTTGTAGGGGGCGGTACTTCAGCAGGGTGGGTCTTCGTTTTGACCATGAGCACCGTACCATTTCATAACTTGGTGCCCCAGCAACACGCTTCAGCATTGCCTATCTGTTTGTGGACCGGCTGACAAATTTAGCACAATTGTTCAACAAAGCATTCAAGGCCTTGGCCATGTTGCGAACGCTTGTCAATGATCTGCCCGCCTACCCGTGAGATACTCCACGTTTTGCCATGCTATATACCATCAGTTGCTCGCGCACTATAGGTGAGAAGAGCAACAAGATAGTACTATTAGAGAATGCGCTCTGTTTTGAAAGGTGGTGCAAGGCCGCTCTGCGATAGCCTTGGTCGTCATGATCTTTCGGACGCTCATGACGATATGTTGTAGTTGGTTCCATCAACGAGTTCCGGGCAGTCCCCCTTACTTGTACATCAGAGGCTTGAATTTGTGGCAGATGTAGCACCACACACCGACCTCGGGATCGTAGCGCATGAATGAGTACAGTGCAAGCCATCCCGGTTGAAATATTCGCATAGTAGGTGTGGCTGACCCCACCTTTGGTTTCTTTCTCATTACAAAAAATGCAAGACGTCTAAGTTGTATGACACAAAGGGAAGTGAAGAGAGGTGAACAAGAGACACAAAGAAATACGCAACAAATGAACGGCACCAAGCTGCACATTTTATGTCAAAAAATTTGCCCATGCACACACACCCCATCCCCGCATCAGAGTGTGCGCACTCGCGGAAAATATTTTGTGCCTCTGATTGTGGTGCAGTCTTTGGGGGAGGGGTGGAGGAGCAGTGCAATCCACCCCCCTTGTGAATTTTTGAACACCTCACCATCATAAAACCTAACCTAACCCCCCCCCCCCCGGTGAGCCCATCTGCTGCTGTGGCTGCGGGATAGGGTGCCAAGCCGGGTTGCGATGGCTGTCGCAATGGTGGACAATTGCCATGGGTGGCACACACGAACCAAGCACTCTGCTGGACACGCAGACCCAACCCCCTGCCAACCCCCTGCCAGACGTCTGCACACACCGGCCTTGCCAGGCATTTGCACACCGGCCTGACCTCCCGCCGCACACTAAGACATAGTCTGCCCCCAACTCGTCATCCATTACTTGATCCAGCCAACCACCGCAAAAGCAACTGCCTCCTGCCCATCAAACTGCGAACCCCAGCCAGGCTTGTGCTTGTAACCCTGGGGGGGGGGGATAGTCGTTTGGGGCCCTGGCCAAACCCCAGCCCACTGATCAACCCGGCCACATTAGAAAACTTTTTCTCAGCGAAAAATAAAAATTATCAAAGGGCCCCGAAACTGGAGACCGTTTAAGGATCACAAAAATTTTTGTGGCCTCTGACCTACCCACCCATCCAACCCCCCCCCCCAGCCGCGGGTAAGGTGCCCGCTGCGCTAAGCACAAGCCTATCCCCAGCTCAAGCCTTGACCTGTTCCTGTGCCTGCTGCATCCTCTGCTGCATCTTGAGATGCTGCGCCATTACTGCGGCCTCTTCATCGTCGGTGCCCTCCTCCTCAGCAAACAAATCGTCCTCGCCTTCCATATCTCCCAAAAAAGGTGACTCAAAGGATTGGGACAGGGCCATGGGGGACTGCGTCCGCTCGGAGGTCTGTCTTGCAGGGCTGACACCAGAGGCCAGCGGCTGGTCCCTGAGAGACGCGAGCAGAGCTTCAAATAAGAGGTGGGGGGTGGGTGGGTAGCTGGGGGGCTGGGGGGGTTGGTGGGTCCAAGAGGGGGGGGTCCTGACCCCCTGTGTGACATCCCGTTGGGTTGCTGTTTCTTTACGGGGCCCTGGACAGTCACCTGTTCTTCCCTTCGCGTGCTGTGTCGGGTCGCTGTTCTGACAGCCGCTGCGGCCTGTGTTCCTTGTGGTCTTTTTCCACATTAGCAGAGCCCAGTAGTTGGCGTACTGGGGTTGTGCTGGTTGCTGCGGGGGTGGTTTTACGGTCTTTTGCTGCCCAGTCCCCTCCGCGTTCAGGTCGTCCACCACACTTCTCGCCGTGTTTCCGTGTGCGTGAGGCCCATTTGTTCCACCCCTCTGCGTTTTGTCCTGGTCATCCGCCACCTGCCTCACCATATTGCCATGTATGTGAGGCCCAGTTACTCCACATCTCCCCGTGGCGCACGTGGTCATTGCGCAGACCTTCATGGTTTCTGTGGGTGTCATGTGCACCTCCGGACCACAGCCTGGATACATGTGTGGGTCCCACTCCTGATGTTGAAGGGGCATTGTTCCCTGGTTTGTGAACAAGCGTGGAAGGGGCACACTGGGTGGGGTAGGGGAGATATGGGCACGGGTGGGTTGCTGAATTTGGTGTGGGGTACTCTGGTCGTCCCCTTCCCCCTCACGGCTGGTCTGCCCCTGGTGGGCTCCACCGCGTGTTGTGCAAACAGCCCATCTGTGCTGCGGAAGACACCACCCAGCAGGGGTTGCCCTGGCACCCGGTAGCGACGGGACTGGCTGGCCAGGGCATCCCCTTCGTAGTCGCTGCCTCCCATTCGCACGCTCCTTCCCTGTCTGTTGCTGTCCCTCCTGTCCCTCCTAGTGTGGCTTGCGTGTCCTGCCTTGCTGTGCTGCCCCTTCCTTGGTGCATTGGCGCCCCTGCCCCTGTCCCATGCCCCCCCCCCCCCCAGTATGACATTCCGCCGGGTTGCTGTTTCTTTACGGGTGCTGGACAGTCAGTCGCCCATTCTTCCTTTGTGTGCAGTGTCAGGTTGCTGCGGTCTGACAGCCGCTGCAGGCTGTGTCCCTTGTGGTATCATTGCCGCGTTAGCGGAGCCCAGTATTTGGCACAGGGGGGTTGTGCTGGCTGTTGCGGGGTCGTTTTGCGGTTTTTGCTGCCCACTCCCCTCCACGTCCAGCTCGTCCACCACATGCCTCGCCGCTTGTGCCTGGGTGCGTGAGGTCCAATCGCTGCATCCCTCCGCTTGTTGTCCTGGTTGTCCACCACCTGCCTCCCCATGCTGCCGCGTGCGTGGGGCCCTTTGGTTGGCCTCAGGGCACAGTGTCCCCTGCCCTGTTCCATCCCGCCCCTGCCCCCACTGGTCCTGAGTTTTGGTTGGCGCCAAAGTAAAATCTTGCCCTAAATGAACCTGCACCGAATGCGCTAGATAAAATGTTTTGCTTGCCGAAAGACTGAAAATCCCCCCCCCAATCATTTGGGGGGGGGGATGAGTGGTCCTTTTTTCTTTTCTTTTCTTTTTTTTTTTTTGAACCAATCAGTCCGAGACTTGAATATAATACAAAATGGCTAAGGCCCATCACGGGGAAAAAAAACAAACGAAAAACAAAAATCGACCCTACCATGCTAGCTTTCTCAAATACTCTGCACTTTGAGCTGTTTGCATAGAGCTATGATCTTCGTGCTATTTGTATTTTATGGCTTGCTTGCATGAATACATTGAGTGTCCCGGGGCAAGAAACATATGCTTTGCCTTAACGATTAGCAAGAGCTAGTTGCCTCAAGGATGTGCCCCTTGCATTTGGGCTATTTGCTACATATTGATCCCCGGTCCCCTCAATGGGTTGAGCAGTATTGCCTATTGGTGTGCTATTTGTAATCCGGCATTTCCTCCAAAATATGTGCGCCTTAGCTCGTGTAACTGAGCTATTTTACCCAGGACCATGATACTACTTGGCATGATTGTGTGTGAAACTTCTTATTTGAAGATTAGGCACATTGTGCATTCCTTTGTACAACTCACTGCCACAATGGAACAAACCATTAAACAATAAACACAAATGCGAGACTGTAAGCACAGTCGAAATGGAAGCACATAATTGCAAAAAGGGCCAATGTACATGTGCATACACACCTATTTTATCTGCGGTGTTGCACTGTCCCGACCACTAACCAAACATCACTGACAAGGCATCATCAATTCAGTGACAGCATTACGATTTTAGAACAGGTGGTGTGGGACTCTACAGAATTACTAAACGCGATAGGAAGGAGCAAAAAGCGATATTCAATAGTCATGGTTAAATGCATTTCCCCTCAATGCACAGTCTTGCTCTGCCGACCAAACCGACAAAACACAAACACAAACACAAACAAAAAGAGCAGAGACCAAGCACTTCCAAAAAGAGAACAGGATGGCTGAGCATCATGGATTATGGTAGTATTTAGAGAGTACCACACTAACCGGAGAAAAAAATAGCACCGCACAAAAGTAAAAGCATGCCAATGAATCAAACTGTCAAGCTTCCTTATCCCAACACTGACCTACTTATATTGATATGGAAAACCACGATACATGTGACTGGTGGTACCATAGAGTAGCACACTGGGCCTTCATCTTGGGGGTGCAAAGTTACCCTTTTTCGGGTAATTTACTAAAGGGTGATTTGCGGGCACCACGAACACCCTCTTTTTTTGTGAAAAAATATCACGAATGTGCACGGACCCAAAATTGGATTTTATGCTTCACAACATCCCTTCTAGAACCGCATCCCCGCTGCACACTCGTTTACGTCTGTAGACGGTGGGAAACACGAATGTGGGACGAAATGGTAACCTGAAAAGGCGTTGTTCCAATGCACAGGCACACAACCTGGTACGTTGATATGTTTGGAAACAATAGAAAACAGGCAGACACACTACTGTATCCACATGGAAATGAAACAAAGCTGCAAGGTTGATACTAGTGTGTTACAAGACTGTAATGTTTCTTTTGCTGTCAACACTAGAACCTGCACCACAGAGAGCTATTAGGAAAACTTTGTTCACCACAAACCTGTGGACGTCCTGACTCGAGTAAAAAAACGAATGCATCACAGCCCAAATGTGCAGAAACATGCAATGTAATCCCAACGGTATGCTAGACTGTGGCTTATAAGTGAACCCATATGCTGAAGCAAACGAGAATAACAGTGCTACTACCAGCAGTAGAAGCAACCGGCACAACACTTGCACACTGTCAGAAATAAGTCCGGTAGGCCTGGATCATGATGGGCAGTGTGTGTGCACGGATGCTGCAAGTAGGGTGACACATGTCGCATGGACGCACACACTCTCTTTTATAGCCAGCAGTAGAACACAGGTGCACAGTAACAGGCATCAAATGCACAGTACACAGGAACACAGTTCGCCCCACACACAGGGCACAAACCCATCACAGTGACAGAGAGCAACCAATATCCTTTGGGGAGGGGGGATACTGCCAACTGTAGAACACCAGCATCTAGCAGACACTAGGACTACTTCTTCTTCCCCTTAACCCCAGTCTTCTTGAAAAACTTCTTCATGTCCTGTGCAGTAGGGATCTTGGTGGCTGCAGAGCTGGTACGGTGGAGCGCGTGGCCGGGCCTTTCCGTGCTTCCTCCTGGGTATTAACGGGAGGCCTTGGCCTCTTCACTCCCCGGGTCTTTCGCTGAACCTCTGTACTTGCAGCTGTGGCCTCTAGAACAGAGCAGATTGGGAGGCACTGGCAGGCGGCTTGGCTGAGGGGCTGCCATTGGACTGTGACGCCTTATTTTTGGGAGCACCAACAGCAGATGACCCAGTGGTGTCGTGCCAAGGAATCTCATCCGGGGCAGGTAGGGGAAAGGGGCTCTCCCTCAAGCGTGCCTAATGCGTCCTCTTCCCGGCTGCCTTCAGCATGCTGGCGGCCTTGGTAGCTTGCTTGGCCTCCTGCTTGGCCTCCTGCTTGTCTATTTTCTTTGCTTGTTTGGCTGTCTCCTCGAAGCGCTTGTCCAGGGCCTTCACCGCACCCGGGGTCACCGGGGTCCCGTTGGCAAACAACGACAACTCACCGATAAAGTCCGGAGGCAGTGCAATCTGTGTAGTGCTCACTGGGTGGCAGGCCGGTGCGGTCCTAGAAACAGATGGTCCATTGCACGAAGTACACCAGAAGGGCTGACACAGTCCTCAAAATTTGCTGGGCGGAGCGGCAGGACGCGGGAAACACCAACAGCATGGGCTGTGCTGGATCAACTAGCACATTCATTGATGGGACTAGAAGTTCGTACCACCAACGGAACATTGAGGTGCGCCATGGGTAATCCACAACCATGTATGGCGGATGCAGAATGAACTTCTTGGCTGCAGCAACACAGTATACAGACCACTGCATGTGAACTCAGTCCGGCCGGCCTTCGCAACCATGTCCGCTTCCCCTATGCTGAACATTGCGATCTCTATCTTCTGCCACGTTGCCAGTATAGGTTGCCTCTCCTACAGGGATGCTGCCTGCTCCCTTGCGTTGGGTCCATACACAATGCAGGGGATCCCATCAGCTACCAACTTACCACCTAGCACGACAGGAATTGTGCCCATCGGTTCCTCAAGCCCAAGCTCAATGTAAACCAGGTGGGCTGCACTCATAGTTCCCATCGTGTCCTTGCAGTACCGCATTGCCCGCATCTTGTTCACCACCACCTCAACCACACCATCCTCTGCGGCATGTGTGCTCACAGTACCTTCCATGGTCATGTCTGCCAGCAGGCTCTTCCTCAACCCCTGGTCTGCTGCCTAGGTCCAGAACTTGGCCTTCGGCAAATCCTTTGCCTTCACCTATAGTCGTTCCAATGTCCATATATAATTGCTGCTGCTCATCCTCGCAGTCCCCAACTCCACAGCCGGCTGTCCAAAGCCATCGGGCGTTTCAAAATAGGACATGACATTTTGCTGATACGACAGAGTGTTCTACTGCCAGCAGTAAAACGAACTTGCAGTTGCATGCATAGTGCCTGTTGCATTGATAGGGTCACAAAGATCACTCTAAAATCTGTTCTACTGCCAGCAGTAAAAACTAGTGTACGACACACCATCTTCCCCACATGAAGCATATAACATACGTTGAGAGTCGTGGATCGGCAAGTCTAGGTGGTATACATGGTTGCTGATCCCCTGTAGCTGTCGCAACTCCTTCAGTTTGCAGTTCAATTGTGCTCACCGTGACCTTTTTCGTCAACGGATCCGTCAACCACTCCATGAACTCCTTGCGGTACTTGTACTGCATATCCGCAGTTGACTCTTTAAAGGGTGCTGGTCCCAGGACCCTTGACTCGTCAAATTTTTCGATTGCCGGCACCGGATCGGGATAGCCATACATCATGCCAATAAAGTTTGCAACTCCCCGCCACTGTGTCACCGCCCACTCTTGCGGTGACAACGACAATGGCAATGCAATTTTCTCGCTGAACATAGAGGGTCACATCACCGCGGTGTTCGTACAACAGACAAAGTAGCATCAAATTTCCAGTTGCTAGCAGTAGAACATACCGTCTTTTTAGGTGTCTCATCGTCCTTGTACTCCGGACCCACATCTCGAATGATGCTCCACATCTCATCTCCATCCAGTGTCACCTTTTTCTTGGTCTTCCCGCCTCTTTGCCGACACGGTTTTGCTCGGCTTCCAATGATCTCGCTCAACGCGGTCTCCTCATGGCTCCGCTGAGCTCCGTGGTGTAGGCCTCCGGCCATCCTCTGCACCGCTGTGGGTGTGCCCGGGTTCATCACCATGGCATGTCTGTGTGTAGGGCTTTGGCACGTTCGTTTCATCAAACCCCCCGCCCCCTGTGCCACTGGTGCCGTCTTCTGGTTGAAGATCTCACGTACGCCAACCGAAATGTGCTGACCCGCAATTTTGAGGTATGTGGTGTCTGTGAGGGAACATAGTACAGCTTTCTACTGTTAGTAGTAAAATTGGCATGGAACCTTTGCTGGAACCTTGGCCCGTCAACATTGCACCGATCGGAATGATTTTCTATTTGCGGCAGTAAAACTCAAACGACAATGCTGGACTACGGGCAAAAATACCTTGCAATTCAAGTAAGTAAGTGTGCACCTCTGCCACCAGGCCTCTTAGTCGCAGGCTCACCCCTCATCTTGTCCAATCGCTTGCTGCTCAACGGGCGTGACGGTCCCTGGCATCGGGTCCTCGCCACACCACTTGCTTCAACGGTACGTACCCCTGCCATGCAATCCAATTGCCGGCCTCTATCAGTGCTGCATCCGTTGTCTCTTCCCCTCCACTGTCCTCTGTGTCCTCCGCCTCCTCCTCATCATCATCCTCATCCTCCTCATCCTCCTCGTCGTCATCGTGCTCGCTTGCTTGCTCATCTACACCTGGGTGCTCTCCTCCGCCAGTGCCAGGGCCAGCCACTGCATGAAGGTGCACTTCCTCGACTGAGAGGTCCGCAGGAGGATCCGGCAATGGACCGGTTGGACCAGGGGCAGCCTCTGATGGGGGGGCTGCTTCTGCGGGCTGCCTTGTATCTTGCGCACCCCTGCGAGCACTGCCATCATCACAAACTATTTATTCGCAATGATTGCTACCAAGGATAGTTATGCAACAAATTGGAAAAACGGGCCCCAATGGCGTATGTTGCGGGCAAATTTGGCACTGTACAAACTATGTTTCGTCACATTGCATCACGCATTCACTTGGCATCTCACCTGCTGGGGTGGACCTTGTAGGTACAGGTTTCATTCCGACGGGTGCATGTGCGCTATGTAGCCACAGTGGTGCATTGCCAGAAATGAAATGTCACGGTGCTTACGGCTTGTGTCGCAAACCATGTCTGGAATGTTTGGTTGGTACGCAATTGACAATACAGTTAACACAGGCATGAATCTACACCTCAAGCCCACAAAACGCTTCAGTGGTCTAGGACTTCTATGACCTTTTACTGTTGGTAGTATATCAGCCATTGACTTTTTCCGGGGCAGGTGATTGCACGTTTCCTTTAATGCCAAAATAGGAATTTGACATGGCACGACGCAACACATGTCCTCATACATCATATCGACCCCAAGTACCTTCTACTGTTGGCACTAAAATAGCAGACAACACACGTAACAACAGATCACATCAGCACTGCGTATGCACCTGCGGGCTACCATGGAGTGGCTTGAGGACCTTGGTTTTCCACCGTGCTTCAATACCCGAGTTGCGGATGCAACGTGAATGTATGGTGCATATCGTTCACTGGATGTGTTGTTTTTTTAGTGAGACCAGGGCAAAAAATCAACCTAGGTTTGCTGTAGCAAGGGCACATTTGCCGTGCGATGTGGCCAAGGTGGCTGTGCACCCTGCCTTCCATGAGTTCAAGTAGCGGTTCATAAATTTTTGTGCCCATTTTGGGTATACACGCCCACATCCCTTCCCCACTAACGGGGATGTTGTGGGCGATCCTGCCCCCCTTGACGCGTTGGCAGGCGCGGTAGTTCCAGTACCCTCCCCTGCGATACCCGGACCTGCTGCTGCGGCAGATCCTGCACCTGCTCCCTATGATGGATGGTGACGTTGCCTCCAATAGTGATGCATCATCATCTGACATCTCCGGCTTGACGTTTGTTGTTGTGGACAGAGATAGCTGAAATGGTGTTCACAGCGTGACCGTACTCGATTAACCCCCGTGGTTTTACTGCGAGCAGTAGAAAATCGCGACTGTGCTCATTACCGCCCTTGGTAATGCACTGCATCGGCGGCGTGGGCACCCTACAATGGCCGAATGGCCATCTTTCTACAAACGGTACGGTACCTGCCTGAATGCATGCTAGCAACCGTGTCAGGTGCATGCTTACGGCCCGCACTGTTTCCCGGGTGATTTGGGAACTGGTGAGGGGCTTCCGGGTACCCGGTTGCTGGTGGCATAGGGTAACAAATGTGTTGTGGTAGTCCGCAACATTGGTAATGCTGGTGTCCTCACCCATTGTCCGTGGCAGACGGGACAGCTGGACCTCACCCTTCTCCGATGCAGGAAGAGAACAGCGGTACAGTGACCCTTCTCCGATGCAGGAAGAGAACAGTGGTACCGTGACCACATTCGCAGTGCTGAGTGCAAAGCACGCTTGTCACCACCGTCTGTGTGCTCTGGGTTTAACTTCGGAATCAGGTAGAGCGAAACGTGCAGGCGCTGCTTGGCAACATCAGGTACCTAGTGCACGGTGGTACCAAGAACAATCATGCACCATAATGCCCGGCGAAGTAACACCAGGGCATTTTGGAAAACAAGACGATATAGCCCTGCCAATTGTTTGTCTTTGCGTGTTCTACTGCCATTAGTAGAACGCAAGTGTGCACGTATACTGGGAAGGCAAAGGTAAATCACCAAGATAAAACGCCCCTTAACAATAATGGAAGGATATGCATACCGTTGTCTTGCATTTGGGTTTTGTAGGACCCCATTGTATTCAAGTGCCACCATGAACGGCAAGAAAGCACTGAATGTGTGATCCACACAGCACTCATACGGATGCCACATTTAGAACAAAAGACAGACGGAGCCATACACATGGCGCAATTGAAGTGGTTGCATCTAGTAGCTGTACAAAATTTTCAGGTAGTTGTAGTAAATGGTAATGTCACACAGCAGAGGTAACGCTGATGTGGAACAGTTGATAGCCAACTGAAGCAGACCGTACATGGCCTGGTGAAACCCAAAAGTTGCGGAGATGGGCACATCCCAAATGGCTACCATGGAGTGACCCCGTCCCCCTTGCGGCGAACATCCAACGGGCGGAGCACCTGCTCAAAACCCATGCCTTGGCGCACAAGCAGCTTTGCAAAGGCCGTAAAGGACACCCATGCATCCTGTAGGTCGCTAATATGCTGAGCCACATCACCATACAGGGAGTCGGGTGTGGGATGCCCCGCAAAATGTCCCCTCAAACTACCAGCACGAGTAAGTGCCATTGCGGTGGTTGACAAAGACACGTCACGTACAGTGGCCGGGTTTTTGGAGTACCGCGCTTTGTTGAATTGGTCTACCCAAGCAACATGTACTCCCCCCGTGTTGCAACATCTGTAGAACCTCCTGCTCACTAATACCTACACGTGTTGCCAAAGGCGCCTGGCGACCTGATAGCAAACCGCAAGCGGTAAGCTGAAAACGAATTGTTTGCAAACCCTTGAAGTGCCCTGAGGCAGGCTGGCCCGGCCCCTGTCCAGATGACTAAGCTTAAGCAGGGTATGGTACAACATAAAGATGGTTGATATCAACCTCCGAAACCACTGCTTCCGCCCTCGGTCCTCCCAATCCCCCTTGAAGTTGTTCAAAGAGTTCTGCCGGCAGGTCTTGGGGTTGATGTGCAGCTGCAGGCAAAAGTCCACGAGGAATTTTGCCGGTCCGCCATCAACAGCATCCCCGCATAGGTCCTCGGCGGACTCATAGGGGGTCTCCATACTAAGGAGACTACGCCACATGTCCAAATCAATGGCACCGGAGGGCGGGGTGCAAGACATGGGTGTCTAGTAAAAAGACCACAGTGTTCAGGGAGCTTCTACTGTTGGCTGTAGAAACAAATATGTCTTTGGGCAGAGTAAAACAAATCGTAGTACACCAATGTACAGGGGAGTGATTGTGTCATATAATCTGACACTTTCACAGACGTGCATGCTACACCCTACTGGTGGGACACAATCCATTGCCGTGTATTCTACTGCCACTAGTGGAACGGTATCTCAACTCGGAACACATGTATATATGTCCCACCGGTGACCAAACAAAATATTAACGTCGAAGACGGCATGCATGTACCCATAAACACGTCCCATGTAGGTTGGATATGCTGGTAAGGAAACATATGTATGTGACACGGTCGTGATTACACACATCCTCAAGACCTGTGACGTGGAGTTCAACAAACTAGGACGGTAAAGCAATGGAACACAAAAGATAAACATGGCATACCCAAGTGATGGAATCAATAGGGCACTGGGCACCAGGGAGGAATCCATGGGGTAAAAGTACAGCAACACACCACAGTGTCAGGCTTGGTGGACATGGCGAATTGTTTTACTGCCAGCAATATAAACATGATGGGAATTCTAGTGTAGGCCTACGGCAGGGGCAAATGGAAGGAAATCTGTGGTGGGGTATTGCACAACAAATGTACAGTGGACCAGGACCCGGTAAATCTTGTAGTAAAAAAAATTTGATTTTTTTCGGCGAAAAAAAATCACAAAGAATTGAAACCGGAAATCCGGTACCCACTCGTCTAGTGCAGCGGTATGCACGGTGCGTAGGATCAATGCCCAATATCGTCACCACATGGCCACCAAGTGCATATTGCACCACCACATGGTTCCCCACTAAAGGGGTATATACCCGAGTAATACGGGGTAAACTAGGGGCCCGGCCTATAGTTTTATGGTCATACCACATGTATGCAGTAGCATTTGTCGTCTTGGAGTAGTTCTACTGCCAGCAGTAAAAGGACACGTCGAAACCGAGAAACGGCCTGCTGGGCTACTAAGTGGAACGTTAGTATCAACGTGATGCGCCGATGGTAACGTATAAGCCGGTGTAAAATATAGCACACGCTACATAGATGGAAAGATACGGCCACTCCAAATGGGTAACGCCTTTTTCACCCGCCAAAAGACAAGGTTCCCTTTTGTAATAGGCGTAAAACGGGTGTGCAACACTGTTCGGCAGGACATGTACCAATGTGCTTGTAGGTAACCTTGTGCCGAAACCCCCCCCTGTGAACACACCTTCGGCATAGTTGGACATGGTGGTTGATCCACCCCATGTTCTACCATAAGGAGTTGAAAAATTTGGCATTGACACCATGGAACCCCTTCCGTTAAAGAAATTTCACAACGGTTTTCCGTGCACACTCGTGAGAGACTATTTTGCCCAAACGGCATTTTAGGGCTGTGAGCAAGTTACCATTTCCGCGGTAATTTTGCACCCCCAAGTTCATAATGAGGTCTTTTGCAATCTTGCTCCGGGCATGAAGGGCACCCCTAGTAGTTAGATGTATGGGGATATGTCCGTGCCAGACCGGTAAATGACAGTCTCGGTGGTCCAGACAGAGAGGGAGACATGGATTCAAGTTGATTCATTTGATTGTCACTAACCAATTGTGTTTGCCGAGAGCCACAAATATCACACCCCACATGTATCAAATATGCTTCCCATAAAGTGTATATTTGTTTGGTGGTATTGCTACATATCTTCTTTGGTATTCACAACCGACTTTTTTAGTTTGCCCAAAAAGACAACAATTGCCTCCATGTGATGGTGTGCCATGGTATTGTTGCAACCACTTTCCCCAAGCACCTCTTGGCAAGAAGACCCTGAACATCCGTGCATCGACCCGAGGCAATTTCCAAGCACCAATCCCAGCCCGGCCCACCTTGCAACCTCGCAAGCAACCTCGCAAGCAACCTCGCAAGCACTTTTCCCAAGCACCCCCACCCATCAAAATTTCAAGCACTTTTCCCAACCTCCCCGCCCATGCCCTTTTCCAAGCACCAATCCCAGCCCGGCCCAGCCGGCAACCTCGCGGCAGGGAGTAATGGTAGTACTAGGGTTGATTGTCCCAGATTATTGCGGTACCTTGGCGGTCAACTTGATGAACAACACTCCCTTTGATATCAGGTACAACGCATACGATCGGATAGCTTAATTTCTGTTCCTACTAGTCATTAGAACGGATTTTACGGTGGTGAAATTACAAGGGGCTAAAGAGCTTTCGGCCCCACTGATGTTGCCTCGGTAGCTTGATCTTCTTCGCGTGTTGCGCCCTCAGCTCTTCATCTAGTGACACATGTCACAAATTCCCTTGGCATGAAATATTTTTGTACCTTGACAATACCTGGGAATGTTTTCCAGTGCTGGTTGTAAATTGCAAGGTGCAATTCTAGGCGAGGGCCGGAAAGTCGCATGGGCCAAAAAAACAAAATTCTCAAACATTTGGTTTGGCGCACCGCTTGGAAAACTGGAGGCGTCTGCCGTTTGTAAAAAGTGCTTGGAAATTTTGATGGGCAAGGCCGGTTGGGAAAAGTGCTTGCGAGGCTGCATGCAAGGTTGCCGGGTGGGCTGGGCTGGGATTGGTGCTTGGAAAAGGGGGTGGGCGGGGAGGTTGGAAAAGGTGCTTGGAAATATTGATGGCCGGGGGTGCGTGGAAAAGGGGGGATGAGTGGTCTGGGGACCCCCTCCCCACTGGTGCTGAGAACATCATCCTTCAGCCTTCATGGCACACACCCACGCTTGTGATAAGTGGTGAAGTGAAGCTCTGGGCGCTAGGGGCTTCTGCTTGGCACAGGGCTCTCAATTGCGCCTTGCTTCACTTTGTAAATGTGGGGCAGAAAAAAGACGGGGGTTTGAGGGAATTTTTTGGGGGGACTGATGGGGGATAGGGAATGGAATAGCAAAC
This sequence comes from Eutreptiella sp. 'Long Island Sound 2002', assembly GCA_964036045.1. Taxonomy (NCBI): domain Eukaryota; phylum Euglenozoa; class Euglenophyceae; order Eutreptiales; family Eutreptiaceae; genus Eutreptiella; species Eutreptiella sp. 'Long Island Sound 2002'. The sequence goes on from OZ038396.1 coordinate 46,383,533, forward strand.
AAGAACGAAGAAGAATACTGTGCCACTGGAGACTATGGCGCTGGAGCACATTGGGCGCATCGGGGTCTGCCGGTGTTTGTGAGTGTGTGTCGGGGGTCTGGGGGGGGGCTATGGTATGACGCCTGAGAGGAGTGCTGTCTGAAGCTGGCGGCACCTATTGGCCTCTTGCCACTGACTTTGTCCTTCCCATGAACCCTCTCCCTTGACCTAACGCCCTTGCCTGTTTCATGTACGCCACTCTCACGTGCACTGTGGGGTATGCACTATGTATGCCTTCCTCACAGGCAAATGTGGGAAAATGCGGGGAAATACAGTGGTTTGCTGAAGAAGTGGGAGGACAATGGACGAGGGTGGTGGTGGCGTCCAACTGCCGGAACTGCGTACTCCGGAGCCACTCAGCCGATGGGAGGCGCCATATATCGCATGCACTGCGGATCGAACCAGCGTTGAGCCCCCCATTTCACAACTTGTGACGCAAGAATCAATTTGGGTCCAACCTGCACTTCAACCAACGCAACCGACGTATGCCGAAACCAAAAAAGTGTCGCTTACTGTTTTCAGCCACGCTCATTTGGTGGAAGCCATCTCCGAGTCGACCTCCGGCACTGCTTGTGCACCACACGTACTGCGTGTGAGCCGTTTCGCAAGCAGCATTTGCGATCGCCTGTGATCGTTTTCCAACTGCTTCCTACCGTGCTACCTCCACCCTCTGGGCCTCCCTGCAGCAAAGGCTTGATGCAGCAGAAGGTCAGATCCGTACCCTTCCATCGGGTCATTTTCCTTTGCCTTCCGACATGCTGAACTGTTCGAGGGGCTGCTCGTCTCCTCGTCACTCACACCCTGACTGGCCTGAGGGCTCACGGTCCCTGTGGTGCGAAGGCGCAGCTGGAGGGGCATTGAACATGGGAAACACCGGCTGCACTGGCCCAGCAATACAAACACAAGTAAATGCACCCATGTCCCTTGTGAAATCAAACGTCACTACCATTGGAGCTTGGTTCGATATGCCATGTTCTGGTTGCCTCTCCTGCCTCGCTGTGCCCCTCCTTCTTGTCTGCTGTGGTCGCCCTTGTCCCTCCTGGTGTGGCTCCCGCGTTCTGTGTATCTGTGTTGCTCCTCCCCCTGTCTGTGGGCGCTCCTGGGTGCCCCTGTCGCGCACCCACTCCTGTCCCACCCGCCTGCCCCCCCGTACAAGGATTTCACATCTCCGTACGACGTGGACCATCCCATGCGCGGTTGGCTGGTCACGGCCCTGTTGCCTACAAAAGAGCTGATATCCTTCCTTTGTTAAGCCCGAACAGTGAGCAAAGAAGCGTTCTCAAAGACTGCGACCGCTGCGACCTTCAGGTCCCCATGTGCAGTGTGTATTTGATGCGGCTGTTGCTTGGCTTGCAGTAGAATGCCAAGCAAAGATTTGGGACGGGGTAACGGGACCGAGGTGTTCCCTGGCCGCCTGGCAGAGTGAGCGCTCTACGTATGACCGCCACCCGACGTTTTGTGCAGAAACCACCATTTTCATGGACTACCCATAGATGGCTGTCGCGTGTGCACAGATCATGGTCAACAAGCCTTCAAAAGGCCGGCAGAGAAGCAGGGCACATGACTGACCAGCAGACGCGAAGGTGGATGCTCGCATGTGCCAGACGGGGTACTCGGGCTTTTGGATTTTTCGTTTTCGTTGTCTACAGTCAACAAAGGATTGCCAAGTCAAACCCCAGAAGCGGCGGGGTTTTGTACATGAGTTAAGCTTTTCCTGATCAGGTTTGATAGTATGCACGAAGTCGCCCCCCCCTACCTCCCCCCCCTACCTACCCCCCCCTACCCCCCCCTACCCCCCCCTAGGCCCCCCTACCCCCCCCTACCCCCCACCCCTACCCCCCACCCCTACCCCCCCCCTACCCCCCCCCTACCTCCCCCCCCTACCTCCCCCCCTACCTTCCCCCCCCCCTACCTCCCCCCCCTACCCCCCCCCTACCCCCCCCCTAGCCCCCCCTACCCCCCCCCCAACCCCCCCCCCTACCCCCCCCTACCCCCCCCTACCTCCCCCCCCTACCTCCCCCCCCTACCTTCCCCCCCCCCTACCTCCCCCCGCTTACCTCTTCCCCCCCCTACCTCCCCCCCCCACCTCGTCTCCCCCCCCCCTACCTCCCCCCCCCTACGTTGCTACTCCTACCTGCCCCCCCCCCCCCCCCCACCACCAACCCCCCATCCCCCCCGCCCTTCCCGAGCAACCCCCGCCCCCCACCCCACCCGGACCCTTGCGTTGGTAGACCGCCTTTTGGCTGCACAGCCTTGTGTGTGCACCGCCTTGCCTGTGGCCCCTTAAATAACAAGACTCCTGCGGTGGCCACAGACCGCCTTTTGTGTGTTCCGCCTTGTGTGTGCACCGCCTTGTGTGTGCACCGCCTTGCCTGTGGCCCCTTAAATAACAAGACTCCTGCGGTGGCTACAGGCCGCCTTTTGTGTGTTCCGCCTTGTGTGTGCACCGCCTTGCCTGTGGCCCCTTAAGTAACAAGACTCCTGCGGTGGCCACAGACCGCCTTTTGTGTGTTCCGCCTTGTGTGTGCACCGCCTTGTGTGTGCACCGCCTTGCCTGTGGCCCCTCAACTAACATGACTCCTGCGGTGGCCCCAGACCGCCTTTTGTGTTTACCGCGTTGTGTGTGCACCGCCTTGTGTGTGCACCGCCTTGCCTGTGGCCCCTTAAATAACAAGACTCCTGCGGTGGCCACAGACCGCCTTTTGTGTGTTCCGCCTTGTGTGTGCACCGCCTTGCCTGTGGCCCCTTAAATAACAAGACTCCTGCGGTGGCTACATACCGCCTTTTGTGTGTTCCGCCTTGTGTGTGCACCGCCTTGCCTGTGGCCCCTTAAATAACATGACTCCTGCGGTGGCCACAGACCGCCTTTTGTGTGTTCCGCATTGTGTGTGCACCGCCTTGCCTGTGGCCCCTTAAATAACAAGACTCCTGCGGTGGCTACATACCGCCTTTTGTGTGTTCCGCCTTGTGTGTGCACCGCCTTGCCTGTGGCCCCTCAACTAACATGACTCCTGCGGTGGCCACAGACCGCCTTTTGTGTGTTCCGCATTGTGTGTGCACCGCCTTGCCTGTGGCCCCTTAAATAACAAGACTCCTGCGGTGGCTACATACCGCCTTTTGTGTGTTCCGCCTTGTGTGTGCACCGCCTTGCCTGTGGCCCCTCAACTAACATGACTCCTGCGGTGGCCACAGACCGCCTTTTGTGTTTACCGCATTGTGTGTGCACCGCCTTGCCTGTGGCCCCTTAAATAACAAGACTCCTGCGGTGGCTACATACCGCCTTTTGTGTGTTCCGCCTTGTGTGTGCACCGCCTTGCCTGTGGCCCCTCAACTAACATGACTCCTGCGGTGGCCACAGACCGCCTTTTGTGTTTACCGTGTTGTGTGTGCACCGCCTTGTGTGTGCACCGCCTTGCCTGTGGCCCCTTAAATAACAAGACTCCTGCGGTGGCCACAGACCGCCTTTTGTGTGTTCCGCCTTGTGTGTGCACCGCCTTGCCTGTGGCCCCTTAAATAACAAGACTCCTGCGGTGGCTACAGACCGCCTTTTGTGTGTTCCGCCTTGTGTGTGCACCGCCTTGTGTGTGCACCGCCTTGCCTGTGGCCCCTTAAATAACAAGACTCCTGCGGTGGCCACAGACCGCCTTTTGTGTGTTCCGCCTTGTGTGTGCACCGCCTTGCTTGTGGCCCCTTAACTAACATGACTCCTGCGGTGGCCACAGACCGCCTTTTGTGTTTACCGCATTGTGTGTGCAACGCCTTGCCTGTGGCCCCTTAAATAACAAGACTCCTGCGGTGGCCACAGACCGCCTTTTGTGTGTTCCGCCTTGTGTTCGCCCCGCCTTCTGTGCGTACCGCCTTGCCCGTGGCCCTTCAAAGAACTTCACTCCTACGCACCACCTAACCGTTCTTTGCTACGGCTCCCTTCTCGCCCAAACACCTCCACCCCATCTGCAAAGAGGAGACCAATGCAAGCACAACAGCCACGAAATCAAAACACGAACTGCGACCCATGGTGAGTGATTGCTACCACTCGAGTCCGATGTGTTGCTGCACCGTATGCAGCGCCAAAGTCAACACGTGACTATGAACAGAAGAACGAGTATGGACGCAGGGTGCCAAGCATGGCGGCACACCAAAGAATGCAGAAGACAAGCGACAAGCCACCGCAGTAGGAACACAATACCACGGCATAGCGGCCCACGCAAAAGGTGCCATATATGATGGACTCAAACAACGGAGGACACAGGTGAAAACTTAAATACAGTGTGTAACCAATGGGCACCATGTGCCAATGGCACCATGGGAGCGATGAATGCAAGTAGACGGTGATGTAGACAGCACGTACTTACACCGCCCACCGACTACTCTGGAACACCAACCGTCGGCTGCTGCTTCTCCACGGTCTTGTTCGGCAGCAAGAAACTTTTTGGCGGTAGGTGTAGTGTATGTCGCACGAAGTACAGGTGCCCTTCACAAGTTGAATATCCTTCGGCCTCCCCTAAGGAAGAACGGGAACGCAATATGGTACTTACACCATTGGCAGAGCGGATTACATCGTACGCGGAATGAGCACCTCAGCATTCCCCAATACTTCCAGAGTGGTAACATGGGCTGCTTCCAGATTCCCACCGCACGCGTGGCAGGCATCACAGAACGGCAACAAATACATCGGCGGCTGGTATGTCAACTCCAAAACGCCACATTGACGCAAGCGATTGAGGGCGCGGAACACATGCATCAAAGTTGCCTTGATTCCCACGGTCTGCAAGTCTACCAACAGTGCGTTGATGGGCCTTGTGGGCCAAGGATGCGACCAGAATTGCCTATAGTGCTCTGCATAGCGAGCAACATATGTTGCAACCACGTCCTCGACTGAATCATAATTCATGGTGATGCACAATATCCTGTAGAATGGGTGATGGAAAAGCCGTGGTCACAAATGCACAGGCTGCATGATGCCCTTGCCTTGTAACTTGCACTTGTAACCCTGTAAACCAGTCTCACTTGTAACCCCGCGGAAAACGCGGAAAATCGCGACGCAACAGACGCAACAATCAGAATTGGCCCACTTGTGGGGAAGGTGGCTACGTCACCCCTGCCTACGCCTACGCCTATGAGAAAGGAAAGGAAGAAAGAAAGCCCCTGAATGCCTCCTTCTCGAGCCGGGGAAAAGCTCGAGGCAGGGATCTTCAAGCCCCTGATTGCCTCCTCCTCGAGCCGGGGTATGAAAGCTCGAGGCAGGGATCTTCAAGTGCCGGTCTCGGCGAATTGGCTACATCTCACCATGATGGTTGGGGCCCAAAAGAGGGCGGAAATGCTACATCACCCCTGCATTCTCGGGGGTCCCCAACACAGGGAACAAAATCAGAAGTCAAAACCTACACCGGGGGTCACCCTGATGCACCACGCAACAAAGCGTGGATTCAAATATTGTCCCGGTTTCCTCAATAGCACCGGACGGTTGGGGCCCAAAAGAGGGCGGAAATGCTACATCACCCCTACATTCTCGGGTGTCCCCAACAGAGGGAACAAAATCAGAAGTCAAAACCTACGCTAGGGGTCACCCTGATGCACCACGCAACAAAGCGTGGATTCAAATATTGTCCCGGTTTCCTCAATAGCACCGGACGGTTGGGGCCCAAAAGAGGGCGGAAATGCTACATCACCCCTGCATTCTCGGGGGTCCCCAACAAAGGGAACAAAATCAGAAGTCAAAACCTACGCCGGGGGTAACCCTGATGCACCACGCAACGAAGCGTGGATTCAAAGATTGTCCCGGTTTCCTCAATAGCACCGGACGGTTAGGGCCCAAAAGAGGGCGGAAATGCTACATCATCCTTGCATTCTCGGGGGTCCCCAACAAAGGGAACAAAATCAGAAGTCAAAACCGATGCCGGGGGTCACCATGACGCCCCTAGGGGCCCCTAGTATACCAAAGTATGGGTCTCTAGTACGGCCAGACGCCCAAATAGCCACCGCTATAGAGCGGGGAGGCAGAATCAGAATTGGCCCACTTGTGGGCAAGGATGGGGCAAGGTGGCTATATAACCCCTGCCGCCTAGGGGATCCCCACCGCCTCAGAGCGGGGGGCAGAATCAGAAAAGAGCCCACAAGTGGGCAAGGTGGCTACATAACCCCATTGGGCGCCTTCGGCGCCCGTTGGCTCCTTGGGCCCATACCTTTGACAACTAACTGTCGGCCGGAGGCCCCTGGGGGGGGGGGGGGGTAGTTGGCGTCCTAGGACCCGTGCAGTCGCCCCCCCCCCTACCTCCCCCCCCTACCTTCCCCCCCCTACCTTCCCCCCCCTACCTTCCCCGCCCTAGCGCAGCCCCGCGCTTCGCATCTGCGCAGCCCCACGCTGCGCCCCAGCGCAGCCCCGCGCTGCGCCCCTGCGCCGCACCACGCTGCGCCCCTACGCAGCCCCACGCTGCGCCCCTGCGCAGCCCCACGCCGCTGCACCCCTTCACGGCCCCATACCACGCCCCGGCGCAGCCCCACGCTGCTGCGCCCCTACTCAGCCCCCCGCTGCGCCCCATTCGCGGCCCCACGCTGCGCCCCGGCGCAACCCCGCGCTGCTACGCCCCTGCGCAGCCCCACGCTGCTGCGCCCCTGCGCGGCCCCGCGCCGCGCCCCTTCACGGCCCCATGCCACGCCCATACGCGGCCCCACGCTGCACTCCTGCGCGGCCCCACGCTGCGCCCCGGCCCAGCCCCGCTCTGCGCCCCTGCGCGGCCCCACGCTGCTGCTCCCTTGTGCGGCCCCACGCTGCTGCGCCCCTGCACAGCCCCGCGCTGCGCCCCTGCGCAGCCCCACACTGCTGCGCCCCGGCGCCGCCCCACACTGCTGCGCCCCTGCGCCGCACCACGCTGCGCCCCCGCGCAGCCCCACGCTGCGCCCCTACTCAGTCCCACGCTGCGCCCCTGCGCAGCCCCACGCTGCTGCGCCCCTTCACGGCCCCATGCCGCGCCCCGGCGCAGCCCCACGCTGCTGCGCCACTGCGCAGCCCCACGCTGTGCCCCTGCGCTGCCCCACGCTGCTGCGCCCCTGCGTAGCCCCGCACCGCGCCCCCGCGCAGCCCCACGCTGCGCCCCAGCGCAGCCCAGCGCTGCTGCGCCCCTGCGCAGCCCCACGCCGCGCCCATGCGCGGCCCCACACTGCACTCCTGCGCGGCCCCACGCTGCGCCCCTGCCCAGCCCCACGCTGCGCCCCTGACCAGCCCCACGCTGTGCCCCTGCGCAGCCCCACGTTACGCCCCTGCGCTGCCCCGCGCTGCGCCCTTGCGCTGCCCCACGCTGCGCCCCTGCTCAGCCCCGCGCTGCTGCGCCCCTGCGCCGCCCCACGCTGCGCCCCGGCGCAGCCCCACGCTACTACGCCCCTGCACGGCCCCATGCCGCGCCCATGCGCGGCCCCGCGTTGCGCCCCTGCGCAGCCCCACGCGCCGCCCCTGCGCGGCCCCGCGCCGCGCCCCTGCGCGGCCCCATGCCGCACCCATGCGCGGCCCCACGCCGCGCTCCTACGTGGCCCCACGCTGCACCCCTGCGCGGCCGCACGCTGCACCCCTGCGCAGCCCCATGCTGCGCCCCTGCGCAGCCCCGCGCTGCTGCGCCCCTGCACCGCCCCACACTGCTACGCCCTCGGGAGCCCTCGCCCAGCCCCCGGGGGCCTCTCGGGGTTCGCCCCCGAGCCCGCCCGGCCCTTCCACGCCCCCCCTCACCAGCCGCAGCCCAAGGGCCTGCCCGGTCTCCCCCGCGCCGGCCCACAACCACCATGGACCCGGGCCCCAGAGCCCCGGTGCCCAGCCCCGCCCGCCCCCCCGGTATCCATCCGGCGGGGCCCGTCCCGGTCCGGTTCGGCCGCGAGGGGACGGCGTGGCGCTCCCCCCCGCCTCCACCAGGATTCGCCCCCGTGGATGATGCTCGGCGGGATTCGTCCCCGCCGAGCGGGGTGCGGGCCCCACCGCTGACCGCGGCCCCCCCGACACCTCGAGCGCCCCGGGCTCCCCGGCCGACTTTGGCCAGCCCCGGCCGCTCCTCTGCCCGGTCGGCCGCACGGTGACGCTCTGCGGCTAAGCTCACCGCACCCCCGTCCCCCTCGCGCGCGCGCCCACCCACCAGCCCACAGCCCCCCCCCCCCCCCAACGTGCACGCCGTGACCCCACCGCCCCCCCACGCTGCTGCTCCCCTGCGCGGCCCCCCGCTGCTGCGCCCCTGCGCAGCCCCGCGATGCGCCCCCGCGCAGCCCCACACTGCTGCGCCCCGGCGCCGCCCCACACTGCTGCTCCCCTGCGCGGCCCCACGCTGCTGCGCCCCTGCGCAGCCCCGCGCTGCGCCCCTGCGCAGCCCCACACTGCTGCGCCCCGGCGCCGCCCCACACTGCTGCGCCCCTGCGCCACACCACGCTGCGCCCCTGCGCCGCCCCACGGCGCGCCCCTACGCAGCCCCGCGCTGCGCCCCCGCGCAGCCCCACGCTGCTGCACCACTCCACGCCCCCATGCCGCGCCCATGCGCGGCCCCGCGCTGCGCCCCTGCGCCGCCCCACACTGCTGCGCCCCTGCGCCGCACCACGCTGCGCCCCCGCGCAGCCCCACGCTGCGCCCCTACTCAGTCCCACGCTGCGCCCCTGCGCAGCCCCACGCTGTCGCGCCCCTTCACGGCCCCATGCCGCGCCCCTGCGCAGCCCCACGCAGCGCCCCTGCGCGGCCCCACGCTGCTGCGCCCCTACGCAACCCCGTGCCGCGCCCCCGCGCAGCCCCACGCTGCGCCCCTGCGCAGCCCCACGCCGCGCCCCTGCGCGGCCCCACACTGCACTCCTGCGCGGCCCCACGCTGCGCCCCTGCCCAGCCCCGCGCTGCGCCCCTGCCCAGCCCCACGCTGCGCCCCTGCCCAGCCCCACACTACTGCGCCCCTGCGCTGCCCCACGCTGCGCCCCTGCTCAGCCCCGCGCTGCTGCGGCCCTGCGCCGCCCCACGCTGCGCCCCTGCGCAGCCCCACGCTACTGCGCCCCTGCACGGCCCCGCGCTGCGCCCCTGCGCAGCCCCACGCCGCGCCCCTGCGCAGCCCCGCGCCGCGCCCCTGCGCGGCCCCTAGCCGCGTCCATACGCGGCCCCACGCCGCGCTCCTACGCGGCCCCACGCTGCACCCCTGCGCGGCCGCACGCTGCACCCCTGCGCAGCCCCACGCTGCGCCCCTGCGCAGCCCCGCGCTGCTGCGCCCCTGCACCGCCCCACACTGCTACGCCCCTGCACCGCACCACGCTGCGCCCCTGCGCAGCCCCACGCTGCTGCGCCCCTGCGCGGCCCCACGCTGCACCCCCGCGCAGCCCCGCGCCGCGCCCATACGCGGCCCCACGCCGCGCTCCTACGCGGCCCAACGCTGCACCCCTGCGCGGCCGCACGCTGCACCCCTGCGCAGCCCCACGCTGCGCCCCTGCGCAGCCCCGCGCTGCGCCCCTGCGCAGCCCCCCGCTGCTGCGCCCCTGCGCCGCCCCACACTGCTGCGCCCCTGCACCGCACCACGCTGCGCCCCTGCGCAGCCCCTACGCAGCCCCACGCTGCGCCCCTGCGCCGCCCCACACGGCTGCGCCCCTGCGCCGCCCCACACGGCTGCGCCCCTGCACCGCCCCACACGGCTGCGCCCCTGCGCAGCCCCTACGCAGCCCCACGCTGCGCCCCTGCGCAGCCCCGCGCCGCGCCCCTGCGCGGCCCCACACTACTGCACCCCTGCGCCGCCCCACACGGCTGCGCCCCTGCACCGCACCACGCTGCGCCCCTGCGCAGCCCCTACGCAGCCCCACGCTGCGCCCCCGCGCGGCCCCACGCTGCTGCGCCTCTGCGCGGCCCCATGCCGCGCCCATGCGCGGCCCCGCGCTGCGCCCCTGCGCCGCCCCACACTGCTGCGCCCCTGCGCCGCACCACGCTGCGCCCCCGCGCAGCCCCACGCTGCGCCCCTACTCAGTCCCACGCTGCGCCCCTGCGCAGCCCCACGCTGTCGCGCCCCTTCACGGCCCCATGCCGCGCCCCTGCGCAGCCCCACGCAGCGCCCCTGCGCGGCCCCACGCTGCTGCGCCCCTACGCAACCCCGTGCCGCGCCCCCGCGCAGCCCCACGCTGCGCCCCTGCGCAGCCCCACGCCGCGCCCCTGCGCGGCCCCACACTGCACTCCTGCGCGGCCCCACGCTGCGCCCCTGCCCAGCCCCGCGCTGCGCCCCTGCCCAGCCCCACGCTGCGCCCCTGCCCAGCCCCACACTACTGCGCCCCTGCGCTGCCCCACGCTGCGCCCCTGCTCAGCCCCGCGCTGCTGCGGCCCTGCGCCGCCCCACGCTGCGCCCCTGCGCAGCCCCACGCTACTGCGCCCCTGCACGGCCCCGCGCTGCGCCCCTGCGCAGCCCCACGCCGCGCCCCTGCGCAGCCCCGCGCCGCGCCCCTGCGCGGCCCCTAGCCGCGTCCATACGCGGCCCCACGCCGCGCTCCTACGCGGCCCCACGCTGCACCCCTGCGCGGCCGCACGCTGCACCCCTGCGCAGCCCCACGCTGCGCCCCTGCGCAGCCCCGCGCTGCTGCGCCCCTGCACCGCCCCACACTGCTACGCCCCTGCACCGCACCACGCTGCGCCCCTGCGCAGCCCCACGCTGCTGCGCCCCTGCGCGGCCCCACGCTGCACCCCCGCGCAGCCCCGCGCCGCGCCCATACGCGGCCCCACGCCGCGCTCCTACGCGGCCCAACGCTGCACCCCTGCGCGGCCGCACGCTGCACCCCTGCGCAGCCCCACGCTGCGCCCCTGCGCAGCCCCGCGCTGCGCCCCTGCGCAGCCCCCCGCTGCTGCGCCCCTGCGCCGCCCCACACTGCTGCGCCCCTGCACCGCACCACGCTGCGCCCCTGCGCAGCCCCTACGCAGCCCCACGCTGCGCCCCTGCGCCGCCCCACACGGCTGCGCCCCTGCGCCGCCCCACACGGCTGCGCCCCTGCACCGCCCCACACGGCTGCGCCCCTGCGCAGCCCCTACGCAGCCCCACGCTGCGCCCCTGCGCAGCCCCGCGCCGCGCCCCTGCGCGGCCCCACACTGCTGCACCCCTGCGCCGCCCCACACGGCTGCGCCCCTGCACCGCACCACGCTGCGCCCCTGCGCAGCCCCTACGCAGCCCCACGCTGCGCCCCCGCGCGGCCCCACGCTGCTGCGCCTCTGCGCGGCCCCATGCCGCGCCCGGGCGCAGCCCCACGCTGCGCCCTTGCCGCTGGTCCCGCAGCCCACAGAGGGGCCCTCATCGGGCGCGCCGGCGCCCTTGCACACGCGCCCCCCGCAGCCTGGCCTGCGCGGCGCGCGTGCCCCCGGCACGCCCGCCGACCCCATGGAGTGGGGCTCTCAGGGCCGCCGCCGACCACCGGCCGGTCCGCCCGCGCCCCCCCGCGGCCGCCACGGGCCCCGCACCCGCATGGCGCCGCTTCCACCTCGGCCGCCCGCCGCTACCCACGCGCCCGGCCCCGGCCCTGGCCCCCAGGCCACGCTGCGCCCTTGCCGCTGGTCCCGCGGCCCGCAGCGGGGCCCGCATCGGGCGCGCCGACGCCCTTGCACAAGCGCCCCCCACGGCCTGGCCTGCGCGGCGCGCGTGCCCCCGGCGCGCCCGCCGACCCCATGGAGTGGGGCTCTCAGGGCCACCGCCGGCCGCCGGCCGGTCCGCCCACACCGCCCCGCGACCGCCACGGGCCCCGCACCCGCATGGCGCCGCCTCCGCCTCGGCCGCCCGCCGCCACCCACGCGCCCGGCCCAGGCCTGGACCCCCCCGCCGGCTGTGCCGCGCGGCCTCCCGCACACGGGACACAGGGACGGGCACCAGATAATAGCCCATACATAGTCCCCGCCCCCTCCACCCCCTTACTCCACCTCCGCACGGGACGTAGCCCCCTCCCCTGTCGTGGGGGAGTGGCGGCTGGAAGCAAGGGGAACCGGGGCCCCGCAGGTCCCCGGACAGGTGGTCCCTCCATCCCGCCCCCCATCCCGCCTCCGTTTCGCACAGGTGCGCACGCCCTCCCCCCACGGCGGGGGAGGGAACCAGGGTCACACGGACAGGTGGTCCCTCTCATAGCGACGCGCGCCCCCTCCCCCCCCAGACAGAAGGCGGAACCCCCCCCCCCCCCCCCCTCGGTCGTTGTCGGCACACGCCCGGCCAGCGTGACGCCGGCCGACTGCTCCCTTGCGCCCTGCCCAGGGAGAGCGTGTCTGGCAATTTCTCCCGCCGGCACGTGCTGGGTGCCCTAACAACAACAACAACAACAACTTCCCCCCCCTACCCCCCCCCTACCCCCCCCCTACCCCCCCCTACCTCCAAGGTAGGGGGGGGCGACTTCGTGCGATATATGCAGGTTTAGGTACAGACCACCAAGACCTCACACAAGGCCTTTTCGCTTGATGAACTATTGAGGGAATTTTTGACGAAACTCACTATGGTGGTTTGGCACGACGTCTGCTTCTGCAATGCCTGTGGCCCTAATCATCAAGCTGGTGTGAATTTGACAGAGGGGCTCTTAGAAAGGGCTCGGAGGGCTACCTAATTTTTTCCCATTGGAATTGGTCCAGAACTAGATTTGTCAACCAAAACTTGTGTAAATCACTGTTTTGAGTTCAGACGTCCTGCGATGCTTTTGGTGGGGCCAGCCCTTAGAGCCTATTTGAGTGGGTGGGTTGGGAAATCGGCTTAGAGGGTCGCCCTCCCCGGAGTTGCAGTGGATGCGGTTTTCACCTAACTTTGCTTGCAAATACCTGCAGCTGCCCTCAATGAGCTTCGGCTAGCCATGAACGCTTGTCAGCCCGCCGTTAGGCCGCTTTGGGGCATTGTCTTAGGCCGGGGGCCGCCATATCTCAAAAATAAAAAAACGGGCTACTTGGGCACACTCAGACAGCCAGCCGGGGTTGGCGCATCAGAGGAGGTCGTTGTGGAGCAGGCTGCTGTCAATGGCGGAGTGAGGTGGAAAAACGCGTTTGCGAGACGGCTTAGCCCAAGGGGCGACATTGGGCTGTGGGGGGGTTTGTTGTTTGTGCTGTGCCCGACCTCCAAAGCCCAAGGCCAAGCAAGCATCAAAGCAGATGTGTATCGCCTCAATTGCAGTCGGTGTTGGCATGGCAACGGGAGGCATAAGGGGGCTCCTATCCGCCGTATCCTGGGTCCGTCGCGCTCCCCAGATGTCAAACGCAGAGCGTACAACCGCACACCTTGGCTTTTGGCAACTGCGGCGTCACTCCACCCCTGCACAAAATACAATGCATCAAGTGATGTCTTTTTGCGGACATCAATACACGCAGGCGCTCTCTCCCGCCACCGTCGGGTCACGTCCATGCTCTCTCACATTGCGTCATTTGACAAACGACCGTCAGACGGTACCACCATGCGGGGACCAGAGCGTGTTTTAGGCGACACGGTCCCAAGGGTTGCAGGGTGCGCACACTAGCTCAATGGAAACCCTTGGCAGAGGCCTTGGGGCCAATGCTCAACCCCGCACCCAACAAAAACGCCTTGTACAAATTGCTCCTGGAGGAGGCAATGCACTGCGAAGGCCTTCGGACCTGAGTGGCTTGAGTGGCCAATGCATCCGGAGCCAACGGTGGCGTGGCGTTTCGAGCAACGACATGTGCCATTTGTGGACGAGGCTCCACGTCGGAGTCCTCTGGCGGCTCCTCGCGCTGCGGCATCTGGGAGCGGTTGGCAGCCACCATTCTCTGAGCATTTGGATGTGGCAAACAGCATGGAAGATTGGGTCCTCCACCGTCACAAGAGGGAGAATAGATGAATAGACTCATAAGTGTCCATCGTAGTCCGGAAGGAATGCAAATTTTATGCGTCACATGCTACTCAGAGAGAAGGAACGTGAAACACCGGTCACAAATCCAAAATAGGCCTCAAAAGGAGGGATAAATGCCTTTTCATGGACTGCTATACCTAACCACGGCTAGCCGGCTAGTACGAGGAACAATCTTGAGAATTGGGCCCCACCAAAATGTGTAAGACCGCGCACTGCTGGTGAATGAGCCTTAGAGGGGAGCTCCGGTAGGACGGTAGCAAAGGAGACAGTAAAAGTCTCGTCCCCATGTCATGACACGCACAAATGCAAGTGAATGAAACCTTGTACCTCGGGAAAGATAAGGTAGGGGTGCGGATCGGGAGCCCCATCCCCACCCGCTTTTGCGACGATATTTGCGGCGCGCAACCGAAAGTGACGCACAACAACCGAACCCGGCCACACAAAGGCATGCCCATTCCCATGTGTTGGGCATAGAGAACAGAGCAACACGACATGGACCACAGCAAGGCATTGGCAAGGTAGGTATTCTCAACATAGGGGGCTTCAATCCTTGTCCATCCTTCCTCTCCGGTGGCATGCCAATGAAGCAACGAAATGCCCGTAGGGTAAAGGAAAACCACATAGGAACTCAATGGGCTTTCAACCTTGAACAAACCCCATCCAAAACTCAACACATCATCTATGAAACAACAACCGAGGTTGTGTCTTCGCTTTTGCACGGCGTGGCAATCATGGTCTTTTTTTATGCTTGGTAGCCTTGCTGCCCCATGCAATCATGTTTCCTAGTAAATCGCGGAGTAGTAAAGAGAATCAAGAGGGCATTCCGTATTTTTGCAACATGTGTGAGCATGCGTGAGGGCCATGTACGTCTCGCGACCTTAACCCTTCCCGCACGCAATGCTTTGTCGTTTCCACTACATCAACCATTCAAGGTAGAGAGCACTCATGGGACCTTGGAATGATTGCTCAAGGACCCGATTTCACCGCACACTGGATCGGAAAGGGGCACACACCACGGAGCCGCGGCTCAATTCGTCAGGGAATGCGCGTTCGTTGGTATCGGTTTCTAACGCATAAATGAGACACAAAAAGCACTAATGGAGTGACGTAGGGTTTGCCAACGCAAAGCTGTGAACCCCAACGCACCGGCCCGCAAAAAAGTGTAGTAGCATCGCTATGGTACGACAAAAAGCTATGGGTGCTTTTCATCAGGTGATAAACGCCTTAACTTGGAGGCTTAGTCGCTTCGCACCAAGACCTTCAGTTACTAACAGCCGCGGTCTTCGTGCTTCGCTCCTTTGCTTCCCCTTTCCCTGTGCGCGTGTCCGGGGGGAACATGAATGTACGCTCCATGTGCAAAGAGACTTGCCCGGAAGGGCTTGCACTTTCGCCATTGTGCATTTTCCTATTTTCCAATCCCGACACCCATGGAGGAGGATCCAAGGAGGGCCGGGGGGACCGCATTGTTGCGACGTGTTGCATGACCTAATCTGTCTTATTTAGTACTCTAAATGGATCTCTCGCGGCGGTCGCAACATTTAACAACTTTGCGCGTCCAAATAGCGGATCACACACATGCAAATGTAGTTTCAAAGTGTATCGCTTGGCTATGGAGCATGCTTGGCGGCTGGTTTGAGGGCAAGGTCAAGGGAAGTTATCGAGAAGGCTTCTTCCTGAGCACGCTCATACTAACCTTTGCATCAACGAGTACATGATTGAATAGTTGAATTGCGTTGGAAGAATTCCTCGTTTTTGTAATATTGTTCAAGATGTTTTAGTTCGTTTTGGGATGCATTTTCTTAATCATCATGAGCCCGAAAAGTCAAAGAAATGAAGGGGCAATAGTTGGCACGGCAAATACGAGACAACACGGAGGCTTATCAAAGTGACATTCAAACCAAGCTTGAAGTGCAAGGAGTGATTCGTGTGCTTTCGCCTCTCGGTTGGTGCATGTACTTGTGCTTGTGTGTGCGGATATGGACATTATCACTCCGAAGAGCCGATATGTTCCTCGAGGAGTTCTTCACACGTCACCACACCATCAATGCCAACGTACGGCCACGTCAAGGCCGATTCAATTGAAGTTGGACACACTGCCCAAAAAGCAAATTTGCACCAAAAACGAAACTCTATGTAACCCGCCATATTAGGGGGGGTATGCGTCATTTTGGTACTAAAAAGGTGGTAACAGACTTTTTGTCTATGGCGACAGACTTTTGATCCATGGACGTTTTGTCCGTGGGAATGGACTTTCTGCCCATGGCGACAAGCTTTTTATCTGTGGTAGTAATGACACACATATGGCAAGTCACATATGCACAACACGAGTGCTCAATAGCAGCACGTAATTGCACCCACGTCCCATTGAATGACTAACGGAGGCAGGTGGGAGCAAGAGCAGCGTCAAGGTGGGAGCAAGAGCAACTTCAAGCGTCAAGCTGGCTTTGGTCGGTGGCCAGATTTCACGTTTAGATTCGACTGGCGGCCTTGAGCAAATTTATGTTCACGCTGATGCACACATTCATTTGGATAAGAGAAGTATCTTTTCCCGTGTTGAATTAACTCAGTCCCCAGTCACGATTTTGGCGACTCCATCAGGATAGGCCTACGGTACTGGCGGCCATTGGAGGGGCGCCAAGTTGGAGGGGCCCCTCCAATAGCCACTCAGCACTGGCAGTACTGCAGGAAGCAGAATGTCTGGCTAGGATTTACCCGCGACAACTGCGACGCGACCTCCCTGTCGCGAGTTTCCTTGTGCTGAAGCCCAGTTTGCGGGGAGAATGAGCGACAATCTGAGAACTTTGGGGGGGTACACAACGGTTCAAAAAGTCTTTGTAGCGATTATCACAATACTAATTCTACCAAAAACCACCAGTGTGTGCATACTCCTCGAGCCTTGCTCCCCCTGATCACCCACATTGATGGGCAAAATAAGCGCTAGGTCGCATGAGAAACCGACCCGTATGCCGGTCGTTGCACTGAATTTCTTAAATCGGCTATTTTTCCGCCCTTGGCTTCCTCTTTGCCCAACGGTGTACAATTCAGCCCTACGTGCTCCCCCCTCCCCTTGCCCCTTGCACCCTTGCCGTTTTGGTAGTTCAAGGGATGTGGCATGACAGCTGGGCGGAGGGTTGGGGGCGGGGATTTTCTGGGACAGACCTTCCCCGGTAGGTCATTGCATGTCATTTTGTTCCAGTATACCAAAAAAACCCGATTTCCTGCTCGTTTGGGCCATCTGAGTGATTCTGTAGGCCTCAAAATCGAAGTCGCGGAATCAGCTACCGGGCCTTTCTGGACCGTTGTGGTTTGGGAGGGGCGGGGGGGGGGGCTCCGGCGATTCCCATTCTCAAGTCCGTCATCGGGACTGCCGGAAACCCAAAATCGACCCTCTGTAGCTGGAACCTTGTTCTTTTCTGCTGCGTGTTTGCTTGCTTGTAAGACGACGAATCAATAGATCAGCATAATTGTGATCGGCCCGTCGACATTGCAGTATTGCCTTGCGTTTCCGGCCTGTTTTGGCTGGTTTTGGAAAAAGTCGTTTTTTCGTACTTTTTTTTTGCGGAGCGCCAATATGGCGCCAATTTTCACACTATGAAGACCAAGTTGGACATTGTCGCCACTGCCGCAATCCGTAAATCTAGTTGGCTGACTCGTTGTAAGGTTCCAAAGTGTGACCTCATTGCGTTACAGGAAATGTATGACACATTGAGGACAACTTGGAAATGTATTGGTGTTTGAGTAGGAATGACAAGAAGGCTAAGTCCCGGAGCATAGAAAGCGCATCATGTATGAACCAACAACGGGGCCGTATTACACCGCACCATATGTTGTGTTTGTAGCTTGCATACGTTTTCTATTGCCTGTTGACGCGCTCCTGGGGATTTGGGTTTCTCACCACTGAGAGGTTACAGATTTTCGAAAGGAGATGCAGTGTGTTGAGGATGCTGGTCTTTATGTGGTGCTTGTGTCTTTTGCTACGGGGTTACACAGGTGCAGGAGGGAGTGTGGGGCCACCGATCTGTGTTGGAGGGAGGGAGGCAAGGGGGGGGGTCCGGCCATTCCTATTCTCAACCGAAAATTCTCAGATTGTCGCATATTCTCTCCCCTTTCCCTGTTTCATCTGGAGTTCCATACCAAATATCTCACTGAAGTCCTACATGGCCCTGTCTGCCTTGCTCATAACAGCTTGCTTCAGAGACACATCGGTAGCTGCTACGGGGCAGGCAACAGTTGGGGCCAACAAGCCGAATATTTTCCAAGACACCTTACACTAGCATGGCGGACCAACATGTGAGGATGCGCATGCACAAACCAACAACATCCCATGTTATGTAGGCGCATAACTGTATGTCATGGTGGTAGATGGTCCAACAAGAAATGTGATTTTGAGTCACAAGGATCGTGTTCTAGTGGATTTGAGCACCATCTTTGGACCATTCGTGAGCACGTTGGTGGTCATGCCATGGAGCATGCATGGCACACTTCCGGATTGGCGACAACACAAAATTTGGCAGCATCATTGAATGTCAACGAAGAATAACACTTCCTCCATAATGGTGGTAACATCATGACTAAGAACAGCACAGTTGCAGACATTGCACTTTCCATTGAGACCAAATTAGACCCTAGCTTAACTTCAATGCTACAATGGGGGATATTCATGGGGCCAACCCCATCAAGAACAAAGGACCCGTCTGGCATGCCCCATTGGGGGCAGCACACCCACCTTCCACAGAACGCATGATTGCGCCACTTGCCCCTAGTGCTCGACAAATGATTGAATCATACGTCCAGAGTGCGAGCGTGCGCTCACTATTGGCTCACTAGAAAAATAGTACACTAGAATGTATCTGAAGTGGAGGCACTGCTTACCGAGACGCAATACCCCCGCACGTGGTGGCGAGTTGATCCAGAAGAATGTGCGGAACTGGGACCTATGACCTGCCCTTATAGGGTGGGGTTTTTATGGGACACGGTGGCCATTGCATGTGTACATTACGAGAGAGGTGAGGGTAAACAAGCTCAGGGAAGTGCGAGTGGCAACAATTCGGATATGGTTTGGACGGCTATTTCCTTTATTACGTTTCTCACCACAAAAAGCCGGCCGGCTCGTGGCATTTGTTTGTGTGTTATTTCATGAATTGAGATCGTGCACGTCCATTTGCCCGCCCATTGCCACCCGACGAAAGGAGAAATGATCGAAAGATAAATTGAAAAGATTGTATTACACGTGTTATGCCCTCGTGTGCATGCACATGATGATGTGTATGCACACGAAAACCGTCATTTTCAAGCGGATGATTATGTATGGCAAATGCCGGTAGCTCATCATGCGGATGACAGGAGATTTTGTGGTCAGGGTCTAGTGTTGCCTTGATGCTACTGTTAACTTGGAAGTGGAATCTTTCACGTCTGATGCTAATGGTCTTCTAGGTAATGTGGAACATAGTGAATCGGGTCTCTAGGTGTGAGGAAGGAGTGCCCATGGAGTAGGGCGTTTGGCCTACATTCTTGGTGGGAAGGTGTATTTGACATGCGATGTCCCTAAGGCAAATTATTTGCCACAGCGGCTCCGCTCCCTTGCCCAACCCGTTGCCAAGCCCCCTCCCAAAAGTGTTGCGAAGCCTCGTGCATAGCAATCTTGTAGCCCGGCTTGCAACAAGTGAGCGGCTCCTTCTTGAGCTTGTTCAACTCTTCAAGGCCAATTATTCCCTCCAAGAAAAGTGGCACATGGAGGTGTTAGAAGCATATTTAGGACCTAGCTTCTAGACAAATGCGGACATAGGAAACACAAAGGCAAGGGGCGCTGGAAGGCAAGGGGCGCTGGAAGGCAGTTGAACAGTTGGGCATGTGGCGTAGGCCTTCTACCTATTTAGCCGTAGGGTTCGCACCACTCCCTTACGAATAGGGATCGAGGAATTGCAAAGCCTAAATGATCTGCACAATACATGGATAAGTGCAGCATGCAGCTTGGCTGCGTTGTTTGCAGCGAAAAGGACCATTCCCCCCCTAAATGGGTTCGGCTGCACATTGGCTATTTTCCCGAGGACCATGCCTGGTGCGCACAGTGCACTGTTCTCTGCTGTGTACAGCCTTTTGGAATTCTACTGATGAAGTTTTTCACCGTGCGTGCTTGCTAGCGTCGTCTTCTTCTTCGTCTTTACACACCCCCGGAGACATGTTTTGGCGGCACATGGTACAAAAATGAAGACAAGCCTTCAACAACGGCATTTCGATCGCGCTCATCATGTCCAAACACCAGGCGGTACCATGTTAAGAAGAAAAATTGGAGATGCAAATTTTGTGGCTCCATACCAGGCGCACCATTGTAAAGGAATATTTTTGGAGATTTGGGTTTTCGAGAGGGCTCTCCTTCACGTATCGATAAATGGCGATTCAAAACAAAATCCTGACATGACAAATGAAACGAAGCCGCGTCAAGGAGATTTGAGCTTTTTCGACATTTTTTCCGACCTGACCTGTATTGTCTGTGAATTACCTGATGAATTGGTCGCTAGTCAGCTGCTCTGCCTCAACACTGCTGCAGTGCGCTGATGTGGGCGCCGGCCCCGCGATGGTATGGTGACCTGTTGGTTCTTACGAACCACGTCCGTATCCTGGATAAGGCAGTCACTTTATATTCGCCAGGTCAGCCTACAGCGACCTTGCCGCAGCGAGGCGCACCAGGAAGGTTGGTGCCGTCGTCATAGGCTGCTCAGACATTTTCTAGTGCACAGCGTAAATGATGATACAAGTTTGCGATATAAATGTTTAAAAGCGTGGTGGACACGAAAGGTGAGGGTCGAGAGGGAGAGTGGGGTGCAGGGGCAGCCAGAAAACTGAATTGGCGACATGGGCTTCTGGACATTGGCCTGCACCCTTTCCTGTCTCAGCCTATGGTCCAGTGAGCAGTGTTTGCCTTTGTCTCGCTTTTTGCTTGCTCATATTTTTGAGAAACGCACAAGAACAGGGATGGCAATGACATAGCTTGCAAAGGCAAGCACAACAAACGCAAACAAACTCCTCGGACCGACAATGGCCAAAATGCCCATAACATTGGTGCTGAGGAACGTGCACGCGAATGTGAAATGAATTTTGTTCGACGTTGGTGGGTGTGGGGGCGACGGAGGATGCTTTCACTCTTTTCACTCGCCGTAGAGACACGACGAATGAAAACGGGCGCGCAACCGGTTACTATGGGGGTAACGGATCCATCTGCATTGGCCGAATGAGTGAGTATCGTGTCTACGTCCTCTTTTGTTATTGCGCCTTTGGGTTCTTTGACCAAGGATCGTACATGCACATCGTAAATGAGGTCTTCTGAGGATAGTACCGCGCACCTAATAGCGAACAAGGCCGTTGTACAAGAACAAAGCAGGCTAAGGCAAGGGAAATTACATACCAACTAGGTGGACACCACTTCACCAAAAAACTTCACCACACCAAGCTTCACGCCGTCTCAGTGTAACCACATCCGATCTTCCTAAGGCGAAGGCAGGGAGGGAGAGACCATGAAGCTTGGCTCACCCAACGAGCAACAAGGTCCTAGGTGTTATTCAATAGAATTGCGAGGGATCGGTGTCACTCTAATGAGCATGTAGGGGGACGAAAGGAAGGCAAGCGAGCAACACAACATAGAGCTAGACTTGGAATGCCGATGGGATGGAGTGGAGAGTGGACTGGAGACTGGGAATGCCAATGCAACCAACAAAGTATTTTTTTACTCCTTGAACCCGGCCCGAAAAATGCGCAAAAGATCGGAGCACACAATATAACATCGCCTTACATGGCCTTTTTGTCATGTTGTGCCCTTTACCTGCGCATCCCTTGCCGTGCCACGCGTTGATGGTCTTGTCCGACCGTGACTGGGTCGGTAGCCGACGGCAATTGCATGTCGCCGGCCCTCCGTGGAAATCCCGGTGAACCGCAGTGCATTTTTCGCTAAGGATTGTCTTGATGGAGAGCAACGCCAGCAGCTTCGCGCCACGTGCGCTGCGCGTCTTGTCCTTCAACATCCTTGCGGACTGCTGGGTGAACGCCGACTGGTACCGCGGTGTGCCGCTCGAATGCCTGGACCGCGAAGCGCGGTTTGCATTAATCCTGCGCGCAGTGCGGGAGAGCGCATGCTCTGTGGCCTGCCTACAAGAAGTTATGGAGGACGAGCTCACGCGCTTGGCCCACGCTTTGCAGACCACTTATTGGGCCACGCCGCTTTCTGCAAACTGCCCGACAAGTGCCTCGGCGGCGAATGGCACGGCAATGCTAGTGCACCGCGACGTCCTGCCGCAGGAGTGCTGCAGTGTCGAGGTATTTCACTTGTGGCTTTTAGAGCCTAGAGTTCCATGCATGCTCGTGCTGTCGCCTGTCCATGCGTGATGCCTTTCCATGCACGACATGCCTATCGATGCATCTCCACGGGATGTTCCTCCCCGTCACGACCAGGACTCCCACCTATTTTGGGGGGTGGCGTGCACACAAGGCACCGGGCGGCCCTGCCCACCGTTGCTTTTTCCCCAAACAGAACCCCCTGTGCCTGGGTCACATTTCCCTGAGCAACCTCCAGAACTTCACTGTTTGGGGTTGGCGGTAGCGCGTCAAGTGCTCCCCCAATGAGCGGAAACAACGCCTCCTGGACAGACATAGCGCTCTCACCCACAACACTGCCCCCCCCCCCCCCCCAAGCGTACACACGCCCAGAACCACACAGCACCTCCCCACATCCACAAAACACTGGAGGTACATGCGGTACATGGAGTTGACAGAACCCGTGTGGGCTGTGTGGGCTGCCAGAAGTGCCGGCTGAGAATTTGACTACGTCCATTTTCGGGTAGTCCTCTTCCAGCCATTGTTCCAAAGGTCCGCCTGTGGCTGGATTGCACTCCGTCCCGTGCGAGAAGGGTTTACTGGTGGAAAAGAAAAGGCAAAATGCTGGGGGGGGGGGGGGGGCTGGGGGCACCAAGAGGCAGAAGCAGCACCTGTGAGCAGAGGGACGACTGTCCCATTCTCCCCGACCACGGTTGTGGGCGAGCACTGTCGACAATTTCCTCCTATTACTTTGCCTTGCAACCGTTAGGGCATCCAGGAGAAGAAAGAACTCAGTGGGAAGTGTATTTGGCATGTTTTTTTTGGGGGGGGCGTTCCAACCGGCCGCTCCCGAGACAAGCCTGTGCAAGCAGCGCAAATGACCGGACTTTGACTGGGGTGTTTTGCTGGGATTTGTTTTGTGTTTACAGGCCGTTATCTTGTCCCCAGAGGGTGAGGCAGGCACAATACTGCGAACATCCGCCCTCTGGGATGGCGAGCCTCTCACGGTGGTGTGCTGCCATCTGGCGTGGAAGGATGCGGGCGTGCGGCAGGCTCAAGCGGTGGTGGCGCGCACGGCAGCGGCCGGGCGCGTCGTGTGGGTGGGTGACCTCAACGCGCGGCCCGACTCCGCGGTGCTGCAGAACGTGGCGCTAGCTGCAGGGTTTGAGCACGTCAGGGGCGCCGAGCTCGGGCAGGCGACGTACTTTCCGCGGCCAAACAAGCCCTGCTCGCGGTACGACTACATCCTGTGCCGCGGTGTGCAGGGTACCGCTGTTGCTGCGCCGCAAGGCGCGGCAAGGAGCGCGTGCGGCACCCCCTCGAAGGGCCTCTGCGCCGAAAACCTGCGGTGCTGCGGCTCAGACCACCGGCCGGTCGTCGCAGACGTGGAACCTTGCCAAACCTGAATCGTGGTGCGGGAAGTGGTCATTGGCTGAAGGCTTCGGATGATCCGCACGGCACTCGTTGGGGTTAGGGGCAGGGTTTTTCTGAGTGCGCGTCCTACCCTACGGGGGGGGTCCGAGGCCATTTTGGGTGGGTTTGGTTGGCCCTCTGTTCAAAATTTCATTTTTTTCCGAGAGGAAAAAGTTTCAAAATCCTGGGTGGGTGGGTGTCCCAAAGCACCCCCCGCCCTCCCCCGGTGGGCAAGAAAAACCCTGGTGAGGGGCATTCGGAATAGGACTGGAGCAGGGACTGTGACTGGGACTCGGGCAGGATCTTGGACAGGGGCAGGGGGCCAGGGAATTGGCACGGGAAAGACAAGAGCAAGGCCGGCGACGCTGCACGGCACAGTGATGCAATCCTCCATCCGAAACCACACAAGGTTACCGAGGTTCGCCCGTGTGCTTACCCACAGACCCTCGGCAGGAGCTGCACGCCGGCATCCGACGCCAGCAGCACACCTCGGTTGCGTTGCGTTGCGTGCCCGGTTGTGTTGGCCTAAAACCACTGTGACGTGATGATCGACCAGCTCCATCTTCGAGGTACGCCTCCGCAACGCATCTATCCACCTGTACAGAGGGTTGTCACGAAACACATTGTTGGCCATTTGGTCGATGTTTCCAAACTCCGTTCCCTTTTCCGCGTCATGCTTTATTTCTGTGCCTGTCTGGTCCGCCCACCTTTTGCGCAAGACGGGTTGGCCTTGTGCGAAGATGGTCAGCCCGTCGGACCGCACTGTATCGAACCATGGCTTTGGCGCCACAGTTCCGTTCCCCCAGAAACAGCAAAGTGCCGACATTGGGTGGGATGTTGTGGTTCTGCCCTGTGCGTACGTGTGGTCGGTGTGCTCTTTTGGTCTGATTGTAGCAGTTTCTGGCGGCTGCATGGCCACCCTCTGCTGCATCCCCGACATCGAAGCGGAGTTCCAACCCAGCAAACCTACTCCACCATGGTTTCACCCCCTAACTCACCCCCCCTGCCCCCGAAACCAGCCTTCATGGAACCCCCCACCCCCCCAATGGCATTAGCCTCAACCTGCCGACGCAAAGGTTCCCTCTTTTGCCCAGCTCCATACATTGCCCCCGCACCTAAACTGGCAGTGCAGGGTTCCTCCCCCTTCGCCCCCCCCCCCCGACAGGTCATGCTGCGGACTGGTCTGCCAGGTGGAGGAGCTGTGCCATCACCCAACCCCTGCAATGGGGATTGGGAATGCCATGCATTTTACAGTCACTGCCCGCCGGGTGCGACTGGCATGGGCCAGGGATGTATTGGAACGAGAAGAGGCCCAGGGAGGTGTGTCAGGGAAGGTCATCAAGGCGGTTGGAAGAGGTTGGAAAAACTGTTTGGAGCGGTTACTATCAGTTCCACATGCCGTTAGTGGGGGGCATCAAGGGAAACGGGGACTGCGGCTGGGGCGCAGGCTCGGCCCAAAATAGGGGCTCCCCGCCTTTTAATGCATCTCTCCTGCAATGCCCGTGCACTGCCCCATCGGCTGCCTGTGCCCAGGCTGATCCATTGCCCCGTGCACTGGCAGTGCAGGGTTCCTTCCCCCTCTCCACTCCCTCCTTGCACACCTTGTCAGGGTGTGGGCCTTGTCAGGACGGAGGAGCTGTGCGAGCGCCCAACCCCTGCAATGGGAATTAAGAATGCCATGTGTTTTGCAGTCACTGCGCGCAACGTGGGGTGCGGCGTGTGTCCGTACCAGATCTTTTGAATCCCATTCCAGCACCCCTGTCTGCGCCGAGCAGGCAAGTGGGTGGTATCCTTGGGCCGGCATGAAACAAGTAGTGGCCGCCAGCTGGATGAGCGTTGCAAGTGTCAGCTACCTGGTTAGGCAGTCGTTGAACTGAAGAAGTAAGGCCTTCTGCCCAGGGGGCAGACTTTGGTGCTCAGGACTGCCACCGTGCTCAACTTAATCAATGCTCCCGTCATATGCGAGAGCCACGCTTTTCTTCAGTTCTTCTCCATTTGACCTCCAAATGGGATGAGCAGAAACATCTTCTCTTCGGCATGGCACTCACAACAGTATTGTAGAAGGCAATGGCAGAAAATTCTTCTGCGACTTTGGTGTTCGATTACCATGACTGTCTAATAGTGTGCACACCAGTAGAGATGTGGGGTGTTGGCTATGTACATCAATTTAGAGGTTATTGATCATTGAAGGAGCGTTAGCGCGTAGGGCGCGTGCAGGGCAACTTTTTGGGCTATTTCCAATCCCTACCCCTGTGGGACCCCTAAGAAGGCAGGGGTTATGTAGCCAATCCGCCCATTTTTGGGCCCCCGAGAGGCAGGGGTTAGGCAGGTTACGTACCAAGCAGCGGGAGCTGCGGTGACAAAAGGAGCCTTGCGCATTCTGGCCCGAGTCGTGGGTCCGCAGCAGTCATACAGAGCCGAAATGTATGGTGCGGCCATCGGGACGGCGATAGCATCCAACGGCGATAAGCAGTACATCGACAAGATGGCCTTGACCAAATGTGCCAACAAGCGACCCACGCGGGAGTGCTCTTATTCCGACATCCGCCGCAAGGTGTGTGATCACACGCAACACAAGTGAGTCACCATGGAGTAGAATCCAGTCACCGCCAAGAGTCCAAGGCCCTCAGTGCACAGGTCCGGGAGCAAATCCGGCGCAATGGGGAAGTGGACTTGCTCGCCAAAATGGCCACACGGCTATCAGTCCTAGACTACCATCCGTCCCATCCGTCCCATCCGTCCGGAGGATATAGCAGTCTGTGGCAGTCTATTCAATGTTGTGCACGGATGGTTTGTTGCTTCATTTGGCAGGCAAGGGGCAGCTGTTGGTCTACTCGGGGGCTTCATACAGCAATGGTAGACTTGGGGACTCAATTTGGGAAAGTCATCATAAAAGTAGCGTGCAGGGCGCGCGCAGGGCAAACACTCCCCCGTTGCGTTGGATGTATTGTTGGTGTCTCTCGATTGTGTGTATTTACCAGTCTCCACGAGTGTGCGCCAGAATCATAAGAACACGGATGACGCCTCCTCTTTCGCTGTCTTGTTCGATTTCGGTATCATCCAAGACGACTTGCGTATCTTGTGTCTGTTGGGCTGGACCTTTGCTGCCCGGTACCTTGTTGACTATGCAAACACAATGCTGCTACTAGACACGGGTTGTAGCATCAACATCATTACGGTGTAGAAGATAGGCAACAGACCTGTGGGCATCCAGCCAGGGCCCCTCACTTCCCTCGTTTGTTCGTCTCTTCTCAAACACAGGGTGATGTCTCGGTAGAAGTAAAAGCATAAGTACAAGTGTATGCATATCTCTTGGGGACATTCGTTATGCGCCAACACGGTGGGTTTTGGCACTTTTCCTAGGTTTGTGAATTTTTGGTCCGATGTGCCAAAATTTTGTTCCTTGGGGTGGGGTATGTGTATACTTTTTTATTTTTTCTTTTACTTTTTGAAATCTGTGAAAAAAGGCCATTTCAGAAATGTATGGGTTAGGGGGGGCGTAGGTGGTCACATTTTTTTTGAGAGGCTTGGCCCACAGGCTGTGAGGTCCACATTGTGTTGTTTGGTCAGCTGGACCTGGTGCCACGCAATGGTCTCGCTGTACCCTGATGTAGTCACAAACTGATCTGGCTCCTGCTTTTGCAGCCAGTGGATCCACATTATATGGTGAGGCGCGGCGACCACCAGCAGGGGCCAGATGCACCGTCTCAGTATGCCGCCAATTGGCGTCACTGAAGCGGTTATCGGCCTGTGGAAGACCCTGCAGAAATTTCTCAAACTTGAGTTTGATTGCCGAAGCACGTCGTGTGTTGTCTGTGGCCTTCTTCTGTGGCCTTTTCATAGGGCTGAGGGGAGTGGCAACAGCCACATCTGCTTTGTCCTTGGCCAAACTTTCGGCAACTCTGCGTGATATGTTGAAGTAATGCAGCAACTGCGCTTTGCAAATTTGTCGACGTGCCCTATAGTACGGTATGAAATAAGTTGTGTTATGCCTCTTTTTTCTGGTGTACTTGTGCCAATGTGCATGCTTGATGTTCTTTTCCATATCAACGTCAATGCACGTGGCCGAAGACTCGTGCTGCGAGGCCTTTGTGCGGTATACCTTCCGAAGCAGTGGCCTCGGCGGACGTCAGAATTTGGTGCTCTTTGTGGGTGCAACCAGGTTGCTATGAATGGGAAGCCTTTTTTGCCTGGCTGCCAGGCTCATGCACCTGCACCCACCTCATACCCCTGAAGCGCGCTCTTTCGTGCATCAGGGAACCAACAGCACACGGTGTAAACTTGTATGCAGACATGGTAGCTGCCTGTTGACAAAAAGAGGCAGCAAGGAACACAGGCACTGTCCAAAGAGGACGAAAATCTCAACCATGTCGTCAGTACAGCATGCAGACCTGGGGTGTTCCTAATAGCCCGTTTCAAAGGCTTTCGGAATATACCCCATGTATCCCAACCTGCGGCACAGTGACCACCGAAGTTGGCGCATTCAGTACCGACCCTGAGAGATATGTGTCTCTAGAGATGCATATGTGTATGAAAATGAAAATGCATACGCATATGTGGATGTGAATGTATATCTATGTGTATGTGTGTTTGTCCCCGTATATGTACATGTCTCGGGGACGGCCGGAAAGTTCCAATTTGGAGCGAAAGGCTGTTTTTCAGAACTGTTTGTAATTCCTGCGTTCTGTGAAACTATTGTCACGTTGGGGGGCATGTAATGTGCATAAAAGGATTTTTTTAAATTTTTTTTTAAAGAGCCATTGGGCAGCTGTGGAGGGGCCAAGGTTATCTTGTAACGCATGGGACAATTTGGGCATTCGGAAAACAACTTCCACAGCTCAACCAGAACAGAATTTTCGTTGTCAATGTCACGCCTCACCATGTTTATTTGCAGGCACATGCCTCTTAAGCTTCTGCCAATACTGGATCCTGCGGCTCTCAACAGGAACCCACCCTGTGTTCAAAGGGAATGCCAACAATCCATCAGTGGGCAAGTCAATGTTTCTTTGCTTGCTGAGGTGCACGTGTCGCCAAGGACTGGATGCACTGTAGCCAGATTTCATCCACACATACCCATGATGGGGGGCTGGGTTAGGGTTGCTGCCCTCTGAAATGCCAAAATCCAGCCATTTGATTTTGTTATTGCAATCAGATCAGGGTTCTTATGCTGGTCGTTGAAGCAATGCATGAACTGGGTTCACAGATCTCCTTTCTGCTGTCCTAGTACTGCACAAAATATGCACACTGGACCTCACTCTTGCGTGTATTTCTGTCGCCTCGCGTGCGTCGCCATTTTGTGCAAGTCCACATCGATGCAGCTCCCCATAAACTCATGTTCTGCGGCCTTCTGGGATACCGTTTTGGATCCCAAAAGTTGGTTTGAAGAGCGGTGACCTCAGTTAAGGTCAAGATATGATGCTCAGGGTGCTTGCAGGAGGGCAGCTGAAAGTGGACGTGGCGGGCCCTCTTTGCCTTGTCAGGCCTCTTCCGAGTCACCCTAACCCAGTCTTCACCTCCAGAACGTGCGTTCTTCGGTACCAAAAGCTTCTGTGGTGCTTCACGTGGCATGCAAATCACGGACCGTCAAAAATGGACGACATTCTCCATCATATCCTCAGTTCAGTATGCAGGCCTGAGCGTTCCAAATAGCTCTTTTCGACGGCTTGCGGAATATACCCCACGTACCCCCCCCTCCCCCTCTTACAGGAGACTCGGGGAGCACAAGCGAGGCAATGTCATCGACCCGAAAAACGCTTCGTGTTGGTGCATGTCTTTGTGTCTCCAAGGGATGTGCTTATTTATGTTTCTGTATCTGTATGTCTACTTTTGAATGCAAGTGGAAAAGTCCCATCAGTATTTAACGGCACCTCTCCAGGCTCATCATCTGCTCGCCGGTGCGTATGCACACGTTTACTCAAGGCCACCATAAGGGTTTTCCACCAGTCGGTCTTCGGTCGCAGCCGCTTGCACCCTGTAGTTCAAAGCCATCTCAGTGACAATCTCAGTCCCGTAAGGTCAGAGTGATAGAATACAAATTATTTTTGGAGGCTGTACAATTGAGTCATTTATCTATCTCCAAAAGAGGGTTGTCACGAAACACATTGTTGGCCATTTGGTCGATGTTTCCAAACTCCGTTCCCTTTTCTGCGTCATGCTTTATTTCTGTGCCTGTCTGGTCCGCCCACCTTTTGCGCAAGACGGGTTGGCCTTGTGCAAAGATGGTCAGCCCGTCGGACCGCACTGTGTCGAACCATGGCTTTGGCGCCACAGTTCCGTTCCCCCAGAAACAGCAAAGTGCCGACATTGGGTGGGATGTTGTGGTTCTGCCCTGTGCGTACGTGTGGTCGGTGTGCTCTTTTGGTCTGATTGTAGCAGTTTCTGGCGGCTGCATGGCCACCCTCTGCTGTATAATATCGCATCAGCTTCCCTGCTTCTTCAACCAGCATCTCCGGTTTTGGAAGATCGCCCCCACCCTGAGATTCAGCATCACACCTCACAACTGTAGCAGCTTCAACGATGACTGTGCCCCCGAAGAGCCAGAAATGCATTAACCACAACAAAGGCACAGGCCACCTCCCCTGCCTTCTTGTATGCAGGGACCGCACTGATGGGCACGGCCAGGGCAGGGAAAGTGGAAAAGGACTTCTATTCCGATGCGCATTGAAGTTGAACACACAGCCCCTTTTTTGCACGTGCTTCTTGCATTGCATTGCATTGATTGTCAAGGGTCTGCATGCACTCATTGCAATCCAACTCAGATCCTTGGGTTTCATTCAGAGATGTTCAGATTGCACTCGTCGTTTCCCGGCTTTGCTGCCTCAGATGACTATTCAACTGTGCGCTGAGCGTGTTGCACGAGCTGAGATCGAGCATTTCTGCTATAATGCTTTTGGGTTAGGGAGGATGGTTGATGGTTTAGCAC
Source organism: Eutreptiella sp. 'Long Island Sound 2002' (assembly GCA_964036045.1). NCBI lineage: Eukaryota > Euglenozoa > Euglenophyceae > Eutreptiales > Eutreptiaceae > Eutreptiella > Eutreptiella sp. 'Long Island Sound 2002'. The sequence continues at coordinate 46,414,002 of OZ038396.1, forward strand.
AAGGACGCGCAGGGGAGAGCGCGAAGCTTTCCGACCTGAAAAGGCCAAAAAATCTGCATTGCAGGACGAAGTGCCAAAACACTTGTTTCCAAGAAGATGCCATTTTGCAGGAGGAGCATCAGGGACAGTGGTGCAATTTTTTTGCTGCATTCTAGCAGTCGATTTGGTCACACAAAAAGCTACCAAAATGAATACGAATATGAAGCCAGTTGAAAGGGGCTGGCGATGGGATTGTTTCCTCGGCCAAAGGTACCTTTGCTCACCGCTTTGATCATGCACATGCTGCACGCCTACGCCAACAGTCTCACACCATGGGGCCAGAGGCAGAGCTTCTGATGCACGGCGTGGAGTAATGTGCATTCCTGGACGGAGCTGATCTGATCTGAGCTGATCTTTGTGCTCTGTGCCCCTGGTACTGGATGATGCAAGTGCAAATTGGGTGCTTCTTGATTCTGCCGGCGTGTCTCTGTCTTCTGTCAACAACAAGCGCCTCGGAATTATAACAGGCAAGTGTAAAGGAGCTAAAGGGGGCGCCCTTAGCGCAGTGCGCGTGCAGTGCGGGCGCAGTGCAACTATTTGGGCGTCTAGCCGTACTGGAGACCCATACTTTGTGATACTAGGGGCCTCATTGTTGCCCCTAGCAGAGGTTTTGATGCTTCTTCCACATGGGGGATATGGCATTTTTGGATTTTCATCCACTTTCACCCATTTCCACCCCTTTTCACATTTCTTTTTTGCTCATTTTCACCATGGACACCCACACTTTGGTGTGGGCCCTTGAGTTGGGGTGATGGACTGCCCGGTTTTTGCCTGACCACAGTCGAATGCCCATGCGAGGCTTGACCACAGTCGAATGCCCTATGCGAGGCTGCATCCTTGACCATAGTTGAATGCCCTATGCGAAGCTGCATCTTTGCTGATGAGGAAGCGTGGTTGTACCACAAGCTGAAAGAGGTTGACGTGGATTCTCTCCTGCAAGAAACTTCGCCCCCTGCTCTAGTTGAGGATGGGGTGGACACATATGCGGCTTTGGGACTAGCTGGTAGGGTAAGTGAGCTTTCAAATGAACAAAAAAGAGGATATGTGCGTGGCTTTCCGCATTTTGCATGATGTCTTATATAAAGGGAAGGTAGCTTGCATTTGTCTTGAGCTAGGGTAGTTTGGGTGACTTAAATTTAGGGGCGTTTGGGGGCGGGTAAAGTGCAGTGCGCACGCAGTGCAACTATTTGGGCGTCTGGCCGTACTGGAGACCCATGCTTTGAGATCATAGGGGCATCATTCTTACCCTGTTGCGTAGGTTTTGATGCTTTTTCCACATTGGGGATATAGCATTTTTGGATTTTCACCCAATTTCACCCATTTCCACCCTTTTTCACACTTTATTTGTATTTGCAAGGGCTATTTGGACCATGTTTATGTGCAGGATACTACCCATCTCTTTGAATTGTGCTATGCCTGTGATTCCAAGCCAAGTCGCATTCGAATTCGCCATCAAATTCTCGTCCGGCCGGTCGCATCAACTTACGAGGATTGATTTGGCTGGTGAAGCGAAAGACCCGCCAGAGGGTGAGTAGTTCAACTCGCCAGAACGGTCGTCCTATTATGTCGACAAAGGTTTCGATGCACATACGAAAGGGGGTACCCCCGGCCGCCTCCCCCTCTACGTTAGAGGGTGTTGAGGGTGGCAACCAATACGTTGTTCATGGCTTTTCCAGATGTGCATGATGTGTGTTATGTGAAGGAAGGTAGTTTGCAACTTTCTTGAGCTGGGGCAGTTTGGGTCACCTAATTCTAAGGGCGTTTCCAAGGGGTTTGCCTGGGGGCTCTTCGGGGGGAACATAGTCTAAAAGTAGCGCGCAGTGCAAGGATTCCCCCTTTGGGTAGCTAGGGTGGCCTAATTTTGAGGGTGTTTGCAAGGGGTCGGTATGGGGGTTCTTCACAGGGGAATCTAGTCTAAAGTAGCGCGCAGTGTGCGCGCAGTGCAAGGGTTCCCCCAAAAGGCCTGTGTATGCGCATGGGTGGTGCTGTTGGGGCTAGAACTCGTAGATATTCAGAGTGCGCCTGGGCTCTGGGAGATACGGGATGGTAACCCCCCTGGTAGCCCTCAACAGGGACCGCCAACGACCTATGAACTCTCACGTGAACACTCAGCGCTCACTTAGTTGATCATGGGACTTACATTTTGAAAAAAGTGTGGGCGCATGATTCACGACGCCCCAATATATCAACCAAATGGATGATCGACGGCCAACGACACGGCGGGTGCCCAGCTGCAGCCCTTGACCCCCCTCCCCCCCAAAAGGGCCAAAATGTTTAGAAGGTCCGGGCCGACCACACTTGGTCCACATTTGGCCCCAAAGCGCTGGAAAATTTTTTTATCATATGGTAGGGGCTGAAATTTCGTTTCTACCCCATGCGTATACTCAAAATGCTCAGAGTTTCTTGGGGAATCCAAATATGCATGTCAAACATGAAAAATTTTCCTGACCCCTGACCTCCCCCCACCAGCCCCCCAAACCTGGCTGTTGGGACCGGACCCCCCAGGGGGTAATTTTTTTTCTTTCAAAAATCCACTCCAAAAACCCCACATATCTCTCAGGGACACCGGATTTCGTGCCAATTTTCTGGGTTTTCGGGGGTCGGTGCCATTGTTGCCTTATTTGTGCCAACTGGGTGTTCCGGAGGTAGGGGTATGTGGGGTATATTCGGAAAGCCCTTGAATAGGGCTTTTCAGAGATGTATGGGTTGGGGGGGGTCCGGAACCATATTTTTTCGAAAATTGGCCGTTACCGTTGACAGGTTGGGTTTTTTTTGCCTGTTCTGATCCGGTTTCAGACAGACTGCACCGCACTCCTACCCCCATTACTCCAACATATGGGCATATCAGGGTCAAGTCATTCGGGTGGATTTGTTGCATTTGATGTGTAGAAGACATGTGCAACATGGGTCCCCCTAAGACCCCAATGTTGATCACTTTGACCAATGACTACCTTGGACACCCGGGTGATACGTGGTGCAACTTGCAGCATCAAGCTCACCAGAGTGCAAGAAATCAAAGATGGCAGAAATTCTCAAACAGGCTGTCAAGTTGGGACATGGGACCACAATAGTTGGATTCAGCACGTCAAAATGCATCCATTTACCTCCTTTCACTTTGCTCCAACTCCACAATATGTCGGAGCACCCATGGGAAAACCTGTGAGTTGGTGTCCCGCACGCGTGAGCGGAGCAGCCTGAGGCCCGAAAACCCTGAAACACCGAAAAGTTCGGCCTCGGTACTCAAAAATATGGTCACCTATCCCCCCCCAACCCATACATTTCCGAAACGGCGTTTTCTCACAGATTTCAAAAAGTATACACATACCCCCCCCCCCCAGGTGACGACATGTTTGCACATTGAAGCAAAAGTTGTAGAAATTGCCGAAAAGTGCCAAAACCCAGAAAGTTGGCAGGTTCTGAATGTCCCCGAGAGATATGTGTGTTCAAAATCATCAGCGAGACGATGGGATCAGTCTGAGGTATGCATGTGGGGTACTCGGGGCCCAGGCCCGGCTGCCCCCCCCCCCCCCCCCCGGTTCCACTCTAAGGGGCCAAAACGTTTAAGGGGTGTCGGGGTCAAGGGCTGCACCTGGGAACCCCCCATGGCTAATGAACTTGATAGTTGCTATATCAGACACCACACCTCCAAAGAAATAGGCTCACAAGTGATGTAGCAGGGGTTGTCAGTGTTTTTGGAGAGGTGTTGTGTGCGGCTGTGGCTGTGTGAGGCTTACATGTGCCCCTCTTGTATGATATCGTGGTATGAGGTGATTCTGTAGGGCGACGACCATCGCCGATCGATGGCCAAGCAACGCCTATGTCCAAGCAACACCGGGTATTGGTGTTGTCCATTGTTGCACCATCGATTTTGGCGGAGCGTGTTTTGATTGGTGCAAGTGTGTGCTGTGTGTGCTGTGTGATGCCGAGTTGCATGGTGTCTACTTTTTGTGGCAGTTTCCCGCAATTCTTCACAATTTCCCGCAATTTATCGCAATACGATTGGATGGTCCATGACTGCAATGCCCCCCCCCCCACCCCTCGAGAGTAAGAGTTATGGGAAACAACTGCTGTGCCCCCTGTTCTCCTGCAGCTGCTACGGACATGCTCGCAGCGGTGGTGGGACTGTCCGGCCGCAGTTCTCGACGTCTTGTGGCCCCGGGTACATGCTGCCCGAGGCGCTGTGGGCGCAAGGACCGATACCCAGCCACGGTGCGGGCGGTGCGTGAGGCGTCCGTGTGGCGCCCAACTCTTGCCGGGATGGACCTCGACATCGAGCTGCTGAGCCCAGGTCTTGGAGCACGTTTACGAGGGGTCGACCTTTGCTCTGGTGCTTTGCCCCAGTCGACCGCTGCACAGCTGATGTCAGTTGCAGCAGCATACGGGGGCCTGCTCTGTGTGGAGGCTGGCTGCATCAGCCGTGATGACCTTGTCGACTTCAGCCGCCTCTTTGGAGAGCTGCAGCAAGCGCCCGCCAGTGGCGTCGCAAAGGCCGGTGTGCACCCCCGACTGAATACAGCCGTGATGTCTCAGCAGTCTGTCATGACTGTGCTGTGTTCAGTCAGAGGGAGGTAATGTAGAAGATGCAGGGCCTGTGCACAAAACCGCGGCAGCAGCAGCAGGGTACCCATGTACCCCATGTACAGCAAAGCATCTCCTGCAGCAGACACAATCCCATGGCATCAGCATCATCAAGCACAGCATGCGATGCAGCAATCCAGCATCGCTCTGTGACGAACGACACGCACATGCGGTTGCCATTCTGTTTATGTCGCTAGAGTGACTGGCATTGTGCGCGATGCATGTGTGCTTCTGCGGATGGTGCGGAGGTCAGCCTTGCAGAGAAAATGGCGACACGTACACATGGGGGCGCACCGTGCGTTGTGCACAAATTCACCCAATTTGTCCAGGGCCTTGCCTGTGGGACCTTGTGCCTCTGGGAGCCGAGCAAGAGGAGGAAAAGATGCAAGAGAAAGGATTGATGGAGTTGGATGACAGTTGTCAAGAGGTTTGGAGAGTATCGGCCACAAAAGTCCGGAGCCGACCCCAAACCCACCAACCACCCAAAACACCGCATGCAAGGGCCAACAGCTCTGGTACAGTAGCCCCAACACCGGGTGATGTGCACGCGCTGTGCAGAACTGCCCCCGCAGTCTTACACAGGCGGAGCGACGCCCGCAGGCACGGCCGTGTGAACATTTCAGTAGACATTTCACGAATCGTGTGGGCCCCAATCCTCAGAAACGAAGTGCCAAGTCCTCACAGTCGAAAGTATTGTGTTGTGTGTCTCGTTTATGTTTTCTCATTTATCCTCATTTATGTTTTCCTGTGTTTACTGCTGAATACACTTCCTCGGAAATGTGTTGTGGTCCCATATATATTCAAAGGCAGGCGTCGCGCTCGCGTGCTCTCACGTAGCTCCAGAGCCAGGCCAGTCCTGCTCCCTCTGCGTTCGTTGCCTTTAGGCGCAGGCCAGCAGCCGTTTGTATGGGATATCTCGAACGTCGTTGAAGCAGGAAAGCCGGTGGGCGCACTCGGGGCCTCCGAATTGCAGTGGCACAGTGACATGTCCTATGTCGCGCGGCCCCCAACGTACTCCATACTCTACGCCGCCGAGGTGCCAGTGGGCGGGCGTCCCTGCACTTGTTTTCTATCCATGACTCGTGCGTTGGAGCGGCTGCCGGCCCGTTTGCGGCACCAAATTCAGGGCCGCCAACTGTGCCATGATGGGTCGTGTTCCAGCGACGGATTGCTTCGGAGCGGCTTTGCCGAGGTTCGGGATGTGGCCAACAATCCGCACGCGGTGGCGCATCCCGCCGTACGGAGGCTGCCCGACACGGGGGAGAGCGCCCTCTTTCTGGGGCGGCGGAGGAACAGCTACGTCCTGGGGCTTCCGGTGCCGGAGAGCGAAGCACTGCTGGATGCGATGTGGGAGGCAGTGCTGCCGCATGATGGCCGAGAGGTGTACGAGCATTGCTGGCGCGCAGGCGAGATCCTGGTCTGGGACAACCGGCGCCTGATGCATCGGCGCGATGCTTTTGACTCGACCCGGCGACGGGTGATGTGGCGGACGCAAGTGCAGGGGGAAGCGGTGCTGTCTGCGTGAGAGCCAGAGGTGGGTGTGCCGAGGCGAAGGTACTCCTGCATGTGTGGGCCTGGTTGGTCCTGCCTGCGTGACCCACCTGATGAACAACCCGTCTGTTGTGAATGGACCCACAGACGGTAGGGGGGCGGGGCGGGGGGGGCAGCGCACAGACTGACTGGCCCCCAACCAGTTGCAGACCCCCCCCCCCCCTTCTCCATCCTCCAGGCAATGGCCGGGCGTGTCCCTCCCCAAGGAAGGACATGGGTGTGGACCGAGGCCCATGCCAGGACCCCTCCCCCCAACACGGGGACCCAGACCCAGGGGAGGGCCGGACACAGGCTAACTGTGGGGTCTGGCTCACCGCAACAGGCCGTGGGCACAGGGACACACAACCACCGACCCACAGGACACGCCGGGGCGACACCTGCCCGGGCCACTGAGAGAAAACTCATCCGACAACGCTGGGATGCAGCGAGCCAGTACCCGGACAAATCAACACAGACCAGCGAGGATCAACCAAACAACAACGCGACACACATCAGAGTATACCGGAGCTGGCAAAAGACAAAGTCCTGCAGTTCCCTCCCTCCCCGCCCTGCACGGAGGATACGCTGTTAACATGCGGCATAGGGGGGAATGCGAGTCACAAAGTGCCTGCATGGCGCACAGATGCTAACTCACAGAGCGTCTGCATGGCGCACAGATGCGAGTCACAGAGAGCCTGTGTGGCGCACAGATACGAGTCACAGAGCGCCTGTGTGGCGCACAGCAGCGAGTCACAGAGCGCCTGCATGACGCATGGGTGCGAGTCACAGAGCGCTTGCATCACGCACAGATGCGAGTCACAGAGCGCCTCCATGGCGCACGCGTGCGAGTCACAGAATGCCTGCATGGAGCACAGATGCAAGTCACAGAGCGCCTGCATGGCGCACAGGTGCGAGTCACAGAACGCCTGCATGGCGCACTGATGCGTGTCACAGACGCCTACATGGCACACAGATGCAAGTCACAGGGCACTTGCATGGCATATAGATGCGAGTCACAGAGCGCCTGCATGGCACACAGATGCGGGTCCCAGAGTGCCTGCATGGCGCACAGCTACGAGTCCCAGAGTGCCTGCATGGTGCACAGATGCGCATCACAGAGCACCTGCAGGGCGTTCAGATGCGAGTCACAAAGCGCCTGCATGGCGCACAGGTGCGAATCACGGAGCACCTACGTTTGCAACCGCGTTGTTCTCCTGGTTTATAGTCTGTCTGAGAGCTGCACCTCGACCCTTGGGAGCCTTCCAGCTTGCCATGCGGCGATCCTCCCGCGCTGGGGCGATCCTGATTTGTGGAGGGCAGCGCCCCTGCCACACAACGGGTTCTCCCAACAGAGCCGGTCCTTCCCGCCATCTGGCGTGGTGCATAGATGCGAGTTGTAGAGCGCCTGCATGGCACACATATTCCAGTCACAAGGCGCCTGCATGGCGCACAATGGCGCATGCATGGCGCACAATGGCGCACATATGCGAGTCACAGAGCGCCTGCATGGTGCACAGATGCGAGTTACAGAGCGCCCGCATGGCGCACAGATGCGAGTCACAGAGTGCCTACGTGGTGCACAGATGCGATCCACAGAGCGCTTGCGTAGTGCACAGGTGTGAGTCATAGAGCGCCTGCATGGCGCACAGATGCGGGTCACAGAGCGCCTGCATGGCGCACAGATGCTCCCCACAGGGCACCTGCATGGCGCACGGATATTATACAACTCACGGAACGCCTACATGACACGCCGGGGTGAGTCACGGCACGCCTGCATGACGCATAGATGTGAGTCACAGAGCGCCTGTAGGGTGCACACATGCGGGTCACAGAGCGCCTGCATGGCACAAAGAATTGAGTCTCAGAGCGCTTGCATGGCACAAAGATGCGGGTCACAGAGCACGTGCATGGCACAAAGATGCGAGTCACAGAGCGCCTGCGTAGCGCATAGATAAGAGTCACAGAGCGCCTGCATAGCACACAGATGCGCTTTACAGGCTGCCTACATGGCATGCATATGTGAGTCACAGAGCACCTGCATGGTGCACATATAAGAGTCACAGAGCGCCCGCATGGCGCACAGATGCCAGTCACAGAGTGCCTATGTGGCGCATAGATGCGAGTCACAGAGCGCCTGCATAGTGCACAGGTGTGAGTCACAGAGCGCCTGCATGGCGCACATATGCGGGTCACAGAGCGCCTGCATGGCGCACAGATGCTCCTCATAGGGCGCCTGCATGGCGCACGGATATTATACAACTCACGGCGCGCCCGCATGACGCGCCGGGGTGAGTCACGGCACGCCTGCATGACGCATAGATGTGAGTCACAGAGCGCCTGTAGGGTGGACACATGCGGGTCACAGAGCGCCTGCATGGCACAAAGAATTGACTCACAGAGCGCCTGCATGGCGCACAGATATTATACAAATCACGACGCGCCTGCATGACGCGCCGGGGTGAGTCGCGGCACGCTTGCATTACACATAGATGTGAGTCACATAGCGCCTACGTAGTGCACAGGTGTGAGTTACAGAGCGCCTGCATGGCGCACAAATGCGGGTCACAAAGTGCCTGCATGGCGCACAGATGCTCCTCAAAGGGCGCCTGCATGGCGCACGGATATTATACAACTCACGGCGCGCCCGCATGACGCGCCGGGGTGAGTCACGGCACGCCTGCATGACGCATAGATGTGAGTCACAGAGCGCCTGTAGGGTGCACACATGCGGGTCATAGAGCACGTGCATGGCACAAAGATTCGAGTCACAGAGCACGTGCATGGCGCACAAATATTATACAAATCACGGCGCGCCTGCATGACGCGCCGGGGTGAGTCACGGAACGCCTGCATGGCGCACAGAGGCGGTTCACAGAGTGCCTGCATGGTGCACAGATGTGGGTCGCAGAACGTGCATGGCACAAAGATGCGAGTCACAAAGCGCCTGCATGGCGCACAGAGGCGGTTGACAGAGCGCCTGCATGGTGCACAGATGTGGGTCACAGAGCACGTGCATGGCACAAAGATGCGAGTCACAGAGCGCCTACGTAGCGCATAGATGAGAGTCACAGAGCGCCTGCATAGCACACAGATGCGCTTTACAGGCTGCCTACATGGCATGCATATGTGAGTCACAGAGCGCCTGCATGGTGCACATATAAGAGTCACAGAGCGCCCGCATGGCACACAGATGCCAGTCACAGAGTGCCTATGTGGCGCATAGATGCAAGTCACAGAGCGCCTGCGTAGTGCACAGGTGTGAGTCACAGAGCGCCTGCATGGCGCACATATGCGGGTCACAGAGCGCCTGCATGGCGCACAGATGCTCCCCACAGGGCACCTGCATGGCGCACGGATATTATACAACTCACGGCGCGCCCGCATGACGCGCCGGGGTGAGTCACGGCACGCCTGCATGACGCATAGATGTGAGTCACAGAGCGCCTGTAGGGTGCACACATGCGGGTCACAGAGCGCCTGCATGGCACAAAGAATTGAGTCTCAGAGCGCTTGCATGGCACAAAGAATTGACTCACAGAGCGCCTGCATGGCGCACATATATTATACAAATCACGACGCGCCTGCATGACGCGCCAGGGTGAGTCACAGCACGCTTGCATGACACATAGATGTGAGTCACAGAGCGCCTATAGGGTGCACAGGTGTGAGTTACAGAGCGCCTGCATGGCGCACAAATGCGGGTCACAGAGCACGTGCATGGCGCACAGATGCTACTCATAGGGCGCTTGCATGGCGCACAAATATCATACAAATCACGGCGCCCCTGCATGACGCGCCGGGGTGAGTCACGGCATGCCTGCGTGACGCACAAATGTCACAGAGCGCCTGTAGGGTGCACAGATGCGGGTCACAGAGCACGTGCATGGCACAAAGAATTAGCCACAGAGCGCCTGCATTGCGCACAAATATTATAGACATTATACAAATCACGGCGTGCCTGCATGACGCACAGATGTGAGTCACAGAGCACCTGCATGGTGCACAGATGCGGGTCACAGAGCACGTGCATGGCACAAAGAATTGAGTCACAGGGCGCCTGCATGGCGCACAGATGCGGGTCACAGAGCACGTGCATGGTGCACAGATGTGGGTCACAGAGCACGTGCATGGCACAAAGATGCGAGTCACAGAGTGCCTGCGTAGCGCATAGATGAGAGTCACAGAGCGCCTGCATAGCACACAGATGCGCTTTACAGGCTGCCTACATGGCATGCATATGTGAGTCACACAGCGCCTGCATGGTGCACATATAAGAGTCACAGAGCGCCAGCATGAAGCATGGATGCTACTCACAGAGGGCCTGCATGGCGCACTAATGCGAGCCACAGAGCGCCTGCATGGCGCACAGATGCGAGTCACAGAGTGCCTACATGACTCACAAATGCAAGTCACAGGGTGTCAGCATGGCACACTGATGCGCTTTACCGAGCGTGTGCATGGCGCACAGATGCGAGTCACAATGCGCCTGCACTGCGCACAGATGCGGGTTACAGAGCGCCTACATGGCACACAGATGCAAGTCACAGAGCACCTACATGGTGTACGGATGCGAGTCACAGGGCGCCTGCATGGCGCACAGATGCAAGCCACGGAGCGCCTGCATGGCGCACTGATGCACTTCACAGAGCGCCTGCATGGCACGCATATGCCAGTCACAGGGCGCATGCAAGGCACACAGATTCAAGTCACAGGGCGCCTACATGGCACACAGTAGTGGGTCACAGAGCGCCTGCATGCCACACAGATGCAAGTCTCAGAGTGACTGCATAGCGCAAAGATGCGAAGCACCGAGCGCCTGCATGGCACACAGATGCAAGTCACGGACCACTTGCATGGCGTACGGATAGTGCATCAGTGCGCCATGCGGGCGCTCCGTGACTGGCATCTGTGCGCCATGCAGGCGCCCTGGGACTCGTATCTGTGCGCCTCGCAGGCGCGGTGTGACTTGCACCTGTGCGCCAAGCAGGTACTGTGTGACTCGCCTCTGTGCACCTTGCACGCGTTTTGTGAGTAGCACCCGTCTTGCATGGCACGCTGATGCCTGTCACAGGACACATGCAAGGTACACACATGCAAGTCACAGAGTGCCTGCATGCCACGCAAATGCAAGTATTAGAGTGACTGCACAGCACACAAATGCGAGGCACAGCGCCTGCATGCTGCACAGATGCGCTGCACAAAGCGCCTACATGGCACGCAAATGCCCGTCACAGGACAAATGCAAGGCACACAGATGCAAGGCACAAGGTGCCTGCATGGCGCGCAGATACTAGTCACAGAGCGCCTACACGGCACCCGGATGAGCTTCACAGAGCGCCTGCATGGCGCACAGATGCGAGCCACAGAGCGCCTACATGGTGCACGGATGCAATTCATAGAGCACCTGCATGGCGCACAAATGCGGGACATAGAGTGCTCGTGTTGCGCACACATATGAGTCACAATGTGCCTGCAGGGCGCACAGATGCGAGTCATCGACTGCCTGCATGGCACACAGATGCGAGTCATCGACTGCCTGCATGGCGCACAGATGCGAGTCACAAAGCGCCTGCATGGGGTGCATATGCGAGGCACAGCACGCCTGCATGGCGCACAGATGCGAGTCACGGAGAGCCTACATGGCACACAGATGCGTGTCACAGAGCGCATGCATGGCACACAGGTGTGGGTCACAGAGCGCCCGTATGGCACACAGATGCGAGTTACAGAGCGCATGCATGGCACACAGATGCGAGTCACAGAGCACCTGCATGGCGTGCGGATGCGCTTCACAGAGCGCCTGCATGGCGCACAGATTCAAGTCATAGAGCACCTCCATGGTGCATGGATGTGCTCCACGGAGCTCCTACATGGTGTACGCGTGCTACTCACATAACGCCTGCAAGGTGCAAAGAGGCGAGTCACACAGCACCTGCTTGGCGCACAGATACAAGTCACACCGCGCTTGCAGGGCGCACGGATGCGAGTCACAGGGCGCCTGCATGGCGCACAGATGCGAGTCACGGAGCGCCCACATGGTGCACTGATGCACTTCACAGAACGCCTGCATGGCACGCAGATGCCAGTCACAGGGCGCATGCAAGGCACACAGATGCAAGTCACAGGGCGCCTACATGGTGCACAGTAGTGGGTCACAGAGTGCCTGCATGCCACACAGATGCAAGTCTCAGAGTGACGGCACAGCGCAAAGATGCGAGGCACAGAGCGCCTGCATGCTGCACAGATACGCCGCACAGAGCGCTTGCATGCCGCACAGATGCTCCTCACAGAGCGCCTGCATGGTGCACAGATGCGGGTCACAGAGTGCCTGCATGGCGCAGAGACGCACGTCACAGAGCGCATGCATGGCGCGCAGATACTAGTCACAGAGCGCCTACATGGCACCCGGATGAGCTTCACGGAGCGCGTGCATGGTGCACAGATGCAAGCCACAGAGCGCCTACATGGCGCACGGATGCAAGTCACAGAGCACCTGCATGGCGCACAAATGTGGGACACAGAGCGCTTTCGTTGCGCACACATATGAGTCACAATGTGCCTGCAGGGCGCACAGATGCGAGTCACAGAGCGCCTGCATGGCACACAGATGCGAGTCACAAAGCGCCTGCATGGGGTGCATATGCGAGTCACAACACGCCTGCATGGCGCACAGATGCGAGCCACAGAGCGCCTGCATGGCACGCAGATGCGTGTCACAGAGCGCATGCATGGCACATAGGTGAAGGTCACAGAGCGCCTGTATGGCACACAGATGCGAGTCACAGAGTGCCTGCATGGCATACAGATGCGGGTCACAGAGCGCCTGCATGGCAAACAGATGCTAGTCCCAGAGTGCCTGCATGGCACACAAATGTGAGTCAAAGAGGGCTTGCAGGGTGCACAGATGCCGCTCACGGAGCGCATGCGTGCCACACGGAGGCGAATCACGGAGTGCCTGCATGATGCACATATGCGAGTTACACCGCACTTACATGGCGCACAGATGCGAGTCACAAAGCGCTTGCATGGCGCACTGATGCGAGTCACAAAGCATCCCCATAGCGCACAGATGCAGTCACAGAGCGCCTGCATGGCGCACAGATGCAGCTCACACAGCGCCTGCATGACACACAGATGCAAGTCATAGAGCACCCACATGCCGCACCAATACGGGCCACAGAGCGCCTGCATGGCGCACATATGCGGGTCACAGGGCACCTGCATGGGCTACATGGCACACAGACGAGCGCCTGCATGGCGTTCGGATGCGAGTCACAGAGCGCTTGCGTAGTGCACAGATACAAGGTAGTGCACAGATACAAGTCACAGAGCGCCTACACTGCGCACAAATTTGAGTCGCAGAGCACCTGCGTAGTGCACAGATGCGAGCCACAGGGCGCCTGCATGGCGCACCGGTGTGAGTCACAGAGCACCTGCACAGCACACAGGTGCAAGTCGCAGAGCGCCTGCATGGCGCACAGACACGATCCACAGAGGGCCTGCAAGGCACACTGATGTGAGTCACAGAGCGCCTGCATGGCGCACAAAAGCGATCCACAGAGCGCCTGCATGGCGCACAAAAGCGACTCACAGAGTGCCTGCATGGCGCACAGACACGATCCACAGAGCGCCTGCATGGCGCACAGATGCGCGTCACAGAGAGCTTGCATGGATGCAAGTCTCAGGCGCCTGCATAACGCGCAGATGCAAGTCACAGAGCCCCTGCAGGGTGCACAGATGCCCTTCACATAGCGCCCGCAGGGCGCGCAGATGCGCTTCACAGAGCGCCTGCATGGCACACCGATGCAAGTCACAGAGCGCCTGCATGGCGCGCAGAAGCACGGCACAGAGTGCCTGCATGGTACACAGATGCGAGTCACAGAGCGCCTGCATGGATGCAAGTCTCAGGGCGCCTGCATAGCGCGCAGATGCAAGTCACAGAGCGCTTGCAGGGCGCACAGATGCCCTTCACAGAGCACCTGCAGGGCGCACAGATGTGCTTCACAGAGCTTCTGCATGGCACACCAATGCAAGTCACAGAGCGCCTGCATGGCGCGCAAATGCAAGTCACAGAGCGCCTGCATGACACACAGATGCGAATCACAGAGCGCCTGCATAGCGCACAGATGCAAGTCAATGAGCGCCTGCAGGGCGCTCGGATACGCTTCACATAGCGCCTGCATGGTGCACCCATGCAAGTCACGAAGCTCCTGCATGGCGCAAAGAAACACGTCACAGAGCGCCTGCATGGCGCAAAGATGCGAGCCAAAGAGCGCCTGCATGGCGTTGAGATGCGCGTCACGAAGCGCCTGCATGGCGCAAAGATACGCTTCACAGAGCGCCTGCATGGCGCACTAATGCAAGCCACAGGGTGCCTGCATGGCGCACAACAGCGCGTCACAGAGCGCCTGCATGGCGCACAGATGCAAGCCACAGAGCGCCTGCATGGCGTTCAGATGCGCGTCACGGAGCGCCTGCATGGCGCACAGATGCAAGTCACAGAGCGCCTGCAAGGTGCAAAGATACGCTTCACAGAGCGCCTGCATGGCGCACATGTGCGAGTCACAGAGCGCCTGCATGGCGCAAACAAGCGAGCGTGTCACAGAGCGCCTGCATGGCGCACAGGTGCAAGTCACAAAGCGCCTGCATGACGCACAGATGCAAGTCGCAGAGTGCCTGCAGGGCGCGCAGATACGCTTCACAGAGTGCCTGCATGGCGCACAGGTGCGAGTCACAGAGCGCCTGTATGGCGCACAGAAGCGTGTCATAGAGCGCCTGCATGGCGCACAGATGCACGTCCCAGAGTGCTTGCATGGCGCACAGATGCAACTCACAGAGCGCCTCTGTGCACCATGCAGGCACTCTGTGACTCGCATCTGTGCGCCATGCAGGCGCTCCGGGACGTGCATCTGAACGCCATGCAGGCGCTCTGTGACTTGCATGTGAATGCCTTGCAAGCGCTCTGTGACTCACATCTGTGAGCCATGCAGGCGCTCTATGACTGGCATTTGTGTGCCATGCAAGTGCTCTGTGACTCGCATATGTGATGCAGGTCACAGAGCGCCTGCATGGCGCACAGATGCGAGTCGTAGGGCGCCTACCACTCAACTCAAACCACATGCACAAAGGGACACTGGACACCAGTTGGGGGGGCATGGCACTCCGCGACAATGCAACCGCAGACGGAGCTAAGACCTCCAGAGCATGTACATTAACCGGAGCGACCCCCGCCCCCTCGACCGTCCAACTGTCGAAAACCACGGGTTTTCCTCGCGGGAAAACCCGTGCCCGTTTTCACCCCCCACGACCAAACGGTGGTACATAGTGGGGAGGGTGGGTCGAGCCAAGCTCCAGCCCATACCATTGCAGGTGCAATTCCTGCAGACCCACCACCACCACCACCCCCTTCTCTAGGTCACACCCCCCCTTCTTGAGGAGTCGACCCCTCCTGAAGCAATGGCTTATGCCCCATGCACTCCAATGCACTCCACATGCCCAAGCGGCAGAACAGTCTGGTCGGACCTTGGCATACCCCTCCTGCATCCGAGTTGCCCTGGTCCAGTCGCTCCATCCACTCCAGCCGCCACTGCTCCTCCACCGGCACGACCTGCCCCAGCACAAGCGCTGCAAGCGCCACATAAGAGGACCTCCTACCCCTCTCACACTGGCCACGGTCTCGCACTCTTTGGGCCTGAGACATACATATGTCATACAGGGGCTGCATGGGGCAGTTTGTGCTGTGCAGCCTTTGCACTTCCGGTCATGGCAATGAGGCTGAGAACAATTATTTGGTGTCTGACAATGAGGGACCCTCTGGAATGGCACAACCTGCCGTGCACGCCAGTGCACGGAACAAACCGCATTTGATATTCCCAATAGTACACGACCAAATATTGCTACACTAAACAACGAAAGAGAAAGTCAGAGCAGGAGGCGATCCGTAGCATGGAAAGACACTTCACCAGGAAATATGGGACTGCTTGAGTTTAGAAAGTTCTGCGAGTTGGCATTCCCAAAAGTGCTTTAGTTCCATTCTCCAGATTCCTCCTGCAGTATTCCAGGAGACTGCATGTACAGGAGAGCACCTCTGAATCAGCAATCTCTTAATTGTGCAGGCACTTCGAGGCCCCATATCTGTATCCCAGGCATGCCCCATGTTGCACAGAGGCAGTGTTGAGGCACAAACACATTTGGTGCCTTGAAGGCGGTGTGAGCATTGTTGACGAACCCTGGAAAGTGTTTTGTATTTTAGTGTCTTTATATTATTACTATTACTGTTGTGTTATTATTGGACAAAATCGTCCCTTACTTGGACGGCCAACTGCCCGACAAATCGGCCGGTGGGCCTGCAAACTGCCTGGCATATCGCCTGGCATCTGTCCCTGGATTGCAGCCCCAGATCCCAGCCAGGTGCCTGGGCAAATCAGCCGGCCTTGGGCTGGGAAGTGCCTGGCGTATTGCGAGGCATCTGGTCTTGGCCCCCTCCAAATCTCCAACACTCTGCTTGCCCACTATGATGCCTCTCAACTCTCTGACAGAACGACAGACATCCATGGCTGGTCTGCAGCCCCTTCTCTACAACTATTTTTCTTGTGTGTTTTCGTGGTTCCCAACAGGCGCGTGCGCGGGCATGTGTGTGTGTGTGTGTGTGTGTGTGTGTGTGCACGCGCTGTGCTGAGCCTTTCCCCTTCTGACCTGATTATTGGTCTCTTGTCTGAGCCCGGACTGAGGCCTGGACACGTGGACCCTGAAGGAAAGCAACAGTCACGTTTCGTTTGCTCTGAGATTTGGTCACAAACAGGCGACCGTGTTCTGCGGAGGAGTCTACACAAGATCATGTTTTCATAGGCCCTGGAAGTAGCCACAATTTCTCCAGGTTGCCTCCTGTACCCAACCAGGCTGGGTGCAATTGGGGTCCAATCCACAGTCCGAATCCATTTACAACGTGGATTTCTGCCTTTTTGTAAATCTTTTCATGTTGTTGCCGCCGAGCAAGCATAAACCAATGTAAATTGGTGTAACTTGCGTATAAATCCAATGGCTCTTGACGTTGCGGAGCACAAAAACAAACGGAGCTGGTGGCGTGTATCTGACTCGAGGTTTGATGGGTTTATGGGGGGATATTTGGGGATCTTGTGTGGGAATCAATGTACACCAGTGCAAATTTGACCAAAATGCCCCCAATGGACACTAAGCAACCATTGCGATTTCTCCTCGCTGCTGGCCCGCCGTGCAGCATTTCCCATGTTTAAGTGCATCTTTGTGTTCCTCTGCTGGCCAGTCACACTTGCGCCCCCCTCCCCAAATTTGCCCTACTAATGCCTCCTTCTTACTTACTAAGTTGAGGGTAGTGGAGGACAACAAGATGTGGAGTGTGGCTGGTTCAGTACAAGCATAATTTACAGTGAACATTGCAACGGTTTGTTTTTTAAGGGCTGGATACAAGTTTGACTGTAAGTTGAAATTTTGGCCCCATGCCAAGGGTAGGACAACAAGATGTGGTTCGTGACTGATCTTTTGTACAAGCAAAATCTACAGTGACCACTGCAATACCTTTTTTTCAATTCCTGGATACCAATTTGATGGATTGATGGATAGTGAATTGACACTATGGCCCCATGCAAAGGGGAGTGAAAGACAAAGAAGATGTGGTGTGTTGCTTGTTCTTGGTACAAGCAAAATTTGCATTGCATTTTTGGAAAATTTGCACAATTTCCCACCAATGTACACAGAAATGTGCAGACAATTTACAAAATTTTACCCGGGTTTACGCCATTTACAATCCAGTAGCCACTCACGTTACGGACCCCAAATGCGACTGGCCTGGTACCCAACCAAGGTGAGCAGGTCGTATCAAAGAATGGCCGTTTTTTCCAGAAAATAGCCACAGGTTTTGCTGAAAACTGCACCACTGTGACTGCAATGGGGGGCTTTGCCTTCACTGTTAAGCCCTGCCTCAGACCTGGATGTTGCAGCAAATACTGGCCTCCGTGTGTTTTTCCGGTTCCTTGTGAACAGACAGACAGATGGTCAAACTTCAGCATCGGCTTGCGGGCAACGTATGATTCTGCTCGGAAACAAGTCTGGACTGGGGAGGTGGACTGGGGCTCGGCAGGTGGCGCACATAATGAGGATTGGATGACTCACCTGTTTTTTGTCTTGGGAGCGCCCTCGAGACTTCCATTGGGAGTGTGGATTTTGACGTCACACCCATCCAGTGTTACCATGGCCTTCTCTCCTCCTTTCCCGGTTTGTGCAGATGAACCTCAGGCCACCGGGTCCACATGGCGTGGCGCTCCTCATCCTACTTGCCTCCCTGTTGTGCCTGACCTACTGCGTGTTCAAACGCTCTCGCCCTTGGGACTTCTTCTGCCCATCCGGCACGTACCACATCCCCGACCAGGGCACCTTCGAGGTCCCCCCCGGCCCCCCCATGTACGGGTACACGTTCCGGCACATTTGCCTCGGCCAGGCCTGGGAGCCGGCCGTGCTGCACGCGGTTGGGAGGTATCTGCACCACCAGGGCTCGGCCGTCGATGTGGGGGCGCACGTGGGCCTGCTGTCCGTGCCCATGGCGCGATCTGCCGCGCCCTTTCCGGTGTACGCGTTCGAAGTGGACCCCAAGCGGTTCAAGGCCCTGCGGAGGAATCTCGTGCTCAACAACATCCGCAACGTTCAGGCGTTCAGGAAGCTGCTGACTTCGGAGGTTGCGGCCACGTTGGATTTGACCGGCCTGGCTCTGGTGAAGCTCGACTGCGACGGGTGCGAAGGCAGGGCGTTGCAGGCGCTGGGGCCGGCGGTCCGCCGGTGGCAGCCGGTCATCCTGATCGAGATGCAGCCGCGGTGGAAAGGCAAGTTGGTCCAGAGGCTGCAGGCCCTCTCGTACCGGTGCAGCCTGATACCCCGTCAGGAGTGGGATTATGTCTGTCTCTCCACGAGCGAGGCCCCGCCCGAGCCGGCAAAGATCAACGAGACACTGCAGGTTGTCAATGGTACGCCGCCATAACGGACTGATGGACCACTGAGATGTGGATGCCACCGTGTACCCTGACGCTGCCCTGGCCGCACCGTCCTGCCCCATGATGCGTCAGAATCTGGGCGTGGGATGGCGTCTCGGCGCTCGGGCCCGCACCCTCGTGCGTGTGGGTATGGGCCAGGCAGTTCAAGCCGGGAAGGGCCGTAAAAGCTACGTGCCGTGGCGATTCGAGGGCGGCTCCTCGATTGGGCACTTGTTCCCGCCGCCCTGCATCCTGCGACCAGCTCTGTGTGTAAATGCCTGCGCAGGAGGGGCTACCTTTGCTGGCAGCTGCGGCAAGCACTGCGGATGGCACCGGCGGCGCATGGACGCCGACGTGCACTTTGGTTCCTACCGGTACATATCCGTCTGCAGCACTACGCTGGTGGGCTCAACCGAAGCCGGCTGGTGTTGCAGCTCTGGCACGCTGAGGCGCTTGTCCTGGGGTAGGTCGCGCCGGTGGAGCAGCGGCGACTGCTGGCGTGGATGGAACTGGAGGAACAGCACGCCTCGGTGTACGAGATACGCTTGTGCTTTGGTTGCAGTGAACACACTGCCTTTGTCAATGGAAGCAAATGCTTCTCAACAATGTGCTTTACCTTCACGCCAAGGTACATCACAAGGTAATTTGAACGTCGCTTGACGGGGCTCAACAGCGGCAATGTTCCGGGCTCCGCACTTGGGGGCAACAGGATGCTCATGCCCTCAACACCGTTTCCCATTCAATGGGACGTGGAGGCCCTGTACGTGGCCGCTATTGATACACGCTTCGTCTGTGCAGAGGCTTTTTATGGCACGCGCACAGCGGCCCTTTCATCTTTTGTTTTTGGAGATCTGATTTTTGGTGTCCAAAGTGGGCCCCAAAACAAATCATGTTCAAATCGCAAAATTTGCTGCCCCACTGTGGAGTACGAAAAAACACATTCCAAATGCAAGAAATGCCTCATTGACTCAGCATTCATGTTGCAGAACCCAAGGAATCTAGAGAGGCTGGCTGGCTTCAACGGTGGTGGGTTCAGTCATTCATCTGTCATGGCTGTCTTTTGTGTGCCGGGCGTGTGTCCTGAGCAGTGGACTGCGATGCAGAAGGTGCTGATTGCCTCTGGCGAGAGAGAGATCTGCGAAGTGACAATTATTGCGTATCTGAGTGGGCTGTGCACGCCGTTCGCCCCAGGTCAGTCGACAGCCTGAAGGTCACTTACTTCACTGCCCACACAGGGTTGCCCCAAACTGCGGGTGTTCGTGGGTGTTCGCGGATTGTTGCATTGCGATCGTGACGTCAGCAGTTTGTCGATCAGGTGCTGAAAACAGGAAACAATTTTATCGCAAGTGCGGTCCGGACATGCCCTTGACCGTCCTCATGTGGAAGCGCCACAAGGGGTTGAGTACTGACTCTGTCTCGGGGACAAGCGCGGGCGTGAGTGGGAAGTGCCATGTGCGAAGTGCACAAGGGGATGTAGGACATACAAATTGGGAACGCAAAATTGGCCGCTATTGAAGACACTACCAGCGTTGTTGTGTACCTTACCATACCTCACCAGGGCAGTAGTTCTGAGATCACCATCAAGACAGCGGCAATATGCATAGGCTTTCAATGGCCCAACCACCATCCCAAATGAGTGATGATACAACCGGACATTTCGCTATGCGTCACACCTCCATACTGCTGCTCACCAGCCTTTCCTCCCTCCTCCCTTTGGCCACTGATCGAACCCTCACCTCTATGTCTGGCACTGGTCTCTGTTGCGTTTGCCGGTAACAGCCAACTCCGCTCAGCCGCTCAGCGGGAAAGAAAAAAACAAGAGAAAGGCTGGCTCCAAGTTTCATAATGCCCCCCCCCCCCCAAATGGTTCATTTCCAACAAAGTACCACTAGATCAAATGCACCCCCATAGCTGCCCATGTCGTGGCACTTTTGATGTACCCATCTCCCCTTCGGATCCCCTACATGGTGCGAAACAATTTTGTCTGGCCCTGGCCCCCTGATTTTGACCATTTTCTGTCAAAATGATTTTCTGCAACTCACAATGACCTTTTTGCCCAAAAAAAAAAGCTGGGGTTTTGACTACTCGGACTCTTTTTGATGTTGTTGATGCCCAAAGGAATTCCACCGCTTTTTTTTTTTTAAATGCATTTCCTATAATAACATGTTACACTGCATAGGCACTGGGCATAGAACCAACTGAAATTGCCCGATTTGAATGTCTGGGGCACACGCATGCGCCATGACAAGTGCAGAAGTTTGTGGGACTTGCGTTGAGGAACACAATGTCTATGTTGAGAAGCCTCTTTGATTCCAACCTGCTCTAGGGACCCCGAGACGGCAAGGGTTATATAGCCCTTTTGGTTTGTTCCCGCTTCAAGGACGCTGAGAGGGCAGCAGTCATGTGGCATTTTTAATTCCTTTCTGTTTTGGGGACTGCAAAATAGCATGGGCTATGTCGCCCTTTTGTTAGATCCGCCCATTTTTGGGCCCCTGAGAAGGCAAGGGTGATGTAGCCACTTCTGATTTTGTTCCCTTTTATTATAATGATGTACATGGGTGGTACTGTGCACACATCGAGCAATTGTTTGCCCGCTTGTGGCATTGGGGCTTGGTTGGGAACATTTGGCCCCGATGAGTTGCAATCCGCTTCTATATTATTGCATTTTTCTCAATTTTGCATTTGGAGGCAGGTCCGCCACCCTCTTTATGGACCATGGGACATGTTCCGCCTCATGTTTGGATGGACAAGAGCAACTTGGCCGCCACGCAAGATGAGGGAGAGGATGAGGTAGAAGTGTGTGCGTCATGTTGTCACAAGCGCTCCACCATCACAGTTTGTGGTGAGTGTAAAGAGCACTGTTGTTGTGAACATATTGACACCCACACTTGTGGGAATTATATTATTTATTAAGGACATTCTGAGTGACATTTTGTGTTGTTCAATTCTCAGATTTTGGCTTATGCAATGTGCTTTGTAGGGAAGGTTTGCGGTCTAGCACGGTCTTGGGGGACTTTCCTAGGTGAGGATAAAATAGGGGCTAGAGCCAGGATACTTAACACAAAGGTAGCGTGCCAAGCGTGCGCCGGGCAAACATTCTCCCTTTGATTCCTCGCTCAGGGGACCCCGAGACGTGTCTCCAACGAGACGTGTCTCCAATGTTTGTAAAGGTCACTTTCCTCTGAGCCCAATTTTCCGCCAATAGGCAGTAGTAAAGGGTAGACCAAGCTTCATTGTCATTAACCCATTTTTTGGGGGGGGAGTGTTGGGGGATGGGTGTGTGTGTGTTGGGGGGGGGGTTCAAGTCACCTTGCAGAGGTTGTTAGATGAAAGCCAGGTAGGCCTGCATACAGGGGAAAACACCACATACCCCCCCTTATTTTGGGCCTGTTTGCGTACCCTACCCTTGAATTGTTCGTTTAACCCTTGGTAAAATCATTATTTTGACCACCCCTCCACGCCCTAGCTTGATAGGTATCTGCCCTCAGTGTGTGCTCTATGTACCATAGAAGACACACGTGACCATGCACCGCTTTATGAACGATGGGGGCCGACTCTCCATGCTGCTGCCAACACACCCCATGGTGTCTTACCACACCATGCACTACGCATTGCACTTGCACCCACCCTGCGTATCTAATGAATGACCGCCCAATGGGCGTGGCACATAGACTGCACTACTCTATGAAGGGTCAACACATGTTGTGACTGTATGTTGCTAGGACCTCAGGTCCGCCAAGTTTTTCGGTGCACCCGTACTCTACATAAATGGACCTTCTACTTTTTGGGGTTCTCTCGAGTACACTTAATGACACCTTGAGCATCAAGAACAAAAAAAAAAACAGTAAAATCATTATTTTGTCCAATAAACCATAGACGCATCCCGCAATGAATCACCTCGAAGAGAGGTTGTTAGATCAAGCGCAGGCGCGGGCGTCGTATACCCCCCCCTTTTTGGGGTCATTCGCGTAGCATACCCCAAGGCATGATATTGGATGTCCAACCCCTTGTAAAATCATTATTTTGTCCAATAAGACCATCCCCCAATGGATTTTTTGATTCCGAGGCCTCTATCCCCTAAAACTGGATATCACTTTTTTGAGGGGGGGGTGTGGGGGTTTGGGGGGGGGTCAAAAGTTTTTGATCAGAAGGCTCCAAGCAGTGGGGAAGCTTATCGCTGTCAAACAACTGCCGGTCGAATGGTAACGCGGCCGACACCAATATTTTGGTTGGCGGTTCAAACCCTGGTCGGCTAACTGTCAGCGGCGGCGGCGGCGGTGTATCACCCGACCGGGGTTCAAACCGCCGACAGAAAAACCTCGGGCAGCTGCATTACCATTCGGCCACTGCTTGGCCTTGGGCACCTGATCTCCCCACTGCTTGGGGCCGCGTTTGCCATTGACAAAAAACCCAAGCTGTGTGCTCCTGTCTGACTGACTGCTGGCCTGGCTAAGGGAATGATTGGCTGACTGTCAACCTCTCTTCGAGGTGCACTGCCAAAGGCAATAGAATTTTTGGTTTGGACCCCCCCCCCCCCGACCCTCCCCACTTGGAACCCAATTTTTTGCTTTTTTTGAGGTGGGGGGGGAGGTCCAAAAATGTCAAAAAATGATCCCCACCCCTTTTGGGGGTCAAAAATCATGAATCTTTTGGTTTTTTTTGATTTTGAGCCGAAAAAGTGTTTTCGGGTCGTGACTCCACAGGGCTTGTGTGGATCAAGGTGGGACAAGCGCTGATGCGGTTTATGCATTTTTTAATCATTTTTGCTATGTTGCCGTTTTTGGCGACCTCAATGACCCTGTGATACCCACTCTTAGGGGTGCAAGTGAGGATGTTGTGACAACATATGCCTACTAGGATAGAAAAGGACATATTTTGTAGTCTCTAGCCTTGCCTATGGCCGGTGAAGGCCTGTGTGAAAGAGGCAAAATCATCCTTTTCACCAATAATGACTTACATGTGTGCATGGGCTGGTACACAACTTGCAGTTTTTCGCCTTGGGCACCTCAAAAATCGCAGTGTCCGAAAGTAATTCTTTTGATATCCTGACCACTCACAATGACCATTCAAGCTATGTAGAGCATATTTTAGGCGGCATTTATGTATTTTTTTTATGGGTATTGGGTGTGTGTGGGTGGGTGTGTGTTCTTGGGGGAGGTGCCTTCCAAGGGATTGGTGCACAACCTGCTTTTGCAATTTTTCACCCTGGGCAGCTCAAAAATCAAAATTTCCGAAACTTATTTTTCTTTGATATCGTGGCCACTCACAAAGACCACTCCAGCTATGTGAAGCATGATGATTTAGGCAGTTTTTGTGTGGTTTTTACCCTATTTGGGTAGAGCATGCGGTTACCAACCTTGTTGCATGGGAATTCCCAACAGCCTCGGAGGTGCATCACAGACCAGGAGGTGCAAAAGGGCCAAACAGCTATTTGACTAGCTAGTGGCACAATGCAGTTTGTTAGGTGCGGTGTTTCTACAATGACCCTGGTTCCGCGCGGTTGGCTGTGGGGGGAGAAGAGACGCCACTGAAGCCTGCCTACTTGCTTTGCGATTTCTTATTGACCTCCCATATCCACAAGCTGTGAATCAGTGTGCCAGTGGCAGGTGTGCTAGCAAGGCCCGCTGAACATTGAACTGATGGTTTGCTGATGGCTTGTAGGATGCTTAGGGAATGTTGAACCTCGCAGTTTGAGCTTTCATTGAAATGCATGGGCGTCACACACACACACACACAGGCAGAGACAGGAGCAGCTCAGCACGAAGACACCAACACGCATGGAGGAACAAGACACACATTGCATGCACGTGTGCCCTAACTCTCCCCTCAGTCCATCCCCATGTCCCTGAGAGAGAAGGAGGGGGGGGCGCCGCACCTGTTCATAGCTTCCTTGGTCCTCCAAAAGTTGCACCCCAGTGGCACGAGAGTAGTCTGGTTGTGTGTGTGTGTGTGTGTGTGTGTGTGACGCCCAAGACAACTAAATCATGCCCAAACTGCGAGGTTCAACATTCCTATGCCCTGCCATCATCAGTGAAACCATGAGTCCTGAGTTTTGATGCCTGGCTGTGTGCGTGTGCGTGTGTGTGTGTGTGTGTGACGCCCAATCATTTCAACAAACTCCATAGCGTTCACTAAGATACATCACCTCTCTACACCATTGTTCGCACTGCAGCAATGTTCGGACTTCGCTCCTTAGGGCCTTTCCTCCCTCTGTGCACTACAACAAGGCTATGTAAAAAGTGTGCATCCCTACTGCACCCTGCTGCCCACATGTGCATGACCCGTTCCCTTCGCAGGGGCCCCTGCGGGCGAGCCTGGACTAGCGCTCGACGATGGAGTGACCGACGTGACGCTGGGTAGCTCAAAAATAGAAGTTTCCAAAAATTAGCTTTTCTGAAATTGTGACCATTCACAATGACCACCCAAGCTACATAAGGCATGTTTTGGGCAGTATTTATGTGGTTTTCACCCCATTTGGGTGTTCTTTGCTGAAGGAAGATTGTCTACGGGGTGGACTTGCCAAAGGCAATCGAATTTCTTTGCGTATTTTGGCCGCTGTGTGTGGATTTGGATCCGGGGCCCAAACATTTTTTTTCTTGTATGTCAACCCCCTAACCCATGGCGGGGGTCCCGGGCCCAAACTCTGGGTACCCCCGGTCCCCCCCCCCCCCCTATGGGCCATTACCACGTTATACCTCCAGGTATCCGAGATCGGTTCCCCGATGGGGCCCCACCGGTGAGGACTTACCTGTTTTCAGACCAGCATGGGTTGGTTGAAAAATCACGATTTCTGCGTGACCTCCAACAACCCCTGGGACCAGGCTTGGGTGGTCATTTGGTGACACTGGGTGCATCGCGCTGAATAGGCTATTTAGTGGCACCTCAAAAATTTTTCAATTTTCAAAGTTTGACTTTTTCTGAAACCCTTCTGTTGCCCTTGGGATGGGTTTGGCTGATCATTTGGACCCACACAGTGGCTGCTAGGCCCATGTAGCCCGCGCCATGGGACCTCCAAAAGCCCCAAAATTGCTGTTGTGTAGGTTGTTTAGTCACACTTGAACAATTGTCAAGATTCCACTTTTTCCGAAACCGTTCTGCTGCCCTTGGGATGGGTTTGTGTGATCATTTGGTGGCAATGTGGGTACTCTAGCACCCATGGGGGCCCATGAAGTGGCTGCTAGGTTGGTGTAGCTAGGGCCGTGCATCCCCTAAACCCCCCAATGTTGCTGTTTAAAGGCTGTTTAGTGGCACCTGTTGTGCGCACAAACTGTAGTTTACCACCCTCTACAGCTCAAAAATGGATATTTTTGATTATTTTTGGATATTCTGACCATTCACGATGATCAAATACCCTATGTAAAGCATGTTTTACATCCTCTTTATGTGTTTTTCAGCCCATTTGGTTGTTTGAAGGCAGCAAGGGGCTGGGGCACAACCTGCTAATGCAATTTTTCACCCTCATGAGCTCAAAAATGGAAAATTCCGAAACCGATTTTTTTTTGATATTCTGGCTATTCACAATTATCGAATATCCTATGTAAAGCATGTTTTAGACCCTGTTTATGTGTTTTTCACCCTATTTGGGTGTTTGGACAGGGTGGCGGGCTCCCAAATGACCTCATGACTCACTGACTGATTGACTGACTGTGCTCAGTCCGTCCTCGAGGTGCCTTGCCAGTGGGCAATAGAATTCTCCATTGGGATATACTAGGAACGCTGTTGTACATTTTTCAGGTCCATTTGGTGTTCAAAGAGGAAAGTGAAAGGGTTCGACAAGGACCCTGCATGTGGTTGGCTTTCATGGTGTGGTGGTCCACCTAGTTCACATGTAATTTGCTTCAGCAGTTCATGTGACCAGACCTCATTTACGATGTGCATGTACGATCTCTGAAACGACGTGGTCAAAAAACACAAAAGCACAATGATGAAAGAGGAATTATACAAGGTACTCACTCATTCTGCCAATGTAGATTCATCTATTACCCCGCATAGACCGCTTGTACGCTCGTTTTCGGTCATCGTGTCTCCATGGCAAGTGAAAAAAAAAGAAAGGATAATCCTGCACCAACGTTATGGGCATTTTGGCCATTATGTCCATCCGATGAGTTTTTTTTCTGCGTTTGTTGTGCTTGCCTTTGCAGCCTATTCTTGTGCATTTCTTCAAGCAATCCTCGAGTCTCCTCTACCATCACGGCTGCGTTTCATGACTCATTTGTTGTGTCACAGTTTTGTTTGAATCGCCATTTGTCGATCTGTGAAGGAGTTGCGGCGATGCCCTCTAAAAAATTCAAATCTCCAAAAATATTGGATGCGGGGGCCGCTCAACATAAAGAACATGAAAAACCTATTTGGAAGGCTGTTAAGGCGGGTAATGTGGATGAGGTCCTCCGTTTATGCGATGAAGACATTGGTGTCCTGAATAAGAGAGATCCCGAAGGCGCGGCGCCAATTCACATTGCCTTCTTGTACCAAAAAAATGAAGTCGGCAAGGCTTTGGTGACGAGATATCCGGAGTGTGCTTTACACCAATACGACAGGCGATTATGCAATCCGCCGGCCGCCCCGGGGCCATACGCCGGAGAAAATATCCTTCACATTGCCATTGTGCATCGAGACTTTGAATTAGTAGAATGGCTGTTGGATCGTGAACCTCGGCTCTTGGAAGCCGAAGCCATTGGGAGCTTTTTTGAACCTGGACAAGGCACATATTTTGGGGGCTACCCCCTCTTGTTTGCTGTTGCGAGCAACCAATTCGACGTCGTTGAGGTGATTCTCAATCTCAAGCTGCCACCGATTGCGGATGACGAAAAGGCAGAAAGGTTGGAGAGAATGAAGAGCATTTGGCTAGCCGATAAGTACGGTAACACAGCGCTCCATTTGTGTGTGGTGCATGAATTGGAAGAAATGTATCAATTCTGTCTACAAAAGGCTGAAGAAAAGGTGCACCAACGCGCTGCGTGTGAATCCAAGCAACCTTTGAAAGACCAGCCCAATGCGGAGCAATTAACACCTTTGGCCCTTGCTGCGGCTATGGGGAAAACATCCATGTTCAACTTCATTCTGGAACAAAGTATCTACCCTGCTTGGGTATATGGGCCTGTTACTGCGAAGATGATGCCCCTCGTGGGCCTTGAGCAACCGATTGTGAACGATGACGGCAAGGTAACCGATGCAAAAACTGCGCTTGAGTGTTTGATTTCAGGTCATTCGAGAGTTACAAAATGCTTGCCCCTTGACTCGCACGGGCAAATTGATGCAGATGTGTACGCAGGGAGACTTGAGATCGTAATGCTCGAGCAAGTAAAGCAATTGATCGACAAGAAGTGGCAGTTTTTCGGCCGTCCAGAGTTTAGACGAAAGCTGCGCAATTTCCTGGTACTGCAAATCACATGGACTGTGGCTAGTGTAATCCCAAACGAGGGCCAGGTTGGCAAAATTATCTCGATAGCACTTGAGGTCGTGGTCGGCTTGCTAGTGCTGTGGAAACTGAAATCCGAGATCCAAGAGATTCTTGTCAAAGGTATCGAGTACTTCGCGGAGTTGAGACGCGCATCTGCGTTTGACAACGCATGCTCACTGCCTTTCAACTTGCTCTATGTTACTGGTTTCATCCTTCGTCGGTTGTCTGAGTTGACCGAGTTTGAGGGGCTGATTCCATGGGAAGACGCCTGCTTTGGGTGTGCAGCCCTCGTTGGCTGGATGACCATGTTCTTCTTCCTCCTTGGGATGCGCACCACCGGGCCCTTCGTCATCATGATCCGGGAGATGATCTCGAACGATATGTACCGCTTCGGGACGGTGTACATCTCGGTGCTCATGGGCTTCACTATGTCGATGTACATGGTCTTGGGAAGGGAATACAACGATATCAGGGCGTTTTTTATGCACATGGATGAGTTCATCTTGTTGGGTACTGCCGGGGAACTGCCTGCGAGCATGGACGATTGGCAAGGAAAAACCAACGAATGGTACGCGCACGCGTTACTCATCGCCTACATCTTGTTTGTAGTAGTGCTGCTGCTGAACCTACTAATTGCCATGATGGGTTCCACGTACAGCAAGGTGGATGAGGTATACCCCGGCTCTCCTCTCTCGGACCGCCCTCCGCCTTCAATTCTGGTTGTTTGCTTGGAGAGGGCTTTAACCCGCTTCTGAAGGGAAGGGAGCGGACCTTCAAAATCGGCTTGGTGCTCCGCCGTGTCTCCTGTCGTTCCCCCTTTGCGCTTGTCTGTGGGAATAGCCCCAGTTGGTGCGAAGCCGCATCTCCGCACCCATCCCACGTTCTGACCTCGGCTGCGACTTACAGAGATGGACAACTGGAAGCGGGGAGGGGGGGGGGAGGGTGCCATCAAGGCTGAGTTACTATGCCGGTTGGTACTTCCGTTTCGTACCTGTTCGCCTTTTAAGGAGGGACTCCTCCACTCGTCGGTAGGGGGGTTGGTTGTCCACCCATTGGGCTGGGTCTGGAGGGGGCGGGTTCAGAGCGCGCTCGGAAGTGGGGGGATGCTCGGATCCGCGGCCTTTAGCTGTGCTCGACCCATTTCCAGGCCTCAGAAATACCCATTTCCGGAACGTTACCGTGCACTTATCCCCGAAATGGGCTGATTTAGGAAAGATGGGGGAAAATGGGGAAAAGTGTGGGAAATTTTGGATGCTCGATGGAAAAATGGGGAATTCTGGGGCTGAAAAGGTCAAACAACATTGTTCTGATTGGCAACAAGGCTAGGGGGGGGGGGGTGCATTGGCGAAAGCGCCCGAGGAAAATGGGGGAAAATGGGGACAAATCGGGAAACCAACCCAGTCCACCCTAGCCCCACATTTTTTGTTATTTTCCCCCACCTCCCCCCATAACACCCCATTTCCCCCCATTCCCCCCCATTTCCCCCCATTTTCCCCCATTTCCCCCCATTTTCCCCCATTTCCCCCCATTTTTCCTGGTACCGGGTACATTACCATTGCTGGGTATATTGCCACCCACCTCTTCCGGGTATTTCTAGGCCTGCATTTGCTCTTGGTTTTTTTGCTCTTTCCACTCTCTTTCCGCGGAATCCGCGGAATCCAAAGGGGGGAGGAGGGGGAGGGGGCTTTGTCAAGGCTAGGATCTGCAGAATCCACGAATCATGGAACCTCATCTAGGTCTGTCAGGCTCTCTGCCTAACTTGCGGGACCCCACCCTCTTCGCACCTTGTGTGGGCTCCCGTTGGAAGATCCGGGGTTTGGTTTTAAGGACCGAACGCTGGACACCGTCTGTGAAAGACCGCCTGACAAAGCGCCTTTGTTTTACGGTCGTGTGTTCAACTGCCAACAGAGCAGCGCCCGTTCCCTCCCTCCGAGGCCTCTGTGCTTCGCGCAGGCCTCGACCAAGCGGTGGTATGTGGAGATCGTTGGGATAATGGTCAGTTTCGAGGGTGAGCGCAAGCACAAGGAGATGCAGATACAGCGTAATCAGTATGCGAAGGACCGGCCGCCGGAGGGACTCACCCGCGAAGAGTGCACGGAGGACCAGTGGCTACAGCGGCTGCAATTCGAGTATGAGTTCAAAGTGATGGACAAAGACTGGCAGATGAAGCATAGCGAAACTCAGCAGAAACGGCGGCAGAAACGCGAGGAGTCAAACTCCACGTCTCATGTCAAGGGCGCAAATCTCAAAAGACGGGCCAACCGCGGCGCCCGGGCAGATTCCGCCCTGCTCGACGAAGATACCAAGGACATCGAAGAGCAGGAGCGGCGGCAGAGAGAGCGCCTGCAGGTGTCGCAGGCCGACCAGCGTGAATACGTGGCGCAGTCCATGGCGATGCTCAACCGAATTCAGCGTTGAGTGACCTCTACCCGACCCCTCTGTTCTGTTCTTGTGAATGCACGAGCCTCGCCGGACGTGGATTCAGTGCCCAGCGCTTGTCGCCTGGGCCTTGGTGGCTGCAACGTCCCACGCGCTGTTTGTGGTGTGTGTGTGTGTGTGTGTGTTTGTGTGTGTGTGTGTGTGCGTGCGTGCGGTGCGTGCGCATGTGTGCGTGTGTGTATGTGTGCGTTTGCGCGCGCGCGTGTGTGTGATTGTGTCTCCTCATGACATTTTCATTGTTTTGCATGGCCTGATGAGGTGTTTGGAGACCAGTGCCTGTTGACCTGCCCCGCTGTGCCGCGTATCGTCCACACTGGGTTTATTGGTCGGTGGTCCTCGGTTTCCCTCAAGATGTGTGTGTGTGTGTGTGTGTGTGTGTGTGTGTGTGTGTGCTGTACTTTAAGGTGCTATTTCCGTGGCAGGCAGCACGCACTGATCAATCAGTGAGGTCTAGTTCAATTTCTGTCCTTTTCCGTCCTAATCTGTCAAAGTCTCTGACTTTGTATCCCCATGTTTAACGGGGCTTTTTTGTGTATGATGCGTCCAGGTAAATCTGGAATAGTGTTCCAGCCAAAGTTTCAAATATTGCCGGTTGGATCCTCGATATTTTGCCTGCCACAACCCGCCGCCTGGAGAAACCGAAACCGTTGAGGAAAATGGCTTGCGGTTCAGTCCAAGCTGCCTGTGGACTCATTGTGGTCTCCAATGTGTAGCCAGTTTGTGCAGAATTGGAGGAGTGGGGCGCAATCCGAGGCAAAGGGTTGGCAGAACCCAACTCTTACCTGCATGATCAAGGGGGCGACCTGCTCTGCGCGCGCATCGTGCCTGCTTTTTAGACTATTCCACGGGGGAAAGACCAATTGTCTCCATGCATGAAGAGCCCCACCAGGTCTCCAGACCGGGGAGGGGTGACGTGGCGAGTCCACCCTATTTTCCCCTCAAGTCTTTATTTCCCCCAAGTTAGCATTTGAAATACTAGAGCCCATGGGGGTCCCAAAGTGTCGCACAGTTCCCACCCCAGGTACTCCTCTCCGCTTTGAAGACCCCGACATGGCAAGCGGAATGTGCGCAATATCCTTCAAGCTAACGGTTGCATGAGCTCCGCCACGCTTTACTTGATCCCCCGATGCCCTGGTTATGCAGGGCAAGCAGGCATTTTGCCAGAGGTCGAAGCTGAATGTGGGCTGATTGCGGTCCACGGCCCGTTCCATGGTGTGCAGAAGTGCAGAAGTGGGGCGCAGTCCGAAGCACAGTGTTCACAGACCCAACTGTCACATGCATGAACAAGCCTCTTGCACACAACAATGAGGTCTTGCTCTCTGTGTGTGTAATCACCCGGTTATGGGTTATCTGAGCCTGTAATGTTTGTCTCCCTTCCCCTAGTTTTAAAATTAATGCCGTGGTTCCATGGGACGAAAGAGCCAGTGTTTATGGACCAAATTAAAGGGAAATCTACGCGATTTGACCCTCCTAAGATAACCATGCTAGAACCTATCCCCTTGGAGTGCACTATCTTCCTATGTCGTTTCTGGTTTTGGTGCAAGAACAACCTCACCTATCCTACCAACCCCATTGGGGTTTGGTGCGCAATATTTGGAGGGGCAATGGGACAACCCTGCATAAATATATTTCTATCTTGTTGCACCTAACCCAATTTTGTATTCTGCACCACGTTCACTACCCTCCTTACGGCCCTTGGCCCCATGTACCTGATCATGTGTGGAAGAGATCCATGTTGACGATGAAGGGGATGACAGTGAAGTGTGTACTTTATGCTGTGTAAAGAAGGCATCTCTTTCTAAGTGCAATACTTGTCATCTCAATTGTTGCAACACCCACACATGTGGGGATGAATTGTTGGCACAAGCAGAGTAGTTTGCCAGATATGTTATGCTTCCCATTCGTTTCACCCCCACACATGTGGGGATGGATTCACAAACAAGCAGCAAATGATTTTATTGAATTGACCTCTTGCTTATGTAATGTTTGTGGGAAGGAGGGATGTTCAGACAGTCTTGTGGACATGGGTTTCCTCTCCTTAGGGGGCAATTTGGGTGGGGGTAAAAGCCAACCGGCTGAAAGTGTCTTTGCGGGGACATTCGGTCAAATGGTAACAGCCTTTGAGCCCCAAAGTGGGGTACTATCGCTTGGCTGTTTCTTTTATCATGCTCAGTTATTGTTCTCAGTTAACCATCCGATGCCATTAAGTTTAACAGGCCCACGTTGAACATTATGCTTCAACGACTCCTCAGGCGATGCTGCACTTAGTATTGAGCACTGGCCAAGCATGGAGTTCAGTTCCATGAATTATATTGTTTCCATTGGGTGGTTTGAGAACTTTTTACTTTCGCAAAATTCTTGGGAAAGAATCCAGAAATGAAAAAAGTAACTTTTTTGCATTTGCAAGCAAGGAGCACAGTGGGGCGCAATAAAAGCAAAGGAGGGCAACCAAGGAGGCATCACGCAGCAGCAAAAGTGTGATCA
Source organism: Eutreptiella sp. 'Long Island Sound 2002' (assembly GCA_964036045.1). Classification (NCBI taxonomy): domain Eukaryota; phylum Euglenozoa; class Euglenophyceae; order Eutreptiales; family Eutreptiaceae; genus Eutreptiella; species Eutreptiella sp. 'Long Island Sound 2002'. The sequence continues at coordinate 46,447,470 of OZ038396.1, forward strand.
TGTGTATGTGCAGAGGAGGGGGTGCGACAAGTTTTTTTATTTCTGCGAATATCTGTGCAAAGACCTTTGCAAAGAGCATGCAGCAGCATGGAGCTGAAAGCAATTTTGTTCATTTTTTTGGGCGTTTTTTCACCGTACGCTGGGAAATAAATATCTTCCAGCAAGGTGACACGGAAACCAAACATGGTGACATGGTATAATTTCCAACTAGGCTGCCCGGTATTCTACAAATAATCCATATCTGTACTGCACATATACATTTTGGTTGGATGCTTGGGTCAGGCCAGTGGTGTAGCTCATCTTGGAAGGCAATGCACAATGGTGATGACAGGTGGCTGTTTGTCGTACAAGTTGCAACTACCACCATGCCATCTAGAGGTATACCCGACCACATTTCAGAAAGAAATGAAAGTGACAATTAAAACAATTGAATTGGGGCAGTAGTAAAATGTGCAGACTGCAATGGGCCTGTAGCCACTCAAGGTAGTGGATAGGCAATGCGTTAGCCAATGAGGCGGAAGAGGAAGCGGAAGGGAAGGAGTCATCTTCGTCCTCTTCATCCTCTTCATCATTGTCATCATCATCAACACCATCATCATCAGCCTCCTTGTCATCTTCGAAAGAGAAGAGTCCACAATGCGGCAAGAGGAGCGATTTACAAAGACAGGAACCGCCAACAACAAGCGAACAACGCACCAACATGTTTGAGGTAGAACGGTCGGAGATCAACTATCCCCTTGGGTGACGCCTTGATTGTACAAAAGGAGTGGCGGACAATTACACAGGAGGAAATTCAGGATGGCTGCCACGTTCCACCTTGGACAACCACGGCCCAAATCAGGGAAAACAATGGTCAGACAGGGGTCTCTTGCTGAGGGAGAATCCTTGCACTGCGCACGCACTGCGCAGTACTGTTCAGAGATACCAAGAGAGTCTCCAAATTGAACCCCTTCCAAACGACCCCACCAGAGCCTTTGAGGAACCCAGTTACGTCTTGTTGTTCCCTACCATCCCTAAAGCTAAAAGAAGCATGCAACATAGACAACATAAGAAGCATTTTGTGCATCACTTTTTCTTAGGTAAGAAGCCGGTCACAGCTTCTTTGGCCAACCACACGTATCCCCACAATTGATGAGATTAGTGGACAAGATGTTTCGATGTCCAACTCTGCTATATTGTAAGGCTAAGGCTCGCAAACGCACAAGAGGCACACACCTCTCCCGTCCTTTTGAGGTGTGTGCATGGCGTCAAAATGCTTGCTTGTCTCGCATAAGCACGACCTTTTCCAATGGGTGCCTTGAGCGCAGTGCGCGCGCATCACACGTACGGTGCAACTAATTGGCTGTCTGGCCAAATCAAGGACTTGCAGTCTAAACCACTAGTACAACAAAGTGGCAATGTGGTCGCCCACCATACATCTTTGGTTGTGTGTGTGTGGGGGGGGGGGTACACTGATGGCTGTGTTGTGTTGAGCCGATGTGTTCAAGCAGATGTGTCCCGATACATGTGCAGATTGGTAGCACTCAAACGTGTGCAAAGTGGAGGAAGCATTGGATTGTGCACCGCGTTGTTGTGGTATTTTTCAGATAGGTTCTGTCTTAGCTCTGGGCAAGTTGCATTGATCTCAGCAAATGTGGAAAAAAATGGATTCACCACGGGGGGTGCTAGTGTGTGGGATGTGACACCAAGGGGTGTGGGCACGTTTGGGGGGTTGTAGAGGGGGGAAAGGGGTCCCACCCCCTTTTGTCAAGCCCAAGGCGTGGGGAGACCCCATCCCCTCTTGTCAGGCCAAAATGAAGGGCACAATGCCCAGGGTCAGGGTTGGGTCCGGCCTGAGCGGGGGGCTGGGGGTGTGGAAATTTTTTTTTCGTGTTTTCAACCACGTTTGAATTCTCCCAAAAAAAATCTGAGCATTTTGAGTAGACACACATGAGGTGAAAAAGGATTTTATCCTCTGCCCTTAGCTCCAAAAAAATTTTCCGGCACCTTTTGCGCCAAGTTCGCCACTTTCACTTACACACTGACCACATCATTCTGGGGTCCACAGAGGGGGTGTCTTTTGCAACAGGGTCTGCATATCTGATCTGTACCCAGAGCTTCAACGACTGCGCACATGGGTACCACTGAGCATAGCTCATGGGCATGGTGTCAGCAGGTGCCCTTTCAAGCAAGATCTGGATATAGAGAGAGGGGCCCACCTTGCCGTTCTCATGAGAGGCTCACGGCCTCTGACTTCAGATTTGTTCTGAGGAGGCGCGGTTGTGTTTGTGCCCTGCCTACTGCCTGACTAGTGTCGATCTCCCGTCTGCATGCTGCGCATGTCTGCATACACAAAGGTGGGGGGTTGCCGCAAAGTACAGGTCATCAATCAATCAATTACATGTAATACATTGATTTCTTGCATATACTGTCGCCGGGGAGGCAAGCGTGTGGGAAGGGCTGCACTGTAGGCATTTTACGGGTTGCACATGAGCTACGCCTTGTCTCAGCTACACCTCAGGTAGAAACATGGGGCCTTCGTACAACATTCAGAATCTGATTAGGCCAATGAAATGGTCAGAGGGAATGGACGGAAAATGGTCAGAGGATGGTCACAGGACGCCACTGGGTGCCTTTGTGCATGAAGAGAACGGTCAGCATGTCAACATGCAAAGATTCGTCAACCGCACACACACACACACACACACACCGACACACACACACATACACACACACGTACACACACAATGCAAACTAACCCAACACCAACACTCTGCAGGGCATGGCACGAGGCGAAACAGCTCATCAGGCGATGGGCTAGGCGCCTTTCTGAGAAGGAGGAATGGGGATAGTACACTCTTTATAAGGGCCCTGAGTGCCGATGCAAACCCTGGTTACCAATGTTCCTGCTCCCTACCTGCAAGAAATGGGACGAGGGAATGCCCAACCAGTCTTGGTGCACATGTAGAGTCCATCCAAACGTTTGATGACGGGGTCTATGGGGAATGTTTGCCGGGTGTGCTACCTTGGTAGTACACAGGGCGGTCCTGAAGGTTTGTTAAGGACCGCCCTTAAGGACCGCCCCAAGGGACCACTAGCCGCCAACCTCCAACTCCCACCAACCACCAACCGCCACCCACCGCTAGCGCAACCAACCACCAACCGCCAATCACTACCAACCGCCCCCAACCACCAATCACCAACCGCCAACCGCCGCCAACCGCCACCAACCGCCACCAACCGCCAATTGGCAACTGCCAACCGCCAATCGCCGCCAACCGCCAACCGCCAACCGCCACCAACCATGGTTGAACACATGGAGTGCCCACGGGCTTTTTTGGGAAAATTGTGTAACGGAACACTTTTTTTTCCCCGTTAAGGACTCCCTGTTTTGATTTGGGATGGGTATGGACCTTCTCGTACCTGAGGTGATTTCTTTGATTTCGAAGTTGGGGGCCATGATGGTGCTTACAAAGGCCGGATTCATGTCATTGTGCCATTCATTGGAAGAAAGAATGGCACTTTGACAGCCCGCCAACAATGTTACAATGACGTGCACGGGTGGTATAGCGCACGCATTGAGCAGTTGTTTGCTCGGTTGTGGCACGCAAGATGAGGCAGAGGATGAGGCAGAATCGTGTGTGTTGTGTTGCCAGAAGCGCTCCACCGTCGAAGTTTGTGATGAGTGTAAGGAGCAGTATTGTACTGAATGTATTGACACCCACACTTGTGGGACCAATGTTGTTTGTTAAGTACAATACAAATGACAGTTGGAGTTGCTGGATTCCCAGATATTGCTTTATTATGCAACATGCTTTGCAGGGAAGGTGCGCAGTCCATCATGGTCTATTTGGGGGGCCTTCTCCATCAGAGGGTAAATCTCGTGCTGAAGTCGGGATAGTTAATAGAAAGGTAGCGCGCCGGGCGCGCGCCTGGCAAACATTCCCCCTCTAGTCCTAATTTTATCCTCACCTAGGAAAGTCCCCCAAGACCGTGCTAGACCGCAAACCTTCCCCGCAAAGCACATTGCATAAGCCAAAATCTGAGAATTGAACAACACAAAATGTCACTCAGAGTGTCCTTAATAAATAATATTATTCCCACAACTGAGGGTGTCAATATGTTCACAACAACAGTGCTCTTTACACTCACCACAAAGAGCGCCTGTGACAACACAACACACACACTTCTACCTCATCCTCTCCCTCATCTTGTGTGGCGGCCGAGTTGCTCTTGTCCATCCAAACATGAGGCGGAACATGTCCCATGGTCCATAAAGAGGGTGGCGGACCCGCCTCCGAATGCAAAATTGAGAAAAATGCAATAATATAGAAGCGGATTGGTGCAACTCATCGGGGCCGCCACGCCAAATGTTTCTAACCAAGCCCCAATGCCACACGCGAGCAAACAATTGCTCAACGCATGTGCGATACCACCCATGAACATCATTTTAACATTGTTGCCGGGCCGTCAAAGTTCCATTCTTCCGTTCAATGAATGGCACAATGACATGAATCCGGCCTTTATAAGCACCATCATGGCCCCCAACTTCGAAACGGAAGGGCTTTTCCCGTCAAGGAGCTCAGGGTGGCCACATTATAGCCAAAATTCCTCCAAACGTGGCTGCAATGGGGCCCACGTGTGGGTGGAATGGCCACATCACCCCTGCCTTCTCGGGGGTCCCCACATGGGGACAAAATCAGAATTGGCTACATCAACCCTGCCTTCTTAGGTGCCCACAAATGGGTGGATTGGCTGCATACCCCTTGCCTTCTCGGGGGTCCCCAATAGAAGCGGACAAAATCAGAAGTGGCTACATCACCCCTATGTTCTTGGGGGCAGATTGTTTGGTGAGGGGGGGGGGATAGGCACGGGTGAAGAAGGGTAAAAAAAAGATCCTTGGTGCGCTAATACTCCCCCTATGTACCTCACGAAAGGGCTCACCAAAATCGGACCACCACCCAAAATGACCGTCCCCTTTTGGGAAGAGTGTTTCCATGCTTGGATATGTGATTGGTGTGAGGGGATGGCCGGCGCCACTCGACTTGAACGCACCGGCTGCACACCGAACCTTCTTACCAACATGCATGCCAAAATCGGACCACCACCAAGATCGACCTGCCCCTTTTGAGAAGAGTGTTTCCATGCTTGGATATATGACTGGTGTGAGGGGATGGCCAGCGCCACTATACTTGAACGTGCCGACTGCATACCAGACCTTCTTACGAGCATGCATGCAATACACAAGCACAACAGAAAATAGAACAAACTGTCTCGTCAAAATGTGTGGATTGCGAGTCCATCTCCCCAACTCAAGGGGCCACACACCGAGGTGTGTGGGTTTGTGGGTCCATGTCCCCAACCCAGGGGGCCACACACTGGGTCCATCACACAATGCTAGAAGGTAGAAATTGGTTGGAAAATGAGGGACATAATGCCAGGGGTTTTTTTAGAAATGCCTAGAATATATGCCAAGTGTCTCCTGCTCATATTGCAAGGCACATTCGAGAAATCCCTAGCGACATTGGATGGAAAATTTCTTCCATCCGTTCCCTAGATTGTCGGCCGGGAAGTGCCGGGAACGTCGCCATTAAGATTGTAGGCGTTTTTGGACCCTACACGGCTGGCAAAACTTCCGGGATATTTTCTAGGGATTTCAAAAATGTCTGGGCACTTTTCTCTCCACCTTGCCTTTCCGCCCCTGGTCCATTTTTAGGGGAGTTTCCACCTAATTTTTCATGAAAAGGTGACATGTTTCAACATCTGAAGGAACAGATCTAGGGTTGGTTGTACCAGAGCCTGCCAGGTCTGCTAGGTCTGTTACAGGTTCATTGCAGGCTTTTGAGGCTTGTCACAAGTTTATTACAAAATTTTGAGGCTTGTTACAGGAGTGTAGGTTTCTGAGGCTTGACACAGGTTGTTGGTTGTGTAGGGTTGCATTTACATGTTACAAGATTGTGAGGCTTGTTATAGGTTTGTCACAAGTTTTTTTTGGCCAAGATGAGCTGGCATAGCTTGCTCACCCTACGGTACTCAAGATGACCTCTCGGAATCAAGGGTTAGAGCTGTCCACTGCTACGATGATCCTGCAGTGGCCGTGGTACCGTGTCACGTAGTCAAGATTAGCTGAGTCTCAAACCAAGTTATGTTGTGGGAGGCTGCCACACCCGTAGGCTTCCCAGTGTGCATGAGGCACAAAGATTGTAGGCTGAAAAGGAGAGCTGGTGCAGGGTTTGCCAGTTACACGTTACAAGATTGTGAGGCTTGTTACAGGTTTGTTAAAGGTTTGAAACACAGCTTTGCGAAAAAAGCATGCAATATGTGCCGCGGATTTCTCAAACATATTTTATGGTTTTGGATTATTGCACTCGGTTAGTGGGCATTACTCGCAGAGGTTGAATGTACAGCCTATATGTTATTGTGGCTCTATGTTGGCTTTTTTTTTTGCACTGTTCGGTATCATTGATAACTGCTCGAGATTGTTTGGGAGCTTCAGGCCCATGGCCTGAGACAATACATTGTCGGCCCTACCACCTACCCGCCATCCTCACACAGAGGGGGCATACGGTTACGGGGTTAATCGACCATGCATACAATGCCCCTTCCCTCGGGCCACTCTTGCCTGCAGGCTGAAAGAAATGGGGAACCAAATGTGTTGTTAAGGTAGACTTAGACTTATTGTGACTCCACATTGACCTTCTCCCTTAGTCCTCATACACGTTGCCTCTAACTGCTGTCAGTTACCCATCAACCACCATCGGTTATTCTCCAACCACCGTTGGTTTCCCTCCAACCACTGGGGGTTGCTCTGCAACCGCTGTCTAAGTAATGAGCCGGCTACTGGACAGCCTGAAGTGTTGTTTTTCAATTACAAAACGTCTTGTCTAAGGTTAGGCCAAAGGAGTGCCAGTATTTGTAGCCCATGAATGGTGAGCAAGCAGTGGAACGGAGTCAGTCATTGGCTGACGCTTGCTGCTCTTTGTCACAGACTGATTATGGCGTTGCTTGACGCACTGTATGTAGCTCGCTCGTGACCACTAGTTGTACTGTAGCGATATGCTGCACCGAAGCAAGTTGTGTCAATGATTTACTCCGGAACAAACCCATTCCAGGTAAACCCCCTGTAAAAGTACTGCGCGTGCCGCAAGTACTCCCCCTACGGTACCATCATATACCACAACAATGGTACCATGATATACTATCTTGCTGTGCCAGCAGGGTACCATGACATACTAGAACAAAATGCCCGCAAGGTACCATGAGATGCTAGCTGGGACAAACTGCCTGCAGGATGTATCTCAATATCCCTGTATCTCATCGGGGGAGCACCTGAAGCGGCGTGCGCACGAAGATTCGGGACCATAGCCCAACCTAGCATTTGTGCTTACCGCCAGTGGTTTTCCTCTTTGTGGGGGCTATTTCAAGAGGGCCTGAAGCCAAGACCGTTACCGGCAAGCGCATCATAAAAGTAGCACGCACCCAGCGCAGAAACACCCCCTTGAGATGTGGGGTCCCATGAGATACCGTGTGAATCCTAATTATGGGCGGAAATAATTAATTCCTGGCACAAGGTGTTGTTTTACCTTTTGTTTTACCGCAAAAAAAAGGCAAAAAAACATTTTTTCAGCTTCATGCCCTCCGCAAAAATGGGTTCCGCAAAAAAATTGCAAAAATAAAAGAATTTTTGCCCTCGCCCCCCCCCCCCCCTTTTTGGAGTGCATCCGTGTCAGAATCGTGAGAGGGATGCTGTTTTTGAGCCATTGCTTTTTGCCCCACCTCCCCCCTCTTCCACATCTCATACCCCAGCCTGCACCTTGCTTCTCTTCCAGAGAATGTCTCATGAATGAGGTATCAGTATCAGGGCATTCGGGATTGGGTGTGTTGTGCTCCAAAGCAGACAGAGGGGCTAGTGCTGTCTGGCCGGGGCACCTTGGATTGTCATGGATGGGCCTGAATAATCCGAAACAGTTGCTTGTTGGTCTGCATGTCTGTGCTATGGACTACAATTCCAGAGTCTGGCTGATCCACATTTGTATGCCTGTGTCGGAATGGATTGCAATCCTAGAGTCCAAGGTACCCAAGGTACTTTACAGTGGCATCAAAATGAGCGAACCATGACTTCCCAAGAAAACTGGGTGAAACACAAAAAAAACGCCAAAGAAAATATTAATTTTCAGCTTCCTGCCCTTTGCAAAAAATGGGTTCACAAAAAAGATCGCAAAATAATTTTCCACTATTTTTGAGTGCTACCGCAAAATTTTGCCAAAATAGAATTCAAAACACCCAACACAAAACTTAGGATCCTGCAAACAATTAGGATTCACACGGTACTAGGACAAAGGCCCTGCAACATACCATGAGATACTAGGACAATACCCCCGCTATCTACCATGAGATACTAGGACAAAGTGCCCACATGGTGCCATGAGATACCAAGAAAAAGTGCCTATAGGGTACCATGAGATGCTGGGACAAACTGTCTACATGGTAGCATGAGATACTACCACAAGGTGCCCGCATGGTAACATCATGTACTAGGACAAGGCACGCTCATATTACCACGAGATACTAGCAAGGCACCATGAGATTGAAGGACAAACTGCCCATAGGGAACCATAACACACTAGGACAAAGTGCCTTTAGGTACAATTGCCCACCCGTCTTGGGCTCATAAAGCCAGGGATGAAGTCCTAGCTAAGGTGGAGGCCGATCTTGCGAAATATAGGGCATTACCATGAAATGCATTTGAACGTATACAAATGCTCAATTCGGTACTCGTCCCTCGTTGGGTGTACCATACCATGTTTATCCCTCATGACCGTATGTTTCACCACATGGACAAGATTTGCTTAGAATGTGTTGCAATCGCAAAAGGATTCGAAGACAACAAAGGTAACATCTACAAGGCTCACAATGTTTCCCACATCACATCACCTGTGAAGTATGGAGGACCACGCCTTCGGCAAATATGTTGGGATTACATAACCAGGTATGTTACCCTTGTCCAAGGGCTACTGCAGAAACCCACCGGAGCTCTATCCAAGTTCAAACCGTTGAGTTTATGATGGCGCCATTGCGTAAGTACGTCACGGTGTTGTCCCAGTTGGGAGGGAGTACCACACTCGCGTTGGCGCCACGTAGGAGGCCGCCCACCTCGTCCAACCTCATAGATGAACAGTCATCGGGCGACGAAGAATGCATTAGGCACCAAGAGGCAGCGGTGGGCATGCCTGAAATTGCGAGAAGATGCATTACACTCTGCACTACTGAGGAAGACCCCATAGAAGGAGAGGCCCCCGCGGGGTTCACACCAGTGACCGTGCCAAGGATACAATGTTACACCAATGGTAAAAAGGCGGAAGGCAACATATGGTATGGAGATGGAAGCAAGCTAACGTAAGAAGCAAATGGAAGAACGGTATATCGGCCAGGTGGCACCATCACTTGTGGTCCACTACAGGTCATCACTCGTATCATCGGACCGCAAACTTTGTACCGTGCGGAACTCCAAAGTTTTGCAATCAATGCGGCCCTGGCTAGTGCAAACCAAGAGTTGCTTTATGACAACAAAGCGGCCGTGGACCACGTATTGCAACCTCCCCGTAGAGAGTGTTCTGATATGGATCTCCGGCTCACCATACAAGAAGAAATAGTGAACAAACCCCTTGGGTCAAGATGGGTCACTAGTCACAGGGACATAGCCAAAGCAAAAACCAAGGAAGAAGCCATGGAAATTAAGAGGACTAATGAGGTTGGCTGCCCAACAAAAATGGCTACAGGCCTACCGCTACCGGAATACACGCCCACTTGCCCGGGTGATATCACTGCCAAGGCGAGTCCCGCGCCCACCCCCGCAAATAAGTGGATCACGGAGAAGAGACACTATGACATATTTTTGGGTACACATTGGGTGTCATGGCTCCCTCTCAAAGGAACACGTCGGATGATATGGGCAAATTGGCTGTGGGGAAATGAGCAGTGGGATGGATGTGGCGCCCCTTGGGATCATAATGTTGTGCGGTGTCCCCTATGCAACAACAAGCATGGTACCATTGTGCACAAGCGACTGGTGCAACGTCTGAAATGGGCCCTTGCTTTTCGTACAGTATGGACACAATCATGGGGCCCATGGGACAAATACGCGGAGGAATGGTACAACAATGCACCCCCTGAGGACTTGCACCATTTTGCGTGCCTGAGAATTCCCCAATCCTTTTACGACCAGCTACCAGTAGGATATGGGGGGCAAGTTTGGCGCTAACGAGGCACACAAGGGGGGGAAATTGACGCTACCGAGGCGCGCGCAGGGGGGGGTGGGTGGGCGCAAGGGGGTTCGGCGCTATCGAGGCGCACAAGGGGGGGAAGTTTGGCGCTACCGAGGCGCACGAGTTATGTAGGTAGGGGTTCTGCAAGGCGGTGCACACACAAGGCGGTCTGTGGCCACCGCAGGAGTCTTGTTATTTAAGAGGGGTGTGGGGGCTAGTCCCCGCGTCGAGCGAAGCAAGCCGTTTGTTGAGTGAAGCGAGCCAAAAGGGGTTAGGGAGGGGGGAGGTAGGGGGGTTATGTAGCCATTCCGCCCTCTTGTGGGCCCGTTCTGATTTTGTCCCCCCGCTCTGAGCGTTGTAACCCCCCCAGATGGCAGGAGTCGTGTAGCCAGGGGTTATGCAAGGCAGTGCACACACAAGGCTGTCTGTGGCCACCGCACGAGTCTTGTTGCGGGGGCTGAACCCTGTGTTGAGCGAAGCGAGCCAAAGGGGGTTTTGGGGGGGGAGGTAGGGGGTTTATGTAGCCATTCCGCCCATTGGGGAAGCCGGCAGGGAACTGGGTGGGCAGATTTTTTTTGGGGGGTTTGGCGCTGATGAGGCGCACAAGGGTGTTTGGCGCATGTGGGTGGTTTTGGCGCACAAGGAGTTTGGCGCCAACGAGGCGCACGAGGGGGGGTGGTTTGGCGCTAATGAGGCGCACAAAGGGGGGAAGTTTGGTGCTACCGAGGCGCACTAGGGGGGGAAGTTTGGCGCTTAAGAGCAACAACTCAGCGAACACTCCATTAGATACCAGGATACCAGTGGCCCGCAGCGTACCATTAGATACTAGGACAAACTGCCCGCATGGTACCGTCGGATCCACGGCGTGGGCACATTTGTTGTATAGTGTCTGTTTTGTGACATTTTGGCCTTCGCAAATCAAGTTCCCCTGAGAGGCCAAGAGAGGAAGAGACATGAGAAATGATGAGACCTACAGCCTGCCCAATGACTGCTTTTGTGTCTGCACACTTTTTTTGCTACGCTCCCAATGAAGGGTGAACCCAAGGCAAGTGTTGGTACACTGTAGGTAGCCGCAAAAGGTAGATGATAGATGCATTCAAAGACGAAGGGTGTGCGCGACGGGGCCGTGGTTGGCACGGCGGTTTGGCGCCTTCTTGTTACCCCAATTCATGTTGTCAGGGAAGGAAAAGAGAGGGGCTGCCATGCTTGGCCTCAGAGATGTCCAATACATTGAAATGCCTGTGTGCCGCCAATGCTTCCATGTTTGCTGATGCGTTTTCTCTACGGGCGTTCCACCAGAACGAATGCTACGAGCAGCTTCATATGTGTTGTTTGGCCTTGGGGTGTATGTCTTCATATCCCTTCCTCTTTTTCATACCAAGTCGATCTTCAGCACCGCAGAGGGCCGTCTTGTCCCTTGGGAAACATCGACATTATGATTCTGGCACATGAGAACTCCTTCCCACTCCTCGCGTTGGCAATCCAGTCCATTGATGTGTTCATGAAGTGCCGCAACATTGTGCACATCGTTTTGCCGCCAAAGGATGTCGGCAAGGCCGTTGCGTGGCTTGCAGAGAGGCCAGGGTTTGCAGTCCATGGCTTCACACTCCCTGTCCGACCGGGCATTCCGGGGTGCGTGCACCAACAGCTCATAATGATGATTGCCGACGAATACGCTGCGAAAGCCCAGAGCCGTGCGGAGTGGATGATGTTCATGGACACGGATAGTGTGTTGGGCATGCCTGTGACATGCAAGTCTCTGTTTGACGGGGATGGGAGGGTGTATCAAGTTGCCTGGCCCATCACCCTTCACGATCATTTCCGAGAGCCCTGTGAGAGACTGCTGGGTTTTAAGTGCCATTGGTGCTACATGGCCACATTCCCGTTTGTCATGCCATTGTGGAGCTTTGAGCCCATGCGACGCCACATACAGCAGCGGATTGCACCCGATGCATCGTCGTTCTTGGAAGCATTCTACCTGTGGGCGCAGCGCGTCGGCCACAAGGTCGCGGGCGATTTCTCCCAATTTGTGGTGATGGGGTCGTACATGGCCGCCATGCACCCGAACACGGTCAGCCCCATCCATTGCTTAGCATGGCCTTTCGATGCCCGCCGGGAGCCGGCCGAGACACGGGCATGCCTGCAATTTGTGCCGGCTGGTGTGCACCTGGGGTGGGATTTCGGGCACCTTGACCCAGCCATGGGGCGCGAGGAGCACGGCTACCGTGTTCGAAACCCCGGGGACTTTTCCCGGTATGGGAATAAGTATGGGCCGGATCTGATCCGTGGTGTGCAAGATATCATCCAACACGGGGTCTGCCTGCGGGAACGGTTTGCGAACAAGTCGCTGCCGCCATTCTGCGCTGCGGGCCGTGGCCCCCGGAGCGTGCATAAGGATTTGGACATTTACTACCGGAGAAGAGCTCTGAATTGGAGCTTAGTGGAGGAGGTGTTCCATCCGGACGAGGTTGTTTGGATCCCTGTGTGCACCCTCATCGACCTCTACTTCGTTGTTTTGCTGCGAGCAATCGCGTGAGATGCGTAGGGACTAGTCGGCTTTTCTCAATTTGTGAAACGGGGCATCGAAGGCACCGAGCAAGTGTTCGGAACACAGTCAACACCTTCAAACCTTTCCTTTGGTCACACCCGATGCGCGCCTGCAGGGCGCAGCTACGGCGATGGTGCACGCGAGACGAAGGGAAATGTCGGGAGGACTGGGGAGGACCTCGTCGTAATGAATTCAGACCGTAGCTCAACCCCCCCAATAGGGCACGGTACAGGCTGCGGAAAGTGCTCATGTATGCGGGTTGTCGGGGCCGTAGTGCAGGCTTCATTTGCAAATGCCATCTTCGATGGTGCGATTTGGGTTGCCATCCGGGTTCCGTTACTTGTTGGTTTGCTGAGCTTTTTGTCCCTTGCCATCACCACAGGGCGATTCCTACTGCTTTGCTTTTGCCGACGCAAGCGGAGAGTTTGCAGCCAGTCTCAATACCGCCGATGGCATGCAGATGCGGGCCGTCAATTTGCCGTTGACCGTCAATGGCTGGGCTGGACCGGGCGGTGGATCGGCGGCTGTGCTGCGCATGTCCAGTGAGGGGTCCCTGGCCCCGGAAGTCCTGCCAGGCCGCTGTTCTTGGCAGCGTTGTGGCTCTGACGGGGGGTTTTGCACATGTTTCGGAACACTTGCATATGGTCGGGAACCGCGCCTTGCAGATCCTGCCGCGGCCGCTCGCGAACTGATGAAAGAGCCGCATGTGCTCAAGGAAGGGGTTTCAGGGACAGTCTTCTGCTCCCACACGGAGCTTGGAGACCCTTTGCCTGGGGTCTTCAAGAGCTGTCTCTGCTGCTCTAACCGCACTGCACAACAGGGGCCTGTCAACAGACGACCAGTTCCTCACGTGCCCTGCGATATTGAGTCCTGGTACCCCCGTCAACAGCGGCAATTGCCGTGTTGTGCCACAGGCAACATCGACATTATGATTCTGGCGCATGAGAACTCCTTCCCACTCCTCGCGTTGGCAATCCAGTCCATTGATGTGTTCATGAAGTGCCGCAACATTGTGCACATCGTTTTGCCGCCAGAGGATGTCGGCAAGGCCGTTGCGTGGCTTGCAGAGAGGCCAGGGTTTGCAGTCCATGGCTTCACACTCCCTGTCCGACCGGGCATTCCGGGGTACGTGCACCAACAGCTCATAATGATGATTGCCGACGAATACGCTGCGAAAGCCCAGAGCCGTGCGGAGTATATGATGTTCATGGACACGGATAGTGTGTTGGGCATGCCTGTGACATGCAAGTCTCTGTTTGACGGGGATGGGAGGGTGTATCAAGTTGCCTGGCCCATCACCCTTCACGATCATTTCCGAGAGCCCTGTGAGAGACTGCTGGGTTTTAAGTGCCATTGGTGCTACATGGCCACATTCCCGTTTGTCATGCCATTGTGGAGCTTTGAGCCCATGCGACGCCACATACAGCAGCGGATTGCACCCGATGCATCGTCGTTCTTGGAAGCATTCTACCTGTGGGCGCAGCGCGTCGGCCACAAGGTCGCGGGCGATTTCTCCCAATTTGTGGTGATGGGGTCGTACATGGCCGCCATGCACCCGAACACGGTCAGCCCCATCCATTGCTTAGCATGGCCTTTCGATGCCCGCCGGGAGCCGGCCGAGACACGGGCATGCCTGCAATTTGTGCCGGCTGGTGTGCACCTGGGGTGGGATTTCGGGCACCTTGACCCAGCCATGGGGCGCGAGGAGCACGGCTACCGTGTTCGAAACCCCGGGGACTTTTCCCGGTATGGGAATAAGTATGGGCCGGATCTGATCCGTGGTGTGCAAGATATCATCCAACACGGGGTCTGCCTGCGGGAACGGTTTGCGAACAAGTCGCTGCCGCCATTCTGCGCTGCGGGCCGTGGCCCCCGGAGCGTGCATAAGGATTTGGACATTTACTACCGGAGAAGAGCTCTGAATTGGAGCTTAGTGGAGGAGGTGTTCCATCCCGACGAGGTTGTTTGGATCCCTGTGTGCACCCTCATCTACCTCTACTCCGTTGTTTTGCTGCGAGCAATCGCGTGAGATGCGTAGGGACTAGTCGGCTTTTCTCAATTTGTGAAACGGGGCATCGAAGGCACCGAGCAAGTGTTCGGAACACAGTCAACACCTTCAAACCTTTCCTTTGGTCACACCCGATGCGCGCCTGCAGGGCGCAGCTACGGCGATGGTGCACGCGAGACGAAGGGAAATGTCGGGAGGACTGGGGAGGACCTCGTCGTAATGAATTCAGACCGTAGCTCAACCCCCCCGCCCCCCCTCCGCCTCCCCATTCCCGGTCCTCTCACAATCCTCCCCACTCCTCCTCCTTAGCCCTCTCCCCAGTTCTCCTCAGTCCTCACCAAATCAATCCTCTCCCCATTCCGCGTAGTTCTTTCCCCTGCATCGACCCCAGCCCAAGAAGAGGGTCCCCAAGAAGGGGACGGATGTTCTGTACCATCGTTGGGGACAGCCAGGGAGTTCCTCAGTAAACACCCGCCGACGCAGCGTATTGCACTGTTTAGGACCCCTCGACCAATTCTTTACAGTTGTGCACTGGTTGGCTCCGAATTGTTGTCTTATGTCTCGCGAATCGCAGTGCATGTCGTGTTTTCGCAGTTGTTGAAGTTTTGCGCTCGGACATTACACGGGTCTTGGAAGAGGGCGTTTTCCATTCTAAAGCCTTCGGCCCAGGAGCCACCACCGCTCCGTACACTGCTGCTGCACACGCTTTCAGGTCGACGTCTACTGCTTTGCTGCGGGCGATGGGGACCTTGGTGTCATGCAGCTGCATCCCCTCAATTTGCCCTTGACGGTCAATGACTGGGCCGGACCGGGCTCCGGCCCCATTGCTACACTTCGCATGCCCAGCACAGACAACGCCGCCTTTGCCAGACAGTGTTCTTGGCAACGCTGCGGACCCGAGGGGTCGCATTGTGAATGCTTTGGGATGTTGGTATATGGCCGGCAGCCTCGCCACAATGCTGATCCCTCCGCCGCCGCCGAAGCATTGATGGGCGAGCCTCACATGGTCAAGCACGGGGCGGCGGGGGTCGTGTACTGCTCCCACACAGAGCTCGGTGACCCCCTGTATCTCGTGGACAAGGGGTGCCTGTGCTGCCATCGTGCGGGGCCCCGCTCCGCTGGTCATGCCCCGATACATTCCAAACCGCATCGACATCCCGGTGCTGTGCTGCGCATGCCCAGCGCAGGAAGCGTCGCCTTTGCCGGCGAGTGTGACTGGCAGCACTGCGGACGCGAAGGCGCGCATTGTGCGTGCCTCGGGACAATCGTGTACGGTCAAGAGCCGCAAGGCTTTGCGGATCCCGCCAGAGCCGCTCGCGAGCTCATGCAGCAGCCCCACATGGCCCAGGAAGGCGTGCCGGGCTCCATCCACTGCTCCCGTACAAAGTTCGGGGACCCTTTGCACGGGGTCCCCAAGGCGTGCCTTTGCTGCAGTCGCACGTCGCCTTCCGCTGCGCCTCCAGCGTCTCCGCCTGCCCCAAGGCACCCTCGATCAAATCCCACACCGCGCGATGTGCGCAAAACGGACGCCAACGTCACGGATCGCACCCCCAAAGACTGTTCGTGGCGGCGCTGTGGGTCCGAAGGGTCCCGCTGCACGTGCGTTGGGACGATCGTGTACGGCCGCGAGCCGCGCCACCGTCTTAATGTCGCTGCAGCCGCTCGCGAGATGATGATGGAGCCATACACGGTCAAGGCAGGGGTGTCGGGGCCGTTTCTGTGCTCCCACACGGAGCTTGGGGACCCGTTGTTTGGTGTTTCGAAGGCCTGTCTCTGCTGCTCCCAGCTCCCGCTGGCAGCACAGCAGCCGCGCATTGCGCCGGAATCACCTGATGGCCTCCGCACCGAAGGCAGAGGGTCAGCCAAGCAAGGCCCCGAGCCCCGCAGCCCAGCATCCAGTTCAGGCACCACAGCTGGCATCCACCCTGCAACCACCCAAATCACCAACACAGTCATCAGTGCAGCAACCATCGCAGTCACAACACCAGCCAAAACCTCAGCAATCACCCAGACAGGCACCAATACAGCAACCACTGCAGTCACAGCACCAGCCACACCCTCACCAATCACCCCAATCACCAACACGACCACCAGTCCAGCAACCACTGCAGTCACAACACCAGCCAAAACCTCAGCAACCACCCAAGCCACCAACACAGGCACCAGTCCAGCAACCACTGCAGTCACAACACCAGCCACACCCTCACCAATCACCCAATCCACCCACACGACCACCGGTCCAGCAACCACTGCAGTCACAACACCAGCCAAAACCTCAGCAACCACCCAAGCCACCAACACAGGCACCAGTACAGCAACCACTGCAGTCACAACACCAGCCACGCCCTCACCAATCACCCAAATCGCCAACACGACCACCAGTCCAGCAACCACTGCAGTCACAACACCAGCCAAAACCTCAGCAACCACCCAAGCCACCAACGCAGGCACCAATACAGCAACCACTGCAGTCACAACACCAGCCACACCCTCACCAATCACCCAAATCGCCAACACGACCACCAGTCCAACAACCAGTGCAGTCACAACACCAGCCAAAACCTCAGCAACCACCCAATCCACCAACACAGGCACCAATACAGCAACCACTGCAGTCACAACACCAGCCACACCCTCACCAATCACCCCAATCACCAACACGACCACCAGTCCAGCAACCACTGCAGTCACAACACCAGCCAAAACCTCAGCAACCACCCAATCCACCAACACAGGCACCAGTACAGCAACCACTGCAGTCGCAACACCAGCCACACCCTCACCAATCACCCCAATCACCAACACGACCACCGGTCCAGCAACCACTGCAGTCACAACACCAGCCAAAACCTCAGCAACCACCCAAGCCACCAACACAGGCACCAGTCCAGCAACCACTGCAGTCACAACACCAGCCACACCCTCACCAATCACCCCGATCACCAACATAGGAACCAGTCCAGCAACCACTGCAGTCACAACACCAGCCACAACCTCACGAATTACCCAAATCCCCAACATAGACACCAGTCCAGCAACCACTGCGGTCACCAGCCATTTCACAAATTCAGAAACCCATCCAGCCCGCAACTCAGCCGCAACGTGGCTAACTCATCAGCAACAAACCAAGCCAGACCGCCCACAAGCACCTCCACCGAAGCGGCCACCGCTCAAGCAAACAACCCACCAGACAGGGCAGCAGGTGCAACACACCCACCCTCCGATGCATCAACTGCCCAAGCCATCAGCGCAACCACGAAGGCAACCAGCAACCGGGTCACAACGTCAGCCAGAAGCCCACCAACTACCCACAGAACAAGCAGTAAATGAACGACTGACGAGGCCATCAATGCCGCAGCCACACAACGCATCCACTGACACAGCCACCAGCCCGGTTGCAACCTCGGTACCCAAAGACTCCAGAAATCCAAATCCCAGCTAAACGCCCAAGTCAACCACTGTTGGGAACCCCAGCCACAACAATCGCGGAGCTGTTCTTGTGCGTTTGCTGAGTTCATATCGAGCGAATGGGTTACTCTCTGCATTTGGGTATTGTATATGCCCCTGCCTTCCTAGGCAGTTGGGTTGCTCATGTCCTCCGCAGCAATGTCATCTGAATTTAAGTGCAGCAAGGGGGGTAGGGGTATCAACGCTGCTGCATTGATCACTCGGATTCATGCCTCTCTGTAGTGCCGGGGTCTTTCTTCCATGCTCCAAGGCCCTGTTTTCCATGACCTTCTAACCCGAGCCTCAGCACAGGCAAAGAAGCGTGCACTGCGAGTGCAATTGTGGACAGTTCGCTACAAGCCCATTAGAGCCAGCGTGAAGGGGATCTCTCACCCTTTATAATTTTATGGCAGCCGCATCGAACTGCCTGCATTTCGTGCTATTGTGCTGTTGCAATCGCAAGATATGGCTGGGGTAACACTGAGATCGTTCGGCATCATCACAACAAATCACTCAGATTACTGTGAACCCCGTGTGTATCCCAAGCCTTGTGGTCCGTGACCGTCAACAATTTGGGGTTATCCCCCCCCCCCCCCCTTGTCCAAGCACCGCCAAAGGCACAGAAAACGACGGTTTCACCGAGTAGTGGTGCTTGGACAAGGCCAGTGACTGCGCGTGGCCCCCCTGGTTGAAAACCGTTTTCAACTCGTGCCCTAGACCCCAAAATGTGTCTATCAAAAAATCAATGTGCAGATCAGGAGGTATGATGTGCATAAAAACAGTGCTCTCAATGGTTACCCTGGAATATCGCACTCAGATGCCTCATCCTAAGCCACCATGTTCAACCCAATCCGGGCCCCCTCAACATCTTTTCTGTGAAAGGTAGGACCACATCTCTCTAAAGCGGTGGCACTGCCTCATCCGGGAGTTGATTATCGATGAGCCAATTCTGTTTACTGCTTTACCCAACAAACTTTTGGATGGCTCCCTCCTGAACCCAAATATGTCCATGGTCCCCATTGACGTCAAAACACACACCTCTATTTCCGCAAGAAAATGGGCGAGGCTGTCTGCCATTTTGCTCTCACAGACATACTGGCACTTTGTGGCGTGTGTAGTAAGACAGCAGACTTTCTGAAGCGCCTCGGTACCTTTTGAGCAGCCGATGCCTGGTTTCGGCTGGCATATGCACTCCAGTCAGAGAGTGCTCACGGGGAGGTAGGGGTTTTCAACAAGTCTTCACGTAGACATACACTAAAACTGCAACATCAAGATTAAGATGTGCAAATGACCTTCAAAGGAGGTCATTTCATGTTGCCTTTGCGACCACAGGGCCATATGTTTTCGGAAAGCCTGGAACTTGCACTTTGGCCTGGTGCGCACGGAGCCAGTGGTTGGGTAATGCATGGAGGTAGAAGCCGCAAGGTCTCCTACATCCATCACCGTTACTCCCAAATGATCACCAGCTGAAGGGAACGATCGTGCATTTGTGGATGCTGGGAGGGCTGCAGTAAAGGCCTTTTTCAACGAAACCAAACTGCGGTGCCTCACTCCCTTCGGCACCGCAGCCCACCATGCAGTCTGCAAGCTACCACTTGCTGCGGTTTGCCGGTGACCCATTGTGGGCGTCGGCGACAGCTTTGCTGCTACTGCAGCAAGCCCCTCAGCCAGGATTTCATCCTCGTGTCCCCACATTGCAACAGTTCAAAGCGTTGCTTCGGCAACATGGAAGAAGACAAACTGATAGGACGACACTTAAGTGCTGACAAGTGGTACTTTCTCTTAAAACGGGTGTCTTCCAGGATAGTAATCATTGATTGGGAATTGTGTGTGACTCCCATACTTTGCACACCGCAATGTACAGATCCCACTTCAAGCAACCAGGAAGCCAGGTCAGGAAAGGGGGGGGGGAGGTTCTATCCAAACCAGGTGCCTTGCGTTGCTGTTGTTGCGTGCAATATATACACCTCTGGGGCCAAAGCAAAGCAGTATGGCAGTCGCAACGGCATCTTCTAGCTTCACTTACCCCCGCCCCCCAAAATCCCCCCCCTTGCAATCCCCCCCCCCAGGGGCCAGGGGGGGGGCAGACCGTCACTTCACTGTTTTGCTAGGCAATATCTATTGGGGTGGTTTGTGTTCCCCATTTGTCACACACGCGTTCTTGCATTGCTTTCCCATTGCTTCAAATCAGTCACCTGTGTGTATTCTGTGATATTCTCTCTCTCAAGGCGGTGTACAGGGTGTCGTGTCCCTTTTTCAGACCCAAGATGCCTTCCACTTCAACCTGTCATAGAGCCCCGGGGAAGGGATACTAAGCCCTCTCAAGGGACAAAGCACCACGTGGCACCAAGGTCCTCAAGCGGCCAACCTGCTATGCACATTGGTCCCCCCCCACCCCCCTGGTAAAACAGCCATATACATTTGTATGTATAGATGATATTGCAGTTGTCACCCGTGATGCATCAACCCTTCACAGGGTTTTGAACTGCACACCCAAATGGTCTATGTCCCTGGCTGCAAGATCAACGACTACTATATTATATGGGATATTGGATCGAAAAATTTTGGCACCTGTTGTCAATTATTTGGGGCACCTTCTGGCGCATCCTAATGTCATGGGTCAGGCTCAGACAGGGCTTCTGTCTGTGGTCACTGCAGACCTAACTGGCTATCACCACCTCCCCCTCGATGATTGTAAAGACGGTTTTGAACATGGTTTTGTCCCAGGTTCTTTGCCCTCAATGGTGCTACGAATCCCGGCCCATTGCCCACGACCGTCTCCTTCGTATTTTTATACTTGAGGCCAAGGGCAGGCTTGCAAGTGGAGGAGGGGGAGGTCAATAGAGCCCCCAAAATCTGGGGGGGGGGTTGGGAAAAGGGCTCAATTGACAGGCACCATTAATCAGTTATTATGAACTCCGGCGCCTTCGTAAATTTTTTTTGAGCATTCAAATTGGTGAATTTTTTTTGCACCAAATATATGGCAAATGATGACTTTTCTGAACCCCCTCGACGCGCTGATTCCAAAAATCCCATTTTCATTTTTTGCCGATTTTTGGGTCTGGGTCACCTCCGAGGCCCGGGGGTCAGTCTCGGTAGGATTTTGGGGGCCCTGTCAATTGAGCCCTTTTTGGGGGAGTGGGGGGTCTAGCCAGGGTGCTCTATTGACCCCCCCCCCCCTTCCAATTGCAAGCCCGGTTGCCCAAGGGGATTCAACTGTGGCACAATGCCACACACTCCATGGACCGGGTCAACATGGGAGGTCTAGGGCTCCACCAAATATATTGGACCCGGCGTTTTTGCTACATCTCCATCCTGCTGCAGTCTGCCATTTGCTTACCGCGCTGCACCCTGCATTAACTGGTTGCATATCCTGTGTCCCAGTCTATGGCACTGATCAGGGAGTATGTGACACTACTCGAACAGCTTGTAGCCAGCATCCCTCGGGCTGGCCCGGACTTGTATGATCGTAAAACTGCCAAGGACAATCACTTCTTTCAGGCCCCAACCTCCAATGCTGCACTCTCAGACTACACTGCCTGATATATACCACCGCTAGAACACCGCTTCCAGATATCAGGAATAGTCTCGGAGGCTTCTGCTCCAGCGATGATTTTGGGACATCACTGCTACATTAATGGTAAGCTAAGGAAAGGAACAGGCTGGTTGGCTGATGGGAGCGATGTGGAGGTCCCTA
This sequence comes from Eutreptiella sp. 'Long Island Sound 2002', assembly GCA_964036045.1. Classification (NCBI taxonomy): domain Eukaryota; phylum Euglenozoa; class Euglenophyceae; order Eutreptiales; family Eutreptiaceae; genus Eutreptiella; species Eutreptiella sp. 'Long Island Sound 2002'. Next base: position 46,469,414 of record OZ038396.1, read on the forward strand.
CAGCGGTGTCTTGTGGTCCATACATTGTCGTTGCACGTGTCAGAAGTCCGCATTGTACAGGGGTGAGTTACTGTTGCCATTCTTGCCAGGGTACTGCCCCTATATCAACCAACTGATCTCTCAGCCATTGTCATATAAGAGGGGTTGCGGCGATCCCCCTAAAGCAGGCTGATTGTGTACTGTCGCGGCATTTTCAGCTTCTCACAGGCACAGGGTCTACTGGCCCTTGAAATTGAAAGGTACCAGGCACATGCTTTGGGTGCCTCAGCTACGGTACTGTGCGCCCTGATGGGAAAATCTTTCAAATTGTGCCTGCTGTGACTTACGATGAAAGCACTGCCCAACTGCGCCGCGCTGGATGTCCATCATTGAAAAGTGAAATTTGAAGACATGAGATTCTCCCCCAAAGTACCCGCCTGGTACCATGAGATCATATAACAAAATGCCCGCATGGTACCATTAGGTACCAGGACAAGGCGTGCACATGGTACCATGAGATTCTAGGACAAAGCACCCGGTAAGTGCTATGAGATTCGAGGAAGAATTGACTGCATGGTGCCATGAGGGAATGCCGTTCACGTAGTGCACATGCAGTGCCCACGTAGTGCGCACACAGTGCAAAGTTTTTAATGTCTGCAACAACCTGAACCCTAGTCTTGGCCCTATTTTACAAGTTTGTTGTTGCACATCAGGTTTTTGTTTGCGCTTCTTGTGCATTGAAGATGTGGATTGCCATATATTTTCACCCAGTTTCGACCATTTTAACCCATTTTCACCCGGCTTTGTTCTTTGTTACAAGTGGATGCTACATTATGATGATGGGGAATCACCGGAGTGTACATTCGCGATGCAACAAATTGGCAGGTGGGTTGTTACACACTCCAAAGCAGATTCCAACCAAGGATGAGTTAAGTACTGGCCAAGCCACCGGCCAAATGGCAAATAAATGCGTTTATGCGTTTATTTTTCAAAAATGCCCTTTTTTGGGGGATACCCGTTGTTTAATGTCATTTATTGGTGTTTATTGACATTTCTGCATTCATCGCTGATGGTTTTTGTCCCCTTTGTGACGTATCCTCAGAGCATTTGTGCGTTTGTGCATCTTTGAGGGTATCAAACTTGGAATCTAGTGCAGGTGAGGGGTGATCAGCATTGTGTGTCACCCGGCATGGTGCATCATAGTGGCAAGATCTGGGATGTCGGTGATGGCATAAATGGACACACAGTCACGCCATGTACACTCATTCATGTCATGCACTTTTGTGACAAAAAACACAAAAAAAAACCAACAACACACATTGAAATAAACATTCTACTGGCCATTGGCCAAAAACCTCATGGCTAGTGTTTAATTTATCTTTGATTCCAACCTCCGTGGCAACTGCCTTGCTGTCTCTAGTAGACAACGTCCTTTTTGGATTCTCTTTATGAGCCAGCACTTTATGTCCTGCAACTGCGCTGTCCGATCATCGTAAACCACTAGCACGGCTTATCAGTACCGGCCCACATATGGCTGCTACAAGTTGGGCCCCAACTGGGCCAAGGCAGAAAGTCTATGTTTCCAGAAGGTTGCCGCCATCCTCCAACACACTTAGGCGACGGCACCAACCACTACTGACATGAACGCGTGCACAAATGCAGGATCGTTTCCTCCCTTCCTCCTTGGCTGGGTTTCATTGCGTGGGCGTTGCATGCAATGCGCACATAGTACCCATGGAGTGCCCACACAGTGCATCGACAAGCCGTTAGATACTAGGACAAAGTACCGGCAGGGTACCATCATATACTAGGACAACGCGCCCTCATGGTACTATGAGATTATCGGACACATCTTCTGCAGCGCACATGAGATTCTAACATAAAGTGCTCCCATGATACCAAGAGACACCATGACAAGCTCCCAATGTGGTACTATGAGATACTAAGACAAAGTGCCGGTGTGGTACCAGAAGATCCTAGGATGCTCGCATGGAAGGACAAAGTGCCCACAAAGTCGCGCCAGGCTCCGGGACAAAGTGCCCGCAGGATACCTTGAGATACTGGGACAAAGTGCCTATGGCACACCATACCATGAGACCACACTTTAGTTCCGTTGGAAGGAAGAGTCTGTCATAGCCGCTTTCTCCCTGTCCATGGACCTATCACCAAGTCTATTTTATTTGGACTTTTGCCAATTCTGGGTCTTTGCCATGTGCCCTGTGTTGCGGGGATCCACTGTATCATATGCTGGAGACACCCACTTTCCCAAGCACAGTCTTTGAACTTCTGGAGTCAGTCAAACAAAATTTTTTTTATTTGGACATTTGCCAATTCTGCACCATGAGCCTCGAGAAAAATACGACGGCTGCGTTGGTGTCAACTGACTCGGAGATGGGAAGGTCTCATAGCACAACAACTTGAGGTACTAGACTCCTGGTCGACTCTTGTGGCCCGGTTGCTCCTGCCTCGTCGTGTTCCGCATGAACATTGTGCTACGGTGCTGCTTGCGGGTTCAGCCACTTGGACTTCTTCGAGTAGAGTCAAAACCACTTCCTTGGCGAAGATATTCTTTGATGTCTTGGGCGTGATAGCCGTAAACAGCTCCTTCGTGTACTACCGAGATGCCATGCTCTTCGGGATGATGCTCAATTGGAGTCTAGAGGTGTAGTCGTTTGACCTCCAGCTAGAGCAATCGGCCGTTGCCTTTGTGCTCTGCCGAAAGTTGACGATAGGGTCATCACACGCCGGTGGGCCGACTCCGATGGCTACGGACAATGTACAGGAGCAAACGGAGGCAGGTGATGGAGTTCTTGAAAAGCAGCGGTACGATGAGCTGACCATTAAAAATGCGAAAATGGTCAGAAAAAGAACCGGGCGACACGGTGGACGCAGAAATTGGCGAAGTCTCTCGAAAGGTATCTCAAAGGGATGCGTGATCTGCCAAAGGGTCCCTCTGCCCCGGGAAGCTTGGAATTGGAGCTACACGCCGTGCTTGGAGATGATCTGGCGATGGATGTTTGGCGCATTATCTTGGACTGCGATGACTCAGTTAAAAATCCTCAAAGACGCGGCAAACCACAAGCGAAAAAAAGAAAAACAAAGGAGGAGTAAAGGAGACAAAGGTCAACGCTTGAGGTATAAGAGGTGCCACTTGGACAACTCGGAATCGGATGATAGCTCAATTTCTTTGAGTGATTCGTCCACGTCGTCGTCCAGCGACGGATCTTGCAAGCGGGAGACCAAACAGTCGGTGTCGTCATCTACATGGAGTCCGGCAAAGCCGCCCATGGTCATCGTAGACGGAAAAGAACATTTTCGAGGAAAAACGTCCAACAACTAAATCGATTGCTCGAGACCACCGCAGACGAAATGCCGGTTTTGCAAAGCGAACCACTAGTATTGGGAAGGGCCCGCCTATGGCTGCCAAGGACCCCGCAAGAAGTGACGCCCCGTGGGCAAACACTGTAGGCGCTGGGGCACGGGCACCAAGAGGTTCCTACGTGCGGCCGGCGTGCTCGCAAAGGCCCAAAAGGACGACTTCGGTGTTTCCTACGCAACCACCGGAGCACGGGGACTCGGTTGTGAGACGGTCAATGGTTACCTGCAGCAGCTCTGAAAGGTCCGCCGAAGGCTCGCAATGTGTCCAGGGAAGTCCATGAGAGATGCCATTGAGTCCCAAATGCTCCAGGACACACAGAGGCCAACGGCAAAAACTCCTTGCAGGCATTTGCCTGCTTGAGAAGTTCCGCTGGATTCCCAGCACCGTCATTCCCGTGGATTGGCTCTTCGTTGATGCGTTCCAGGCAATGCCGTTTCAAAAACAAGAGGGTAGGGCAAAGCAATAAAGAATGGGCCACAATTGACTGCCTTCGCCAGCTCTGTACACTTGCGAAAACGCACCAAGATTGGGAAGTGCTCGCCCTTGCAGCTGTGTCATGCGCCTTCGGCCTTAGGGCCTCGGAGGCAATTACCGTAGCCCTAGACGAAGAGACGCTCCACTTTCGTGGGGCAAAAAGCCGACACGGGATGCAACATGAGAAGATGGGGCCATGGGCATGGAAGTGGGGCTACTTTCTCGCGCGCCTGCGGGCCCTCAACGGACACCATCCGCACCACCCGGCCTTCATCACGTCTAAGGCACACCTCGAAGGGCTGTTCTCTATCCTCTTGCAAGCGGAAGGCTGTCGCTACCGGACAATTTGGTGGCACAATTGACGCGAATTTCCGCAGCACAGTTACAGAGAGCCGTCTGTTATACGCATGTGAACTCTGGATCTTTGCCATTTGCGCCGCTTTGCGGGGATCCACTGTATCATATGCTGGAGACGCCCACTTTCCCAAGCACAGTCTTGAGTACTCTTTGAACTTTTGGAGTCAGTAAAAAAAAAAGAATTTCCGCCGCACAGTTACGATGTCTCGCGCTGTCATTGCACCTCATTCAAATTTGGGGGGGCTGGCACTCCCCGGCAGTCGCACGAATGTATGCCACCCCGCCGCCAAGCTGGACATTTCAAAGGGATGGGCCCATGCTAGCACCGAAATGAAAAGATGAGGGTCCAACGTGGTATGAGCTTCAATGTCCCACATGTGCCATCTTCACACAGTGGGTTAGACAAGCCCTACCGCCGCAGTCCGCCGCAAGCGGACCTGCTCGGAGCGTCACACGTCCAAAGGCCGCAAAGCGGGCCAGGGCCTAATTTCGTCGGTGGCTTTGGTCTTCCACCGGACTTTGCAGACATCTTCAGTGCTGTTTCTCAGCTCCCTAGCATTTTGCCAGCGCACAGGGCCATGCTTATTTCAGCTCTGCAACATCTGGCCTTATCTATCCTGGGGCTTAGGGATGCGCAACAGGCCCTTTCTGTGTTTCGCCAAGTGTTTGATTCCCCGCTGTCCACCGGCCTTTTTTGTGAGGCTGATGGATACTACGATTATCGGCAGACTTTGGAACACCCTGAGCATATCCACAAGGTGTCCGACGACATTGCCAAGCGAGCTGTGGGGGAGGCAAGCAAAGTTAATGTGGCCAAAAGCATATGGCGCCGCCTCATACCTTCGGACCTGCGCACACGCTACACCCGCGCTACTCACCATGCTTTTTATACGCCCGTTGTGCGACGGCAACAGTCTGCTCTCATGTGCGTGCTGACACGCAAGGGCTGGGGCTGCGCCACACCTGTGAGCGGCCTACCACCACATTTTTCCTCGGATATACAAATGCGAAAGGACACGTGTTACATGTGCTTGTGTGTCCCTGTAGAGGTTGGGAGATTGGGGTGTGCAGAACCATGAGACATGACAATCAACTGCCGGAGTGGCACCATGAGGTGCTAGAACATAGTGCCCGCATGATGGGACAAAGTGTCTGCAAAGTAGCATTAGCTTCTTGGACAAAGTGTCCACAGGTTTCCTTGAGATGCTACGACAAACTTTCCGCGGCGCACGATGAGACACTTCGACAAAATGTGTGTGCACCCAGCCCCCACAGGAGAAAGTCTCTACATGGAACAATGATGGGACCATGGGACATTTGACCACAGTGGCCTCATTGTTTTGCCATAAGATACTACAACAAAGTGCCCGTAGAGTATTATGAAATACGAGACCGCATGTCCACATGCTACAATGAGATGCTACCCTAATGATGCAATTGTGTGCAATGATAAGGCTCCTTGGCAATACCATGAGACACCAAGAATAAAGTGTCTGCCGTGTTCCATGAGGTAATCTTCTCGCTCTTCCATGCACTATATTGCGCCGAGTGCGCGGCCTTCGTGGCCACATCGTACCCCATGCGGGGGCAGCAAAAAAAAATCCCACGCGGGGGCAGCAAATGCTGTGCGGTTCTCTGTTTCTTTGTGTTCTCTGATCTGGTTTCCTGTGGGTTCTGGGTGCAGCAGGGGGCCAGGGTCTAGGGACCAGGGAGCTGGGTACAGGACAACGTGCAGGGCAGGGGCCACATACCAAAACCTTGTCTCGGTCTTTTGTGATCTGTGTTTTGTCTCGGGTCCCATCCTTGGTGTCATGTCGCCGAATGGGCAACAACATCCGCCCAAGCCAAAGCAAGTGCGGCAGCGCTTCCAGATACACGTTGTGCAATGCATGCAAGAGATAGAGGATGAGGCGATGGGTGCCTTTTGCAACTTGTTCGACGCCATGCAGTGGCGTCGCAATCAACAGGTGTGGGTTCGGCTCTTGATCCGGGGGGAGGCCCATATGCTGTCCGAGGTGGTCACCATGTATGGGACACTTGAAACCATGTCCAATGAGGAACTACACCTTGTGATGGTGCAAATGTGCTGGCAACGAAAGCTGAGGGCATGTGAGAACATGCAAGTGCAGTGGCGTCGCAAGGATGTTGGGCAGCTGCACCATTTTCACCAGGAGGCGTCTTTGGTGGTCCCGACTGTCTGGCTCACATGCTGGATAGTTGTTTCCCCTGGGTCCCCTTGGGACACACCACCTTTGTTGTGTATAGGGTCTTTTACCTTTATGAGTTGTGTTTTGCTCTCTTGCTTGCACCATGCCTTCTTCTTCTTCTCCTGCCTGCACTTTTGTGCCTGTGATGCCGTCACCAGTCAGTGATTCCCCAACAGTGCATGTGAAGGAGCGACCGCGTCCTTTTTGGACCGGCTATCAATTCAGGGGACTTGCTCCCAGTATCTCTGTGGCATGCATCCCCAACGTTGTCATCACCCTCATCATGCTGCTCATGGTTTCCTGTACATCGCGATTTCGGAAGTACATAGTGTTGATCATCAGCATGGCTTTCACAGTGTTCTTGATTTCAGCAGGTGTTATGGTGCACGTGCAGGCCAACGCTCTGGTCGACAATGCACTGAAGTCAAATCTTCCCAGGGTTGTCAAACGCCTTAGCACAGATCGTGAGGCGTTACAAGAGTTGGAGGATTTCTTGAAAATTACGGTCAGTGAAACCGCTGTCCGGGAGGCGTCATGGAATGTTCTGCCGCAGATGCTCATCCTTGTCCACACCGGGCTATGGAGGAGCACCATGATGTCGCTCTGGGCCTTTCCCATCAGCATGGGTGTTGGGATGCAAGCCGCTCCAGAGCATTTGCAGCGAGACTTTTGGAACACCCTCGTCATCGACGTGCTGATATGGGGGTATTTGTTTGGGAACTTACCGATGACGACTTTGAATCGGCGACGTTCATTACTCCTGGATTACTGCCTTCAAACGGCTCTGGAGACAGCTATGGCAGCATCCAGACAGGCGGACAGCATCCTGAGTCATACCCTGAAGAACACCGTGGGGATGCGGCTGGGAACATTGAGATGTTTCTTGATAAGGTAGACAGCAGCACAGACGTTGTGCATCTCAGGCAGTCTTGGGCCTCCCTCCGCAGAGGAATGAGGGCTTGCCAGCACCGTCAAGCATTCTTGCACCTGGCAACGCAAAAGTACAAGATCTCACTACATCCGGTTGCGCTCTGGAGTTCGCAACCGAACTCACCTCCGGTCGGCAGGTGAGGCTCAATGTACCCAATGTCACAGTCCTACTTGACCCTACCTTGTGTGGTGTGATCTTCGACAACGTCCTCAGTAATGCCTTCAAGCATGGCCGCTCTATAAACCCCGACGTCGAGCTGACCATCGACTGCGCCGCAGATGAGCATGAACCTGCACCCCTGAAATTTATTGCCAGTAAGGGGGAGAGGGTTGTGCGTTTTTTGGTGGCCTCAGACTCAGTCTTGTCAGGCCTGGGGTCTCGTTTTGGCGCTGTGCGAGGGGGTGGGCATCGGTGACAGGGCGCACCCTGCAGCACCCCAAAGAATCACAACGGTGGGCATTCCGCCGGCTGTGGGGTAGCGCCTGGTGCCGATGCCTGCCTCCCTGAGGTGCTGCAGTGCAGCGAATTTCTTTGGGTGTGTCTCCCTGCCTTTTTTGTTTTGCTGTCGGTTTTTGGGGCTTTACAGCAGTTGTTCAGTCTCTGCGGCTAGGCCCCAGGTTGTTAGCTTGTGCTGCTCGAACACCGCCCTTGGTGTGCGGCCTTTGCGTGGTTTACCGCAAGCGTCTGGCCTAGTATGCAGCCAGTCTGCAGAACGTGCCCCTTGCGAGCGTCCGCTTTTGCTATAGCTGGGGTAGCGGTTAGTATTGCACTGCAGGTGTGCAGCTGAGGGGTGGGCTGTGTGATGCAGAGGGTCGGTGTTTGTATGTGTCAGGGCGGGGAATAGGGGGGGGGGGGTCACACACGTGAGGGTAAGCGCTAGGCCCTAAGGTTTAGCTACCCAACTGGGCGGGTTAGGTTTGGGTGGGCACTCATAAAGGTAAAAGACCCTATACACAACAAAGGTGGCGTGTCCCAAGGGGACCTAGGGGAAACAACTGTCCAGCATGTGAGCCAGACAGTCGTTTCCCATGCCGGCAGCACAAGCACCAAGAGTATTGCGGGAACAGCCAGCGGTATATATTCCCTCAACCTCACACCGACTTGGCGGGCATAGTCCTATTGTTCATACCCTTTGGGTTTGAGAGCTCACGAGGATGGACTTGTTGCCCTTTGGGGCTTTGACTGAGCTGTCCGCTGGCTGTTCCCGCAATACTCTTGGTGCTTGTGCTGCCGGCATGGGAAACTACTGCGAGTGGGCATCGGGTGGTGCCTTCCTTGGCAGGCAGGTCTCATGATTGTTTTCATGTGTGGTTTGCGGGACAGCCTGGGTTGCTAAGGCTCTTTCAACAGACCCCCTTCCGACAACAAGATCCTGTCTCAGGTGATGCAGTACATTTGTTGTACCTTTATTGTGTACCCCGCTGTGTGAAAGGCGGTATGTGTGAGTACAAGAGAGTACAAGTGAAGCTGCAGACTGCTGAGGACTGTGCATACTTCTGACCGGGGCTGCAAGGGGGGGAGTAAGCTGAGTTTGCTAGGTTAAAGAACAAATATATGAATATGAACGGTGCTGTAGTGCAGCGGAACATTTGGGAGCTGTGACCGGTCACCTGTGACACAGGGGCGTTCGGTAGCTAAGTATCCGTTGCTTCATGGCCCGTGTCCAACGAAGCTGTGTCCAAATGAACACTTCCGCTTCGACTGTTTTTTGTTTTGGGACCGAACTCATTTGGTACTTAATTCGGTATCATGTTTCAGAACCGCGTTTTCCGGCTAAAGAGGGAGCGTTGGCGCGCTAAAGTGGTGTGGTCCCACAAGAAGAAGTGGCACACAGTGCTTGTGGGCAAGGCCAATGTACAAATATGTTGCATTTGACCAATGCACCACATGTGCTATCGTTGCATGCATCGTCAGTTTCGCAAGTTGGTGCTGTGTTGTGGTGCAAAACAGCACGGGCGCCGGGCATCACTTGACGATGGTCCCGCCCACCGAGGGGGTGACTTCAGGGGGATGTGTGGATTTGAGGGTGTCTTGTGAGCCATGCTCTGCCCCGCCACTGCACTTGCAGTGCACTGAACACAGTAGGCTCCACGCAACGGTTTCCGAAAGGCATGCGTTCCATTTTCTGTCTCTCAATATGCAGGTTTTGTGGCGCCCTTTGTTTGGTGGCACCACACCAATGGCAGTGCAAAGTGCAAAGTACTGCTCCTGAGTGGTAGGTGCTGATGTACGCCTGCAGATTCCAGCACCCCCCTAGTCGTGCTGCCTAGACCTGCACTTTGTTGCCAGCGCGGCACTGGGCAGAATGGTCCGCAATGGGGTGCCCACTCCGGCGGCGAAAAAGCGCCGACGGTCCCAGTCCGACCACGTGGTGCAGACGCCGTCGATCCACCAGTTCTTCAGGCCCAAGAGCCCACAGGCCTCAGAGGCGACGCAGACTGCCATGCCGCTGCAAAACGCCCAAATTGCTGTTGGCGCCTCAGGCACGCGAGGCGACGCTGCGGTCTGTGGAGCGCAGGCGACCTCCAGTAGAGCGCCTGCAACACCCCGCGATGAGCGGATGCCTAGTGGAATGCAGGTGCCGTCCGGCGGAGCACAGGCGACCGTGTCACCCAAGGCGCGCAGCCCACAGGGCGGCGCCAGTATCGAGACGTGGGGCAATTTCGGGGCGCTCATCACAGCGCCTGGCCCAACCGTGGGCCCGACTGTCCACGCCGGGGCGTTCGGCCTCGGCTACCGCAACGCGCTTCAGGACCGACGCTCTCCCGGCGTCGGTGGGTTTGGGTTTTGGTGGGGCAAGAGCCTGACGCTGGGCCTCCCGGGCTTCCGCACAATGCTGTTCGGTGGCGGGGCGGGGCCGGGCGGCCGCATCCCGCTGCCGGTCGCGCGGCCCGGGGGCGTGCCGCAGCCGGACCCCCGGCACCTCGCGAACCTGACACTCCTGATGGCCACTGCAGAGGCACGCTTCGACCACCTGCTGACCGCCGCGGAGCGCGCGCTGCTCGCCCAATTCCGCGCCCTCCCGGACGCGGCCCGGCAGTTGTACGCGACGCTGTACTACCTGCGGTACCCCTCGCTGCCGGGGCACGACTTCTCGCAGGTGCTGTGGTTCCGCTGCGACGGGGCCCTGGAGACAGCCGCGGCGGCGCTGTGCGGGGGCGGCCCGGCTGCGGAGGCTGCACTCGCGACGGACGCCGGGTGCTTCGCAGAGCGGCCGGTGTGGCAGGACGCGGCTCTGGAGGCCGTGCTCCCGCTGCTCAGAGAGCCGGAGCTCCGCGCGGTGCTCGGGAAAGTGGCGGGGGGCGCCAAAGTGCCCGGCGGGTACCCGGCGATGCTCGATGCCCTGAAGGCCCTTTGCGGCCGCTCTCAGCAGACGCTCATGGGCCCCTGCGGTCTGCCGGGGCGCGCGCGCCGACTGGCGGTGCAGGCGCTGGTCGCCGCCGAGGCGCTGTGCGTGCGGCTGCGCCCCGGGCCCCTCACGCTGTGGCGCCGGCTGCACGTCCTCGTCTTCGTCGCGTCCGGCCATGACCCGGAGGCCGCGGCCGCGCTGCTGTCGTGCGACATGGCCGCGCTGCCGTTCCCGGCGCCGCTGCCGGGCCCCGCGCCGTGCCTCTTCGGGTCCCGGGCGGAGCTGCTGCGGGTCGAGGAGGCGCTGGGGCTGTCGGATCGGTTGGAGGCGGCGGTGCAGTGCGGCGACGCGGACGGCGCCTACGCCGCGGTGCACGAGGCCAGTTCACGGCTGCTGCCGGAGGACATGGCCCCGCGGCTTGTCGGCGCTGGAGGTTGCCTGGAGGGCGACGGGGGCGGCGGTGCGACTGGTGCGGCTGAGGGCGGATGTGGTGAGGGCGGCGGCGGCGGCGGGGGTCAGGGCGAGGGTGGCGGTCGCGCGGAGGGCGCAAGCGACGCGCCAGCCCCTGCGCCCGCGCCCCACCCCTGCGCCGCCGCCCTCCGTGCGTCGCTCCTGGCGCGGACCGTGTGGGTGGGCATCGGCCTCCTCGAGCGGGACCGCCAGTACCCTCTGGCCCTGCACTACCTCGCCGTCCTCCTCAACGCCCACCCCCTCTCGCGGCAGGCGGTGTGGCGCGGGCCCTGCCGCCTGCGGCAGGTGCGCGACCTGCTGCACACGGGCAGCGAGACCGCGGCGCTGACCGCTTGCGAGGAGGCGCTGCAGGACCCGCGGGTCGTCGGGGAGCACCGCCTGGAGCTGCAGCGGCTGTGCGCGCGACTCTCCGTGCCGCCCCGCCGCTGGCGCACGCCGGCGTTCCCGCCGCTGCGGCAGGCTCCGACGCGCGTCGTGACCGGGGACGCCGGGGCCGGGGGCGTGGAGGCCGTGGCGCTGGCGCACTACACGCGGCCCGCGGGCTGGCGGGGGATGCACAGCGAGAACGGCGTGTTCCTCACGCTCTTCGGGCTGCTGATGTGGGACGTCATCTTCTGCGACGCCCCCGGGGCGTTCCAGACGCCATGGCACGAGGCGCCGCTGGACCTGTGCCTCGCGAGCGACGACTTCTGCGGGGCCCGCCGCGAGGCGTTCGAGAGGGCGATGCGGCAGATCCGGGGGGCCGGCGAGGGCGAACGGGGGGCGGGGGATGGGCCGAGGGTGGGAGAGGGTCAGGGGGAGGGGGATGGGCTGAGGGAGGGGGACGGGAACGGGGGAGGGGTCGCGTGCGCGGGGGGGCACGGGGCAGCGGGCGGACCGAGGGCGGGGGCCGGGGGCGAGGGGAGGCGCGGGAGCCGGCCGGGCGACGGGGGCCCGCCGGAGGGGGGCGAGGAGGGGCCCTGCGCGGGGCTGCTGGCGCTGCTGCGGCGCAACTGGCGGGCGCACAAGGGGCGCCTGTGCGTGGGGGTGAACTGGCAGCGCAACACCCTCGCGGAGCTCAGCGCCATCGCAGTGGGCCTGGGGCCGGCGGTGGTGGCGGCCGTGTGCGAGACCCTCGCGTCGGACTACCGGGTCTATCGGCACGGGTTCCCGGACCTGCTGCTGTGGCACGGCAAAGGGCCAGACCCGGCCCCTCCTGCGCGGTCCGGGCCAGCGACGAACTCCACCCAAGCCGCCACATGCGGCCCTGACCCGACTCGTAGTGCCTCTAACCCACACCCGGGCCCTGAACCGTCCACTGACCTGCACTCTGAGGCGGTTTTGGGCTCGCGCTCGGACACGGCCCCAAGGCCTGTGCCGCGCGATACCAGTGACCCGGGCCCTGGCCCCCGGCTCTCTCCGGACGCGTGCCCCGAGAGCACCGGATCCGAATGGCTGTGGCAGTGCCGGGCCAAATGCGTAGAGGTGAAGGGACCAGGCGACTCGCTGAGTGCTGCACAGTCTGTGTGGATAGACGTGCTGCTGAGTGCCGGGGCCGAAGTGGAGGTATGCCACGTCCGATATTTGGATTGAACGCACCAGCACCGTCCCAACGGCGCAGAAAGCAGTCAAACTATCTCTTGGTGTGACCCGAAGTGCAGAAGAAACGCGTTGTATTGATGCACTAGTCGAGGTCGTCTGCATCAAAGTCGTCTGCTGCCCACTACAAGAGCAATTTTACTCGCTGTGCCTGTGGGGTTTGGGATGCACTGGGAGAGCACCTGATGCGGCGCGCGCGTGCGCGGTGCAGCTATTTGGCGTTATCTATGGGAAAGGCGTTGTGTTGTCGTTTGGATCCTGGGTACGCCCGGGTATGCCCAGGTACGCCTGGATAGGCCCAGGTATGCCTGGGTGTTGTCCCGTTGCGCCGGGCACCTCTGCGGATGTACTTATTTGAATTTGCAAAAGGGCACAAGGGGCCAAGGGCCATTTCAAAGATTATGAAGTGGGTGCCAATTGTATTGTGCTCTTGATTGCGATGTTTGTGGGAAGGATGGGGGTTTGTGCAATTTTTTGTGGCCAAATCGTTTGCTCTCGTTAGAAGCCATTTTGGGACCTCGAAAAATCAGGACTGTCCGGGTGTGCTCGCCGGAAAAGTAGCGTGCGGTGCGCGTGCGGCGCAAGTACTCCACCACGGCACATACAAATTGAACATGGGGAAATGGCTGAGTTGGGCTGTTGTATCTCATGGTGGGGGCGAGTGCAAGCGGTTGTTTCCCAACAATGAAGTGTTCCCAAGCAAAACCCCAAAAAAGCCCCCCACACACTAGGGGGCCCACCGGAGGAATACTCGGATGAAGGATACCCCGATGAAAGTTTGCTGGAGCCAGACATCTGAGGTGAGGCCCGCTGTTCACTGCTTGGATTAAGGGGGGGGGGGCGCATCTGTGGAGAACGACAGCATGGTGGGGATAGACGGGATACGTAAGAGTTAAAAGCACACCGCCTGGTGTTTCAGCGTACCACCAGTCAGTGGGGCGGGTCGGCAGTGTGGGTGTAGGGCTTCAGTGTGTCGCTGGTAAAGGGGAAAGCCGGTTCTGCCCGCATGGGAGAGTTGCACCACGTGACCACGGGTGCAGGGCATTTGTTCCCTCATGCTCTTTGTTTGTGCACGCCTTGACATAACAAATCGTGTACACAACTCCCAGCAAAAGAAAGTATGCGCATTACGTTTTTTTTTGTGGGCTGAGATGGTAGGGGTTATGTCCTTTTTGGTTCCTCCCTGCTCTAGGCATCCCAAGATGGCAAAGAGTCTGCAGCCACTTTGATTCCTCCCTGTGTAGTTTTTTTGATGGTTATGTAGCCACAGTTCCATCCCACTCTGGAGACCCCGAGACAGCAAGGGTCATGCAGCTACTTTGATTCCTCCCCGCTCTGGAGACATGAGATGGCGGTGTTTATCTAGCCTTTTTGGCCTACAAGAAGTAAAGGCAAGCGTCCTGAAGTCTCCACAAATTGTCAGCAAGTATCCAGAAGCATACTGCAGCCAGAAGTTGAGGATATGGATAGGGAATTGGGGCATGCACTTTCAACCCCCCCCCCCCCCCGCCTCGTCAGAGGTGACCAAGGCGCAGCAGGCTCACTGGGAGCTCCGCTGCTTAGAGTGCTCCTAGGGCAGGGAAGTGCTCAGCACGCCCCAGGACCTTCCTTCTACTGGGACGCTCCCAGCCGGTTTGGCACTCTGTGCAATGCTACCTGTGACCCTCTGGGTCAGTCAAGGAGCACCTCAGACCACACGCCCCGTGCACCCCTCTGGGGTGTAGTCGTGGGCGGGAGGAAGCTGCCGGTCACCCGACCCACAGACTCCCTCAGCAGCCTCGTGGTAGGGCACCCATGCCCCGCTGCTGGGGCCCGGAGCACCGGGCACACACAACCCCCCACACGCGCCAACCACGGCCCGCTGGAGAACGACAAAGGTGTGCCCCTGCCTTGAAAGCCCCCCCCCCCCCCCAGGACCCCAGCGCGCGCGGACACACAGGCACGGCGGCATCTCCCTCCCACCAGCGCCTTGGTGGGGTTGGGGGGTCGTCAACAGTCTGGAGGGCTGTGAGACCAGACAGCCGGGGTAGGGCCCAGTCGAGCCGGTGAGGGAAGGACACACTGGCCGTGGGAGCGTGCCACCGGTGCAAGCCACGACCCAACCCAACCCAACCCTCCCCTCAGGGGACACAATTGCATGTGCAATGTTTCTGTACAACCGAAGTACCGGGACCCTATTTGAAGCTTCACGCTGTTTTGAGTATAAACTGTGGTCAGGCATGGGAGTGGGTGCCAGACCGAGTTTACGTGAAGACCCTTGTGCCCCCCGGTGTCTCTGACCCGCATAATCTGTTGCTGGCTGTCTCCCCTGCTTCCCAACAGTGTTTTTTTGCCTTTCGTAGGCGCCAGTTGACTGGGCTGGACAGCAAGGCAACTGGTTGCATACTTCTGGCTTGTGAGCAGCATTTGCCCTTGCCGTGCAGCAGGGTACAGGGAGGATGAAGCAAAGCAGTATGATGGGTTGTCTGCAGATGAGGATGCCTATGGGTGGTTGGGGAGAAGGTAGTGGCAAGGATGAGTGTGTTTTGCTGCCTCATTTTGTGCTCTCAGGAGGTCATGGTTTTCACGGGCACACAATATGGGGTTCAGCAACAAATGTGCAAGCAGTGCACTACGCAGTGCATGGTTTTCCCCACAACACTGCTGCCCAGCTCGCTACAGAGACACCACAATGCTGGCCTCCCCTTTTTGCTTTTCACAGACATGTCTGCTGTGGTACTGCATGCCTAAGGAGCGGGTTACCCTTTTCAAGCGGGGTCGATCGCCGCGTCGCAGTCGAGACCGAGGCCGCCGAAAACGTTCACGGTCGCGATCCCGATCGCGGGATCGCAAAGACAAGCGCCGGGACCGGCGGTCAAGATCACGGTCCCGGGATCGCAGCCACCGGCACCGGGATGAGGACCGACACAAAGTGAAAGGGGACAAGGATAAGGACAGGGACAGGGACAAAGACAGAGACCGGGAGAAGGACAAGGTGTGCCCCTTCCTCCTTTTGCTACGCTGCCAACTTACCGAGAGATGGTGATGTGCATGGAGCTGGTGATGGATTTCTCCACTATTTTCTCACTTGGAATGGAAAACAGCCCTAGTTAAGCCTTCTCCAACTGATCTGCAGCTCAAACAGATGATCCTGCCCCTGACTCCTCTTGCCCCCGCCCCCCACCACCCACCCCCACCTCTCCCCGGCTCTGCCAAGTGCCAAAGCCTTCCTGCTATCCCCCTTCTTGCGTGCAAAACGGAAGCAGCAACTGATGTCACTCACACAGGGGCCAGCAAGAGGGGATCCTGGACCCCCCCTCCCCCACCCCCCTTCAGAGCCCCAGACCTCCGCACATGGGGAGCAGCAGCTTTTCGCATCACAGTGAATTTTTGAGACCATATTCCTTGTGTGCCGTCAGAATGCCCGGATTTACTGGGGTGATCCAGTGCCAAAAACAATGCAAAAAGAAAACAATCGAAAGCACTTTGATCCGCCCCACCCCCGCTCCAGACCACACCACATTCAACAGCGCTCCGGCCATTGGCCACAGATGGAATGTACCATACTAACAATCCAATTTACATACCTGATTTACACCAATACTGTTGCAGTGGAAATGATGATTGTGCCCCCAGACCCCCGCATCTTTTTGGTGCCTCTTTGTGAGCTCTTGGGAGGTCATGGTTTTCATGGGCACACCATTT
The DNA here is from genome assembly GCA_964036045.1 of Eutreptiella sp. 'Long Island Sound 2002'. Classification (NCBI taxonomy): domain Eukaryota; phylum Euglenozoa; class Euglenophyceae; order Eutreptiales; family Eutreptiaceae; genus Eutreptiella; species Eutreptiella sp. 'Long Island Sound 2002'. Next base: position 46,485,823 of record OZ038396.1, read on the forward strand.
GGGCTCCAGCAACAAAATGTGCACGCAGTGCCCACTCAGTGCAAAATTGTCACCCGTGGCTCATCCCGCTCGCCCGCCATATCCATCTCCGTCGCCGGACTCACGTCCCTTCCTCCTCCTCATGACTCAGCACTTCCTCGGGTCCTTCCCTCAATTCCAGGGGATCAATGATTGGGGTCAGGACCGGGATCGGGACCGGCCGCGTGACAAGCGCGAGGACAAGGGCGAGCGCAGTGCCAAACGGATGAAGCTCGGCAACGACTCCGATGATGAGGAGGATGCCGCCCAGCGGGAGCGGCGAGAGGCCTGGAAGAAGCGGCAGGAGGAGATCCGGCGCCGGGAGGATGCCGAGTTGGACGCCGAGCTGGAGGCCGAGGCCGCGGCGTACCATGGCGAGGTCTGCCCCCGCATTGGATGGATGGAGAGGACGGCAGCCGCCACTCTGTCCACGGGGCAACAATGAGGAGGAGGAGATTACGTGCAGGGGATGGGAATGGGGAGGGGGCCTGTCAGCAGAAGGCTGCCGAGAAGGGGAGAGAAGTGGGTGGCCGGCCGGCGGTGCGCACCTGCTGGCGGACCTCTGCTTGGTCTGCCCTTCCTGGTCGCCTAGAACCCCCCCCCCCTCCCCCACCACCCACGGGTACTGAACTGAGAGCAATGAAGACCGCGGTGGCAGGCGCGGTTGGAGCTAATTGCGGTGAAGCACACCTGACCCATTGAGGCCCGTACCCACGGGCACGTGGGTGAAAGGGCCAAGCCCAGTGGCGAGAGCCAGCCTTGATATGGCAGGGGCTTGACCTGAGCCGTGGGAGAGGGCCGGCACTGATCCGAACAGCCCCGGAGACATTCGATAGCCGCGCCTGTGCGGCGACCTCAAGGCAACGTTCGGTGCTGGTCTGGTTTGCGCTGAAGAGCGGCAAGGCACAACACTATGTGAACAGGGAACAGCAGATTTGAATTGAACTGAGGAAGTCTGGCATGGGGTCAGGATCATGTGGGTCATGACATCATGGCCCGACCCGCAGGCCCGCTCCAGACATGCCCCGAGGGAAGGCAAATGACAGTTGGAGTGGTTGAATTCACAGATCCTACTTTATTTTGCAACGTGCTTTGTAGGGAAGGTGTGCAGCGCAATGTGGTCTACTTGGGGGGCTTCTCCATGGGAGGGTAAATCTGGGGCTGAAGTCGGGATAGTTAATAGAAAAGTAGCGCGCCGGGCGCGCACCGGGCAAACATTCCCCCAGGAATCAGCCCTGCGCTGTGTGCCATCCAGTGATACCCGCCCCACTCATGTCCAGCACCCAATGGGAACCTGCTGCATCCGGTGCATGCCCCAGTAGGGCCCTGGTGAGGTCTGGAAGTCTGCCCCAATCATTGCCGACTGATTGTTGGGGATTGTGTCCCGGTGAAGGGGACCCGGATTGCACGGAGCCCCATTCCCCTCCCTTCGTCTGATCGTCCGGAAGGACTGCAGAGTCTGGCAACCGAATGAATCGACACTGCCCTCAGCGAGGGAGGCTCCAGGGACCAGTGAACACAGCCTGGCACGGACTGATACGTGCTGTTTGAGGCCTGAGAATGCAGTGAAGGCTGTGTGAACGCAGGCACGGGGGCTGGAGCAAAGTGGCGGGTCCACACCTGGGCTTTCGCCCCCACCCCACCCCCTCTTTGGGCGGTGAAGAATAGGAAAAGGAACTGAGGTGTGACTGGTCTCGAGCAAAGGTGGTCGGTATCTGCCTGGGAAACGAGATGTGGTGCTTTGCAGCGCGCTCAGGCTGTACCATAAGTCATCTGGGGCGGTGGTAGGGCCCAGGGCACTTTACTGGGGCCCAGGGCAATTTACTGGGGCCCAGGGCACTTTACTGGGGCCATTGAGCCAACATCGCCGCTGTCTTGGTGGCGACCATGTACTGAAGGCCCTTGCAGTGGTAAGGTAAGGTATGCAAGAACGGTGGTGGACTTCCAATATGATTGGCGTCTCGCCCCCCCCCCAGTCCCCCCTTTCGCTGGACAAAGCCCCTTGGAAAGCAATTTTCTAGTCACGTCTTGTTTGTTTGTGGGAAGCAGCCACGGGTATACTCTGCTCTTGTGACACAGCCAGTGCTACAATGTGGTCGTTGAAACAGCGGCGCACACAGTTTTCCGCAGAAGAGTGGCGTTTCTGACGTGCGCAGCAAATCATCTCCTCCGGCCTCCGGGCCCAAGCGGCCCAGTTGCGCCGGCGACGACGGAAGAGTACCAGCCCAAAACGGGGAGCACGCCAAATGACTGTGCGAAGGACGGAGACAACACCGACTGCACTTGACACCGGGACTGTGCGTAGTCTGCAGGCACCTTCAGTGCCTGTTTTTGCCACTGGGGTGTGTGTGTGCTAAACCTTGCACTTGTGAGGCGACCTGGCACCACAAATGGAGAGCACAGCTCCCGTTTCATCACACGTTCAACCCATGAGCATCAGCTGAATGCCAGGTGGCACTTGTTGAATTTCCCCCCCACCCATCCACCCGCCCAACCACTGCTCCCCGACCCCGAAGTGCGGCTTGTTGCGACTTGACTGTTTGCTCGGGGATGGGGGGCAGGTAGGGTGCCACATATTCCACCAGCCAGCCCACTTCTAAACCCCCTTGGGGATGGGCCTTGCAAAAAAATTACTCCGGAAGGACAGCACGGTCGCTGCTTCGGCCGTAGTCTGCCTCTGTGTGAGGAATAGAGGGTGGGCGCACCGGCGTGTCTTTGGCTATTTCTAATGCAGCGGTGTCACCCCGGTGCTCACCTGACCGGACGGTCAAAACAACAATCATCTGGTGCTGCCTGCGTGTCTTGTGCGTGTGCCTCCTGCAGACGAGGAAGGGGTGGACCCTCTCTGACGAGGAGGACGAGGATGATGACGATCTGATGTTCGATCTGGAGGACAAGCCACAGCAGGAGGAGGAGGAGCCGGACCCCTTGGACGCGTTCATGGTGGGCGTCACCGATGAGGTCTGCTTGGGAGCCCGTCCCCCGTCGCGTCCAACGGTTGCGTTGTGGGCGCATTTGCACAAGTTGGGCCCCGTGTGCACCTGGGCTCACTTGGTGGCCACTTCCCTTGTGAATCGCTGTGCCCTGGGCATCATTGGTCCGTGAATGCTTCTGAGCCCCGTACCGCCGGTGGTGGTGTGGGGGTTTGGCACAAGGCCTTGGTGGTTGGGTCTGTTAGCCTGTGGCGGCGCCTATTGGCCTCTCGCCCTTGAACCTTCTGCTGTAACATAACAAGCAGGCATCCGCACTACTGCGGGCAGTGGTGGGGGGGTGGGGGGATTGGCAAATTTGTCGGGGGCATTTTTTGGAAGCGTTGGCGGGGCTATTCCTCTGGATTGGCGGGATTTTTCAGCCCTCCCGTTGCCTAAGTGCAGTGGTTGCTGGGAACCCGAATTTGGATGTGGACCACGATGCACTGGATTCCCTGGATGTCCACAACCTCTCGGCTGCTGATCCTCTGCAACTTCCATATGTACACAGAGCAGGCTGTTGCTTCGTGGCCCCTTGGGGCGGCGGCAGATGCCAACAAAAGTTTGTGGACCTGAACTCGGCCTCAAATGTCCGGCCCGTTCGTGTGAAATTTGTGGCATTGATGAGTTTTGTTTCGGCCTGAGGCATTTGTTTCTGATGTGGGTGGGCGGGTCGGCCGGGACTGGCCAGGGCCCCAAACGAGCCTCCCCCCCGCCCCTGTGGGTCACCAGCCTGACAGAGGGCGTTGAGGGGAAAGCTCTGCTCATAGTAGAGTCCAGAAACGTCTTTCTGAGTGCCCTCCTGTCACGGACCGCTGGTCTGTGCGTAGGCCTGAACCACAACAACACAATTGCGCTGAATCCCACGGATCTCCGGACCTCGGCGTACCAAAGACCGGCAGAGGCAGCCCAAGAGAGCCCATCAGGACGCCGCAGCACGCGGGCGTGAGGAGGGGCACGTTGTGCAAGTTTGCCGTCGTTTTGTGTCCCCAGAACCCGGACCCCCATCCCCATACGTGGAGCTAGCCGACACGTGCCAAAAAAGTTTGTGACAGCTGCCAACACCTGCCAAACAGTTTTTGTGGTTGTGCAATGCAATGTCGGTTGCTATGTTTGGTGATGTGTGTGTGTGTGTGTGTGTGTGTGTGTCACTGTGTGCATGTGACCATGCCCCCTGTATGTCCTGTGTGGCCCAGCCCAACTATGTTTTCAATCTTTGATCGTAGCTGGCGGGTGGATAAAGACCAGCATCCCCCTCAAGGCAGTCCGTAATCCATCAGTCCAAGATGTATTCTTCTTTTTCACACAAAGGTGTCCCATGCACCCATGCACATTTCTGTGTGTGTCTGTGTGTGTGCGCGCGTGTGTGTGAACCTGTGACACCTGCCAGCGCCTGCCAAAAGAATATGTGACACCTGACGACACCTGCCAGAAAAATTTGTGACACCTGCCGACCCCTGGCAGGTGCTAGCTCCACGTATGGGGGAGCGTTAGCGCGCCGGGCATCTTTTTTTTGACCGTTCCCCACCCGTGCCTGTTTTTGCCCCCACCTCACCAAACAACCTGGAGTACCTTCTCGCCGTGTGTAAGAATTTGGCCGATCCTTTGCACCCAGTTTATGACGATGGCAAGGGTGGTGGTTGGAAGTGGTGGAAGTTACATTTTGTGTTGTTGAATTCTCCTATTTCGGCTTATGTAAGGTGCGTTGCAGAGAAGGCTTGCAGTCTAGTGTGGTCTACTTGGGGGACTTCGCTGGGTGAGGATGAACTTGGGGCTAGAGACAGGATACTTAATACAAAGGTAGCGCACTGGGCATGCGCCGGGCGCGCACTGGACAAACATTCCCCCTATGCCCCTCCCCCACTTATGTGTGGCACATGCGCCGCACTGCACACATGCCCCCCTCCCGTCCGGTGTGTACGCTCACCAGGCGAACGCGGTTTGGCAGAAGGCACACCATTGCGGGCAGGGGACGGGATTCCGAGGTCCGAGCTGACCCCCGGTTTGCTTCAGTGCACACCTCGACCCCGTTGTTGATGGGGAGGGCAGCACAAGGTACGGTTGTGCAGGGCTGGGACCGGGGCACAGCCCCCGCCAGACCCGCACGCGATTAAAGGAAATGCGCGCCGCCGACCTTTGTGTCGACGTGGGCTGGCGGTTGCGACCCGTGTAGTGCTCCTGCCAGACGGCAATCGGTGGCGGTGTCTGGCAACCTTTTGCTTTAGAACGGAGGAGGACGGGAAAGGGGTGGTCTGCTCCACGCGGAGACCGAGGACAGGCCGAGCACGTGCGATCTGTACGGCGGGCACAGTCCTCCAGGATTGATTGATCCTCGTTTCTCTACCGACACTGCGGACACCCCCCCCCCCCCACCCAACGACATCTGCTCCAATCCCAACTCCATTAGCCGAGCGTGTTGCTCGCGTGCACCGCCTGCACCCACTCACCGGAGTATGTGCTATGCCTGGACCCGGGAGGGGAGGGGGGGGCGGCGTTGACCCCCTCCTGGCAAACGGGCCATTAATGCATCTGTAACACACTCATCATCGTCTGGGGGTCCAAACTATCGTGTCATATCTATCGCCTCCCTGCCCTGCCCAGCCCAGCCCTAACATACCCTGTCCTGCCCTGTGCCCCGCTTTCCACAGGTCAAGAGCCTCATGCCTACCAGAGGGCGACTGAGCAACACCATCAGCGCCAGTGAGATCATGGCCATGAACACTAAGCGCAAGTTTGGGATCAAGACCCGCGATGAGGACGAGGAGATTCTCAAACTGCCCAAACCTGCGGCCAAGGCCAAGCCTTCTGCTAAGGCTACGGCGATCAAAATCGAGGCTGTCAATGGTCAGGCCAACGCAGTCAGCGCCTCGGCTGTGACATCAGATGGCGCCCCGGCAGCGGTGAAGCAGCACGATGCGGCGGGCAATGGCAATCCTGTTGCGGTCAAAGTCGAGGTAAAGGCCGAGAATGGAGAGGCTTCGAGCTCGTCCTCTGCAGCAGCAGCTCCTGCGATCGTAGCAGGTCTTTGTGTTTGTGTGTGTGTGTGTGTGTGTGTCTGGGAGCCTGAGGGTGGCTTGCTCTGCGTGCGCGCGATGGTATTCCTTGTCCATTTAGGAATGCGGCCCACTGTGCGCAGTTAATGGGGTGGCTGGCACTTTAGGATGACAGTCGGCGAGTCATCCATCCCAGCAACGTCGTTTCGGACCCGCGCGCACCTTTTTCAACCTTTTCTTTTCCACGGAGCACTTGTAAAAAATTTCGGGCTGCGGAGGCCAACAGGTACAGTACATCGTGGTTTCCCAGAGCCACGTGCATTTTTTGCGAATTTTTCCGGAGGACCAAAACGTAGAGCTTGCGAATTGAATGACCTCTTCTGGGCGCTCCGGGCGCACTTTGGTATTCCCGCCTGACACGTGTGCACGTGCATATCTCAGGCCCACTGGAGATCCTTCTGACTCCCGGCTGCTGATGCATCTTTCCTGATCCCAGAGGCCGTGTGCGTGTGTGCGTGAATTGATTCCGTTGTGTGCTCCATGGGCAGCTCTGTTGGACAGGGTCCATGCCCGCTGCTCCTGCTGCTAGACCTGTGTCATGCAGCAGGGCCCTTCCCGCCGACTGGACCACTTGCTGCCCCAAAGGACCCAATGTATCACCATGAGTTTATTGTTGACAACTGCACTGTGTTGGTGAAGGGGGGTCTCCAAGCTTGAGGCTTTTGCCAGCATCTACTCCATCCCAGCAAAACCAATTCATGGTGTCGGTTTTCGCCTTGAAGTTCCCATCGGCTCCCCCTCCGGATAGCAAAGAGTTGGACATGCTGCCCTGGCGAAAGGAAATGGTCAGGACCTGGTTGAGGTTTTGGTCTGGACATGTGTACGTTGCTGGCGTGTCAGTGTGCAAGGGCTATTCATGTGAATCTTGAGCCAGGGGGGGGGGTGTTTATGGGTAGGGCCAGACTCCCCCACCCCTCCAGGCCCTGCCCTACACCAATTGCACACAAATTTGGAATAGCAGTTTTGCGGGCTGCGGGCTGCGCGTCGGGACGGGAAAGGAGAGGGAAAGGAGTGGTTCGCAAGAATGGAGCAATCAGTCTGATTGGATGAGCCTCATCAGCATTTAAGGGCGCGTGCAAGGCTATTGTTGCTGTACATGGAGGGTGAAGTGCTGAACTCTACCTGCCTTGAACAATGGCCGTCAAACAATGGAAAGCCTATCTTACATTCCTTGCCGGGTGCCTTCACTGGTTCATTTGTGCGTTTGCCGGAATGCTGTGCTATTTTTTTTTTCAGCATCGTGAACGCCAAATGTGACCCCCCCCCCCTCCCCCCGACTTGTGTGTGCTCAAATTGCTCAGAATGAAACGGGAAATTGAAAATGTCCACCAAACCCAAAAGACGTTTTGACCCCCTGGCCCTTGGGGGTTGGGGTCCAGGCCTCCACTTAGACACCCCCGTGTGACGTTCGTGCACGTGCGTGCGTGCGTTTAGTGGTGTGTGTATGTGTTTGCTTTGTGTGCCAGGAAATGGAAATGCCGCCGCGGCGAAGCAGGAGCTGATGAAGATTAAGACGGAGATCAAAGTTGAGCCAGGGACAGAGGCCAATGGGGTTGTGGCGGCACAGGAAGTTCAAGAGAACGGTGGGAATGTGTGCTTCTGTCAGAGGATCACAGAGCATGTCAACGCATCTGTCGGCAGTTGGTGGCTGTGGGATTCCACAGAACGCTGTTTCGTTAACCGACGTTTTCCAAGGAATACAAATCCACCAGAAGAAGGGGAATCTTTGTTGTTCACCGCGACACGCATGGGTCGCACGCACGCCACACATCGGGTACATGACGGGACGCGCTGCTCTTTGACGTCTTTGACGTCCTTGACAAAACGTCTTTGATGTTGAAAATAGCTCTTTCCAAAGCGCTTGTGAGGGATTGGCACGGGGCGGTTTTGGGGGGCCCTTTCTCCGGACACCCGGAATTACGCCCACTGCAGACCCCACCGGTGATCCTCAACGAAAACAGTCGCAGCCAATAAGGGCCCGCAGCACGTGTCTGCGGGGTGAGCGTTGTTGAGTTTCTTGGCCTTTGCTTTCGTGAATGGGCCTGTCCCCTCTTCGCTGGTGCGCAAGTAGCGTGCACACTCGTGCAGGGCCCCCCCGCACAGCACCCACTACGGCCCCGGGCGGTGCTTGAAAACAAGCGGCTGAGGGAAACACGCGGTGGTCTTGAGCAGTGGAGCCAGCAAACCCCCCCCCCCTCCCCCCAACGTCCTTCCACAAATGACCTCGACCAAACAGCAGGTCATGCACGGCACTCAACGCCGATTGCGCCAGACCATCGCCAACCAGCCTTTCTGGAAGACCCCTCCTCGCCACGGGCTACCCACGTTGGGGTACTTGGGCCCGAACGGGCGCCGCAGCGCAGGTGCCGCGCCAACGTTGTGCCTGGTGCCCCCGCACATTTCAAATGGCCGGATTCGAGTTTGGCGTTAGAAGCAAGAAATACCCCCCCCCCGCCCGCCCCCGCCGGTCTCTATTGGGCCTCGGGAACCCCCCCCCTCCCCCCCGATCATGGAGCAGCACCACAACACAGTGGCCAACCAAAAAGCCCCGCCCCCGCCGACCCTGGTCTCACCCCAGCCCTCGTGGCAAACCCCCACCCGAGTGTCCTCTCCAGGGGACCCCCCGCTTTGTTGCCACAAAGTTCTGCTGCCCAACGCACGCCCCCGTGCGCCGGGAGAGCGACGTGAAGGCCACACCCCCTCGACCGTCGAGGAAGTCGAGCCTGAGGGGCTGGATAATGCCGGGCATTTGGCACCGCTGGTCCCACGGCCCTGCGCCAGCGCGCCCCTTTCGAAGTATGGCCTTTTGATGGCCTCTGGCCTTTGGTTTGGTCCGGAGCGCACGATGACGTGTTTGTGGGGCCGGTGGCAGCGGGAAAGAAGGGCCGATCATGTGCCTGTGGAGAGGGCGTTGGGGCGCACCTCCGCATTCCGCTTGAGGCTGCGCCCCCCACTTGTGTGTGTTTTGATGCGCTGTTCAGCGGATGTCACGGTGACGGGGCCCGCACACCCCCAACAACCGCTTGTCTTGGGTCGCGCCTACGCACGGCCCTGTATTAGGACGCGACCCTGTCGGACCCGTTTCCCTGATCTCCGCCGTGCTTGCGCCGGGGGGGGGGGATTTCAGGCCATTGTTTGGTGGCAGAAGACCTCCACCTCCACCCCCTGCCGCGCCGGGTGGGTGCGTCGAAGGTCAAAAGCCTGTTTGTACACCCAAAATCGGGCCGCTTTCATGAAGCACAATTTTTTTCGGAGGGGAGTTTTCTGATGTGGGTGCCTGCGTGGGTCGGCTGGGGTTGGCCAGAACCCCAAATGACCCCCCCCCCTCGCCCACGGGGGGGGAGGCTTGGATGCCTGGGTACACCCGGAAGTGCCGGCCGGCACGTTTGCTCTGCCTTTGTGGCAAGACCCTTCAGCAACGGCCCTGGGGGGGGGGGGGGTGACCTCTTCGGTTTGTTGTCAGTACCCGGGGGTAGTGTCAGGACTGACTCACCGCACGCGCTGCGCAGGTGGCGCAATGGAGGAGGACGATGAGGACGAGGAGGAGAAACGCTTCCGGAAGGAGCTGCTGGCGTCCATTCGCGGGATGGAGGCGCGGGAGGTGAACCTGGATGCCGCGCCGGAGGACCTCGGCCCCGAGGATTCGGCCAGGGCCAACCACCGTGGGGAACTGTACTTTGAGGGGGATGACTGGGAGTGGGGCCCGGAGGATGAGGACTTGAGCTACACTGTGGCCAGGTGTGCGCGCCGTTCATGCCCGAACCGCCATGGGCTGTGTTTGGGCTGTTTGGTGGCACAACCCGCTGCTGTTTTCCAGCCTCAACAGCGCAAAAGTCAAAATTTCCAAAACATTTTTTTTTGACATTGTGACCACCCGCAATGATCAAATATCACACAAAACACATGGTTCAGACCCAGTTTGTGTGTTTTTTGAAACCCCTTTTGGCAGTTGGGTGGTAGGTCATCCACGGGTCCCGTGCCACAGACGTGCACATAAAGTACCGGGGGGGGGATAAACACCCCAGAAATTCTAAAAACATTAATCGTGTCCCAAGTTTGGGACACGACTAATCGCCAAGTTTTAAGGAATGGTCCATGTGTGATCCCACCAACTGGCCAACCGGTGGAGGTGGAAGACATCTGATGTTCGTGCCAAAAAAGCCAGACCATATTGGCGGGATTTGGGGGGATGAGGAGCGCAGTGCTTGTATTGCAGTCCTGGAAACTCTGTTACAGTAGGCAACCTTGGATGAAACAAAGTTCCTGAACTGGGACGCAATTAGTACCCTGCTTTTTGAGGATTGGGACACATTAAATAGCAGTAGATTTTGCTGAATCGCCTTTTTCCCGGAGTATCCCAAGAATTCCAGTCACCGTATCGAACTGTACCACAAGCGTCCACGGTGCATATCATGTGTGTATCACGGGTTTGTCTTTTCTGCTTTTCATGTGGTTCGTTCCACAGTCTCTTGTGGCTCTTTCCCAGACGACGAAGCGGTTGTTCTTGAAGAATCGTTGTTGATGTAGCCTGTGTCTTGAGGGGGATGTCAAACAGCTCTTCCCTCTGTCCTTGGATTCCATGTGCGTGTCCCAAAAACAAAACGTGCGTTCCTCCCGATCTACACGTCTGAGTGGTGGTCAACAGGGAAATATCAGAATGGCCGTACACCCGAGGAGGAGGGGGGGTACCCCCCCCCCCCCTGTACCAAAGTGACCACAGTGAGAAAAAACGAAATTTACCATTGGGAAAATCTGGTCAGGCCATTTTTTGGTGTACACATTTCTTGGGGCCCAGCCCCCTCCCCCCCCTCCCCCCTCTCTTCTAATACACCCCCGGTGGTCGAGTAGCCGCCAGGCTGCAGACATCATCCACATGGCGTCTCACCGTCTCTCACGCCCCCCCTCCCTCCCCCTCCCTCATTTGGCGAACGGTGTCCAAGAAGGGCCGTGGCCATCCGAAGCTGTGCGATGGTTGTGGGACAGGGTGCTGCCCGTCCATCGCAAGCCGCCTATGTCGGTATCGGGAGGCGCTGGAAGGATCCAAAGGCTGCAGAGTGGCATTGGACCCCCACGTGTGTGACGTCGGCTGTCCAGCGAATTCAAAGGGCATGTGCTTGGCAGACACGGTGAGCACTCAGTGCCTCAGGGCGATGTCCCCGAGTGCTCGCGCCTGCCTCCCCCGCCCTTCTTCGCTCCTCGTGGGGCGCAACCCCCCCCCCCCCTCCCATACAATGGGGGCTGTCAACGTGAATCCATGGGAGACCTGACAAACGAGCTTGGATGGCCCCTCCTGCCCACGCCGCAGGGATTTTTTTTTTAGTCCAGAACTGAACTGAACCCCTCCCCTTGGCCGGCGGGGGAAATGGGTCCAAAATAGCCGACTTTTCGCACAGCGCACGCTGCCACTTCCGGGCGTGCACACTGGGCGGTGTTCTGGGGAACAAACACGTTGCTTGGCCCAAGCAACCGAAAGTGAGTTTGGGGTAATGGTCCCTCCGCTCACACATGCCCCCACGCCGCCGCCGGCGCGCTTCACATTCAGTCGGCGCGCGGGGGGGGGGGGGGGGGGGCAACTCCTCTTCAATCAGCATCAGCGGTGCTGCGTCCCTCACCATCCCATCGCTTCTATGCCCCTACTCCACCCCCCCGCACCCTTGACAACCGAACCCCTCCCCCCAAAACCTACCCCTTTGGGGCTATGGTACCCCGTCGCTGTGTGTGTGTGTGTGTGTGTGTGCATATGTAGACGAGACAACACGACCTCCTCCGTAGGTGAATTTTGTGGTCTGTCATTAACGCTGCACGATTCTCAGAGCAGGTCAGGGAGCTGGATCTGAACTGATAATATGCAGTGCAGCACATTTGCCGCGTTTTCTGACAGACCGAAAGACGTCTGGGAAGCTCTGCTGTTCCTGAGCAGTTTTCTTTCACCGCTTTTCTTGCTTTGTTCATGTTTTCGCGGTTCTCATTGTGTGTGTGTGTGTGCGCTCAGAGAACTCAAGCCCGTGGACCACGCAAAGATGTTCGCGGAGGGCCACTACGCTGAGTTCCAGAAGAGCTTCTTCATTATGCCGAAGGCGTGCCAAGGCCTGTCCCCCGAAGAAGTCAAGGCCCTGCGGTATGCCTTTGCCCCGAAGGCCGTGCGGGTCCGTACGGCCGCGATGTTCGTGGCAGGGGTTTGCCGGTTGCGATTGCCGGGTCTGGGGGCATTGCCTGCGGCGTTGGAAGGTGCTGGTGGGAGGTGTTGCACCGGGCGGGCACTGCGTCTGCACCGCCTGCACCGTGGCAACGATTCATGGTCAAACACTGGTGACCCATCCCAAGATGCACCCACCCAAACAGCCCATACAACCCCAGAAACAGGGGGGGGGGATTATGCATGTGCATAATTGTGCATAATGGTCTGCTCCACTCTTGTCCAATGCAGTTTGTTGTTGTGTTTATCGTGGACAATTTTGTCCAGCAAAATGCACCTGCACATGCTTCCGCTGCTGAAGATGTTTTGCCGGACGATGAAATTCTTCCACCGTCTGAAAATGAGGGAGAGCAAGGTGATTTTCTGACCAAAATAGGCATAAATGGCTGCTGCAGATTTCACTGTGTTGTCTGTTTGTGGGGGATCGTAATCCCAGGTTCCCTCTTGTTTGCAATCCCTGTGTGTCTTCGTTGCAATGCAGCCCGCATAGTCGTGCATAATTTTGCATAATTGTGCATTGCATAATCCAAGGCCCCTGCGTGCATAAAATTCCCCCCCCTGCCAGAAAGCCTCAGTTGCACGCAACCCGCAGTGCTCTGCCGCGCACGTGTCCAGGAAGGAGATGGATGGGACGAAGGTGAAGGACGCGCTGGGCACGTGCCCGCCCCCCGTCCGCAAGTGGGAGCACTTTGGGTTCTCGGACGCGGTGCTGGACACCATCAAGAAACTGGATTACAAGTGCCCCTTCTCCATCCAGGTTCTCTGCGCCCCGTGAGGGAGAGGCGGCGCGTGGCCGGCAATGCGGTGCGGCACGCGGAAGGGGGTGGGTAAGGGGGTGGGAGGAGGTCACCCATTTGCATTCCACGTCGCAGCACGCAATTGACTGTAACTGACTCCTGAACTGCCACCCGGCGCCCTTCCTACCGCGTTTCCCACGGCACTGGCGCTCCCTCCCTCCCCTTCGCCGCGCCGCACTGCATGGGCCGCCGCGCCATCCCGCATGTCACGCTGGACTGCCACCCGCTTATCCTGCGTGGCGCATTGCACTGACCATCCCTCCCTCGCGGTTGTCGCAGGCCACCGGCATCCCGGCCATTATGACGGGACGCGATGTGATTGGCTGCGCGTCCACCGGTTCTGGGAAGACCATGACGTACCTTCTCCCGGCCTTCCGACACATTCTGTCTCAGGTTTGTGGCCATGTCCAACACCCCTCTCTCTCCGTTCACACCCCTTCACAACCCTCCACTCCCCTACACACCCCTCGGCACCCCTCCGCACCCCTTCACACCTGTTCACACCCCTTCACACCCCTTCACACCCCTTCACACACTGCTCGGCCGTTCCCCCCCCCCCCCCAGGGTCCCTGGCCCGAGTGGGTGGGGCGGGACTGGGGGGGGGGGGTCCGGCAGCTTTATTCCTGGAAGCCTAGTGTGCATCTCGCCCTCTCAAGTGATCCCAATGCCCTGTGTCGCAGGAGGATATCAAATACCCGCTGGGGCCCATCTGCTTGGTTTTGGTGCCGACTCGAGAGCTGGCCACTCAAGTGCATGCGGAGGTGTGTCTGCGTGTGTGTCGATGTGTGCGGTGCCCCTTGTGCTCGTTGTGTACGTACTGCCTGATGTCCCCAATGTCCCCATGTGCGAACAAAGTGGTCACCAGTTTTTTCAGATTGTGCACTCACAGTCACTGTGTTTTAGGTACGTGGCTGGTCCTCGCACCATTCCCGCGCTGTTCCTCACACATGCCGCTCGTAAGCACTGTTCTGGGCCCCCCCGGTTCCCAAGTCCTTGTGCACGGCCCCGCCCGCTGCTCCACCACCGGCGAGGAAAGCCGCCAGGGGCACACAGAGCAGAAAGGCGCCATGTCTGTACTGCAACTGCCCAAAGCGGTTCACACACGGTCAGCTCTTGCACAACCGAGTCGTGGTTGGCGCTGAGGCTGCGTGCACAAATCTCGTGGTGTCAGACCAAAGACATGCGGAGTGCCACTGGGCGCCTCTGCACACATTTTAGGGACCGATATCCGTCCAACAGGTGTCCTTACTCGGCGGGGTTGTGGTTTTTTTTCCCGCTAAGGATAGGCCTTTTCAACCCGCCCCCCCCCCCTCTCACAGCCTGTGGCAGGCCGCCTGCATCTCATATTGAACCGTTGGCCGTTACCATCCAAATTTTGTGCGTGAACCACCTACTGCCATCAGTTAATTGCCAGCCGCTCGGATCCACCCAGCAGCTGGTGTCAGTGGCCCAGTCAAATTGAAGGGCGGTTGGCTAACACCCATGAGAATCCCATTAGAACCACACATACACACACACACTGCGGCTTAGCACCACCCTCGGAAATCTTCCCAGCACCATTGAAGGAGGCGTCTCTCACTTTTCTCATCTCATTACATTACACAGCATATGTGGCGATCCTAGCAGCGTGCAAAGTACGGGATCAACAGCAACCGGCACTGTTTGCACGGTGCACGCACTCCAACAGACGACATACATACCCACACCACCAGCTGGTGGGGCCCCTGCCGCAACCCACAGAGCAAGCAGTGCTGACGTTGGCGACGCCAACGCGAAAGAGTTGGCCGTGGGAGCTAATTTTCATGACAGACCTCCTCCGATGGCTCAGGGCGCTGCTGCACTGGCCACAGGAACTAGGTATAGTCACCTTTTTGAGCCACCCTTGGATTTTGAAAAATTTTCGGAAAGGACGTTGCCAGTAGCCCCACAAGCACAATACATGGGACACACACTGTCTCCGCAAGAATGCGCACGCATGCTGCGGTTGGCTCTCTCACACATGCAGAAGCTGGTAAAAATGGGGTCGCTGCATCCCGCAGCCCACATGACTTGGTGCGGGGCTTTGATCCCACTGGGCGGCCAAGCAGTATGCGGCCTGAATAAGAGGCCTTATTTCACGTGTACGCATAAAATGATTGGGCACATCCACACACTCGCACAATATTGTGAAGCCACATGGATCACACGATCCCATGCGCGCCTTGCAACACAAAGACCATATGTGTAAAGGGCACGAAAAACACCGGAGGAGGTGGAAGAGGCGGGCCCTCACCGGCAACCTGGACACAGGCCTCATGCTGGCAGCGGATGCACATGCCATGGTGAAAGGAGGCTCCAATGGCACCTTTGCCAAAGACCTTTTTCCGGTCATGGGGGACGGGAAAGTCCCACAGACCCCGTACACCACCGTCAAACACAAACTGCAACCCCCACAACACTGCGCGCCCGCACATCCACAAGGAACAAGCGCCTGTGCACAACACACGAGCCCGGCATGCCTCACCTATCGTAGGTTCCACAGAACAGAACCAACATGCTGCTCTCTTGGACAACACACGCTAGGATACATTGCGCGTCTGCCAATGATTCAGAGATGCTCCCAACACAACTTGCCGTCATGCCCTAGGTGCATGGTCGCCAGGCGGGGAGTGCGCCATTGTTGCGTCAGGGGTCACCACAAAGTGATTACCCCAAGAAACGGGCGGCAGGGAAACACCCCGTGGAAAATCAAGGACCCCCACCGAAGAAGAGACGCGCGAATTCCCATCGCCCGCACACACTCACAGGGCATGCTAGGTCCCCTCGGCCCTGGAAGAGGCGGCAAGCAGCACTCCGCCCCCCCCTAGGGGGCATGGAGGAAGATGTGGACGTCCCCCCTCGCGCGCTGTTCGCACAGGGGCATGGGAGAGCTAGCACTGGACACACATAAGGCGCAATGGAACGTGAGGTTCTGATTTAGCGATAGGGGCGGGAAAGGTCTCATAGAGTGCCGACTCTCACGCCAGCACGAATGGGACTACCACCCTCGCATTGCACATGGGTCTCCCTCGTTAATACTACACCCCTAACCCTCCCGTCGCAAGAGCGGCCGGGACATTAAAAGTCGCCAACCCTCGTTAATACTACAGTCCGCCGCGCCAGCGGCGGCATTTGCGGCTGTGGGTCACTACCGCCCGGCGCCTGTGGCACTGCACCGTCCGGCGCCAGTGCACCCGTGCCCGCATCGTGCGCCGGCTGCACCTCCGCGGCCTCCTGAAGGGGCGAAAGTGGGGAGGGTAATGGGGGGGGCGGAGGCTGGTGCCTCCCCCATCATGCTGCCTGCCCCTCCTCTCTGCCCCTCTCCTGTGTAGCGCAGTGGGGAGGCTTGGGGGGAGCCCGGCGGCGCCCGGGACGCTGTCAGTGCGCGCGATATCGCGGAAAAAAACATCGCTCATGGGACGCGCCTCCCCGGGCTCCGCCGCCGAGGGCGGTGTTGCCACCGAGGGCGCCAGCGCCGGGGGAAGGGGGGGGGGGGGGGTGTAGCTGCCCTCCCAGCCCCATGAGTCCCGAGCCACTGAGGCTCTCCGCCCGATCCGGTCGCTTCCCCGCCCCCTGCAGGGGCGCCCGCTGGATACCGTGGGGGGGGAGGGGTTATATTCCCCAAAGTACTCTGTATCCGGCCGCGCCGTGCCGGTGGGCTAGGCGAGCGGCAGTCCGGCCGCTGGCGGCGGCCCGCTGCCGCCGGTACCGGCGCCACACAGGGTCGCTTGGCTAGCGGCTCCGTTGGTGGCTCCGGGGCGCTAGCCACGCGTGCAGGACTCGCGAGGATGCCGCTGCCCCCGCCACTGCCGCTGGGTGGCCCGCGTGACCCCGCGCGCAATAGTGCACCACTCCCCGCCGCGCCAGCCGGCACTGCTCACACTGCGGCGGCAGGTGGACGGGGCACAGGCGGCACGCCTGACGTCCGCCGACGGTGGTGGGCACGGCCGGGCCACACCCACTGCCCTCGGGTGCTGCGTGCGCACGATCTCGTACGGGCGCGCCGGGGCCCCTCGCCCAAGGCGGCGCGGCAAGCACCCCGCAAGGAAATAGTCCTTGCGGCCGGTCCCTGGGGTTGACAGCCGGCGCGCCCAGAGCTCCAAGCCGGAGCGAGGAGGGTGGGGCAGCGACGCCCCGTGCAGACCTGTGAGACGCGCACAGGGCCCCCGCGTGCAAGTCATGCAGGGGGCACCGGGGGGTGCAGCATTGCTGCTCCAGGCACCACTGCCCTGTCCTGCCCCCCCCCCCCCCAGGGTGGGGGCAGCGATGACGACAATGGGGAGGGGGCTTCACAGGGCTCGGGCGCCGCGCTGGCGCCCACAGGGCGTTCGGGGAGCCCGCGACAGGGGCACGGGAGGGCAGAGGGGACAGACACCTGACCCAGGGCGCCCAGTCCTTCCGTCGCGCCGCGGCACCAGGGGTGGGTGGGGGACAAGGGTGGGGGGGCGGCGCAGCCAGCCCCTTACCCATAACCCCCTCACCTAACCCGTCGCACAGCGTCCAGGACTTTAATCGGCCCTTGCCCTCATTAATACTACAGACACATACACACACACACACACACACACACACACACACACTCACAGACACGCCGTGAATCAGTGTGCTAGGGGCTTCTGCAGGGCCCACTTGGACTACGAACTCATCGTTCTGCAGCGCCGTAGGACGGTAGGAATGTGGAAACTCGCAGTCTGAGCATGATTGAAACGGATGCGTTGGCACACACATACACAGGGAGGGCAGACGGTAGCTCGCTTGGATCTCGTATGGACACAGACGCCTGTCCCTGACCCCTACAAAGTCCACCACAAGTCACAGGGGATGCGCGTCCTCACATGCCCTGACAACAGTGGAAGCAATGTTGCGGAGTGCGTTTCTGGGCATTTCCGGTTATTCTGGCATCCTTTCACGACGTGCCCGACCCGTTTCATTTGATGTTGAACTGAGTGAAGCTTCCCTGTGTCCGTGCCGGCCACCGCTTTGATGTGTGTCGCAGTGCAAGAAGTTCATCAAGCCCCTGGAATTAAGGGTCGCCTGCTGTTACGGTGGCGCCCCCATCGCAGAGCAGATTGGGGACCTCAAGAAGTTCCCACATATCATCAGCGCCACGCCTGGCCGCATGATGGGTATGCCGTTTGTTGCGGCCTCAGGGATCGGTGGTGCCCCCCGAGAGGGACAGGATTCAGGGATGTTGTGACGGTCCGACGATGGGAGGGTGCAGAAGGACATGGCTGGCAGCATGTCGCCGCAGATAGAGGGCTGGGGGGGTGTGCAAGAGGGTGGTGTACGGAATGGGGTGGGCTCAGCATTGTGGTCCGAGGGCAGGGCCGCTCTCTGCAGGCGGGAGAGGCCCAAACTCCGGGACGGGAGAGGCCCAAACTCCGGGACCTCGGAAACCTGCCCACCGAGTGGCACATGGTCCACGGCTGAATGCTACTGAATCTCGGTTCCTGTGCCGGACACTAGTGGCATGTCTGGGAAAGCCCCAGTGGCTTGTTTGAAAGCACCGACATCACCATTTGCATTGAAGTGAGGGCAGTGCCGCAGCAGCTCCAGATACCGCACACGGCAAAGCACGCCACGACCGCCACGGTTGCATGCGGTCCGTCCTGCACTGTGCCTGTCCCACAGATATGCTGATCGCCAACAAAGGGCGCGTGACGTGCCTGACGCGCATCACGTATTTGGTATTCGACGAGGCGGACCGCATGTTTGACATGGGATTTGGGCCGCAGGTGTGGGTTCGGGCTGCCGAGGGCCCCCACGAGCGAAGGGAGAGGCGCGCCTGTCCCGCTTCTCCCTCTGCCCATGCACTGCCCCGCCGCCAACCACCCGTTCTGTGGCCTCCCTGTTGCACATCGAGGCCTCGAAAGTGTGTGAGCACATGTGCATCCCCACACAATTCTTCTGCAGCACACGTCCACGGGACGCGGCGCACCAACTGTGAGTGGGAACCGACCCGGCGCGTACAAAAAACACACGGACACACTCGCCCACCGGTGCCCCTCCAACTTGACTATGGAGGGCGGGAGGGGGATCCCGTCCTGGATTGCTACGGTGGGGGGGTTATACAGGGGGGGAGGGGGGTCAAATGCAGTGCGATGGGGTGGGGGCACAAAAACGCTCAACCAAATTGTTAATTTATACCTCCGCTTCAGTCGCGGCATTTTTCAAAACAATGCCTGTCTATCAATAATCCGACCGTGTGTCAAGGAAGCAAAGTGCTGCCTCCAGGAGTCGGCACCTTATGTCCCACAAACTTCCACAACCCCTGTGCATTGAAATGCAGCTCCGTGGTGGCACTTATCAACAACAGTGTTTCGGAAGGGCCGTCATCATTCGACGGGTATCTGTTAACAATAGGGGACCTGAATGGTTTTGTCTGCAATTCGGGCGGGGGGAATCCGCTCTCAGATCCTTCCAGGGGGGGAGGGTACCCTCTTACCGCGGGGGGGGGGGGAGGGTGGGGCGGTCCAATGTGCTGAGGTGGAATGCCCCCCATAGTCAAGTTGGAACCGGCCCCACGTGGTCTGATCAGGCGACTTGCGCAGTTGGGTCAGGCGAGGAAAGGCCTGAACCGCTATCCCACGCCCTCGAGTGCCACAGCGTGCGCCACGGCACAGCACAGTGGCACGCCTCTGGGCCGTGCGGGGCTCTACCCACCCTATGCCCCCCCCCCCCCGCCACATGTACAGTGAGCTGCCTTCTGCAGGGCCGCCGACGGAGTGGCGGCGTAGCACCAACAGCGTCAGTCCCTCGACAACAGCAGTCCGGATCGGCTGAGCCTCTGGGGGTTGACCCCCCCCCCCCCCGGGCTCCGCCATCGGGGCGTAGGGAAACCTCGACTCGATACCGGGGCAACACCACGAGATAATACACTAAGGGCCCCCGACCAGAAACACACTTGAGGGCGACGCCACGCAGCCTACGCCGCAAGGAGCAGAACGGGGATACGCAGCCACCGCCCCAAAGAGCGGCGCTGGCCATCACATTACTATCAGCGTAAGCCCCGCAGAGCGTCGCCGGTGTTTCTCTGCTGCGGGTGAACCGCCAAGCGCCAACCGCCGGCGTATTTGGGAGTTGGTATTGGACATTTGTCCGAGCTGTCCCCCCGACCCCTTTGCTCCTATCTTGACTCTCCCGTCTGCATGCTCTGCCTGCGGCGGCGGCGGCGGCATTCGGCTGTGCCCGCCATTGCCCGTGGAGCGGAGGAGAACCCCGCGCTCTCCATGTGCGTTGCAGCTCCTGCCTGAGCCCCCCACGCGCAATACAGCTGCCCCCCGCACACTCCATGCCTGTTGCAGCTGCCCGCAGCGCTCGCCGTGGGCGCTGCAGCTACCCCCGCGCTCTCCGTGCACATTAAAGCCACCCCCTCGCAGTCGCAGTGCGGTTAATGCCAACCGCTGGCAATTGACTGCCAACCGCCATTTGCCAGCAATCAATGGCCCAAACTTTGTTCGTTAAACGCCGGCTGCAACTGCTGCCCGTTGACTGCTACTTGCCATCAGATGGTGGCCAGTGGTGTCTGTGACGGGCCCAGTGCCGTTGTTGATTGGCACAGTGCTGTCCGTCGGCCGCTGCACCGTGTGAAATTTCTGTTGAGGCGTGGCGGGACTGCGTTTCTGTGCTTGCTTCTCCCCTTCATTCCGGACGGTCCTGGCGACAAGTTGAGCGTTTGGGTGGTGGCAACGCCCCCCCCCCCCCCCCGCACACCGCCCACACCACAACAGGTGGCCAAAATCGCAGAAAACACAAGGCCAGACCGCCAGACCATCATGATCTCGGCGACCTTCCCGAAGGCCGTGGAGGCCGCTGCCAAACAGTGGCTGAAGGACCCCATCGAGATCGTGATTGGGGGGCGAAGCTCAGCCTCGTCCGACGTGACTCAATACGTGGAGCTGTTTGACAATGATGACGTATGGCAGTGGTCTGGGTGTACGAGCGGGTGTGGGGGCCCGGGAGCGTCCCGTCATGCTTTTGTTGTTGTGTGGGGCGTACACCCCACAAGGGGGTCTACGCGCGAGGGTTTCGCCGCAAAGGCTGAGTAAGTGTGCCGGTTGGTGCTTCGGGTGTACAGTGCCCATGTGACTGCAAGTCCTGATTCTCAACATACACCTTCACCTTCGGCGCCACCACTCTGGGCCACATCCGGGCTCCACTAACCGGACCCGCAAGGCAAGGAGGGGTGGAGGGGGGATCGCGTATGGAAACCGAGGGGCCATCCCCCGCGTGCTCCCCATCCGGTGACTTGGGGCAAGCAATGTAAACTGTCTAGTCTTCGCGGCCCAAACCGACCTACGTCCTATACGGAGGTCAGTGCTGTGGTCACCGCTTTTGTTTCCAATTTGTTTGATCGCAAAGAGTACCGCAGCAAGGCTTCGCAGCACGGTTTTCTGGCGAGGGTGCAGGGACTTGGACCTGCGGGACCTGTGGAGCTTGCACGGCGCCGGAGGTGCACGCGAACGAGGGGTCACCGGACTGCCCATTGTGTCCCGTGCCGTGGTGCAGGTAGGGCGACCTGCAAAGCTCAGTCTGTGCACTACTCGAACGGGGGACGGTCCTCTGGGTCACTGGTTAACGGCCAACCGCAACGGCTAGCGCCAACCGCCGGCGCTGAAGCACCAACCGCCAGCAGTTGATGGCCAAATTTTTGTTCCGTCATAAACGACTGCCACCCGCTGCTGTCCGTAGAATGCTACTTGCTGTCAGGGAATGGGACGTGGTGTTTGGTGTCGCGCGCCCATTGCCGTTGCAACTCCGCCCTGTGGCATTTTTGGTGAGGCGGAACAGCCCCCCCTCCCCCCCCATTGATGGATGGTTCTGGAGGAGATGGGGTGCCTCAACCTCGAACAGCCGCCCTTCGGCAGCATGTCCCCAATGCCCAACGCAAAAGCACTCCTCTCCACAAGTTACAGTGGGCTGATATCACCACAAGAATTCCTACACCCTGTCGACGCATAGACAGAGGCGCACGGCACACACAGGGGACCGTGGCAAGCGCCGAGCGGGACTGAAGCAGCAGGTGTTGCCTGTGGTGTGCCGTCATGCCGAAGAGAGGCACGTCGTTGAAAGGGATTCTCGGCCGAAGTGCCGGATGATGCCCAGTTCGAGGGTCCAAACCCTCAGTTTCGCATGACGCGGTTCATGCGGTAAAAGTCAGACGTGTAGTTGTACGTTTGCATCAATAACTGCCGGCGGTTTGTCCAGGAGTTTCCGGAATAGTGCTGCCGCAGTTATTTCCTTTTCGCTTCATTGACCAGACACGTCTGGCAGAGGAACCGGGTTCATTAGGAATCACCACATCACCATGGCACCCGGCAATATCCGCTGGTGCTGCACCCGGGACTCAGTAGGAACCAGCAGTGTCCCGTGTCCGACCGCAAGTCTGCCATGTTCTCTGTTGCATCGTGTCGTGGTCGCTTTGCACAGGAGAAGTTCTTGCGCCTGCTGCAACTCTTGGGGGATTGGTGCAAAGATACCCTCAGCCTCATCCTGATTTTTGTGGACACGCAGCAGGAGTGCGACGACCTCTATCAGGATTTGTACGGCGCAGGTGCTGTCGTTTCCTCCGCCCTTCCTCTTTCTTCAACTCCGGCATCCCGGGACAAACAACCCCCAGGCTTAAACAAGACACGATTTGTCTGATCCATTTCACAAAGAGCTCTTGAAGCATCAAGTCTGCTCGCTTCTGGTTGTCCACCTGAACCACCCCCGGATTCCCTTGGGTGTAAACAAGGGGCGCGCGCACCCGCACACAGAAGTACTGATTTTCATGGCATCTGCACGTCCTCCCACTGCAGGGTACGGGGCAAACATCTGCATGATGCACGGCGGCATGGACCAGTACGACCGGGAGTTCACGCTCTACGACTACAAGAACAAGAAGAAGAATATCATGGTGGCCACAAGCATCGTGGCGCGTGGTATGGCTCAGGGACTGCCCACCCAACATCCGCCCAGGGACGTCTCTGACGAAAGCAGTGGAAGGGATGGCGTGGTGGGTTCGGGCAGCGGACCCACTGGCCCAGTGCTGGTGCACGTAAGAGGTCACGTCGTTCAGCTGTCACAGCACATGATACCGAATCAAAAGGTGCTGCGATCAAACCCCAGGTGCAGCACACGTGATGATGCTTCGGCGTCTTAGCTAGGAAGTCCCAAAGGCCGCAAGGGATTCACGGTAATTTGCGAGTGCGTGGCGAATGCTTGGTCGGTCTTCCTCTGCCTTTGCCTTCTGCTAGCTGCAAGTGTCTGCGCAAGGAAGAAAACCGACCTGCATCAATCGTGGCGGGCAACCTCACCGCCCTGGTTGAGGCCAGAGTGAGGCTTGCGAGCGCGAGCAGGGCGGTGGATGCCCAAGGGCTAGAACGTCCCACCGCGGGAAGTGTAGTGGAAGATATCCGTAAATGCTGCAGACTTAGGAAAGGCTGGGAAAAGTACGCGAAAATCGGGAGTTCTTCAAAGTTTAGTGGGCAAATGGGTGGGCAACCACCCCTGGTGGTAGGGGACGGGGTTGGCTAGGGCTGTGACCTGAGGGAAAGAGGGGTCAAGGGACAGTTGGGAAACTCAGGGGCGAAGTGATGTGAAGTGGGGTGGTGCTTGCCTTGTTCCCAAAGGCTGCCACACAGTACGTTCGTGGTGGGGGATGAGACCCTCACTCATGGCTGTGCGGGTAATGGGCTCCTCGAGTACCTACTCATACCACGCCGCCCCTCTTTCCCAGAGGTTTTTCCCATTTCCCCCATTTGCCCCCATCTTCTTCATTTTCCCTCTCATTTCGAAAGGTGCCTCGGGCCTGCGGCCCTTGACAAGCTCTTTCTTGTCTTCTCCCATGGCTGTACCGCGCTTGTGTCCGTTGCAACACTGAGGGCTCACCCAACGATGCGATACACCCATGCGTCGCCACACGGGGTCTGGGTTTGGAGCTGTGCGGATGCGATGCAGGGGGGTCCCCCCCCAACCCCCCACCCCCGCTTATTCATTGTGACCGACCACTGCTGACTGTCTCTTACTTTCCTTGAAAATGTGGTCGGGAAGCCTGTCGCCGGTCCGGGTTGGGAAGTTCTGGCCTTTGGATGCTGCGAATGGCAGTAGCAATAGTGGTGTGCCACTTCCACCCACGAACAACACACGCAGAAGATGGGCAGTGTGTAGTGCTGCTGTGTTGCTGTTGTCGTGGCGGCACCCATCCCCCCTCCTCGCAGCTGGCTTGGCCCTGCCCTGCCCTGCCCTGCCCTGTATTTGCTGTTTTGGCGCTTTCCCTGCGGTCCGTGCCTGTCTTTGTAGTTCTGGGCGTATCTCCGTGACTGACGCCCGAGGGAGGGGGGGGAGGCGGCAGTGGATCGTCTTTGCAAAGGCCTCGTCTTCTTGTGCCTCAGGTCTGGACATCAGAGCGCTGGAGCTGGTCATCAATTTCAAGTGCCCCAATCACTACGAAGATTACGTTCACCGGATCGGACGGACGGGCCGTGCAGGTGCCAAGGGCCGGGCATTGGTCGGGCGCGTTGCGGTCGGGGATGAGGCCATGCCTGGCAGTCACGCCCCCAAAACCCGCCCGCCCTCTTCGTAAGTGGCCGCAATGGTCACGTTATGCCATTGATTGGGGGGTTGAAACCCAAGAAGACCGTGGGAGGGCAGTGCGGTACACACAGTGCGGGTGCCATTTTCTGTGGCATCTGCAAGGCATCCCCACCGCCGACCTCCGTCTGTAAGTCCTCCCGTGGCTGTACCGCGCTTGTGTCCGTTGCGCCCCACCCAACGATGCGACACACCCATGCGTCGCCGTACGGGGTCTGCGTTTGGAGCTGTGCGGATGCAATGCAGGGGGGTCCTCCCCCCCCAGCCCGCTTTTTCATTGTGACCGACCAACTGCCGTCGGGTAACGCCGACCGCCATCGGTGAACTGCCAACCGCCGTCAGCTAAGCACCCACCGCTGTCGGTTAGGCACCGACCGCCAACTGCCGTCGGTTAGCCGCCACCCACCGTTGTTGAGCCGCCACCCGACGTCGGTACGTAGCCAGTCCACACACCGCTAATACCGAAGGCATTTCCTTTTTCCCTTTGTTTTCCTTTCGGACCCCCGTGGCTTGAATGGAAAAATGGAGAAGAAGAGGGTCACCCCCCCAAGACAAGAAAGAGCTTGTCAAGGGCCGCAGGCCCAAGGCACCTTTCGAAATGAGGTCCGAATGGATGAAATACGGGGGGGAGGCGGGTTTGGAGCCAAGTCAAATTTGCAATGGTAAATTTCGCTGCGGGAAATTTCGTGCAAGCCCCTGGGTTTTGTGTGGGACACTCCCAGAAATGTTGTGGTGTGTAGGGCTTAGCAGGCTCAGTGGAGCTGAGCCACAGGTGCCAATTTCACGGAAGCCCCTGAATTTTGTGTGGGAATTTCGCGGCCAATTTGAAACGCGAAATTTCCCAAACGAAGTTGACTGCCCCCGAAATCCCGGCCTCTTCCGTTGTGCACGTGCTGATCTCATGGCGCGTAGTGAAGAAGCAACACCCAGACATCATTTGCGTTGCAACCCCCCCTCCCTGCAACACCCGGACCCCGCGCCCCGCACGCCCCACCCTACAACACCACACACCCCTTAGCCCATGTCCCACGCACCCCCCCTATCCCCCCAATGCCCTGTCCCGTACGTGTAAGTTATGGCGTTTAGGACTGCAAAAGGGGGGGGCCAAAGGCGTGCCTGTGGCCTCAGCCTCAAAATCAGATTTTACAAAACACTAAATTTTCGGGCCCTTTTTTGTACACAAATCCTTGGGTCCCAGCCGTCCCCTCCCCCCTCCCCATTCAAGCACAGCCCCAGGCCAGCGCCACGGACCCGCACTCCAACCTACGCTGGTCCTCGCGGCGTTCGCGCCCACGTTGCGTTTCAACTTTTCTGGTGCCCGGAGGTCTGTTGGGAGCAACGCCTGGCGGGATTGCAGCGGGGGCAGTGGTGCCGCCCGCAGATGCAGATCTCGCAGATGCAGGGCCCCGCATTGGGCCAGCGCTTGGACTTCGTGGGGCGCGGGGCCTGCAAGGGTACGGGCCCCCTTTGGGGTTTGGCGGGGCGGGTCCCTTTGGGGCCAGGGGACAGGGACGGCCTGGAATTGGGCTCCTCCTCAACCCTCCTGCCCTCCTCCTCAACCCTCCTGCCCTCCTCCTCAACCCTCCTGCCCTCCTCCTCAACCCTCCTGCCCTCCTGCCCTCAGGGAAGAAGGGCACCGCCTACACGTTTTTCCTGCGGGAGGTCGATGACCCCATGGCCATGGATTTGGTGAGCGCCCTCAAAAGCTGCAAGTCCCCGATTCCTGAGGAACTGGAGGCAAAGGTATGGCGCATCTTGCGGGGGCCTGTCTGGACCGGACTTGTGCTCAAGGGCCTGTCTCACTGGCATGAGGGATTGGTGATGATGTGCCGCAACGACGAAGGGCTGTACAGAGTTGCCAACGCTTGTATCGGGAGGACGGAGGGTGTGTGAGACGGGATTGGGAACCGGCCCTTGCTCAGTGGCACGCCCCAAAAAAGTTTGTGTACCTGAAACCGGCATTCAATTCCGGGCCTCTGTAGTAAAGTTCATTTCTTTCTCTGAAAAAAATTTTCACGTTTTGGGTGGGTGGGTGGGTCGGCCGGGGCTGACCAGGGCACCAAATGACCCCCCCCCCCCCCCCCCCACCCCAGCTGGGGTTCCGTAAGCAATGGCCTGATCGGGAAGCTGTGGCGAAGGCAAAGGTGAGGGATGCAAAACAATTCAACAGGACCCGAAAGCCGCACAGGCACAGAGATCAGCTGCGGTCTCCTCAAAGCAGTCAGGCCAGTTTCAAGGGTTTCACTGCCGTCACAAGGGCCTGTGCTCCGTGTCTCGGCCTTTGGTTTGGTGGGTGATACCGCGCACCAGGTGCACGCTCTGCAGTCGGGAAAGGGTGCCAAGACCCTTGTTTCTCTCTCGACCTCCTCCGCACAACCCTCCGCACACCCCCACAGCCATCCACGCAACCCTCGACGTAACCCTTGCAGAACCTTCCACGCAACCCTCCACACGACTCCACACAACCCTCCGCACAACGCCCCACGTCCCCAACCGCTCCCGCGCGTTGCCACGCCCGCATCGTCGTGCCCAGGCCGCCGCGTACTGGGACAAGGCAAAGATGGGGTTGACGGTATTCAAGAAGCGCTCTGGTTTTGGAGGAAAGGGTATGCCGTTCCCTGTCCGACTGCTTGCGGATCGGCTCAGATTCCTGACCACCCGTACCCCGAGGGAGTCAACATGTGTCGACCCCCCGTCTGACGGTGTGGGATTCGCCATGAAGACCACGGCCCCTGGGGTCAGCCCCCTTTATCATCTCTGGCCTGACTTGGTCTTCGGTCACTCTTCGTTGCCAGAGATCGCCAGATTCGGGCCTCACACGACAATGCCACAGGCCAATCACCTCAAACCGGGTGCTTTGGTTGCGGGTGTTGTCGTGGCAGCCCTCGTGACCCACACATTCCTGGTGAAGCCGGTGGGGACGTTCTTCGGTCCTGGTTCGGGGTCGGGGTCGGTGGCAGGATGGTACGCCCATTCCTCGGAGGGACCACCACGCATTCTGTCAGGGGTCGGCCACCCTCTTTGGTCCAATGGCAAACCTGCTGAGTCAGACCGCACCGGGGGGGGGGTCCAGCACTTACCCATTGCTCTCAATGCATCTTAACGCAGCGGTTGCATGGGTCAGCACCGCGCGCCGATGTGCGCACCCCTGCCGAATGGTGCTTGCTCTTCGATGCAACCGCCCCCCCAAATCGGGGGCCGATTTCCCCGGTTTGCCCCGATTTTGTGCCCCGATTTGTTGGATTCTTGGCCCTGTTAATAATCGACAGTACTTAGAGTCCACACGTCTTACAGGAGCGGAGTACATTCAGGCAGCTGCGAGAAATGCCCCTAAAGGGGTTTGAACCAGGGAACCTAAGTAGCAGGACCAATGCTATAACTACTAGGTCACTGAGCTTCGTTCCCATATCCTGATCAAGGACTATGTAGAACCCGGATCGTGAGCTTTTTTTTTTTTTGTGGAAAATCAGGGAATGTGGGTTTCCATGTGACTCTAACTGTGCAACAACCAAAAGAAAGGTGTGTTTGGGGATGGGGACAGAGATCTAGGTCGGTGGGAAGCTATGTTGCCAACCAACGTGCTGAAAACCTGCTGAGAGTGGTCCCTCGATTTGTTGCCCCGATTTGTTCGAAAATTTCCCCCGATTTGGGGGTTGTCGATGCCCTGATGCCAGGCACCCGCCCGCCGCTATTTTGTTGGCAGAAAGATACGTCTGCTCTTTTGTTGGCAAACGACGAGCATCTGTTTTATGTGCTGCTAGCGCGTGCCCTAGCACTGCCACACTACAGCTTTCCATTCTGGGGACAGCCTCCCCCCCCCCCCCCCCGCGCACCCGCCCTTTTCTAAACCCCCAAACGTACACCCGTGGGAGCAGCAGTTTTTGTTGCCCTGCAGTGATGTTTCGAAATTGGAGCCCCCCTCACATGTCGCCAAAAGGGTCGGTATTTAATGGAAGTCCCCGCCCCCCCCCCAAAAAAAAACGAAGAAGAAATCGAAATCTTTTTTTGCCC
Organism: Eutreptiella sp. 'Long Island Sound 2002'; assembly: GCA_964036045.1. NCBI lineage: Eukaryota > Euglenozoa > Euglenophyceae > Eutreptiales > Eutreptiaceae > Eutreptiella > Eutreptiella sp. 'Long Island Sound 2002'. The sequence goes on from OZ038396.1 coordinate 46,514,459, forward strand.
CTTCCTCACCGCCCTGCCCTTTGCCGCGGGTGGCGGGGTCCAGTACAACACCGAACCGCACCAAACCAAACCCTCCCCCAGCACATCCCTCCCTCCATCTCTTCCGGATTACCGCGTCCTTCCCTGGCCTGATTGCGCCCCTCGCCCCTCATCGCCGTGGCTCTGCCCCGCGTTCGCCTTCCGCACTGCATGATTTTAGGCTTCAAGTTCAATACCGCCGAAGGCAGACAAAAGCGAGACGAAATCAAGAAACAGATGAGGGTATGTGTTGTGTGCACACGCAACATGCGCCTCGTCCAGCGGAGCCTTGGGTGACGGGTTGCCATCCGCGATGGGCGACAAGTATTTTTGAACGGTGTCAAGCGGCGGGGGATGTTCCAAAATTTTCACATTTTACAAATGCGTTTGTGCAAGTTTTATACGTGGAAGAACACCTCTTGCAGCTCGCAATCCTATTTGTTTCGTCCCATTATTCCGTTGGGGATCCATGTTTATCATGGCAATTCACTTGTTTCTCCTCTCGTCCTCGTATTTGACTTTATAAAGGTTTTATTTTTTTTGTGCGTGACGGTGGTCGCCACCCTGTCACATCAATAGCACTGTGCACACAGTGAGATCATGATGCACGGCCAGCCCAGCACCGAAGTGGTACGCTGTTCCCGCCCATTGTCACTGGTTCTCCGGATGTGCAAGGCCTGTACAGGGCTGGTGGCTGCATTCTGCCAATCACTTGACTGCCTGCCACCCATAAGGCGATTGAGACACGGCCCCTGGTGCGCTGCAGCAAGGGCCATGTTTCTTTGTCCCGAAGACCCCCAAACGGCAGGTACCAGAGGCCGTCAGGCAGAGGGATGGATGGCCCGTGCCTCCCTCTACGCCCACACCCAAAGAGCAGGTGTACATTGGGCGGGGGGTACTCCTGGGCCCGTGTGTCGTCAGGAGGGGTCCGCAGTCGAGCCCCAGTGAACGGGACGGGGGATCAAGACCGGAGCGCCAACGGAGAGACTGCGTCTGTGCTCGCCGGGCCCTGCGGCGCGCGGTGTTTCGGATGGGGAGTGGGGGGGGTCCCCGATCCGCCGCCAACCCTCTTGCTTTGGACCTTCATAGTCCCTTGTCGTCCCCAACGCCCAGCCCAGCCCTCTACAACCTCCTCCCACGTCCACAGCCACAGCCACACCCGCACCCACACCCACACACACGCAAACCACCCACCCGCACGCGCGCGCACACCCACACGCCCACACCCACCCATCCACCCATGCACCCTCCCCTCCCCCACACCTACACCCAACCACTCAACCAGACCCACAACTGCAACGCACCCCCCCCCCCCCCCACACACGCATACCAACCCCCACCTACAGACAGGTCCCCCCTCGTTATTCATCCCGAGCACACGCACGCACGCGCGCACACCCCCGCACACCCACACCGGCTGTGCAGGCCATGGGGCTGACGGACGAAATGTCGGACGACAGCGATGACGGCATTGAGGATGAGCATGACATCGGGTCGAAGGCGGCCACGCGTGTGGCCAAAGAGAGGGCGGCCCAGGAGGCGGAGCAGCCTGCGGAGAACGTCCTGAAGATCGCCCACAACCCCAAAACGATGAAGTCGGTACGGTGCCCCTGACCCAGGCCTTTGGCCGTCTCCCAGAAGCAGAGGATATGCGGGGTCCGGAGGGTAACCGGGTTTCGGACTCTGGGCAGACGTCTGCGATTCTGAGCACTGGTGAGCCCCCACCCGGAATGCGATCGGCGGGTCGGCCTAACTAATTGGGCCCCCTGGCCCTTGCCACCGCGCGTTTTCAGGCTTTGGCCTTTGAGCCCTCACCCACGGACACATTGTGTCCAGTAGTGTTGGTGGGAGGAAGGGCGACGCGGAAAACGGTTTGTGCGGGAGGGGGCGGGGGGGGAGGGCAGGGGGCAGCGGCTCCTCCTGATAGGGCTGAGCAGACCCTTGGTGGTGAGTGCCAGATTTTGCTTGAGCGAACCGGCGGGGGTGATTGCCGCGACCGCCACTGGGGGCCTGCGGCACGGGTGCCACACCACGGTCTGGGGGGCTGAGCGAAGGTTAATGCCGTATGGATCCTGAATGTCTTGACCACCACGACCCGCCGCCATGGAGAACCAGAAATGGTGGGGTCAAGACAGCGGCTTGGCGGACCTTCAGGAGAACATCGGCACTGCATCACGCGGCGAAGAATAAACGGGTGACTGCTGTCCAGGGCCCCGTAAAGAAACAATAACCAGACGGTATGTCACACAGGAGGGCAGGAGGTTGGGTTGGGTCTCGGCCCCTTCCGGTGGTCAAGTTCGCGGTCACGGCTCCCGTCCCTCTGCCGGACCCGACTGGGCCCGACTGACCCGGATGTCCGGTCTTAAGGTCCACCGGACTGTTGGTAGATCTCGCCTAGCGCGAGCGAGCGGGAGATACCGCCGCGCCCGTGTGTCCGCCCGCGCGGGGGGACGTGGGGGGGGTCTGGAAAGGGGCTCTCACGAAAGAGCAAGACTAGCAATGATTCGGGAAGTTGGTCGGCTCAGCGGCCCCAGACGGAAGTTTTCTGGAGACCAATGTGCCCAACGTAAATGCCTCAAAATGATGCGTCCGTCGTAGGGGACCGTTTTGAGTCATACACGTCTCGGTGCCCCCCCCCCCCCCCCCAAGAATGAGCAGTGGCGAGAGGCCAATAGGCGCCGCCAAAGGCAAACAATCAGATACCGAGGCCTTGTGCCAAACCCCTCCCCCTCCCCATCAGTGGTGAGCACCCTCCAAACTTCACCGTCTTGGGGAAGACTTCGAGTGGTCCGGGGCTGAACCGGAACAACCCGCTCTCCAAACGTTGTGGCAGGCCCCCGTTTTGGGGGGCACTTCGGCGCTCGCGGGGACGGCAAGGGTGTCCTATGTCGGGGTGGGCGGGTCGCGCGCGGTCCGCCGCCCGCATCTCCACCTTCTGTGCCGTCTGCCTCATTGGTGCCCTGATGGCCCTGGCTGCCGATCTTTTACCCCCCGCCACGTCCCCACACGCTGCTTAGGCCATGGCGCTCCAGCAGGCCCAGGCGTTTGCAGTGCAGTTGGCAGTGCACGACGCGCTGGTGAAAGAGCAGGAGCAGGAGGGTCACTTCACCGCCGAAGTGGAGATCAACGATTACCAGGAGCAGGCCCGCCGCGAGGTCACCATGCGGGTATGGCCTGTGTGGGGCCGGATGCTGCTTAAGACGTGGGTGGTGGTTGTGGTTTGGATTTGTTGTAACGGTTGTGATGAGCGGTTGGGTTTATTGTGGTCTGGGCTCCCTCCCCCCGCTCAAAAGATGCCCTGGGACCGGGTCAAGGCATGAGTATCAATTGCAGTGTGTCGTGATATAATCCACGCCAGCCATTTATTGCCCAAAGTTAGACAGTGGCGGCCGGACTTGCCACTAGCGTCCGGTCAGGCCTGATCAGTTGAGTCTCACTGAGTCGGACGCGGGACGCAGGTGCATCCCACCGACCCCCCGGTGCAACAGCAGCGGATATCACTGAGTGGCGCATTGGACGGGGCCGATTCCTCACAAAACCGCATTCCTCGGCCGGACTATTGGCACTTCAGCAGTGGTACGTCTGGTGCAGGCCATTGTCGCCACAGAAGCGCTGTCAAAGGAGCACTCACCCGCGCCCATCGTAACACGGCGCAATGTCATCGGAAATCGAACGTCAACGTTGCACGCCCCCCTCTCGCGTTCCACCTCCGTCCCCGTTCCGTTGCCCTCTGTCCTTCCCCATTTCCAGCCATTCGCCCCACGCCCTCCATCCCACAACGTCCCTCCACTGCGCTTCGAGGGGGACAGCCGACTTGGGAGCAGGTTAGGGGCTGCCCTCCTCTGATGTTGCAGCCAACCCCCTGCCTAGATGCCCCCCTCTCCCACGAGCGATCCCCACAACCGCTGCATCTTGTTGCAGTCCACAGTCGACGGCTTGCAAGACACGTACAACGTTTGCATCACCACAAAAGGTATGCATGCCATCCACTTGCGGCTCACGCCCATGAAGAGTGTCCGGAGGCTACGGGGGAGGGGCAGGGGTACAGCGAAATGGTGAATGGTACAATGGTACAATTGTTTGTGTTTGTCTCACAATAAAAGCGAGTGCTGAGTTGTCGTGCTGCTCGCCGTCTGCCCATGTTCTTGGTCTGTAGGATTTGCATTTCAGACCCACTTTTTTTTGTGCTTCTATTGCCGTCACCATTGGGCGATTGGGCTACCCACACTATTGAATGCCACTGGCATCCAAGGGTGCCGCCCGCGCGGTGTGCGCAGTGCAGACAGTGCACCAGAGCATGTGCGTTTGGCAGCATTCATGAGCCCCTGCTTTGAACCGTTGGGGACCCCCCAAGGCGGCAGGGGTTATGTAGCCACCCGGCCCACTTGTGGGCCACTTCTGATTTTGTTCCCCGCTTTGAAGCGTTGGGGACCCCCCAGGCGGCAGGGGTTATGTAGCAACCTGGCCCACTTGTGGGCCACTTCTGATTTTGTCCCCCGACAACAACAACAACAACCCAGAAGCCCCCAGAAAAGAACAGCAAACCATTCAGGCTCCAGGTGTCATGCCACCAATCAGAAATTTTGTGCCACAATTTCCCGCCAGTATTTAACAGTTCGTATTCAGTTTCGCGTTGGTGTATGCTGCTTGAACATTTTCCAGAGTTTGTAACATGGAACCTCTTTTGGGGTATTCAAGGGGCCATTCAAGGGGCAATTGGTTATGATGGTTGCTGGAACTTCCTAGGCAACAAGCATGTGTCCAAGCCTTGTATTCCCTTGCATCCGTCTGATGGCAGACCACATATCGCAAACACTGCCCACAACGGCCCATGGGGGTGCTTCCTATGTATCACACGTGCACCGCAGCAGCTGCATGGAAAGAGAAACCCATTGCAATGTAGGTTCCCCCAACCTTTCTAAAATGCAGTGCCACGCATCAAAATGGAACAACCAGGCTTTCTTTTCACCTTTTGCCTCAATTTGACTGGTGCTTTCTAGGATGGCAAATGCAGCCTTCTCAGCCGCATTTGGCAATGGGGGCATCAAGAAACTCCAGCAGAGAGGGTGCTGCCCGCGCACACTGCCCAGCACTTAAAACGGACAGCCCCAGCACTTATAACGGAGCATCGGGGTGACATGCAGCGCACATGTGCACTAGGACGTTGTTGTTGTTGTTGTTGCTGCTGCTGCTGTGACATTTTCCCCACTCCAAATCGCCTTGCCAAGTGTTGCCAAAACATCAGAGCCCCCCCCGGCATCGCTGTGACGCTGCAATTGCTTTGTTGGTGCCCACCCACAGGACACCATCCTGCCTATTTTTGCCAGCAGCAAGGTACCAATGGCTTTTTTGGCCGCTAACGAGCATTTTATCTGCTGTGCCCATGCTGTGTCATCAGCAGTCTCCTCATCAGGGGTTGCGTGTCCAGAGGGGAGCCCACTCAACGGTGAGGGGGGTGGGAATGCATGCACGACCCGCACCTGAACGACCCATGGCTGTCACCGGGGGGCTAGGGGAGCAGCAATTTCCTCCTCGAACACAGAGTTCACTGGCGATGTTGTGGCACTGGGTTGCAATTTTGGAGCCTCTTTCTTCTGAACGTTCTTTGTGTTCCTTCGCAGGCTTTCAGGCGCATTGCGCCTTGAGCTTTGGGGATTTGACGGGTAGCACAATCTTCCCCTGGCGAATAATCCCTGGCAAATTTGTCCCTGGGCGAAGTTTTTCAAGCCCCTGTACAACGGGGTGTCAGTGGTGCAAATAGGGTGGCTTTGGGCCCTTTCCGACCGGCATCTCCGGGTTTGCGCTCTGTGCCTTTGATGTCCGCGGCTGTGCCTATCGATCGGCTGTGGCCAGTCGCCGCAGAAGGGCAGACCTATTTGTCCCGTTTGTCTGACAAACACGTTTGCCGAACGCGATACGGCATTCGCCTTTGACGGACTGTGCAGCGCTGCCTCGGGGACGCTGCGTCTCTGGTACGTGTGTGTGTGTGTGGGGGGGGGGGTCAAGCAGGAACACAGAGCGCTGCCTTGAGGACACCCGGCGGATGTGGCAACGAGTGCCCACAGGCTGGCCCTGCACTGTTCCTCCCGTTTCGCAGGTATGTTCAGCAAAACCGGAAGGCCCCCGGCGGGAGAGCGGCTGTTGTACTTGTTCATTGAAGGCAGTTCTGTGCAGGAGGTGTCCGAGTGCAAGAAGGAGATTCAGTATGCGCTTGTGCCCCGCCGCCCACACGCCCGTTATCGCCCGACCCTCCGAGGGATCCCACTCAAGCGGTCTGCAAAACCCGACTCCCCCCTAATGATGATCAGCCTGGCACACAGACACAATTCGTGTTCCGATCAGTCGAGAGGTTGAGCACATGACTCCAGGGGGCGCACCGTGCGCTGTGCGCGCTGTGCCCGCGCTGTGCGAAAAGTAGGGCGTTTTCAGACCTGTTTCCTCCGCTGACCAAGCCGACCGCGGTAAGTGCTGTGTTCCCATGCACTGGACTGCTCGGACTCTTACTCAATCCGAAAACTCGGATAATGAATCAAAACAAACGATGTTTCACACCCAAACTGCCAGATTGCTGTCCAAATCTGCTGGTCTTGCCCTGCGGCCGTATGCTTCCCCGGTGGTGGGTGGTTGGCAGGGTTGTCACAGGAACGCTAATGTACTCATGGGCGCTGTGCCCGCGCTGCCCAGAAACCCCCCCCCCCCCATACCCACGGTTCTGGCGCTGTGAGCAAAGCCGCGACCTCAAACAGTCCCAAGGGCCCTGTGGACGGCATTTCGTTCCCGGGGGGTGGCCACCGACGACTAGAAACACGCTTCGTCATGCGCTGTCGTGTCGGCGATTGACCCGCAGGAATGGGACTCGTGCCCCGAAAGGCCCCTCGGCCCTGACGGGACCTGGCACACTGCAACGCGCAGTCCGTGCGCGACCGACACTCCGCGTTTGCACATGTGCTGTGCGCGTTTCACCAACGCCAGGAAGGTGCCTCACTGATCGCTGCGGATTTCATAACCCATGAACCAACACCCGTCGCACGCACCGCCCCCTTCTCCTCTTCCATGTGATCCCTGCCGCTCTCCCAAACGCACACCGCCCGTCACCACTTTCTCTCACATTTTGTTGACGGCGTCCCGTAGCTCCGCGTCGGTTTCCTGCATGGCACCTTCGCTGTGGCCAGTATTGGAGGGTGCGGGCGGTGCGGGCGGTGCATCGGGGTGTGTGACCCCTGTTGCATGTGGGCACTGCGCGCCCCCGGGTCCCTGCGTTTGGAGTCCCGCGGCCATGTCCTGCGGCCGAGAGCCCAGGATGCTTGGATTCTGCAGGACGCGCAGTGCGCGGGAGGCACCATCTTCGGCCACCCGTTGGAGAGTCGTTTGCTCAGTCGTTTGCGTACATTTTCTCGTGCGACCTTTGTCTACCGTGATTGGGACCCGCTGCGGGATGGCTCATATCATTTCCCTTCCCCGTTGCCCCATGTGCTATACCTCACCCCACTTCCCAACAGCCCGTGGCGTTTGCCTGCCCCACTGTCTGCCCGACCCGTGGCCCCCACAAATTGTTGCTGCAAGAACAGCAGACAGAAATTCGTGTAGAACTGACGGACATGGTGTTCTACAGAAAAGTCAACAAAAATGGTGCAACAAATGCCCATACCCTCATCAGAGTAAAGCACAGGGTGTTTTGTGGGATCAAACACTGGAGCCTTTTTTTTTTTTGCCAATGAGTTGGACAGCAAGTTGGAGGAGCCCTCCATTTGTAGACAGCCCCGGCTGTCTACAAATGTGATGACTGAGTCCCACGCGGCCTCCTCTTCTCGTACTCGTGTAAAACGGCGTGGAAAGTTTCTTTCGTAAAATCTTTCGTTACAAAACATGCGTCCTCGCAGTGTCACTGGACTGCCTCCGTAATCCCATTGAATGCCCCTGCCACACGTCTCGCAGCGCCTGTCCACTGCCCCAAACACACCCTACGTCTCCTGCGCTTAGGCGTCGTCTGGACGACAAAGTCAAGGAGTTGCTGCTCAAAGGCGGGGAGCGGTCTGCCTTTGGGAACCGCCGTGTCATGGGCGCTCCGCCGCGGTGATCGTCCCCACAGGGCCTGGCCAGGCCTGCGACCGGGTGCAGATCCGCCCTGGGCACCGCTGCGCGTCCCGCACAAAGTGCGTTTTGCCCGACGGGGCCTGTGACGGAGAGCACGTTGTTGCCGATGCGGTGGGCCCCGGTGCACAAGGCGGCAAATCGAGGGGAGGGGGCAGTTGTCGGTGAGGGGGCACGTGGGAATTTGGGGGAGAGGTCTGCCTGGGGCCCTCTGGTCTGGGCCCAGCGCGGCAAACGCTTGTGAAACCGGTTGGCGACGGCCGGGACAGCGGTCGGGGAGCAGGAGGCGGCGGTTACGAAACTGTTGCCGCCGCAGTCAGAGTCGGAGCGTAACTGACAGTAGCTACTGGGGGCGTGCCTCCGCCCCTTCCAGCACCGGCCGGCTCTCGATCCTCCCCCCCACCCCCTGTCCTCGACCCCCCCCCCCCCCCGCCTCCTGCGTGAATGTTGTAACCCCCCCCCCCCCGCTTCCCCTCCCCTAGACCAAAGTTCAATGGTGGGGATGAATGGACTTCGCCGAAAGAGGCATGTCTTTCGGGCTGTTTTGTTACACAGGCTTTTGCGTTCCAGACCCCCTCCCCCCCCCTTACAACACCCCCTTCAAGCACAGCCCTGCCCACCCCCCCCCTCCACCTGGTGGCAAGGCCTAGGCAACTGCCATCGTTGTTGGATAGTTGAGCTGGCGAGTGGCACCATCTGTCGTCAGTTAGGCCCTTTCCTCGTTGAGGATCCTCCACTAACCCGACCTTGGGGCGCTCAGCCCCCCCCTCCCACCACCACCTCCCCCCCCTCCCCAAACGGGCTCAGCTGTAGTGCAGGGCGTTGGTATACACGTGCTCAGACCCCAATTCGCGTGGGCGATTGGAGCCGAGGGGTGCGCCAGACTGGCCAAACGTCCCCCCGGACTCTCCCCGGAGCAGGGATCAGAGGATGGGATCGGAGTGGACGTGGCTGTGGGGGTGGCCAACGACGTGCGGACTGGTTTGGCAGATGCGGTGCGACAAGACGGGGTTAGTGGTGGGAGAGCGCGCGCGCATTGGCATGCGGAGTGCAGTTGCACGGGGGCTCACGCTTGCCCTTGGAGGGCGAGTGCAGTCCCATGCGGACAAGCCTATGGTACTTTGGGGGGGTTGCAAGTGCAGTCAGGCCCAGGCGTCATGCCAGCCCCCCGTTCCCCGTGCCCCTTGACTGTCCCCCAAGTGGGCAATGGCCTGTCCATCCACCGGTTTTGCCAATTAGCACCGGTTCCGGTAGGTGGGTGGGGGGGGGCAAGCAGCCGAACCAGACGTAAACATGTCGTACCTCGTGTCATGGGCCGGAACAAACCTCGAAAATGGTACCACGAAATTCACATCCTCACACCAGCAAGTCCTGGAAATGTGGCGCCAAAAGCGCTAAGATTTTTTCGTTTTCTGGACCAATGGCAAGAGGTACAAAGGTTTGCACCCGCACTTCTGTAAGAAATTCATGGAAAACAATGAAAGTCGTACCTCGTATTTGAGGGCGTGTTTTTTGTTTACATTTGAAAGTTCGCCCCCCACCCCTCACCCCACCCCCTCAATACCCCTCGTACAGCGGACCTGGACGATGGGCCGGGCCATTCGGTGACAATGCCCAAAGGACACGGCATTCGTCTGGTCACGAAGGCCGCCTGACAAGCGTCCCTGAGGCGGAGGTACAATCAGTGTCTGGTCCAAGCCACGCTGCGGCTGCGTGTTCCTCGTGTGTGTGGGTGCCATTCACATCGGATTGGGTGCCTGGGGCGCCCCCTGACAGGGGCCCGCTGCCCCCCTGACAAGCATCCGCCCTGGACACTTAATGCTGACCGCAGTGGCAGGCAATGCAAATCATGCGAAGAGGCGCCCAAAGCGGACGGAAACGGGCGTTCGGCAGCTGCAGAGCCGTGTTGCGGTTGTGTCCTGCGCGATGCAGAATGCAGAGTTTGTGTTGCGCAGCCGTGGCTGGGCCCCTCATGCGCACCGCAGATTTGTTCTAACACATCACCAACGTACCCTGTACCCGGCGTTTCAACCGTTGCGGTCAAGTGGACCGATGCGGTTTGAGACCCTCCCCAGCCCCCATCCCCTGTCCCTCCATCCAGGCTAAAGGTTTGTCCACGCCTTTGGTCCCACTTAAGTTTTGGGGTGGTGCATGAGAATCTCCATCAACCCCCCCCCCCCCCAACCCCGTCCACCCTGCCTGGCGGTTGGTGGTGGACCCCAGGTGCAGGAAAAACTTGCCATCACTGGCTGTTCAGCGCCAACAGCTGTCGGCTGAGCGTGTGCCTTGCAATGTCCGTCCGAACAACGGTGTGTAGCTTGAATGACTTTGTCCAGTCCCTCGATAATCACCACCTTCCCCCCACTGCGGTCACTGCAGAATGCAGGAGCTCTCGAAGCCGCGCCATTGCGGCTGCAATTTCACTGTGATTGCCGTGCCCTGTCGCCTACCATACAGATGCAGGGGGGGGGGGGGGGGGCTAGACAAGCACTATAAAGAAGGTTGGTGCAATGGGTGGCTGCGGGTCCTGAACACCGGCATCTTGGCCGCCAGTGTTTTCCCTGACCGTGTTGTCCCCTCGTGCTACGCCCCCTGCCCCCCCACCGTCCCATTCGCTGTGTGCGACTTTGCCGTGGCTGAGCGATGGCCCCCATGGGGGAATCCATGATTCACAGCAAAGTGACTGATTGAGGGTTGTTTGGGGTGCATTGCTCAGGAATTACCACAAGGCTTTAGTCCTTTGGGGCTGCATTGGGTGCAGGAAAGAATGGGGAGGGTGTGGTGAGGAAGCAAAAGAAGGAGGGTGCAGAGAGGACAGCGGGTGGAGGACAGGCATCAGCTGAAGGCTGGTGAGTGTTCAGTGCCAATCTCACTGAGGCGCTCGCTGCAGCCTGTTCCAAAGCTCATCCGTTTTTTCAGAATAGGTTTCTTTGTTGTCTCAGTCTGGGTGTCCCAATGGGGGTGGCAAGTGTGCTACGGAAAACCTCAGTTCGGGCCTGGTGCCTTGTGGGTGTTTGAAGGTTTGAAGTGGAAGCAGTTGGTTGGCTGCCCACCGGCAGGGCACTTGGAGGCTGATTCTTACTGACTTGCACCAGAGGTGCCTGCACATGGGACCCCGTAGTTTATCTGTTGCCAATTGATGATTATCAACTACTGATGGTCACTAGTCAGTGAGCCACGCTTTCCTGACGTTCCAGTGGTTTTGGGGGGGTACCAACAGCTGATAGTCCCCCTGACTCGCTTTTCTGGCCCTTCCAATCCCGTGTTCTTCTGCAAATAGAGTAAGTTTTATGCACCTGACCAAGCCCATCATTTAATTGTAGGCCTGTAAGACCCAAGATCTTTGGTGCATTTAGATGTTCGCATAGACACAGGGCCACGAGGATTGCATTCAGCATAGGAATTGGTACAGTTGTGTTTTTCCCCGTCTGAAAGGCGGTTGTGTTGTGAATGTTTGTGTTCCGCAGGATGGTTTTTCTTTGCTGTGCAGCTTCTGCAGGGTGGTGGGGATTTTAGCCATTTCAACATCTCTGCGGGTCCTCATGGGTTCGACTATGCACACAGTGATATTTACAGGGGTTGTGGATCGCGGGTGTATGCTATGCAGAATTGTCATGAGTGTTGTGTGGTGTGTGGCCTCTTCCGTGACGACGTGTTGTGTTATGCAGGCTTTCCAACATGTGTGTTGCAGAATTATCCGTGCTTGGGAGCGCATATTGTGCACCGTGCACACAACTTGTGCAGGGATCCACCCAAGCAGATAATAGAAGAAAATCAAGGCATAGTTTTGGGTAGTGACACGGTAGTTTGGGATCTATTCGTTTGAGCACCACTGATGTCAGTCCTTTTGGGGCTGTAATTCCCTGTTCATCATGAAAATTTTCCAATGCAGAAGGCGAAGATTGCCAGCAACACTGGCTACAAGTGTACCAAAGCAGGCAATAGAACCAACCAACAACCAAATTATCATAAGGAATCACCACAGGTGGAGGCTGGTGCTTCGATTTGCACAATTTGAAGTTTGCCCTTCCCATTTACACCTGCTGTGGCGTATGTATGTTGTTGGTATACCAGGGGACATATTTTCCTATTGTTTCCGAAAGTGTATGCTGTGCCTCCCCCCCCTTACTGCTTGTAAATGCTGCATTTCTAAGTAGCTGAGAATATTTCAGCATTGATATGGGGGGACAGAGGGTCAAGGTCAAGTATTCATGGCCCCTAATTGCACATTTCAGTTTTGTTGCTTGGTTTGGGGCAGTTTTGGAAAATGTTGTGCTGCATCATTTTTGACCCGTTTTGGTTTTCAACTGGGCATGTATCTGATTTTTGCTAGCTGTGCAAGGCGCCGGGAGCCCCCAGCAAGATAGGTAGGGAAAATGTGCATGGCTCCAAAGTTTTGCTGGCCCATGGGACGCACTGAAGAGATTTTGCAATGACTTCAGTTGTGGTTGTGCTTTTGGAAGACGGAGAGCTGCTGTGCTTTCTTGTCGTTCCAATATACAAGATACTCTGCTGGAGCTTATGAAGGTATTTATTTAGCAGGCACAACATGTGGAGAATGTATCGGAAGGAAATTGTGGAAAATGGTGATTATTTTAAGTTTTCTCCATTTCAAAGTGGTTTATTTTCCAACCGGGAAATTCGGGCTCTAGTCTGCACTGGAATTTCTTTAGTGCATCATTGACCATGCTGGAGGTTGAGAAATATTGTGGTGATTCAATTGGTGTTGAAGGTATATTTTTTTCCGCCTCTGTGACTATTTGTGTTTTGTGCTTTGTTTGTCTTCAGTGAAACTGAGTTGTTTTTGATCAAAAATAAAGAGAAGGCTAGCAGCAAGTACACAAAGCAAATGATCCAAATCGAAAATCATCAGCATGGATCGTTTGATAGACATACATGGAAGGGGCTGTAGATGAACAAAAAGAGATGAATAGTGATGAACACAAATTTTCAAGCATGTTTGAAAAAGTGAAGTTTTTAATTGAACAATAGTTGAAAACTGTCGCAGTGTCACACCCTATCTTTCAACATGGATTCATAGTCACACTAAGATGTGAACCTTTTGGGTTCACTCCATATTTTGCTGAGTTGGTATGGGGTGTGGTAGGACTTTTCACGCCACCTCATTTGCATCATATGGGGTGGTTCCACTTAGTTAGGCTACTCGGAATTGAACCATGATCTTCTCAAAAAGAGGCTTTTAGGGAATGCCGTGCACGCAGTGCGCACACAGTGCAAAGTTTTGTATGTCGGCAAATACTCAAACCCTAGTTTTGGCCCCTTGGGGGAGCACCTGACGCGGCACGCGCGCACGCGGCGCGTGCGCAGCGAGGAGATTTAGCCTTCTGGCCCACCCAAGCAACCACAGTTCCTACCCCGGGGGCCCCTCGTCTAGGCATTTTGGGCCTGATCTGTGATACTCTTGAGTAAGAAATGTTGTTTGTTGTTGTCCATTGAACATCCGCGGTAGATGAGGTAAGACGAGGCGCGTAAGAAATGTTTGTTGCTCTTTAAAGATCCCACCCTCGAAGCTCAACCCCGGCACGAGGTAGCGGTTGGTGTGGGGTGAAATTGTTGTTGGGCTGTGATACTGTCGGACCCAACGCTCGTTTCCGTGGTGTATATCGGCGTTAAGATCCCGTGGGTACGACAACTATCGCAATATTTGGAGGGGCAATGGGACTACCCTTCACAAATCTATTCGCATCTTGTTGTACCTCACCCAATTTTGTATTTGGCGCCTGGTTCGCTACCCCTCGTATGGCCCTTGGCCCCATGTGCCCCCTCATGTGTTGGTTGTTATCTTGTGGGCTTTGTTGCGTTGCTATGCTAGCAGACATGTGGCAGGTGATCTTGGGTGAGTTTCCCGGCACGTGCACGTAGTGCCCACGCAGTGAGCACACAGTGCAACAACTTGGCCTTAGTTCTCGGGTGTGCACCCAGCTTGGATAGTAGGCACCAACGTTGGGGTACTGGGCCTGCCACCACCGTCGAGACATATGCACGCCTCAGTGCGTCCCATGTGGATCCCGGCGCGACGTGACACTTGTCTCTTGGCCGCATGCATGGCTTTGGTTCCGTGACTTTTGCATCCCTGCATCCTTGCGCCCCATTGTGATACATTTGTCCATGCCTCACCATCAGCGTCGGAGCCCTCACGAGTTTGTGGAATAATTTTGCCAGCATTAGCTTGGAACATTTCATGCACAATGAGAATAGTGTCTTCAAATGGAACACGGTAATCACCGGTTTTGAAGTTGGACTTGAATCGTGAATCTTGAGTCGTGAATCCGTCCATTCCGTCTTGGCTTCAACCAACACATCGTACTTAGAAAGCAACGGTGCAGGCGGCAACATTGACGGAAGACCCAGCAGACATTTAAATGCCTTAGCTCCACAAAATTAAAAATTGCAAGCTTGACCACCTCTCTTGGTGGTGGATCTCAAAGAACAAGCGACTTTTCTTTGAGGCGAAAGAGAAGAGCACCACATTCGTTGGCATTCCAGTGCGCAGCAATGGGTCCATTTCATCATCTGTAGCAAATGACCTGTCCAATACAGGAACCACCGCTTGCCACATCTTTGCATAGTTGGACACGGAGAGGGCACATATACATGAAGTGACCCTTTCCTTCACAACGGCAAACCTAGGCTGAGGCCCAGGCTCGGGGGCACAACCAAACCAGAGCGGCACATCTACTATTGGCTGGCTGCCAAAGAACCAAGGGGTGGCCGCAAAGGTCTTCTCTAGTATGTAGATCGAGCAAGAGCGAGTGCCCGAGGCACTGCTCAAGGCCATAGCAGGGACCGGCTAGAAGAGCCTATTGATGTGGCCCCCGTCGGTTATGTGCAGCTCATCAGAGTCAATGCTCTTGCCTAGGTGAGGGACTAGATATGCTACACTCCGGTGTGACCTTCGATCCTTTGGTATTGGCTGATGACCGCGACACGTTTGCACGGTTGCAAGTCCAGGAGATTCAGATTGGCTGGCTCGCTATGTTAGTGCTATGTGCAGGCCATCGTGACTGTTCATCGCCTTGTTTTCAGCTATACATGACATGGGTTTGCCACTAGGCTTTGTGGGTGGATGGGGGGCTTCATTACATTGCGTGTTTTGTTTTCTCGGATTTTATCTCTTTGGTGTGCACCGACGGGATTTGTCTAGCTGTGTTCGCCAATTAGCACCTATACCTTCGGCTAGGCAAAACTATAGAGAAGTACACCCAGTCCGAGTTACATGCCCAATCCTGATTTGTGCAGTGTGTCTCCCCTTGGCAAATCCTTCTTTTGATTTTACTAAAAACACATGTTTGCCTTTCTTTGTTAGGCAGGTTTTTGTTTGCCCACCCACCCACCTGCCTACTAGGGGTGCTGGATTTCCTGCTGTTTTCCATTCCCGTTGGCGGAGTGATGGCTCTGCTGCCCGGACTGAGTGTTGTCTTAGCCCGATTTGCTAACAGGTGGTGCGGGTGGGGAGTGAGGCCGGATCTAGGCGGAGCGATGGGTGCCTGTAGCAGGTAGAGTTGCTCCCACGAGCTTGAGAGGGTGGTTGGGTCCCGGGGGTTCCGGAGATCGTGTCGCCCATTGGCAGCCTCTCCCCCTTTATATTTCCAACGGCCGGACCTGTCGTTTGTTCAACCGCTGCCCCCCCCCCCCCCCCCACCCACGGTGGGCACGACCTTTGTATGTTATGCATGATTCGGGGGGGGGGGGGGGGCACCCCACGTACGGAGGGGCATGTCGCCATTGATACTATCGCCTTTGGGCTTTGGAGTGTGTGCCTTGAAATATTGTGCTGTACTGTCGGTTGCTGGCACACCCAGTCTGAGTTACATGCCCAATCTTGATTTGTGCGGTGTGTCTCCTCCCCCATTGGCAAACACATGTCACAGAACATACAACACACAATACACAGCACACAATGCATGCCGCATAGCACACGGCACTTAGTGATACCACACAACACACAACACACAGCACATAGCACACACCACACCACACCATGCACAGAGGGACTTGTATGTGCTGGGCTCATTTTTTGGCTTTCAACATGGCACGTAGTGTTGTTGAGCATGGAGAATGGTTCTTGGCAATTCCCGGGGTTGCATTCCTTTTGCCGGGACTCTGCCACATGGAAAGCATGGTTTCCGTGTGAAACGGTGTGCCTCTTTAGTTGCGTAAAGGGGAGTGGAGTTTCAAGTGGAGTTTTGCGGTAACGCCATATTTTTGTTCATTGGCCCCTTGTCCTTTTGCGTTAGTTGAGTTTGGAATGCATCGGCTCAAGACCGTATTGCGGCATATTGGAACACGCGGTGTAAGCACCTTCAAGGCCGGGTACTTCGAGAAAACCGCGGACGGACCCCAGTTTAGTGTTCGTGAGCTACAATTGTCGGATTTGCCACAAGAGGCGGTCCTCGTCCAAATTGACTACTCGACCTTGAACTACAAAGACGCGTTGGCGATCACAAATGCAGGCCCGATCATTAAGACCTTCCCGATGGTGGGTGGTGTGGACTACGCGGGGACCGTAATGGAGAGCGATGATCCGGACCTCAAGGTTGGGGACAAGGTGTTGTCTCCCTCCCCGGCCGACGTCCTTTCCGACTTTCCCCCCGCTATTTATCCATGCCCATGCGAATGCTCCCAACTCCTCTTTCAGTTTTCCACCATGGCCTTTGCCCCGGCTCCCTACCAAAAACGACGGTGCTAGCGAGATAAGGCACACACGCCACGATTTGTCTTGGTCCGCCCACCACCAAGTTCAATAGAAACTCACCAACACAAGGCGCATGGGACAACAGGGAAAGTGTAGCGAGAAGGGGCTTGAGTTAGGATACATGTACTTACCTAGGAAGAGAGGAAGGTGTAAAAAGAAGCAATATTATTCGAAGAATCAAGACATGCCTACCGAGTGAATCGATTGCTCCAATTGGATGGCATACGCAACGGCGGAGGCTCCGTCCACACCGCTTGAAGAACACATGCTGGGCTGAGATTTTTGAAAAACAACCCAGCAACCACTCGATCCGAAATTCGGCCTCGCCACGCTGGATATGCCCTTGCGGCCCAGGACCCGACCTCACGACCGGACACCTTTGATGGTTTTGTGTCCCAATCGAGCTTTGCTAAGAAAAGAGGGTGCACACAACAACACGGCATTTTAATAATGTAGAGGGTGCCGCCATGCGACTAGTATCCAGCAGGGAAATTCAAGCTCATTAGGACTCAGTTGTGTCCGGTCAGCGGGATGTTTGGTGGGAGGAAATAGCCTCATTGCATCTAGTGACCAAAACACTTGGCGACTCTCAGTGCCGCATGCATAATTTCCAACGACTCCTGGCCGCTTTGCCCCCGCAAGAGTGGGGGATGGGGGTTTGGGGACTGTCATGCGCAACCATCAGATTCTACACACGGTTTGTGGTTTGCAGACACTATTGGTGATACGCAGACGCAATCTGCTAATTATGGACGTCGTCTCCATGTATTCTTTTTTCGCTGTGACGCGCAAAGCGCCGTATGGTATGTGAGGCATGAAGCTCCAGGGGCGGGGGGGGGGGGTTGAATTATAACACTGGAGTCGTGGCGTGGTCTGGGTGGCGCCCCCAATTTCCAGCAATATCCTTCAGGCGTAGGAGTCTGCGCTATCACTTATCGCTCAGCGATCCGCAGTTCCAGAGACCGCCAAACGATTCTGCTTGCGGTGCAACACTGCTCAGCGTAGGGCTTGCGCTTGCGCCATCGCCGCACTATTCACATCCATTATTCCGCCGGGAAAGGGCCCCATTTTACGCGCGCAGGTTTACCAGACGTCCCAGGCACCAGGGTGGAGGCTTTTGGTCGGGGTCCGTTCCTCGTTCTGCATCGTTCCTGAGGTGGATGGGGTTGTGGCGGATGGGGTTGTGGCGGGGTTGGCGGGGGTCCGTTCCGCGGGGAACGGAATGCCCGGTCCCCATGCTAAGGCCGGGTGCCTTCCGTACGCTGAACACCCGATAGCACCAAATACCCCACACACTTGGTACTGCAGGGCATCTGTTGCCCCTGAGATTATCACAGGAAGGCCTTGTTGTTTAAGGCTTGACAAGCGCTTTGTCGTATTGTTGCTCGACGTGTTTCTTTGTCCGTGTGGGCCGAGAAGAGCACCCGACCCCACCCAAGACCCCCCAAGCTGCAGTGTCGGTTGCCCTTACCGGCCGGCCTGAGCGTCGGTTGGTTGAGAGTCGCGTGTGTCCCGCCGCCCATCGTCGCATTGTATTCAGGTCGTTATGAACGGTTGGGGGGCGGGAGAGACGCATTGGGGCGGGTACAGCCAGTTTATGCGCACGAAGGCCGCCCACCTACTGCCCCTGCCGCCACGCTTCTCCACGTACGAGGCCATGGCGATTGGCACTGCAGGGTACACTGCAATGCTCTGCATCCTCAAGCTTGTGGACCATGGCGTAACACCGGCGCACGGACCGGTGTTGGTCACAGGCGCCACTGGAGGCGTGGGCAGCTTCGCAGTCGCTATGCTGTCGTCCATGGGCTACCGCACGCTGGCGTGCACTGGCCGCAAAGAAGAGCATGCGGCCTATTTGGAGTCCCTCGGTGCAGCAGAGGTGGTGGACCGTGAGATACTCTCAGGTACCTTTGGCTTGAGCCCGGGTCAGTTAGGGATCAACAGGCGGCTGTGTGCAACCACGTATCCGCATTCGGTCCCTCTGTTGCAATCAGCCCATTCAACACCCGGTCACTTAGCCGTCCCCACAAGTCCTCTTGGGTGCTCTCCACCGCTGACGTCGGAAATGTGACCCAGGGACAGGGGGGCCGCATCACCAAGTGGTGCAGGTCACAACTCCAAGAACACGAGTCCATTCTGCTGTATGCAAAAAGACAAACAAGCATGCATGGCCAATATCGCCTGATGCATGCCGACGATAAATGGCCAAGGTTGACTCACGTGGCTGTGCATAACATACAACAGCCAGACCTGGCTCACTGAAGCTTGTTGAAAAATGTCCATAGCGGCGTAGATCCTTCTCCTCCATCATCTATTGTCGTAGCCCTCAGTTAGTACATTCAATCCCCTTCAACCTTCATGACATCCGATTCCCACCACAATCTATGAAAATCTGCCCTCAGTTGGTACCCCTCCACCTTCCACAATCAACCCTCTGTCAGTACATTCGAGCACGATGGGCCCTCCGTTCGTACGGTCGCCCCCTCCACCCTCACTTTCTGTTGCACTCCGCCTTCCGTTCGTCCATCCCATCCCAACACCTCCGATCCGGCGCGCCCATTGCCCTCAGGCAAGCCAAAGCCCCTCGGGAAGCAGCTGTACGCCGGATGTGTGGACACTGTCGGAGGAACGGTCCTGGCAAACGTGCTGGCCAACATGCAGTACGGGGGGATCGTTGCAGCCACGGGGCTGGCGGGGGGCGCAGGCGTCAACACAACGGTCATGCCCTTCATCCTCCGGGACGTCACGCTGGCGGGGGTGGACTCGGTGATGATTCCGAAGCCCAACCGCATCCGCGCGTGGACTGAGATGGCCAAGGTCTTAGACGCGGAGAAGCTGAAGATAATTGTCCCGGAGGATGCGCTCATTGGGCTCGAGGGACTGCCGAGTGAGGCCCCGAAGGTGATCGCAGGCGCGCACAGGGGGCGCCTGATTGTGGACGTGAATCGGTAGAGTTGCCGGGGGCGCGGAGCGGTCTCTTACCAATTGGCCTGCCCTTCTTGCTTCCGCACAGACCGACCTGCGCAGTTGGCGACCGACGCTGAGCTGACGGCGGTTGATGGTCAATTGCTAGCCTCCCCGTCAAAGCTTCAGCCATGGCGGGTTTGGGTGAGGGCGGGATCAGCGCAGTTCATTCGGACCGAAGGGGTGCCTGTCTCCCATCGCAATGCAGAGGGCAGGTCCAGGGGGGGCTGAGCATCGGCTGTTTGTTCCTGCATTGGCGCGGGACCGCTCTGCCTCTCTGACGGTTTCCCGGCCGGTTTGCTCGCCACCCGACGGTGTTTTGGTGGCGAATCGACGGTGTTTCGGTTCGGAATCGACGGTGTTTTCTGCGACGGCGTTCAGTCAAGTAGCCACGGGAATCATTTGTCATTGGGTCAGACCCCTCGACCGGGGGTGCGTCACTGACACCGCGTTCCACAATGACGCTCTTGTGCCCTCGCACAATGTCTGCTCAATGGCACAGGTCAATGGGCCCTTGTAAAACTTAGGATCCCGATTAACCGATTGAAACGGGACAGCGGCAATACACACACGCGCACGCACGCACGCACGCACGCACGCACACGCGCGCGCTCACACACACACACTGCGCCATTGGGGCCGTTATTGACTATGGGCGCCTTGGGAAGGGCTGTCTATTGTGGGATGGTTCTTAGGGCCGGAGCCGCGGTGCGTTTGCGCCGTATGCCCTGATGGGACGCAGCCCGGGAAGCCCGGCCGCAGTGGCAGCACGATGGACCTACACCTTGCCATGTCGTAGATCGGAGTTGGAGTTCACACACACACGTACACACAACCTGATCCCGGGAGGCATGCAACGACAGCCAGCACCAGATATGGCTGCCTCCTCGTTGCTGCACATTGGTCCCTTGTAAACCGTGCAGAGCACACGCACGCACACACGCAGCGCACGCACGCACACGCACGCACGCACACGCAAACATCGCCCCCCACATATAACCACACAACGCACTGCCCATCACCCCACTGCCGTGCTTTCTCCTTGGGCCAGTGCTCTCATGATTGCAATTGCTTAATATAATATGAACGGAGTAAATGGGCCGGGGCAAGGCTCGCACGTCCGTTTTTTCCTTATGATGGCCGACTGGGGCAGCAACGAATGATTCTGGCTCTGCTCTGCTTCTGATGGAATGTACCGGAGCTGCCACGATTGAGGGAAGATGATTAAGATGCAGCGGATGGTGATCACGCCATCTTGTGATAATAGGTATCATTGTATCCGCTGCAGCCGGGGAGGGGGGGTGGGGGTACGAATGCAGGTCAGCAAGCACTTGTGACCAGCTTTGTGACCAACAGGGCAGAAGCGATCGAAAGCGCAATCCAAAGAGCAACAAGACCGGAGGAGGGCACTAGTGACAGTCGACGATTCATTGTGTGTGTGCTGGCGGTGCAGCGATGCAGCGTTTCGCACGACAGTGCCTTGTGTTCTGTGATTGCCGCTGCTGTTCGTGCAGTTGTTGCATGCAGTTGGTTGTGGAACGGATGCCATCAAACATCCTACACCCTATGGCAATTAGGATACGGTGCACGTTGGAACCTTCGAAGGAAAGCATTTGCACTGCTCTGCTCCGCCTCTGAAACAAACTCGCATACACGTTGACCGGTCTGTTGCACTTTCGGCCCTCTTTTTTTGGGTGCAGTCGCATGCACATATGTGAATATGCCGACGTTTTTTTTTTGTTTTGGCTAAGGTGTGGTTTTCGAGGCTCCAGAGACGTGATGGATGGTGTCATTTTCTCTGTTTCCTCCAAATGTGATGCTAACATGCGCAAGCGCAAGTGGCACACACATTGAATTGCTGCCGGTGGCTTTCAGACCCTTCAGCCCGAAGTGCAGCAGTGCCATTTTTGCAATTCTGTTCGCCTGTTCTCTTATCACCGGCCACCGGCAACTCCAAATGAAGCCTCAACCTAAGCTCTCACTTTATGGGGCCAACACAGGGCATCAAAAGCGATCTCAAACCGCGGAGCAAGGTGTTTCAACCCAAAAGGAGATTGAGGCATGCACATTTTATCCTCCCAGTGGCTGTCTTTTTTGTGGGGCTTCTTTTACAACAGTCCAAAATGGACTAATGGAATCCCATTTTCGCTGAAAGCCGTCCAGTGAAACACTTGCAGGGGTGTGCGATGTTTCTCATGCATTGTGGACTTCATCGGTAATGGACTGCATGGAATCACGCAGGTCCACGTGTTATACACCAGGCATTTTTCGAACCTCCAATGGGGCATTGACCAAGGTTGCACTCTTTCGGCAATGAGGTGGTGTGGTGTTGTCGCGTGTATGTGTCTCTTCAGGTGTCCACGTTTGTGCAACCCAAAAGGAGTGGAACTTGCTTTGGTGGGAAGTGTGACGCTGTGCCATCCTCGGGGCACGGATTGTTGAGGTCCTCTGGAAGGCACCCCTCTATATATTTGGGGGGAGCGGCACGCACTGTGCGCCTTTTTTATTTAGATAATCTACCTGACACCTTAGTTCTGCTTTGTTGTTGCCCTTGAGGTGCTGTGTTGCTGAGCTGGTACCCCATTTCACCCTACATGCCCTGAGGACTGCATTGTACATGCTATTCCCTGGTCTATCGCTCAGCAACACAATGTCATTGTCTTGGGTTCGAGACGATACCCCTCTCTTCTACAACCGCAGCAGTACCCATTCCCCGGCTGTTTTCTTGGTGCCAATGCTGTCCAGTGCCTTTCTGTGAGGGTCTGTTTGGGGGGTGTAATTGCCCACCGTGCACCCGCGCCTACTTGTTTGATTTCTCCTTGTCAGGAACCACATTGCATCTATCAGGAAGGATGATGTCCCCTTCAGCTCGTATTCTACAGGGGAGGGCATGCCAGTGCCGTATGGTGATCAAGCCACCACATGAGGGAATGATGTGCACACCTTTCAGTACTGGCACGGTAACATGCTTCATCCCCACACTGGTGAGGACAGCACTTGAAAGTCTGACGCCTACCCCTAATTGAGCACCACCTCGCAACACCATACCTTTGAACACAGATGGCCCCATTTTGGTCCGCCCAACTTCGTAATTCGCAATTCCTGGGGGGGCTGGGGGGGGTTCTATCCACCGTGGGGCCCAAGGCGTCAGGGACACGGGTGATGGTTCAAAGTCAGCGAGTGGACTGCAAGTGGGCCGTGCAAAGTGATTCGTGAGGACAGGGGAGCCGTGCACTGAGTGCACCACGTTGCTGATTTGTGCTGATGGCGCCCGTTTTGCAGTGAAAGCCCCAGCCATGGCCAATCTGATGAAACAGACGTCAGGCCTGGCCCTGTCCGCCACGTCTTCGGTGGCCAACCTGCTCAAAGGGGCGGTGCGGCTGCCGGTGTCCGCCATCAACGAGATCGTAGACAGACCGCACGAGGAGGACAGCCCTGGGGACAACCGCACCCCCCGGGACGACCGCACCCCCCGGGACGACCACACCCCCCGGGAGCGTCGCACCCCCCGGGACGACCACACCCCCCGGGAGGGTCGCAGCCCCCGGGAGGGCGGCCGGAGCCCCCGGGAGGGCCGCAGGCCGCCCGTGTTCCCGTTTGATGCGGCCGCTTACCGAAAGTTCGGCCCCATCCAAAAGCTGCGGACCATCCGCTACCACACGATCACTCTGGGCATCCGCGCGAATTTCGTTGCAGAGTTCGCCGCAGACACTCTGATTCAGGTGTGCTACACCAATGTTACCCACCCGCCCCCCGGCCCCTTCCTGAAAGGGCAACAGCCCATTAATGGTCCCAGAATGAGGCCCCTAATTACGCGCTGCCGGAAGTGAGCGGGTAATGCCGCTGGAAAATTGCTCCAAGTAGGAAAAGTGGGGGAAAATGGACCCTACTGTGAGAATTTGCAGATTTTTTGTGGAAAAATGGGGGTAACGTTGCGCCAGAACCCCCAAAAAACACTTTTCTCTGGCCCTGGGGGGCTGTGGGGGGGTGTACTGAGCCACATGTCCGAGGAAAAATGGGGAAAACTGGGGGAAAATGGGGGAAAATGGGGGGAAATGGGGAAAAATGGGGGGAAATGGGGAAAAATGGGGAAGTCTGGATTGGTGGGAGGGTATGGCAACCACGCTACCGCTCTTGTATGCAGTTGCATGCCGTGTCCTCGCCGTCCCAGCAACGTCTTGTGATGTGGAGCGTTGCTTCTCGTCACTGAAGTGGGAAGTTGAGCGGGTGACTGAGGTGCCACCGTGAGCGGGAAATCAGGGGCCCTGTTGTTAAGGGCCATTGGAGGGTCTGCAAGGACGAAAACGGGCCAATAGTGGGTGGTCATGGCCAAAACAGTCGGATTGTTGCCCTCCCAGGCAGTCCCCAAATCACTGACCGAAAGAACGACATTTTACAGATTTTTGCCCCCCCCCCCCCCCGCGCCGTCCCCACCACGTCCCAAACACACCGCGGTGAGAAATAACCTGTTCCAAAATATGTTGAGGGTTGGTCCAGCGCCCCAAAGCCCCCCCCCCCCAAAAAAAAAGGGCGAAGCTGCGCCAGACAGCCCAGCTTCCACAGCCACAGCCTCTACTGTCACGTGTAGCACAGAGAATTCTCGGTGCGCCACACCAGAGCCAGGTGGTCACTTGTGACACCATCAACAACAAACCACACACAAATACCTCACCCTCTGTATGGTCGTGTGTCCTGACTCCAGCAACGCCTGTACCCGCTGGGGTTTTTCAATCCTAAGGACCAACGCAACACACAGCAGCCGGTGGCAGCGGCACACACCAGTGGCCCACTGACCCCCGCTCTCCCCCAGATCCCATGTCCCGGCAAGAACAAATGAATGAGTGTGTGGCCGAGTGAGGCCCGCCACGGCAAGCACACACAATTCGAAGCAAGCCAACACGAACCACAAGTAGAAGCCACGACCCAATCTCAGACCTATAGCCCAGCGTGACCCGGCGATAAAGCCCAGAACCACCAGGCTCAGGACCTTGCCCGATCCAGTGAGGGACAGGTATGGGAACTGAGGGCCAGTGAACAATCGAATGGCCAGTCGAACACGCAGCGAACTGAGAAGGCAAGGAAGGCCGTGAAAGGCAGGCGCGGCTGGAGCTAAGTGGCGGGTCCACACCTGACCTTTTGATGCCCCAAAAGGGCGGTTTTGGACCAGTAAAAGTCGAGATGTCTTGGAACCGCACAGTGGATAGCGCGCAGAGCGTGCGGTGCCATCTGTACAACGGGTACAGAGGCGGGGTGGGGGGCGGAGGTTCGCATCGGGTTTGTTTTGCTCGGGCAAGTTTAACTATCAGATTCACCGCAATTTTCAATGTAAAACGACCAAACCTGCAAGGAGTGACAGTTGCTGTTGCCAGGGGTGTTGATGGAAGCTCACCGTCAAAATCCAAACACCTGTCAGGACCTGAGATTAGCTGAACACACATCACTGGCTGCGTGTGGTCGTTCGGTCTCCCTTGCATAGAGATCGGCACCTGTGGCTTCAGCAAGACTTGGGACGTTCCACGAAGGTTGACCTTGGCTGTCATATTCTTTCTGGGATCCAGAGCAAAGTTTCCCACAGCAAACTTTGCCCCTGCGAAATTGATTTGCCCTCCCCCAGTGTGGATCGTGTGCCGAGTGCAGGTAGCAATGCGTGTGTGGTGCGTGGCTGGCACTGTGTGGCGTGTAATGTGCATTGTTCAATGTGCGCAGCGCGTAGTGTGCGGTGTGGGAATGCGCAGTAGCTCGCAGTGTGCCTAGTGCATGGTGCTCCAGTGCCCCCCCTTCCCTGTGCGCAAGCACCGTCTTGCCTAAGCGCGACGACCCTGTGCCACCGTCATTTTTCGGGCATTTTGGTGGTCAGAATGCAAATTGACAGGAACGTGTGCCCATGGCATGCGGGACGACCAGGAAAGCCGGGGCTGGAGCATGCGCGCAAGAGTATCTGCCCATCACGCCTTAGCAACTGGAGGCCGCCCGCTGCATTTGGCCAGCCTCCCGTCTTCAAAATGAAGTGACACACCAATCGCTACTTCTGCAGCGCTGGGTCCCGGAGATTTGCTCCGCCCCCCCCCCCCCCCCGCCGCCTCCGGCCTTGCGTTGCTTCTCTCATCGCCTGTTCGTTTTGTTGAAGGCTGGACGCTTGCCCATCACCACACATCCTCATCTGTGGCGGCTTGACTTCTTCGGTGTTGCTGTTCGAGCTTTTGGCTGCTCAGGGCCTGCCCTCTGATGCGATTTGCCTGCCGCACAGGGCCAAGATGTTGTATTGGTCGTTTCACGTTTCTCGGCGTTGACCAGGTGATGAATTGCAGAACAAGACACGCATGTGGGCCAGATGCACCGCGCCCCTCGGTCCTTACAGGCCGCCCCCCCGCCTCTTGGCGCCAGGGCTGGGGCCCTTGGCAGAGGCATCTCGCGCCTGCGAAGCAACCAGCCCGCGCTGTATCTCCAAAACCTCCGGCGTGTGTTCAGAGCCACACCACAGCCTTGCTCGACCAGTGCTGGTGTTGCTCCGGAATCTGTTGGCGCTGAGGCCATTACGGTCCCAGCAGAACACGGGGGGGGGGTGTCCGGGCCCGGTCCTTGTATGTGACCCCCCCCCCCCCCCCGCCCCCCCCCCCCCGAGTTTTGAAAGATAGCGGTGTGGGGGCCATGGCGCCAACGGCGCCAAATTTGTTGTTGCATGCTTAGTTGAAGGGGGTACTATGCCTTTGGTCCTTAAGACCCTTAAGACTTTCTTCCTGGCAAAGACGAGAAATCGCTATTATCGCATACATACCTCTACACCCCCATGCCCCCAGACACACACACCCCCTTGAGGTATGCATGTGGCAGTAGTGGGTGGTGCGCAGCCCACCCCCCCTTGGGACCCCCCCCCCCAGCCGAGCTGCCAACACCCCCCCCACCCTTCCGCCGACCCCCCCCCCCCCCCGCAAGTGTTGATAGATAGCTGGGGGGTGGGTCGCATCAGGACCAATTGTAGTTGCCCCCCGTGCAGCAGAAATTACCAAAGGTCAAAATTAGCCAACGGCGCCCATTTTTCGTTGAATTTTTCTTTGGGTAATATTTTGGTATCGTAGCAAAGGGGGCAACATTCTGCAGAGCCCCAGCAACACCATTTTTGGGTAATATTTGCCTTTGGTAATTTCTGCTGGGACTGTATGTTGTCGCAAGGTATGCTCGCGTCCGGCGTGGCGCTTTCCTGCTGCAGGTGTATGATATATCAAACACCGAATGCACCCTCGGCAGAAGCCGCAAGCTTTCAGTCAGCGGAGGCTCCCTCCAGCAGCCATGGCTGCTGCGCACGCTCGACCCCGACGATGCAGATCGCTGGGTCGCCGCGTTCCGGCACGCGAGCCGCTTTGGACGCCGAGAAAGGCACGAGTTGCGGCGGCAGCGCCGCCGCTCGTCCAACCGCGGCGAGGGCGACCGCCGCGGGCGCCGCCGTTCCTCGGACCCTGGTCCCGAGCACGACGACGCCGCACGGCCGCAACGGAGCCCCAACCGCAGCCCGCGTGGCCCTCGCCCCGATGAGCCCGACATTCAGGACGCGCATCTGGGGCCGAATGACGCTCGGAGGCGCCGGCGCCGGCCGTCGCGAGAGGAGGTGGAGGCGAAGGAGGAGAGGACGCGGACGCTGATCAACGCGGTCGTGGAGTCCGCGACCGATGGCAGCGGCAGTCCGTCGCAGACTGAGGAGCGCCTGCTCGCGACGGACCACGGCCTGGAGCCCGTGTGCCCGCGCTGCCGGTACTGCTGCTGTCAATCTGTTGTGTAACGTCGGAATGCCAGTCTCACTGCTCAGCACCACGATTTCAGGGTGGAACGGGTGAGGAGCAGGCGACAAGATGGCAGCAGTCATGTGTTCCATTCCTTGCGAGGCCTTTTGGCTGTGTGCTACACAAACCCGCATTGGTGGTGGCGAGCCCCGTCCAAGTCTAACGCCTCTGTTGGGCTGCAGAGCTGGCCACGGCGCCGGGAATCCAGCCTGCCCGGAATGGCTGGTTTTACGGCAAGGGGACTGGAATTGGTTCCGAATCAGCCCCTGTGTTACTCCAAGGATCAAGGATGTGTCTGGGGCAATGTAGGGGCTGCACAACAGCAATCACCTGACGGCACAGAAATGCAACACAGAAATGGACATGGGCACGGGTGTGGGCCGGAAGTGCTATGACATGATGGCATTGTGATGTTTACCTACGGTTGTGCTGTTGTTGTCCTGTTTGCGTTATTGTACGGGTGGTTTTCACACACTGGAAGCGTTTTGAAAAGCTACCAGCCTGTCTCATACAGGAGCTTTCCCCAACACCATGGGCACACAACGGCAGGGAGCAAGGGAAATCGGCGAACAAGCAGGCCGCAAAGTGGCACGGAGGAAAATTCCCTGGACAAAAGAAACCTCCCCCATAATATGTTCCGGCACCCGATTGATGTGTTGTCTTGAGGAGAACATTTTGTGGTCCCCCCTCCCACCCCCGGGGGGCGGCCGGGCCGGGTCCTTGTATGCGCCTCCCCCCGGCAGGAACACCCCCCTCCCCGACCCCCGGCAGAACCCCCCCCCCCCACTCCCCCCCCCCCCCCCAAGTTTTGACAGATAGCTGGGGGGTGGTCGCATCAGGACCGTTTGTGGTCGCCCCCCCGTGCTCCCACCCCCTCTCCATGGCCGTCTTGAGTGTCGGCCCTCGGTAAGTGCTGCTGGACCAATGCACAGCAGCTGTGCAATGCACGTCACGCCTGCGCTGCAGGTTCCACTACGACACGTTCACGCGGACGCCGCTGGTATTGGACTGCCATCACACGCTTTGCCAGTCGTGCGTGGAGGACCTGACGCGGGGCGACGCAGCCGTCTGCCCCGAGTGCGGGCGGCAAACGACGGGGCTCTCGCGCGGCTCCGGGAATCTCCCCACGAACTACGCCCTCCTGGACCTGCACCTGGACGACACCGAGATCCTGCGGAAGACTACGACGGAGCTGCTGGACGATGTCGGCGGCATGTGCCCCGTGTGCCTCGAGACCTTGGCCCAGAAGGCGCCGCTCGTCCTCGGCTGCGGCCACACGCTCTGCGTCGAGTGCGTGTACCGCATCGCGCTCCACAGCGACGACAACGCGGTGATGTGCCCGGAATGCCGCCAGCACACGGACTTGGAGGGGGGCGGGCTGCGTGTCAACGTGGCGCTGCAGGACACGCTCCGCGACTTCGTCGGCGCCAAGCACGGGATGGCCCCTGACGGCCCCTCGGACGCGTCGGGCCCCAGCAGCAGCAGCTCTCCCTCCCCGGCCTCTGGATGATCTGTGGCCCCGGGTGAGGGGTAGGGGGTGCCATAAGGACGCTCACCCCCTTTTTTTTTTACTTTGGCATCCACTCTCTGATGTTTGGTGGCTACCCACCAACCGCCATCGGTTACCCACCAACCGCCATTGGTTACACACCAATCGCCTTAACCAGTTGCACACCAACCGCCATCGGTTACCCACCAACCGCCATCGGTTACACACCAACCGCCATCGGTTACCCACCAACCCCCATCGGTTACACACCAACTGCCATCGGTTACCCACCAACCGCCATTGGTTACACACTAACCGCCTTAACCAGTTACACACCAACCGCCATCGGTTACCCACCAACCGCCATCGGTTACACACCAACCGCCACCGGTTACCCACCAACCGCCATCGGTTACACACCAACCGCCTTAACCAGTTACACACCAACCGCCATCGGTTACCCACCAACCGCCTTAACCAGTTACACACCAACCGCCACCGGTTACCCACCAACCGCCATCGGTTACACACCAACCGCCTTAACCAGTTACACGCCAACCGCCATCGGTTACCCACCAACCGCCATCGGTTACACACCAATGGCCATCGGTTACCCACCAACCGCCATCGGTTACACACCAACCGCCATCGGTTACCCACCAACCGCCATCGGTTACCCACCAACCCCCATCGGTTACACACCAATGGCCATCGGTTACCCACCAACCGCCATCGGTTACCCACCGGCTGCCATCGTAGGGCGTATCGGACACTCCGAGTTTTTTTTTTCTTTTCATTACGGCACCCCCTAGTGAGGGGTTAAGGTGGACAGGGACCCACAACCCACGCCCATTCTGGCCATTGCCCCAGGACCCCGTGGGGTATGTGGCCACTAATAAGGCACTAATCCAATGAAGGGGCGTGCTTCTCGTGCCATCGACTCTTGTGTGGGGCACCGGGAGGGAGCCCTCAGCAACGATTTCACGAAGGGCCGCCCCCCCGGTTGACCGCCAAGTTTTTGTCAATTAATTACCGACTGCGGGTGAAGGCTCACATGTACTTTCTTTACCGATGAAAAATTTAATGGATAGTTACCGGAAGAGTTGAAATTGCAGCGTGTGGTGCCTGGTTGCCTTCTCTGGGGGCTCTACGCATGTTTTGGACCCAGCGCTCTGTAGCCCCACCAGTCCCGAAGCCCAATAGATGCCACCAACGTCACCTTCCTCATGCATGT
This sequence comes from Eutreptiella sp. 'Long Island Sound 2002', assembly GCA_964036045.1. Taxonomy (NCBI): domain Eukaryota; phylum Euglenozoa; class Euglenophyceae; order Eutreptiales; family Eutreptiaceae; genus Eutreptiella; species Eutreptiella sp. 'Long Island Sound 2002'. The sequence goes on from OZ038396.1 coordinate 46,544,746, forward strand.
CGCAATTGTTTGCTGGTAACTCCCGACCTTTCCATTGTTTGCCAACCAGAGCCCCTTTATCTTGGTGAGACATCTTTGGGCGTGCCCTCGCCTTGCGACGGTAACCTCAAGGAGGGCCAAGTGACTTTTGACGGTCTGTAATTAATCTCAGGCTCAACGGAAGTGACGTTGGGCGTTTGTATTAGCACCAGTGCTGGTGCGATTGGGGCGCTCCTTGTCTTCTCAACAGACAAACTGACCTACGTGTGGCGTCGCAGGCTCCCCTGCATTGAGCCCAATTGGCTGCAACCCAAAGCCCTACCAATACTGCAGCAGGGCTGTTTGATCAGCACGGGCTTGACCGTGCAAGACCGTGTGCATGTCGTAAGAGGGGCCGATTCTCACATGCCGCTGCTGATGGCCTCCGGGTTTTTGGGCCATCTGCGCTGAAAGGGATTCTGTCTCGAGTGGTACTGAGCCACAGCTTTCGTTTATGAAGTCACTTCAATGAGGTGCAGCTGACCCTGTCCGGACAGACGCAGTGAGCACCAACACACAACTGGCACCGGCGGGGGGCGGGGGGCTTACACAATGCAGTCGCCTGCCAGTAGATCGCACTTCAGGTCCCACAGTTCTTCGGGGACGCATAGGAACCGGTGCACAGTCCGAGACATGAGCACGAGGTCAGGGCAAAATATTCAGACCACAGGACAACGCAGTATCGACCTGGTGTTGCTTGAGGCTGAGTTTGCCAGACTACATCACACACTCTGGGCAACTCCTGGGAACCAATGAGGGAGAAGTGAAGGGGGGCATCTGCCTTCGACTGCACTGCTCTGACCCAATTTCCAGTGTGCACGCAGCAGAGGGATCCCTTCAGCAGCGCACCCACTTTCTGTTTGGCAGAAAGCCAAACAGGCGCATGCTCATTGTGCCCGTCTGCTGGACCTACCTTTACGGCTGCTGCATCAACATCTGGTGCAACCGTTCGTCTCCCTCCACATCCGTGCCCTCTACTCCTGCCAGCCTATCAGGCGAGGCCACCGGGCTCCTCCTGACAGATATCCCAGTGCGTGCGGCAGTCCAGAAACAATGATTAATTGGCCGGAAGAAGTTTGCGACCCGAAACAAGAAATACAAGGATGGGGTCAGCAGATAGAAGAGGGCGTCTCGATTTTTCCTCGCAAGATTGAGAAAACGAAACGGTACCAGCAATTTAGAATTTAATTGCAGGAATTCTTCATGTCCCATCATCTACTACTGTATCGCCACTGCGTGGCGTGGCAGAATGGGGTGCACTTCATGTTGGTGAACCTCCGGAGCGGCATGACAAGATATGGCGTAGGTTACTGACCCGCTCTGTTTCGGAGTGGCCATGTATGGCACACAGTTGTCCCACCAGCGTATCCAGGGTTGTCCTGAGCACACTCCGCCACACCCGGAGCATCGGAAACTCCAAAACGCAAAGCCGAATTGCAGAAATCCTTCATGACTTCAGTGTCGTTTGTGTTTTGGGTGTAAATTCTGGGGTCATTTGGTCCGTTGCACACGTTTCGCTTGGATGCTTTCAGGAATGGACCAGTAAAACATTGGAATGGTTTTGATGGGCACCAAGATTTGCCACCGTTCAGCGCTAATTGTGCCCTTCCCCAGGCGCTGGGTGGTAGCCGAGTCAAAATGCAACAGGTCCCAATGCAGAAACAGAAGTAGAGAAAGCAGCCGGACAGGAGCACCAACCTGAACGCGCGCATGCGCTGGCAGACCCATCCATCCACCTGCACACACACGCACGCACGCACACACACATACACCCACACCCACACACCATCAAGGGAGCCTCTCAGCAAGGTGAGGGGCAAGACTTGGGGATCCTTGATATTCTGGCACCTGAGGTCACCGGTGTGTGTGTGTGTGTGTGCCTGCCTGCGTGCGTGCGTGTGTGTGCGTGTGTATGACGCCCAATTCTTTCAAATCCTGGGCAAACTGCGATGTTCAACTCCTATTTTCCTACGCATCAGCTGAACATGTGGTCGAATGTGTTCTCGCGCCCCACTGACACTCTGAGTAGCACACCGACTCGCAGCTTCCTGCTCCTCTCTGAAGTTATTCGTACCAGGCTTTGCATTGAAGCATTAAGTGGCGTGCACGACATCTTAGCTTTAGCTTGCAACGCAGGAGGCATGGAACGTCCCCTATTCCCTGTGTTTGTGGTGGTGGTGGGGGGTTACAGAGGACAGCAACAACACGGCAAACGGCGACCTCGCAGTTTGCGCATGATCAGAATCATTTCCTTGGGACACAGACGCACACACGCACGCGCACACGCACACATACGATTGAGGCGTTGCACGGCCAGTCACCCCGGCTTATCAAGCAGACATAGCAGCACTCGGGCTCTCCAGAGGGCAAAACCCAAGACCGCCCAAAATAGCAAGCAAAGAGTCCCAAAGACTCAATACCCACCTGCCCCCCAAATGGCGAGTGAGCAGCCCTGACGAGGACTGCCCGTGTCAACCTTGTATTGGTGCGGTTTGGGGCGGCTCGGCGTGGGCATACAGTACAGTACAGCAAAGTAAAGTGAGGGTGATAAAGGACCGGGGGGGGGGGTGACAAGGCATACCGTGTTGCCGAAATGGGCGAGCGCACAGCAAAGGAGCACGAGGGGTCCGCGTCCCGTCTGTCTCATGGTCGTTCCAAGGGGAGCATGATGTTATGCCTACGATCCAGGCGATCGCAGAAGGAACTGACCAGTGCAAAGGAACTGACCAGTGCAATAGGAGTTTCAGCCCTCAAACCGTCAGCATTCTGGAGACAGTCCTCTGCGCAACATTGTTAGGCAATCAGCAATTTCCATTTTTGAACAAAGCAGATTCGAGCCCTGTACTCTGCAGCTGGCGAATTGCCAGCGCAGGCCCGCAGGCTTTTGAAGTGATTCGCTTACGCTCAATGAAAATTTTTTTCCGGATACAGCCATTTGTCCTTGAGTGACTACTGCCCGAGTACGGTTTGTGGGAGAACGTTGCTCGTGTTTCGGAGAAACCAGCAACAAGCGCGAGTGCTACACACAAGGCACGAATGAACCTGTTCTTTATTCAGTGCAGGAGACGCTTTCACCTTTTTGTTTAATTGCGATTCGAGGAAAGTCTGTTTGATCAAGATGCGGATTTGTTATGCACTCCATTCTCTACTGTGGGCTGATATGTTGTCTGTGTATGTGCATGTGTTAACCCGAGCATGAGCCTGGGCATCGCATGTAACACTTTGCTCATGCATTATTTTGCGCAGGCCACTGTGATGTTATGTAGCCAAATGTTTGGAAACGCCATCTGGCTCAGAAAGACGCATGCACAAGAGCAAATAGCCCCTGGGCAGCCAGCAGCCAAGGGTGTGCAGTGTGATGCCCAAGTAGTATACATGCGACAAGGTATATAAGCAGCACACCGAAGCCCGGACACTGAGAGCCGTGATGCAACCCAAGCAAGATTTTAAATTGCATGTTGGTGTGTCTGCGTGTAAGCATGTAAGCATGTTAGGCATCTCCCCCGCTTCAGTCAAGTTCTTGCACTGATCTTTACTGTGTTCCGTGCAATAGGCAGGCGGATGCGTCTTGGCTGAATGGATTCTCAAGTCACGCTGGTTTCATAACCCAAACTTAAGCAAATTACTTTACTTTTGCCTCAGCAGTAACAGACTCAGGTTTTTCAAATATCAGGGAGGGGGGACAGGACACCCTCAGTGGGAGGCTGGAACCATGCCTCAGTTGATGTTTTGTAGTTTGCTGCCAGTCAGCTACCAATAGCCCGCACGCCACAGATCACTGTCTCACGCCAACAAAATAGACACCAGATGCCTAGGCGCTGAGCCATAAATATTGGCTCCATCATGCTCTTCTTGAGCCGGAACAATCCATCATGTGTTTCAGATGCCTGAGTGATGGCCATCGCTGTGCATGGTTGTGGCAGGGGTGCATGATCCACTTGTACCCCCCCCCCCTTGTATAAGCTACGCCCTTGTCTGAGTCGGTGGGGACGTAATGCTGGACTTTCCACCGCTCTGCAGATAAGCTACGCCCTTGTCCAAGCTACAGTAGGCGTAGGGACCGTAATAATTGTGTAATTTAAGCTCAGGTAATTTTAATTACGTACAAGATGTAGTGCGGCCACATATGACATGGGTTTGTCGTCATGTTTGCCAAATACATGGAGCCATGGGCACATTTGTGAGTCTTTGCCCACTTCAACCCACATGGTTCTGAATTTGGGAATATTTGTGCTTTGTATTCCCCTTTCTTGCATCAGCTCACCATGCAATCTTCTCTTTTTGAACCTTGGTGTCCAGTTATTTTCACATGTTCCATGGGTGACCGTGTGGATGGTACAATGAAGGGACCATCGGAGAAGAGGGACCAATTTGCGGTGTTGGAGTGCATGAAGGGTGGGCAGATGGTCACACACCCTTGTGCCCCCCTCCCAAGAATCGAGTTCAGGCATCTTCAAGTGGTGAGCATGTGCAATTGTTCCGCATGGTGTATGATCGCAAGAAGGGTTTCCAAGCCGAACATTTGTAGGCTTCGCATCCTTCATTGCTTGTGCCAACGTGGGTGTGAACCTGAAATTTTCATGTTCCCATGGCTTTCTTGTGTTTGCATGCACTTGGAAATGTGGGCGGAGTTCAAGGTGCACTCATACCATGCGCATGCGCACGTGTGTGCCAGTAGTTGTATGTGTTGCGCGCAAGCTACGCCCTTGTCCAAGCTACAGTGGGCGTGGGGACCGTAATAATTCCGTACATTGGCGTAGCTTATGCAAGGGGGGGGCGGGGTATGTATCGAGAGCAGTTACAGGTCACGGAACAGGGGGGGGGGGGGCTGAACACAAGCAAAACCTTACAAGCCCAACAAGCTTATCGGAAACTGTTGCAAACCGAAGACGGGCTCCATGCACGTTTTACAGACTGGTACAATCTGCATGCACCTGTTTGCAGACCCGTTTCAAGCCCTACAAGGCTGTTGCATGTCCAGGCTGTTGAACGGGGTGTGATAGCATTTTTGGCGCCTCCCATGTCCAAACAACATGCCGCTCCCATGCACGGAGTGGAGGCATCACCAATTCGCGTTTATGGGGGGGCTCCATGCCAGGCAACCTTATGGCGCGGGGGGGGGGTCCCTAAGAAGGGGGGGCGGGGGTTGCCATGGCATGGGAGGGTGCAATTTGTCATTTGCAAACAATTTTTGATTTTTAGCAATTTTCACAAAGGGTTGTTTGTCGTGCCGTAGGGCCGGAGGGCTTTATTGTGCCACCGCCGGGCAGCAGGCTTGTTTTGTGCTGCCACAAGCCAGCGGGACTGCCACGGGTGGTATAGTTTGTTTTATTTTTTTTCTGCTGCCACCGGGCCGCAAGATTATCAATGTGTCTATGCAAATGAACTCCCTCAGTGGGGTATCCAACGGCCTCCACCAATAAACAACAGACAACCAAAAACATTCAAGAATCTTTCCTGGGACAGCAACCATCAAAGGCGCTTCACAAAATATCAACAACCATCCGCAGTACACCACAAAATAACAGCACCAGGAAATAACAGCAACCATCTGGGGCCCACCACAAATTAACAGCCCCCATCCAGAGCGCACCAGGAAATCACAGCGACCATCCAGAGCGCACCACAAAATACCAGCAACCATCCAGAGCGCACCAAGAAATAGCAGCAACCATGCAGAGCGCACCAGGAAACAACAGCGCCCATCCAGAAGGCACCAGGAAGTAGCAGCAACCAACCAGATTGCACCAAGAATGACAGTAACCATCCAGAGTGCACCAGGAAACAACCACACCCATGTACAGCGCACCAAGAAATATGAGCAACCATCCAAAACAAACCAACAAATCATGGCAACCATCCAGGGCCTCTGGGACTTACAGTGTTTGTCCAAACCAATAGCAATGTCCATCAAGGACTTTGGATGTTGGCCTGTACAAAAGTACAATTTTTGCGGACAGTTGACAGGAGGCATGCGGAAGCCATCAAAAATAAAAGGTAGTCGTGCGCAACCGTCCGACGGTGGGTCATTTCAAGGGTGGCCACCCCCGCCCTGTATCTAGTTTGGGCTTTCACCACTGACCCCCCCCCCCCTACGCGGCGCCAAAGTAGCGCATCTGCCTGCAGAGTGCCCCCCCCCCCCCCCGCCAACCAACCAAACGCCTTGAGAAGGTAGGAAACGGGCAATGCATCAAGTGGTGGCATTTCAATGGTGGTTTTGCCGCTGAGTTTCCGAGAATTGGTGCCCCGACTCCACATGTGATCACTCGGACTCTGGCCCGACGGACACAGTGCCGGGCAGACAACCTTCCAAGCCTCCGGTCGGCCGAGGTATGCACCAGAAGGTGTGCCCAACCCAGAGGTTTCCAACAAGTTATCACCTGACTAGCACGATGGCAAGCCAACACGAAACGGCAGCAGTTGAATTCTTTCTCGCCGGATCTACAACGTCTTGCGAACGACTGGTTCCGCAAGCTGAGGTACACATGGAAAGGGCGGCAGTGTTAAAGAAGACGACAAAGGAAATTATTGAGATGGAGAAAAAAATTGGCATTGTGGTCTTCTGTTGATCTCAACGCATGCCGCCCTGCGCCGTCTCCTCGCTACCTTGCCCCCCCACCACCACCCCCACCCTTTCATGCAGCCCTGCCACAGCATTGTTTCCCTCGCCACCCTCCAATGCATTGTTTCCCTCACCACCCTCCAATAGTGGGATAGTCATAGGGCGGTCAGCAAGTACAACCATTGAACACATCCTTGGCATCCAAAACTGACATGGGATTCAAGGAAACAGGATGGGCAACGGCTGGCAAAAGTGAAAGATACAACACTGTTGCAAAAGCATTCAAGCACCAATGGCATCCGAGCTTCAGGTTCAAAGTGCTTGCACAAGCCCCCTTCCTGCCAGAGGTCTCAAACGCACAGATGGTGACACCATGATGTGGGGCACTGAAGTTCCGTGCCAGCGCGCAGACCATTTGATGCACACTCCACCTGTTCGATGTCTAGCGTATTTTGCATCCTCTACTTTTCTTAGTCACATTGGATCTCCTGCTCCATGAGTGGTTCTTCTTACCCCATCATCATAAGTGGCCTACATTGTTTTTTGTGCTCCAACAGCACACTGGGAACTGCACATAGCTCTCTCCTACCCCATGGCCCATCTGCCACACCTTTGTGCGTTCCTTTTGGTGATTCACCTAATTTGTGTGACGATGAGCCAACGGATGGATGCTGCAACCGCGCAAAAGTCAAAGGACTCGACACCTGGTGAAGATTTACGACATTTTGGACGAGCCTCGGACTGTGTTCATTCCGAAGCCGTAGCTGCCGGCTGACATGCGATTGGAGCCGAGCAACGGTATTTCTGGCGAGCTCAGCCTCATGGACCACAGAGTAAATACCACAGCTGTCAAGGTTCTTGTATGAACAGTTGGGGGTGATGGTGGTAAACTCAACTTTTCAATACTACCCTGACTCATTGCTTTTTGGCATCATGGGGAATGCCGTGCAGGCAGTGCGCCCACAGTGCGCACACAATGGAAATTTTTGTATGCCGGCAACTACTTGAACCCTGGTTTTGGCCTTTTCTCACTATTTGGTTGTTCCATGACAGATTTTTTTACGCTTCTTGTGCATTGAGGATGTGGCACATTTGAATTGCCACCCATGTTCACCCATTTTCAGCCATTTTAGCTCATTTTTACCCGGTTTTCTTGCACGTTCTTTGTTATAGGTGGATGCTGGATTATGATGATGGGGGATCACTGGATGTTGTGTACATTTACAATGCAACAAATCGGCAGGTGGGTTGTTACACACTCCGAAGCGGATTCCAACCTTCATGGTCATTGCCTTGGTATCTCTAGGAAACAATGTCTTTGTGGATTCTCTTTATGAGCCAGCACTTGAACCCTCCATCCACACTCTCGGATCATTGCAAATCAGTAGCATGGTTTCTCAGTAACGGCCCACATAGTGCTGCATATTGCTACAAGTTGGGCCCCAATGGGGTCAAGGCAGAATGCTTATGTCCCCAGAAGGCTGCCACCATCTTCCAACACACTCAGCAACAGCAGATCGCGCTTGGCCACGGCCACCAATCACCAAGTATATGAAGCCCATTGTGACGCCTGCATAAATGCATGGGGGTTTCTTGCCTTCCTCCTTGGCTAGGTTTCATTGTGTCGGCACTGCACGCAGTGCGCTCGCAGTGCGCACGCAGTGCACCAACTTGGCCACACCGTTATGTCCGGATAGGAGTTCTAAAGAGTGCAAAATGAAAAAGCGCGCAAGCAGTTCCTTGGGAAAGAGAGTCCTGCACATAACCCTTTCCTGCCCAATGGCCTATCTGCTAGACCTAGACCTGTCATCCGACTTGCCTGACAATGAGCCTGTGGCCTGTACCTATGTTCCCTGAACAAGAGGGTTTCCACATGTTCAGTTCAAGTGCTGGACATCCATGGGAAATGTCAAAAAGTGAAATGGCTGCCTCTGCATTGCGCTTACATCTTTGCTTCTCTGGGGAGGAGAGGGAGTGCAGTACCATGAACCGAGCAAAGCTCGCCGGCTCATCGTGGTCAGGACCAAGAAAAAATACAGTGTTTTTACAAAAGGCATGTGTTGGAGCAGATACTCAAGTTCAAAACAGGAACACAGTGGGCAAGATCGTTGGGACACTGCAAAGCAAAGGACAGCAAAAGGAGATGACCCAGGGTGGATGGCACACACTGAAGGAGCCAACAGACACCCGCCCCACGTCTGCAAACACCACCCGGTCAGGCCCAGGACGGCGAGACACGTCCGACGGAATGTCTACACCCTGCAACCTCACCGCCGCCGTCTCTGTGCCCTCCTCCGGCCCTCAACCCCCTTTGCCAGTTCTGCAGCTGCATGTCATAGCCCCCGGCGACATGGCACTGGACGGCCCCACGCGGATCCTGGACCTCCACTCCCTCCGGGCCCACACCGCCGTAACCTCGGGCCCCGTGCCCCCGGAGCCCAATTCCGGGCCGTCCCTGTCCCCTGGCCCCAAAGGGACCCGCCCCGTCAACCCCCAAAGGGGCCCCGTACCCTCGCAGGCCCCGCGCCCCACGAAGTCCAAGCGCTGGCCCAATGCGGGGCCCTGCATCTGCGAGATCTGCATCTGCGGGCGGCACCACTGCCCCCGCTGCAATCCCGCCGCCGCCAACGCGTGCCCCTTCGCCGGCGCCTCGACCAGCCACGAGGCATTCCCGGCGCACGGCCCCCAGCCGCGCGCGGCGCGGGCGGCCCGCGGGGACGCGCTGCCGCGGGCCACGGGGCCGTTCGACGGCACCAGTGAGATGCGGGAGGCGTTCCCGGGGCACGACGCGGCCGCCGGACAGGTCTGTGGCAGGCGGTCGGGGCATGGGGGCGGGCCAGTGCTGCAGGGGAGCAGGAGGGTCTGTGAGGAGGGGGCAACCTCCCCCCTCCCCTCCCCCTGCCCCTCCTCTGAGGCAGCACCAGGTCGCGGCGCACGGGCACGACGGTGCCTCCCGCCCGCCAGCGCTTCGGGGTCTGCTGACGGCAGGCCATTGCTTCGTGGCACCTTTAGAGGTTGGGTCGCACGCCAAAAAAAAGTTTGTGTACCTGAAACTGGCCTCCAAAATCGGGCCTCTGTAGTACCTGCCAGTTTTTCCCTGAAGAAAAATTTTCCGATGTGGGTGGGTGGGTCGGCCGAGGCTGGCCATGCAGTGCGCGCGCGGTGCACACTTGGTGCATGTATTCCACCTGTTCAACAGTGAAGTGCATGTGTTTCCAGGCTGTAAGAGGTGTTACCATCGTACATACTGCACTGTGTCCCCTTACGGTTTCACCCGTGTCTCTTTCATGGCTTCCTGCGGGCATCACTGGCACTTACATCTGATCGAATGGTCATAGGGTGCGTACGGACCCCTGGGGGCGGGGGGGGGGGTCATTTGGGTCCATGGGGGAGTACTTGCACCGCGCGCGCACCGCGTAACGTGTTGGAACAAATTATGGGGAATAAGGTCATTCCTTGGTTCCTTGGTCACTTGATGCTCACGCACTGCCCCCACTCGGAGGCGGAGATGACGGTGGCAAGCAATCGCCTGGTCTCCAGTCCGTTCGGCCATCGTTCGGCCTCAAACCGAACCATCAGGCGGTTCAGCCCCAGTGTCAGGCAGGGAAGGCAGGCATTACCCGGGGGCCCGCTTCCCCTTGGAGGCCTAGTCCCATCCCCCGCCCCTCCTCCTGCTCTATTTCGGGTGCGCCGCTGCATTTGTCGGGCTGTGATAATGTGTTGGTGCCCCTTGAGGCTCGCCTGGGCTCGGGTTGCTTTTTGCATTACTGCCGTCGCCGGGCAGTGAGACAGTGTTGTCAGGGGATGAGGTGTCTGGACTTTACAGCGGGCGTCACGAGGCCTCAGGAAAGCAGCAGCAGGTAGACGGCTCCAGGAATCAGATTCAACGGTCAAAACCTTTTGGCAGTGGCTGTGATGGGCTGCTTGGCAAGGAGGAGGGTGAGCCCCCCCCCCCCCCCCTAACCTCCCCCCCCTTTTAGCTGGAAGGTCACAACACCTGGTGTACAGTAGTATGCAGGGTAGAGGTTTTGGCCGACAAAACACGGCTGAGTGGAGGTCCAGCTGAGGGCCCAGTTGACAGATTGTGCATACACCCGGCTCCATCCGGCTGGATACGGGTGTATGAGGAACGGACTGCTGAACATTGCTGCGTATGCATGCCGGGGCGTGTCTGTGCGCCTTGTTGTCCTGCATGCGGTCCTGGCCCACGGAGGGTGAAAAAAACATTCGCCGTTCGAGCCCCCAAACAGTCGTGGGAGGAGAGGTTTGGAAAGGGGGCACCCAGGACCAAAGGTATCTTCAAGACACCCTGTTTTAGGACCGCCAGTGGTCGGAAATCCTTTGGACATTCCCCCCCCATCACACATACCCCGAAATGATCCGCGCGTTATCATGTGGGAGCATTTTCCCTCATGTCGGCGGCTGGGCAAGCGCCCCGGTCACGGGAGCTTTTTTGAAAGGCGGGGTCCGGAAAGCGGGCTCGGGCCGTCTCCCGCCCCAAAATGCATTGTTCGCACCCCCAGAAGCGGTGAGAGTGCAAAGCCCCCGGCATTGGGCAGGGACAAGCACCGGTGTTGGCTCTGGCACAGCTGCATACCGGCCAGGGGCAGCACTGTGTGGCCGACACGTTGCACGCGGCGCATCTGTGTCAAAGGGGTGGGGTTTGCCGGCAGAGGCTGCAACCGCATGCCACCACCGCCCCTGACCCCCCGTTCTCGCCGTTTCGTGTCGCAGCGCCGTCAGCCCGCGAGCCCCCGGCAGTGGGCGCCCCCCAACGCCGCGCCACTGGGGCCCGATGGCACAACGACGCAGAACGCCTTTGCGCCACGCACACAGCCTCCGAGAGAGCCCCGCAGAGTCCCGAAAGGCGAGGTCCCCCAGCCCTGTCCATCTGGCGCCCTATCCTTGACCCTTGATGATGGGGCAGACGTGGGGGGGAGCGGCAGGACAGGCAGGAGGCGTGACCGTTAGTCCACGGGACAACGGCAATGGAACGCGCACTACGCATATATGTATTGTGCTTTGTGGCTCGGCACCGCGTCGTTGGGGTCGCTGCGAGGTCTCTTCCATGACACACGGGTCGCTTTATGCAACTGTTGTAACGTTGTTCTTCGGGATTTCCTGAAAGTCTCTGCGCTGTTCCTGCGTAACTTTATTGGGCTACGTGCTGCTGCCTCCTCATGCTCCCTCGTATTTGGTGCCAGGGTCGTGCCACCGCGTCCTCGGCATTTGCAGCATCGGCTGGTGGATGGCTTGCGGATGGGGGGGCGTCGAGAAGTGCGTGGCGGTGGTGGGGGGGGGGGGGGGGCGGTCGACCTCGTGCATACTACTGTTGGTCGTCGTTGGTCAAAGAAAGGGCAGGAAACGTCTCTTTCAAAATCCATGTCTCTGGTCTCTCGTCACATTCGGATATGGCCTTCGCCGTCCATCACTGCCGTCCACTCCACTCATTTACTGTCGGTCTCAGTGGCCTGTCCCTCAATCACTCATGCAGCAACCACACGGAAATGGGCAGTAATCTTTGTAGGGCTGCACGTGGACTACCAGAGACACTGCGCCCCATAGGACTGCCACCATCAACTGGGAATCAACAGCATGAAAACAGAACACGAAAGAACCGGACATCCCCGGAGAGTCCGTGCCCAAAAGGGGTGACTGGTCGGGGCCCTGTAGATGGGCGACTGTTGACGGCCCCTCATCAGTGAGTCAGACGAATTGTCCCCCCCCCCCCCCCTTGTATAAGCTACGCCCTTGTCCAAGCTACAGTAGGCGTAGGGACCGTATTAATTTGGGACCTAATTTTAATTCGGTACCAAACGTAGTGCAGCCACATGAGACATGGGTTTGGTGACGGATTTGCGAGTTACATAGAGTCATTGACACATTTGTTGTGAGTGTTTGCCACTTGAACCCACATAGCTCTAATTTTGGGGATGTTTGTGCATTATATGCCCCTTTCTTGCACCGGCTCACCATGCAATCCTCTCTTTTTGAACCTGGGCGCCCGGTGTTGGTAGTTGTATGTGTCGCGTGCAAGCTACGCCCGTGTCCAGGCTACAGTAGGCGTAGGGACCGTATTAATTTGGGACTTTGGCGTAGCTTATACAAGGGGGGGGGGGGGTACAGGCACATTCACAATGAGTAGCACCAACGTCCGAAGCATGGGCGGCCCCTATTCCCGCATCCAGCCTGATTGGGGTGCTTCCTGGAGAACTGGCCTCAACGCATTCCCAGTTTTGTGGCACTGCAGGGGCGAAGAAGCACTACACTTCACCGTGAATGGTGGTGTGTGTGGGGGTGCGATTTTTGCACGCCTCCGTCCAGCCCCTCCTCCCTCCCCCCCACGCCTACCCTTCCTCCCTCCCTCTCCCTCCCTCTCTCCCTCTCTGCTTCCCTCCTCCCTCCCTCTCTTCTTTCCTCCTTTCAGATCGCCGGTGTTCTGACTGACCAAGATGCAGGTGTGCCGGAGACTGCACCGAGCCTTCCGTGTGAATGTGTTTTCTCGCGCATATGGGGGAGCGTTAGCGCGCCGGGCGCGCGCCGGGCATCTTTTTTGACCCGTGCCCCACCGGTGACCTTTTAGGGGGTGCACTAAGCGCAGTGCAACTGTTTGGACGTCGAGCCGTCCTAGAACCCCATACTTTGTGATACTATGGGTATTATTGTTGTTTGACAACGGGTATTTTGATGCTTCTTTCACATTCGGGATATGGTATATTTGGATTCTCACCCAGTTTCACCAATTTTCTTCCATTTTTTTGCTCGTTTCCACCATATCCACTCCTTACTAGGTTGATTTCTCCCCACCATGGGGACACCAAGAAAGCAGGGGTAATGTAGCCATATTGATTTCTCCCCACCATGGGGACCCCGAGAAGGTAGGGGTGATGTAGCGAATACTGAGTTTGCGCTTCGTTCTTGTGACATCAGAGGGTAAATCTCGGGCTGAAGTCGGGATAGTTGATAGAAAGGTAGCATGCCGGGCAAACATTCCCCTACGTGAAGTGGTTCTCATCCCCATCCGCAATCAACCTCATCTTATCTTCTCCCTGTGGTGCCCCATGCTCCACACCACCGCAAAGGCCACATCATGATCTCCTGGGGTTCACTCAGCAGTCCAGATCGGACCAGTTGGCACACCAACCCCCAGGAATCCTCGCTCAGCGAACCCAAGGCCCAGGCCCCTCCCCCACTCGCGTTTGAAGGGGGGTTGGTTTGGAAAAGGGGCTCCATTGACCAATCCCATATCAAAGGATCGTATTGACGGCTTGTGCTGCCTTGACAATGGGCAGCAAACCGGTCAAAATGAACCTTTTTTTTGAAACTCGAGTCTTCCCTGTGGTATCCTCCATACCTCAAAGTGGTCGGCGTGTTGTGGGTTTTGTTTTGGGGTACGGATGTGATGTTGGGGTACCAACGGGGGCCTGAAGTAGAACATTTGTTTGGCATGGGTGCTGCCCCCCACCCCCTCCAGACCCCCACCCTCACAAGACCCCTTTCTAGCTCAAAAAAAGATCAGGAAGGGGGTTGACCAAAATTCTCCAATTGTATGGGTATTGGCGGTTCCTCTGGAGCATTGAAGGCATTGAAGGATAATTTTTTTTGGGCGGGTGGGGGCTGCTGCTTCAGTTTTTCTGTGCATTTCAGGCACCCACCCTCGCAGGAGGGGCCAGTCCGGCAGTGTACTTTCGAGGCCCCCAGGACTACAGGGGCTGTAGCGCCGCAACCCAGAAGCCATCCTGGGTAGGTCGCAGGGCGGGGAAGCGCTCAGCGCACCCTGGGACCCCTTTAAGTGCCCCGAGTGCCCCCCGGCCGTGGGAGTGTGGGATCCAGCCTTCACGGCAGCGCCACCTGTGCCACCCGGCAGTCAAGGAGCGCGGGTCCCCTGCAGTCGTGCTAGGCACTACCACTGCCCCCGTGCGAGCGCAGTCGTGAGGCAGCCTGGCAGCATGTCCCTGTGATCTAGAGGCTGCGATGCCCTGGCCCACATCTCCCCCGCTGGGCTCAGCGTGAGGCTCCCAAGCCTCCCCAACGGGCCTGAGCACCAGGCCACAGCAGCCCCCCCTCACACAAGGCCCCTCCCTCCCTCCCTCCGCCACCCCCCCCACTTGCATGTGCATTTGCATCCGGCTTGGCCTCGGTTGTGGCCCAAGAACATTGCCATCACCAACACCTCTGGGGCTGGGGTGCAGGGCCCGACGGTACCCTGTGCAGGTGGTCCACCTTTCCTCACGTGCACGCATACACACAGGACGACGGTGTCTCCCGCCCACCAGCGCTCCGCTGAGCTCGGGTGGCTGTCAATAGTCCGGTCGGCCTTGGAATTGGACAGTCAGGTTGTTCAGCCTCGTGGTCAGGCAGGCAAGGACGCCCAGACCTGAGACCCTGCTCCTGCATGAGGCCCTGTCCCAACCCAACCCACCCCGCCCCACCCCACCTTGAGGACCCTCGGGGCCCAGGATAGTGCCGCTTGGCCGAGACCTCTGGGCCACCTCTTCCCGAACATGGGGACCCCAAGACGGCATGTAGCCATGGCTGTGTCCTACAAGGAGGTCCATCCGTCGTTGGCAGATGAGGAAAAAAAAGAGGCGCTGGCATGAGGTCACACAAGGCCGAGGCACACACTGTCACTACTTTGTGGACGAGCTGTGGAGTGACGCACCCCCCCCTGCCCCCTTTTGGCCGGGGCCATCCCCCCTGGAAGGCCCTCTGAGCCCCAAGATTGTGCAGCCCAGCCTGGTATAGACCTGCTGGGCCGGGGTTCCCATGACACTACCCAGTGTGCACACTCGTTGGAAACCGTCGGTTGACATATGTGTTTGTCCGATTTTCTCTCTGCCCCTCCCCTTGCCCTTGCGCTTGGTGCCCCACAGGCTTTGCTTCCAATACGGAGTACAAAGACACACTCAAGGCGCACCCGCTGCCTCCCAAAGGCCCCGCAGAAACTCTCCCGTGGGTCCCGAATGCCTCCAAGTTTCAGTCCGAGACCACAAGCGCCATCACGTGGACCCCCAAAGATGGGGAGCGGAGAAGGAAGCTGCCGAGGCAGAGGTACTGCTGAGCCCCCTCTTGTGCAGCTGCCGTCGTGCTTGTGGTGGGCAAGTGGGCACCGTCCGTGGCCGGCAGAACGTTCTGGGCAGCCTTCAATGCTCCGGAGCAAGGGAGGCACGGCCTCTGGGGCATCAGCCAGTGCATCAGCAGCGCACACTGCAAAAACATACGTCGAGTGCGTCGCGCTGTCGAAGACAGCAGTTCACAGTTCCATCTGCACCAGTTGTGTGCCCACCGCACATGTACAAAATGACTTGGCAGTCTAATTGTCCCGGGTTTGTACTCCGGCTTCCCCTTATGCCTTTGTGGGTAAACTCCCTGGACAAGAACGGGTGTCACTATAGGAGCACGCTCGGAAGCGCTCTTCAGTTGCAAGCCTTTCGGGCAAGATGGACATGACCAGTGGTGGGCTGTATTATCCCTCGAAAGCCCGAAAAATGATGTTTTTGCTGTCCAACTCAATTGTGGGGGGGCTGGGATCTCCAGGGGAGGCACCATGAGAACATGGGCATGCTTGTTCCGGGCGGTTACTCCAGTATCCCCCCCCCCCCGACCCCTTGAAAGTCCAGCTGTTGAGGCCATCCATGGTCGTGCTGTGGAGGACTGATCCCCTGCGCATGAAAGCCGTGTGAA
Source organism: Eutreptiella sp. 'Long Island Sound 2002' (assembly GCA_964036045.1). Lineage (NCBI taxonomy): Eukaryota > Euglenozoa > Euglenophyceae > Eutreptiales > Eutreptiaceae > Eutreptiella > Eutreptiella sp. 'Long Island Sound 2002'. Next base: position 46,561,010 of record OZ038396.1, read on the forward strand.
GACTGGGCTGCCTCCGGCGGACCGGACCGGGGCGGCACTGCGATGCGGGCGAGCCTTTCGGGTGCGTCCCCGGCTGTAGGCCCGACAACGGCAAGGACATGTTCCCGGAAGACCCCTCCGCCGGTCCCAACTCAACCGAGGTCCGAGACGCCTACAAGCGATGGGATTTGGGCCCCAAAGACAGGGCTGAGGTGTGCTGCTGCGGTGCGGCCCTGCCTCCGTCCCAACCCCTGCCCCTTCCCCAGTGCCCCTGCCCCTCCTTCCCAGCGACCCTGATCCCAGCGACCCTGATGCGGTTGCTGGTGCCCCTGCCGCGCCTGCCCCTGTGTGCCCTGATGAGTAAGTGCTTGTCTGTGGAGTAGTGTGGCGACGTACGCCGCTGGGGCGCTGGAGACAGCAATCGCTGTGTACGGGCATGTGCCGCACGGTCGTGCCCCCCTTGCTACTCCGCGGTGCGCACCCACTGACCGAACACGGGTGGGGCCACGGTTAATTTTTCGCTGAAGAAACTCCCACAGGCACTGCACCGGGCCGCTTGTCGCTGGCTCAGACTCCGGGACCGACATCAGAGTGGATGTGCACAGGCAGTCTCTTCCCGTTCGGTGCGGTAGCGGGGGGGGGGGGGGTTCCACTCCCAAGCCCCTCGTCTGTGAGACAGGCCAGCACGCACAGATCGCAGAGGAGGCGCCGGAGAGGGAGGCTCGAGGGTGCAAGGGTCATACTCTCTGCCCCTGCCCCGGGCCCTGCCCTGCCCCGCCGTGTGCCGCCCTCCGCCCTTGGCCATGCTCGTGCTGCTTCTCCCTCTGCCCGAAGCCTGCGCCGCTGCTGTCCCCCGTCCTCATCCCACTACCTGTGCGCCTGTGCCTCCTTGCCCTTTCCCACGCCACGGGCCCAATCACCTTTTACCCCCTGTTCCGTACGGCCCTCCCTCGCTCCCTCCGCTTTGTGCATTCATGCAATCTTGTGCCCTGCTCCCCGAGAGCTGTTGCAGTCGTGGGCCAATTGAGCCTGTGATGTGAGCGTCGACGTCCCTTCTTTTTGAATCTCCTGATTTTATTTTATGGCATATACTATACTCTCCACCCCCGGTCTTTGGGTTGGGTTTGCCCCTCCCCCCCGTACTTTTGGGTTGGGGCATTTGCCTCAACCTTCATCAGTCCTATGGTGTACCAACCCATATTAGGGGTATGGGACACTATTTGGGGGTGTTTTCATTCTAAGTGCCCCTATTTTTGGTGCTTTGGCCAGGATCCTGCCAGCAGTGATGTCATGCCCTATTTTCACCCTTCTTACGCCTTCATGGGCCTCAATACCCAACCCCATCCATCCAAATACCTTCCAAAACATGTTTTTTTTGAGTTCCCCACCCTCAAAATAGGGGTGGTGGTCCCCAAGTGTCCCTCAAAGCCCACTCAATCACATGGGGTGGGGTGGGGGCGGAGAGTATTGTATTACCTATTGTACTTCCTGAAAACTGAAAACTACTCAAGCACTTGGCCGTGGGGCGGGTCATCTGCTTCCTCTGTTGGCTCCGTTGGTCCGGTAGTTGGTGGGTTGTAGGGTTCAGTGTGGCTTGGGATGGCCTGCGATTGCAGCTTCTCCGAACCACATTTGTGATTGTAAACTAGTGCCATCCAATCAGTGAACCAGTGCCATGTTGTGTCTTCAGGCCTCTCCCGCTGCAAATGGGTGCAGAAGTGGGATGCACCCCCTCCCCTTCCCCCAAGGGACTTGCTTTAATTTTCATTCTGACAAGGAGGTGGGGGGGGGGGCTCCCCCCCCTCCCCTAGACCCCCTTCCCTCCTCCCCTGTCAGCTCAAGTGCAGCTGAAAACCTGGGGTTTGGGAACTTTTTTTAGTGACAGCAAAAAAGTTCCTCGGCGCCTTCGGCACATTCCACACACTATTTACTTATTGTTTTATGTGTACTGTACGTTCCTTGTCTTGCAGATTACCATGACCCAACACTCGTTGTCGGTGTATTTCCGCTCCCTGGTCCAACCGCCACCGCGCGCAAAACGTGAAGACGTAATCGACGCACTGCTTTATTTTAGGTTTAAAGATAGGATCACCGGCCGGAAGAGACAAGACATGTGCCACATTGTTTTTCAGTGTGCCAATGGCAACACCGTGCGAGTTTGTCGCTGTGGCACAGGAAATGGCCACACGCGACCGCAAAGTGTGTTGCCTGCCGCATGAATTTCATGCGATGCAGGCAACCATTTGCGCGATGAGCAGCACAGTTGCCATGCACACAGAAGCACCTGGCTCATGTGTATTTTTTGTCCTTCACAGCCCCTACAGCCCTGTACTGCCCTACACCTAAGATACCACATAGGACCACAACCACACCAAGGAATTGATGGAGCAATTGTTGATTAATTGCCTGTGATTCTCCTTTGTGGTATGAATATGCTGTTTTTGCTGTGGAAGCAGAATTTCGGGAAATCAGACGGGTGCGCAATATGCAAAGGGTACCAAGCAACGGAAAATAGATGTGTCTGATACTGAGGTATCCTCTGATATCCAGTCTAATGCCTCATGAGGCATTGTCTAATATTTTGTCTGATGTCTCCTCTTCAGGCAGTGACTCAGATTCCTCATCATCGTTAGGGTTCAGCTCCGTCTCATTCTGATTGACCATGGAGCTCACTGTGATTTGGCATGAGATGGTGAATGTCCCGGTTGCCTGTATTTGTTTTGAATTAGTTAGATGAGGGAACCCTGAATTGACCTGCAATGATGAACTGGCGTTGTTTACCACAGACAAGATGATATTTCCATGAGCTGAGTGGTCCCTGCTCCCTGTGGACTGGGTATGTCCCGACAGGGGGCGCCCCCCCCCCTTTCCCCTGGACCCCCTTGCCCCCTGCTCAAGCAAGTCCCTGCCCTCCCCCTCTTTCCCTGAAGACCCCCTGGCAACCCTGTTCAATGGGCTCGTCTCTTGTACAAAGGTGGATCCATATCTTGGCAACGGAGGCAAGTTCGAGGGCAACACAACGTCTGGGGGCGCTTTTGTGAAGCCTGAAGGAGGCGGTCGGACGGAACGCAAGCGGTACTTCCCCCTCCTCTGAACTTGCTTCTTCTGCCCCCGTGGCATGTCACGTGAAGTGCAAGGGATATCGGTGCGTTCCAGACACGTCCCGGGGAAAGAAGTGTGACCTGCTCCATGGCTACCTTCGGTGTGAAAAGGATGATGTGCTTTCTGATTTACCGAGGCCTCTTTATGCTCCACTGCCTTCCTCTGTTGACGGCTTCTGGAGCAATGTGGTTTCTGTCTGCGGCCCATGGTTCATTTCTCTGCGCATGCCTCGCAGTTCAGATAATTCACATGCTTCACGCCTGATTTATTTTTGTCAGTGTTGCGCCGACGACACTGAAGACCCTTGATTTCCCTTCATTTGCTCCTTTGGCCCACATCCTTTGGTGCTGCACCGGTGCCGGGTCGTGCACACACATCGTTTTCCATGACAAAGGGACTCGAACCCCTCGCACCCTGTCACACCCCCCCCCCCACACACACACTCGCCAGTCCAACCCCCGCCAAGCCTTTCAAAGAAACAGACCTCAACCAACAAGCACCCCAAAGACATGGCACTGCACATCGATTGTACCACGCGGTGGCCTACCAGCCTTCATGGACCCCCCCCCTCGCCCCCCGGAAGGATCACCCGGTTTGCGGCAACAGCTCCCCCCTCTAAGTGCCCTGCAACCGTTTTATATCCACCAGGATGTGCACCCCACCCAATTTTCCAACGGCCAGTACTCGCCACGCTCCCTCCCATTCAAGCACCGGCCTGCCATTGCAGTCCCTTGCAGTGCAATCTGTCTGCCGGTCAATGGCGTGTCGTAGCCCTCTTCTTGACCCACAGAGCGCCACAGCGGCCGAACGTGTTAAAGCAAGACACTTCCGGAAGTCCCTCGACGACTGAGGCCCGTGACGCGTACAAACGCTGGGCCATGAATGGCAAGGACAAAGTGGAGGTCTCGCCCCGTTCCTCTCAACCGGCACCTCTTCATGGCGTTTGGCCCTCCCTTGTACGGGAACATGCTGCAGTTTCACTGCTCTCATGTTTCTTTTCGTCGCATGTGCCGGCCCCGTTCGCCTGTCCCTTGGCAACCGGTCCCTCTCCTCCGCCCCCGACCACTGCTGCCTGGGCCCCTCTCCCGACCGCAATGACTGCCTCCGCCACCCCTTCAGGGATGAGGTGAATCCCTGAGTCCAGCACCAGGAGCGGCGCCCTCTGCGAGGTCCCCCTGCAGGGGTGTGTGTACCAGGGTACGCCACCAGCGGTACCCAGGTTTTGGGCAATCGACCTAAAGCCAGACGTACCCCCCACTGGATACAGTATTTCATTGTATTCTGCTTGACTGTACAGGGGTTTTCCTGGGTTCGTGGCACGAACAATCATGAAGAATCACGAATTTCGGCCATCTTCAAAATCTTGAATAATCACAAATATCGCGAATGCAATTTTTCCTGATTCTGAGTACTCACGAATGTGTATCTTTTCTGGTTCCTTGTTTGTTCAGGCTGTTCTATGTCCAACTCTGATTTTGATACACAGAATGCCCCTGAGCACACACCTACTGCTGGCAACTGATGCTACGGATGCAACTGCTGCTGACACACCCAAGAAACCTGTAGACAAAAGAACATGGCGGCGTGACGGTAACATGATTGCCGCAAAACAGGACCACATTTTCCTGACGACGTGATCGTCCAGGGCAATGGCATGCTTTGCAATTGGTGCTGGGCAGTGGTGAAGTGGGAGGAAACGCCGTATGCGAAATCTCATTTGAAGAATTTGAAGCAGAAAAGGGCAAAAATCTGGACCTGAGGAAACTTAACCCTCATCACGGATTACCAACGGATGTAAACCCCCCCCCTTCACTCAGGTTCGAGCCAAGGGCTGTGCTATGCCAATTTTTGGTGCAAGAAAATCACGAATGAAATCACGAATAATCACGAACAATCATGAATGACATTGGTCGTCCACCAGCACAGGCCCACGAAACTCCCTGGACTGTACATCAAAGGTCCATTGCCGTGGCTGAGGCTGAGACAACCCGAGGTGACCCGTTGACCTCATTTCGTTGCTTTTGATCTGCATTGTTGCCATCTTTTACCTACTTTCACTCCTGCTGCATTGTTCTTCGCCTCCCTATGCTCTGACTAAAATCAGCAGGAATCCAGTGTTTAGGAGACTGCTGTGGACTGCACGTCGCTCATCTTTACTGCAGCGTGTCTGCCTTTGCCCCTACCCAAGGCGAGGAGTACGAAGTGATGCAGGGGCAAAAATGCGTGTTAGGGGGCGGGACGGCTCACCTGCGCCGACGCACCGGAGAAGCAAAGCGAACGCCGAAGCCGAAGCCAAAATCCTCCGCCCGCCCTGGCCCCTTTCCGCTATCCCCACATTACACACACACGTCCAGGGCCAGGCCATGCGTAACCACAAGGCCACCACAACCACAAGCCTCCACCGTGTTTGCGGGCCCTGGCCGAGCCAACATTTTGGCCCGGAATACACCCCCTGCGATGGTGCCCTCACGCTTCGGGTCCGCTCATTGCCTGGCGCCTCCGCCCGCAGGTGGACCCATACGCCGGCAACGGGGCAAAGTTCAACGGCAGTACAACGTCTGGGGAGGCGTTTGTGAAGGTCAAGACGGATCGAAGTGCAGCACCCAAACGGTCCCATTGCCCCTCGGCATCTCGTTTGTGTGCGACAACGGGCTGCATGCCTCTCACTCTAACATGCACATGCGCATGCACGCGTACCTTTTTGATGTGCCTTTGCAGCGTAAAACAGCCCTGCACACAGATATGCGCGTGCAGGCCCAACCACGCACACAACCACGCATAGTAAGACCTCAAGGCCAGAGGCTCTGGCCTAGGTGAGGGTGGCGTACACGGAGGGCGCCAGTGCAGACACCACGAGTGTCATTCTCTGAAGCACAGGGGCCCGCCTCTCTGACCCACCTGCAGACCCATACAGGCCTCCTCTATAATATGGCGCCACCCCCGGCCCAACCACGCACACACACACGCAGTTGGTGAGGCTGCCAACATTCGTGTCAACATGATGAGGGCAACCCTGCCACTCGCCACCCACACAACAGGGCCCTGGACCTTAATGGGCCTGTGCGCTCCTTGAAATGGGGCGTTTTTTTGACCGCTTCACGCGCTGACATCGTCACCCGCTGAGTGTCTTGTTTGGTGGTCCCCTCTCGTGTGCCTCATCTTGCTCTGCGTTGCCGCAGTGCGCCGCGGCGTACCAAAGACCGGCAGAGACAGCCCAAAAGAGCCCATCAGGACGCCGCAACACGCGGGCGTGAGGAGGGGCACGTTGTGCAAGTTTGCCGTCGTTTTGTGTCCCCAGAACCCGGACCCTCCTCCCCCACTTATGTGTGGCACATGCGCCGCCCTGCACACATGCCCCCCTCCCGTCCGATGTGTACGCTCACCAGGCGAACACGGTTTGGCAGAAGGAACACCATTGCGGGCAGGGGATGGGCTTGCGGGGTCCGTTACTCACCCCCCCCCCCCCACACACACATGCACTTTCATGCGGCCACGCACACATACGCACACAGACGCGCGCCCACACACACGCACACACACACACACACATACATACATACATACATACATGCTAGGGGCTCCTGCAAGGCCTACACATGAACTACGAACTCATGGTTATTGCAGCATGGTAGGAATGTAGGAATGTTGGGCTTAGCAGTTTGAGCATGACCCGAATTGATGCCTCGGTACATTCATGCACCCATGTGCGTACACGTGCGCAGACAGACGCTTGCACATGCATGCACAACCGCACATGCACACACACACACACACACACACACGTACAAAGCAACAAGACACACATTGCGTGCGCGTGTGCCCTACTGCTTCCCACAGCCCATCACCATGCATCCCTGACAACAGGGTGGGGGGGGGGGGGGGGGGGCTGGCGCCAAAAGATCCGTGGCGGGTTCCAGGGCAGGAGCCGTGGTTCGTGAGCGGTATGTGTCCATATGGGTAGTCTCGGCCCACCTGGGCGGCCTTCTGCAGGGCTTGAACATTAAGCTGATGGTTCAATGTAGGGGGTCCGGAACCATATTTTTCCGAAAGTTGGCTGTTACCGTTGACAGTTTGGGGTTTTTTTTGCGTGTTCTGCTCAGGTTTCAGACAGACTGCTCTACACCCCTACTCCCATTACCGAGTGCACTTTGGGGGGAGGGGGGGTTAAAGGTGACCCACCCCTAATTTTGGGGTTGGGAAGTTCAAAACATTTCTTTCGGAGAAGGTTGGGACAGTGGGAGAGCTGTACAAGGGCAAAACGATGAAAAGGGGGTGGGACATCACTGTTGATAGGATCCTACACAGAGTGGTAACAAAAGAGCCACTTTAACCCTCAAAATAGCCCATCCCTACCCTTTGGCCCCCATACCATGGGATTTGGAAACATTCACTTTCTTTTTGCTCATTTTCATCATTCACAGTCACTTTTAGGGGTGAATCATGGCTCACGTGACCAATTTTTTTGTACCTAAGTTGCCAGTAGTTAGCAATCTACGTAGGATGATGTCACACCCTATTTTTAGTCCTTCCAACCCCTTACTGGGCCCTAAAACCCACCCCCACCTAAATGCCTTCCAAAACATGTTTTTTTGAGTCCTCCACCCTCAAAGTAGGGGCAGGGGTGTGTGCGTACTTCCACACATCAAAGCGAAAATTGCAAAAGCACCTCGCAGAGGTTGTTCGATCAAAGCCAGGCAGGCCTGCATATAGGGGAAAACACCACATACCCCCGCTTTTCGGACCTATTCACATACCCTACCTCAAGGGGTTGAATTGTTTGTTTAACCCCTAAAAAAATAATCATTTTGTCCAATAAATGCATCCCCCAACGAGTTTTTGGTCTGGACCCCCCCCCCAGACCCCCCTTACTTGAAACCCACTTTTTTGAGGGGTTGGGGGGGGGTCAAAAATGTTAGAAAAACCACCCCTTTTTGGGGGTTGAAAATCACGAATCTCGTGGTTTTTTTCGATTTGGAGCCGAGCGAGTGTGGAGCGGATTGGGACGAGCACTATGCGGTTTATCCAGTATCCGGCGCAGATCACAGCGGCAGCAGCCGCCTGAGGCCGCTAGGGGGCGGGCCTTCAAGAGGGGGAGCCCGCCCCCCCCCCCCCCCGGCCAAATGGGCATGCGCGCAGCCACACAGCGAGGCACGGCATGGACGTGCAGGGACGGAGGTGACTTAAACCCCCATACTCCAGAAATTCTGGCTCAGGCGAGGCCCCCTGCTGAGACCCGAGTAGGCGCTAGACAGGACAGCTGCATGACAGTCTGTATGCTTTTGGAGGCGCCTCAAGCGACCACGGGGCCCTGGACCCATACCGGCCTCCCTCTATAATATTGTTCTCCCCCCCAAACACACACAAGCGCGCACGCACATGATAGGATTGTTGAACCTCGCAGTTGGAGCATGATTGGAATTATTACCTTGGCAAGCACGCGCGGCACACACACACACACACACACACACACACACACACTGAGAGAGGAAGAAAGAGCGCGCGCACCCCTGCACCCACGCATGGTGTTCTCCTCGAAGGCCGAGCGATAATTCCGAGATGCTAAAGCTCGACCCATCTCAAGGCCCGGGCACAACGGAGGCAAAGGATGCGTTCAAAAAGCACAGCGGCCGGGGACGAGATCATATTGAGGTAGTGCCCTGTCAATACCCATGCCCCCGTCCCTGCCCCCGTCCCTCTTGTGTGGGCTGTTGGTGCCTCCCAAACTGTCGCTGGGTTTGACAATTAGTGTTCAGTGGCGGTGAGACCGTGGCGAGCGGCAGCAACCCATTAATTTCCGACATATTTCCCCCCACTCCTACCCCGTTCAGGCACATATCGTTCAAGCGCACGGGCACTGGGGGTGCGCGTGGACTGAAATGTGACACATTCCCTCGCGCGATTAGGCGATATGGTGAGGGTCGCCGACCGCATCGCCTGATCGCACACGGCAGTGTGTCACATTGATGGAATTGGCAGGCAACAGACTGGAGACGATGCAGGATTATGTGCTACGGGGGCTGTGGCCCCGGCCCTGCCTCGAGGCTCGCCCCTCTTCGCCCGCAGGTGGATCCATACGCCGGCAACGGGGCAAAGTTCAGCGGCAGTACAACGTCTGGGGACGCGTTTGTGAAGGTCAAGGCGGATCGAAGTGCAGCACCCAAACGGTCCCAATGGCCCTTGTTTGCGTGTGGCGTGGTTTGGGGGTCTGCGTGCACGGGCATACACGGAAAAACGCGTCCGCACGCAACCCCGCCGGCAGGCACGCGCTCGCGGACAGACGCGCGCGCACGCGGGCAGGCACACACACGCACGCAATGGCGCAGTGGCACAGTGGGAATGGTTTCAAGGGAAGGAGCTGCGTGTGCAGCGCCGTGTATATCTGGGAATGAGAGAAGTCCAACGTCAGGGCGACCTCCGTCGGGTCGTCCGGAACACAGAACTTATGGAACGATTTTCAAAGGCCACTGCACGGCGACCGGCCAAAAAAAAAGCCCTTCCACCGGCACTGTTGAGGTGGTAGAGCCGCGGGTACAGGCGCCGTGCGGGTGTGGTAGGGTGGCAGAAGCAGGTGTGGAATCGCAGATTGTCATCAATGCCCCAGAGCGCCAATGGCGCGATGATCAGGACCAGGCGCTGGTGTATCACTCGTGAATACTTCCAACCGAAGGGAAGCCGCGTGAACCACCGGCAGTGCGGGGGTAGTGCATCGCCTGAAGTGCCCGCCGCGCCCGCAGCCGAAACGATTGGCGCGAAGACTTGGTTTCGATAATTGGAATGCATTCCCACACCCCATTGCACACCAGACCCCCCCACAGCCCAGCACACACCCGATCGCGACATGCCGCCGGCACCTGTGGACCGGTCCATGTGCGGAGCGACACGGGGGCTTGTGGTCTGCCTCGCACGTCCTCCCCCAACACTCCACACGCACGTGAGGCACGCACCCCTTTCCCGCTTTGAAGGCCGGGCGACAACTCCGACATGCTCAAGCTCACCTCCTCCCGGGGCCCCAGCACGACCGAGGCCCGGGACGCGTTCAAGAGGCACAGCGGCGGAGGGCGGGACCATGTGGAGGTCTTGGCTGTGCGCTTCTGTGTGTAGACGTTGGTGTGGGGGGGTGGAGGTTTTTGCGAAGCGTGTGTGTACCCCCGTGCAATTCTTCGGGTGGGGCGCAGGAACCGCTACTTTGACCTTCTTATTTCCCACAGGGCCGGTGGGTTTTAAGGGTTTGTCTTGCGGCGGTTCCGTCCAAATCGTCTGTCTGCCAGCGGCGACCCCCCAACCCGACTTGAAGAGGGTGCTTCGGGCTGTTCCGCTTATGCCACCGGGGAGGGGGGGGGGACGGGCGTTCTGAGTGGGGGCTCTCCCCGGACCCCACCCCTTTTGGGGGCATGGCTGTGTTGTTGGGGAACGGCGACCGCCTCCGCGCGGGCAGTCACTTGGGGATGCACGTGCCTCGGTCAGTGACACTGACGGCCCGTGTACCTGAGCGGTATTTGCGCTCCACGCTGGTTGCATTTGTGTGCCTGCCCATGGCGGTACCGTTCATGTGGTGTGGTGCGCGTGCATTCGTTGCTCCCGAAGGTCATGCGTCATGCAGATCACTCCATTTCTCGCCACACCACCACGAAGCTTGCTCATGCTGACACGTACGGCGGGCACTACTGTCAGTCTCAGGCGTTAAGAGGGCAGTGGTGTGCTTGCCCAGACCAAAGCACACACCAGAGTAGTGTCTTCCATGGCCGTTTTGTGTGTGGGGGTACGGCTGTACGCCGCTGTGGGAATAGCAAGGGTGCGAGAGGGGGGGGAGGGGTATCTGCGTGGCGCCTGCGTTTGCTTACCGCCGCGGGACTGCCGCTCATTTGTCGGTGTCCTCTCCGTGGCATCCCCTTGTCTCTTACTTTGTGACGGAACGGTACCTCTGGTCTGGTAGGCCACGGACGAGCCGGTGTTCCTCCTGCGCTTTGTGCTGATCGCCTCTTGTGCACACGTGCAAATAGCACAGGCGTCCTCCGGGATACGGGGGCTCGCTCGTTTGCCTTGTGACCTGTGCGTCTGCGCAAGCCCATGGGGCCGTCCACGGGCAGTGCATACGTATTTGGCACTTCTCAGGCCTGGCCTGGGGCTGCGGACGATCGTGTCCTGCTCCGTGGGCCGTCGTCCTGCAGAAAGAGGCCCGGCGGCGTCAGACACATCGTTTGTTTTGGGTCCACATCCGATGAGATCGGGGGGTGTTCAGTTCCGCTCGTTGGCCAAGTGTCTGTTTCCCGCGCCGATTGCGTGCAGCGGGTCACGTACTTCGCACCGGCGGCCGCCGGGGCTCTGTGCGTCAACTCCGGGGCTCCAGACCACAGTGCCCGTGGATCTGCCACCGCTGTCCTCAGGTCGACCCGTATCAGGGCAACGGGGCCCGCTTTGAGGGCACCAGCACGGCCACGGAGGCGTTCACCGCGCACCCGTCCGCCAGGCCAGAGCGCCGCAAGGCCCACGACCAGCGCCCCGTCGACTCTCAAGTGGTGTGTTTGGGTGCAGGGGCTGAAGGCGGCACCCGCCCGAACGCGTGCACACGCGCAGACAGACCCACCCACTCAAACCCTCGTCAGGGCCATGAATTATGAAATCCGGCGTCGCGGCTGCGAGTGTGCCCAACGATGTCTTGCGGCGGTTCCGTCCAAATCGTCTGTCTGCCAGCGGCGACCCCCCCAACCCGACTTGAAACACCACAATAAAAGTTAATGGCTATAGAAGATGTTTTTTCAATCACAGGTAGAGGAACTGTTGCAACAGGTCGTGTCGAAAGAGGAGTAGTTAAGGTCGGTGAAACTGTAGAGTTAGTAGGTCTTGTAAAAAGTTTGATTTAAAAATTTTGTTTTTTGTTTTTAATATATCTTGAAAGTAAATTTTAGAAATTTTAAGTAAGTCCTTTAGATTTTCTTCTTTTTACTTTATTTAATCAAAACTTTTTAACGGAAGTTTATTTTGTCTAGAGAATAAAATTTTATTGTATTTCGAAAAGCTAAGTGGGTGCTTCGGGCTTTTCCGCTTATGCCACCGGGGAGGGGGGGGGGACGGGCGTTCTGAGTGGGGGCTCTCCCCGGACCCCACCCCTTTCGGGGGCATGGCTGTGTTGTTGGGGAACGGCGACCGCCTCCGCGCGGGCAGTCACTGGGGATGCACGTGCCTCGGTCAGTGACACTGACGGCCCGTGTACCTGAGCGGTATTTGCGCTCCACGCCCCCGCCCACTGCGTTTCCGTCCGCAGCCTTTCACTGGGACCAGCACGTCGAAGGACGCGTATTGTGGGTGGGACCCAGAGCCCCGACGCAAAGCGGGGCCCAGGCCGTGGGCCCCTCCGCATTCGGGGCAGTTTGCCCCACACGCCACCACGAATCAGGACAACTTTGGGGCCAAGTCCCTGGGCAATGACGACAGAGCCAAGCTGCAGCGGCCCCGGATGACCGAGGTGTGCACATGCGACCCCCCACCCCCACCCTCCACCGATTGACTCCGAATTTGCACCCGCATTGTTAAATAACGCAGTGTTCACGGTGTTAATGTGCGTGCGACCTTGTGTAGACTCTTTTCAGCTCCGTGGGTGCTTTTTGTGCCTGTGGTACCAAAGCGTCTCACCTGCAGCCAGTCACGGAATTTGTACCCAAACCTCAGCAGCACAACACCAGCGCAATTCTGTTCGCTGTTGGATGCATTAGCCTGAGCCCAAACGTTCCACAAAGGTCAGCGATGGCATCGCCCCCCTCTTGCAGCCCCAAGCCCCGGTCGGTCCCCCAATTCCCCTCGATTTGGGGTGCAGGGAGGTTGCACGTGGACCTGCAGGGGAGCAGGGCCAAGGGGCCTGCGTCAACTTCATCGGTGTGCACACACCCTCTGTGCCATCTGTATTTCTGTAGGTGGCGTCCGTCATCGGCATGTCGGATACAGACACTCCTGCAAGTCGCCGGGCGAATTTCTGGAACAAGAGGCTGCCAGCTGGTGTGTGGCCGTGGGGACTCCAGGAGGCTTGGAATTGGCCGGGGCTGTACCGCTTGGCTCGTGACTCTTGCGATGTGAGATTTTGATTTGATTGATGTCGAGGGATTAGGAATGTGGAGGCACAGCCAGGAAGGCATGGGGAGGGCACACAGGGACGAGTAGCAGGTGGCGGGCATGCCGCGCGACGTGCAAGAGCAACTGGCAGCCCAATGCATGAGACTTCTTCTGATAATGAGACGGGATACCACTTGGGGCACTGAGGCGGAGTCAACATGAAGTGGAGACGCAACGTCGTGCAGGCGGGGTTTTGTAAAGACTGGTTGGGTACTGTGTAGCCAGTGCTATGTCTCACCCTTGATTCATAGTCAAAGCTGTACCCTTTCCCAAGCCTGTGAATAATGTCACAAGCGCAACCAAGATGTCTCCCCCCCCCCCCCCCCTAGACCCCAAACCTAACGATTTTTATCTGCAATTCCTGTAGTCCGACCATTAACCGCCATCAATTCACCACAATCTGTGCCACTTGAAACCCGAAGGTGTTGTCCGTGACAATATTTACAATGCATCCGCTGCTGCCTGCGCTGTCACCACTAGTGTTTCACATTGATCCCCCTGTTCGGCATCCCCTATGTACTGTCCTCCTATTTTTCTTGGGCTGGTGAGTTGGTGGAATCCAGGTTTTGGACGAAAGTATCGTTCCACGTGCCAGTGGTTTTTCCAGACGTGGGAGGAGGGGCATTTTACCAGGGATGCGCTGGAGGAGAGGGTACCTCCTCGCCCTTGAGCGATCCGGCCACTCCGGTTCCCACTGCTTTTATCTGCTGCCAACTGCCCTCCAACCATTGTGTCACGGCCCACACTTGCCCCACAACCGCTTTTCCAACCACTAGTAACCGCTTTTGCAGCCGCTTTGGAAATCAACTTCCGTCCTCCCTCCCTTCAAGCGGACCGTTGGTGGTCCACCCTTGTCCCGTACCGGGTGCGCCCTGTGTCTTGTTTCGGAGAGCGGCAAGACTCCCCGGGTCCTCTTGTGCCCGTTGCGCAGGTGACGGTGGCCGGACCTGGCAGACCACAAACCAAGAAACGTACTCAACGGCTTTGCAGCGGCCGTGCCCCGCCGCCAGTCTGCCTCCGGGGCACGTGAACCCCGAGACGCTGCACATTCATTTCCGGCAGCTGGACGGCGGCGGATACGTTCCCGAGTGAGCCTTTTGGTGCAGCTGTCTATCCCTGACGCACATCTAACCGAGGCGCACCGGGGGGAGCTTCAGCGTAACCGACCGGGATTTCGGTTGGGAAGGGGGGTCTCGCCTAGATACGCCGCGAGTGTCCGGCGGGCGAAGTGACCTTCATTGGGGATTTGCCCCGGGCCCATGGGCGACTCAGTGATATCCGCCGATGTTCCGTCGGGCACTCGGTCGCGATCAGCTGCGTCCCGTGTTCTGCCCAAGGGGATCCGGCCCCGTCTGCTCACGCCCGGCCCGGCGTACGCTCGTGGCACGTCTGGTTGGTGTATGCCTTTTTCTTTTCGCACCAGCGAGTCTATGGACCAGACAGCTGCTGTCCCGCCCGGCACCACGAACAGTGGGGGATGTCTCCCGCAGCCCAGATGGGCTGTTTGCGCAACAGGAGCGGGAGCCCATCGGGGGCAGACCAGCCGTGAGGGGGAAAAGGACACATGGTGAACGGCCGGGACAGCGCGTGGAGGAACAGGGCACCTGGGCCTCACGCACACAGAAACACAGCGAGGCAGGCTATGGACGGCCTGTGGACAGAGGCGCGTGGACAGCAAAAACAGTGAAACGACCCCGGCAACAACCAGCACATCCTCAATATGCCAACTATTGGGCGCCGCTGACGCGCAAACGGCACACCATGCCACATTCAGCACAGCCCCAACACACCAACTACTGGGCTCCGCGAACGCGGAAACGACACCAGCAAGAGCACCGGCCGCAGCGGCCGACAGAAAGCAGCAACCCGACGCAACATGCGAACGGAAGAAAGGGTGACTGTCCAGGGCCCCGTAAAGGAACAACAACCAGACGGAATGTCACACAGGGGGCTGCAAGATCTCAAGGCTCCAGGGCATGCCCAGAATGGCGCCGGCATCCCCAGACCCGACCATGGCAACAAGCCACGGGGTGACTGTGGCGGTGCACCGCACCGTGCCCTCCTCCTCGACCCCCCTGCCCTCCGCCTTGACCTCTGTTTGGGCTGTGTTGCATGCGTCCGGCTCCAACTTAACTTGCCGCATCTCCGGGGGGGGGGGGTCAAGTGTTGCGCACGCGGCGTGTTCTTGTGTGGGACCCTTCGTGCGCATGCGTCTGCCGTCAGTGTCCGCCGACGGCAAAGAATCGCGGGAGCCGTGTGAATCGACCACACTCACCGGGACTGTCGGTTGACCAGCGCCACCCCCCCCCCCCCGCCTCGAGGCTGGCCATGCCCCAGGGGCGGTCTGCGTCCGACGCGTTGCAATTTCCAACGGTCAAGATACGCTGCACGAAGTCGTGGCATACCCATCGGAACGCCGAACGAGTGCTATGCCACCCGCCATTGGCCTTGCCCGTCGCGCTGTCTCGGTGACGGTGAAGGTCGGACACCCGGGCCATGGCCGAGCGCTGATGTGTCGCTGGACCCCTCGGGGGACAGTTTGGTGCCGTTGCGGTGTGCCCCACTCGGGGGATCGATCCAGCGACCGCTTGGTCACACGCCGTGCCCCCTACGCGGCTGCCCCCCCCCACGCTCCACGCTGCCCTTCGCGGTCTTTCCTTTGCGCGGCGGGACAAAGGCCGTCTCGCCCGTTAACCCATGACCCCAGCCATTGCCCCATTTTGTTCCCGTTCCCATTGCCGTTCTCACTGCCCAACGCCGTGCTGCTCCACAGCGGGTGTTCCCGAGCCAAACGTGCCTCCGCAGCCGGTGCGTCTTGTTAGCTTTGTCTGTTTGCGTGCTTGGAGGTGAATTGGGGCATCGTAGGGCAATTACCCCCCCCCCCCCTTGTAAAAGCCACGCCCTTGTCCAAGCTACAGTAGGCGTAGGGACCGTAATAATTTTGCACGTAATTTGATTACGTACAAAATGTAGTGTGGCCACGTGCCGCAATGGGGCCACGTTTGGTCTCGACCGCCCGCGGGCCCGTTGCGTGGGTCGGCCCTGCAGCGGTGGGCCCTGCGGGATCGCTCTACGGCGTTGCAGCGCCGTAGGTCTGTGAAGTGTTGCCCCGGGACTGCGCGTGCGTTTTGGTGCTGCGCGCCGGACCCGATGAAGGCCGGCCTTATCCAACGGACCACCGGCGAAGGGCCCTCCGCCTCAACGTCCGGTGACGATGGGGGGAAAGCGAGCGGACACATCATTTGGCCGAGGGCCTGGCCGTTGTGCCTCCCCATCGCGCCCGTCCAGTGGAGTGCGGGAACGGGGGGCCGGAGAGGCGTCGGGGGCCCCGACATTTTGGTCGGCAACCGCAGGGTCTCCGGATTCGGAAGACTCGGAGACCCGCGTGCGCACCGCGGGCCCGGAAAGTGCAAGACCCCCCCCGCTTTGCGGTCCCCTGCTCCCTCCCTCTCCACAGACGGGGGTATCCAAAGACGGACAGCCCGTCTGGCCGCGTTTTTTTGGATTTGCGGTACCCGAGGGAAGGAGGCAGCAAGTACCACGGGCGGCGTACAGGCCGAGCCCCCCCGCAGGACCCCCCAACCCACACCAATGGTGAGCAACACACCGCAACCAGCTTGGGCGCCAGCGGCACCCGGAACTTTTTTTTGGCCTCTCCGTCAGAACCCCAACCCCCCCCGCTTTCCCCCATCCGTGGTGATCAACAATGGTAAAAAAAAAAGAGAGAGATTTTACCCCCAGACGGGTGTGTCTTCAAAATGCTCAGAATGAAACAGGGAATTCCAAAATGCCCCCAAAACCAAAACAAATTGACCTCCCCCCCCCCCCCCCCATCCCCTCTGGACCCCAGACCCCTCTGCCCCCGCCACGGGGGTTGGTGTCTGGAACTGACTGAACACCTGTTTGGCATTTCGGATTTCTGTGGTGCCATTCTCTTCCAAGGTGCTGCTGGATAGTTTGACCTTCTTTCGTTGTTGCTTTGCCACTCTCTGTGCTGTACAGACATGGATACCTGTGACGTACCACAGCTGATGCATCCATTGTGCGTGCGTGTGTTCATGCCGCACGCACGCCACGCGTAAGCACGGGTTTGTCTGAATACGAACACCCCGTCCGACCGCGCTTTTCCTGCACTTTGCTCATATTGGGACGGGGGGGTTTGGCACAAGGCCTCGGTATCTGGTTGTTTGCCTTTGGCGGCGCCTATTGGCCTCTCGCCACTGCTCATTCTGACCCTCTGTGGGTCGGAACGTGTTTTGGTTGTGTCAACGGAGCCCCTGGATGACTTGTCCTGTTTGACTACTCCAGGGTCGGCTGTCCTGGAGACGAGCTGTTGCCCGTGCCGTTGACCAGGTGCATCCAGATGCACACCTCGAGTCCATGCCGGGTTTGTGCCGACTCCAGCACTGACTTGTGCACGCTGGTGTGTGCATCTGCAGGATAATTTTCCTGACAGGGGCTTCTAACAACCACGATGATTCTTTTCCTTTTGTTTAGGGTACCTGGAAATGCGGTTGATGCGGAACACGGCTGCGGAGGCTCCCCGCAAAGTTTATCGCCTGCCGATTTCCGCGGCAATCCGCATTTTCAATGAAGAGCAATTAGTGGACCCAAATGTGCTTCTGGTTGTTGCTATACGTACGCACCTTTGTATCCTCCCTCCCCTTCCCAAACAAACCTTTGTACAGTTCTTACCCTCGTGCATTGCAGGGCGCACACTGTCTGTTTGGTATATCTGACATTGTGGATGTGATCATGTGACCCTTGAGTGGTTTTGTGCTCCTCGAAAGAGTGTTGCTTCTACGAGGGCTGTGAGGCAATCCGCAGAGCCAGTCTAAGTGTAAGCCTTTGTTCCCGGGCGCTCTGTGGTTGTGTGATTGTGTGTGGGTGGCTGTGGTGGAGACCCACGTGGATCGCTGCAGTCATTGAACACCTCGGAGTGGGGCCGCGCGCAGATTGCACCGCGCACGATATGGACAATGCAGTGACGAAATTGCACCAGACCCCAAAAGCCTAGAAGGGATTGTTGCCCGGTCCTGAGGCATTGCACGTGAAGCACACCCGACACCCACTGTTGCTTGGTTCCTGGCAGTGTTTCTGTTCCTATGACATGACATACAACAATGATCGCAGTGATCAACAATAATCACAACGCACACAATAGCATTCAATTCAGAGAATTACGGTCCCCGGACCATTTGACATGATTAGGGCCCCATCGCCACAGTCAACTGCAATTCCTGTGGGATGGTAGCTCTCCGCACTGAACGGATATGGATTTTTTTATTTCCGCCATGACATTTGCAGCAGATCGCAAAAATTGCCAGAAATTCCCCTGAGAGGGCCCGCGAAGTTATTGTCAAAGCTCTCAAATAAATGACACCCATAAGCGCTTTCTCCCACAGAACTAAATGCATCGCAACAAACTATTCAAATCCCAGTGCAAAATTGCAGAGTCGGTCCAAGCGGTGCGGGCGACAGGGTGTAGGCACTTGCTTACTGTGCTGCCCTGCGTTGCTTGGCTTTGGGCAGTTGTATCCGGTGCGCTGGACTGGGCTCCGAGCATTGACACCATGCACCAACAAGAAGGCTTCCCCTGTGCACACAACATGTCCATGCCAGTACACCAGCAAGGGATTCTCTGCTGTGCGCATAAAAAGCCCATGGAAATGCACCAGCAAACGGCTTTTTTGCCGAAATATGTCGAGATTGAAAAGCACGGTTGTGGCGCCAAAAAGCGTGGGCTACCGGTGTGCCGTTTCATTGTCATGGGAGATGTTGCGGTGCGCACAACGTGTCCATGTGGAAGCATCAAGCTCTTCTTGGCCGAGGTGCAATAATGTGGGGTGTATAGCACCCTGATATCACCTGCCAGCCCATTGGACGTTCTACAACGCCATGGTCTGTTTCTTGGTTTCCTGGTCCTGGAACTCCAGTGAAGCCCAAGAGAACAATTTCCCCGACAATTTTGCTCTCATAACTTCCCCTGATACTTAGGCGAAGAGGGTCACTCACAGGGCTGGCCAAAAGGGACAGCAATTCAAAGCGGCCCTTGTTACTTTGTGCATCACCCACCGTGAAGGTCACTGCACAATTGTTTGACCGCATCACCACACTGGTCGCCTGCACAGGCTGTCGCATGTCCCCCTCAACAGTGCGTCAGTGTGGTAGCGGTGCGCATGCAAAATGCCCATGCTCATGTGCTGGCAAGCGG
Organism: Eutreptiella sp. 'Long Island Sound 2002'; assembly: GCA_964036045.1. Classification (NCBI taxonomy): domain Eukaryota; phylum Euglenozoa; class Euglenophyceae; order Eutreptiales; family Eutreptiaceae; genus Eutreptiella; species Eutreptiella sp. 'Long Island Sound 2002'. The sequence continues at coordinate 46,580,409 of OZ038396.1, forward strand.
CCTTTTGTGCCCACAATGCGACCAGTGAGGACTGCATTCCTCAACAAAACAATTCCTTGCTGCTGCACTGAAATTGGCATTTGTTGCTCAACAGAGTGGCCAAAACACCCCCTTTGGCGGTGCATGTGCTGGGTTTTGTGCGCAGGCCTCCGCGGACACGATGTCCAGCCCATGCATTGGGGGAATGTTAGCGCGCCGGGCGCGCGCCGGGCATCTTTTGTGACCCGTGCCCCACCGGTGGACTGTTGCCGTTGATATGTTGGGCAACATTATATGGATTTGCCCCTTGGCCCCCGGGACATCAGCAGATGTTTTGATTTGGGATGGGTATGGACCTTCTCGTACCCGAGGTGATTTCTTTGATTTTGAAGTTGGGGGCCATGATGGTGCTTATAAAGGCCGGATTCATGTCATTGTGCCATTCATTGGAAGAAAGAATGGCACTTTGACAGCCCGCCAACAATGTTATAATGACGTGCACGGGTGGTATAGGGCATGCATTGAGCAGCTGTTTGCTCGGTTGTGGCACGCAAGATGAGGCAGAGGATGAGGCAGAAGTGTGTGTGTTGTGTTGCCAGAAGCGCTCCACCGTCGCAGTTTATGATGCGTGTAAGGAGCACTATTGTACTGAATGTTTTGACACCCACAGTTGTGGGACCAATTCCGTTTGTTAAGTACAATACAGATGACAGTTGGAGTTGGTGAATTCACAGATATTGCTTTATTATGCAACGTGCTTTGTAGGGAAGGTGTGCAATGCAACGCGGTCTACTTGGGGAGCTTCTCCATGAGAGGGTAAATCTGGGGCTGAAGTCAGGATAGTTAATAGAAAAGTAGCGCGCCGGGCGCGCGCAGGGCAAACATTCCCCCATTGGTGGGTGAGAGGCAGGACTACCCACAGATTGTGCTCATGCGGGACGTTTCTTGGTTCAAAGGCTTTTGCCTTTCGCTGAAAAAAAGATGATGGCCGTCTTTGTGCTGTGTGCGCACCTTGTGGCTGGATGCGGCATGTCAGGCACCCAAAGGTCCAAGGGCTGATGTGGCATGTGGGACAGCCCATGGGATAGGGGACGTATTGCGCGCCGCCCGCGCGCTGTGCACAAAGTTTGTACAGGGCCGTACCCAAGCTGCATTGTAGTGCCTAGTACCAGTAACAATGGGCCTTGTTATGCATCTATATGAGTTGCTTGCATGCTTTGCCCTCATTTGTGGTGTATTGGTCTATTTTTTTTTGCATCTTTTCCGATAGGTTCGTGGTATCTATCAAGAATTTGGATATGGATTGGCCCCTTTCCAGTTGGGGATATGGACTGGCCCCTTTGGTGTACACTGTGATTTCGGCGACGGCCTCTTCTCCGTACCTTTGTACCTTTGCAGCTGTCGGGACGAAAAGAATCCGGATTGCGTTATGAGGCTGCCCAACATTATGGGGGTGTAGTATGGTCTGTATAGGCAACAATATTGCCGGTTGTAGCAAAAACCCCCAATTTCTCCCTGTCATGTGCGCGCTGTGCGCGCTGTGCCACCACGCCCCCACAGCAGGTGGGGGCACTGCGTACAATACGACGGCACTCCTACAAGATCCCCAGTCTCTGGCACTCCCAAGGCCTCTATGTGCATGTTCGGTTGTCTCTATCATGTCCCTGTCAGTCTCTACAGCGCCCACCGGTTATCCAGCGGCGGATTACCCAGTTTGACATGAGCCAGGCGCCGTGCGCAAGTGTTCGGCACTGCGCATGCAGTATGACAGCATGTGCTGCAACACATCCCTCACCCAATCCGGCCAACTCCTAATTCCCTGTTCGTCCAATTGTTTCCCTGCCCATCCGACCGCTCGGCCAGCCCATCCTCTATGTAAATGGTCTTGGCTGTTCTTCTTCCTTTTGGCCGTTGGGGCCGGTTGTGCAGGGTTTGTAGGATAGTCTGTGTGCTTCACACATGTGGTCCTGGTACAAAGCCTTGCTCCAGACGCGACCTCTGCCCACGAAGGCGGTGACGTCTGCCATCACAATGGGCACGGGCGACTTCCTGTGCCAGACTCTGGAGGCCCTGCGGAACCAGCAGCTGGTGGACGCTGCCAAGGGCCCGCCCCCCAATCTGCAGCGGGGCTGCCCGAACAACGTGGACTTCTGCCCCGAGGACGTGGAGAGCGCCAATCTGGAAGTGCTGCGGTGGAACGGGGTGCGGACCGCGACGGTGGCGGGGGTTGGCCTGATCTGGTCCGGCCCCATGGGGCACACCTGGTACAATGTGCTGGAGCGCGTGACCGTGCCCAGGCACAAGGTCCTGAACCTGCTCTGCCGCCTGACGCTGGATGCGCTGCTGTGGTCCCCGTTTACGATCGCGGGGTATTTCTCGGTGCGGGGGCTGCTCGAGGGGAAGCGCCCTGAGGCCATCTGGCAGAACCTGCAGCAGAAGTGGCTGACGGTCCTCACGTCCTCGTGGTGCTTCTGGCCCTGGGCCAACATGGTCAACTTTTCGCTGGTGCCCCTGCAGTTCCGGCTGCTCTTTTCCAACGGGATGTCGTTGGGCTGGAACACGTACCTCTCCAAACTCAGTTCGGACCGCCTCGCGGAGGTGTGCCAGCGGCGGGCGACGCAGGCCGAGGACTTCGTGGCGCCCGCCAAAGGGGGGCAGAGCAAAGCGCAGGCGGACGCCAGCAAGTCCGCATGTGCCTGCTGGCACTGCCGAGAGCTGCGGGCATGACCGGCCTGGGCGCCGTGTGGGTGTGTGGGCCGACCAAGTGTTGCCCTCCGCTGCCTGCCTCCCGCAATCAACCGTTTGCCCCGGGCTACAGCCCCAGCATCGCCGCCAACGCGGCCCGCCTGGGGCCCTGCCCACCAGTGCAGTTCACGCACAGGCGGGAACTGCAGCGGCCCAAGGCGCGTAAGCAGATCTGTGGGCTCCAAGCGCCACGGCCAGGCATGGCCAGGCGCTCACTGGGAACAGCTATCAGTCCCCTTGGGTTTGTTGGGATAGGGACAGCGATGCAGGCCCCCGCGTCAGTGACGGGCCATCAGTCCCCCGTTTCTTGGATGCACGCACTCGACGCCCCCACAGTGCACCTGAAGCCTTACGCAAGGGGAGCGCATGGGACGCAGGGGCACAGGCACAAGGATGGACCCAGTCATCAGGCTGCTGAGCGCGACGGAAGGACGGAGCGTAGACAAGACGCCGCACAGGGGCATGGGTCCCAACGGGTGTCTCCTGGGCACGAAATGATTGTCATGGAGGTCGGGGTGTGCTATACCTTTCTGACATGAAAAGGGCTTTCTAATGCAATTTGGTTTCGGGTTTAACTCGGGTCTGTAGTAAAACCTAGTAAAAATTTTTTAAAAAAAAGCTTTTTTACTAGGTAACAGTTTACTAGGTTCACTAGTTTTTACTAGGTATCGGGAAAGTTTTTTTTTACTAGGTTTCAGAACCTAGTAAAAAAAGGTTTTTCCTCTACTAGGTTTCAGAACCTCCAAAAACAAAAGAACTAGGCTATAGAACTTTCGGGCCACCTGTTGGCCACTTCTGATCTTGCCCCCCGCTCTGAGGGGCTTTTCTCCACTGACGTGGTGAGGGCCCTTTTTGAACCCCTGTTCGGGGACCCCCGAGAATGCACGGTCCGTGGCAAAACTGAATTTTGTTGCGTGGCCCCTTAAGTTGGGGTTAGGGACTCCCAATCCACGCTTTGTTGCGTGGCCCTTTGAGTTGGAGTTAGGGACTCGCAATCCACGCTTTGTTGCGTGGCCCCTTGCGTAGGGGTTAGGGACTCTCAATCCACGCTTTGTTGTGTGGCCCCTTGAGTTGGGGTTAGGGACTTGCAATCCACGCTTTGTTGCGTGGCCCCTTGAGTTGGGGTTAGGGACTCACAATCCATACTTTGTTGCGTGGCCCCTTGAGTTGGGGTTAGGGACTCACAATCCACGCTTTATTGCGTGGCCCCTTGAGTTGGGGTTAGGGACTCACAATCCATGCTTTATTGCGTGGCCCCTTGAGTTGAGGTTAGGGACATACAATCCACGCTTTATTGTGTGGCCCCTTGAGTTGGGGTTAGGGACTCACAATCCACGCTTTATTGCGTGGCCCCTTGAGTTGGGGTTAGGGACTCACAATCCATGCTTTATTGTGTGGCCCCTTGAGTTGAGGTTAGGGACATACAATCCACGCTTTATTGTGTGGCCCCTTGAGTTGGGGTTAGGGACTCACAATCCACGCTTTGTTGCGTGGCCCCTTCTGTTGGGGTTAGGGACTCACAATCCACGCTTTATTGTGTGGCCCCTTGAGTTGGGGTTAGGGACTCACAATCCACGCTTTGTTGCGTGGCCCCTTCTGTTGGGGTTAGGGACTCACAATCCACGCTTTATTCTGTGGCCCCTTGAGTTGGGGTTAGGGACTCGCAATCCACGCTTTGTTGCGTGGCCCCTTGAGTTGGGGTTAGGGACTCACAATCCACGCTTTGTTCCGTGGCCCCTTGAGTTGGGGTTAGGGACTTGCAATACACGCTTTGTTGCGCGGCCCCTTGAGTTGGGGTTGTGGACTCGCAATCCACGCTTTGTTGTGTGGCCCCTTTAGTTGGGGTTAGGGACTCACAATCCATGCTTTATTGCGTGGCCCCTTGAGTTGAGGTTAGGGACATACAATCCACGCTTTATTGTGTGGCCCCTTGAGTTGGGGTTAGGGACATACAATCCACGCTTTGTTGCGTGGCCCCTTCTGTTGGGGTTAGGGACTCACAATCCACGCTTTATTGTGTGGCCCCTTGAGTTGGGGTTAGGGAGTCACAATCCATGCTTTATTGCGTGGCCCCTTGAGTTGGGGTTAGGGACTCCCAATCCACGCTTTGTTGTGTGGCCCCTTGAGTTGGGGTTAGGGACTCACAATCCATGCCTTGTTGCGCGGCCCCTTGAGTTGGGGTTAGGGACTTGCAATCAACGCTTTATTGCGTTGCCCCTCGAGTTGGGGTTGTGGACTCGCAATCCACGCTTTGTTGCGTGGCCCCTTGAGTTGGGGTTAGGGACTCACAATCCACGCTTTGTTGCGCGGCCCCTTGATTTGGGGTTACGGACTCACAATCCATGCTTTGTTGCGTTGCCCCTTGAGTTGGGGTTAGGGACTCACAATCCATGCCTTGTTGCGCGGCCCCTTGAGTTGGGGTTAGGGACTTGCAATCCACGCTTTGTTGCGTGGCCCCTCGAGTTGGGGTTGTGGACTCGCAATCCACGCTTTGTTGTGTGGCCTCTTGAGTTGGGGTTAGGGACTTGCAATCCATGCTTTATTGGGTGGCCCCTTGAGTTGAGGTTAGGGACATACAATCCACGCTTTATTTTGTGGCCCCTTGAGTTGGGGTTAGGGACTCACAATCCACGCTTTGTTGCGTGGCCCCTTTTGTTGGGGTTAGGGACTCACAATCCACGCTTTGTTGTGTTGCCCCTTGAGTTGGGGTTAGGGACTCACAATCCACGCTTTGTTGCGTGGCCCCTTGATTTGGGGTTACGGACTCACAATCCATACTTTGTTGCGTTGCCCCTTGAGTTGGGGTTAGGGACTCACAATCCATGCCTTGTTGCGCGGCCCCTTGAGTTGGGGTTAGGGACTTGCAATCCACGCTTTGTTGCGTGGCCCCTCGAGTTGGGGTTGTGGACTCGCAATCCACGCTTTGTTGTGTGGCCTCTTGAGTTGGGGTTAGGGACTTGCAATCCATGCTTTATTGGGTGGCCCCTTGAGTTGAGGTTAGGGACATACAATCCACGCTTTATTTTGTGGCCCCTTGAGTTGGGGTTAGGGACTCACAATCCACGCTTTGTTGCGTGGCCCCTTGAGTTGGGGTTAGGGACTCACAATCCATGCTTTATTGCGTGGCCCCTTGAGTTGAGGTTAGGGACATACAATCCACGCTTTATTGTGTGCCCCCTTGAGTTGGGGTTAGGGACTCTCAATCCACGCTTTGTTGCGTGGCCCCTTTTGTTGGGGTTAGGGACCCACAATCCACGCTTTGTCGTGTTGCCCCTTGAGTTGGGGTTAGGGACTCACAATCCACGCTTTGTTGCGTGGCCCCTTGAGTTGGGGTTAGGGAGTCACAATCCATGCCTTGTTGCGCGGCCCCTTGAGTTGGGGTTAGGGACTTGCAATCAACGCTTTATTGCGTGGCCCCTCGAGTTGGGGTTGTGGACTCGCAATCCACGCTTTGTTGCGTGGCCCCTTGAGTTGGGGTTAGGGACTCACAATCCATGCTTTATTGCGTGGCCCCTTGAGTTGAGGTTAGGGACATACAATCCACGCTTTATTGTGTGACCCCTTGAGTTGGGGTTAGGGACTCTCAATCCACGCTTTGTTGCGTGGCCCCTTGCTGGGGTTAGGGACTCACAATCCACGCTTTATTGTGTGGCCCCTTGAGTTGGGGTTAGGGACTCACAATCCACGCTTTGTTGTGTTGCCCCTTGAGTTGGGGTTAGGGACTCACAATCCACGCTTTGTTGCGTGGCCCCTTGAGTTGGGGTTAGGGACTCGCAATCCACGCTTTGTTGCGTGGCCCCTTGAGTTGGGGTTAGGGACTCACAATCCACGCTTTGTTGCGTGGCCCCTTGAGTTGGGGTTACTGACTTGCAATCCACGCTTTGTTGCGCGGCCCCTTGAGTTGGGGTTGTGGACTCGCAATCCACGCTTTGTTGCGTGGCCCCTTGAGTTGGGGTTAGGGACTCACAATCCACGCTTTATTGCGTGGCCCCTTGAGTTGAGGTTAGAGGCATACAATCCACGCTTTTTTGTGTGGCCCCTTGAGTTGGGGTTAGGGACTCACAATCCACGCTTTGTTGCGTGGCCCCTTCTTTTGGGGTTAGGGACTCACAATCCACGCTTTATTGTGTGGCCCCTTGAGTTGGGATTAGGGACTCACAATCCACGCTTTGTTGTGTTGCCCCTTGAGTTGAGGTTAGGGACTCACAATCCACGCTTTGTTGCGTGGCCCCTTGAGTTGGGGTTAGGGACTCACAATCCATGCCTTGTTGCGCGGCCCCTTGAGTTGGGGTTAGGGACTCGCAATCCACGCTTTGTTGTGTGGCCCCTCGAGTTGGGGTTGTGCACTCGCAATCCACGCTTTGTTGCGTGGCCCCTTGAGTTGGGGTTAGGGACTCACAATCCGTGCCTTGTTGCGCGGCCCCTTGAGTTGGGGTTAGGGACTTGCAATCCACGCTATGTTTCGTTGCCCCTCGAGTTGGGGTTGTGGACTCGCAATCCACGCTTTGTTCCGTAGCCCCTCGAGTTGGGGTTAGGGACTCTCAATCCACGCTTTATTGTGTGGCCCCTTGAGTTGGGGTTAGGGACTCACAATCCATGCCTTGTTGCGCGGCCCCTTGAGTTGGGGTTAGGGACTTGCAATCAACGCTTCATTGCGTGGCCCCTCGAGTTGGGGTTGTGGACTCGCAATCCACGCTTTGTTGCGTGGCCCCTTGAGTTGAGGTTAGGGACTCACAATCCACGCTTTATTGTGTGGCCCCTTGAGTTGGGGTTAGGGACTCACAATCCACGCTTTGTTGCGCGGCCCCTTCAGTTGGGGTTAGGGACTTGCAATCCACGCTTTGTTGCGTTGCCCCTCGAGTTGGGGTTGTGGACTCGCAATCCACGCTTTGTTGCGTGGCCCCTCGAGTTGGGGTTAGGGACTCACAATCCACGCTTTATTGTGTGGCCCCTTCTGTTGGGGTTAGGGACTCACAATCCACGCTTTGTTGCGTGGCCCCTTGAGTTGGGGTTAGGGACTCACAATCCATGCCTTGTTGCGCGGCCCCTTGAGTTGTTGTTAGGGACTCACAATCCGTGCCTTGTTGCGCGGCCCCTTGAGTTGGGGTTAGGGACTTGCAATCCACGCTTTGTTGCGTTGCCCCTCGAGTTGGGGTTGTGGACTCGCAATCCACGCTTTGTTCCGTGGACCCTCGAGTTGGGGTTAGGGACTCACAATCCACGCTCTATTGTGTGGCCCCTTGAGTTGGGGTTAGGGACTCACAATCCATGCCTTGTTGCGCGGCCCCTTGAGTTGGGGTTAGGGACTTGCAATCAACGCTTCATTGCGTGGCCCCTCGAGTTGGGGTTGTGGACTCGCAATCCACGCTTTGTTGCGTGGCCCCTCGAGTTGGGGTTAGGGACTCACAATCCACGCTTTATTGCGTGGCCCCTTGAGTTGGGGTTAGGGACTCACAATCCACGCTTTGTTGCGCGGCCCCTTGAGTTGGGGTTAGGGACTTGCAATCCACGCTTTGTTGCGTTGCCCCTCGAGTTGGGGTTGTGGACTCGCCATCCACGCTTTGTTCCGTGGCCCCTCGAGTTGGGGTTAGGGACTCACAATCCACGCTTTATTGTGTGGCCCCTTGAGTTGGGGTTAGGGACTCACAATCCACGCTTTGTTGCGCGGCCCCTTGAGTTGGGGTTAGGGACTTGCAATCCACGCTTTGTTGCGTTGCCCCTCGAGTTGGGGTTGTGGACTCGCAATCCACGCTTTGTTGCGTGGCCCCTCGAGTTGGGGTTAGGGACTCACAATCCACGCTTTGTTGCGTGGCCCCTTGAGTTGGGGTTAGGGACTCACAATCCATGCCTTGTTGCGTGGCCCCTTGAGTTGGGGTTAGGGACTTGCAATCAACGCTTTATTGCGTGGCCCCTTGAGTTGGGGTTGTGGACTCGCAATCCACGCTTTGTTGCGTGGCCCCTTGAGTTGGGGTTAGGGACTCACAATCCATGCTTTATTGCGTGGCCCCTTGAGTTGAGGTTAGGGACATACAATCCACGCTTTTTTGTGTGGCCCCTTGAGTTGGGGTTAGGGACTCTCAATCCACGCTTCATTGCGTGGCCCCTCGAGTTGAGGTTAGGGACTCAGAATCCACGCTTTATTGTGTGGCCCCTTGAGTTGGGGTTAGGGACTCACAATCCACGCTTTGTTGTGTGGCCCCTTGAGTTGGGGTTAGGGACTCACAATCCACGCTTTGTCGTGTTGCCCCTTGAGTTGGGGTTAGGGACTCACAATCCACGCTTTGTTGCGTGGCCCCTTGAGTTGGGGTTAGGGACTCACAATCCACGCTTTGTTGCGTGGCCCCTTGAGTTGGGGTTAGGGACTCACAATCCACGCTTTGTTGCGTGGCCCCTTGAGTTGGGGTTAGGGACTCACAATCCACGCTTTGTTGCGCGGCCCCTTGAGTTGGGGTTAGGGACTTGCAATCCACGCTTTGTTGCGTTGCCCCTCGAGTTGGGGTTGTGGACTCGCAATCCACGCTTTGTTGCGTGGCCCCTCGAGTTGGGGTTAGGGACTCACAATCCACGCTTTGTTGCGTGGCCCCTTGAGTTGGGGTTAGGGACTCACAATCCATGCCTTGTTGCGTGGCCCCTTGAGTTGGGGTTAGGGACTTGCAATCAACGCTTTATTGCGTGGCCCCTTGAGTTGGGGTTGTGGACTCGCAATCCACGCTTTGTTGCGTGGCCCCTTGAGTTGGGGTTAGGGACTCACAATCCATGCTTTATTGCGTGGCCCCTTGAGTTGAGGTTAGGGACATACAATCCACGCTTTTTTGTGTGGCCCCTTGAGTTGGGGTTAGGGACTCTCAATCCACGCTTCATTGCGTGGCCCCTCGAGTTGAGGTTAGGGACTCAGAATCCACGCTTTATTGTGTGGCCCCTTGAGTTGGGGTTAGGGACTCACAATCCACGCTTTGTTGTGTGGCCCCTTGAGTTGGGGTTAGGGACTCACAATCCACGCTTTGTCGTGTTGCCCCTTGAGTTGGGGTTAGGGACTCACAATCCACGCTTTGTTGCGTGGCCCCTTGAGTTGGGGTTAGGGACTCACAATCCACGCTTTGTTGCGTGGCCCCTTGAGTTGGGGTTAGGGACTCACAATCCACGCTTTGTTGCGTGGCCCCTTGAGTTGGGGTTAGGGACTCACAATCCACGCTTTATTGCGTGGCCCCTTGAGTTGAGGTTAGGGACATACAATCCACGCTTTATTGTGTGGCCCCTTGAGTTGGGGTTAGGGACTCACAATCCACGCTTTGTTGCGTGGCCCCTTCTGTTGGGGTTAGGGACTCACAATCCACGCTTTATTGTGTGGCCCCTTCTGTTGGGGTTAGGGACTCACAATCCACGCTTTGTTGTATTGCCCCTTGAGTTGGGGTTAGGGACTCACAATCCACGCTTTGTTGCGTGGCCCCTTGAGTTGAGGTTAGGGACTCACAATCCATGCCTTGTTGCGCGGCCCCTTGAGTTGGGGTTAGGGACTCACAATCAACGCTTTATTGCGTGGCCCCTCGAGTTGGGGTTGTGGACTCGCAATCCACGCTTTGTTGCGTGGCCCCTTGAGTTGGGGTTAGGGACTCACAATCCACGCTTTGTTGTGTGGCCCCTTCTGTTGGGGTTAGGGACTCACAATCCACGCTTTGTTGCGTTGCCCCTTGAGTTGGGGTTAGGGACTCATAATCCATGCCTTGTTGCGCGGCCCCTTGAGTTGGGGTTAGGGACTTGCAATCCACGCTTTGTTGCGTTGTCCCTCGAGTTGGGGTTAGGGACTCGCAATCCACGCTTTGTTGCGTGGCCCCTCGAGTTGGGGTTGTGGACTTGCAATCCACGCTTTGTTGCGTGGCCCCTTGAGTTGGGGTTAGGGACTTTACAATCCACGCTTTATTGCGTGGCCCCTTGAGTTGGGGTTAGGGACTCACAATCCATGCCTTGTTGCGCGGCCCCTTGAGTTGGGGTTAGGGACTTGCAATCCACGCTTTGTTGTGTGGCCCCTTGAGTTGGGGTTAGGGACTTGCAATCCATGCTTTATCGCGTGGCCCCTTGAGTTGAGGTTAGGGACATACAATCCACGCTTTATTGTGTGGCCCCTTGAGTTGGGGTTAGGGACTCACAATCCACGCTTTGTTGCGTGGCCCCTCGAGTTGGGGTTGTGGACTCGCAATCCACGCTTTGTTTTGTGGCCCCTTGAGTTGGGGTTAGGGACTTGCAATCCATGCTTTATTGCGTGGCCCCTTGAGTTGAGGTTAGGGACATACAATCCACGCTTTATTGTGTGGCCCCTTGAGTTGGGGTTAGGGACTCACAATCCACGCTTTGTTGCGTGGCCCCTTCTGTTGGGGTTAGGGACTCACAATCCACGCTTTATTGTGTGGCCCCTTGAGTTGAGGTTAGGGACATACAATCCACGCTTTGTTGCGTGGCCCCTTGATTTGGGGTTAGGGACTCACAATCCACGCTTTGTTGCGCGGCCCCTTGAGTTGGGGTTGTGGACTCGCAATCCACGCTTTGTTGCGTGGCCCCTTGAGTTGGGGTTAGGGACTGACACTCCACGCTTTGTTGCGTGGCCCCTTGATTTGGGGTTAGGGACTCACAATCCACGCTTTGTTGCGTTGCCCCTCGAGTTGGGGTTAGGGACTCACAATCCACGATTTGTTGCGTGGCCCTCTTGAGTTGGGGTTGTGGACTCGCAATCCTTGCTTTGTTGCGTGGCCCCTTGATTTGGGGTTAGGGACTCACAATCCACGCTTTGTTGTGTGGCCCCTTGAGTTGGGGTTAGGGACTCACAATCCACGCTTTGTTGCGCGGCCCCTTGAGTTGGGGTTAGGGACTCACAATCCACGCTTTGTTGCGCGGCCCCTTCAGTTGGGGTTGTGGACTCGCAATCCACGCTTTGTTGCGTGGCCCCTTGAGTTGGGGTTAGGGACTCACAATCCATGCTTTATTGCGTGGCCCCTTGAGTTGAGGTTAGGGACATACAATCCACGCTTTATTGTGTGGCCCCTTGAGTTGGGGTTAGGGACTCACAATCTACGCTTTGTTGCGTGGCCCCTTCTGTTGGGGTTAGGGACTCACAATCCACGCTTTATTGTGTGGCCCCTTGAGTTGGGGTTAGGGACTCACAATCCACGCTTTGTTGCGTTGCCCCTTGAGTTGGGGTTAGGGACTCACAATCCACGCTTTGTTGCGTGGCCCCTTGAGTTGGGGTTAGGGACTCACAATCCATGCCTTGTTGCGCGGCCCCTTGAGTTGGGGTTAGGGACTTGCAATCAACGCTTTATTGCGTGGCCCCTTGAGTTGGGGTTAGGGACTTGCAATCAACGCTTTATTGCGTGGCCCCTTGAGTTGGGGTTGTGGACTCGCAATCCACGCTTTGTTGCGTTGCCCCTTGAGTTGGGGTTAGGGACTCACAATCCACGCTTTGTTGCGTGGCTCCTTGAGTTGGGGTTAGGGACTCACAATCCATGCCTTGTTGCGCGGCCCCTTGAGTTGGGGTTAGGGACTTGCAATCAACGCTTTATTGCGTGGCCCCTTGAGTTGGGGTTGTGGACTCGCAATCCACGCTTTATTGTGTGGCCCCCTGAGTTGGGGTTAGGGACTCACAATCCACGCTTTGTTGCGTGGCCCCTTGATTTGGGGTTACGGACTCACAATCCACGCTTTGTTGCGTGGCCCCTTGATTTGGGGTTAGGGACTCACAATCCACGCTTTGTTTCGTGGCCCCTTGAGTTGGGGTTAGGGACTTGCAAGCCCTTTGAGTTGGGGTTAGGGACATTTCCGCCCTCCTTTGGGCCCCCGAGAAGGCAAGAGTGACTCCGCCACTTCTGATTTTGTTCCCCTTTGTTGAAGACCACTTTTGATTTTGCCCCCCGCGCTTGGCGTTGGGGATCCCCAGAATGCTGGGGTGACGTAGCATTGCTGCCCTCTTTTGGGCCCCCGAGAAGGCAGGGGTGAGTCAGCCACTTCTGATTTTGGTCCCCTTTGTTTGGGGAACACTTCTGATTTTGCTGCCCGCGCTTGGCGTCGGGGACCCCCGAGAATGCAGGGGTGACGTAGCAATTCCGCCCTCTTTTGGGCCCCCTTTTTTCTTTTGCCCGGTGCCCGGTGCCCGGGCCTCGTGTTTGCAACCGTGTCCTCCAAGCAAAGCTCTGCGGAAGGCACCGGGGCATGCACGAAGAAATCGGCGACAATGAGCCCCGTGGGCACGGATGACACCCTTAGAATACGCATGCAGTGTACTTTTATTGCTTGGTTGTTTGTGACACTCTACCCTTCACCTGATGAAGGTGCTTACTCATCATTCATGGGTAAAGAGTCACAGACCGAGGCTAAGGTGCAATGCATGCGGGGGACCGACAATCAAAATGTATGCCCTCCTATTGTGGGCTGCTACACTCATTGGACTTTCCGGGGGTTATTTCAGGCCTCTGGCTCGGCTCTCTTCCCTGCATTGTATGTTGTATGTTCTGTTTTGCTTATGCACATGGGGCGCCCGGCTGTGTTTCTGTCATGACTCCTCCCAAGTATTTGCACCTTTCGATTTGTTTCTATTTTTTTCAACTGTGTTTGCCCCCAAGATTCCACGCCCCAAGGGGCGCCCACGGACATCAACGTATATGGAGGGGATCTAGATATGGAAATCGAAGGGGGCACTACATGCAGTTTTGGAGCACATATTGTGGGTTGAGGTTCCACCCAAGACCGCTATTTTTGTTCTGGGCATGTAAGTGTTGTATGTATGTACGTTCAGAAGCACAGCCGAGCAACCCCATCTGCTCGAATGCTAGTGGGGGGTGGCCCCAACCTTGTTTTGGCCACCCTCCGTAATATACCCCCTAGTGTGGGGTATGGGTGGCAATGTTTCCCGCGAGACAAATTTTGGGTCCGAGTGTGAGGCCGCACCACCCGCCACCCGGTAACAGAGCACAATAATTTTCTTTGGCCGAGCTGTGGCTAATGCGTCTCGAGTGAACTTCATTTATCCAACCGAAGAGGGGGAAAAATAAAAAACTGATGACCGGGGGCGCCCGGGGCTCCTCATCAGTGTGGAGTCGCGATGCCCAACCCCCACCAACCCTTGTTGAATGGTTTGCCAAAACCATTGAAGTTACCAACGACCCGGACGACAATGTAGGACGGATGTTTGCTACAAACGTCGCAATGGCAGCGGTGCCCGACATTAGTGAGGCGACTGTCATCAACTTTTTGCAAGGCAAGGGGCTACGGCCCGAGGGAACCGGTGGTGGGAAGATGGCCCAAAAGAGGGTCTTCATTGGCGGACGCCCAAAGACCACCAAAGAACAATCTACAGAGGTGTCAGCTAAGGAGCCTAATGTTGAGGCACACACGGACGATGGGATACAAGAGCACGGTTCTTCATCAGATGAAATGAAGGCGTATGAAAAAAATGGATGTGTTGCATGCATTTCGTGTGAATGAGTTCAAGTACAGGTACACACGGAGCAAGGATTGTGAGGGATCCTGGCAGGGCTGTACTGCTATAGCGAAAGTGCCGAGAGATGCTGCCCTAGCTAGGATGTGGTTCCTTGAAGTTACTACACCTCACCGCGATGACTGCGCCCATCGCACAATGGGCATGAGACGAGGCGTTTGGTTAGAAGAGGCTGGCCGCGAGTTTATCGAGCAGCATGCCATGCCCTTACTAATGGCCCAGGCAGCCCTACGGCCCAATTGCAACATGTTGAGTCATTGCTCCGTCACGAATGGGAACGACCACTTGACGTGATCATTCCAAGTTCGGGGTCTCAACAATATAGGCTGGAGGCACGCCATTTGAGGGATGTTTACTCAGAATCTTACGTCACAGATAGTGCCGAGATTGTTGTGTATAATTGGTGGCTCACCCGGACAGCTTTGAGTGCGGACTGGGATGTTATGGGTGTGGCGTGGGTTGTGTGTGACTCATTGTGGAATGTGTCATCTGCACCGTGGGATCGTAGGAAGGTGTTGGCTGAGTCATGGGCGCTGCGTACTTTGGAAGCAACGTCATTGATATGGTCTATGCGCCTCCCTTGCTTGTGGCACAAATATATAATGTGCGCAATGAACATTGGGTGCTGCGCTTGTTGTTGGTTTCCCCAACACGCACTTCCTTGTGCCTCGTGTTTGATCCGTTGTGTAACAAGCCGTACATAGTGGGTGCAAACACCGAGGAGTTGGCCATAGTCATTGCCGAACAAGAAGGCATTGAGCCAAGGCCGCAGAAGAGGTGGGACAAGTTTTTGGGTGAGTTTGGCAGTGTAGCTTTTGCTATCGCCCCCCTCTACTCCACCTTCCTACATCAAGAAGACGGTGTGAGCAGCCATCCTGCTTGCCTTCTGATGCTACATTGCCTTTTGTCTAGGCGTGTTGTCAACGGTAGCATCCAACTTCCACAAAACATATTGTGGTTGTCGCGTGAGATTGCACAGGCAGCTTTGCACTATCGCGATTCTGCGCATGCCTCCCCTATTGAGACCACACCCAGTTGGGCCTTGGCACGGATGTATGCTAGGCCCTATTGTTCACCCAGCCGTTCGTCGTGCTTTTTTTTGCGACAACACAGTTCACATCACGTGCCCTGGATGTGGAGTTTATCAGTGTGCTCTACATGCTTCCGTTTTGTGTCCCTGGGAGATATGTGTGGCTGTGCGCAACTGGAGAGTGCAATTTGCTGCCACACTGGCATGCATTGTATTGGCATTCGCGTTGGGTGACCGGCTTGTGGTTGACAAGCCGCCTTTTGTAGATGACGTCCGTCCAAAGGTGGTGATTGGTGGTAAGGAATTTATTGTTCCAGAGCATTACCCCAAAGATGCCTTTGGTAAATTGCACTATGGCAAAAAATTGATTGAAGAGTTGGATACGAAGGCCACGGACGTGCTTCGCAACATGTGCAAGCACAGTCCTCCCTTAGCACAACCCACCTACAAAGATAAGAAGGCGGACCTCATCTACAAGCGTGTGTTTTGCGACTTCATCTACAGCACGCGTGTGTGCACCTCATATATGTATACATATATTTATGATATAAAAGCTCCTTCTTTTCTTGAGCCTTATTTTGTTTCTGCTGACCTTGCAATACACGGTTTGGCCCGGGCGGGGCGCCACTTACACAAGTGGCCTGGAATCGACCAGGGGGCACCATGCCCTTAAACACAAGTACCACCGTTGACCCCCCTCCCATAAACTTTGTGTTTTTTGTTCAAATTCAAGTCCAAATTTGTGACTACCTAGTAACCTAGTAAGTAAGATTTTAGAATTTAGGCTTTTTTCACCTAGTGAAAAAAAAAACTTTTAAAACATTTTTTAAAAAAAAAATTTCTAGGTTTTACTATATTTTACTAGGTTTTACTACGGCGCATACTAGGTTTTACCAAATGCCCGTTTAACTCACCAATATATTGAATTTCCGGTTGCCACATGGTCCGGACCCAAGTTGCCAGCTCGGCTGTGGCCTCGGCTGTCAACCACATCTTGCCCTTGTGCCAGTCAATCTTGACCTTGTGGAGTCGGAACACCTGCTGTAAGGGGTTCCATTGGGTGAAATTTTGGGAGTGGCGTCCCCACATGGGCCCTAAGACATGTGCAAAAGGGCAGACGTGAACTAACCTTGTCAAGGGCTGGGTGGAGCCTCAACCCCCCTTTGGGTGGTTTGTCCGGGGGTCGCATCCGGGCTGTTTCAGGGGATGGTGTGTAGTCCAGGACCACATTAGACAATGTCTCCCAGATGTCACTTCTTTGAGGGCTGACTCCTCTTTAATCGGATTCTCCAAATCAAAATCAACAATGTTGCCCATTTTCATGTTGGGCTGAAGCGACAACGTATTGGAGGAAGACCGGCCGGGGGAAACCCCACCCTCGAGGCAGCAGCCATACATATGGGACGGGTTTAGAGAGCAGAGCCGTCGGATTTCCAGGATCCCCTTCGCGTCGCCCCTCTGCACACACTGTCCGCATGGCGTTCTCATCCACCTCTATGGCTTTCCTTTGACCCGAGTATAATTGGTGCTCTTTTGCTGCATTTGCTTCTCTAACAAGTGAAGCTCCAATTATTTTGGATGCACGCATGCAGTAGTCCCTATAGTACGTTCCCCTTTTGGTGACAAAGTGCGGGTCGGTCAACCAACGCTGGAGGATTGTGCAGGTTCTGCATTGGACTTTTTCAAATTTGTATGCACGTACAGTCGCGGCTCCGTTCATTGGCCCGTGATGCCTGATAAACCCTGACGATTAAACATGCGGTTATCGAGAGAATACCTCTGGTACGGTCAGGGTCATGGTCCTGGGTAGGCATGTCAAAGGGCACCAGGGACTTGAACATGTGTGCATCTTGCATGCCCCTACATAGTTGTACCTTACAAGGCTGAGTGGTTTGTTCATAGTGACAGTGGAGTACCAAGTTGAAGGCAATTTCGTTGTTCTCATGTGGACTTTGCTGCTTCGCCGTGATACCAGACAGGTGACAGGTATTCTTGGGTGAGTATCCCAGCCTCTGCGTGCACAGTTTGCACGTAGTGCGCACGCAGTGCAACAACTTGGCCCTGGGGTCACAATCAAAGCGGCGGTTGGTCAACAGCATTTGATGAGTGTCAAACAAGCGGTTGGCGATTGAGTGACTAAGCGACAGCCGTTCACGGTCAACCGACAACAGTGGGTGATGAGTTCGGGACAACAGACGCCGGTGTGGTAGTCCTTGTGCCCATTGCGGCATGCTTACAAGCAGAGGATGGCTGCAAGAGGGTGGCTCTTTCAGGAGCAGTGCCGTCAGTCGGGTTCGAATCCAGCCCCCAGGCGTAGGTGTCTGGGGGCGTCGACCACTGAGCTACCGGTCGTGCGGGTTCAATGGTCGGGTTTGGACGGCCCCCTCCAGGCTCGAACACCACCCAGGACCGCCTCCCCATGTCACTCAGTGCGACTGGCGGGAATCGAACCCAGGGCTTGTTTGTGATGTTACGCCTGGAGGCCGCTGAGATGCCAAAATATCCCGCAGTGGTAATGTAATGACAGCAGTTGGTGATTAAATGACAGGAGCTGGCGATTCACCTGCAGCAGGTGGCGAGAAAGTGACAATGTTTGGCGGTCGGCCTGCCACCACGACCTCGTTGCCTGCTGCAACGCACTCGTTGGAGAGAACGAAAGGTTCACTGGTCATCAGCCAACCAGGGCGTGCCAAGTTCTCCACTCCGCCATGGGTGCGGTGGTCACTCGGCAAGACTGCCACAGGCTGATGCGCGCGATGGGCGAAGGCTTCGCATATGACGCGCTTGGGTGGGCGCGTATGCCCCTCAACAAATAAACAGCCGCAGCCCCGAGCTGCGGCGTTTCGTTCGTGGTGGGACGGGGAGAGGGGAGGGTGGAAATGTTGCTGCGGAGATCTCCCTGCATCACCGCTGTGTCCGGGCTACACCTTGTCTATTGGCCGCATTCTTTTGGACCCCACCCACTTCGATATGAAATTTGCAGGCCCCCGTGTGGGAGCCTTTCTTTCGTTTGATGCGAGTGCGTCATTTTCCTGTGTATTGACACTTATTCTGAAGTACTTTTGTGGCCGCTTGCACAATTTCTATAAGTCAAAGGTGTCGTTGTGGCTGATGTTGCCCCTTGTTTGATGCACATGTCACACATAATGTACCGCCTGTCCAAGCCACACCTCCGTAATTTTTGTGGTACCTGGCATGAGCTTGGGGCTGGACTAACGTTACAGTCTTATACAATTTCAGTCATCAGTGCAGCAGTTCTGTGCAGCATTGCGTCCCCTTCTTGGTTGGGGTGCCCCACTGAGGCACGTGCGCAGTGCCTGATGTCACATTGGAAATGACCGATGGCAGTCATCACATAGTTGCGGCTGGCTTGCTCAGGGTTGATGGGTGCTGACAGTATGAAACCTGTCTGTGAACTGGGTACACCACCTGATGACTTCATGATAATGCAGCTGCCTGGTAGCATACAAGTGCGACGACAAAGTGAAGGTGGGGAAAAGTAGACCCAGGATCCCTGACCCAAAGCCTTGTGGCTAAGAAACCGACCGTCCAGTTGAGCCACTGTCACCTGTGCTGAGGCCAGGACTGCCTCAAGATACCGTGTGTTGTCTGTGGCGCTTTCGCGTGCTGGTGAAAGCGCTCAGGCAAGGGGGTGGGGGATGCCGGGCAGGATACTGTGAACACTGTGAAGCACGAGTCCGAAAGTGAAATGGGGAATTGCTGAGGGCCCAAACTGAAGGAGGACGCAATGTCATGATTTTTGCGCCAGCTGGGCCTGGTCTAAGCGTCCCCATCTGACCGTCCATTTCTGGCGACAGTTTTCTTGTCAAGAGTGCAAAATGCCACGCCTGCGGATCGGTTGTGGTGGGAAAGACGGGAAGGGTCACATAAAACATGGCCGTGCTTCAGCATGTGATCTTGTCCGCCTGTCCTTTTCCCCAATTTCAACCGTGTTGGCACAGTTTTGTGGTCAGGTAAGGTTGGCTAAGTGATCTCCAGATTCTAGCGCAACCGGTCAATTATCCGTCACAGCATCCCACCCGGCATTCAGGATCACGGACACCTTGAAGTTTAGCCCTACTGCCAAGCGTGTTGCCTTACCATTGTGCCCCAGCTGGGGCTCGAACCAGGGACGTCTTATGGTAGCTATGATAGTTGAGCCATGTGAGCTCGTGGTGTTGGCACACTTGGGTGAAGGGATTGCAAGAGGTCGGTGGGGTGTTGTTTGGGTGGTTGGGGTGGGTCAACTCCCCTACGTGGCTGACAGCCAGATGGCTACACAACCTCTGCCTTCTTGGGGGTCCCCAGTGGTCAGCACGGTGACAAAATGAGAAGTGGCTATCTTGTCTGCCTTGTCAGGGTCCCTGTGACAAAATCAGAAATGGCCCAAATCTGGGCCATATGGCTACATAACTACTGCCTTCTTGGGGGTTGATTTTCAATTGGTGAAGAGGTCACAAATGGTGTACATGGTTCCCCCAAGAGTGCCCGTAGCATTCACTATTCAGCAAATTAGATTTTTCCTGTGGCACGTGTCGCGCTTGCGGTGCGCAAAAAGTTTTCTCAATTGGTACCCTTGCCGGGGTAGCAGCAGCCAGCTCGGCACTGCGGCAGGTAGCTGTGCACTGCGGCAGCACCATGACGTGTCAAGGAATGGTAAAAGGGAGCTATGACCAGGGGCTGCATCAGGGGGCTGTGCAGTGGTAGTGACCTCACTCCAAATACAATTCAATGGCAATATCAAGTGAAGGTACCCCTTTGACTTTCAACCACGACCATACCATGTGCCCGGAAAAAATTCTTTGGCAGCCGCGGCGCCACTAGTTAGTTTAACCCCTTGTAAAATGATTATTTTGTCCAATAAACCCATCCCCCAATGAGTTTTTGGTCCGGACCCCCCCCCCGGACCCCCCCCCCCACTTGAAATCCACTTTTTGGAACTTTTGAGGGAGGGGGGGGTCAAAAATGTCGAAAAATGGCCCCCCCCCTTTTGTTTCGAAAATCATGAATCTTTTGGTTTTTTTCGATTTTGAGCCGAAAAAGTGTTTCCGGGTCCGAGTGGGACGAGCGCTTATGTAGTTTATGCACTTCTTTTTTTGATACCGTGATCACCTAAAATGACCATCCAAGGTATGTAAAGCATGTTTTGGGCCGGATTTATGTGTTTTTCACCTTATTTGGGTGTTGGGCGCGGGCAGGGGGGTGGGGTGGGGGCTCTCCCAAGGGATTGGTACACAACCTGCTAATGCGGTTTTTCACCCTGGACAGCTCAAAAATCGAAGTTTTCGAAACTTATTTTTATGATACCGTGATCACCTAAAATGACCACCCAAGGTATGTACCCCCCCCCCCTTTGTAATAGCTACGCCCTTGTAATAGCTACAGTAGGCGTAGGGACCGTATTAATTTGGTACCTAATTTTAATTCGGTACAAATGTAGTGCAGCCGCATAACACATGGGTTTGGTGACAAATTTGCCAGCTACATAGGGTCATGGACACATTTGTTGTGAGTGTTTGCCCACTTGAACCCACATAGCTCTGATTTGGGGAAATTTGTGCATTATATCCCTCTTGCTTGCACCAGCTACCATGCAATCTTCTCTTTTCCAACCTGGGCGTCCAATGATTTTCACACGTTCCACCGGTGAGCGTGTGGATGCCACAATGAAGGGGCCATCAGAGAAGGGGGACCCGTTTGTGGTGTTGGAGTACATGAAGGGTGGGCAGGTGGTCACACACCCCTGTGCCCCCCTTTCAAAAACCGAGTTCTTCATCCGATCACCGTCCCCATGCCCGGAGCCGGAGGTGCACTCATACCATGCATTCTCTCACGTGTATGTCGGTAGTTGTATGTGTCGTGCGCAAGCCACGCCCTTGTAATAGCTACAGTAGGAGTAGGGACCGTATTAATTCCGTACTTTGGCGTAGCTATTACAAGGGGGGGGGGGTAAAGCATTTTTTTGGGCCGTCTTTCTGTGCTTTTCACCTTATTTGGGTGTTGGGCGCGGGCAGGGGGGGTGGGGGGTCTCCCAAGGGATTGGTACACAACCTGCTCATGCAGTTTTTCGCCCTGGACGGCTCAAAAATCGAAGTTTTCGAAATTTATTTTTTTGATACCGTGATCACCTAAAATGACCATCCAAGGTATGTAACGCATTTTTTAGGCCGTATTTCTCTGCTTTTCACCTTATTTCGGCGTTGGGCGCGAAGGGGGGGGAGGGGGGGCTCCCAAGGGATTGGTACACAACTTGCTTATGCAGTTTTTCGCCTTGGGTACTTCAAAATTTTCGAATCTTATTTTTAATCACCTAAAGTGATCATCCAAGATACGTAAAGCTGTATAGGGTGAAAAAAAGTGCATAAGCAGGTTGTGTATACCAATCACATTTGGACCCCCCCCCCCGCACCCAATACCCCAATATGGCGTAGCTCAAACATCGAATTTTCCGAAACTTTTTTTTTTGATATTGTGATCACCTAAAAATGACCATCCAGAATATGCAAAGCACGTTTTAGCCCGTATTTACGTAGTCCTTGCCCTATTTTGGGTGTTTGTTGCTTGGGGTAGATTCTCTGCGAGGTGGACTTGCCGCAGGCAATAGAATTTTTCTCCTATTTCGGACGTGCCAAATCCAAAAACACAAGGGTTGGAGTGTGGGGAGACAGTGGCGAGGCTCCGTCGAGGGCCACAGTTGGGCGATTTGGCCTGTTTCTTGCAGCCCGTGCGCAGTAGACATGGAAAAACCTTACACTCATAGATTTCCACTATTTAAGCCATTGGCGCTCAAGAGTGACCTCGTCAGTTTTTCTTTCCTCAACGAGCGCCTTGAAGCGCTCCATCAATTGGTCGCCGGTGTGGCTGTTGCCTCTCAATGCGGCCAAGTACACCGACGTGAGCGCACGCACACCCTCCCGCAAAGCCAAATCCGAGGCTAGAGGGTCGGGTGGAACGTCATTAGATAGTGTAGCTTCCAAAAGTTCTGCCCGTTCCACGGCCATATATGCCCCCGTCAAAGCCCGCAAGTTCACACCAACACGGTGTCTTGGTGAACCGGGGGTGGTGAGACTAGCGGCGCCGCTGCTGGTGGAATGGGCACTGGTGGGAGTAATGGAAAGAGAGCATGGGCACTTTTGGGGGTCCTTCTTTGGAGTTGACATGACACCAAAAGTAAGCGAAAGAGTGTCTAGGACACAAGGGGCAAGGAAAGGGAGTAGGGAAGGGGAGGGGTTTGCACATTCTTGCACCCTACCCCGAAACACATGGCGTCGTAGCTCTCTTTTAGCTAAATTGAGCAGATTCTCAAGCACCCAAATTGACAATCAATCCTGGACATATTGTTGACATATCATTGAGTTAGGACCTAGGACCAACACCAATGGATTCAGCATGAAAAAATGCATCTTTTTACCCCTCTTTCATTTCTTGGTTTTGTGACGATGTGTTGGAGAAATGGGCGCAACATGGTTCACCGGTACCTCTGCGGCACAAGATCTGGGCAGGCCGAAATCCTGACCCGTCAACAGTAAATGGCCGGTGGCGCCAACATATCATTGAGTTGCGGTCCGAAACCTTGATTTTTGAATTCGGCACACTCAAATTGGGGGGGGGGGGGGGGGTCTAACATACCCAATGGAGCAAGGTACCACGGCCGACCGTTGGCCCGAAGTGGACTACCTGCTGGTCAGAACTGTTTGACCCCCCCACCACGGTCAAACGCCCATATGTATTTCTGAGTGTCACGCGAGTACACTTGCGTGACACTTCTTCACAGCCGCGTGACACTTCCCCCCAGGAAGTGATTTTGAGCTGCTTCTGTGCATGGGAAGAGGTGGCGGGTGAAAGCCGCTGCTTTTGTTCTGGGGCCGATGTTGAGACCTTTGGTGTGGACCAGGGTTTGGGGGGGGGGGGCAGAACATGCAGGTGCGGGTTGTGGGGCCACAGAGGAGAGGCGGGATTTTAGCCGCTTAGCCATGCACTCCTCAGCAGGGGTGGGTTTCCGTTTATGAAGCTGCTTTCTTGGCCTTTGGTTTTGGATTTGGTTTTGGATGTTTGGGTGGGTCTGGAGGAGGAGGGTCGGAGTAATGGGTGTTTTGTGATGTTCTTCCGGCTGGGCCTCTTCAAGAGGTGCTGGACCCTCACCCTATGGGTCGATGAATTTCTGGACCTTTTCAGCTCTCTGCAACATGCGCAGTCCACCTGGCATCATTTGTTGCGAGCATTTTTATCAGGAATGACGTGCTGTGGGTCAGCTGAGCATGCACATTCCTTTCCAGGTGGTGGGTACCCATGTGGCATATTGCCCCAGTGTCCCCATGTGCTGTATTTGAATCGGCTTTGGTACCCTCTGCTTCTGGAGGGCAGGGTATGATGTTGTGTGTCTCATCTCTTGCTAACCAGTGCAAGTATGGGTCGCGCTGGTATTGGTGTGGTCATGTCACAGCGCTATGAATAAGGGCACGGTTTTCATTGTGCATCTGTTCCTTTCTCTGTCTCTCTCTCTCTCTCTCGTCAGAAGACACCCCGCCTCTTTCTTTCTGAAATGTTGAGCACAGAACCACTCAGTGGTTCATTGACTTTATCCGGCATCCCTGCCACGCCCATTTTCCCGTCGGTACGACGCCCGGGCTTTGTCGACAGCGGTAACAAGAACGTTGTGGACAGTCCTGCTTACAACAAGCCGATTGAGCTGGCCGTCGTTGCACTGTGTGGAGCGGGATGCTTCTCATTGACGTTGACTTCCTTTGTGCAAGTCACAAAGCTCATGGGCATAATGATCCACTTGGCTTTGCTCCTGTATTCATCACTTGCTTTATCGAAGAAGAGACATCTCGACAATGCGATCCTCCAGACCACCATATTGCTGTACAGCGTCATCTGTTGCGCCCAAGGTGCACTCGGCGTTCTCATCATTGCATTCGGACTGCTCAAGGACGACATGGGCTTGGGCTCAGACATGTGGTTATAGCCGTGCGCAAGGGTTGGGCCTTGCCGTGCGCAACCGTGCGCCATCTTCACAGCCAGCTGTGCGCAACCGTGCGCCATCTTCACAGCCAGCCGTGCGCAACCGTGCGCTACCCCTGCATCTAGCCATGCGCAACCGCACGGCCATTTTTTTTTGATTGACCGGAAAGCCCCTTAAGTGCCGGTCGGGTCCGATGGTGGTGTTTATTGCATGGGGGGGGGGGGGGGGCGGGCTCGGTTCCTTGACGTCGACCCCCCCCCCATCCCTAGAAATTGGTTCGGAAAGTGCCGGACCATGGGCACTGAAGGTGACCTAAGGAAAATTGGCTTGATCTAGTAGAGGCTGAAAAAATGGTTTTTCACCCCATGTGTCCATACTCAAAATACTCAGATTTTTCAGGGGAACCCAACAATAGATGAAAATCAAATTGGACCAAATATCAATACCACCCCTGGACAATGGGGTGTCAGAGATGGTACATACCCTAGTGGGTGAAGTGGTGCGTCTACAACTTAAAGGTCTTGGGTTCGATCCCCAGTGGGGTCAGTCTGCAGGCCCCTTGGCGGGATCAGGACACATTGAAAAGAAAGTTTTTTGGTTTTTTGGTTTTTTTTGTGCTTTGATTTTGTCCCCTTTGTTGGTGACCCCTGAGAATGCAGGGGTTATGTAGCATTTCCGCCCATTTGTGCGCCCTCGAGAAGGCAGGGGTGAGGCAGCCAAAAGCTGCTGCACAAAACGAACCTAGAAGCAGACCCAAGCTCCATCAAGGGCCCCACTGCACAGCGGCAAGCATGCGGCACCAGGTGGATATGTTTCAACAGCAATTACAATATGAGACATTAGCAGGAGGAACAACAACCCTAATGTTGGCGAGCCATTTGCAACGTGATGGGTGGGCTACACCACAATCCTTGAAGCTTTTGACGTCCGAGGATATGGTGCAAATGAGTATTGTGCCAGGACATCGGCACTTGATGGTGGAGACACTGAAGGATTTGTAGTGACTGGTGCTTGGCCTGGTGGGGTAACAACCTTTTTTTTGGTTGGCCCGGAATTGACCGGGGGTCTTTTGCAACACATTGTGCCCTCTAACATAAATTCCACCAACACCACCTTTCCTAAAAGAGCTCTGGTATACATTGGTGGTCAACTGTGTGCAACCGTGCATCGCCTTCACATCTAGCCGTGCACAACCGTGCGTAGCCAAAGAAAGTAGCTGTGCGCAACCGTACACGCACGGCTATAACCACGTCTCTGCTTGGGCTGTGCCCACCACCTAGTCATCTGTGGTCTGATAATGGGGTCTACCATATTTTTAACTCTAGTGTTTTTGTTTGAAATGCACTACATGCTGTCAAATATGCAGCGCCTTGACACTCAGCCTGCAAAATACTCCAACCCCTCTCGTTGGGATTCGGTGCTTACGTCCACAAAACAACGTGTCACCACGTTTCAAGGAAAAATTGGCCTATTGCTCGCTGGTCCGACGGCGTTTTTCTTTGTCAATATGCTTCGGACCCTCGATTATACATATGATTGTGTTTACCTGGTGTCAGAGCCCTGGAAAACCGGGATGTTTTGTAGCTTCAACTGCTACCTCTTGTTGCTTCTAGGCTTGTTTCTTCACTTGGGCACTGTGATAATTCATCTCCCCATAACCCAACGAAAGCGAGTCTCTTTCCGGTTGATAGTAGTCATAGCTGCCTTCATTGTTCTCGAATGCAGTGCCACTATTTATTTGATGTATTGGGGTCCCAGTTTCCCCCTTTCATCATGCCTTGCACTCTGTGCATGGGTGAACATTACGGTTCTGGCAGCCATGCTACATGCAGCTGCAACTACGGAGCCTTTGGGTTTGCGGGTGGCCACTTTCGTTGATATAAAGACTTGGAAAGTCTGTGGCACGTGCCACCAGCACAAGAAAATGCTTAACATCACGCCAGGTGTCAACTTCAGAGACATGGTGTTGCCGACTGACCAAAGCGCATTGGAGCGCATCACTCCCGAGGGCAGCCCATGTACTATGGTTTTGCGGGTTCAGTGTTCCAGCACTCCGTCCCTGTTGACAGTTTCGGTGTGTATGCACTGGTTAGGGGACAGCCTGTGGTCGCTGCACATCGACGACATCTCCAAATATGCTGTCAGTCAGCTGATTCAGTGCCGGGATTTGATGCACTCCCTCACGCAACCGGTGTTGTTTGCCAACTATAAAAAGGAGATCACGTTTGCCAACGATTCCATGACCGCACTACTTGGGTTTGCATGCAACGCAGATGCCATCGGTGCCCCAGTTGATTCCTTTTTTTCGCCTCCCCCTTTCGATCGTCGCGGCGATAGAAGCATCACTTGGCAGCCATCTCGAGTCAACACGGAGACAGAGTTTCTTGATATACTGGTCAGTGTCACCACCCTCCAAGTCCGCGACACAACCATGCATAGTCTGATGGCCAAAGATGTCCGGCCCCGTCGCACACACGTCCGGCCTGCCAATCTGTTTACAAGTGATAAGCATCGCCTTCTCCGGAAGGGTGACGACCACGACGATGCAAATGACGTCCAGGTGGTCAACAATTTCAACGACGACCACTATGATGCGAGTGACGTCGGGGTGGTCGACAGTCGCAACAATCACAACAGTGAAAGCGGCGACGGCACGCTCGAGCTTTTCCAGAGAAAGGTTCTCGGTCCACTTCAAGGTGCTGAGGAGGCGCTCAAAGGGCATCTCGATATGCTACAGCGGATTCAGTGTCAAGCTTCCGTCCTGGCTGACCCGGACTGCACGCCGAGATGTTCACTTACCAACTTGTGTAACGAGGAGACGGCTAGGGCTGTTGCAAATTCCCCTGTGGAATTATGTCTTCCTTGTACAGATAGCTAAGATAGCTAAGAAAACCAGCTTCGGACTTTTTACTGCTCGCGCCTGGCACAAAGGCATTTTGTGGGTGGCGGACTGTGTAACGGACACGGGTCAAATCAACACAGGAATTATACCGCAGATTCCACAGGCGTACAGGGAAATGTATGTGCACAGACTGATCTTGTACATAGATGCAACGGCGGGTCGGGAGGCCGTGCCTTGGTGGCCTTGGATGCCAAGGGTTGCGGAGTGGAAAATGTGTTCAATGCTGCATGCATGCAGGCAACAACCAGTGACAGAGGAGCGACAGCCGGCGCCCCCCCATATTGGCGGCTGAATTCGGCTGACTTTGCCGATTTGGTCTGACAGTTTGTTGGGTTTCTGAGTTTTGCCGATTGTTCTGCTGATTTGTGGGGTTTCTGTGATTTTGCTGATTCGTTCTGCCGACTTGTTGCGGCTTCTGGGATTCTAGGACACCTGATTTGGAGGGGTCACTCTAAGATGTGCATCATTTACTTTGGGACAGTGGATAATACCTTTTCTTTCTATATTGGTTGTTCAGATTGGCACCATGAAGTGTTTTTACTGCCCCGAAAAGACGCATCTCTGGTCCCCTGGGATTCATTGTGCCCCAGTGATCAAACTTTTCTGGGGCACAATGTTGGTCAGGGGGCAGTTTGCAACTTGTGTGTTTGCTGTGCACACCCAAGTGCATTCTTCAGCCGCCGTTCTTCAAGTACCCCCCCCCCCCTTGTATAAGCTACGCCCTTGTCCAAGCTACAGTAGGCGTAGGGACCGTATTAATTTGGTACCGAATTTTAATTCGGGACCAAACGTAGTGCAGCCACATAAGACATGGGTTTGGTGACGAATTTGCAAGTCACATAGATTCACGGGCACATTTGTTGTGAGTGTTTGCCCACTTGAACCCACATAGCTCTGATTTTTGGTATCCTTGTGCATTATATTCCCCTTGCTTGCGCCAGCTCACAATGCAATCCTCTCTTTTTGAACCTGGGCGCCCGGTGTCGGTAGTTGTATGTGTCGCGCGCAAGCTACACCCGTGTCCAAGCTACAGTAGGCGTAGGGACCGTATTAATTTGGGACTTTGGCGTAGCTTATACAAGGGGGGGGGGGTACCTCATCATCAGCCCCCCGGCCTATTTGGGGAGCCAGAGGACGAGGTAGAGGTACCAGCGCTGGCCCAGCTGACCCAGGGCAGTGACTCTGATTGAATGTCCCCAATGCTGCAGCACTTCTTGAGTGCCATAGTGTCGTTCTGAGACCTGTTGCAGTGAACCTTGTCTGGACTCTTATTATTAGACTCCACTGTATTGTATACCCCCCCCCACTTTTTGTCCAGCACGGGCTTGTCTAAGCACATGAGCCTGTCTGACCGTCGTTTTTCTGACTTTTGGCGTGCTTGGACAAGGGAGCGGGGGGGGGTATATAGATACATAAAATTATTATTGTTATTATTTCTCATGTACTATTCAGGTCATTGTTCTCCTGACACATGACATTGGTTGCAGATCAGAATACTGAAGGCTAGCAATGTTTCAGCAATGTTTCAATGTGAGATCTGTGTGCATTTGTCTTCTTGTGGCAGGTTTTGTTGGTGCATGGAAAAAGAAATCTCCCATCAAATTGACTACTACAGGACAGGGCGGCCCGAAAATTGCTTTGCGGGGGGGCGATGGCATGGGCGCCCGGCGAAGGAGGGGGGTGGGGGGTTCCAGAAATGGGCTTCCGTGCCGGGCCCTTTGTTTTGTGGAGGGACGGATGTTGCCACCAAAGGCACCGGAACACAAATTTTGACCCGGAAATTTTTTTCCATGAAAAAATTCTCCCCCACATATGTGTAGTCAAAATGACCAGCGCGACATGGGGATCATTTTGAGCCATGTATGTTGGGGTCGGACCCCCCCCCCCCCCCGGCACGGCAGGTAGGGCAGCCCCAGCCCAAACCCCCGTCCCGGCACGGCGACCAAGGAGGGAGAGGGGGGTGTTGGACAAATGGGCTTCCGTGCCATCCCCCCCCCCCCACAAAGCAATTTTCTTTCCGCCCAGGCAACAAAAAGTGGATCAGAATATGGGAGGCCAGCAACTTTTTAATCAGAGCATTTGTCTTCTTGTGGCTGGGTTTGTTGGTACATGGAAAAGCAAATTTCCCAGCACATTGACTACTGCAGGACAGGTGACAAAAAGTATCTGGGCAGGAATTGAACCACTGCCAACTAGTTTGTCACACTGGGCATATAGCACTTGAGTACTAACTACATCTGCTAGACTACTGCTTAAGGACCATGTGCAGACTGGGGGATGACAATTTTTTAAAAAAAAATTGAGACAGATTTTGGCTTTCCACGTTACTCCAACTACAGAGCAACCAAAAGGACGGTGTGTTTGGGGCTTGGGACTGAGATCTAGGGCACTAGGAACCTGTTTTGCTTGAAAAATTGGTCTCCGATTTGGTTCGCCGGTAGGTTAGAATTTCTTTGCCAATTTGGGCCGGGGGGGGGGGGGGGGGGCATTTGGGCAGCGCTTAGGTCACAAGTCCCATTTAAACTCCGAGAGTTTGTCCTTACGGCGCCCTTGAAAAAGTTGCCGGAAGCGTAGATACTATATAAATTCAAGGTGTTAACGACCGCAAAAGTGCCCCCTCTGTGGGGTGGTAGAGAACCACGCTCATGTTCAGAAATGCTGCTTGTTTTTGCAAGAGTCGCTCACTTTTGTGAGACGATTTTGGGGGGCATACATAGAGGGAAATGAGTGGTATGTGCCGTCTCACATGTGCACAGACTACCCTCTGCCCTCAGTCACTACTGTTCAAGGTTGGATGGTATGGTCCGCAGTATATGCCTCCAATATGAGTCACTAACAACGCCATTTTGCTATCGTGGAAATCCTTGCCGCAGGGCACGTTGCAACATTTTGTGATACAAACGTTGTGTGATTGTTTGAAGGATATTTTGAGGGGGGGACTTCCATGCAGTGCACACACAATATTAGTATTTGGGCGTCCAGCCATACTAGAAACCCATATTTTGTGATACTCTGGGCATTAGGATTGTTTGACAGCAGGTTTTGATGCTTCTTCAACATTGGGGCTCCTACAGTTTTAAATTTTCAGCGGGTTTCACCCATTTTCACCCCTTTTCACATGCTTTCTGCTCGTTTCCACCACATCCACTTGATCCACTGATGGCATGAAATTTTGGCAACGTAGCTTCGAGCACTTTGCTAGGGGTAAGTTGACAGGGTGTCTGCCATTGGGGTCATGGGTGCTGCTCCAAGGTTCGGAGACCACCTCAATTCTTCGCGATTCGGCCCACCACGAGAATCTGAACCTTGGTGTTTTGGATGTCAACACAATGCAAGTTATTGATGAGGGAGGGTTTGCTACTTCTGTTATATGTGTGAGTGTTGCTGACACCAAGGCCCAGGTTGCCCTCTCGGGGTGTCGGAATATTTTTTTTAAAAAAGACACCTTTGACTGTGGATATCCATGGTGGCAACCATCGCCGTTCATGGCTGCTCGCATTTTGCATTATGTCTTGTGTGGAGGGAAGGTAGTTTGCAACAGTTCTTGAGCTAGGGTAGTCCCCCCCCCCAGCTATTTGGAGTGTAGCCAGCGGCTTTCAGACCCACTCCCAGGGAGCACTGGTCAGCTTTGATTTCTCTAATGCCTTCCCGACATTATCACACACTTTCATTGAAACTGTGCTCATACACATTCAACTTCCCCTGATGCTGATCAAGTTCATCATGTCCACACTTACCACTCCATATATGTTCTGTGTCGGCCAGGGGGTGGTGCCCGAGGTGTTCTTCTTCCCAAGAGCAGGCATAGGACAGGGGGACCCGTTCTCCCCTGTGTTGTTCTCCTTTTGCGGCTCTTTTCTGCTTCACCGCTTGTCCAGCCTGAAGAGCACAGACCCTTATTTGTATGTTGGTGACTATTGTGTACTCCCGTCAAGGGGTAAATTGCACAAGAAGTTACCGTGTCTCCTAGAGGCCATGGAAGAGTTTAAGGTAGTCTTAGGACTTACATTGAACCTTGACAAGTGCGGCATTGTTTTAAAAGGCACTTATGCCGAGGCTCAACAAGAACGCTTTGCTGACTACGGAATTGCTATCAGGGATTGTGTCAAATATTTGGGGGTGCTAGTTGGTCACATTACAACATCACAGGCTTTTGCTAAGGTCCTGGGTGAAACCCAGAGACGTGCCTCTCTCCTAGGGGCATTTCCATTTTCACTTCTAGAGCGCATCCAATTGCTGAAGGTATGGATTTTGCCGTGCCTCCCCCTCACAACACACACATATTGCCTAGACGACATGGTTGGTCGTTCTCTCAAAACGATCTGCAAAACGGCTCTTGGGCTGGATAGTTGGAGGATAACCCTAACACAGTTTTCACCGTCTCCTGAGGAAGGGGGGTACTCCCTGGCGATGCCTGACACGTGGCTCAAGGTCCAGGCAGGACTAGCTTTTGTCAAATATATGTCACATCCTGAATCTTTCCTGGCCTTTGTTGGGGAACACCTCCAGATTTGGGATTACAAGTTCGGTGCATATTTGCAGCTCGGGCCGATAACGAACCACACTATGGGGTATCTAGTGCGTTCCTAGAAAGCAGGTGTGTGAAGGGTTGTCAACTTGCACGCCTCCAGACTCACTGCCCCTGTGGCATAGCGTTGTCTTTCAAAAGGGCGGTCACCTTACATACTAATATCCGTCCCTCATCAAATCAGGTATCTTAACAGTGGGTGATCTATATGATGCTGCTGGTGATCCTACACCTAGGCATTTCAGGAAAATGGGCCCAACATGGGTACCGGTGTATCAGCGGGGATTACGATGGGTCCAGGGAATGCCACAGTCTAATTGGAGTATCCCGTTTGTTTGGATGGGAGCTTGGGGCAAGTCGGAGATGCTAGATTTATTGGCACAAATACAGTATGCAGAACTCAGACAAGCCTGTAAGACATGGAAGGTGTTCTAGAGGACCCGCCTACCCCCCTTTTTACGTGATTTTGTTTTTGCAGCGTTGTGGCGCATATTGAAAGTTGGAGAACGCCTCATGAACTAGACTCATGAGCCTATGTGTCCTATCTGTCATGAATTAGAGACAATCGATCATTCTTTGCAAGGTTGTCGGTTTCACTCACTAATCTTGGACATCATTGACAAGTGTTGGTCGCCTGTTGCCACACTACGCAGCTCGTCGGCAGCGCTGTCTCTAGCCATCCCGTTAGGCATTATGCTATGGACTGCACAAGCAACACACTGGTCCCTACGTTGTGCTGTCGCCAGAACACGGCCATTCCTATTTTTGACACCTTTCTGTCCATGTGGATCACATTGGTTGAGTAGCAGGGTGGGAGGGACTGCCGCATTTGACTCGGGCATTCCTTGACTTAAAAAAAAAAAGCCCTAGCGCTCTTACAATCAAGTGGGGCCTTGCCCAATGCCATACTACGGGTTTCAAGACCTGGGCCCACAACACGAGAGAGAGAGAGAGAGAGAGAGAGAGAGAGAGAGAGAGAAAACGCAGGAAAACTGAACACAAACAGCTCTTGGCTGAGAAAGCACGTCGCGCATTGGCCTAGCTTGAACAGCAAGGGTATGATATTGTGTGGACGGATGGGTCTGCCAAATGGGAGCCCAAAACTGGTTGAATGGCAGGGTAAGGAGCTACAATTCTCGGGGAAGGGGAAGTTTGAGACAAAACAAACAATCAATAGGGCTGAGCTTATGGCCGTTATCATAGTTGTTAGGTAGTTTGGTCCCCTCAAAAGGAAAAATGTTGTAGCAATGGATTCTAAGTATGTTTATTTTGGGCTACAAGGAGCGGCATACAGGTGGCAACAAAATGGGTGGGTATCCTCTGCCGGGCCAGTCTCTAGAGTGGATCTCTAGATCCAGTTACTCTCACTGGTTGGGACGTCTTGCACGGTGTTTCATTGGGTGAAAATACCGGTGAAAATACTCAGCCAACCAGGCCTATGTGCCAATGAACTGGCATATGAGTCTTATTCTATATCTGTTAGCTCATGTCACAATGACATTTACACTGATAGTGACTGCACAACAGTCTCGTGGGTTGGCACCACGTCCAGTGCCACCACAGACTCCTTGGAGTATATCGATGCGTGCAGGCAGCTAGGTTCATCGCCGATGGTTCAGCCTGCCAAGCGCAGGCGGTGCCCCTCACACACTCCAAGTACGGAGGCAAGTTCTGGCACGCTGGACTCCGGACACAACAGTGACTCCTCCCTTATCTCCATGCATTATGAGTCCTAACAACCTTCCGCTTCGGGTGGCTGACAACTAGTATAGCTTGATCAATTGGGATCGGCATGACGCGCGGCTATATCAGGTTGCGTGTTATTCCTCGGACATCAGGAATGTGCCTCGCTGTACTGTTCCATGCATACGGCGGTCGCGGTTGACAAAACACAGTCCAGCAGTCAGAAGGAAATCCACAAGGCAAAGATTGTATCATAGCAACGACCTCGTGCACTAAACATGTTTGGTTGTTGAGTTTTGGGAAAATGAGACGATTTTCAAGAGAGAAACGACAATGGAACAGAACGACAGTTGTGTGTTGTTGAGGGTGGCAACCAATGCGCTGTTCATGGCTTTACTAGTTGTGCATGTGTGTGTTATGTGAAGGGAAGGTAGTTTGCAACTTTCTTGAGCTGGGGCAGTTTGGGTCACCTAATTCTAAGGGCGTTTCCAAGGGGTGTGCTTGGGGGCTCTTCGGGGGGAACATAGTCTAAAAGTAGCGCGCAGTGCAAAGATTCCCCCGTAGTATAGCAGTTGTGTGGCCTTGGCCAAAGATGATGGAACTGCTGAACATTGCTGCATATGCATACCAGGACGTGCATGTGTGGAGCACTTTGTGACCTGCGTGCGCCCCCCCCTTCTGTAAGCCACGCACTTGTCCAAGCCATAGTAGGCGCAGGGACCGCAATAATTCTGTATGTAATTTAATTGCCTACGAAATGTAGTGCGGCCACATAAGACATGGGTTTGTCATCACATTTGCCAATTACACGGAGTCATGAACACATTTGTTGTGATTGTCTGCCCATTTGAACCCACATGGCTCTGATTTTTGGGAGTTTTGTGCTTTATATTCCCCTTTCTTGCACCAACTCAGCTGAGCGGCAGTTGTATGTGTTGCATGCAAGCCACACCTTTGTCCAAGCTACAATAGGCGTAGGGACTGTGATAATTGTGTACATTGGCGTAGCTTATAGAGGGGGGGGGGTGTTGGGGTCGCCTAATTTTACGGTTGTTTGGAACAGGCATGCCTAGGGGCTCCTCAGGGGGAACCTCGTCTAAAAGTAGCGCGCAGTGTGCGCGCAGTGCAAGGATTCCCCCCTGAAGGTCCGAGACTGCATTGCACGGCTGACACAGCAAGGGGAGGGGAATTACAAACCGATCCCCGCGACCCCCCCTACATGCACAGGGGACAAGCGCCCTCAGCAACGGGGGCTTCAACAAAGCGGAGCAGTGCGCACTGAAGGGCTTAAGGCGTGTGTGGCAGTGCACCATCCTCCAAGAGATGCAGTCACATATGGTGTAACATATGGACCCAACCACTCTCGCAACGCGCAGTTTGTGTCTTCTATCGAGCCTATGACTTCCCTCGGGGCAGAATATATGGTGATCCACAAGGCCTTGCAGACAGTACTGGGAGAGGTGCACCTCACGGTGATTTGTTGCACGCCGAAGGGACACGTTGATGTGTCGATTAGTTTTCACAAGTGGGAAGGCATGGGATGGGTAAACGAAGAGAACGTTCCGTTTTAGGGTGCCAATACCTTTCGATCCATCTTGGAGCTTTTAGTGGACAGGGAGGCACCGGTGCGCTAGCGGCTCCTAGCTCAGGAGCTCAAGCACTAGACGGACTTTTGGGGAGTGTTGCGGCTGGGTTCACGGCTGGTGGCGCCCCCTGGGCAGCTCACAAATCGAAGTTTCCAAAACTTGTTTTTTTGATATCGTGACCGCTCGCAATGACCATCCAAGTTATGTAAAGCATGTTTTAGGATGTATTTGTGTGTTTTTTACCGTATTTGGGCATTGGGAGGGGGGGGGTTGTCTTCCAAGGGATTGGTGCACAACCTGCTTAGGCAGTTTTTCAGCCTGGGTAGCTCAAAAATCGAAGTTTCCAAAACTTATTTTTTTTTGATATTGTGACCACTCACAATGACCATCCAAGCTATGTAAAGCATGGTTTGGGCCGTATTTATGTGTTTTTCACCCTATTTGGGTATTGGGTGTGGGGTGGGTGTCTCCAAAGGGATTGTATGCAATTTTTCACCCAGGGCAGCTCAAAAACCAAAGTTTCGGAAACTTATATTCTGATATTGTGACCCTTCTATTGCCCCTGCGATGGGTTTGGGTGGTGATATGGTGACAATACAGGTACTTGAGCACCCATGGGGACCCACATAGTGGCTGCTAGGCCCCTGTAGCCAGGGCCATGGGCCCCCTGAAACCTATTGCTGTTTATAGGCTATTTCGCTCACAAGGGGCTGGGGCACAACCTTCTTATGCAGGTTTCCACCCTCGGCAGCTCAAAAATGGGAATTTCCGAAACCGTTTTTTTTTGTATTTTGACCATTCACAATGATCAAATATCCTATGTCAAACATGTTTTAGACCCTCTTTATGTGTTTTTCACCCTCTTTGGGTGTTTGGATGGGGATCGGGGGCTTCTGAATGAGTTCGTGACCGAATGACTAATGGACTGACTGTGCTCCCTCCCTCTTCAAGGTGCCTTGCTGATGGGCAATAGAATTTCCAGGTGTGCAGGGAACCAGGCTCCTACGGGTGTTGCAGTCTCCCACTGCATCACCTGATTTCAGATTCAGCTAATCTTCACTACGTGTCAGATCCGCTACCACAGTCATTTATGCGATCATCGTAGAACTGAACAGCTCTGAACCTTGATTCCAAGAGGTTGTCTCAGGTACCATACAGTGAGCAGCTCATCTTGGTCTGGACCAAAAAAATTTTCCTGCACTGTTGCTGTCGGCTATGAGGGATGTTTGTGCCCACGGTGGGACTCGAACCTACAACCGGCCCATATGTCAAGTCTCCCGGTAGTGACCAGGTGCTTGTTGCTTCGACACAACCCCTGAGCTCAACCCTGCAACTCAGCTTGTGAGTGGGTCCTTTCTGTGTGCCCTTTTGTCCGGTGCAACCCCATGCCTCCACTGTCTCCGAGAGGCATCTTCGAGCACTGGGATACCCCGTGCGAGCGCGCATTCGTCACAACATCCAGTGACGGCAAATATGGGCTGAAGGCATGGAGCCCTCGGACCAGACGTAAACGCCCGAAGCCGCCGTGGCCAGCCCGGACGTTCACAATTTGCTTCTACGGGACCACGCAGTCGCAGGACCGCATCTCAAATTCGTTTGTGGGCCACGTGTACGGCCTCATCGACGGGGAGCCGTCCGAAGACAAGATCGTGTGCGACGGTGTGGGCGGCCTGCCCAAGTTTCGGTGGTGGGGCCGTCGGAGGCCGCCGGAAAAAGGCAACATCCACGCCCCCAAGCGCTCCATGCTCCCGCTGGCGGGCGTGGCAGGCGGTTGGGGCATGGAGGACATTGTGGAGTCGGCCCTCGGGGCGCTTACGCAGCATCGCCCGGTGACCACTGCCTACAACGAGGCCGAGGCCGCGCACTGCATCGGCCGTATCAACATCGTGGGCTACAGCCGGGGCGCGGTGCAGGCCTTCCTGTTGGCGCGGAAGTTGGCAAAGTCCTCCGTCTGGGGCGGGGTCGAGGTGAACATCTTCGCCCTCGACCCCGTGCCCGGGCCGGTCCGGTACGAGAAGATGGGGGCCGTTGCCTCCAACGTCCGGAACGTCAAGATCCTGGTGGCGGAGCACGAGCACGCGCTGGGGTTCGAGGTTTTGTTGCCCCACATCGCAAGCCCCGAGCACACCCACGTCGAGATGGATCTGATTCCTGGGGGCCACGTCTCCATCGTGCTGCCGCCCGGCACCCAACTTGGCCCTCACCAAGGCGACCCCGCGATCTACAGCGTGGTACTGTCGCGCGCGCTGTGCTTCCTGCGGCTGTGCGGCACGCCGCTGCGGCCCGAGAGCCAACAGTGGATGCTGTCGGATGCGGAGTATCTCCGCACATATTGGGAGATGCTCGCGAACTGGAGGGTGTCTCGCCAGCAGATGCACCCCTTCCACCGCAGCTATTACCTGAAGACGCAGGCGCATGTGGATGACCTGAGGCCTGGCGACTCTCAACTGGTGACCAGGCTGCCCGTGTTTCGTCCGATCGGTATCGATAACAAACAGCCGGACCGCCGCCGCTATGTCAACCTGCACCATTGCCAACTGGATGCCTTTGCCACGCACGGTCATCTGTAGCTTCGGATGCTTCTGGAGGACTTGTCGTTTGTTGCAAAAACACTCACACGCGCGCACGCGCGCGTATCACGAACACTGCAGCAGTGCGGACAGAGCTGTAGATGTGGTGTACGATAGCGAACGCCATGCAGTCGTTTCCAAAATATTGGGCGTCACACACGCGCGCGCGCGTTGCCCTCGGTCAGCGGTCAGCGCTTCACGGTCAACTGCCGGCAGTACCGGCCAACCTCTTCCGATTGTCGGTCGGCCTTCGTCGGTGCAGCATCGGTGGTCCCGAGTCAACGATCGGTAATTGAATGCCAACGGCCATTGCTTACGTGCCATCGATCGTCCATTGCTCACTGTGATTTTAGGATTTGTGACGCACGGCCACCAGTTTGCCTTTTTTCAAGAAAGCGTCGTGCTGCGGCTGCCCTTATCCCCGCGATGCAGTGCAACTTCGCGGTTTGTCGTATCCGCACGATTTACCGAAGATTAGCCTGCGGTTGCCGACCACACAGTGGGCGGCATGATGTGCCAGGGCTGACGTGGGGGGCACAGCTGCTGCCCACTAGGGCGCCCTCCATGGCAAAGCATTCCACAAAGAGTGTCGGTGGAACAGGGCCAGGGAGGCACCTCCGGACCAAAGCACCCAGTGTGGTGTCTGGGCCTTGTCGGGTCCGGATTGTCGACATGTCCGGGAGAGGGATCCTGATTCAAAGTGCTTTGAAATCTCCTTTTGCAGCGATTTTGCAGCGAAAGGCATAACCCCCCCCCCCCCCCCCGAGGGGACAGCTTGAGCAAGTGGGCTGCCAAAATTTCAAACCCGTTTCGTGGATGGATGCCCGGCCTGGTCACCGGCTGGGATATGATTGCTGCGCAGCGCGCCACAGGTTCTAAGTTGCACCCATTGTGGTATCCCAAACCTCCTTCCCCTCGCAAGAAACATGCAATCTGGGTGCTTCAATGGATTGACTGCCGGTTCACTTGGATGGTTTCCCAAGCTCCACAAAAGGCCTCAGTTGGGCAGGAATTTCTAGTGCCATGAAAGCAAAACTTGCATCAACACGGATACCTCCGCTGCTCACCTGTTCGTCGACCGCCAGTGATGATATTTCTCCGTGTTTGGGATCGTTTTTGCTGCTGGAACCCTCTGCAAATCATTTGGTTTCATGTGAACGAACCTGTACCAGGTGTATTTGACTCTGATGTTGGCAACACCACCTCTTGATCCACAGTGGATCTCGGGGTGTCAATGGCAGCATCTTTGTCCTTCCGGCTATGGGAAAATGCAATTTCTTGCATATTGAGCCTACTCTGTTTCCGAGATGAAAGGACTGCTGCTGCCAGGAGACGGGGATCGAGTCCCTCGCGGACTCCGGGTACATTGTCCCCCAGATGCAGAAAATGACAACAAAAAATCGGAAATTCTGAGAAGGGGACGGGAGTACAGGGTTCAAAACCCTCACAATTAGGGCTGAGGGAGTTTCCTAACCCTGTGACACCTCAAACTCCACTCGATGGACGGATTTTGGCAGCTCGTCCCCCCCCCCCCCCCGCCCCTGCGCGCGTGAAAACATCCATGTGCGTGCCAATTGGATTCACCGATGTGTGCGCATGTGCGAATGCAGGCCGTCTGGGTCATCTGGCACCAACACATGCAGAGGCGCTTCATTGCCATCGGCTTACTAGGAGGAGTTTCTCGGCATTCCCAGCCGTTTCCGGTCCCTCGGATTTCAACGAGAAGAGAGGGCGGCGTCATGCACCTTAGTGTACTGCTGGCAGCCTCGTCAGATGCGAGCACACTGGGGTGGTGTCGGGTAACCGTAGAAGCAAAAGGGCAGCCTCACAGAGAGGTGCGGAATGTGTGGGCCTTGGGAGAGCCTTGACTGTTGTTCCGTTTTGATTTCGCTGCGTTCCGGTGGCCCTTGTGTTTGAGGTGTGTTTCGCCTGGTCTGCTTTGCGGGTTCCCTTTTTGTCAACCTGTGGGTACCTCTTGTGGTGGCACCATGACATGGAATCCAGCGCACAGGCCCGATGTGTGCCCATCGTGCGCAGGGATGGGGCAGGGTTCGTAGGCCTAGGCAGGTGTTGGGGGCTGCTGCATGGCCCACTGCCAAACAATGGGCTCACGGTTCGACTGCAGATGGTTGGAAGGCATTGGAGTCTGAGCACGACTGGAATTGTCTGCCTTGGTACATGTACATCCGGATCTGCTGGAGACCCAGGGGACCTGCCTTTGAAGGTACAAGGCTCTATCACGCCAAGGGCCGCTAGGAAGTTGAGAAGTGGGTCACTTAACCTACCCAAGGAACACCATTTATCTCCACCATCCGGCGAGGAACTGGTGTCATCCGGTGTCACCTACGCGACCACATTACGGAGGGAGACTGGCATGGGGCAACGGGTCACGGGCATTGGGGGATGTCATGGCCCTCCCTCATACCGCCCCTCCCTTGCGCAAGCCCTGCCTTGTCTAAGCACATGAGCTCGTGTGACCGTCTTTTTGGTGGAATTTTCTGACCACGGTTCTAATGGTCAGAAATGGAACGTTGTACGATTGTGCTTCGCTTGTAGAGGGAAAGGGGGGCTGCATCATGCTTCTGCAATTCCTCACCCTTCACATGCACAATTTGGGAAGTGGGTTGACAAAGCGTGGCAGGCAATCTCTGATGATGAGTTGCACTCCGCCATGCGAAAAGCCATTTTCCCCAATGGCCCGAAGTTGAGCCAATTGGAGGATGTTGATTTCCCAGAGCACCACGCGGCAAATGCAAAGCCCGACTCCGATTCTGATTCTGATGACGACAGCGGCACTAATTCTGACTCAGAGCTCCTCACTTCGGATGATTCATTGTCTTGCTCAGATTTTGGGGAGGATGATGAAGTTCAGATTGTGTGGGCCAAAGCGGGCCGTGGGATTTGGGGCCTTGGGCATGTGTTTGAGGGCAAGCTTTACTGCACAAAAGATATTGTTGATGACAGTTTTGTCCCAAGGAATAGGAAGCCTAAAACCATTCCAAACCTGAAGCCAAGCCTGCTGCAAAGCCTGCCCCAAAGCCTGCCGCAAAGGGCAAGCTTGTGCAATTGTTCAAGATGAGGCGCAAGGTTGGAAAGGCAGCTGCCGATGCAGTGAGGACCCAGAACTTGCTGAAATTTGCCTGCACATTCTGCTTTAGTGCCCTATTGCAACAATTGTGCGTAGAGTGAGGTATGGGCAAGTTTTTGGCGACATATATTCTTTTGGTACCGCTCGTCGCGCGCAAGCATAGGCTTGTCGAAGCATGGGAGCACTGAGAGTGTACTCTAGGGTGCGGAGAGGAGGGGGGGAAGTGCCCCCACCCCTGCCGCACTCAGTATTATTCAGGGGGGATAAAGGATTGACTTATGTTTGTCCGCGGTTGGTGCGCAAAGGCGTCCTGGGATGGCGTGATTTGGTGGTGGTGGGAGTGGACCATTTAGAGCATCTAGAAATCATTGCATACACATACAAAATGGCGTATGACATGGGGGTCCAGGATGTACGCTTACAATCTATGGCACTGGAAGACAGGGCATGAGGATTAGCCTTGGACCGCTGGGGAGCGGGCTGGGGGAGGCAACACACACTGCTCTACATGCAGTTGCATACAGCGGAGCCGCCACAACAACCACCTGATCTGTGGCAGTTTTTCAACCGCTTGTACTTGCCACAGGGGGATTTGGATTTCATCCGGCGTGTGTTGCGGAAAAATTTACCCATTGGGGGGCGCATGGGCCACCGTGTGGGGAGTAAGCTATGCCCCCTGTGCCACCGGCTAGAGGACCACGAGCACGTGCTTCGGCACCACCGCTTCTCGGTATTTCTCTTTGACACCGTTCGTAAGGCCTTTGGTGTAGTGCAAAGGGAGGGCGGAGCGGTAGAGCCCAGCAGACCGTTGCTGGAAGAACCGGCATTGTCTCTGCCGAGCACCCAAGGTTTGGTGTTGTAGGCGGTACTAAAGGCACAATGGGCATTGCGTTGTGAGGCAAGATTTCAGGGAGAGCAACCGTCACTTGATCATTTTGTGGCGTGTTGGATGGGTATTCTGGAGGTGTGGCGCGCACAGCGGAATATGTCATTGTCCCGCCCGGATTTTGCAACACCTCCTAGAACAATTGTTTCTCTGGTTTGGTGGGGGCATGTTCCAAAAGAAAGACCCGGCGCCGGGCGTCTTCCCCAACAAAACGGGAGTAAAACCAACAAACTTGATGGAGCAAAAATGGGGCCAGTATCGGGACGCGGTGGTCAAACGGCTACAAGTGTTAGAGACCGAGCGATGGACGTTGGTGTATACCGATGGGTCGGCGAAGCAAGTCATGGGATGGTGGCAGGCGGGCTATGAGGCTCGCTTTGGAGAAGGGGACCACAGGAATGTGGGATTACCCGTCCCAACTATAGAGAGACAGAGTGTGAGGAGGGGGGAACTACGCGGAGTCCTGCACGCCCTACAATGTCGGCGAGCGTGGGGGGGAATGGTAGTCGTATTGGACTCAGAGTATGTGTACAAGGGGATCACTGAGTGGTTCCCCAAATGGCATCGCCACTCCCGGAGAGTGAAGTCGCGTGAAGTGGGGCACCGGGACCTGTGGGAGGCCCGGAACAACAGTGAACAAAACTGTATGGTAGGTTGTATAGAGCGTAGTGTTGTTGGACATGCGTGGGTCTTGCGTCCTGCGCGCGGGGAAGTCGAACCCCAGAGAGGGCAGGGATGCACCGCCCGGCCCGAATCCCCACATTGTTCTGTGGACCTGTTTATTCGTAGAGGGGGCAAGCATACCTGAAAATGCACTGGGACCTCGTGCCGCAGTGCGCTCCATCGTCGCGGCTCGTGGAGGCCACGGCGCGGTCGACCATGAACAGGTCGATCATGAACAGCTACTGCGTGGGCAGCTATACCGAGATGGGATGGGGGGGGGGGGGGGAGCAGCGGATTACTGAATGGTTGTTATGGTAACGGCTATCTAACCACATCGGTAGCATAGTATACTGGAAATGCATTGGGACATCATGGCGGAGGCCCTTGGTTCAAATCCCGGCCAGTGGGTCATGGTGCCGTCGCGTTTTGAACTCCCCTTTTTCATGCGGTAGCACAATTGGTGGCTGCGGCTCCGCCGTGTTTGCTAGACGTTTGAACCATGATTTCCTACCGGTGGGATACCGGGGGTGACGCCCATCGTCGGATTATGGCTAAGCATAGGAGCCGGTGTGACCGTCGTTTTGCTGACTTTCAGGGTGCTTGCGCAGGGGGGGCGGGGTATGGTACCACCCCTGCGGTAAACATCTTTTAAGCCGCACCTCGGTGCTTTCTTCATGCCTTCGGTACGTGTGTGCTGGTAATTTCTTTCAGACCGCTCTGCAAAGAGGGGGCTCATTGTGGTTGTGGTTGTTTGGTTTGTGGTGAACCAAAAACCCCGTTTGCCTATTGCCTGTTTTTGGGCGCAAAATGGTATATTGTGGCACACCAGTCATGCGATATTCATGTCATGCACCAAGTGCGCAATGGAATGTTGCAGGCACTAGGGTCTTGATCTTTTGTTAGTGCATGTCATGGGGCACGACAGCCATGCACAATCGTGCACTGGGTGTGCGATGGTAACCCCCCCCCCCCCCATGTCCAACGAATGCCGTGTCCAACGAACACTTGTGTACTGGCGGTGCCACCACACATGATTAGGGAGAAGCATGGTGGGGATGGATATGTTGAGCAATAGAAAATAGGGCAGAAATGGAATGAATACAGAAATACCCGTGCCAGTGGGCAGTTGCCATGTATTGCGAGAATAAAGGTTGCAACACTCTAAGCTAAGCACCACCAAACAAACTGTTTTCAATATTTTAGCAGAAGAGGGGGTTATGCAAGTTGCGTTGTTGTGCCCGGACGGATACCTCTTTGGGGGGAGATGGGGTGGTGAGTTGTGTGGTCCTGCATTTATGGCATGGTGGATTGCCGCAGTAAACATTTTTGTCACACGGATCGCTTCACGGCATTTCGTGTCCACGCGTGTTGCCACACACCCGCCCACAATGCACTTTCTTCCCACACAGCATGCACCGAATGCTCATGAAGCCACACACGTGGATGTAGCAGACTCTACAACACTATTGGGCCAAACAAGACACCATGTGGATAAGGGCTAGGAAAGAGGTCAAAGAAGGGGCCAAAAAATGGAGAAATAGCGAAGTCATTGGCCTTCGGACGCCCTTTGATGAGACCCGGAGCAGCGGCATTGGAGATTGAACCGTATCATCATCCGCAGCCAAGCCCTGCACAGCGTTGGAACCATCATGCAAACCCCTACCTCCCGGAATCAGTCCAAGGCCGTCCGCTACCTCACCTAGCATCCTAGCACACCCTACATAGTAGATCTTAACACTTTTGCATCCTCACACTATGCGCATTCCCTGGTATGTTTCACCCCAACCTGGTCCCTCCCGCACCATGCATTGAAGTTTCCATCTACTACAATCGCGGATTACAAGCAATTTGCCCAAACCCTCATGCGACACTGACGGTGGGACATGGAGTTAGGCAGAAGCCTCCCTCTTGCAGCATTATTACGATCGCATGTGGCGGTGTTACAACAACTTACGCACCTCCATTGCCACCTCGCGTCGCCGCATCATCGCCTGGCGGCACCAAGGGACTCTTCTCCTTGACTACTATGACACACTAATGCAAACGTGTCACACCCGGAAGGAAATGTTTTGGATTCAATCCCTGCGTGCCTTGAGACATCGGTCAATGCAAGCACTCACACAAGTTGCCGCTCAGCTGCTACTGGAAAACTGGTCCACTACGGAGGACCTATTCTGAGCTGCCGTTGCCACCGTACAAAATCACCTCAAAAAGCGCTCCCAGCCCTATGACTCTGCAAGCCCCAACCCAAAACGGAACAACATGCCTTGCACTCCCCCACAACCCTCCGAGTCTGAGTTGCTGTGATGGTGTGGCCCAATCCCGAAAACCAGGGACCAACCCCTCTACAGACTTGACCCTGACACTTGATCCTTACTTGGCTGACGGCTGCGCGTCAGTTACTAACCCCCCCACCAATAGCCCTCCTGGGGGTTGTAGTATTCTTGATGAATGCCCGAGCCAAAGGGGGGGGGTT
This sequence comes from Eutreptiella sp. 'Long Island Sound 2002', assembly GCA_964036045.1. Lineage (NCBI taxonomy): Eukaryota > Euglenozoa > Euglenophyceae > Eutreptiales > Eutreptiaceae > Eutreptiella > Eutreptiella sp. 'Long Island Sound 2002'. Next base: position 46,624,992 of record OZ038396.1, read on the forward strand.
ATAGGTGGGGGGCGGTTATAGGTCAGCCGTTTGTCCAATTTTGCTTCAGGTGCTTCGCGCCATCTGTTGTTTGTTCTGTGTTTTCAGTTTCTGCTTATTTTCCACTCATGGGTATTGATTTAGTTACATCTGGCCCACAGCAGATGGCAGCCACATTCAGCTGTTGGAGCTCCCAAACTATGAATATGATGTCTCCTGCGCTTTGCTTTGGTTCAGGGCTAAGCATGTCCCTAAGGCAGACAATGCTGGTGACCAGCCTCCAGCAAAAAAAGAAAAGGGCACCGCCCTCTTTGATGCAGATGTGGAAGAAGTAACTGGCAGCAGAGTATCCTGAAGTTGTGGCCCCCACGCTTTGCTACTCCGTCTCTTTGCTCATCTTTGTCTTGGAAGTTGGGTGAGAAGGGGGGGCGATATGTCCCCGGATGACTGAAAACAATGCTGGGGGGTTATAGGTGGGGGGGGGGGGGGTTATACGTGGAGGGGGGGGGTTATTTTTCACCAACCCATGGCAGGTTGGCCCTCCTGTGGTGTCCTCCCCTTTTCTATTTTTCACCCCACAGGTGTAGAATGCCACTCCCCAGCGTGCCGTAACCCTGCTTATGTTCTGCCTTCCATCTTTGTCCGCTTTTGTGTGTCACCGACCACTCCACAGCAGTGCGCTCGACCCCAAGCGAATAGTGACCCATTGTGCCTGAATGACCAATCGTGCCTGAATGTCATCCCCCTTCCACTCTGATAGTGTACGACATGCAACCTGCTGATTTGCCTCAGCCTTCAATCTTCACTCCGCTATCTTTTTCAGCCTACAGTCATTGTGCCTCATGCACACTGGGAAGCCTACGGGCCTGGCAGTCTCCCACTGCATAACCTTGTTTCAGACTCAGCTAATCCTCACTACGTGTCAGATCCGCTACTACAGTCATTTGTGGGATCATCGTAGCACTAGACAGCTCTGAACCTTGATCCCGAGGGGCTACCTCGAGTACTGCGAAGTGAGCAGGCTACGCCAGCTCATCTTGGTCTGAGCCGGAAAAAAAAAAGGAGAGTAGCGAAGTCATGACGCAAGGACAGAAGAAGGAGGGAACCAGCAAGCCCCGTCGGGCAGCATGTGCAAGGGAGAGGGAGGTGACCTGAGAAGTAGCATAAGTAGTGCAGAGGAGAAGTGAGTGAAACGAGAGAGACAGGATGAGTTAACAGATATGGCTCAAGGTGAAAAGCGTCGAGAGATGATGCATGGCCTGGAGGCATACCCTGATGGTTGAATGTACCAATATCGGAAATTCAAGGGGTGTTTTTCAACGCCTCGAACAGACTGGCAAGTCAGACCATTACGGAGCATGGCATAGCCATGATTGGATTGACGGAAGCACAAAAAAAGCATTTCTGTCACACGCATCAGTAGAGCTTAACACGGGCTTCCACTAACCACGACGGAATGTTCCATGGCCCAAGGAAATCATTTCATGCTCAAAACACAGCTGCAGAGCGAATGCACTTTCATGCAGTCCATGTTCGTGTCTTTGTTGATGAGCTTTGGCTTCTGACCCCCACAGTTGTCAGAACAACACGAGGTGTTGTTTCTGCATATTCTGGAACCATGGAATTTGGCGGTTCCATTTTCTGGTTGTTCTTGAAGATCATGGGTCTTCAGTGACTCGGGGCTGGATGGTATTTTGGAGATGCTGAGTATTGTCCTGCTACTTGTTGCCATTTTTCCGGTTGTCCAGGTGTGCAGATCATCATGCATGAATGGGGCACTTAGGTGGTGCCACTGCCTGTGTCTTCTGAGGGTGCATGCAAACAACGCCCTTGTTAGAACAACAGCAGGCATTGTTGCCGTCGTTTTCAGTCCCGGGGAGGGGGGGTTACCACATGAAACGATGTCCATCCGTGAGCAAAGTGGCGCGCAAAGCACAACACGCTGCTAAGATGGAGCACTAGCTCGATGCCACGCGCAACAGCGCGGTCTTGTAGGCCTTGTTTGGTTAACCTTTGTGGGGGCCATGGTTTTCCCTGACTTTGGCCGTGCTTGCGTAGGGGCAGGGCTGTGGGCAAAGTTTGGGCTCCACCAGATCACACCGGTACGATGTGGAGGACGACTTGAGACGTGTCAATGTGGGGGGATTTGAGACGGACCCCACGATGCTGTGTCTCCGCCAATTCTCCCATTTTCCCAAGTGTTCTGCTTCATTTCGGAAATTCTTTGAAGGAAATGTTGCCCCAGCCATGCATCCCTCACAACGATCAGCGCATTACGGGTGCGTCTTATCTCATATGGATTTGGTACCTGACGGACCCGGTCGGCGGGTCGGAAAGGGCCCTCGGTCACGGCAGCTCTTGGGGGGGGGGTCTGAGAAGTGGGCGTTAAGTGCCCCCCCCCCCCACCACCACGCCCCGGGGCAAATGATTCTTTCCCTCGCCCTCCTTTGTCCGGGTTTTCCACTGCGTCAGGTGTGACCATGGGCTCTTGGTTGCTATTCTGGTCGCTGGTCTTGAGCTTCGTTCGGTCGTGTGCGCTTTGCAATGCTGCCTTTTTCGTGGATGGGTCCCGAGGAAGTGATGCCAACGATGGACACCAGGACACGCCGTTTTGGAGTGTCGCGCGCGCTCGAGACGCGGTCCGTGCCTTGAACAAGACGGGCCCTGGCAGAATTGTCGTCTACCTCCGCGGAGGCGACTACTTCTCTGCCAACCGTGAGCCGGTGCTGCGCCTCACTGCCGCGGACTCGGGCACGCCGTCGTGTGAAATCGTGTACGCTGCCTACAAGAGTGAGACTGTCCGCTTGTTGGGGGGCGCGCGCGTGCCGTCCGCCGCGTGGCAGTGGGACGGTGGGGGCGTGTACAAGGCGGACCTCAAGCGGCTGGGGCTGACCGAGTTCGGCACCATGGGCCACGGGGTCGACGACTGCGCGGGCTCCAAGGCCGAACTGTTCCACGGGGCGACCCGCCCTGTGCTCGCCCGATACCCAAACGTGAGGGCCGACGGGACATGGCAGTGGCTCAAAGTCGCCAAAAGTGGGGCCCATGGCTTCGGCTACGACGACGCTCGGGTAGGGACGTGGGCCGGGCAGCGCGACGTTTGGGTGCACGGGTACTGGGCGTATGACTGGTCGGACAACTACCTCCCGGTCACTGACGTCAACGCATCGAGCCGCACGCTTTCCGTTGACCCCGCAGTCCCGTTTGCCATGGGGCAGGGGGCCAATGCTGGGGCCCGGTGGTACGGCGTCAACATCCGCTCCGAACTCGATAGCCCCGGGGAGTACTACATCGATCGCCAGAGCGGCTGGCTCTACTTCTTTCCGTTGGAGGACATTCACTCTGCTGAGGGTATGGTATCAATGGCCCCGCTGGTGGTGCATGTGTCCAACGTCGCACACGTCTCATTCACCGGTTTGCAGATCCGCTATTCCCGAAAGGTCGGGATGCTGCTGGAGCACGTGCGGCATGTCACCGTGTCGAAGTGCGACGTTAGTTTTCACGGGGTGGCTGGGATCCGCCTCCTGAACGCCTCCGATAGTCTGCTGTCCGACGCGGTGGTGCAGCAGGTGGGCTGCGAAGGGGTCATGGTGAACGGGGGGGACTACGTCACTTTGACCCCGGGCTCCAATGTCGTCCACAACTGCACCGTGCAGCACGTGGGGCAGTGGAAGCGCACCTACAGCCCAGCGCTGAGCTGGACGGGCGTGGGCAACACGTTCACCGGCAACCGCTTCCTGGATTCGCCGCACACGCTCGTCGCGGGCGGGGGCAACGACAACGTGTTTGCCAACAACGCGGTGGTGCGCGCCTGCTACGAGACGTGTGACGCCGGGGCGTGGTACGCCGGGAGGTCCTGGGCCAAACGGGGCAACCGCCTCGTGAACAACACATTTCAAGAGGTCCTCTGGAATCCCGAGGCCGTGCGCGGGTCAAAGTTCGTCACGGCGGTGTACTTTGACGACCAGCTCTCGGGCAATTACGTGGAGGGCAACTCCTTCGTCAATTGCCGGTACGGCGTGTTCATCGCCGGGGGCCGGTCGCACGCGGTGCGCCACAACGCCTTCGTGAACGTGACGATGGCCGTGCACGTCGACGACGAGGGGGTGGCCAACGAGGGGAAGCACCGGGACTGCCAACCGGGAGGGTCTTTGATTGGGGAATTGCAGGATTTGCACTACCGGCGGCCGCCCTATTCCCTGCACTACCCCACGCTGCCCCACATCATGGACGATGCGCCGTGCGTGCCGGTCCACAACCTCATCCAGTCAAACGTGTACTGTCGGGGGTCCTCGTTGGTGGACTTCACCCCGCAGCAGATGGCGGCTTGGCACGTGCAGATGTCCAACAACACGGCCGTGCCCTGCACCCCAACGGCATCCGGGGCAGCCGACAAGTAAAGACGAGGAGGAGGTGCGTTGTAGTCCGGATGTGGTCCAGCTGCCCCAAGCCCGTGAGCTTCTGCAGGGCAGGCCAAACAGCTCTGCATATGGACCTTCTCCATAGACACCCAGCCCCCCTAGTGCACCCCCCAATGCACAGCTGCATGACGCACAGGCATCCAGAGTTTTGCTTAACAACTCACCATCTTCTGGCGGGGGCGGGGGGGGGGGGGGCGGGGGGGGGGGTCTGACACCCCCCCCTCGGACCCCCCAGCCCCCACCCCCACCCCTTAAGTTAGTCTCACACTGCGCCCCATCGCGGCCCCACGCTGCGCCCCAGTGCAGCCGCCTGCTGTACCCCTGTGTAGCAGCACGCTGCGCAGCCCTGCGCTGCGCCCTTGCGCAGCCCCACACTGGCCCCTGTCCCTGCGCAGCCACACGTTGCACCCCAACGCAGCCCCACACTGCACCCCTGCATAGTCCCACACTGCGCCCCAGCGCTGCCCCATGCTGCGCCCCTGCGCGGACCCACACTGTGCCCCTGCACATCCCCGCGCTGCTCTCCTGGGCAACCCCATGCTACGCCCTAGCGCCGCCCCACGCGGTGCCCTTGTGCAGCCACATGAGCGGCCCCCCACTGCCCGTGAGCTGCCCCCCCCCCCCCCTCCCCGAAACACAGCACCACCACACCAACGCGGAGCCCCCTCCCCCCCCGAAACTTTTACGGCAGGTGACAGCCCCCGGTGGCGCGGGCTGTGCTGTCACGCGCCGCCCGCTTCGGCCCACCCTGGCGGGACCGAGTAAATCGTCCTATGGACGGTTGGGGGCTGCGATTTTCTGGCAGCCCCCCTTCGGCTTTGCCGTCGCCTCGGGCGGGCCAACCTGAATCCTGAATCCCAGAATCCCCACCCCTTAAGTGATTGGGCTGTCGGGTAACAACGACGGTCAGGGATGGCAATTAGAATCGCAGGTGGACATGGGAGATGGGAGTGGGTTCAGGCCTCAATTCCCTGTCTGCCCTGTCCTCCACCACCCCCTGTATGCGCAGCACCTTGTGTACCTTGTGTACAACTGCACCATTTCCTGTTGTACTGTGGCAGTATACTCAGCTATGTCTTCCATGTTCTCCAAGTGGCGATCTCCGGAGAGCGAGAGTCCTTGGGCTTCTGTTTATGTTTCAAACAGTACTCGGGTTCTGCAGGCTGCCAAGCAGTGGCGTGGTGATCTACGTCCACCAAGAATGGAATACGCTGCAGCACAGTCAGTTTTATTGCCACCCGGTCTATGTGAAGAAAAAACCCCTCACAAAAAATCAGGGTCTCTTGGGGGGGGGGGGTCCCTGCCCACAGCCCCCCTCCCCGCCCTAAGGAAAACTGCAGTCGCAAGGACGAGCACTGCTGCAGGCACCACCCCCCAGAGTAGCAAAAGTGGAAGCATTTTGCAGAAAGAGCAGAGAAGATGAAGGCGGCCAAGTTGCTGTCACATCGCCGATGACTAGCCGTGCGGCTCGCTGCTGATGAAGCAGGGGTCAAATCGTTGAACAATAACCATTGGTATTGTTGCTGATCAAGTTGCAGGTCAATTTGCTGATGGATAGTCATTCTGGGCTGCAACGTTGCTGATGAGAATGCATCAAGGATGGTGTGGAGGTGGTGGGGGGGGGGGGGGGGCTGAGTGTCTATTTTCTTTCGAAAGGTACCTATGGTCTTTTGGGTATTGACCAGCATCTGTCTGATGTGTGTGCAATGGCACTGCCATGACACAGCTTTCCATTCGGGGGCTGGGAGGGGTCTGCTCTCTATCTGTTGTGCTGCTGCTAGTGCTGGTCTGCAAACTGCATTTGACAGACTTCTCTCGGGGCGCGGGGGCTCATGCAGGAGCAGGGTCTCAGGTCTGGGCGTCCTTGCCTGCCTGACCACAAGGCTGAACAACCTGACTGTCCGGTTCCAAGGCCGAGTGGACTATCGACAGTCCCCAGACTCAGCGGAGTGCTGGTGAGCAGGAGACACCGTCGTCCTGTATGTATGCGTGCATGAGAGGAAAGGTGGACCACCTCACAGGGTACCTTCGGGCCCTGCACCCCAGCTGTGCCGGCGCATGGGCAGGGCCACAGGCATGACGGCTCTCATGGTCAAGCCGCACCTGGCCTACATGCTGGCGGTACCTGTGTTCAGTCACCACCACCAAGGCCACGCTGGATGCGTGTGCACATACACACGTGTGGCAGGCAGGTGGGGGGGGGGGGGGGGTTGAGGGGGGTCCTTTGGTGTAGGGGCCTAGTGTGGCCTGCTGCTCCGGGCCTGTTGGGGAGGCTTGGGTGCCTGACACTGAGCCCACCGGAAAGTGTGGGCTAGGGAATCGCAGCCTCCAGGTCACACGGACATGCTGCCAGGCTGCCCCATGACTGTGTGTGCACAGGGGCAGCTGTGGGCGCTGGGCACGGCTGGGGGCAACCTGTGCTCCTTAACGGCCTGGTGGCACAGGTGGCGCCGCCTAGAAGGCTGGGTCCCAGGGCACGCAGAGCATTTCCCCACCCTGGGGACCTACCAGGGATGGCTCCATAGGTTGTGGCACTACAGCCCTGTTAGTCCTAGGGTCCTCGAAGGCTCACTGACTGGCCTCTCCTATGTCTCTGTGGGGGTGGGGGGGGGTCAGCTTAATGATGAACAGCCACGACCCTGAATTACCCCCCATAGACCGGTAAATCACACACAATGGCCCCACTTCGACAGCTGAACGACCCCTTAATGACCTTCAGCAGCCCCAAAGATACCCCTTTGACCGCCCAATGACTTCCGGGCGAGCCACCAAAGACACCCCATCGACTCCGAAATGAATCCCAATGACCCCCCAATGAACTACCATGAACACCTAAAAGACCAGACCACGTAATGAGCGAAGAAGTGCTGAATTTATCTGGCAGGGATGGGGCAGAGATGTAGTGCGACATGCAGACAGTGAGAAGATTCGAAGGCTGTTGCTTGGCATTGTGAACTCTCATGTGTCGCAGACTGTGGTCCAGCTAACATCACCATCGTGACCCCTTCTAATGGCTACTCGTCAGCAGCCTAACCACTGCAATGCCTACACATCAGCAACAATTATTGAGGATCATTGGGGGGGATGATATTGCGGTCATAGGAGGGCTGAGGAGTCATTGTTTGCTGATATAGGGGTCATTCAGTCATTCGGCGGTCTTCGTAGTCTATGTGGGTTTTTTTTTGGGGGGGGGGTCAACGGGGGCCATTTGGGGGGTGTATGGGGGGTCAGTGGGGACTCATTGGAAAGCCATTGGGGGGTGATACAGGGGACGTTGAGGGGTTCTCAGGAGGTGACTGGATGTGCATAGGGGTCCTTAGGGCGTCGCAGTCTTCCACTGTATAACCTGGTTTCATACTCAGCTAATTTTCACTACGTGTCAGATCCGCTACCACAGTCATTTGTGAGATCATCGTAGAACTGGAGGGCTCTGAACCTTGATCCCGAGAGGTTGTCTCGAGTACCATACAGCGAGCAGGCCACGCCAGCTCATCTTGGTCTGGACCAAAAAAAAAAAACTGATGTCCTCAGGCAGGGGTTCATCGGGTGGTAATTATGTAAATACAAAAGGGCACCAAGGTGCACAAAAAGTGCAACGTCTTCGGATACATGGGTTCCACCAAAAATATGGGGCAAAAATGGCCAAGAGAATGGTTTTTCTCCCACCACTATTCAGATACAGGCTGGTGAGGAGGTGGCATCCGAGGAACCAAACAGCATCAACAAATTCAATTGAAACACAGGAATAAAATCATATGAGTTGAGAATCAGCCGATGGAATTAAAATCGGTATTGGCAAAATGAAATTAGTAGTGGCAAAAATTGCGTGGTTCTGGTGTGAATGATTCAAGCGTCAGTGAAGTGCGCGAGCTGGCAGATCCAGTTGCGCCCAACGGCGCGTTCACGTGGACAAATAGAGGAGATGAGAGCAAATAGACACATATCACGTAGCAAAACTGGTGAGAATTTGAGCGGCATTAGTTGCACTGATCACAGGCGACCGACCACTGAAAAAGACACAAACGTCACCAGTGGATCCATGTGCCGAAGCCAGACAGTGCAGGAATTGATTATGTGCATGGCAATATCTTTACTCTGGAGCCTGGGTGTGTGTATTCTGGGATAGACGGCAAACTGCAACAGCAATGTAGTATGGCCACAACATTGCGGGCAACAGCAATGATTCCCCTGCATCCCATTGCACATGGCACCATGTCAATGCACCTGGGGTCACATCAATGCACATGCTGCCTGATCAATGCAAATGCAACCACATCAATGCAACCGGGACAACATCATTGCACGTGGGACCACAATGCACAATCCGCAGCCTTTGTCAGGCAAGTGGGAGGCGGACTGCAGTGGCTGTTTGCAGCGGGTTACTTTCCATGATGTTGATACGTCACCAATAGTACAGCCAGTCATGCCATCTTCTCCAGGGATGGCTTGGTGGAGGACCACTGGAGAGGGAGAGGGATGAACCCCTTCCCCCATTGCCAGGCTGTATCCAGGATGTACTCCGGTTCTTCTGGGAGGAGTCCTGCAATGTCCAGGGTGGGATAGAGCTTTAAGCAGTCCTTTGTTGGATCTGTTGGCTCATGTTGATCCTGGGCAGCTCCAACTTGCTTATGGTGGGGTTGGGGGGCAGTTGCACCTGGGTGTCCCCCCTGTAAGAGCCCCTCCTCCCTCTTGCAAGGATCTGAGATGGAATGGCAAACATTCCCCCTGGGTACATGGGTCTACTAGCCGCTATGTGGGTCCCCCTTGGGCAATGGAGGCATGTTTTGAAAAACTTGAGGATGAGGGATATGTTTTAGTGTTCACAAACGGCTCCTCCCAACAGTTTGTGCATGTTGGGTTTGTTGGGGTGTATGGTGTTTTCTCCAAGGAGGGGGTGGCGCCCCCGTCTTGCTACACATGAAGCAGACAAGGCATTGTGCGTGCACGACCTGGTACCAAAGCTGGCTGTTTGTGCTGATGTGTTCAAAAGGTGCCCGGCGTGCAGCCAGATGAGGGGCTGGGTGGGGTCATCAGTGCCACTCTCGAAACGTTCCCCTCTGAGAGGAACTACTAGACATCTTGGATAACACGATGCAGGACATCAAATGGGTCTAAGTCTCACCCCACATGGATGTGGAGGGCAACGGCCGCCTGATGAACCCACTGAATCTGCCTAAACACACACCCTACGGCAGAAGGGTGATGGGAACACTGGCGACAGAGCACACAGCAAAGCGGCACAAAGTCCAAGCCTGGTCCCAGGGGTTGTTGGAGGTCATCCAGAAATCGTGATTTTTCAACCAACCCATGCTGGCCTGAAAACAGGCAATTTCTCACCGGTGGGGCCCCATCAGGGGACCGATCTTGGATACCTGGAGGTAGAACGTGGGGCCCCCTGCCATGGGCTAGGAGGTCCATATAGAAGAAAAAAGTTCTCTAGGGCCTAGATTTTGGATGGACGGTTAGTGGCCAAGATACGCCAAAGAAGTTTTGACCCCCACCCCTTCCCCCGAACCGCCACCCCAAAAAGCGGTACTCGGGTACGGGGGGGCTGAGGGTTCAAAATTGAAAAGTTCATTGGGGTCTACTTGTGTCTTCCAAAGTGATGATTTTACAGTAGTTAAGCATCCAATATCACTTATTGGGGTATGCTACACAAATGTCCTCCAAAAGGGGGGTATATGCCACCTGCACCTGCACTTGATTTAACTACCGTCTTTGAGGTCATTTTGGCTCCTTTTTTGTCTCCCCATCCCATTTCACTGCGTTTGACCCCCCACTCCCTTGTATTAGAGATCCCTCCCCTGTAAGCAATCTGAGATGGAATGCCCCCCCTCCCCCCAATAAGCAAAGTGGAGCTGCCCCCTGTTGCTTCTGGGACTCTCGCCTTCCTCTGTTTCATTTTGAGGGGGGCGTTAACACGCAGTAAACAACCGACCCCAGCTCATGTCACACAAACCTGATGGATTGTTTTTATGCACAGTGACGAAATCAACGAAACACAGGAGGCATATGAAGTTCCCATATTACTCCCTTTGACCCCTTTTCCAGGCAGACAGCACCCTCTAACCGCGTGAAGGAGCCCTTCAAGGTTCTGTTTGTGCCCCTGCCCGCGCAGCCAATCCCGCGTCGCAAGGTTGTACCGAGCCCCACACAAGAATGTCACAAAGATCTTTGGATCGCTACCACCAAGCGACTGCTGAAACAACCTGGAGCTGAGGCGGCAGAGCACCCTGCTCTGAAGGTCTCCGTACATCCAACCAACGTGGGAAGGAGGCAACCTTCGCCGTGTTGTGAGGCGAGAAAAGGGGTGAGGAGCTTGGATGGCAGGGTTGGCCCTGAACCCAGACCTTTTCCCTCAACCCGCCCTTTTTAATGCAGGGAATATGGTGCAGAGAGGCGGAGCATCTTCGAGTGCAGTTTGTGGGAATGGGGGTGATGCGGGTGTGGCCGTCCTACGCAGCGGCGCAGTCGGGGCACGAGCCTTTCTGGGAATCGCACAGTGTGGCATGTGCTCTGATTTGGTCTGGGGGCATGTGCTGTGTGGTGTGGTACATGCACAGACACCCTCCGGTGCTTTAGTGGTTGTGTTGCTGCCCAACTGCAGCCAGTTGCTGCAAAAGGGGGGGGGCCGCATGAGCTGAGCTCTTCTTGTGCCATCCTTTCCGCCTTTTCCGGGTCATCCTTTCTCCGAACTTACACAGCGGAATGCTCCTGCGTCGCGCGGTATGGGCCCTTCTGGTGGTCTCCGTCCAGGCGCACGTTTATCATGGCACCCACGAGACCCCTCCGGGGGGGGCCTCCGACGACCCGCAGAGGCCCAGTCCCGCGTGGCAGGCGGTTTCCGGCCGCCCCCACGCGGGTCGGCCCCGCGGCGTCTCGAAGGAGTTCGACTGTGAAATGCGGCGGTTGGGCTGGCAATACGCCCAGCAGCTGCAGCCCTTCCGCCGGCCCTTCCGGCAGGCGTTCGAGGCCCTGCAGCTCGGCCCGCTTTGCGGGGAGCCCGCCCCCCCCGAGCCCACTGGCTCCACGCACCCCCCGAGCGGCCCCAGCGGCAATGTGCTGTTCGTGGACCCGCGGAAGGGACTGGACTCGAACCCGGGCACAGAGGCCCAGCCCCTGGCCTCCGTGGACGCCGCTGTGCGCCGCGCGCGCGACATCGGCGGGCCGCGGACCGTACTGTTGGAGTCCGGCCTGCACTTTCTGTCGTCCACCGTCGCGTTAGGGCCCCAGGACAGTGGTCTGCGGCTTCAAGGCCGCGGCAAAGGCACTGTGGTGAGTGGGGGGGTGGAGATCAACGCCCCGTGGAGGCCGTATGGCCCCCGGAAGTGGCTTGTCGAGCACGACGTCATGGTCAGTCCCAGCGGCAGCGCCGCTCAGTCGGCAGCGGACTCCTGGGCCCAGTGCCGCCAGACCTGCGACGCCGCGGCAGATTGCCGCGCGTTCACGTGGAGCGCGCGCGACAAGTCCTGCCACACCCAGAGCGACGCCATCTGGCACCCCGTGCCGGCCGCGGGGCACGTCAGCGGGACGGTGCACAACATTTGGGTCGCGGATCTCCGGGGCCTCAACGTCAGCGCCGTGTCGGGGCTGCAGATCGGCGGCCGGCGGGTGACGCGCGCGCGGTACCCCAACAGCAACCCCGAAGTGGACGTGCCGGACAAGCGCCTCGGCAACAAGATCGCGCACTGGCACCGGCCCCGGCACTTCCCCCCCGCGCGGCAGGTCGAAGTGAAGGAGTGGGTGCGGAACGCCTCCCGCAGTTTCCAGACGTACCGCGTCGGGATCGGGGGGCCCTGCTCCATCTACGAGCCCCCCGTGTCGTATTGGTGCAGCGACCGCGTGGAGGGCGGCGGGGCGTTTGTGTTCCGGGTGCCGTCGGGCCTCACGGCGAACCAGTCGGCGCTCCCCAATAGCCCGTACGCGGACGCCAAAGGGGCGGTGGTGAACGCGTGGCGGCCTGGGCACTGGGCCAACTGGATGTTTGAGGTTGGGGACTACGACCCAGTCACAGGTGCAGGCCCCAGGGGGTGCACGCCCCCCCCCCCCGCCCATGCCACTGCCCATCTGGGAGGCTACAGTGGGTCTGAACCGTGGGAGGGCCATCGGCAAAGCGTTTGACACCCCCAAAATGAGGTTTGGTAGCAAACCCCAGCAAACCCCTTGTGGCAACCCGGATCCGCCTGAGGCAGGGGGCCGTGTTGGTCCGGTCCGGCTCTACTCGATGTTCGCTGCGGGCGCGCACCCACCGCAGTGCCCCCAAAAGATCTTCATTGTGGAAATTTCTGCCTCGTTTTACGACTTGCCCAATGCGAACAGGAGGGGGGCGGGGGGGCTTTCGCACGCGGCAAGACCCAAGGGGTGCGGTTTGCCATCGCCGAGGGGCAAAGGCAAACCGCATTTTGCGTGGGTCTGGGCCGTTGCAAAGATAAACCGACTGAGGATTGCATGCATCTCAACCGGTGCCTGTTTGCAGTGGCCAGGGCACACCAGAACGAGGCTTGGCGGCACCCGACGTGATCAGATCCGCCTGAGGGCGTCGCCCTGTGCCCGAATGTCCGACAACAACACCAAAAGATGCAGCACGTCCAGGACCGGCACCAAGGCTGAGTGTCCTCGCCTTTTGCCTTACCGTGACCCCTGGGAAAGAGCGAGGCCCGTGTGCATGCGAGTGGGGCATGTGTTTGTAGGAGAGGATAGTGGGTCGTTTGTCCACAGGAGCACAGTGCCCATCGTTGATCTAAGGAAGGGGCATCGCTGGATGCGTCCACTGTCCGCACCCATGCGCGTCACCCGTACACCCATTGCTAAGACCCCCCCGGAGCGGAACCAAACATACTCTCCTCCTGCACGCAAATCAACAATGCTACTTCCCCTGCATTAGCGCGGTATCTAAGGCCACCCACAATCGCCCCCCAACAGCCGTCCGTTACCCTCCAACCACCGCCAATTATCCTCCAACAGCCATCCATTACCCTCCAACCGCCGCTAATTATCCTCCAACAGCCGTCCATTGCCCTCCAACCAGCGCCAATCATCCTCCAATAGCCCTCCGTTACCCTCCAACCGCCGTCCGTTACCATCCAACGGCCGTCGGTTGCCCTCCAACCGCCGCCAATTATCCTCCAACCGCCGTCGGTTGCCCTCCAACCACCGCCAATTATCCTCCAACCGCCGTTGGTTACCCTCCAACCACCGCCAATTACCCTCCAACCGCCGTCAGTTACCATCCAACCGCCGTCGGTTACCCTCCAACCACCGCCAATTACCCTCCAACCGCCGTCAGTTACCATCCAACCGCCGTCAGTTACCCTCCAACCGCCGCCAATTATCCTCCAACCGCCGTCGGTTGCCCTCCAACCACCGCCAATTATCCTCCAACCGCCGTCGGTTACCCTCCAACCACCGCCAATTACCCTCCAACCGCCGTCAGTTACCATCCAACCGCCGTCAGTCACCCTCCAACCGCCGCCAATTATCCTCCAACCCCCGTCGGTTGCCCTCCAACCACCGCCAATTATCCTCCAACCGCCGTCAGTTACCATCCAACCGCCGTCGGTTACCCTCCAACCGCCGCCAATTATCCTCCAACCGCCGTCGGTTACCCTCCAACCGCCGTCAGTTACCATCCAACCGCCGTCGGTTGCCCTCCAACCACCGCCAATTATCCTCCAACCGCCGTTGGTTACCCTCCAACCACCGCCAATCATCCTCCAACTGCCGTCGGTTACCCTCCAACTGCCGCCAATCATCCTCCAACTGCCGTCCGTTACCCTCCGTTACCATCCAACAGCCGTCGGTGTTACCCTCCAACCACCGCCAATTATCCTCCAACAGCCGTCAGTTACCGTCCAACCACCGCCAATTGTCCTCCAACAGTCATCGGTTACCGCCGCCAGTTATCCCCCAACAGCCGGCGGTTGCCCTCCAACCACCACCAATTCGCCTCCAACCGCTGTCTGTTACCGTCCATCCGCCGTCGGTTACCCTCCAACCGCCGTTGATCAGCTGCAGGGCTGGCGTTGACAGACCCCAGTTGTTACTCACACTCCACCCTCCCACAGCCAAGGCACACAATCTTCCCTCTTCACGCATGTCGTATCTACTCCCCTTTCAGCGACGTACCATATCTCCCAGTACAAACTCAACGCCTTGTGACAGGGGCCATGGAATTCGCGCAAGGAGGCTTTCAGGGCTCTCGGGGGGCCGACGCCGGCGTCGACTGGCTCATCGAAAACGTGTGGGAGGAACTGGACAGCCCCAACGAGTTCTTCTACAACGCTACGACGCAGCGCCTGTACCTCTTTTACAACGGAACGGGACCGCCGCCCTCGGACGCGCACATTGTGGCTCCGCAGCTTCATGTGCTTGTGAATGTCTCAGGTACAACACCACCGTAGCCCCTGTAAAAGCCAACCCCGTACCACAGCCCAAACGTCAACCAACGTCAACCAACGCCCGCCAACCGCCGTTAGCACTGCCAACCGCCGTCCTGCTGTGCGCCAAACGATGTCTCAGGTACTGCGCAACGTCCAGTGCGTGACATCACCTTCAAAGACATGACCTTCACTGCGTCGGCCCTCACTTACATGGCACCGCACGGAGTGCCGTCTGGCGGTGACTGGGCACTGGAGCGGATTGGGGCGGTTTTCCTCCAAGGCACCGAGGGCCTGTCCATTGAGCAATGCATTTTCACGAGGTCCGCCCCATGCGCTGCTGCTGCTGCTGCGCAGACCACCCCCAACGTTGTGCAAAAGTGTTTGCTTTAGGGCGGGACATGCCCCAAACGGGCCATCATCGTCCTTTTGGGACCCTGTCCCCCGGGGCTTACATAGCCACGTCATCTCGCCGCAACGGGTGCATGTCATTTGGCCACGTCTCCCTTGAGCTTCTCTTGGGAGGCCCATACTCCCACCGATGGTTGAGTGGGTAATGGCACATCGAGTCCCGAGCCCCGCCACCGGACGCCGCGGACCGGGTGCGCCGCATGGGCCCGTTCACACTTTGTCATTTTGCGACCATGTCTTCCGCACTCTCCCCCAATGTGTTCACCCATTTCCCCCCAGTTGATCGCATTTGTCCCAGGGCACCCCCCGGAAATAATTTCGAGGCCTGTGGTCTGGCCCAGTCCCGCACCCTCTGTACCTCATGGCCCTGGGTCGCGCCCTGTCAGTCACCCGCAGAACTTCTTTGACACCACCGCTCCCTGGCACGCGGTTGCGAAGTGGGAGGTCGCAAAGCGGAGAACTTCCGCCACCAATAGTGCACTCCCCATGTTTTTGCCTCCTTTTTTTGTATCAGGGCTTTGTTACACTTGCGTCAATGGCGAGGCTGAGGAGCAGAGCCTGTCAGATGGGCCTTGTGTGCCCGGTGGGTCGTGCGTCGGAGAGGCGGGTCGGGAGGGCGGTGTCATGATGAACCGAGGGAACATGCATGACCACACGCCGCGGGCAGGGAGCCACAGGGCGCAGGTGGCGGGACTGCACAGGAGCGCGCTGCCAGGAGTGCGTGCGTGTGTGTGTGTCTGTATGTGTCTGTGTATCTGTGTGGTTGGTTTGTCCAACATTGACCAAAAGACGCACGTGCCCGCGCAGGAACCAACCCGCCAGCACCTGGCGGCTGGGGAATTCTGCCGGAGGCTCCGTCCCCACTTTTTATATTAATCTGGTGTTGCATTTTCTGACGGCATGTCCACTTTGTGGGAGATGGGGTCATCTCATGTTGCTGCTTGCCGCTTTTTACGCCCTCTTGACTGTGCGCTGCTCGCTGCCCGCTATTTGGCGCTCGTCATGTGTTGGGAGCTGTCTGCTGCTTGTGCGCTGCTGACGGTTTACTTGCTGCGTCCCATCAGCCGCCCAACGGTCGCTGCGTTTCACATGCCCCCGTCGCATTTGTCAATGGGTTCTGTCACATCTGCCCCAACCGCCATCCCCCTCTGGCAGATTGGATGGCAACGGCCTCATGATCAGCGGCTACAATCGAGACGTTTTGGTGCAACGGTCCGAATTCAGTTGGATTGGGAACACTGCCATTGCGTCGTGGGGCATCACTGAGGACTACGGGGCACACCCAGAGAATGGGCTGTATGGCACGGACGGGAATCACCCGTCAGGAACCCGCATCATCCAGAACCTGATCCACGAAGTGGGGCTGTATGAGAAACAGAGCAGCTTCTACATGCAGGCGAAGACGGCAAAGGCGCTGCTCAGGGGCAACGTGATGTTCAACGGGCCCAGGGCGGGCATTAACCTGAACGATGGCTTTGGAGGTACTGCCCTCAATCTCAATCCCCTGCTCCGCCGGCCTCAGCTCCACAGGACCAGTGGCCAACATGCACCTCTGGTCAGGGTCACTGGAGTTGGTCGATTCATCCGCTCAGTCCAATGCCGAGTCACACCGATGTGACCGGTGAATGCTGCCGCTCGTGAACTGGGCCATCGGGGTCGCCTACTGTTCACCCCCACACGTGCCCCTCGTGTCCGGGTGCAGGAACGTTCACATGCAAAGACGCAGACGCAGGCCAACCCACCCTCGCATCGGTGCAGAGGATCTGGCAGTATTTTCAGAAAAATGTACCCCTCAGACACACCCTACGGCCATGCCAAAAGGCGAACAAAGTGCAGTGGAACTTCAGCAGCCATATGTCCTGTTAATTGTCCACCCCATCCACTCCAGAGCAGCTGCCGCCGCCATGCTGTCCTCCTGCGCCATCCGGTGCCAAGTAGTCCCGATTCACTTTTGGAGAGACGCATTCTGAACCCACTTTGGACCCTTGTTGGGGTCCCACGTGGGCCCATTTTCCAGGCATTTTAGGGCTTATGGAGGGCTTAGACGGGTCTAGACGGGCTCAAACCGGGCTAAAAATGCGTGCGTAGCACCCCAAATGCTGCAGGATCATTTTTTGGACAAACGCGTATTTGACCCAATTCGAACTTTTTTTTTTAAACCGCCCATTTTCGAAGTATTTTGGGGTTTTGCGAGGCTCATATAGGGCCAACAGGTACGCAGAACACTTGTTTGGGCATCGCATGTGCTCAGAAAACAATATCAGGGACCCCGGTCCATGTCGGGCCCATGCGCTCGCTCAGCCTGGCTCTGCTCAATTTGGCTAGAAACAGCCCGAAACCGAGATTAAGCCGTATTTGGTGCAATGTGGGCTCAACATCCAATGCCGAGGGCACGTAGTTCACCAGCAACCCAGCACTTATTGTGGTCTTCATCCATCAGAATGGCTCAAACAGACGCTTGTGGGCATGTCGTGTAGTTGCTCAGGCATGTCGTGTGATTAGCAGCTGTAAAAGGCTTGTTTGGCACAAGCAATGTAAGGCAGTTGCGGCATGTGACTTTTGTTTTTTGGTTTGCATCGTTTGGCTGTTCTGAGGGTACTTCGGGCACTTTTTGGCCCAAAACTGAGCAGATATGGGAGGGCACCTCCCAACTTGGCACGGGCACCCTGGGCCGCCATCGTTGGCTTTATGGCAGGAAGATCTTAAGTGACTGGGATCCGTAGATAACTGCCCATACACGCACACGCACACGCACACACACACGCACACACACACACACACACACACACACACTGTATAACATTATAGTCTTGATGTTTTGCTGAGAGGGAGGAAGGGCCGCAAGGGGTGGAGTCTGAGCACATTGCTGCAGTGCGAACAGAGCGGTAGAAGTGGTGTATGATAGCGAACGCTATGTTTGGATTTAATGATTGGGCGGCACATACACACACACACACCACGTCACTACCAAAATGGTCCTCTCAATCCACGACGGATTGTGGTGGGGTGTCGGGAACCTCCTTGCTAGACCTCATCCCTTGCTCCTCTCTAGAAATTCTGCTTTTTATCGTTTGTAGAGGTTCGCCCTGATGAATTCCATCGGTGTTCCGACATCAGGGCTGACAAAAATATCCCCAGAGCTTTGGGGCAAGGAACAGCGGCAGCAGCTGCTGCTGCTGCACATTAATTGCCGTTTTTGTTATATTTTCTTCCCAGCAGTTGGGGCTTTACTGTGATCTTGCCATTTACATTGAAATGTGGCGTCCTAAACTCCAGACTTTGAGCCAAAATTTTGCATCCTCGGACCCGCTTCCTGACGCCTGTCCTCAATCAAAGCGCCCTCACTTCACTCCCTCCCCTTTCCAGCTGCCTATGCTTTCCAGCTGCCTATGCTCAGCCCTCGCCTCTCAGGTGGGGATGAGGTCACTGAGAATTTGGTGTTTAACACATGTCGCGAGAGCGGAGACCATGGTCCTCTGAATTCTTGGGATCGGCAGCCATTTGTGACTTCGGTCCTCTCCGGCAAACCCAGCCTTCTAATGGCCTGGAGGCACATTCACCACAATTTCTTCGTAGCCAATTACGAGGCGGGGTGGGCAGTGGACAACGACGACGGATCGGCCTATTATTACACCCACCACAATTTTATGGTGTATTCCGGAAACGGGATGAAGAACGATTTCGGCGGGCACTCCAATCATCATCACAACAATGTCTATGCTTTTACACAGTCTGGATTCGGCATCTGCTCTCAACAGCCCGGGCACAACGATTTCTTCCACAACAACTATGTTGTCATGCTGACCAATCAGGCTTATGGTCAATGGGACTGCAAATTGAACCCTCAGACCATGATCAAACTTCATGATAACCAGATATTCACCCCCGCAGGCAACACTTCAATGTGTGGCCAACCCCTTGAGGAATGGCTGAACAAAGGCTTTGACAGGGGTACGACGGTCCGCAAATGGCCCGCGGATGCGGATATCATTCAGGAGGCACGCCGGCTGCTGTGGTGCTAAGAGATTTTGAGCAACGCAGTTTGCTGCTGTGGCCGCTGCCGCCGCCAACACCACCAACGGGGCAAGATAGGGGCAAGACATGGGGCCTGAGGAGGAGGTTGATTGCCTCCATACCAGCTCACATTTAGGAAAGTCTCACTCAGCCCATCCCAATCCGCACAACTTGACAGCTTGGTTGGCATCTTCATTTGTGTCTGAGTGAGTGCCATACTCTTGGGTGCAGTCGCATGGTGCTGAGTACTCCTTTTGCAGGCAATCCAGGCTTTCATCAGCACATGGTGGGGTACCTCAATGCATGCCAAGTTGTGGATTTGTGTCAGTACTCATGAGCTTGCTCCTGAGCATGGTGTTGAAGGGTACAGAGAGCCGCGACCGGGGGATGTATGTATTGCACATTTTCTCTGTGCTTTCTCCAAAAATGACAGGCACTGAGTGTACGTATGCATGCTTGTATCCAGGATGTACGTGCGGCCGTGAGGCAGGGTCGGCCGGGATTTGGTACGAGGGCCCCTGAACAGTGATGCCCCCCGCCCAACTACGGACTGAGAAGGCTGTCTTGTGATGCACTGTTGCGCCGTACTGTCCCAACACAAGCGCCCCTCCCCTATGGCAGTAGGTGGACCCTTGCTATCGATTCCGAGGGCTGAGCGACCCTGGAGTAGTCCGCAATGTTGATGCCCCCCACCACTGTCCACAGCTTACAATGTGGTGACTGGAAGAGGGGGGGGGGGGGCATATGACCGGGGTTTGACTGTAGTTGTGGTCGTAGTTGTGCTCGTTTAATCTTGGTCAGGGCAAGCGTAGCCAATGAAGGTTTGGTGAGGGCAATGGGTGGGTTGCCACTGACAAGTTTCAGATTCTGTTTTGGCTGTTGCTGACGGGCGCTTGCGCAAGCAATCCGTTTGGGGGTTGCCAGAGCAGGTTTCTCGTGGGTCAGCCTGGCCCTCTGACTGGGCCCTCCCCTTTGTCTACTTGTTCTTACGTGCTGTGCACAGCGTTTTTTTTTTTTTTTTGGTCCTTCTTCCTGTTGAGGGGGAACACCACCAGCACCGCCGCTGGCCTGTACAATGCCAACGCAAGTCCCCCAAATTACAAATCAGTTTATCTGGTATTAGCCGCTTCACCAACCCTGAGAAAGTACGCCAGGAATAATGCTGCACCTCTTACCCAAATTTCTGTCGTGCCGTAGTCAGCTTTTTGGCTTTTGTCTCCATCACTTGCAACGAGCCCCATTCCTGACCTGCACCCCTGCCTGTCATTTTTCTTTTCCTGTTGGCCAGCAGGCTGCGTACTCTTAAGTTAGCGATGTGTGAAGTTTCTGGAAAGTACCCAAGCACGCACATATTTTTTTTGGCGGTTGGGCATCATCGTTGTTTTTTCATCGATTTCACCAAAATCGCCGAATACAAACACAAGAGCTCTTTTTGGTGATCATCAAACGTGATGACTTAGTAATTGTCAGGTATCTGAGTAGCAAGAAGAGGCACGTCACAATAGAGCTGTGCAGTCGAAGCAATCCAGCTGATTTCAGACCTGTATCACAAGGGCTGTGGCCCGGAGGGCATTTCTTTGGTGCACAAGAATAAAGGCAGTTTCATTCGTTTATTCACTGTCCAGTAGCATACCACCTTCCTCGACACAGAGGCACTGGGATGAGTACAGCCAGCATCCAGATTCCAGCTTTGTGCACCTCCTCACATGCGGGCACGCAGAACGACCGATGGGCTCTACTCGATATATAATTGGAGCCAAGCTCTATCGGTCGCTGAGGATTGAGATGCCATTTTACAAAAACAATGGTGGGGTGACTGCGAACATAAGAAACAGAAGGAAAAGCACCTCACTGACCGCGGCAACTGCAATCGCGCTGGTCAACGTACCACCAGAACCATATTGCAGCCTGCCTTGGCATATCTCTCGGGGACATTCATAACCTGCCAACTTTGTGGGTTTTGGCACTTTTCGGCAATTTCTACAACTTTTGCTCCGATGTGCAAACATGTCGTCACCTGGGGGGGGGGGGGGTATGTGTATACTTTTTGAAATCTGTGGGAAAAGGCCATTTCAGAAATGTATGGGTTGGGGGGGGATAGGTGACCATATTTTTGAGTACCGAGGCCGAACTTTTTGGTGTTTCAGGGTTTTTGGGCCTCAGCCTGCTCCGCTCACGCGTGCGGGACACCAACTCACAGGTTTTCCCATGGGTGCTCCAACATATTGTGGAGTTGGAGGAAAGTGAAGGGAGGTAAATGGATGCATTTTGACGTGCCGAATCCAAGTATTGTGGTCCCATGTCCCAACTTGACAGCCTGTTTGAGAATTTCTGCCATCTTTGATTTCTTGCACTCTTGAGCTTGATGCTGCAAGTTGCACCACGCATCACCCGGGTGTCCAAGGTAGTTATTGGTCAAAGTGATCAACATATTGGGGTCTTAGGGGGACCCATGTTGCACATGTCTTCTACACATCAAATGCAACAAATCCACGCGGATGACTTGCCCCTTATATGCCCATATGTTGGAGTAATGGGGGTAGGAGTGCGGTGCAGTCTGTCTGAAACCGGATCAGAACAGGCAAAAAAAACCCAACATGTTTTTCGAAAAAATATGGTTCCGGACCCCCCCCCAACCTATACATCTCCGAAAAGCCCTATTCAAGGGCTTTCCAAATATACCCCACATACCCCTACCTACGGGACACTCAGTGGACACAAATGAGGCAACAATGGCACCGACCCCCGAAAACCCACAAAGTTGGCAGGTTCGGTACCGTCCCCGAGAGATATGCTCCCCGTGTCAAAAATCCCCAAAACAGGTGGGCAGCCAATATGTATGCTTCTATATAGCTGATGATCCTACTCAAGCTCTCAGAGCTTCACAGGATAGGGATCGCAAAGCAGTATTCCACCATGCCTCCCTCCAGGAAGGAAGGTTTACGAGGAGACTGTGTGTCAGTGATGCATTTTATGGTTTGCTAAGGCCTAACGCTGGTATTCTGGGCGCATTGTGGGGATTGTTGCTGATCCAGAGCAGACACGAGAAATTGGCAAGGAAATTGGTTGGTTGTCAATTTGGGATGCTGGGGATCCGGGCGATTATCTTAGGCAATGCTGTGGTTCTGTTCACAGATGCGACGTTGTAAATTATACTTGGGCTTACAGCAGAATCCCAGGCTCAGTTGCTGACCGCACGCTACGGAATATTGGGTGATGCGAACGTCATGCAAGGCCGTTTTTGAGAGTGCATGGACGCGGTGCCTGCGGTGCACACGGTTGCGAGCTGCCTGCATTGGATATCCCCGTTGCATGATTGGAGGTTTGGGCACAAGGGGTTGGGGTGGCAAAGGGCAATTGCTCTTGGTGACGGCTTTGAAATGACAGTGAAACAAGGGGGTATTGCGGTCCACAGCTTTCCACACGGCGATCCACAGCTTTGGCCATTTTAGGAGGATGTTCCATGGATTCATAACGATAGAGACCAAATGCAAATCACCTCGAAGAGGGTTGTTAGATCAAGCGCAGGTGCGTACGCCATATACCCCCCTTTTTTGGGGTCATTCGCGTACAATACCCCAAGGTATGGTACCGGATGTCCAACCCCTTGTAAAATCATCATTTTAGGAGAGAAAATGATCCCCCAATGAATTTTTCGTTTTTGACCCCTTTAACCCCCCGTACCCGGGTACCCCTTTTTGGGGGGGTGGGGGGGGGGTGGGGGGGTGTCGGGGGGGGGGGGTCAAAACTTCTTTGCGTATTCTGGGTGCTGTGTGTGGATTTGAACCCAGGTCCCGGGCAACTTTTTTCTTGTACATGGACCCCCTAACCCATGGCGGGGGTCCCGGGTCCGAACTCCAGGTACCCCCGGTCGCCCCCCCCTATGGGCCCTTGCTAGTGAGGACTTAGCCGTTTTCACGCTGGATAAGGCTGTTTAGTGACACCTGCAAGATTTCCAAAAATTCGACTTTTTCGGAAACCCTGCTGTCGCCCCTGGGATGGGTTTGGGTGATGATTTAGTGACAATACGGGTACTTGAGCACCCATGGGGACCCACGTAGTGGCTGCCAAGCCCATATAGCCCGAGCCATGGCCCCTCCAAAAGCCCCGAAATTGCCGTTGTGTAGGCTGGTTAGTGACACCTGCAAGATTTCCGAAATTCGCCTTTTCTGAAACCCTTCTGTTGCCCCTGGGATGGGTTTGGGTGATGATTTAGTGACAATACGGGTACTTGAGCACCCAGGGGTCCCACGTTGTGGCCGCTGGGCCTATGTAGCCCGTGCCACGGGCCCCCCAAAAGCTTCAAAATTGCTGTTTGTAGGCGGTTCAATGGCATTTGGTGTGAGCAGTTTTCAACCCTTTACAAGTCAAAAATGGAAAATTTTGCAAAACATTTTTTTGATATTTTGACCACTTACAATGATGAAATATGCTATGTAAAGCATGTTTTAGCCCCCTTTTAAGTGTTCTTCACCCTATTTGGGTGCGGGGGGGGGGGGGCTCCCAAGGGGTCTAGGGCGCAACCTGCTCATGCAGTTTTCCCGCCTCAACAGCTCAAAAATGGAAATCACCTCGCAGAGGTTGTTAGATCAAAGCCAGGCAGGCGTATATATGGGGAAAACGCCACATACCCCCCCATTTTGGCGTTTTTGGGCCTATTCGCGTACCCTACCCCAAGGGGTTGAATTGTTAGTTTAACCCCTTGTAAAATCATTATTTTGTCCAATAAACGCATCCCCCAATGAGTTTTTGGTCCGGACCCCCCCCAGACCCCCCCCACTTGAAACCCACTTTTTTGAGGTTTTGAGGGAGGTGGGGGGGGGGGGGGTCAAAAATGTCGAAAAAATGACCCCCCCTTTTTTTGGGTCGAAAATCATGAATCTTTTGGTTTTTTTCGATTTTGAGCCGAAAAAGTGTTTCCGGGTCCCGACTCTATGGGGTTTGTATGGGGCGGAGTGGGACGAGCGCTGATGCAGTTTATGCACTTTTCAGCCTTTTTTGCTATGTCGGCGGTTTTGGCAACCTCGGTGACCCCGTGCTACCCACTTTGAGGGGTGTAAGTGGGGATGTTGTGACAATATATGCCTACTAGGATACGGAAGGACGTTTTTTGCAGTCTCTAGCCTTGCTTAGGGCCGTTCACAACCCGTGCCAAAGACGCGAAATGACTGTTTCCACAGTACACAACCCGCTTATGCAGTTTTTCACCCTGGGCAGCTCAAAAATGAAGTTTTCGAAACTTGTTTTTATGATATTGTGACCACTTAAAATGACCATCCAAGGTATGTAAAGCATGTTTTAGGCTGTATTTGCGTGTTTTTCATCCTATTTGGGTATTAGGTCCCAGGCGGGGGGGGGGGGTGTCCCAAGGGATTGGTACACAACCTGCTTATGCAGTTTTTCACCCTGGGCAGCTCAAAAATCGAAGTTTTTGAAACTTGTTTTCTTGATATTGTGACCACCCAAAATGACCATCCAAGTTATGTAAAGCATGTTTTAGGCCGTATCTACATGTTTTTCCCCCTATTTGGGTATTAGGTCCGGGGGGGGGGGGGGTCCCAAGGGATTGGTACACAACGTGCTTATGCAGCTTTTCACCCCGGGCAGCTCAAAATCGAAGTTTTCAAAACTGGTTTTTATGATATTGTGATCACCTAAAATGACCATCCAAGGTATGTAAAGCATGTTTTAGGCCGTATTTACGTATATTTCACCCTATTTGGTTATTAGGTCCCGGGGGGGGGGGGGGGTCTCCCAAGGGATTGGTACACAACCTGCTTATGCAGTTTTTCACCCTGGGCAGCTCAAAAATCGAAGTTTTTGAAACTTGTTTTTTTGATATTGTCACCACTTGAAATGACCATCCAAGGTATGTAAAGCATGTTTTAGGCTGTATTTGCGTGTTTTTCATCCTATTTGGGTATTAGGTCCTGGGGGGGGGTCTCCCAAGGGATTGATACACAACCTGCTCATGCAGTTTTTCACCCTGGGCAGCTCAAAAATCGAAGTTTTCGAAACTTTTGTTTTTTTGATATTGTCACCACTTAAAATGACCATCCAAGGTATTTAAAGCATTTTTTAGGCCGTATTTATGTAGTTTTTACCCTATTTAGGGTGTGTGTGGCTTGGGGTAGAATCTCTGCGAGATGGACTTGCCGAAGGCAATAGAATTTCTGAAACTGATTTTTTTATACTTTGACCATCCAAAATGATCAAATATCCCATGTGAAGCATGTTTTAGCCCCTTTTTATGTGTTTTTCACCCTATTTGGGTGTTGGGGGGGGGGGGCTCCCAAGGGGTCTAGGGCGCAACCTGCTTATGCAGTTTTCCCCGCCTCAACAGCTCAAAACGGAAATCACCTCGCAGAGGTTGTTAGATCAAAGCCAGGCAGGCGTATATATGGGGGAAACGCCACATACCCCCCCATTTTGGCGTTTTTGGGCCTATTCGCGTACCCTACCCCAAGGGGTTGAATTGTTAGTTTAACCCCTTGTAAAATCATTATTTTGTCCAATAAACGCATCCCCCAATGAGTTTTTGGTCCGGACCCCCCCAGGCCCCCCCCACTTGAAACCCACTTTTTTCAGGTTTTGAGGGAGGGGGGGGGGGTGGGGGGGGGGTCAAAAAATGACCCCCCCTTTTTTTGGGTCGAAAATCATGAATCTTTTGGTTTTTTTCGATTTTGAGCCGAAAAAGTGTTTCCGGGTCCCGACTCTATGGGGTTTGTATGGGGCGGAGTGGGACGAGCGCTGATGCAGTTTATGCACTTTTCAGCCATTTTTGCTATGTTCGTCGACCTCGGTGACCCCGTGGTACCTACTCTGAGGGGTGCGAGTGGGGATGTTGTGACAATATATGCCTACTAGGATATGGAAGGACGTTTTTTGCAGTCTCTAGCCTTGCTTGGGGCCGTCCACAACCCGTGCCAAAGACGCGAAATGACTGTTTCCACCAATAATGGCCTAGTGAATGGGCCAGTACACAACCTGCTTATGCAGTTTTTCACCCTGGGCAGCTCAAAAATCGAAGTTTTTGAAACTTGTTTGTTTGATATTGTGACCACCTAAAATGACCATCCAAGGTATGTAAAGCATGTTTTAGGCCGTATTTACATGTTTTTCACCCTATTTGGGTATTAGGTCCGGGGGGGAGGGGTGGGGGGGGGGCTCCCAAGGGATTGGTACACAACCTGCTTATGCAGTTTTTCACCTTGGACAGCTCAAAAATCGAAGTTTTCGAAACTTATTTTTTTGATATTCTGATCACCTAAAATGACCATCCAAGCTATGTAAAGCATGTTTTAGGCCGTATTTGGGTGTTTTGTCCCTATTTGGGTATTGGGTGGGGGGGGGGGTCTCCAAAAGAATGGTACACCACCTGCTTATGCAGGTTTTCTCCCCGGACAGCCCAAAAATCGAAGTTTTTGAAACTGGTTTTTTTGGTATTGTCATCACCTAAAATGACCATCCAAGCTATGTAAAGCATGTTTTAGGTCGTATTTGGGTGTTTTGTCCCCTATTTGGGTATTGGGTGGCGGGGGGGTCCTCCAAAGGGATTGGTACACAACCTGCTTATGCCCGTCTTTCTCCCTGGACAGCCCAAAAATCGAGGTTTTTGAAACTGGTTCTTTTGGTATTATCATCACCCAAAATGACCATCCAAGCTATGTAAAGCATGTTTTAGGCCGTCTTTACGTCTTTTTCACCATTTTTGGGTACTAGGTCGCGGGGGGCCGGGGGGGGGTTTCCTAAGGGATTGGTACACATCACGCTTATTCAATTTGTTACCCTGGGCAAATGTTAACTGCAAACGTCAGCCCGCGGACAAGGGGCCCCTGGCGCCCTATGGCACTATTGCGCACCACCTCCATCAACAACCAAAACCTGATGTCGTGGGGATTTTGGACAATGTCTAGTCCTGTTAATCGGCTTTTAACGACCAGCTCCACCATCAACCAAGATTCGGCGCTGTGGGGATTTTGGATAATGTCTAATCCTGGTAGTCGATTTCTTGACCTCCGCAACACGGTCTACATACAAGCAATACCGACGCTTTGGGGATGTTGGATCATGTCACGTCCTGTTAGTCGTGTGCTTGTAATCCACTATACAACAACGCCGCAACCAAGTACACCCACCAGCTACTTACTTGCCTGCCGCTTCCGGAGATGGGTAGGGCTACTGGCGAGGACACTCCGGGGCTTTCCATATCGAAGCCAAATCAAAAGTCCGGCCATACGGCCCCCGCAAGTCGGGAACGACGGCAAGGCGGGGCCTCCAGGGTACGTCGGAAAGACCGCCACAAAACCCCTCTGTTTTGCTTTGAGTAAAATTTACCATCATCTTACAACCATAGTTGCAATGGGACCAATTTTTTTGCATGCTCATAATAAAACAAGTCAAAATCACCTCGCAGAGGTTGTTAGATCAAAGCCAGGCAGGGGTATATATGGGGGAAACGCCACATACCCCCCCATTTTGGCCTTTTTGGGGCTATTCGCGTACCCTACCCCAAGGGGTTGAATTGTTAGTTTAACCCCTTGTAAAATCATTATTTTGTCCAATAAACGCATCCCCCAATGAGTTTTTGGCCCGGACCCCCCCAGACCCCCCCCACTTGAAACCCACTTTTTTCAGGTTTTGAGGGAGGGGGGGGGGGTCAAAAATGTCGAAAAAATGACCCCCCCATTTTTTGGGTCGAAAATCATGAATCTTTTGGTTTTTTTCGATTTTGAGCCGAAAAAGTGTTTCCGGGTCCCGACTCCATAGGGTTTGTATGGGGCGGAGTGGGACGAGCGCTTATGCAGTTTGTGCACTTTTCAGCCTTTTTTGCTATGTTGGCGGTTTTGGCGACCTCGGTGACCCCGTGGTACCCACTTTGAGGGGTGTAAGTGGGGATGTTGTGACAGTATATGCCTACTAGGATACGGAAGGACGTTTTTTGCAGTCTCTAGCCTTGCTTAGGGCCGCTCACAACGCGTGCCAACGACGCGAAATGGCTGTTTCCACCAATAATGGCTCAGTGAATGGGCCGGTACACAACCTGCTTATGCAGTTATTCACCCCGGACAGCTCAAAAATCGAAGTTTTCGAAAGTTGTTTTTTTGATATTGTGACCATCTAAAATGACCATCCAAGCTATATAAAGCATGTTTTAGGCCGTATTTACGTGTTTTTCACCCTATTTGGGTAATAGGTCCGGGGGGGGGGGGGGGGGTGCTCGCAAGGGAGTGGTACACAACCTGCTGATGCAGTTTTTCACCCTAGGCAGCTCAAAACTCGAAGTTTTCGAAACTTGTTTTTTTGATATTGTGACCATCTAAAAGGACCATCCAAGCTATATAAAGCATGTTTTAGGCTGTATTTACGTGTTTTTCATCCGATTTGGGTATGGGGTCCGGGGGGGGGGGGGGTCTCCCAAGGGGTTGGTACACAACCTGCTTGTGCAGTTTTTCACCCCGGGCAGCTCAAAAATGGAAGTTTTCAAAACTGGGTTTTATGATACTGTGATCACACAATATGACCATCCAAGGTATGTAAAGCATGTTTCAGGCCGTATTTTCCTGTTTTTTACCCTATTTGGGTACTGGGGCGGGGGGGGGGGGGGTCAAACGGGATTGGTACACAACCTGCTTGTGCAGTTTTTCACCCCGGGCAGCTCAAAACTCGAAGTTTTCGAAACTTATTTTTTTGATATTCCAATCACCTAAAATGATCATTCAAGGTATGTAAAGCATGTTTTAGGCCGTATTTGTGTGGTTTCCATCCTATTTGGGTATTGGGCGGGGGGGGGGGGGTCCTCCAAGGGATTGGTACAAAACCTGCTTATGCAGTTTTTCACCCCGGGCAGCTCAAAAATCGAATCGCCTCGCAGTTTCTGAAACTTATTTTTTTGATATTGTGATCACCTAAAATGATCATCCAAGCTATGTAAAGCATGTTTTAGGCCGTATTTGTGTGGTTTCCACCCTATTTTGGGTGTGTGTTGCTCGGCGTAGATTCTCTGCGAGGTGGACTTGCCGAAGGCAATAGAATTCCTATGTGTTTCGGCCATTTGATTTTCAAGCAAGATGCCCATCCACGGCTCATCTCTTAAGGTTAGGGAAGGCAATAGAATCACCTCGCAGAGGTTGTTAGATCAAAGCCAGGTAGGCGTGTATATGGGGAAAACGCCACATACCCCCCCATTTTGGCATTTTTGGGGCTATTCGCGTACCCTACCCCAAGGGGTTGAATTGTTAGTTTAACCCCTTGTAAAATCATTATTTTGTCCAATAAACGCATCCCCCAATGAGTTTTTGGTCCGGACCCCCCCAGACCCCCCCCACTTGAAACCCACTTTTTTGAGGTTTTGAGGGAGGGGGGTGGGGGTGGGGGTGGGGGGTGGGGGGTGGGGGGGGTCAAAAAACGACCCCCCCTTTTTTTGGGTCGAAAATCATGAATCTTTTGGTTTTTTTCGATTTTGAGCCGAAAAAGTGTTCCCGGGTCCCGACTCTATGGGGTTTGTATGGGGCGGAGTGGGACGAGCGCTGATGCAGTTTATGCACTTTTCAGCCTTTTTTGCTATGTTGGCGGTTTTGGCAACCTTGGTGACCCCGTGCTACCCACTCCGAGGGGTGCGAGTGGGGATGTTGTGACAATATATGCCTACTAGGATATGGAAGGACGTTTTTTGCAGTCTCTAGCCTTGCTTAGGGCCGTCCACAACCCGTGCCAAAGACGCGAAATGACTGTTTCCACCAATAATGGCCTAGTGAATGGGCCGGTACACAACCTGCTTGTGCAGTTTTTCACCCTGGGCAGCTCAAAAATCGAAGTTTTCGAAAGTTGTTTTTTTGATATTGTGACCACCTAAAATGACCATCCAAGCTATGTAAAGCATGTTTTAGGCCGTATTTACGTGTTTTTCACCCTATTTGGGTAATAGGTCCGGGGGGGGGGGGGGGGGGGCTCCCAAGGGATTGGTACACAACCTGCTTATACAGTTTGTCACCCTAGGCAGCTCAAAAATCGAAGTTTTCGAAACTTGTTTCTTTGATACCGTGACTACCTAAAATGACCATCCAAGGTATGTAAAGCATGTGTTAGCCCGTATTTATGTAGTTTCCACCCTATTTTGGGTGTGTGTTGCTAGGGGTAGACTCTCTGCGAGGTGGACTTGCCGAAGGCAATAGAATTTTTTGAATCTTGTTTTTATGATATTATGACCACACAATATGACCATCCAAGATATGTAAAGCATGTTTTAGCCCATATTTATGTAGTTTATACCCTATTTATACCCTACTTTGGGTGTGTGTTGCTTGGGATAGATTCTCTGCGAGGTGGACTTGCCGAAGGCAATAGAATTTTCTGCCATTGATATGTGTATCAGCACTGCACATGTTGCTTTGCAGGTGCAAGGTATTCATCATGAATCGAAGACAATGCTGATAACAAGTTAAAAGGGATTCATTGAGTGTCAAGCATCCTCATGGCCCAAAAACAAAATGCTCGCGTAGTGATCATCACGGACTGTTATTCACTGCATGCTGCATTAGAGATCTTGATGAATCGATAGAACACACAATTGCAATTGGGGTTCAAGGATTGGCATTAATTGTTTGATGATTCATTGGCCAAGCAGATGATCATCAAAGGCCTCGGGTGCGGGTCTGAGCTGGTGGACATAGAGATCTACAGTGGTCGTTTTTGAATGTTTGTCCACTTGGGCCAGCCATGGTCCATTTGTAGAGCACCGCCATGCTGGTGGGTAGTGACGGATCCATTGGTTACGGCAGGGCTACTAGCAGAGGCCAGGCTTTTTTTATCATCAGGGTGATAGCATTCTGGTACAGGCGCAGCCAGTTGAGGATGGACAAAGGCAAAGAAGGCCAACGTCTTTGACAAACGCATCAAAAACAAGGTTTCATCGACAGTGTCAGAAGTTGGCTCGACCCAAGGACCACCCAACCCTCCGTTACAGTTTTCATGCCCGTGCATGAGTCCTAGCTTCGTCCATGAGGAAGCATACAGTTAGGTTTTCCTGACCAAAAGATGGCCCATTCAGCCGGAGTTTTAGCACAACATATAAAATGGTGGTTGCTGCGGCTTTACCTCCATCAAAACAAGAAGGTATCCCGCTTGAATACATGAAAGCCAGTTGTGCCGTATCTTTGGGCCACGGGTTGATGATACATCATGAAGAATACACTTGAGAAATACGTTCACGTTTTCCGATTGCATCCATGAATTTTTTTCACACAAAACAGCTGCGATAATGGAGTAGAGACTTCAGAAACCTCCACAAAGACGGACTCTGACTGCAAGGTGCAGAAGCAGCGGGGGCAGGTCTCTTTGGTCAAATTCTACACCCATTCAGTCGGAAATCTTTTCTTGAAAAAACAAATCTGGACCATGGCACCCTCCACCATTTTCTGTCAGAGTGGGATGCAAAAGGGAAAGCGGCAATCAGGCATTGGTCATGTGGATGGCTGGGGTTAGGTACAATAGGCAAATTATGGAACCCAAAGCTTCAAATACCATGGATGCAGTGCCCATCGTGGAATCAGAGACGCGGTTCACTCAGAAAACACACCTTAACCATCGACATACCCAATGCACGTATTCTGCACCACTGTGACGTCTCATTTGCCATCAATTACCTCTTCACTGGGTGTCCAGGTTCTTGGCACAAAACCAATGTCTGCACCGAGCGCGCACTGTGCTTGTAGCTCCCTCACAGAAAAGAAAACACAGCCGAATTGATATTTCATAGCATTTCATGCAGATGCTGAGAACGGCAGAACGAACTGCTAGTATTTCGCTTTTGCGTGATTCTGCGTAGTGCACAGAATAGCAGCTGCAACAGGTGATTCAGTTTGCAGAAACAAAAGTGCACGTCCAAAAATACCCGGAAAGTACCGTGAAAACAAAACATGAAAGCAGCAGGAACAGGTGGAAACCAGTAACAAGAAAATACCAGGAAAGTATCAAGTATTAGGAAGGTACCGGCAGACTATAAGAAAAATGCCACAAAAGGATCACTGAAATACAGGGAAATGACAGGAAACACTAGGACAATATCAGGAAGACACGAAGAAATCGCAAGAAAACACTCGGCAAATACTTGGGGAGTAACAGCCCGACAACAAGAAAACAACAGTGCCCTGTTAAACCCACCAAGGGCCTTCACGAAGTATTGTCAGGGGCTCTAAAACTAGACCGTTTGCTAAGGTTTTTCCAACACCCTATGCGGTCCGCACATGGTGCTCTCACTCTCCCTGTGTGTATGATTGCTAGCGCGACGTAAGGCGTGAGCATGTGCACCCACGAGGTAATGAGTCATGTGCTGTTGTGCTCTGTCTTTGTGCCATTTCTGCCCTCAGTTACCGGCACAACAGGCTCCTTGCGAGTTTGCAATGCCTTTCCTGAGAAGATGCCCTGTACACCAATACCCCGCACAAAACATTGCTGTGTTCAACGGTGCGCTTGGGACAATACAATGGCCTAACTCGCAGAACAGGGACTCTTTTTTTTTGCTGGCCGCCCTTCAGGACCGCCCATTGGTGCCGGCTAGGGTTAGAGCTAGGGTTAGAGCTAGGGTTAGAGCTAGGGTTAGGGCTAGGGTTAGAGCTAGGGTTAGAGCTAGGGTTAGAGCTAGGGTTAGAGCTAGGGTTAGGGCTGGGGTTAGGGGACTTTGAGCGTAACGGAACACTTCTTTTTTCTGTTAAGGACCGCGTTGTTGCAGAAGCCACAACGCCCAAGCGTGCAGTGACCTGACTCTCCCGGGGATACGTGCAGGTCATGCAGCGTGCACGGAGCTCGCGAGAAAGCGTTTACGCTCTCCCCAACAACGTCGTTGTGCCCCATGACGCCGAATCTGACAGCACCGCGCCTTCGAGGCACTCCCGGATGCTGTTGGAAGACCCCACGAACGCGAGCTTTGGGGATTTTCTGTCTCCGACCAGCATTGCCCCTGGGACCACAGGATCCTGGGAACCAACAACTTGGCGGCTGACGGAGAGCGGCACAGGCATGAACCTCGACAGCAGCAACGGAAGTAGCAGCGCCCTGAAGAGCGACCTTGTGCTGTCCCCCGGGCGGGCGAAGAAATCCGGTTCCATGAATCTGCAGGTCGTCACAGACGTCAATGCAGCTCCCGGGCCTCTGAGTGAGGACCACTCAGTTTACAATGACCAGCAGCCCGTGTCAGGCAACGATGGTGTCCAGGCGCCCCGGCGGGCGACCAATCCTGATGACGCAGGTGCATCGCAACGCCCCAGTGCAGAATGGGCGACCCCCCCCCCCCTTTTGCCCAAGCTACGACGGCAGGGCAGAAGGGTGATCAAGACTGATCCTGACGTGGCCTGAAGGCACGGTCCTGACCTGAAACCCAATCGGCGGGGGCGCCGAACGGCGCCTTTCTGGACGGCATGAACCATTTGTGGCGGCTTCGCCGCGTGGAGACATGAAGTACCGAGGGAGTCTGGAGGGTGACAAGCATCATCGATGTATGGTCAAGCTACGCTATGTTCGCCATGATCTCCTTGATAAGGCCTTTTCCATTGTTCGTACAGATATGGCCTGACACCCGGTGTTGGGGTACCCACAGTCTGCAGTGCCATTGGCATCTTCACTGCCCTGCCGACAACCCAAAATATCGCCAGGGGACAAAACTTTCCCGCTCGAATCTCACCCCCCCTGCACCTGATTTGTTTGGATACCAAACAATAAACAAAGCGCAGCTTGGACACAATCACGGTCGGTATGATTGACTGAATGTCCCCACCGACGAAGCATTTCAACCATTGGCTCTCAAGCGGGGCGCTCCCTACTTCAGGAAAAAGAAAAAGAACTTGGGCGACCAGACACTCGGTCATATTCGTGCAATAATCGACGACGGTTAGGCGGTGGCGGGCGGTGGTTGGAGGGTAACCAAACGCGGTCTGCCCATGGGGGGCGGTTCAGTTCAGTCCCAAGCGGAGTCCAGAGGTGTGGGGGGGTTGGGGGTATCAAAATTGTTTCCGGGTTTTCGGGCACTTTTGAATTCCCTGTTTCATTCTGAGCAGTTCGAATATACACAAGTCGGGGGGTAAAATAATCGTTTACCATCCACCACAAATGAAACATCGTATGGCGTTCTGGCAGGCGCACAACTGAACCAGCAAAGGCCCCCCGGCGAGCGGTGTAAGGCACATGGCCCTGCACTCGTGTTCCTCGTATTTGAATTGTCCATTCATCTCAGCGTTTGGGGTACACACACTTTTGGGGAAGAAATTCGGTGCCCCAGTCAACAGAGGCCGAAAAAATTTTTCCGGGTGCCGCTGGCGACCAAGTTGGTGATTCCTCATTGCTCACCGTTGGTGTGGGTGGGGGGTTTGAGGGGGTGGGATTGGGGTGCGGCCCGACGCGTAAGCGCCCGCCGTGCGTTGGACGGTCACCGACAGCGGTGGAGCGGTTGTCTTGGGCGCTCCCTAACACCGCTCCTGAGAGCAAAGCAAAAAAAAAGCAAACACGGGGCGAAAAAGGAGCGCCCTCTTCTGGAGTCAACGAAATGCCAAAGCAAAGCAATCTATGTCTGCAGCCTTTTTCGCAGCGTTTCTTAGCCCGCTCCTCAAGAACACCACATTGTGCAGGTTTCCTTGGCCTTTTGTGACGTTGAGTGGAACAGAGCATGGGTTTGCACGTTCGGGTGTGCGTGAATTGCTGCAGTTGGAGCTTTGGGATTTCCAGGGGTGGCGAAATTTCCCCCCAACAAATTTGCCCCGGCGAAATGATCCCCGTATCCCCCGGCCGCCGCCCCCTGCACGAAGCTGATGGGGCCCTGAGAAGCAGATTTTGCATTTTTTGTGTGTGTGCAATATCGTCCATTTTTTTGTTTGTGGACGTGTGAAAACTTTTACGGTTGCCCGGTCTCTTAATGCCAGATGGAGTCTTCCTGCTCTGGCTGCCGCAAACCGCCGCCACGGGCAGACAGGGAGCCAATGCGGAAGGATCAAATGCTTGCTCAGCAATGCACGACCTTTTTTTTTTTTGGAAAAGCAATGCACGACCTTTTTTTTGGAAGAGGGGCAGAATTCTGGCAAAAAGAATGCTTTTTTAGGGGGATGGGGGGTCCCTACCGCTGTGATGAGCTGGTGCATGGCTGTGTCCAGCTCCAATCTCCATTGATGTGATCATCAATACGTATCTGCAGTGCGCCGTGTGCTGCTGCATGCGTTCTGTTCACCTGGAAATCAACTGCACACGCCGAGGCTACACACACTGTGACCAACCGATGGGTCATGGGACCGCAACCAACCAAAAATGCGGGTAAAAATATGGCCCCGTACCAGTGGAACACCCGTGCGTGCGCCGATCTCTGCACAGGTGCACGGTACCGGGGAAGGAACCCCGGTACCGGCTTGATTAGTCCACACCTGGTCTATTGAGCCCTTAATGTTGAACGAACGAAACAAAGACATACCCTTGGGTAGATTGGCTTGGGTACCGCGTATCGCCGCGCTGCAGAGCCTGGCTTTAGTGGGCTGCCCGGGGCTGCCCATGGCAGGCACCGCGTCTGCGAACGCACGCATTCTGCGACAGGGGATCCCTGCGCCCTGTCCAGCACAGCCCCAGCCCTCTCGTCTCTGTCCTCACGGGCAGGCGGTGACCTGAAGTGGAAGGACTACGCCAAGTTGTTCATGTGGTTCCATGTGCCCACGGTGTTGGGGACCGTGGGGACAGGCCTCCTCGTGGCGTTCCTTGTCGCAGCCCGCAACGAAGGCAACCTGCTCTATGCCCTGGTGGTGCACCACAAACTCCAGGTCTCCTCCCCACGGGACGGTCCGGAGGCACGCCCGAAGGACAGGGGGATCCCGGTGCCGCTAACCCAAGACCCCCCCCCCCCCCGTTCCAGAGGGCCCGGAGGGCCCGTGATTGTGCAACTTGCCCGAGACCTTCGCCAAGACGGCAGGGGTTGTAGCTTCCTCCCCCTTTTGGGGGGGTCCCCAAGGCGGCAGGGGTTGCACCGCCATTTCAGTTCTCGCTGAGCTTTTGCCGCGTCCAGCTACGCCGCCCCCCCCCCCCCCCCGCCCTCTGGTGGAACGCCATCCGGGCCCCAGGATAGTGCAGACCCGCCGGGTATCGTGCTGAGCCGGGATTCCCGTGCCACAGGGACCAAAAGTTTGCCGTTCGTTCCCATAAACCACTGTCGGGTAACCCTCTAACCATCCAGCCGCGTTTGACAGCAGCAGCACTTCCTCCCCTTTCTTGCTCTCAGGGACCGCCCTGCTTCATTGCTACTGGATTGCCGGCCTTCGCTTGGTGTGGCAGACGCTTTGCCCTTTTGTAAACCGCGTTGTTCCTTGTGCGAAGCCCTTGTAGGCTGGAGGTGGTGTTGGGGGCAAGGGTGGTGGTTGGAAGTGGTGGGAGTGACATTTTGTGTTGTTGAATTCTCATGTTTCAGTTTTTACAAGGTGCCTTGCAGGGAAGGTTTGTGGTCTAGTGCGGTCTACTTGGGTGTCTTCTGTAGGTGAGGATAAACTTGGGGCCAGAGATTGGATACTTAATACAAAGGTAGCGCGCCGGGCATGCGCCGGGTGCGCGCCGGGCAAACGTTCCCCCAAACATCCATGGTTCGTCGACACGGGTCAAACATCTTCTTTTCTTTGTTGCATCCTTTTCTTCCTTTGTTTCCTGTGCTTTGCACCATGTCTCGTACACACTATAAAACGGCAACACCAATTGCCACATGGCATGTACTTGGTTCACTTGTTCTTTGGTTCACTGTTCCACATCCTAGCATTCGCATGTACACAACATTTCACATGGCACATGCTCTTATGTTCATTTGTTCTTCGTCCTTCTGCTCTCTCCCAACGCCGGCACTAGCATGCTTCACATGAAGTCTTTCCCATGACAGTGAAGTCCGGAGGGTGCCAACCACCACTGACAGGGAAACACAACACAGGGCCGGGGTGTGCTCATTTGTTGGGCCAAGGCAATCACTGAAGCTGAGAAACTCAAGATCCATCATACAACCGTGACACCGTGACAGTGGAGGACACAGCCCATGCCCCACAGAAGTTGGGGACAAAGAATCTGCCGGTTGTAAATTGGCGCAACAGAATGGGAATGGGAAGTTTCCAAGCCTTGAACCTGAAGAGCCTTTTGGCCCTCGTAATGGCTACGCTCCAGAGCTTTAATAGGGGGTTCCCTCAAGCACTACACAAAAATCTTGTGACTATCTGCATGATTGCGTGTTTCTTTTTTGGTTGACATGCATGCCCGGCGCGCTACCTTTGTATTAAGTATCCCATCTCTGGCCCCAAGTTTATCCTCACCTACAGAAGAACCCCAAGTAGATCGCATTAGACCACAAACCTTCCCCGCAAGGCACCTTGTATAAACCCAAACATGAGAACACACGCAAGTACCTCATCTCCAGAGGGGTCCTGCGTGTTCGTGATCTCATTGATGAGTCTACGTGGTCTGTGGTCCTGTCTGATACATGTCGGGGCCCCAAGAAGCTGCGGGCCCCGCACTAGTGTGCGTTAATGGCCACGCTGCGTCAGTTGGCACGGGCCTGGGAGGGTCACCTGCCGGTTGAGGGCAACCGTGCAGGCCTCGAGTTGACGAATGGTCTTCACTTCACACCTATCACATACAATACTGCCTCTGCGCTCCGGGTGGATCGCCGCGAGGAGACGGCGGTCTGGCGAGCCTTTCACCGGTTATGCCTTCCTCCGCGGGACTTAGATTTTATCCACACGGGCTTGTGGAAGAAACTTCCAATGGGACAGTGCCTTCACGTGTTTTTTCCGTGGGTCCCGCCCACCTGCCCCTTTGAGGGAACTCAAGCAGATATGTACCACAGACTCAAGGCCTGTCCGCATCTTGCAATGTACTTTTGGCCCTGTGTTTAGTGCTTCGGGTCGCGCCCCCATCAGTCGGCTCTGCACTGACTATCCGCTGTTGTCCCTCACTCGAGCCCCGGGTCTCTTACTCTGGAAAATAGCGCCCGTGTTGTGGGTCTATTGTTGTGATGTTTGCATCCGGGGCGTAGCCTTGGATCATTCGGCATTTATGCGGGTGTTGTACTCTAAGGTGTCCAAGTGGCTGGACATGGCATCTTTGTCCCTCTCGCATGAGGCAGTGCATTTGTTCTTACCCGGTGTCCAGGGTTGGCTCTCAGACGGCAACATCCCAGTCCTACCCGGCTCAGAGGTAGACAGGGCGAAGCGCCCAGCAGACTTGTCCAGGACCCACACCCC
Source organism: Eutreptiella sp. 'Long Island Sound 2002' (assembly GCA_964036045.1). Taxonomy (NCBI): domain Eukaryota; phylum Euglenozoa; class Euglenophyceae; order Eutreptiales; family Eutreptiaceae; genus Eutreptiella; species Eutreptiella sp. 'Long Island Sound 2002'. The sequence continues at coordinate 46,663,428 of OZ038396.1, forward strand.
TACATGTTCCGATCGGACAACGCAGACAAGGTGGGACGGAAACGGGCCCGGGCGAAGCAAGCGGCGAGGGTGCTGGAGGCGATTCATGTGCTTGACGCATATACTAACAACTCGTATGTAGAGGAAGGGCCGGGGGGGAGGGGGGTTCGCTGGCTATGGAGTGTGGTTTGGCGCCCTCCATCCCCTGAATACATCCTCCCCCCTGCCGGGGCCACTCCAAACCAATAATAGAGCGGAGCTAACTGCATGCCTTGAGGCCCTGCGGGCAGTCCCGTTGTTGCAGCCGTTGCGTATCATTACTGACAGTTAGTATGTTTATGATGGTGTGACCATGCACATGCACCGCCGGGCACTACAAGGCTGCCGAGTCACGAACACACACACACACACACACACACACACACGCACGCACGCACGCACGCACGCACGCACGCACGCATGCACGCACGCACGCACGCACGCACGCACACACACACACACACACACACACACACACACACACACACACACACACACACACACGCACGCACGCACACACACACACACACACACACACACACACACACACACACACACACACACACACACACACACACACACACACACACACACACACACACACACACACACACACACACACACACACACACACACACACACACACACACACACACACACACACACACACACACACACACAAACACACACACACAAACAAACACACACACACACACACACTCAACCGCCCATCTTGATGCGCAACTGGAAGCTCCACCAGCAGCAAAGAATCGAAGAACAACGGCCATCAAACCCCCAGCATTTCCATCAACAGCAGACTTGATGCTCCTCTCAGGTCCAAGGGACAACGAACCTCCCAAGAGATACTCCACGGATCACAACAAATTTGCATTCAACAAAGTCAGTCGATCCTACGTACCCAAAAATCATCCAGGCCTCTCATTCCAAGATCAAAGAATGCCAAGACTACATCCCCCTCCACAAGCTGCAACCAACGACACCTATGCCAACTTCGAGGATATTATAGCCAAAGTACAAGAAAGAAAAATGCGACGCACTGGATGACAGCGAATGCGAAGTTGCAGCACGCCAGCTGTACATGCGTCTACTGCCAGTCAAAGCGGCTGCGAAAATCCTCAACTTCTTCCAAAAAGCACAAAAGTGCAAACAACTCGGGGCCATACTCAAAGCCCACATGTGTGCCCTATCGAGCGACATCCCAGCAGTAACGCAGGCACTGCAGGATTGGTTGAGATATATGCAAGGACGAACTGTCGGCTCTTCCCCCGAGACAAGCAAAAGAATCAGCGAATTGAAGAAAATGTGGCAATCCATCCCGCAAGATGCTGATTGGACCATGTCGGCGACGATGCTGGCATTTTCATTCCATACAGAAGAGAACACCAGATTGAGTCTGATGTCCGCTCAAACCGCAGCCCAGTGGTGGAACGCAGTAATAAGAAATCTTGCAACCACCACCAACGTCGCAGACTTTGACACGGTGCAGACTGAACTAGAGAATCTAGGTGCCACACTGAATGTGCAAACTCCAGACTGGATCAACCAATGGATGGTTCCGGAGGAAGAGAATCCCCACCACTCAGCCACCACAGCCCCATAGCCATCTCAGCCCCTTACTGCAGCTACCCAATACCAGCCACAAACCCCAACTCCGATGCCAACTCAACAATATCAACAGTATCAACAATACCAACAAAATCTCCCACAAAGATCAAGCACGTCGCAAATGCAACCCACAACACCCAAGAACTCATTGCTGCCTTTCCCTCCAATGAATCAGCCCCCACAACCACCCGTGCAGCAACCACCACAATACCCTCAGCATCAAGGACAAGGAGTTACACTGATGATTACCCAAACCAAAGATGTGCCGTACAAGGACCTTGAGAACGAGATCGAGAAGCACTTCGGCATTAATTCAGGGCTGCAACCTGCAGCCATCAACAAGGGATTCTGGTTCCTCAACAGTGTGAATCCCCACGCATGGAATACCTTAGCACAGGGCAAAGAAAAAGTATGGCTTCACATCGGCAACAACAAGTATATTGGAGTACGGTCAAAGAATGAAAATGGAGATCCATATGAACCACCCAACCCGGCGAAAAGAAGGAAGACAGAATCAGCAGGCACACCAGCACAAGCCGCAGTGGCCCCGCCACCACCCCCACCTGCACCAACGCCAGGAGTAGTACCAGGGCACCAGTACAGCCCGTATCCACCTCAAAGTCCTATGTACCCATGGTACCCTCCTCATCATCCGCCCATGCCCCCCATGCAGCCATCATACTCTCACTACCAACCACACCTCTACGGGAACATTCACCCTATGGCTCACCCAACACCGGATCAACAACGACCAGCGGCAGGAACACCCAGTATCAATTCTCCACAACTGCAGAATCGAGCGGTACGCTCATCCACACCACGAAGAGAAGACCTGCCTCCAGCCCAAATCACGGCGTCCAGTGCCTCCATCCCAGCAGCGCCAGGAGTGACGCAGGAGAAGAAATGAATCCCCCTTGCCCTCCCCAAATCCACATCGTGCTCTGCACTAATCATACGTTACACGGATAACTTGCTACCCCACGGATCACTCAACAAGAGAACCGCTGATGCATCCCTGACAGACTTACACAACTGGTCCACCAAATGCTCAACAGATCTCAATCATGACCCCCTCCAGCCACAATCTCAAAACACCAGAGCAAACCCAAAACACACAACCCTACTAAATGTATGTACACGATGTGGAACTCCAGCTTCACAGGAAGCAACAGCCCTTTGCAACTGCCCCAACCCAGCACTGTATGGCATACCCTGTCATCAAGCAACCCCGGAAGAAGAGGCAGCAGTCGAGCTGCTGTATCGCATCACAAGAATCCCCAATCTTGAAGGAGTACCCCCAGCAGTAGTGCTCCGTCAGACTCGAATCATCCATGCATGGCTTCAAGCATACATGGAATCAGAGAACCAGTACAACAAGACTTTCACCCCGTCCTACCCAATAGTGTCCTGCGACTCTGTCCTACTCCTCTGGTGCCGGACAATCATCCCACCTGATGCCCGACTCTTCCGAGAAAAAACACGGGTACAACAATTCCAATCTCAAGGTGGATACATCATGATCAGCGCCCAAGAATATGACCCAAAGGACACAATTTCATGGTCGGACGGCCCAGAATGTCGTCAATGTGGAAAACTGTCAGGTTACCACATGAAGCTGCATTTGACAACCCCCCATCAACAGAATCAGCCCCACATCAGTGCCTGCTGGCACCTTCCCAAGCAAGAAAGTATATCGGCTGAAATGGCGACACGTAGCATTATACACTTGGGAACATTCAAGCTCGAAGGAGTTTTCCCAATCACCGACAGCAGAATGTGGCCATGCAAACCCTCACTTCCCAATGATGTTCACCCGCACATTCAACGTGCATACGCACAAATGCACCAAGAATTCAGCACCATGATACCACCCGCGATCAACCCAAACATCCCTGAGTGGGTGGACTCACAGATCATGGGCATCAATTGCGGAAGTCTCGAGAAAAAGCTGCATCAGCTGTACTGTTATCTAATCCTGGGAATGCCGGACATCGTCTGCCTTCAAGAAACATGGGCTCTCATGCCAAAAGGATGGCTCAACGGACTCCCTTATCAACACGTTGCCTCAGATCCATACAAAGGCGGCGGCCTGGTTATCCTAGTGCACACGAGAAGGCTCTCGAAAAAGAAATGGAAGACAGATGTCCGAAAGCACTCCCTCTGCGTCCTCATTAACCCGGGACTACCGACTTCCATAGCGGTAGCATCAGTCCACTTCCCTCCCGGCATTTGCCCAATCAGCAGAGAAGAACACAGCAAGGCTGTGGCATCATTCCTCACAAAAGCAAAAGCAACAATCACATTCATACAAGGAGATTTGAACGACGATGTTATGCGCAGCAAGCGTGGCTGGCTCAAGAAAACACTCTCAAAAGAATGGAAAGAATTCAACTGTCCATACGCTACAGGTCACCCCACCAATCAAGTGCTGACTAAAAGAGGACTCTCGGAGAAAGAGATCGATTGGATGTTTACCCACAACAGTACCCCATGTGTAGCGTGCACCAGAGAACAACTGCCAGGCCTCAGCTCTCACCGAGTGCAGCAATACTTCCTGGTGGTGGACAGCGAGCAGATGAAACCGGCAGATCCATCTCAACGCAGGTACGACTTCCAACACCTGAACCAGAAAGAATTTCAAGAGATTGCGAACATCTGCTCACTGTTATTCGCATGGGCCAACATCACAGAATGGTCCCCCACAGCCGTCATGCACATGTACTTCCTGGTAATGGATGGTATAATTCCCCGCAGAAAATCCCACCTCTCCTTGACGGTAGCAGATGCCAAAGTAATGGCGGCTGTACTTCAAGCGCATGATGGAAGAAATTCTGTGGCAGTTACCCAGTGGTGGGAAAACCGAAACAACAAGGCCATGGCGTCCAAGCTGCACATCCCACTGGAAAAACTGCAAGGAGTATCCATTACATCAGCAACAACTCATGCCATCAAACTAAAAAAGAACAAATTCCAAGTCGTGGACCAGATCAGTGCTGATGGCAAGTATTTTCCCCAGGACAAAGAAGAATTTAAGGAAGAAATGCTGCGTCAAGCCAAAGAATTGTACAGCGGGCGTCCGGGAATCCAATTAGATTATGAGCACCTCAAGAAAGGCATGGAATTGGACACAGACCAACCTGAAGATACGGTTGACTTCATCGCCCACATGAACAGACTCCAAAGAACCCGAACAGGCCTTCCCATCGACGATGCAGCAGGTCAAACTCCGAACTTCCATGAACTCACTGCATTAGTCGGTCGCTCATCTTCACAAGCCACTTCACTCGAGCAGCTTCCCCATGCTCTGGTGAGTCTCCTAGACGGATTCAGTCTGCTACTGATCTCCACACTGCTCGCAGCATTTGCTAACGGCAGTCACTGTCCACTCTTATGTGCAGTACTTCACCTATATCTAAAGAAGAAAGAACCCTCCTGGCTCATTCCCAATAGCAGACCCATTCTGCTTGAACCCTACCTACGCCGTCTCGAATCCAGCAACGTCTTCCTGCGTCAACAAGAGCGCTCAGAATGGTTCCAATGGACACCCCCATCTCACTATGCCTACAGAAAGCAGTTATCACCCTAGATGTGCGCGATCACCTGCAGATGGCTCACATGGTGGTATGCCCATACCAACGGTAAAGTGTTCATCATCGATTGGGATGAGAGCAATGCCTTCTGCAACACCATCAGACACGACATGGATAAACTATTCCCCAGAGAAGCGCTTCAAGTAGAACGCTGGGCAGAACAGTTCTTTGGATCCTTCCGTATCTATGTTGTCTCACCATTCGGATTGACAGAACCATACTGCATGCGTCACGGAGGATCGCAAGGTGACTCCATGGGAGTGGGCCTATACGCAACCACCACCTGTGCCCGAACCAGATTTCACAAAGGATGCCTGAGTCAACATCGCAACCCATCAGATCTCTCCAGCAAAGCACCAGAACATGCCTTCAAATGCCTCCCAGCCCCGTGGAACAGCAGCATCAAAGTACTGGAGATTGTATACAGTGACGACCGCAGAGGATTCACCTCTACCTTGGAAGACGCCGCCCACATGTTTCATGTCTTCAGTCAAGGATGCTGGTCGACAGGAGGTTCCTCTCAATGCAAGAAAGTGCAGATATTTGGAGTAGAACCCAAGAACCCGAGAGAACTAAAGTACATCGAGGACACGGTGGACACGATGCAAGACAAGTTCAACCTGCAATGCTCAGGCCTAAAAATGACAGGGATACCTCTTATGCCCAATGAGCAGCCGCAAACGGCCACTGATAAGTTCACCACACGCCTCAAAGTACTGCAAGGATCACTGGGAAGACTCCAACCCTCACTGATACTAGTTCTCCAAATTCTTGTCACATACACAATCTCAGTGGTAGACTACGTCTTCTCTGCCATCCCAGCACGAGCAGAACAAGTACAACCCCGGCAGATACAGATCAAAAGAATAGCCTGCAAAACGCTCTGCATCCCAGTGCGCACCCCCAACAAGATGCTATGGGCCAGCATAGACGATCTAGGCTTTGCAGTCCCCCATATCTTCACCCGCCTCCAGCTGCAATACATCAAGGGTCTCTTCTCTGCGTGTAACAGCAGAAGCATCTACACCAGGGAAACAATCCGCACCATCATGCTGTACCCGTCACAGCAAGTGCCAACCCACCCAGACTGGATCACAGCGCAACAATGGATGGCCAGCTACGGCATCTCATTCCACTTACCATACGACCTTACAGAATCTCCCATTGCAATCGAAGTGATCCACTCTCCAAGAGGCGGAATCATCCTGATGTCTGATGGGGCCAAGAAAGAAGACGATCATGCGTGGTCAGCGCTGGTGATTGATGAGCAAGGAGTAGCCATAAGAGCATATTCAAAAGTGCAATGTAAAGGCGGCGGCAGCTGGGTGGCAGAGTGGTGCGGCAAATTCCTTGCCTATCTGCTACTGAAAAAGTACGACATCAACCCACATCAAGTGCTTGGAGCCATCTCGGACAATCTCGCAGCAATGCACGGAGGAGATGGGGGCAAACCCTCCAAATATGCCTGGATAGACGGCTACCGACTTCAATACGCCACATTCCTGAGTGAGAACCACGTACCAGAATTCTATATCCCAGCCCAGCACAACACCAAAAGCAAGACACAAGTCGCTTTATGGCAGAAGGACACTGACGACACGGCCAAGCATGCCCTGAAGAATGCAACTGCAGGACAAGTACCCATGCCAGAATCACTAGACGACACGATGCTCTGCTTTCATCATGGCACACTTGCAGCCAACGTGGTGAATGTTCTCGATGAAGCCTACAACAGCTCTTTACGCCCAGACTTTCTTCTCGGAGATCCCAGGAGCAAAGTAATATGGCGCAGAGGAGTCACTCAAGGAAAGTATACGAATGAAGGGCTCACGGTGGCCTACTGGATACGAACCATACCGTACTGTCATGAAGGAACAAAAGAAGAATTCTCTTGTGCTTTCTGCCGCTCTTTGGACACAGGATGGGGCACACACATGCAATGGTCGTGCCTAATTCTTCCCATGCTATGTATGTGGTCATTCACAGAAGTTGCCCGCCATCTAGCATCATTGGGACACACAGTGGAATGGAAATCCCCAGCTCACTTTGCAACACATCAAGAAGGAGAACAACAAGAATGGGGCTTGGTGCCAGATTTCCTCATTGAGAATGCAGATCAATGGTCCGCTCTGAGTACATGCATCACATGGTCAGGAATAGTGTTGCGATCGAAAGAAGCTTCTTTATCGACCGAGGAGGCGATCACCCTGAGTGCAAAGTATCTGAATGGGCTAGGAAGAAGACGACGCTGGCCTCCACTGATCCGGAGAGAGAACCTGCTGAAAGAATCAGATCCAGTAGGATGGCCCGTGCTCAGCCCGCAATGGAATCACTGCGTCATTGCTGCAGCATACAATTTTGTAGGCCGCAGTGCACAACCTCATCAGGAAGCGATGAACCCAGTCCCACTGAACCTGCTTTCTCCCACACTCAACCCCACATCCTTCCATGCGTGCATTGCCTGCCCAGGAACGGAACATGATCCTCAAGCAATATACATCTCCACGATATCCTCGCAGAATGAGCAGATCAGAACCAGCATGATAACTTTTCGTGCCACAGATGACTTGTACATCATGTTCAGCAGAGAACTGCTAATCTCTCTAACACCCAAACTCACACTTGTCTTGCTACAAGACGAGTGGCCATGCAATTCACATGATCAACAACACGACCCTGAGCCACCACCTCCCAATTGGGATGAAGTCTCATCTTCTGCTAGTGAATCTGCCCCAGAGTCAATCCTAGAAACTGACGACTCGGAGTACTGGGACTCAGAGTAAAGAAAAGAATATCAAACTCACTCTGTGAACGAACCATGCTCAGTCCCTCTCTCCGCTCCAACCCATCCCCTGCTAATCAATGCTGCTCCCCCACTGATCTCAAAATGAACTCCTGCCCTCAAGACCTGTGAAAGAATTGAGCACAAGTGTATCAAAGAATCAGGGACAGGTTCATGCATGCCACACCTCATCCGATTCATCTCATTCGTTGCCGACTGATGCTGGAGATTCTCAAAAGGAATCAACACACCCAAAACCGACGAAAGAATTGCGTACGAAAGTACCAAAGAATTGGAAATGTGCCTTCGCTGTTGCAACCCCACCTGATTTAACCCACTGTGTGCTAACCTCACAGAGTCCGTGCCGATAGACGACGCCCCCAGAACGAATGTGCCAATGAACCAGACTCGCTGAATGCTCAAGAAGCATGACACCTCCATCAGATTCGACCACTCCCCACTCCATAGGCCAGCTGGCCCACTCCAGTGACAGAAACAGGTGCAGAAAGGATGACTCTCATGTGCCCGTCTTCCTTCTGACGCAACCCCCCCATTTGCTAATCGGCAAGCTGACCCACAAACTCAAAAACAATACAAGTGCCTGATGCCCTCAAGACCTGTGAAAGAATTGAGCACAAGTGCGTCAAAGAATCAGGAACAGGATCTTGCATGCCAAAGAAATGTTGCAACCCCATCCGATTCATCTCATCCGTTGCCGATTGATACTGGAGATTCTCAAAAGGAATCAACACACCCAAAACCGATGAAAGAATTGCGTACGAAAGTACCAAAGAATTGGAAATGTGCTCTCTACTGTCAAAAGAAATGTTGCAACCCCACCTGATTTAACCCACTGCGTGCTAATCTCACAGAGTCAGTGCCAATAGACGACGCCCTCAGAACGAATGTGCCAATGTACCAGACTCGCTGAATGCTCAAGAAGCATGACACCTCCATCAGATTCGACCACTCCCCACTCCATAGACCTGCCGACCCACTCCAGTGATAGAAACAAGTGCAGAAAGAATGTCTCTCATGTGCCCGTCTTCTCTCTGACGCAATCCCCATTTGCTAATCGGCAAGCTGACCCACTAACTCAAAAACAATACAAGTGCCTGATTCAATCCTCAAAGAATGACAGACGATGCCTTCATGCCTTCAATGTTCAATGTGCAATGCGTGCGATGCTCCCTGACATGCCATGCCCCTAATCCTCAATGCATCAATCGAAAGCAGGCAAAACCCCCCATCTTCCTCACTCCTCACTTTCATAACCACAGACCACATACAGTAAAATTCAATACCCAAGCATGAAATGCAATATACATGCTCAGATTATGACCCATCGCCCATCCATCAGAAAGCAAAAGCAGCATGATGAGAATCGAGTGTGTAAACGAATATGATGTTTAATGCGCAATGCCATGCCATGCCATGCCCCAAAAAAAAAAAAATCAGAATCCCCAACAGAGTAACAACCCGAGCACCAAACCACGACCACTGACTATATGCAGAAAAAATCAATCACCCAAGTCCCAAAAGCGAGAAGCATACCCAGTTTTCACCCTAAGAAATACCTATCATCCATCCGAAGGCAAAAGCAGCGGGCAAGCCACCCCGCGGCCGCCAAAAGGGGCCAGTACGAGGTACGGGGGCCGGCGGTGGGGGTGCGTAGTCCTCCCGAGCGCGTGGCACATATAGCTCACGCCGTCATACGGGAGGTGACTGCCATTCTCCCTTGGGGAATACCTCCCTAAACATACACCGCTCAGACAATAACAATAACAATAACACACACACACACACACACACACAAACACACACACACACACACACACACACACACACACACACACACACACACACGCACGCACGCACGCACGCACGCACGCACCCACCCACCCACCCACCCACCCACCCACCCACCCACCCACCCACCCACTCACCCACCCACCCACCCACCCACCCACCCACCCACCCACCCACGCACGCACGCACGCACACACACACACACACACACACACACGCACACGACAGACAGACACTCCTCACGGAAAAATGTTGTGCTGCAGTGGCTGGCTGGTTCAGAATGGCATTCAGAAACTTGCAGGCCCCCAGTATGCGCTCCACAGGGAGCAAGTCTGAGGGGCTTTTTGAGATCGGTTGCCAAAGCGTTTACAGGTGGAAAAGCGGTTGGGCGTGTATATACTGGTTGGGTGGCCATTGGGGCTGGACTTCAGTGGTTGGCAGGGCTTTCCCCAACATAAAAATGGCGGAGTGGGTGTTGGGGCCTGTTGGGCCAGCACCTGTTGGGGGTGGGGGTGGTGGGGTGCAATTTCCAGTGAGAGCAGGGGTGAGAAAGCAGCGACCCAACACAACATGTGAAGGGAAGAACGGGTGACTGTCCAGGGCCCCGTAAAGAAACAACAACTAGACGGAATGTTACACCGGGGAGGGGGGGGGGGCAGGGGTCTTCACTCACCTCAAGTCTGCCACCCCCCTTTTCCTGATGTTATGTGGTGTGTCCGCTGGTTCTTTTGCAGGTCAAAACCGACTGCGCCGTCTGGAAGCAAGTGACTGCGTGTCCAAAACCGAACGACGGCCCCGGGCTGCGGGACCAACTCGTCAGCACTTTCGCCACCGCAAACTACGCGCGGCCCAACTCGTTTGCAATTGCGGCGAAAACCTTCGTTGGTGCGTTGCGTGTGATCGGGTGGGGGAAGTGCCAGGATGGCCATGCCAGCGATGGGCCCAGCGCAACGGGGCGTGTGGCGTGGCGTTGCAGAGCCAGTCCCCATGACGGCGAGAGATGGTCATTGGCGCTGATGGACTTAACCCACCCTCCCCGCCGAACTGGTGCTGTCACGACGTTGTCTTGCCTGGCGTGTCCAATGAATGCCTTGTTCAACGAATATGTCTGTTCGGACCGTAATTTTTCGGACCTGATTAATTGGGGACCAGGTTTAGGTACTGAGTTAATTGGGCACCAAACGGCGTGTTCAACGAACACTCCTGTTCGGACCGTATTTTTTGAGGATTTTATTGTTCGCTGAACACGGGAAGGGGGAGGGGGGGCGGTGACCCTGGCTGACTGTCGGTGTTCTGACCGCAGTTTTGTGTACTCCCCGCCCCTGTGCAGCCCCCGGCTTGTGCAACGAAGGGCAGTCGGTGGTGTGGAGACTGGTCTGCGAACGCGGGACCCTCCGGTCCTGTTGTGGTGGACTGGGGGGTGCCCTGGGGGAGGGGGGTGCAGTTGGGAGACTGAGGGTCTCACGTGATGTGTCTGACATTCTGGAGGACAGTTTCCCTGGTGACCGTTGAACGAGCTCTCCAGCACATCTCTTTCGGGCCGCCTCATCTGTCACAGCGAAAGGCGCCTGTGCCAATGTCACTGAAGGGCGGTTTCTTGCGAGTTTGTTGCTGTGCAGCCTGTGCCTTGCGGGGTAAAGGTTAGCATTCAACATCTGCATCCCTCAGCGGGGGGGGGGGGGGGCTTTTACAGACGCCGCTGGGTTTTCCAGAGTTGACGAGTCTGGGACAAAATTCAGTGCACAGCAGCAATACTAACAACGACAACATGCCGTGATGGAGACGTGAATCCCGCTTCATAGAAATGCCCTGACTGGGGAGGAGAAGAACCTCCAGAACACAGGTTGCCGCGGCCCTAGGGTGATGAACAAGCAGCAAGCAGAGGGGAAGCACTAAGACCTTTTACTTCGTGCAACCCCACCTGCAGGAACACGTACAAATGGGAATAGCTCTGGACTGGACCCCTTGGCTGCCAGTGGGCAATACGGCAGGGTATACCAACGCTGCTCCGCCAAGGTAACAGCACCTGTTCGATCATGGACTTCCTCCCGGCGCATGCCGGGATATGAAGGCCAGCAGAGGCAAGTGGCCAAACCCGCACCCTACTACAACACCAATCCCCACCCATCACCCCAGGTGGCTCGTAGAACGACATGTGGGGTATGTCAGACCATCTTGTTGGTGCATGGGATGAATTTGGCTGTGCGGATGACGTGCCTGTGACCATAGGTCTGGGTGAATGGCAATTTTTCCCCCAAAAAGCAATCTAGCGACCACTCCCGCCAGGCAGACGGCAAAACAGTGCTGATCGGGGCGGGGTTAAGGTGTTTTGTATGCGAGCGCATTGCAGTGGGCATGGGCTGTGTCACGCATATGAGAGTTTTCGATGTCTTTAACGAGCATCGTGCCTCGGGGCGCACCGCATGTGTGCACCGCTGGGAAGGGCGATGAGTCCACGTTCAGCTCGGGCCCTGTGGCGGCATGCGTGTTCAGACCTTCAGCTGATCTACCCCTACGACTGGGGCTTCAAATATTCGGCATTCCTGGTCGTGCTCCTGACGCTCCTGTGGATCGGCGATGCCCTGACCCTGAATCTGGGCTATGAGTGGCTACAGCCGCTCGGGTTCGACTGGTTCGTCTACACCCTCATCATCCTGTACATCGTCTACGCCGGGGTCCTGTCTTGGAATCCCCGGGTGCCTCCCAAGTTTAAGGTCATAGAGAACTGGAGGACGATGCTGTGGTTCACGGTCCTGATCCTGTGGAGTTACGGCCTCACCTTCGGCTCCGCCCTGGTGCTCGGGATCTTCACGCAAGACAAGGTCAAGCACCAGCCGCTGCTCTTGACCTTGATCATCCACTGCCTCCTGGGGCTCTGCTGCACGTCGGTGAAGTACATCATGCGGTTCCTGCCGAAGCTCACGATGGAATTCCGGATGGTGGTCACCGGGCCGGTGATCGCCGTCATGTACGCGTCCCTGCGGATGTACATCGCGGAGTCTCAGTCCCTCCTCACGATCTTGCAGTCGTCGGCTCTGATGATGGTCCTGGAGATGTTGTCCCTCGTGGTGGTGATCTGCTGGTTCCGCTTCCGCCTGTGGTCCTGCGAGAGGAATGGTCGCTTGGAAGTGTGCCACCGCCTCCGCACCGAGTTCATGATCGACCTGTTGTTCCGCTGCTGGTTCGAGGGGGTCGCAGTGTGGACTTCGTGCATCATTCCGATGGTCCTGGACCCGCAGGTCTTTGGGTCTTTCTCTGTTGATGTGTTCTGGCGGACGGGATAGAACTTTGTCGTGCCCCCCGGAGCACAGGCCTGGGGTGCATGTGATATTGCCGTACTTCTTTTGGTGGGGTAGCGGAAATGGGGGGTTGGGGGGCTGGCTCTGTAGGGGCCGTGATAAGGAATGGCAAAGTACGCGCTATACCCATCCCTGATTCGTCATTGAAGGGAGGTGGGGGTGTTGGCAGTCTTGGGGGGGTGGGCTTAGTATCCACCGTGGGCCGGTTGTGGTGGACAGCAGACGCAGCCGCAGACGCAAAGTATGACATGGCTGACAAAACCATCCGACATTGCAACAGTAGGATTGCTGCAAGGCAAGTGTAAGTTCAGCCATGATGGGGTAACGAATGCGAAGCGCCCATCAACAAAGGACGAGGGACCAGTGTGTCGCATGGAAATGGTAGTGCCAATTGACGCTCTCGACTAAACTGAGGCCCACTGAGGCAGAGGGGCCGATGAGAGGCGACCGAGTGTCCTACCCCGAGGCCCCCCCATTGTGCAAGGAACGTTCAGAGCACAGCATCGCCCACAAAACGTCCAACACGCAGCTCTGGGGACTCGTGCCCACGCAACGACGGTGGGACGCCACTGGCAATGCCCTTCAAAGTGGGTACACTGGGCGGTTGGCGTTATGGGGGCAGTACAAACTTCCACACAACGCGCAAACTTCCATTGCCACGCTCGGAATACCTGTGATGGTGGTCGTATTCATTGGGGCCACGGTGCTGTTACGAATGCCAGTGCGACGTTTATCACGTCAGCCGCACTCAGAGTCTTCATGAGTGGTGACAGGCCCCCACGCCGGTTCTTGCCTCCAGCCCTGGGGTTAGGGTCACATGCTTTTTCCTTTGGTACGGGGGTCAGAGCCTGCCTCCATTCGGTTGGTGCTCCGTGGGTGCCTGATGCAAATGTCTCGTTCTTTCCGCAGCCAACAAAACCAATGCTAAAAATCCCAAATCCGATGGCCAAGGACCGTGCACGATCAGCAGCGCATTGCTCTTCACAGTGCTGCGCTTTGTGGAACTTTGCTTTTCGGTGCTTTTTTTTTTCAACCTGTCAACGGTATAGCCATAGGCACGGGGGCTGTCAAGCCGGACAACCGCCCGCCCTATGCCCCCCCCCCCCCCCTTCCTCTTTTTCAGACACAGTGTGTGTCTTGAGGTTTAACCAGGTTTGGCATAGAGAATAAAGATGCACTTATGCCTGACTGTGGAGTGCATTACCTCTGGTTTGCATTTGTCTGTTTTTTAATTAGGTCACACCCCCCCCTTCCTCTCCCGATTGTGTTTCCGGTGCGGCGTTACACTCGAACTCGAATGCCGTGTCACTAGAAAGACTTCCTCAGGTGTCCCCCCCACCTCCGCCGAGGCCGGAGGGAGGGAAGATGTACAATGCGTTGGCGATAGGCCATTGCTTCCACAAGCCGCTTCCACCCACATCGATTGCCAGTCGAAACGGAGAGGTCGTTGCGCGTCACGACGGTCTTGTGTGCCCTCGGTGGTATCCCCCGTAATACGCCCCATGCCTTGCGCACAGAGCACATGCTATGCGAAGCAAATGAGCGCTGTGCGACGTGCCCTTTTGGTTCGGTGGTGGAGCGAGCGCGGTGCGGTGTGCTGCACGGCAGTACGCACGCAAGGGGGAGGTGGAGCCTCGGTCAGTGCTGCATTTTGGCCGTGCGTTCTGGCATTCGTCGCCGCCCCGCCCCTGAGTCTATTGTCTTGCGTCCCCGACGCTGCTTCTGAGAGAGGGTGGGGGGCACTTGACGCGGCGCACATGCGCAGTGCAGCCACGAGGGTAAGTGGGGGTAGATCGGTGGTGGAAGAGAGCAGTGGGAACAAATACCAAAAGGGGCTTTAATTGGGGCCGGAAAAAGTTGATATGGACAAATTTCGAAGCCCTCCCTCGTACCAAATATTTCCTTCAATTTTATGGATTCTTTGTGCCATATTGTGTCAGGGGGTGCCATAAGGACGCTCACCCTTTTTTTTTTACTATGCCATGCACTCTCTGATGTTCAAATTCCGGCAGATCCTGATATAGCTTAGTTGGTAGTTGTTCTAGTTGTTAATCCCAAGGCTTCTGGGTTCAAACCCTGGTGTCTGCAATTTTTTTAGCTTCGCTTTTTTGGTCTCCATCCAGAGCCCACCCGGAATCCACAATGAACATCCACTAGGAAGCAGCAGCAAGGGGCCTCATACCAAAATTTTCCTTCATTTCTAAGGAGCAATACCAATTTTTTACCCCCTTAATTTTGGTCATCCGAAAAAAAAACCTCTTAAATTAAAGCCTCTTGTGGTAGTGGGAAATGATTTGGCCGTTCCCGGGACAATTGCCTCACAAGGTGGGCGCCTGGCGCCGCACAAGTATTTAACACGGTAGAGTGCACTTTCAGAGCACCCCCCACCCGCACTGCAGAGCCCCCGGGACGGCAGAGGATCTGCTGCCCCGTTGCTCGCCTCCATGCGGACCCATGCCACACCACAACCTCCCCACAGCCCCGCAAACCCCCCAACCGACCAAGAACAGGCACATGGTCTTATGGTGATGCCCTTCAGCGTTGAACTGGACAACAAAACCATCATCTTTGGGCCTTTCAGGGGTAGGACATCCCACTGGACATGTCCAGGGCGGCCTGCAAGGCTCCTTTCTTTTTCGCATTTGGCCACCGTCCACCGGGGGCATGGGGGGTTTGGGTGGTCGAGCCAAGCCGTTGACAACAGCCCCCCCTCCCAACGAGGGTGCAGCCGGGAGGAGGAAGGGCTGATCAGGGCTTGAAATGAGGACAAAGAGCAGTCCAGCCCCCCCAACCCCCCCCCCCCTCCTGCACGCGCCCTCAAGTCCCAATGGATCCGTGGGATATGGTGCGGGCGCTAAGCAGTCACCGGGGCCTATCACTGGCTGCGGGACCTGCCTCCTGGCCTCCTGGACGTATCGCTTACATCCGTACTGCCGCCCTCAGAGGGGGCCGTGATACCCATTTGGGAGGCAACACGGAGCACACGCACGCGCGCGCGCGCACACACACGCCCAGACCCTCAGACCTGTGCCATGGGAAACAGCAGCTGTTTCACCGCACAGCAAATTTCGCACCCCCCCCCACCCCTCCTCTCCATGACCCCCCCCCCCGGTCGCGGGTGTTGGCGTCGGAACTAAGCGGAAACACCCCCCATGCCCCCCCTCAGTCCCATACAACCGTCATCGTCCCCAGTGGCTGGCGGTCAGCCACCAACCTTCCTTTCTCTGCCCACGACCCGAGTTTGACCTGTTTTCTTTTTGGTTCTGCGTCGGGGTGCGCCATGGGCCATGTTGTGCGGTCAGGTCTTTGACTTTGGGGTGAAGCCGTACCAGGCGTTCTCCATGCAGTTTGCTGCCTCCAGCCTCGGCATCCAGATCGGCATCGAGCTGCTGACGGACGCCGTGATCCTGTTCCTCGCCCATCGACTGGTGGGGCTGCACCGCATTCCTTTGAAGACCGTCATCACGTCGTCGCGCCTCTTGCTGCTGCACATTACCCCTCCGCTTCTCGCTGTTGCCATTATGACCAACATTGGGTACTTGCTGCGCAGAGGCTGCCTCAGCTGCAGGTGGGCGGAGATGTACCCTTGTGATGCGGGCTGCGCATGAGCGGAACGCAGGGGCGACGCGCCTTCGCTGTGCGGGGGGACCGCGATGCCCCCCCTCCCCCCCCCAACCGCCCCCACGAAAGCGAAAAACGACCATGCAAACGCTCGCCCATCCCCCACAACTGGCAAGAGCGACGACAAAAACAATGATACCAACAAGAAGAAGAAGCGCAGTTTGCTTGACAAACCGAATTTCGACTGCTACACTCAAACGTGTGTGTGTGTGTGTGTGTGTGTGTGTGTGTGTGTGTGTGTGTGTGTACGTGCTGTTGAGTCAAGGCTCTGCCTGTCATTCACGCTTGCTGCAGCCGCCTTGAAACGCAACCACGTCCTCCGAAGGACAGCCGCTGTATTTGCAGAGCAAATGACATGCTGCACCAGAGCTGATTGTTGACACATTTGTTTTTTTAATTCAAAACTATGGCCACACGGGCCTAATCATTTCATGTGGGCGACTAACGATGCGAAGTTTCAAACTACTTTTGCGTATTGACATCAGGGGTGGATATAATAGTGACGACATTACCAAGGTGCGGGTGGGGGTGGGGGGGGGCTGTTGAGCCAGGAGGCAGTGATGACGGAATGACGATTACGATTTGCTCGTTTGACAGCTTTACAGGCATAGATGATTCGGAATTGCAAGCCATTTTGGCAAAATGTGTCAAGAAATGATTGCACTGTATAAACTGTCTTCATGGGATACACCAACCCCTATGCAATGTATTGTCTTGTGTTCAGTGTTGGTGGATTGGCCCAGTAGTACAATGGTATATGCGTAGGCAATGGATTCCTTTGTCCTGCTCAGGCACTGTTTTTGGCCATTAGTCCTCTTATAAAACTGCTGGCAAAACTGCTAGTTCAGTCAAACGGGTAAATCGTAATCGTAATCGTCATCGGGGGGGGGGGGGGGGCTGGGGGGGGGACCACCCCCCCCCCCACTATATCCACCCCTGATTGACATGCCAATGTGTACATATACACAGAGAATATGGCGCAGCCCCTTGAGGGCCCTGTGCAGACAGTGAATCGAGCCAAATTTTTCGGCGTATGTTGCAGCCTTGAGGGTAGCACCGCAGGGTCAGGCACTCAAGGGGGTGACCAACCGCAAGTATATTTATGATGGCATCCTCCAGCACCTTCGGCGTTGGGGGCTGCAGGGGAGGCCTTTTCCGAATCCTGACCTCTGGCAGCAGTTGCAGCCGGAGGTGGAGGCCCGCACCTCGTGCACCGCCATATCTATAGTCACATGGGCATTGTTGGTAATGAGCGTGCGGATGCGCTGGCGAACAGTGGTCGGTTAGCGCACCCGCAGAGGCGCCGGTTTTTGCGGGACCAGATTGCGTCTGCGGGGCGGCCGCCTGTCATTGTGCGCACGGCACGCCGGGCCCAGTGAGGACGTAGGCTGGCCCAGGACAGCGGATGTGCACGCGCTCCTTTCTGCCATTTTGCTGCCCCCTTTCTTCTCTTTTCTCTCTCCTTTGACTGGGCTGGCCGCCGGTCAGCAAGGGGGTATATGGGCCATGTCCCCCCTTGCTGCAAGCCTCCAACGGCCGGAGAGCACAGAGAAGGTCTTGTTTTGTTTGTTTGTTGCAGTGTTTCCGCGGCTTAACTGGCTCGCAATATGTTCTGCACAGGGGCTAATCGGGGCCCAGATCGAGCTGGCCTCCAACGGCCTGTTGATGTAGCGTGGCGTCGTCCTGTTTGTTTGTTGCGGCGTTTCCGCTGTCAACCCGGTTGCACCCAGTTCTGCACCAGGGCTAATTGGAGGCTTTGTCCAGGTGTGTTTGTTGCAGTGTTTCAGCATTTCTTCCGGGTTTGCCACTGTTGGGGGTTTGCCTCCTGTGACACCACCTTGCCAAGGACGGCGGCTGCAGGGTCTGATCGAGGACCCACCTGAACGTGCATAATGCTGAAAGGAGGGATGGAGTATGGTTCTCTATGGCCATGAAGCTGTGAATCAGTGCTAGGGGCTCCTGCAAGGCCCACAAATGAAGAATGAAGTAATGGTTTGGCAGCGCAGTAGGACGGTAGGAATGTGGAACCTCGCAGTTTGAGCATGATTCGAATGGATGCCTTGGTATATATCGAGAGCCTGGGTGCCAGCAGTATCTGAAGGTACCAAAAGCTGGGCTTAGCAGAGACCCTGTTGTTGAAAACGGAATTCAGGATATCTCCGATGCACAAAATAGATCATGAAGACCCTTCAGGACCTTGCCTTTCTTGGAGGGCTGACCAAGAGCCATGGAAGGGGCCTGAAATGGCTGACAGACACATGTCAGTCTGTGCAGTGGTTGGTTCATGGAAAACAAGACAACGTGCATGAGAACGGGCAAGAGGGCGCATTTGACTCACAAGGTGCAAGGCGCTGCTGCAGGTTCTTGCAGGGTCAATATAAGCCGACGTATTAAAATAAGAGCTTGATTGGGTGCATGTCAGAGTGATCCTCTGCTTTGTGTATGTTTGCATGTTCTGCCAGGGCCAAGTGGCAGCAGCAAGGCGGCGGCAGCTGCAACGGCAGCCACAATGGCCCACACCCACAATATAGACAGCAGCCCTGCCCCGCACAAGGGCCGTGTCTCAGCAGCAGGCCTCGTTTGTAAGAGTTAGGTTGAAAACGGGGTGGTCCAGGTGGGTGGGTCTAAGGCTCTGGACCCCCCCCTTAGAATTCTGAGGGTTTCCTGGGTTTCTTGGCACCTGCCACACCCTCTTTCCTTTTTTACAGAAACCTTGTGTGGTTGTGTGCGGTTGCCCCTTACTTTGTCTCTATGCAGGCACCATGCCAAAATTCTGTTGTCAATGCCTCATGGGCACCTATTGTGAGACGCCTTAAAGGCGCAGTGAAGGATTTGATTCCCAAACTACAAATGTTTGTTACCCACAAGTGTGCATCCCCTCTCAGAGCCACATGGGCCTTCATGTTGTGGTCTGCCTTGAGTGGTTTGAACAATGAATTTGATTTACCCCCCCCCCTTGTAATAGCTACGCCCTTGTAATAGCTACAGTAGGCGTAGGGACCGTATTAATTTGGTACCTAATTTTAATTCGGTACAAATGTAGTGCAGCCGCATAACACATGGGTTCAGTGACAAATTTGCCAGCTACATAGGGTCATGGACACATTTGTTGTGAGTGTTTGCCCACTTGAACCCACATAGCTCTGATTTGGGGATATTTGTGTACTATATCCCCCTTTCTTGCACCAGCTCACCATGCAACCTTCTCTTTTTCAACCTGGGCGTCCAGTGATTTTCACACGTTCCACCGGTGAGCGTGTGGATGCCACAATGAAGGGGCCATCGGAGGTGTGTGGGGAATGGCCCATGTCTTTGATTGGAAGTTGTACTTTACAAGAGACCACATGCAAGGCAATTTCATTCCCAAGAACTTGAAGTTGCCCAAGCCCAAACCGGCCCCTAAACCTCGGGCAAAGGCATCTTCAAAGGCATCTTCAAGTGGTGAGCATGTGCAGTTGTTCCGCATGGTGTATGATCGCAAGAAGGGTTTCCGATCCGAACATTTGTAGGCTTCTCATGCTTCATAGCTTGTGAGAACATGGGTGTGAACCTGAATTTCCATGTCTCAAACACTTTCTTGCGTTTGCATGCCTTTGGGAACGTGGTGGAGGTTAAGGTGCACTCATACCATGCATTCTCTCACGTGTATGTCGGTAGTTGTATGTGTCGTGCGCAAGCCACGCCCTTGTAATAGCTACAGTAGCCGTACGGACCGTATTAATTCCGTACTTTGGCGTAGCTATTACAAAGGGAGGGGGGGGGATACAAAAATGTGCCCCACAGAATTTTAAGAGGTGGGGGGCTCCAGGGGGGTCTAAAGTCGGGTGCGTGGGTCTCATCCAAAATACCCCACCCCTTAAAAATGAGGCCTGCTCAGCAGTCTGTCCCTACGCACGCAGCCCCTGGTCGGTGCCCTCGTCATTGCAGCATGACCCTCCCCTTGTCCTCTGTGATGTGTACGCCGACCAGCAGCACATGACTGACGAATCGCTTCAGCCACTGCATCGACGGTATGAAAGGGGGCATCGCAGTGGGTGCGCCGCTTCACTTTTGCTCTCTCACCTCTCACGACCCTCACAGTCCTGTCATGGATGCAGAGCTTGTTTCTCTGTAATATCCCTGGCCCCAGAGTTGCTTTTGACAACTCAGCACCCCCAAGGGTGGGGGGTTTGGGGTGGGGTCCCACACCACTCACCCACCCACCCACGCACGCACTCCCCTCTTCAAAGATTGGTCCAATTTTTTGCTTCGGCATCTTCGGTGCAATTGATTGGTAGTTGCCTGCTTTTATTCTATACTGCAATCCTTGTTCTGTTGTAATTTCCTCCGTTTGCCTGTTGCATGTTGGGCCCCTATATTACAGCCATGGCATTTACGTTCATGAAGTGGAGGAAGCCAGAAGCTGCCCTTCCACAAACCCTGGCCTTGATCACTTCAGCCATGTGCATCGACGTTATGGACAGGGATCGCAGTGGGTGCACTGGTTCATTTTGGCTCCTTCACCTCTCGCAACCCGCACGGTCCTGTCATTTGTTTTGATACAGGGCTTGCATCTCTGTAATATCCGCCTGGCCCTCTCTCTGTCTCTCATGCACACCATTTGCTGGGCAGACGGGATTCATTCTTCCGCCCGATAAATGAACCGGCAAACGACGAACGCGACTACAAACGCATACCAGTACGCATATGCCCCCTCTGCCGAGGACGTTTTGCCGACTCTCTCTACGGCCGAGAATGCTGACATTCTCGGCCGTAGTATTGGTGTGGTCTGCAGTGCCTACTGCTGTGTGGACAGACAGATTGACCTACAAGGTTGTCTCTGCTCCTGCATTACACGCACGCACGCGCCCGCGCGTGTGTGTGTTGTGTGAACAAAGCACACAACGCTCAGCTGATTTGTACTAAGTTAGGAGTTGACCCTGGCAGTTTGTACACGATTTGAATATATTTTGGGCGACACATGCGCACACGCGCACCCACGCCCACCCATCTACACACACACACACACACACACGTCACCACCACCAACGTTCATTCTCAAAAAGCCGCCAAAATGCAAACGGAACCGTGTGCCCCGGGATCAACGGCGCCGTGTGGGACAACCAGCGAGGCGCATTCTGGATATGGCACTCGCGCGTGGGTGGCGATGATCTTCCCCTGACAGGTGGGCCAGGCGCAGTCTCAGTCTCGATGAGACGCCTGTGGCTGGACAGCAACCGTGAATAACGGTGCACTTTTGCAATAGTGCGTCATGCAGCAAGCCGGGTGACGCCCCCTCCCCACACGCAGCTTTTATCAGTCCAAAAGGCGAGTGGGATGCATCCACCCCTTGGCGCACGCAGCACACACGGACATGCACTCCTGGTGGCCGCTCTGGGCGGCAACAAGGTGCAGCCGAAGGTCACTCAAATCAGTCTCTGGTGAAAATCATGAAAAAAAATTTGACCCCCCCCCTTCCCAACCTCTAGCCCTGCCTGCCGACCATGTTTGGGGTGAAAAAAAAGTTTTCAAAAAAATTTTACCCCAACATACATACCTCAAAATGATCAGCGCGACGAGGCAGTCATTTTGAGCCCTATACGTTGGGGTCTAGGAGCCCCGCCTTCCAGCCGGCCCCCAAACCCACCCCCCCACCCCCTCCCTGAAAGTGGCTGGAAAGTGGGAGGGAGTCAGCGTATGGCCCGTTGCTATGCTCCCCCTGCGTCTCTGGGCAATAGCCCATGCCACCTCAGCATGGAGTGTCCGTGATGGACATCTGCCTCCCCTGTACGTGCGCAATCCCCCCGCACACTGAACACACGTAACCCCGTGACATGTCTGCTCCTGGTAATCGTTTTTTTTAGATGGGAAATCTGTTTTTTTAGATGTGCTAAAGTTTAAGCCCAAAGGCTCGGGCGCGTGGCAGCAGCAGTGGACCCGGCCAACGCCCAGCCTGGCAGACCGCAGCCACAGCAACATGCCAGTGCAATCTTGGGGGCCGCTACTACGAGAGATTCTGGCCAAGGTGAGGGGCCAGATCCGGGGTCTGGGTGTTCTAGTAGCCCAGCTGCAAGACCCAGTGTGACCTGTGGTCCTGTATGAGATGAGAGCTGACCCTGCTGACCCATGCGGGTGCACCCCCTTTTTATTGTGATCGCACGCACACATGCACAGCGACAGAGGAAAGGCCATGTTGACCGATGTCCGTGGCCTGGGTATTTGGAACCCTGTGCATTTCAGCGGAGTATCTGCTAGAGCTGTGCCAATATGAATGGTTTATAAAAAAAAGATCATTCCCAGCACAAGGTGTTGTGTTACCTCAAAAAAAAATGCAAAAAAATATTAATTTGCAACTGCATACCCTTTGCAAAAATGATATACAAAAAAGTGTCAAAAACAAAGAATTTTTGCTCCCGCCCCCTTTCTGACCTGAACACATTTGTGCTGCATGGTGCATCTTTTTTCTTGGTTGCCCTCCTTGCTTCATTTGTTGACAGTGTGCAAGCATTGGTGCTGGTATGATATCTGGGTCCTGCGCTCTTGCAATGAATATTTGTGGGCTAGTCAAAGGCCTTGACTCTGGTCGGTGGTGGAACGGAACCCTCGGCTCGCCATGCCCTGGGGAGCTGCATTCCGTCTTGTGCTGCAATGAATGTTTCAGTACCGCTCTTACTTGTGCGCAAAACTGCAACACTGAAACCCACATTGGTAGCACTGGGCAGCTCTGAACCTTGATCCCGAGAGGTTGTCTCGAGTACTGTGAACTGAGCTACGCCACATTGGAATTATTCTGAATTATTTTGTTGAATTTGCAACTCAGGATTTTTGTGTTGAATTATTCAGCGAGTTTTTTAAGTGTATTTATTGTAGTTTTACCATATTCTTGGCAATTTATTCCATTCAGAATCTCTGTGTTAAATTTTGCGTAAAGGGGGTGTTGCCTGAACCGTGCACGCACCGTGCGCGCACCGTGCGTGCTTTTGCTTATTCTGTGTCCGGCAGATCCACATTGCCTGAATCTGAGCTGCCCTGGCTTGTCGCCAGACTGCCTGTGTACTACCACCGCTCCAACGGGGATAGGGTGTCGGCCACTGTCGTTGACCCTTCTTCAAGAGGTGGGCGCCGCGTCTCTATTCGGTACGAATTGGGTGGTGAAGAGGTCTGGTACGAGCATGCACCCGAGGAGCGGTTGGAGTTTGCAATTGTGACTGCTGAGAGCCCCGATTCCCCCCAACCTGTGCACCATGAGGCGCCGATAGACGCTTTGCTGGAGCCCCAATTACCTGAACTGGAAGCTGAAGCCCCTAGAATTGATGATCATGAGCCAGAATGCTGTGGCGGATGAAATTGAAATTCCTGTAACCCAACCATTGTTGTCGCTTGTGTTGTCGCCTGTGCATGGTTTGTTACGGAGATACGTGCGAGGTGCAGAAATTGGGAGCCTGGAACCTGTGACAAGCATCAGATTCAAAAAAAAAAAATTCCCGGTACGCCAATAGGGGCTGCAGGGTGCAGAAAATAGGACCCTGGAACTTGTGACAAGCATCAGACTAAAAATTGAAGAATCCTGGTATGCCAGTATGGACTGCAAGGTGCAGAAATCAGGGCCCTGGGTGTGTTTCTATCAGGGGTTGCCATAAGGACGCTCAGCCTTTTTTTTTTTTTACTAAGGCAGCCACTCTCTGATGTTTGGTGGCTACCCACCAACCGCCATCGGTTACCCACCAACCGCCATCGGTTACACACCAACCGCTATCAATAACCCACCAACCGCCATCGGTTACCCACCAACCGCCATCGGTTACCCACCAACCGCCATCGGTTACCCACCAACCGCCATCGGTTACCCACCAACCGCCATCGGTTACCCACCAACCGCCATCAGTTACACACCAACCGCTATCAATAACCCACCAACCGCCATCGGTTACCCACCAACCGCCATCGGTTACCCACCAACCGCCATCGGTTACCCACCAACCGCCATCGGTTACCCACCAACCGCCATCGGTTACACACCAACCGCCATCGGTTACACACCAACCGCCATCAGTTTCCCACCGGCCGCCATCATAGGGCATATTGGACACTCCGAGTTTTTTTTTTCTATTATGGCAACCCCTGGTTTCTATGGGGGCCATTCAACGGGGTACAAGTTGGGCAACCATCCCAAAAACATTGAACCGTGCACGCACCGTGCGACAACGCCCCCAAAGAATTTGGTTGACTATGGAATTTGCGAATGGTTTGTTCAAAAACTGAGGGACTTGATTCATCCAATAGTTTTGTTTGTTGGTGCCTGTGCTATGGACTGCAACCCCAGAGTCCAACTGATCTACATTTGTGTGCCCGTGTACGAAGGGATTGCAATCCCAGAGTCCCACGTACACCGGGTCTTTTTCAGTGGCACCAAAGTCAATGAAACATGACCCCCCAAAAAAGCTGGCCAAATAAAAAAAAGCAAAAATGAAAGAGTTGTTCACTCAGTCAATTAAAACAGCTCCGCAAAACTGAATTTCGCACAAAGAAATCTCTTGCAAAGAGAAAAAAATTCCCTGTTTTGGGTGTTGTCGCACATTTTTTCAATAATTAAAATTCAAATGATCCAACGAAAATTAGTATTTTGCACATTGTTACCATTGGCACGGAGTCCCCCTGGTCGTCAATAGCAAGCCAGACACACCTAACACCATGTTTTCTGATTAATGCTTGGAATTTTTTTGGACAATCAAAACTGGTTATTGTTGCCCGCTTCAAAAATCAAAACCAGTTATTAGTTTCTCATTTTTCCAAAAAAACAATTATTGGTTTGGATTCGTGCATCTAAACAGATGCTAGTCAGCGATAAGTTGAGTGCCCAATGGTTCGTTCTAAAAGTGGTTTTGACGATAAAGAACCACATAACTACTTTCTGATTTGTTTGCCAATACTTGATGTTGAGGCAGAAAACAAAACCGGTTATTAGATTGTAAGCAGAAATGAAACCGCTTACTAGTTTCAAAGTGACGATGAAAAGCAGTGCAGTGGACAGCTGTACAACTGTGTCACACCCTCCCTCTCAATACCTATGCCTATCCTAACTGGTATGTAGGGCTGCAGTCCAATTCTGCAGCACGCCTCGGTGAATTTTTTTCGGGTGTGTGTTTGACACCTTGTTTTGGGCATTCAACAGCTCAGCCCCCCCCCCCCCTCCCCCGGTGTAAAGATCTGAGTGTCTATTTTTTTTCTGAGTCAGCCATTTGCTGAGGTGCCCCCCAGCGAACAGCTTGGGAAGGGAGTGTAATAGGTTTAGGTGTAAAGATCGCTAATGCGATCGCTGGAAAGGGAGTGTAATAGGTTTAGGTGTAAAGATCGCTAATGCGATTGCGCGCGCATGTAGACACGCCTGAAGGTGAAATAAGATAGACATGTAGAAATCAATGTGCAGCGCATTTGTAGGTATTTTACATTATAAAATTGTGTGTGTATACAGAGCGATGGGATGACATTAAGTTTTGAGTAATGTTTGTTGATTTGTATCGCGCTGCACTTGTGAAGGATTTGGGATCTGAAAGATTTTGAAAACACAAGCAGATTTGGAGATTACAGAGAAAATACATCAACGAGCAGAGTATCATTGCATGTCCAGCATCACCACACCCCCTGGACCATCCCAAGCACAACGCCCCGGAGACTGATGTACCATCAATCAGGCACAACGACTAAGGCACACCACGCACCTGCTGGCACTGCGGCCCAGCGGCGCTCGACACCCCCTCGCCCGTACTGCGCCTCATCTCTACCCACTACCATACCTCCACAGCCGCCGTGACCACCGACCAGCAAGCACGGGTCTCACCTTGGTTCTACACGGTACCCCTAGGCCACCCAGCACACGTGGCGTGGACTCAAACACCCACAGCAAAGTGGACATTCACCAACGAACGCGCAGTAGACCTAGAGAGTGTTGCCATCGAGTACGACGGCTGCGACCCACACCGCACGGGCCCCCATGAAACGCCTATGCGCTCCCAACACTACAAATGCCCAACGCCCCGCGGAGACAAGGAAGACAAAGAACTACGGCAGACCATCACATGCCAGAGGTTCGACCCAGACACGGGGTACATCTGTCCACCTGATGTACGCGTACATCACACAAGGCCGCCCCGACACAGGCGTCCTCCACCTCACACCACGAGCCAAGGCCATCATCACCAACGGGACAGGGGTAAATGCGGCCCCGATACTCCAACCCACACAAATTACCACCAACGAGGCCAAGAGGCAGGCAGACAGACAGGCAACAGCGCATACATTGGCTTTTTTTGTTGGTATCATTCACCTACATGCAGGTGCGGACAACATTTCATTATGAATCATTAGTGGTGGAGTAGACAACCAACCCGTAGACAACTCGCCGAGCTTCAATTAGAATCCCGGCGGCAACCTCTGCCCCTGGCTGAGCCCGTGAAACTACTTGAACCGACCTTGGTTTAAATATTTCGAAGTACAAACTTGTAATCTCTCCCCGCGCCCCCTCCCGTAACATGGTAGCCAGTTTCGGTAGCCAGTTTCGCGGGGATAGTTGGCTTGAAATCAATAACCCCATTGAGGGATCGTTATGTCATCCAAAATACCGATTTTACAAAGAGTTCGACATCCCATATCATGCTTCAGGGTGTGTGATGTAAACAACCCCAGAAAGACGGAGTGTATGGTGTCCGCATCTGGGCTTGATCTAACACCCTCTCTTTGGGATGATTTCGTAGTGACTCTAAACAACGAGCCTAAACAACAGCAATTTCGGCGCTTTCAGCGCGGCCGTGGCGCGCGCTACCTGCGCTACCACATGGGTCCCTATGGGTGCTCAATTACCTATATTGTACCCAAATGATCACCCAAACTTGTCCCAGATGCGAGAGAATGGACAATGCCAAATGAGCCAAAGCATGCCAACATGCAAACAGCTGAAAAGTAAGTCTGTCTTGACAAAGATCCATGGGTGGGGTGGGGCTGTGGGTACCCGGAGTTTGGACCCGGATCCTCCGCCATGGGTTACCGGATCCATACACGGCAAAGAAGATATTCAGCACCCGGGTCCCATTTCAAGCATAGTGGCTGCGATCAAGCCCAAGCCTTTTTTGATACGGCGGGGGGGAGTGAAATCTTAGAGGAGGCAGGCACTTTTTCAGCGCAGGCACTGCTCTTGTTGTACCCCTACCCTAAGGAGGAGGGGGGTCCAGTCAAGGAGGCAGCTCTCACCGCCTTGTCCACCTCTAACAACATCCAGCTCAGGGGTGGAATAGATATTTCAGTTTGAAACATTTCCTCCATAAAATCCCAGCCTCGCCCAACCTGTTGCATCTGTTGCCTCAACTAGCCTAGCGCACTGGGTTCGTACCCAAGACCTCTGGACCTCTGGGTTGCAGATGTAGCATAGTACGGCTAGGGTACTGACAAGATCTGGCCACCCACTGCTCAAGGGCGAAATGAAAATTTGGGTACAAATGTTTTTCCCAAAAAATCCCAACGCACTCTTGGCCTACCTCCACCGGAGGGAGGGGGGAGAGGGTGATTCCGCTGAGGGCACTCCAAATTTCAAAAAAGGCACGCAGGCAGGCACCTCCCCCCCCTGGGGAAGGGTATCCAAGCCACTAAAAAAAGGCTTGATCACACCCCTCCCATTTTTGGGTTGGATGGCATCGGTAATCATCAGTTTTGAACAGAACATAATCTTCAAATGGATTTTCGGATTTGCACCTCCCCTACCCTGGGTACCCAATTTGTTTGGAAGGGGGGGGGGCGGTCAAAACTTCTCTGCGTATTCTAACAACCTTTCTCCGAAGTGATTTTCATTTCTCAAAGTTTGTTTTTTAACGCCACTTTGCTGATTTTTGGGCCCTCACATGTCCTTAGGCTGCACAAAGGCTCTCCCATCCGAACCCCTTTCCAACACCCTACCCCACCCCTCTTTTAGGGGGGAGGGGGGGGTCAGACCCCCCCCACCCTGGTGTAAACCTTTTCAAGCTCCCATGTGCTCAAATGGAATGCTGGTTGAAATGCAACACTTTTGGGCACCATTTTCTTGCAAATCATGTCAAATGATTTCTAATTTTGAATTGTACCTTTTCCATGTGGAACTTGGGCAATGCTTGTGTAACAATTCATCATGCAAATTGTCACGTGTTTGATCCAATTTTCAAGTGCAAAATGCCAATGCTACAATCGCTCTATGAATCTGTATCATTTCTTGCAATATGAAACTTTTTGCCCCAAAAATCACCTTGCAAAGGTTGTTAAATCAAAGCCAACCAGGCGTATATAGGGGAAAACGCCACATACCCCCCCATTTTGGGCCTATTTGCGTACTAGTTTAACCCCTTGTAAAATCATTATGTTGTCCAATAAACGCATCCTCCAACGAGTTTTTGGTCCGGGCCCCCCACACACCCCCTGCATTTGAAACCCAGCATTTTGAGGTTTTGAGGGAGGTGTGGGGGGGGGGGGGGTGTCAAAAATTTTCGAAAAAATGACCCCCCCTTTTTTTTGGGTCGAAAATCATGATTCTTTTGGTTTTTCTCGATTTTGAGTCGAAAAAGTGTTTCCGGGTCCCGACTCCACGGGGTTCGTATGGGGCGGAGTGGGACGAGCGCTCATGCAATTTATGCACTTTCCAGCCATTTTTGCGATGTTGGCGGTTTTGGCGACCTCGGTGACCCCGTGGTACCCACTCTGAGGGGTGCGAGTGGGGATGTTGTGACAATATATGCCTACTAGGATACGGAAAGACGTTTTTTGCAGTGTCTAGCCATGCTTAAGGCCGTTCACAACCCGTGCCAAGGTCGCAAAATGACTGTTTCCACCAATAATGGCCTACTGAATGGGCCGGTACACAACCTGCTCATGCAGTTTTTCACCCTGGGCAGCTCAAAAATCGAAGTTTTCGAAACTTATTTCTTTGATATCATGATCACCTAAAGTGACCATCCAAGCTATGTAAAGCATGTTTTAGGCCGTATTTACGTGTTTTTCACCCTATTTGGGTATTAGCTCCGGAGGCGGGGGGGTCTCCCAAGGGATGGGTACACAACCTGCCCATGCAGTTTTTCACCCTGGGCAGCTCAAAAATCGAAGTTTTCGAAAGTTATTTTTCTGATACCGTGATCACTTAAAATGACCATCCAAGCTATGTAAGGCGTGATTTAGGCCGTATTTACGTGTGCGTCGCTTGGAGTAGATTCTCTGCGAGGTGGACTTGCCGAAGGCAATAGAATTTTTGGCTCGATATAACTGGTTCCACAAGATACCTGTATTACAAAGCAATGGGCTGACCTCATCAACATGGCCTCAGGGGTTAACTGGTCTTAAAGATCTCTAGAACCTGAATATTTTGGCGGTAAAAGTGCGCATGTACCCACACCTGTCGCCGGAGGAATATTGACAGCAATATGCGACATTCAACAGGACAACAAAAGCAATGCACCATCGGTCAATATACAAATCCATTGCAAGTTTATTAGGTCAACCATGTGTGAATACGGCCCACAGCAGAATGCAAAACTGTACTAGCCCCTACCAGAGATGCAACTGATGCATAGCCGGTGTTACGAAATATACAGATCATAAGACACCGACAACAAAAGGGAATTGTGTCTCCTGCCAAACTATTTGTTGCCACAGGACTCATGAACGAAATCGGGTTCATGCGTTCATGGGTTCATGGCAATAGTTTTCTCGCTTTATGTGTGTTGGGCTTGCATTGGCATTGACGTTTGCAGGGGGGGAACAGTGGGCAGCTCCCAAAAACATTGGTAAAAGTGAAATTACAGGTGGAATGCTTGCTGCAGGTATAAACTGGGCTGGCATCACGCTTGGCGTATGGTATTATGGGGGAGATTGTTGTCAAAACACAATCATCAGGCTTGGCCCTTTGGAATCAACTAAATTACAAGAGCAAACATGCTTTGCAAAGACGGGCCCCAGAAGCTTTGGACTAGGGTATTGCAGCTGTTATCTGTGTGACAAGCAAGCTGCATGCGATAACCCCCCACTGGAACTTCATCCTAGTGCACAGCTTTGAGGTGCCACTTGGAGGGTGAGTGTGTTGCATCAGAGTAAAATCGTCCTCCTAGCCACCTGCATCACCAGCCTTGCCTGCATGAACGTCATGACCGCACAATACTTGTACACCACCTGCTGCGGTGCACCGCAACCGTGATAATCACAATAAAATCAGGTCGTGACCGCTGCCCGCTGTGCCTCAAGAGGTCTGCAACCTCTTCAAAAAGACTACCGAGACACACACAAACGCCAGAACAGACAGACAGCCACACAGGGCGGACAACAGGTAGCAGACAACGACAGACCGAGATTGGACCAATGACGCAAATACCATAGGCCACTGCCAATCAAACGTGGCAGGACAAACGCACACACACACACACACAATATCGCACCTGTGCGGTTCGGCAAGGCAGTATTTGGGACACCTTTACCAGTGCCCGGTGGAAAAGGAAACCAGCACGCACACCCCACTCAAAGAATGAGCACACGCACGCATGCGCGCACACGCACCAAAGGGGAAACCCCAGTGTGCAGAAAAGCCCAACCAAGCACAGAAACTCGCCAGGCCGCAACAAGGAAAAAACAACGGCGACTGAGCGCTTTTAGAGCTCTTAAAAAGGAAAAGACTACGCACACACACGAACACACACACACACACACACACACAGGGAGAGACCATATGTCAGCCATACGGAATCGTCGTTTGCATATCCGCCCCGGGTGTCATCACCAAGAAATACGGCTGTGGCTGTTACACCGTCTGCATCCCATTAACAGGCACAGGAATTCGATGGTGTCGTGGGGTGGGTGCCTGGGCGGACGGTGTTGTTTTGTGGCCGCCCTGCAACTGCACTGGTGTCCAGAATGCCTTGCTGGATCTTGTCAAAAATGGCGTCTGCTGTTTTCATAAAAGCGTCATCCACGTTGTGTGCAGTCTTCGCACTCGTCTCCAAGAACACCAAATCGTGTTCTGCTGCAAACGCCTGGCCCTCCTCAGGGCTCACCTGAGCAAGAAAAACATGTCAGACCCAACAGGACCCTTCGTGACAGGGACCCTGTGTTTCAACAAGGAACAGTTGCAACAGAAGCATATGTTTGAGGCGAGATTGCAGATTTCCATTATGTTTCACTTTCCACTCTTTCCCTACCGATTTCGGAGCCGCCCTTTGCTTTTGATGCTGTCCACCCCTCACACGAATGCAAGCCCAGCAGCCATTTGTCCCTTGCAAGCCCCGCCCAAAGAAACACACGGCACATGGTTGCACACCACCTCCAACGTCCAATCCGTCGGGCTCTTCTTGGCATCATTGCGCAAGTTGCCCCCAAGGGTACATGTTTTGTGGGTTTGTATTCTGTTGTGGTTCATCCCACGCCTGGGGCCCCGTGCCCTCCGGTGTGAGGTGTCTGCCACATGGGCAGCTGTCACAGTTCAGACTAGGTTTGGCCCCTGTGCTGATTGCATTGCGAGGTTTTGACCCCAGGCCCCTTCCGGCAACGTTAGAAACAGTACTTCTTCTGTGGGACTGTGTATTTCGGATCCACCAAGGTCGTACACGACGTGGGAAGGAGGAGCAGGAAATGCATGGTGAGGTCGCACACAACGTGGGAAGAAGGAGAAGATGCATGGTGACGTCATGCCCTAGGTTCGACCTGGTGAAGACCCTCGACCTGGCTAAAACTCTCAATCTTGGGGAGCCCAAACCCTGCTGCGGTAGGTGTGCCCGCCGAGTCAGGGCGACAGGAGACAGGTGAACAGGAGGACAAACGAAGCGGCACAGCCAACACTGATCCACTCGTGCCTTTTGAGCAGCTATTGGAGGGAACAAGTGGTTTGTAGCACAAGTCTGGCAAACACACCTGACGCTTGGATTCGAGGTCACATTTGTTGCCGATTAACATTATGGTCATGGTAGTGTTACTGTTCTGTTTCGCGTCTTCAAGCCAAGACTGCAGGTGATCAAAAGTTTCTCTGCGCGTCACGTCATACACCAATAAGGCCCCGGTGGCACCTCGGTAGTAGGATCTTGTGATGGATCTAAAGCTTTCCTGTCCTGCTGTGTCCCAAATCTGCAACTTAATTTGCTTGTCATTCTTGTTGATCATTCGTGCCCCAAACTCCACCCCAATAGTGAGATCGTGGACAGGCTCAAAGCGTTTGTCCGTGAATTGCAATAACAGACATGACTTGCCCACTCCACTGTCACCTGCAAGGAGAAACCGAAAATTGCAACCTCTGCTGACGCAAGGCTTAGGACTACCAGGGCATAGACGTTGCGCTTGCGACTTTCTGGCTGGAAACGATGCTGAACAGAAACGACAGCAACTCAGTGAAAACCCATGCCAAAACCACTCGCATACAAATACGCACTGGGCACAACTGCTGGATCCGGACAAGTCACTTGCAACAGACGCCAAAAGACTCCTCAGTGGCACAACGGAATGAGGGGAACAAAACTGCAGCACATCAGTGCGAGGGTGCAACGGGTGCACACCACAAGTAAGCGCTGCCCAACCAAGCACGCGACACACTTACAAAGAACGATTCGCACAGCGACATACCAATGATGATGTATTTGAACAAGTAGTCGTGCGCCATGGTAGAAATTCTGCCAAGCAAACCGCAGACCTATCTATCTATGATCAGTAAGGCACTTGGTAGCATTCCGCTGCTTCGTGTAAAGTTTGCAGAAGCCCTGTTTCAGATCTGCCTGACATTATACCAAGCATTTACATGCCACACATCCATACACAGATGCCAAACATCCAACTTGCAAGTGCACAAGGTTAAGTGGACAGATTATTGAGACAGTTCGTGAGGCGCTCCAGACTGTCGCTGAGGTATTCGACACTAAATGTGAAAGTCATGAATTTACAAAACGAGCAAGCTGGCGACAAGCCTCATCGATATGGACAGTTTTGCTCATTTGGTTCATTTTCTTTCAAGTCTCATTATCGTTAGACATGCCACAGAATGCGGACTATGTCGACTTATCTCTGCTTCAACAGCCTCGCTGCTTACCTACCGCTACTCCAATGCCTTCTTGCACGATGTGGGCCCACTCACATGCATGCATGCGAATGTATGTAAAGGGACGTTGGTTTTAAGTGGTATCGTCAATCCACATGTGTGGCACATCGATCGCAACACAAAGCTTGAATCCCTTTCTTCCTGAGGCGACGATCTTACCTAAGTGTTGGTGATTTTGTTTGCATGGTAAAAAATCCCGGAATGAACGTTGCAATGTGCCGTGAACACACAAACATACAAAGCGAGCGCGCTCTCTATCTACAACGTATGCGATAACCCCTTCCACGTGTCGATTGCTTTGTGGATTGGGTTGTGTGGAGCAACATCCTTGCCGATTAACTTCGCTCGCGAACCGAAAAACGAGCGTCGGAAACTACCACATCACGAGTATCAACAAGTTTCGACAAATTACTAGACATTGTTCATCATGCCGGCGAAGAGTAAACATTGCAAGCATGTTTCGCCGCCTCGGGTTGGAAAGTGATAGCCTCCCTTCTCACCCCTTCTCCAACTCGAACAGTGCACTTTCGTGGGGCGGTAAGTGCGGCCATCGATTATTTCTCGGTCGAGTATCGTCAACATATGTGCGCAAATTTTTGTGCATGTATTACCCCATGGTTGCCACCATAGCTCCTAGAAAGTTGGTTTGCGGTTCAACGGGTTTGCACTTCACTTCACGTGACCTTGAACGGATGCTTTGTCGAGATTCCATGGTTGCCTTACCACCCATTAGAAAACACCCCCACAACTCACACCAACAATGCAATCGGCTTAAGTGACTCATTGGATCAACGAATGACGGAAAATTGATCGAAGGTGATCAGCACCCTTTGTTCCATTGTTCCATTGCAAATTTGGATGTAAATGCTACACGTTGTCTTCTTCGGTCCCAGGAAAGCATATTGCCTCATTTGCATTGGCGCCGTTACAGTGAGAGTGCGAGCAATAAGACGGATCCCCTAGTGTGCACAGTGTTGGTGTGATTGATTTCATTTGCTATTGTCGTGTTATTTCAAGGTACCATACACAAAAAAACTCCGGCCATGGCGAGCTGAGAAAGTTGGATTTAGTCCGTCAACCGTCGTTGACATGCAATAGCACCACCATGCCCCATGTCTCGGTCGGTTGACACAGGCCTCTTGGCCCAAGGGCACGAAAAACTCCGCAAACAATCGGCCGCCGTCCTTGTCGGTTCCTTGCCGTTGCGGGTTGACACAGACAATTTGGAAAGGGAATTGGAAGTAGAAAGCAATGAAAGTGATGACTCAAGTGCCAGTGATGGTGACGAAAGAATCCAAAGACGTAGCATTTCAAACGGGTTCAACCTCTTGTCATTCTTTGTCCCGAGGTCGGAAACGTACTTGGGCAATCCCCTTGAGCAATCCCGGAAAGCCCTAAAGAAAGGCGCTTGGCAGGGTTGGCTATACCGCGGAGGCTCAGACCTCGATAAATTCCGCAAATTGATGCATGCGGACCCCGATGTGCTTAAGAAGCGCGACGCCGCCGGCGCCAGCCCCCTCCATCTCATGCTCTTATATGGCACGGACTTGCACATTGAATTGGCCTTCGAGATCATTAGCCA
This sequence comes from Eutreptiella sp. 'Long Island Sound 2002', assembly GCA_964036045.1. NCBI lineage: Eukaryota > Euglenozoa > Euglenophyceae > Eutreptiales > Eutreptiaceae > Eutreptiella > Eutreptiella sp. 'Long Island Sound 2002'. The sequence goes on from OZ038396.1 coordinate 46,698,808, forward strand.
GTATCCAGAGCGATGTGAAGATCAATACATTGGAGATCAGGAAATCGATGGTTTTGAATATGACGAGGCGAGCGGCGAAGAAAAGCCCATTAAAACGTGGGTTCCTGATGAGTATACGGGGGAGAACTGTTTGCACATCGCCATCGTCAACGGCAATGTGGAGATGGTGCAGTTGCTTTGCGACACCCGCGCCGAGCAGCTCAAGCATCACGCGGAGGGCAAGTTTTTTCAGCCAGAAGGAAACTGCTACTACGGTGAGTTGCCCTTGAGCTTTGCGGTGTGCACCAACCAGCCAGAGATGGTGCGCATCCTACTGGACCGGGGGGCAGACCTTGGCCGCAAGGATAGGGCACGAGGCAACACCGCAATGCACATGGCGGTGCTGTGGGGCCACATCGAGATGTATGATCTCCTAAGGGAGGAGTGGGCGGCCCGGAAAGGCGACAATCTAGAGCCCTGCTTAGGCGACCGTCGAAACCACGAAGGCCAAACCTGCATTTCGCTCGCGGCTGCATGTGGCAGCGTCGAGATGTTCGACCACGTGCTAACCTCCAAAGGCCAGCAAATGTGGTCGTACGGGGCCGTGACGTGCCGGCTCTACCCCGTCGAAAGCCTAGATTGCGGGACCCCAAACGCGATGCAGTACATGCTCCGGTCCGGCCGGGCGGAGCTGCTGAGTCTCCCCCGCGTCCGCCGCCTCCAGGACAACAAGTGGGAAGTCTTCGGGCGGGACATCCTCTACGAGCGGCTGCTGAAGCACTGCCTCGTGCTGCTCATCTTCCAGTTCGCGCTGGTGCTGCCGCGCCCCTCCATCCGCCTGACCCTTGACAACCTCCGGGCCCTAACGGAGGACTGGGCCCTGCTGCCGCGCCCGGTCTGCGAGTTCATCGTCGTGCTCACCACGGAGCGCAAGCTGGTGGTGGAGCTCCGGGAGATGTACCGCTCCGGCCTGCGGGGCTACTTGGGCATGGGCCGGGCCTGCGCGTTCGAGAACGTCTGCAGCGTCGTGCTGTGCACGGCCATTATGGCGGCCTGCGTGGCGCGCGCGTCCTTCGGCACGGAGGAGCCGCTCGTGGAGAACATCGCCCTCGTCGTTGCCTCGTTCGCGTACTGGCTGTACCTGGCGTGGTTCATGCTGGGCTTCCAGCTCACGGGGCCGTTCATCATCAGCGCCTTTGAGATGCTGGGCACCGACATCCCGGCGTTCCTCATGGCGGTGTCCATCTTCATGGGTGCGTTCGCGTCAGCGATGTACATTCTGTCGACCAAGTCGGGGCTGGCATTTCTGATGCAGGACTTCGAGGTCTGCGTCATGGCGCTCCTGGGCCAGCCCAACTTGCAGCACTTCGATGATTCACTGCAGGTGGACTGTGTACAGGAGCGGATTGGGAGGGGGGGCGGGGTCCAGGGGGGGCGTTGTGTAGGTCAAGTTCCGGGCGGCCGGTGATCGATCCCTCCAGTCACTCTCCTTCAGGGTATTTCATCTGCGAAAGGCATCTGTGTCAATGTCACGAAGAGCTTTTTGTTCTGACTCTGTTGCTTTGCAGCCTGTGCCTTGCAGGGGAAAGGGGAGCATTCAACATCTGCATCCCACAGCGGGGGCAGACGGAAAGGAACAGGGCATATTTGCCCCCACCCTACGCTGTTCCAAGTCCGCCACAACAGTGACACCGGGTACTCGGTTTTATGCACTCCCAAAGTGGATGATGCGCTTCGGCCAATAAGAGGTGGGGCTGGGCGGGGTCCCAACCCCCCCCCCCTCCTCTTCTTATGTTTCCATTTCAGTGAACCGGTTCTGAATTTCAAACAACGTCAGGCTTCCGGACGTGGCGTCCACACTGTTCGTCAGCGAGCGGGGCACCCTGTCTGGCCTGACACTTCTTGTTAAACGGCTGCCCTTCTTTGCATCAACTTAGCCCCTATTTGGGGAGCCGTAGCCTCACCTGAGACCATGAGGGGCGAAAGTCTTGAGGGGCAAAGCACGCATGAAAATTTCCTACGACCCTGAATCCCCATTCGAAAGCAGGCAAAACGCCTGTCATCAACCGCTGGAGTGATGCAGGCGCCCGTTGTCCCTTCGGACATTTTAGCCGAAGCCCAGATACCTCCAGAAAAGGGCACTGTAGTTTGCACCGGATAATGTTGCCGGTTTACATTTATTACGCCTCTTAAGTCAACCCCTTAAGACCTCCCAAAAACAAAAACACCAGCACCCACAAGCTCCCATTAGAACAACTGGTGCTGGGCCATATTTCGGACCACCTTTCTGTTGCGTTGTTGCTATTCAAAAATCTTCTTCTGGCGCCGTTAGCGCCAAACCACCTTTGAGCACAGCCCTGCAGCTGAATTCTTTGCGGGGCGTGTGAGCTTCTGTGTCTGAGATAGATGCTGGGGATACACCCAACACCATGCATTTAACCCTCCCAACGGACACCACACAGAGGGACGCCTCAAAAACCGTCCGCCTTGGCAGGTGTGGCCGTATGTAGCAAAGGGCATCATCATCTTCTACCTAATCACCGTCGTGTTGGTCATGCTGAACCTGCTGATTGCGAAGATGGGGGCGACGTACAACCGCATAGCGGAGCAATCGGAACGGGAGTGGGTGCTGGAGCGGGCCCGGATGCTGAGCTCCATGGAGAACGAAATGAGCCCTGAGGAACTGCGGATGGTGCGTGGCCGGTACTGGGTCAAGGACAAGTTTGGGAACTACGGCTTTCAGATTCTGGAAACCAAACTGGACAACTGGACCAAAACACCGCAAGGCCGACCCGCGGGCAGCCCGAAGAGCGGCTGCTCCAACTTCAGCCACTGCGGGCGCACGCGCAGCGTCGGCTCCGGCAGGAGGATCGCCAACAGGCCCAGCCTAAGCCGGCAGGACAATTACAAGCTGGCGTCTCCTCGGGCCTGGCAGAGCGGCGAGCTCAGGCACACCCACGCGGCATCGGGCTCTGCAACCTCCCATGACCCATCCTCAGCCATGCCGCGGGAGTTAGCCCTCGTGCCCGCCGCCTCCTCGCCCCCCTGCCCCTCTCCTGCGGGTGGCCCTCCCCCCCCTGGCCGCGCGCCCATCCTCCCTGCCCATTCGGAGCCCCGCGGTTCCGGGAACGGAGGGCCTCCGGGTGAAGCCACACTCGACGGCGCGGGCGGCAAGGCCCCCAAGGACCCAGAACCTGCCGTCAAGGACGACAGACGGGCTGACAGCGCAGCATGTGGGCCGACCGCTGCGACTGCGGTCGCCTCGAAACAGGCCGCTGCGCCTCCGCCGGGCTCCGCTGCTGCGTGGAAGGCGGTTCAGGGCCTCGCTCAGTGCCGGGAGCTGTTGCAGGGTGTGGCATGTGACGTGGATGCCGGGGAGACGCACGCACCGTCCGGGGTGGGGGCGCAAAGCACGCAGGCGGCAGGCGGCTGTGAAGCGCCATGCGGACCCGCAGGAGCGCACGGCAGCGTCGCCACAGCGCCCAACGGAGACCATGTGGCGCTTTGGGATGGGCCCGCCGCGCGCGGGCCCGGGGGGGTCCGGGTGATTGTGGAGGCCATGTGCTTCTAGGCAGTGCCGGCAGGACTCAGGCAGGGCCCCAGGACGCGCATCATCGAACCAACATTTGTCCGCACCCCCGAATAGAAATGCTCTCGTGACAACAAATTAGACATGCAAGGGTCAACAGGCGTCTGGGGTGTATGCTGACGTGTTGGACACCCCTTGTCATGTTTTGAGGGGTAGGGTTGGGTTATGTCTGCAACATGTTGCTGCGCAGTAACACCGGCTTGTCCAAACACGGCAACCCGGTGTTTCCGCACGTTTACCCCATTCGGATCCCTGCCCCCGACATCCCTCCCATCCCCATGCCAAAACGGCCTGGAAATGCCGCGCACCGCTGATGTGTGGCGCTCGGTGGCCCGGAACCCCCGGGCGCTTTGTGTTGCCGGCCACATCGGATGTGGTGGAGAGCACCCTTCATCTGGAGAAGGAGCACTGCCGCCACGGGGGGCAGCAGGCTGCCCCCGTGAACAGACAGGCATTCTACTCCCACCCACAAAACTGCGTACCGCGGCCCCATTGCCTTCCCCCTTTCCCCAGGGCCCCGCACAACGGACCTTGACCAACCGGCAGGTCACACAAACCACATGGCTAGGGGACACCTGTTGCGCTACACGGTGCCCAGCCGGCCTTCATGGAGCACGCCCCCGGGCCGGCGCCCAAACGTTAGGGTGCTTTTTGGCCAACCTGAGGCGCCGGCAATGTTCGGGGAGGCCTACGGCAGGGACTCAAAATCTAGAAAATGCCCAGAGTGCAATGGAGAACTCAGTGATGGATAGAAAAGATGCGAAAAATTGCATTTCCCACTGCCTGCCGCTGCTGCGGGGTCCCCCACACCATCTGTTACCCCATTTACAAACGTGTGTTCAAAATGATCAGTGCGACGTGCGAAGGGGGGTCATTTTGACCCAGGCCCCCCCCACCCCTCCCGCTAGCACCCGCACCCTCCGGAAACCCCCACCCCCGGCCAACCGAAAAGAAATGAGGCGGTGCCGGGGGCATGGATTTCGATTGAGGACCCCCCATGGGGACCTCGAATGCGACGTTTGGGCTGAAAAAATGTTCTGGTGTTAGGGGGGATATCTATGGGCTTCTTTGACCATTTTCCGTGGAATGAAAATTGGACGATAGATGTAAATATTTGTGCATACGCCCGACTCGAATCTCCTGACAACGAGGCATCCTGCAGCGGAGCCAAGCCAAGTGTGCCCCAGCATGTGCGAACTAGATTGACTGACTTTTTGCCGTTTCGACCCTGTGTAAGCGGGGGTGCTGAGCGCAATTCCATTTGGGTGTCGTGGTTTTGCAAATGCGGATCTGCATGTGTCAGGAAAGGGTTTTGGGCAGCTCAGTCTCCCCCAGGCCAGCAAAGCAATACCTGCGTATTGCATTCACCCCTCATCTGCCTGCCTCCCTTGATCGTATTGATCTTCGTTTGTTGCGCTGCATCCGTATGCAGTGCCTCCGCAGTGCACGTACTGACCTACTCCGCCCAGGGCAGCACTGCAGTCGTGCCTGCCACTCCACTGCACCACACTGCTCTGCTCTGCAACGTGGCACCGTCGTACTTTGCTCTACTCTGCCAGTCATTGCCGCATTTTCTTCCGCTTTGTTTCGCCAAACTTTGTATTCAGCATTCCATGCCATACCTTGCAGGCCTGTGCCCCCCCCCCCCCCCTCCCACCTCTTCTGCGCCCAGCAGTGTAGCAATACTGTGTCATATCGCTCTGCTGCACTAGCGGGGCAAGGGGCTGAAGGGCAGCGCTGCTCCAAAGAAGCGACAATGACCTGTTTGCCTGAGTTGTCACAACTTTTCCCGAGGCCACATCCCTCACTCCTCCACGCCAGCCATTGATTGTCACCCCTTCAATCGCTTCTGACCTTGTTGGTCCATTTCACAGATGGTCCCATGGCGGACACCATGGCCCTTCCACTCCCAGACTGCGCATCCGGATGATACACGGCATCATTCCAGCCCTGTGCGCAGCACACGGCTGTCCTTAACGGAGTGATATCTTGACCTTGGTTTACCTTGGGCAAGGGGGGAGGGGGTGAGAGAGAACCGTTTCCAGCATGGCTGGAGGTGGGCGCACGGGAATGCTACAGAAAGCTGTCACAGGTTAGGGTTAGGGTCACCGAGCTGGTGGAACCAGTCTTGGTTTTATAACCCTCTTTAGTGTCTAGGGTGGACCTAACAGGTTTAGCAAGCAGCAAGCAGCAAGCAGCAAGCAAGCAAGCAGCAAGCACGTGGTGCTTCGGATTCGGCCAAAATTTTGGTGGATGCTACCTGTGGGTGTGAGGGACAACCACACAAAGTATGAGCCAGAAACTCAACGGTGGCAGCCGGGAACGGGCGTCGCAAGTACCAGACCTCCATTTCAAAATCTGTAATTTAGGGCCAAAATCAGCCTTTTTTTTGCCCAAAACCGCCCTAGAACAGCCAAATGAAGGGAAATAGTGGCTACTCTACGCATGCAGCTAGACTTCCTTGTGCCGAAAGGCCCTCTAGGGCCCTCTAACTCCACATTATGTCCGCGAACCGCCCCTCAAAGGCCCCCAAAAGCCCCAGAATTTGTGCACATTGGCCGCCGACAGCCCCAAACCAAAAACCGACCATATCTTGGGCTACTCAAAACGTGATTTCGATCGCACCTAATCCACCTGCAACCACCCGATTTTGGTGGTTTCCACCCATCAAACTTGCCCTAACCGACGCCTAGACCCCATACCCACGCCCAGTGGGCTGCGGCAAGCTGCAGGAGGTAACCCAAAGAGGTGGGTGCCAAAATGGGTCAACAAGGTCCATCGGGTGCAAAAAAAGACTTTTTTCAAAAATGATCCCGGACCACATGGAATGCCAAAACAAGTGGTTCTGGCGCGTTTTGAGCTCGTTGTGGCCCGTTGTGGCCCTCCTAAAATCCCAAAATGCCTTGAAAATGGGCTGTTTTGGGACAAAAAAATGGGTCAAAAATGGGTCAAAAATGGGCTTTTCCAAAAATGATCCTAGACCATTTGGGGTGCCTAAAAAAGTGAAATGAGCCCATTTTGAGCCCACTGCAAGCCATTTTGGCCCCGATAAAGTCACAAAATGCCTTGAAAATGGGTTGTTTTGGGACAAAAAATGGGTCAAAAATGGGTCAAAGGTGTGTTTTTCTAAATATGATCCTAGACCATTTGGGGTGCCTAAACAAGTGAAATGAGCCCTTTTTGAGCCCATTGCAAGCCATTTTGGCCACTCCACAGTCACAAAATGCCTTGAATAGGGGCTGTTTTGGGACGAAAAATCAGTCAAAAATGGATCAAAGGGGGCGCCTCAAGCGCAGTGCGCGCGCAGTGCAACTATTTGGGCGTCTGGCCGTACTAGAGACCCATACTTTGAGATACTAGGGGCCCCTAGGGGCATTATGGTGACCCCTAGCGTACGTTTTGACTTCTGATTTTGTCCCCCTTTGTTTGGGGACCCCCAAGAATGCAGGGGTGACGTAGCATTTCCGCCCTCCTTACTACAATGCCGTTTGCGACTCTCTTGCCTTGATTGTGTTTATGCTTTACATTATATCTCTGCAGAGTGGCGAAGAGCCATTTCCACTCAGGGGGGCAAGCACGCATCGGACGGCCAAAGATTCCATAGAGTCATTTCCACTCAGGGGGACAAGCACGCATCGGACGGCCAAAGATTCCATAGGGAAGTGGAAGTATTGAAGCAAGTCCGATTATCCGATACAAGGACGCGATTGAGGCTCGTGTGTGTACCATGTACGTAAGGGAAAGGGCATTCATAGATCATGTTACATGCAAGTTTGCCCCAACCCAACCTCCATCGCTAAAAATGGTGCAACCCACGCCTGTTCATGGCTTTTCCGGTTGTGCATGATGTGTGTAGTGGGAAGGGAAGGTAGTTTGCAACTTTCTTGAGCTGGGGCAGTTTGGGTCACCTAATTCTAAGGGCGTTTCTAAGGGGTGTGCTTGGGGGCTCTTCGGGGGGAACCAGGGTTTTGCTTAGTGTCCGTCCTACCCTACCCTGGGGGGGGGGTGGGTCTGGCAGAATTTCAGGGTGGGTGGGTGTCCAACCCCCCCCCCCCAGGGTAGGGTGGGACTTTGTGGGGGCCTTGGGTCTATCGAGCCAGTGCCACCTCTTTCTTTCTTAATATATAATCTGGTTTCATCCTCTGAGTCGAGCAGTGATGATGACAATTAGACTGACATGATGGTTGTTCACCTCTGTGAAAAACTTGGTCTTCTGTATTGCATGTCTCAGTTGGGTACGTGGGTGGGTGGGTGGGTGGGTGGGTGTCAGACCCCCCCCCCCTGGGGGGGGGGTGGGACATTTGTCGGTCTGTGGGTATGCCAAAATTCTGGGTGGGTGGGTCCCTGAATTAACCCCCCCCCCCCTAGGGTGGCTAAGCAAAACCCTGGGGGGAACATAGTCTAAAAGTAGCGCGCAGTGCAAAGGTTCCCCCAAAATGTGTTTTCCAAAGATACCTTTGGACTATTTGGGGTGCACAAACACAGGGAATGAGTCCATTTTGAGCCCATGTTGAGCAATTTTGGCCCCTCTCAAGGCTGAAAGGGCCTTGAAAATGGGCCAATTTGGGACCACAAATGGCTCAAAAACGGGTCAAAACCATGGTTTTCCAAACATGATCCCAGTCCAGTTGTGGTGCCCAAACGGATGAATACAGCTGATTTTGAGCCCCATTTAAGTTGCTCTCATCCACTTTCCAGTGCGTACCTCATTTGTCATTCAGGTCTCCTAGACAATGTTCCTTCCCCCACCAGCTCGGTCCCAATATTCAATCCTGGTTAGGGTTCTGGTTGGGGTTAGACAACCCCGTGGACAACCCCCACATTACACAGTCCCTGAGGGAGGGGGGGGGGGGGTCACTTGCCCCAAAAGTCCACACCGAAGAAAAATTGTACCTCCGGTCACAATGGAGTTGCAACGGAACGGCCCGGTTTGGATCCTCGCACATGGGGGGGGGGGGTCATTTGGGACCATTCCTCCCGGGGGTTGGGGGGACCTTCCCGCGTTCTGGGGGGGTTGCCCATGGGGGCGGCGGGGGGGGGGGTTATTACGGGAGATGCACGTTCTTGGGGGTTCCCCACAGAGCATTCAATCCTTTGCCAATGCTCCGTGGTGCAGTCATGATTTGTGGATATGTCATGCCTCACTGTCACTCATCAGGTCACGCTATGCCACACTCCCTGCACAGGTCCCAGCAACTTTGGGAATGTGTCCACCGCAGCAATGCCCACTTTGCGAACCAAGAGCTATCTTCTGTGGTGTCACGTTGCTGGAGTCCAACCGAACAAAGGGTATACAGCAGGTCCTAACTTGGTAACACACCAAATGTCATACCATGTCCATGCCAACCTTTGCGTAATGCCCCCATTCAAATGTGTGAATTCCAAACGACATCTAGAACATGCCTTACTTTTCCACGAGTATGCTGCTGCTAAAAGGCTCTCTCCGCATTGCATTCCCCCCCCCCTTTGCAATCCCCCCCCCCCACCCGGGAGACCGTCATTTCCATGTTTTTCTAGTTAACATGCATTGTGCTGCTTTGTGTTGCCCATCTGCTTTACGCATGGCCTTGCATTGCTTTCCCATTACTTCAAATCAAGCACCTGTGTGTGTTCTGTGATATTCTCTCTCCAAAGGCGTTGTATGGGTGTGTTGTGTTGCTACTTCAGACCCAAGATGTTTTCTCCCGGTGACCATGTACGGTACCACTCACGCACACTTGGTGCACATGTGTTGGCCACTGTTGTGGGGCCTTCGCCAAATGGGCCGCAGTTTTGCCACATTCGGTACAGTGTGTTATTCTCGTACCCAGAAGTTCTTTACCGTTCCTTTGGATCCTCAATATCATTTGTGTTGGATGAAGCACATTGGCATCAACACGAAAGTCACTTCACACGTGTTCTCTTTGCTTGCATCAGTGGAGGGTACCACACAGTTTGCCTTGAAATACCCTTGCAACACCCCCCCCCCCCGCCGGGAGACCGTCACTTGTCGACTGTCTCCCCCCCCCACCCGGGAGACCGTCGTGCGCTAACCCGGGAGTTTCCAAGGGGGGCGGGGGGGGTAGGAGAAAGGGACAAAATCTGGAGTTTGACCCCCGTTTCTTGCCAGGTGCGCATCTCGGGATGGGTGGTGATGTATGGATGCGCCGCCTCGGTCCAATTGCACCCGAGGGTGCCAACTGGATGCACTTCGATAATGCCTCGGCCGGTACTTGCACTCCCCGGACGGTGGGACGTTGACAAAGTTGGCACACACCCGGTCATGCGAGCTAACGGCTGGGCGTTCACCATGAAGAAGCCGTCATCTAGTGCAGGCGCGCCGGTTGTCCCACCGCCATCGTCCTCACGCGCCACCCCCTCCCTAAGTCCTTTTTTGCTTGTTCTTGTACGGTGTGCATGCTGTGGCGCAAACATTTGTGGCACCAAGTATTCATGTCACAGGTGCCACAAGGTGGTTGATGAGGCGTGCATGGCCATGGTTGGATCAAAGGTGCGGTCATGTAAAATGTCGAAGTGTGGGGTACTTTGTAATGGAGAGTTTTGCCCGTGTTGCCGCAATCTACGGAATTTGCCTTGAAGTTGGTTTTTTCTGGTCGAGGGGGCTGCAATTTTCCCGAAAGCATCCTCCTGTTGAGTTTTGCATTTGGCCAATGGCAGGCGCATCCAAAGGTAGCATAGAGCAATCCCCGTGTGCATTCATCTTTGATCAACCAAGAATGTGCCCAACAACAGTGAAGCAATCGTATACTTTCCACATTTCAAACTCGGTTGGACCCACGATATGACACGACGGTTATCAAGCTGGCCGTTGTTGTGCTTTGCACGTACTTTTGGCATACTTCATGTGCTTGTAGTGCTTGGTGTCCCCAGCCCGGCTTGATGTCCCCAGGACGGCGAAGAAACAGGGTACCCCACGAAGTTCTTACCCCCCTCCCCCCCTGCACAAGCAGGTTTGATGATAGCGATGAGCATATGCCTGTGTCCCGGGGGCTGCCAAGGGCTAGAGGGGGTTGGCAAGGCACAGCCTTTAATTAACCATTATTCTAGGGGGAGCCTTAAGCGCAGTGCGCGTGCGCAGTGCAACTATTTGGGCGTCTGGTCATACTAGAGACCCATACTTTGAGATACTAGGGGCCCCTAGGGGCATCATGGTGACCCCTAGCGGAGGTTTTGCAAGGCGTAGCACGTTTGGGTCAAGGCATGGCAAGGCGTAGCATGGTTGTGTCAAGGCATGGCAAGGCGCAATGCTCGTGTGCACACATTGATCTATCGTGCTTGCACATATGCTACAGGACTTCACACCCCCCTCCTCCTTTCTTAGAAACACTTTCTTCGTGGATTTGAGTCTTGGCGATCGGGTGTTCTACACCCGCTCCAACGGCGTGCGAGTTCCTGCCACGGTGGTTGGGATGGCGGGAGATGGGCTCATCCACTTGGAGTACTACCAAGATACACTACGGGTGGTAAATGGCCAATGCAAGATGGAGTCCATGTGTACTTAGTAGACAATGGAACAGAAAGACAGTTGTGTGTTCTTGAGGGTGGCGACCAATGCGTTGTTCATGGCTTTTCTAGTTGTGCATGATGTGTGTTATGTGAAGGGAAGGTAGTTTGCAACTTTCTTGAGCTGGGCAGCTTGGGTCACCTAATTCTAAGGGCGTTTCCAAGGGGTTTGCTTGGGGGCTCTTCGGGGGGAACATAGTCTAAAAGTAGCCCGCAGTGCGCGCGCAGTGCAAAGATTCCCCCCTAGTCACTAGTCAAATGGAAAATGAACACGTGTAGACGTTTATTTTCAAAAAAAGCCCGTTTTTCGGAGAGAACCGCTGTTTATTGATGTTTATTGATGTTTATTTGTGTTTTCACATATTGTTGCATGGATTGGGGAAGGTTTTGGGTTGCCTCGTTGTGCCATTCGCTTGATAGTCGTCATTTCGGGTATGTGTCACTTACACAGGGTTCCGTAAAGCAACAATCATACTCTACATCTGGTGCCCACGGACGCATGACCGCTTAGAACAAAGAGGTTACAGAAATGTGCCTCCTGGCACTTCGTGACAGCTTGCATTTGTAGGTCCACATTTGAATAAAACGCTTTCACCCAAAATAAACAAAGTTCTCACTTGTAGTTCAGTGCATGTCCGTGAGCAATAGCATCAAAAAATAGACAGAACCTGAACTTCGGTGGTTCCTATGTTACTCTATTCTCCAAGAAGAATTATCATCTCTCATCTTCTTGTTTGGTCACCCCTTAGACCCTCTTTAGAAGACCAGTGTTGTGCTGGCTAAATGGGATCCTGCCAGGATGGATTTTCCTTCTTCGCTAGACACTGTCCTCCCTGCAGAGCATTACCATGACTTGTGCACCAAGACCTTGCAAACCCTTGTGAAGGTCAGGGTTGATCCAGAGGTAATGACTGAGATGGGAAGGCATGTCCCGCACCCCCCCCCCCTTGGGAGACATGGCCAGCGCCACAGCACAGGCACATGATATGCTCCATGCATGTAACACCCCCAGAGGTACAAGCGGCGCCGTGTAGCACGTGCCCTTGTGCAGCGTGACCCCCCCCTCCCGCCTCGTGCACCAGCCGCCCCCCAAAATAATGATGGTGACAGTGACAGCGACAACCCCCCCCCCCCCTCTTGTGGCTACAATTGGAGGTGTAGGCCTGCAAGGTGATTTTGTGGGTGACGATGGAGTTGATAGTGACCCCCCCCCCCCCCCCAGAAGCGGTGTCTTTTAACAGTGGCGACTCGGATGCCCCTGTGGGAGTCCTTTCTGAGGTGCTTTGTGTGCACCTGTCGTGCATGTGGACAGGAAGTGTCCTCCCTCGATGTGGAATGTCACAGGTGTCATTTCCGTGTGCATCTAGGGTGCACCACAAATGGCATTTGTACCTCCTGTGCTGAGAGGCACTGGCCGTCTAACCCCGCCTCCAAGAAACGGCAATTCAAAAAAGAGTGGCTTCTTACCCGGTCTTGGCTAACGTATGATGCTAGCAGGGACAAGATGTGGTGCATTGCATGTCAGCAATACCCTCAACTTGGCCACTCTGTTCCCTTCGTCTAAGGTACTTCGAACTTCATGCTGTGCTCACTTAAGTATCATCAACGGTCGGGCACGCACTGTGTGTCCTTGGCCTTGTGGCAATCGGGTGGCTGCGTGAGGTCTGCGTGAGGTCAGTGATTCAGACCTTGCCCACTCACGTGCTACGGGGCTCCCGGCCCTATTCCGGACAGTGTACAGGATTGTGCAATGCTCTGGTCCCCTCACTCATTTGGAAGGGGATGCCAAGCTCGTGCCACTCAATGGTGGCACAATTACCCCAAGTCATCATTCACCCCCCTCTGGTAGGGAGGTGCTTCGCTTTATTTCCCAACCATTCCGCATTTCCCGGGGTGTGGTCATCAAGCGGTCTCTTTTTTCTCCATCGCATCAGGCTCGTGCACAGACCGCACATCAAAGAAAGAAGAGCCTTTTTATGTTCGTGCCGTGATTGACGGAGTGATGGCTACCAATTTTTTCTCTTGCCAACCCCTCCCCTCCGGCACCGCTTCAAGAAGGATTAGGCAAAAGGAGGCAAGCATCAGCAAAAATGGCCATTTTTGTAAACAATTTGTCAAAAAAAAAGGTAAGAAACCAAAAATTTTCACCAAAATAAACAAGTTGCTAGTCACTAGTTAAATGGCCTTTGACTAGTGTTTATTTCAAGGCTGCCAAGGCATGGCCTTAGGGTGCGGTTCCGCTGAACACTCGAATCGCCGCGATTGAACGAAACGCGACGTGTGGTTCAAACATTGAATCCAACGTTTGTTTTGGTTCAACCAAACCAAACGTCTGGTTTTGTGTGGTTTGCAAATAGGGGGAGCGTCAATGCGCCGGGCATTTTTTTGGTTCACTTTTGATACGGAGCCCTAATCCACGCTTTTTGCCTGGGTTGTGTAGCCATATTAATTTCTCCCCACCATGGGGACCCCGAGAAGGCAGGGGTTATGTAGCCAACCCAAGGCCGTCCGGACCTATGCTGAATGTATTGATGCCCACACTCGTGGGGAAAAGATTGTTTATTCGCCGATACATGAGTAATACACATTGGTGTTGAATTCAGCTATTTCGAATTATGCAGCGTTCTTTGCAGGGAAGGTTTGCGGTCCACTCTTGGTCGACTTGGGGGCCTCCTCTAGGGGAGGGTAAATCTGGGGTTAAAGTCAGGTTAGTTAATACACAAGTAGCGCGCCAGGCAGTTAATACAAAAGTAGCGCGCCAGGCACGCGCCGGGCAAACACCCCCCCTAAGTTTGATGCCAAGGTGGTTCTGTCCGTTTACTGCAGACTCACTGAGTTCTCCCCCTTTGAGGCCGGAGAGGGTCTGGAAAGGGTTGTGCTGAGGTTGGTTTTGTCCTGCATGTTGCCACAGAGCCCGTTTTGAATCATCGACCCTGATGGGCATCCGCTTTGCACCCCTGCACTTGCCTTGGGAGCGCCGCAAGCAGACGGCTGCGGTGCTGGCGTTCATCCCACTGCAGCTGTGGGGGCTGGTCGCGAGCTTTTTGCTGTTCGTCAACCCCTTGACATTTCCCATTTTGTTGGCATATTTCATTTGGATCGGATGGTTCGACCACAAATCCGCCCGCGACGGCACCCGCAAGTCGGACGCGGTACGCCGCGCTCGGATCTTTGAGCACATCGTCGCGTATTTCCCCATCGAGATGATCAAGACCGCGGACTTGGACCCGAGCAAGCACTACCTCTTTGGATACCACCCACACGGCATTCTCAGCGTGGGGGCATTCGCAAGCTTTGCCACAGAGGCTACGGGGTTTTCGAAGAAGTTTCCGGGCATTGATTGCCACCTGTTGGTGTGTGCGGTGCGTGTGTGTGTCGGGGGTGCGGGAGGGGGGGGATCGTGATGTGTGCCTGGAGGGCGCTGGTGTGTATCTGGAAGCTGGTGCATTTTAGAGCGGCGGGCCATTTGTGGATGGAGGATGTTGCTTATGGGGAGTGGAGTGGAGTGGAGGGTATTTGTGGGGCATGGGTATGAAGTGGAGAGGGTATTTGTGTGGCATGGGTATGAAGTGGAGAGGGTATTTGTGGGGCATGGGTACGAAGTGGAGAGGAGATATCCAACAGATCTAAGTACACATTTGGAGCGGATTGGGGGAACTTGGCTGCAATTTTTTTTGGGGGGGGAGGGGATGGCGGAGAGATGGCGAGGTTTGGGCATGTATTTCTCTCTGTCAGTGCCACATTTGAGATCCCATTAAGTTCCCACCACTTTGAGCATGCGCACGCTTGTGCAGCCGCAAGGAATGAGCAGAATGAGCAGAAGCTTGCAACAGTTTTCGGCCCCTGTTCACAACACTATGTCTGGCCTGCCGGGGTGGGGGTGGGGGCAGTTTGTGTGCACTTCACGCCCGAGTCCTGGCCACAGGTTGTCGTCGCTCTGCCACCTTTGGCTGCCCCTAAGACCTTCGTCTGCTTCCTCTCTCCAGTGTGTCTCTCCTATCTGCCCTTGACCAGAACAAGGCAGACCAAGTGCCGCTTTGGGTACAGAGGGGGGCTGTGGTTGGAGAAGGGAGGGGGTCCAAGCGCCTCTCTGCAAACCTGCATTCCCTTGCCGGAGGCCCAAGTGTTGACAGGGAGGCGGTGTAAACATCTCCTCCGCACCTGCGTGCGCTTGATCCGCACCCGCGTGCGCTTGAAGGGGGGGCGGTGTACCCCGCCCCTCCGTCGAGCCTGCCAACCGGTTCCGTCCCTCCCCCCCTTCAACGGCGCTCCAACCGGTTTGTACCGCCAGAAGGTGCCTCCAAACCGCTTGTCCAACCGCCGGTGTCCGCTGTGACGATCACTCTTGACCGCCCCTCTAGCCCCCCTTCCCCTCAAGCGCATCCCTGCCCCCCCCCCCCTTTTGCCCGGAACGACGCACCGGATGGGCTTTACAGGTCCTCAATATGGTCACGAAGCTGCCCTTTGCCCGGGAGTTCTACCTGTGGTGCGGCCTTGGCAGCGTGGACCGTGAGGTGTGCGAGTACCACCTGCAACACCCACAGCCCGGCCGCTCCATCGCCATAGTCATTGGGGGAGCCCACGAGGCCCTCGACGCGTCCCCGGGGCACATGACGCTCAAGCTGGCGGACCGCAAGGGCTTTGTCAAAGTGGCGCTGCGCACGGGCGCAAGCCTTGTCCCGGTGCTGAGCTTTGGGGAAAACGACCTCTGGCATCAGGTACACCTCCAGTCCCCAGCATCAGGGACAACGCCATCTTCCTGGCACCAGGCATGCCCCCCATGTTCCCAGCATCGGACACAACCCCATTTTCCTGGGCATTGGGTGCACCCCATTTTCCTGGCATCCCGTACACCCCCCATTTTCCTAGTATCAGGTCTACTCTCATCTCCCCACCATTACACACAACCCCATCCTCCCAGCACCAGTTGAACCCCATGGGCCCAGGGGTGGTTGAGAAAGGGATTCAACTGACAAGGCCACTGATCAACCACTTTGACTTTGGGCACCAAAGCCGCAAAAACAGCTTTGTTGAGGTAGAATGGTGCGAGGAAGACGACAGGTAAAGCGGTTTGCATGCGCTACGCAGAACAACACATTGTTCAAAAAACATACCTTTTTGCACACCTTTGAAAGTTCTCAAGATTCCAATTTTGCACGAATGTGATGAATTACGTGCTACGTGTCATGTCCGCTCGGGAAGTTGGGTTTTCACTTCCGGGTGGTGGTGGGGGGGGGTCGATAGAGCCCCCGGAAACTGGGGCCGGGGGGGGGGGGCTCACATGACAGGACCAGTAATCAGTTGTTATTACCCCTGAGCGCCTAAGGCCTCGGGCATGCTGCCAATGAGGTGCGTGGCATGAAACCAATATAGCTGTACAACACATTGTGCTGTGGCAAGAAGAAGTATCGCACGTGTCTGGGGTTTACGAAATCTGTTGTGCCCCCCTATCCTTGTAGTCTGGCAAGGCTCATAATGGTTAACCTCAAATATGTTCCACATTTGATATGTCTTTGGGGTCAGCCGTTCCCGACGTTAGGTTGAGTGTTCAGATTGGCATCAGGTGAGTTGCACTCCTGGTTCTATGAATGGCACCAACAGATACCACACTGTCTTTGTAAGAGGCATGTCACGTCATTGCCAGCAGTAGAGCATTGCCGGATTGGGACTGAGGGCCCGACTGGCGAGGACAAAGACTAAACACTGTACAGATGCTCCTAGTGCATCCAGTGTATCGTTTTGTCAAAACTGCCTGCCTTGCTATATGTAGCCTTTTCCTTGAGGATGCCCTCTGATTCTCCAGTTTCTTGTTCCTCCTGTACCCCCCCCCCCCCCTTGTCCCACCCCCCCCCCCCAGGGGTGGGGGGAACCGCCACTTGGCCCATAAACAATAAGCAATCAATAGGAAATCACAGGCACCGAAGAAAAATTTTCGTTGGGTATACTAGAATTCAGGTTACTGTTTTGTGGTGTGCGCCCCCCCCCCCCCCGCCCCGGGGGGGAACCGTCATTTGGTGACAGTCCCCCCCCCCGCGGCGGGGGGAACCGTCGTCCCTAGGGGGGGGATGGACATGGGGGTGGGAAGGGTACTTCTATTCGACTATTCCTCCTGATGAAATATCCTTTTCGAGTGTGTCTGATGTACGCCAGCATGCGGTGAGGTTTCTGAATGTTGACTTTGTACCACCAAGGGTCAAGAAATGGGTCAAAAAATGGATGTTGCATACAATATACTTGCATAAAATATGCGTGTTGGGTGCATGTAGCGACGGTCTTGTCCAAAGGAGAGGAACGTGTTGGACCACGCTTTTGAGGACCGGCCAAGCATTTTGCCTGCCTCTGTACAAGAGGGGCAGGTTCATAAACGTGCATGCATAGATATCGATGTTGCAGTATGATGTTTTATGGCTGCCCAATGGGTACCACGTCCTATAACCCCACAGCTGTGTTCACATCATGCACTAGTGTTCTGTACCAGCATGGGACGGGGGCGTGTAGGGATGGGCTTGTTGTACTATTTTTCTGGGGAGGGGGCCGTTACATTCCCATTTCCACGATCACGCTTTTCTGGTCTCCCTCCTGTCTCCAACCCCTCTCTTTCCCTCCCCCTCCTATCCCTCCGCATTCGCTATCCCTTCCAACCTTCTGTTTGTCCACTGCACCTTCACTGCATGGTTGCAATTCCGTTACTGGCGCACCAACACACACACCTCCCTGCACACACACCCAAATTGTAGCAGCTGGTCCGGAAGCAGGGCATCAAAAGTGCTGGGCATGTTATTCATGCTGAGCGTTAGGAATCCAGGAGAGAAACCTGGCAGTTGGGTCATGATTTGCAGTTTGCATTGGGTGTCGTACACTGACACCCACACGGACACTCCGACGGACACTCACACTCACATGCACACACACAGCCATATCCACAGCCACCTACAGTTACACCCACATGGGCCTCCTTACGGGACTCCGATCCACATCCACACCCAAACCTAAGCCCACCCCAATACCCACTCACGGTGACACTCGCACTCACGTCCCTCCATCAGTTTCAGAGCCCCCGGCTGCGGCGCATCCAAAACTGGCTGTGCAAGCGTATGGGCTTCTCCGTCCCGCTGATCCTTGGTCGCGGCATTTTCCAGTACTCCTTCGGGATCCTGCCCAACCGCCGCCCCATCTTCACTGTCGTTGGCAGTCCCATCGACTGCCCCCAGACAAGTGAGCCCACGCAGGAGCAGGTTCTTGCACCCGAGGGAAAGGGCTTGGTAATACCCGGACTGCATTCCGCTGCTGGGAGGGTTATGGCCTGTCAGGAAACAGACTCTGCCCTGCTGATGGGAGGGTGTAGGCCTTTCACGATCAGACTCTCTACTTCGGGGGGTTGCCACTGGAACGCAGGTGGGCAGGGGGGGGTCCGGGTGGGTGGGGTGGTTGTGCGTGTGCGTGGAATGTTGGGGCTGGGAAGGGGCGAGATGACCGGAACGATGGGGCGAGGGAGGGTAGGCGGCAACCGAGGGGATAGTGATTACTGTGCGGGGCCGGATGCTGTTGAAGGTGCAGTCAACCCTGCACAAACACGAGGTTGTGACAGGGGTGAGAAATGCAAAACACAAAATACAGACCCCGGGTCAGAATATGGGGTGCCCGCAAAAACATTTTGTCGCAGGACGTCAAATGATTGATCCGATGCGCTGACGTCTTCACAAGCACAAGTCCATTGTGAACCAAAGCAACCCAATGCTGTGCTGTGCCCGGCCCCCACCTCTCCCCTTGTTCACTGATCAGAGTACGAACGGGACGAAGAATAGTTTGCGAGGGAAATGGGGCAGGAATCACCCCCGGCAACCTGAACGCCTGACCTCCGAGGCCAGACCCAAAGCTGCCCTGTCCGCTGTTTCAGCATTGTGCTCACTGCAGAGAGTTGGTGAAGAGCAACCCTCTGTAGCCTGCAATCCTTTTCAATCCTCCGCAGTCCATTTCCGTTCTGCATGCCTCTTCGATCCTCTTTCGCTCTCTACATTGCTCAATATTTGTTGGCTCCAGAGGGCGGCCTGCGAGCAGAGTTGTTAGGGGCACCATCGTGCCAGCCCCCCCCCCCCCCTCATTGTGGTTGTTAGAAGCCCCTGTCAGGAAAATTATCCTGCAGATGCACACCCAAGCAGGCTCAAGTTAGTGCTGGAGTCGGCAAACCCAACATGGACTCGGAGTGTGCACCTGGATGCACCTGGTCAACGGCACGGGCAACAGCCCGTCTCCAGGACAGCCGACCCTGGAGTAGTCAAACAGGACAAGTCATCCAGGGGCTCCGTTGACACAACCAAAACACGTTCGGGCCCACAGAGGGTCAGAATGAGCAGTGGCGAGAGGCCAATAGGCGCCGCCAAAGGCAAACAATCAGATACCGAGGCCTTGTGCCAACCCCCCCCCCCCCCCTCGGCAGTGGCATCCACCAGATCGCCTCCCAAACTGTATGTACCCAAACGCAAACGGTGCAAAAAAATTCGACAATGCAGAGGAATTGGCGGCAAAATGCGAGGCCATCATACAAGAATACCACCTGCAAGGGTGGCACATCATCTACCCAGACGGGTCAGCGGAAATACACCCGGAGGTGGGGTGGGGGGAAGGATATGGAGTGTTTTTCCGAGACCATAGGGACACAGCAAAGAGTATTCCCGTTAATGAGGACCAAACCAACAACCGTGGGGAATTGCACGCAGCACTGCGCAGTCTGCAGGGACACCAGAAAGGCCACAGGTCCCTCATCTGCCCTGATTCGCTCTTGTGGTCGATGGTGTGCTGGGCTGGGCACAGAGGTGGCGTCGACACAAGTGGTGTAACACGACAGGTCCCGTTAAACACGTAGATTTGTGGACGCAAATCCTGGAGCTCACTGACCAATTGGGGGACGAAATCAAGTGGCTCCACGTCCCCTCGCACATTGGTATCAAAGGGAACAGCAGGGCCGATCATCTCGCGGATGTGGGGCGACGCAAGTCGCCACTACTGTTTGGCCGCATCTCAATCCGCCCCCACCACAAGGAAGAGGAAGACCCCCCGATGCAGGACGAGGAATCACTATGGGGGTGGGAGGAAGCGGACATCACGCACCCCTGCTCCCCGGAATCAGCCCCGGCGCCGGCCACGGCGCCGGCCACCCAGCCCAGCACACCGGCAAAGTCGCAGACGCTCCCCTCCTCATCCCTATGGGACATGGAGGTCTGCACGCCGGTACAGATAGCAAAGAGACACCGCGCGACCTCCCCAACCGTAACACCACAATGGTCGGCAGTGGCACCCAGAATGCCGGGCAGCACGCACCGCACCCCGGCAACGGGCGGAGCGTCGAATACCCCCTTTCGGATAGGACCGGCAGGCAACACGTTTCGTACGCCCCACCCCCTGTCACCCATGACACCACAGGCGTCCCTACGACTGCCGGCATCGTTGGAGCTGGTGGCAATGGAGGGCGATGCACCCCCAACCCCACGTCAGGCATTGGATTTTGAGACATCGTCACAGGGGTCCCGCTCCACGGCTTCAACGGTGTCATGCAGCACGGAGGGATCGCGTTGCTTCACCCCCTGAATGTTGTGTGTCTGTACCTGACTTTAACCGCACCTATACCCACTGGGTTCCTAAACCTAAGGACCCGTCTATGCCCAACCTGGTGTGGCCGAGTGGGGCCAGCAACCAATGCAGCCTGGGGAGGGAGTGACCTTTGACCGGCATGTACGCATAACCCTGTAGAGTCCAGTAGGCAAGTGCAGCGAGAGGTCACAGGGTCGGGGATTGGACATGAGAACGCTCTTTGAACTGAGACAGCGCCGTACAGCGGCTGATGGACAGAGGCGATGACAGTTGTGGGGCAGGTGCGACCAGAGCCTAATGCGGACACTGCTACCTGACCATTTGAGGCCCTCGGCGTCCTGTGTGCCCCAACATCAGCCACCAAATCCGAATCAAAATCCAAATTCCAACCCCCTTCCCCCAACCATACCCCCCATGTATACATGGGGGGGTTGATCTCGCACCCTGGGTTTGGCTCCAAAAGGGCTGTATTTAGGACTGAGAAATTCCTCTTTATTTTGCCATGCTATTATTATCCTATTTTCCTAACCCTAACCTCTTTATTTTGCTGTGGAAAGCTTGGGGTTTGTGGCAGAATCATGTTCAGACTTTTTCGATTCTTGGACATCTGCCACCTCCTGGCAAGAAACAGGCTTTGCACAAGGTGTACCTGCAGAAAGTTTGCCTTGACATAAAACAGATATATGAAGTCCAGATCCAAATTCACTGCCCTCCGGCCGTCTCCAACCCTTTCCAAATTTTGCACTCTTTGTGACCCTCTACATCTACATCTCTCTTCGGCAATAGGAAGGGTCGGAGGGGTTAGGAAAGGGTTTGTGCAGAGGTTGCAGAGGGTGGCAGAGAGCGAAGACTGCAAACGGCTGAAGAGGGTTTGGAAGAGTTGAACACCACTAGAGAGCACTCCAGAGCGCTGAAGAGGCTCAGCAAAGGGTTGGATCAGATTGCATCAACCAGAGAGGGCCAACCCTCTCCAACCCTCTCCGGTCCATTTCAACATTGCTGTGCAACCCTCTCCAGCCCTTTGTAGCCCTCAACCCTCCGAGGGTCGTAGAGTTGCAAAGAGTTGAAGAGGATGGAATTGGGTTGGAGACGGTTGCACAACAATGCAGGGGGTTGCCAAAGGTTCGAGAGGAACGTAGAGTGCTGCAAAGGCAAGGCGATTGCAAAGGGCTTGGAGCCTAAGATACAAACAACGATGCCATCTATAAAAAGATCAGAATGACGGATGCACCTTGTCACTTATTTATTTCAATCTGATGTGTTCTCCATGCAAATAGAATGGGGCCACAGGGATGCTAACCTCTTGAGAGCTCTACCAGCTATTTGTGTTCTTCGGCGACCATCTGCGACTCTCTACATTGCTCTGCGACCCTGTCCAACGCCTTCAACCCTCTCCAACCGTTTGGAATTTGCACCCCGATTCGAAGGGACCTGGCTCCACTAGCGCAACTTCGCCACTATTCCTGTCCTCTCATGCAGGTTGACGAGTATCACACCAAATACTTAGCAAGCCTCCGAGAAATCTACGACAATTACAAGGACCAGCACATGCTGGTCCGCAAGCAAACGCTGACATTCTCGTGAGGGCCGTTTCTGCGGTCTGATCTGGCCTTTTCTGACTTCAGCAGTGCCCAAGAAACCCGGGCCGTTGCTTGCTTCTTCCAGCCGCAGCACCATCATGTTGTATTGGGGGGCCAAACACGGTTCAGAACGCAGCGATGATGCCCTCACAGCTGCATATGGGGTTTGCACAGGGCTGCGCATATTGCGTCCTTTGATGACAGGGATGAGCGTCAGCACAAATCCTTCTGTGCTTCATGTGTGTCTCCTTTACCCTGCGCATGACGTTTCTTCCACAGCGAGCCTGAAGGTTGTTCTGCAGCAGTCACAGTGTGCGCTGCTGGGCCCTTCAGTGTGGCCGAGGCATGATGAGTTAGCACCAGTTGCACTTGCAATTTGCAGCTTCCGCAGCGGCTTGCAGCACTCCGGCGAGCCATGTGGAACGAGCCTACCCACCGGAAGGTTGCAGCAACCGCCTCATAGACGCAGTCAACCGACAGCTTCAAGTTAAGGGTGGAACGTCCGGGTCCCAACTGGCCAAATCGCGGTGGTGTCATGGTTTGCCACGCACCACCACACCACACCACACCACACCACACCGTGCCACACCATCCACCACTACCCGAACGTTCACACCCACACGCAGAGGTGTGTGCTAAAACCCTGGTTTCTTCGCCGGGGCCTTGTCCCTCCTTCAGGGTGCGCTCCCGTGGCCCGTGGTCAACGCCGCCGGACCTGGTCGTGCTTGCATTTGCAGACAGAGGCCGTCCCTTGTGGCGAACCGACCTGTACGGTAGCGTCTGCCCGGGTGGCAGCATGTTGCCTGAGGGGCACCGGGGCCGCGTCGAAGACAAGGTCAGGTCGGCGCATGGCCTTTCGCGCCAGACCCCCCGCCCGACCGGCGATGTGGAATGGCAGAGATCTGGTTGAGTCAGCACCAACGCCCCCGACCCCATGGGCCCGGGGGCACAATGCATGTTCCGTCATGCGCAGTGAAGAGTCTTTGGTGTTCCTGGCACTGGGCTCTTGTTGTCCTGCCCGGCAATCCGCTAGTGTTTGTGGAGCACCCCCCTTCCTCCCCACACACGCTCGCAGCAGCCAACAGACGTGTATTCGGTTGCATACTTGTGAAGGGAGAAAGCGCTTTGTGTGGGAAGGTCTTATGCGGCTCCTCAAGCGACTCGTTATGCACTGGACCCCCCCGCAAAGGCGCCGTCTGGGGTCACCCTCGTTGGAGCAGCCTGTTGGAGCACGCCTTGCACAACTGGAGGCCGTCTGAGCGCTACATTGAATGACCCAAAAGCTCCGGCACCTTTCTTGCAGCATTGTGCGCCCCTCTGCGCATTCACTCTGGGTCCTGCGCTGGTCTGTTCTGCCCATTTGCGGCTCAAAGGCATTGTCAGTGCACCATCAGTTTGGTGCACAAGCGGGAGAAGCAGGGGGGGGGGGGAGGGGGCAAGTGGCACCGCCGAATACCCACAACATCATGATTGTTCAGGCCCCTTTTGTGTCTGCCATTCATGTCATGTGTTTCTGTCGACACGACCCCAACAAAGGACCGATGGGCTATACCCTTTGGATGGAGCACCGTCCGCCACGAGAAGCGTAGCTGCGGCAATCACTTCTGTCTTTGCCTTCACTTGGCGCTCGATTGAGGGCAGGTGCGTGAGCGAGGGGGACTGGGGCATAATACCAACAGTCCGGAATTGTTCTCCCCTTCCCAAATGTGTTCAGGCTGTGCCGCAACAGAGAGCCGTACTCTGTGGTATTTGGGGGCACCATTGTTGTTTGATGCCCAGTACTTTGGAGGTTCCTCCCGAATTTTGGATGTGGCACCCGAGGACAGGGGGGCAGAGGGCGCTGGGTCCAATGTGGGGTTCGTGACGGTGCACTAGTTTACGGATGCTCAGGAATCATCACAGAATCTGTGGATTTTCTTCAATTTCTCTAATTTTACCCCGGAGAATGCGCGAGTTGTGCAGGAACTCTCCCTCTGTGTTTGTTCATCTTATCTCGTTTTAGTGCGTGTGAAATATCGTTTTAGTGCACCTCACTGTCCGTGTGCAAGAAAGGACGAGACTGGCCCAAAGTTGTTCGGAATTTCTTGCCTCCATCAGAAACGCGTCAGGAAACGCCCTTTCTAACCCGACCTTTGACCCAAGGCCCCAATATTTCATGAGCTTGGACCCGTGTCCAAGCCTCCAGAGGCCGTCTTCTTGACCTCCAACCGTCGTCGCTTTACCTCCAGCATCCAGCTTGTGACAAGCCCTGATATCTTATAATCTTTTATTTTATTCTGGCGCCCTTACTGATGATGCCTTCCATCTGCTTGCGCTGCAATAGTTTGCCCAGAAGCCGCCGCACGAGGCTGTGCGGGTCACGACTGGGCGGAGGAAAGCAGGGGTGGCGCGCGCGACAGGATCGCCTCGAGCCAGCAAGGAAACCTGGTGACTGTTCAGAGCCCCGTGAATACCCCAGCAGGCGAAAGGCCGTACCAGAAGGGCTGCCCGGTGCGTGACACGGCGCGTTCCGCGCACCTTCCGCGTTGCTGTGTTGGACATCCGGATGAACAGGAGCTTCGGAAGCGACCAGTCTGCAAACCCCAAGTGCGGGCCGAACTGCCCGCTTGGCACTGGCAATGCCACTGACGGTTTAGACGCACGGTTTAGACGCACAGCACGTGACGTCTCGAAGCATCACAAAATGTTTTCTTTGGTGTCCTCTTTGCACTTGCACCCGCATCATCCACCGTGGGGTCAGAGCTGAGGTCTGAGGGGCAGCGAAGACGTTGTGGTTGGTCCCGTCATGGCACGCGCCGGTGCGCTGGCTGTGCATTTTCCGGCCCCTGCGGAGCCTCTGGAGGTCCTTTTGGGTGTTGACCTGCGATGTGTGCGGCGCTTGCAATGCCCGAGTGCTGCACCTGGTCATCTGCCCCTCCTCTTCGGAGGAGGCCCGCCCCCGCCGGGCAGTCGGATTTGGCACCTGATGCGGAAGCACCTCCTGGGGGTGTTTCTGCGGTGCCAGCAACACGGCAGCGCGTTTCACTGTCATACGGCCTCGCAGGACATGCGGAAAGGTTTGTTCTGCTGCGCACTCCGCTCTGTGCATACAGCCCCCCATCCCCTGTCTCAGATGCGGCTTGGCCAAGATACGGAGGGCGTATGCCCTGTATTCATTTGAGACCTACTTTAATGCGGTTGCAGATGTGGTCAAGGACGCTCGATCTGTGTGCATTTTCGCTTGTTGCTGAGTCACACTCGTTCTTGTGTGATTGGGCTGCACTGCCCTGCACCCATTTGACTGCCATTCACTTTGTTGTGGGGTAGTGGCAATGAACCACAAGTGTCGTTGCACCCGGCGGCGTCCAAGTCCCTCGATGATATAGTTTTGGCTGCTGCATGTGAGGTACGCCCCGTCTGAGACATCGGGCGCGTTCCCTATGAATTTGGGGCCCGACTGCATCTTAGATAGGGAGTGATTTTCCCTGGGCAATATGCACGTAGTGCCATGAGTGACAAGGTATGCTAGACATATCTGGTGATGGTTTGAACAGCACATCAGAGACAGGGCCCCAACGAAGACTGAGCTGAGACTCCAGACGAGGGGTTCACCCGCTCTCCTGTTTCGTACCCCAAGGGCAACGTCATTAAGCCATTCTTTGCCTCCCCATGCCGGGGACCGCGATACGGCAGGGGTCGTATGCCCTTCTTTTCAGCCCCACAGCGGGGCCACACAACGGACCTCTGTATGCAAGCCCTCCGCTCCAGGGATCACGCCATGGCAGGGTCATTGCCTCGTCTTTCTGTAGAACACAATGCGCTAAGGTTCCCTGCGGGGGCCCCCATGCTGCAGCAGTGGTCATGTAGCCATGCTTTGCCTCCCTGTTTGCGAGGATGAAACGGCACCGGTCATGCAGCCAGGCTCTGCAGCCCCTCGTTTTTTTGGGGAGAGACATGTCTCCGTTTGGATGTCACACCGCACCACAGCACTGGCTGACAGTTCCAAACGTGAATGCCTGCCAATCCTCATCTACTGCCAGCAGCGTAGGAGGTGCAGCTTGGCTCCTCTCAATTTGTGCTGAAGCGGAGTTGACTTGATCTGGCCCAGCTGAGCTCAGCCCAGCGGCTATTTTACATGGTTGCTACTATGTGGCAGCATGTGTGTGTGTGTGTGTGTGTGTGTGTGTGTGTGTGTGTGTGACGAGAATCTACTTACGACCAGTGCCTGCGCCTGTCCTGTTCTTGCTGGTTCTGGGCGTTGGTCGCTTTGCGTCATCCGCGCGCGCGCGCGCGCGCGCGCGCGCGTGTGTGTGTGTGTGTGTGTGTGTGTGTGTGTGTGTGTGTGTGTGTGTGTGTGTGTGTGTGTGTGGGCGGGGGGGGTACGGCTACGGTACAGGTGGTTGAGAATTGATGTTCAATCTGGTGTATCCCGTACAGTGCATTCAGGGTCTTTCTCTTGTCACAGCAAAAGGAGCCCATGACAGTATCACTGAAGAGCATTTTGTTCTGATTTTTGTTGTAACCTTCCCCCTCACAGGGTCAGGATCTGCATCAATATCTGCATCCCACAGAGGGGATCTGCCAGGAGGAGGCATGATCGCACAGCAAGGTTGCTGCAACGTTGTGGCAGCATTGTCTTAGTGTGTGCCGGGCTGATTCAGCGCAGCTATCATGCAGACTGAGTCTTTGTCAGGCTAGTCATGTAACGATCATTTGCCCAAGCCCTCGCTTGTGCTGCACCAATCTGCTACTCGATGCTGATTTCCTCGGGGTGTGACGGCTCATGTGCTGAGCCTTCTACAGCATTTGGGGGCTAAGGGAGTTCGTCTCCTGGCAGATACGAATAGCCCGAAGGCCCCAGGGCGGAGGCTGGCTCTGCCAGTCCTATGACGCAGAGCCCCCCCCCCCCCGCCCCCCACCCTGGGGGTCCTTCCCCCCTGTCCGTGCGTAACGGCGCTTTGCTGACATTGCACATGATGTACTGGTGGAGCCGCCAGAGTGATGCTGGAGGGTAGCGACCATCGCTGATTTATGACCAAGCAACAGTAAAGGGCCAAGATGTGGAAAAGTCCCAAATGAATGCTGTCCCTCTGCTTACTGTAGCTTAGACAGGCCCATAGTTTGTACACAGCACATGGAAAGGGGAGCTGTTGCGCTGATGCAAGCAAAGGGTGAGGACAATGCCCAGGGCCCCTCAAATGAACACCATTGGGCAAACACGAACAACTCAAATGTCCCTTAACCCACATTTCAACCCCAAACCCTTGTCTTATGTGGTTGCAGCAAAAAAGTAGGTCCCAAATTAACACAGTCTTTACGTCCGCTGTAGCTTGGACAAGGGAGGGGGGTGCCCTGTGGTGTTGGTTCCAGACAAATGCCTTGGGCCATGGGAGCTTCCACACTACCGGGGGGGGGGGGGGGGTTGGCAGGTGCGAAATTCAGAACGGCGAAATATGGCACAGCAAAATTGTACCACATTTTGCCGTGGTATTTAAGGACTGAAGCCACATTCTTCCCTTTACCAAATCTATGCACATTTTCTCTCCATTACAATCCAGGGCACTGGGAACCTATTTTGGCGAAAAATGATTTTACTTTGAAACACGTTTCACAGATGATTCATAATGTAGGAAGTTAGCTGAGTTATTAAATTACTACACTGTCAAACTACAAGCCCTGGGTTCAATTCCCAGTGTGCCCACTTCACGGAAAAATTGTACCACATTCCACATGGTATCTAAGATTTTGTACCAAAATTTCCCCTCACCGAATTTTGCCTTACCAAAATATGCCCGCACCAGGTGGTGTGCAGCATATTGGCTGGGGCAGAAGCAGCAGTCCAGTCCCTGTTTCTGGATGGGTGATGTGCTCAATGGTGGCCACCAAGGCTTAACCATGCGGAGCATTGAAGGTATCGATATTTATATCAACAGAGGAAAGGGCGAAAGGGGGTGGGAAGGGTGTGCGTCTACAGGTATGGATGGGGCGTGGACCGCGGCTGTGAGGATTGTGCAATTTGCATTGACTGGGTATTTCAATGAGGGCATCAACACGGATATCAATGTGGCATCAATAGGGGAGATGTCCATGCCCATACTACAACCTGCACTGGTCACTGACATTACATGCAGCTCAGCTCTCCACTGCTCATGAACCCCTCTCTGTGTTCCTCTATACTTCGCACATTGCTGTCTTTGTGCTTTCCGCCTCCAGTCTCTATGCTTCTAGGATGCCGAGCACACGTGAAAGGGGGGGGGGGATGACAGTTTCCCACTGCAGTTTGCGAAATCAGAATCAACTGATGGTTGTTGCATGGTTGTTCCAGCGAGCGTTCCTCCGTGGTATTGTAAGAAGAGGGCTCTGCAGGACCTCTCAGTAAGA
This sequence comes from Eutreptiella sp. 'Long Island Sound 2002', assembly GCA_964036045.1. Taxonomy (NCBI): domain Eukaryota; phylum Euglenozoa; class Euglenophyceae; order Eutreptiales; family Eutreptiaceae; genus Eutreptiella; species Eutreptiella sp. 'Long Island Sound 2002'. Next base: position 46,727,407 of record OZ038396.1, read on the forward strand.
AGGCATGCTTGCCTTAGAAGATGCTATATGATGATTGAACACATGGTGGGTAAGGTAAAACAACGGCGATCATGGCCGTTGTTGATATACCCATTGATTCCCCTCCTAATGACCCCATTGGCGTGCTAATTGCAGTCCCCAGTCAGGTCCACACTGTTGTGATGTCCCATTATGGGCATTGATGCCCCTCTTTTTTGGTCCAGATAACTCTCGGAATCAAGGATCAGAGCTGTATGGGGGTGTTGCCTGAACAGTGCGCGCACCGTGCAGCTTTTAGGGTATTGTTTGTTCCCCAGATCCACACGCCTGAATCAGAGTTGCCCTGGCTTGTTCCTGGGCTGCCTGTGTACTACCACCGCTCCACTGGGGAGAGGGTGCCAGCCACTATTGTTGGCCGTTGTCCAAAAGGTGGGCACCGCATCTCTATTCCATACAAATTGGGAGGTCAAGAGGTCTTGTACGGGTATACCCAACAGGAGCAGTTGGAGTTTGCCATTGCAACTCCTTCTTCACCAAGCCGTGCTGAAAGCCCCGAGCCCCCCCAACTCCAACACGATGAGGCATTGATGGACACTTTGGTGGAGCCCCCCTGGAATGGATGCTGAACCTGGAGTGGATGCTGAAAGCCCCCGGCCCCCCGAACTAGAAGATCAACCCCTGCACGATGAAGCATTGATGGACGCTTCCAGCAAGAGCAAGCAAGGTGGAAAAATTAGGACCCTGGGACCTGTGACAAGCATCAGGCTAAAAATTTAAAAGTTCCTGGTATGCCAGCAAGGGCCACAGGGTGCAGAAATTAGGACCCTGGGTGTGGTTCTGTGGGGGCCGTTCAACAGGGTAAATTTTGGGTGAACATTCCACAAAGATTGAACTGTGCGCGCACTGTGCGACAACACCCTTGTAGAGTCCTACCATTGTCCCACATCAGCTGATTCTGATATCTTTTGGGGGGGTTCAGCACAGAGGCTCAGACAGAGTAGGATGGTTGGCCCACTAAAATTCAGGTACATGCTGGGTTCTCCCAGGATACAGGGAAGCATTAGTGGTTGTTGTGCAAGGTGGTGGCCGGGTTCGGGTGACGTCCAAGTATGTGTAACCGCAAGCAAAGGCATCGAAAAGAAACACCACACTTATGCACATTACCCTACTGTCAATGCGCAGCGTTGGGCTACCCTCGAGAGCTCATCTTGAGGTACCCCGGGTTACACAAAAACAAAAGAAGTCCGAAGGATTTAATGCCAAAATGCAACAGCTGCTTTCCCCAAACCCAGGCTCATGGGTCAATAAGCTGCCGTCATCTGCAATGCTGACCACATTTTCACAAATGGCATTAGTGCTCAAACAAAACACCCCTGCTCTGCCCCTGCCTGCAGATTTCACCTGTGGTCGCTTTTGGGGCTCATCCCCGTGCTAAATGTCGTCAAACTGTGAGCTTATCAGCTCAATGCAGAGTCCAACGGATCCAGCGAAGTTTCACGGCGCGGCTGATGCCAAGAAAAATGCCCCACAGTGTGACAACAACAAAGAGAATGAGTCGCCGGTCCAATCACCGAAGTCCAACAGGTGTGCTTAGCTTTGCCGTGCTGGAGCCGGAGCCAGGGTGGGCTCATAGCTTTGGCCCTGCTTTCTCCAAACTAAGATCTTGCACAAGCTGCAGGTGGTGTTGGGGCTGTGGTATTTTTGGACCCATTTGGATTGGGTATGCGCTCTGCGGATGACTATTAGTCCCGGTGACCTTGTGACTGGGCAACCTAGACTGGATTTTCCTCCAGACCGTGGTGTCCCCTTCTCTGCCCTGCCGCTGCCTAGCGTTTCCTGCCCGAGGCCCTGCCCCCGCCCCGGCCACCGCCAGTGGTACTGCAGCAGAAGTGCAGTGGCAGTACAGACGAAGAGGTAAAACCAAGACTGGTTCCACCAGCTCGATGACCCGAACCCTAACCCACCTCTGGCACAGGTTCGCCATGTGTATAGTTTGCTATACCGATGGACTCACGAACACTGATTGCAAAAAAAATGCGAGATCCAATTTGGTTTGTTGGTGTAAGGTGTGCCCAAATGATGCCAAAATCCGCTCTTTGCAGAGGGGAAATGGCCTTGGCACATGGGCGCAGCACACACTGCCTGTGTCTTTTCGGTTCTGTCTGTGCCCCTCCACCTTCCCGTGCCTCTACTCTTCCCCGCGACCGTGCTCCATGCCCCATGCCCTGTGCCCCTACCCTGACTGTTGTCTCATGTTTACACTCTCGCTCCTGCAGGCGATCCTTCGGCAGCCCATTCGCGCCCACGCCGTTGAGTCCCCTGCACCCCATCACCCTTCTTCCTGCAGCGTCCCCTACTGATTCCAGACGCGTCTCCCTTGAAGGACCCGGTGAGAACCCAGACTCGCCCCCATGCCGTAGATTCGGCTTCAAGGACAGCATTCCAGGCCCCTGCAGAACGCCCCCTCGAACCCAGAAGACGCCCGCGAAGGCGCCACCTAAACCCAACTTAGAGCTGTCGTGGTTGGATGCAGATTTGTCTGAAGTGGAGCAGAAGCTTCGGTTCATGACTGCTCAGGGGATGCTGGCCACATTGAACCGGGCTGCCCTGAAGGAGGTCCTCCCCCCCCCCCCCCCACAAACTCCTCCTGTGCCGCTCCCCCCCGGCCCCACCTTCCTGTAGTTTTGTGGGGCGGTGTATGGTTTTGTGGGACTGTTGGTGATGTGAACAAGTTTTTCCATTTTTGTTTGTAAATTGAGGGGTTGTTGGTGGTCGGTTGTTTTTCCATAAACCTTTTTTTTCCTGTTTTTTTCATTAAAGAGTCTTGATCGATTTTCATTATTTTTTCAGAAAGTCCCTGCCCTGTGTAGTCAGAATATCCTGCATTGCAATCATTAAAGGAATCTGTAGCATTGCGCCAGAAAGGGGTGGTCCACTTATCATTTTTCTCAGTCCTCTCCTGTGTGTCACCGACTATCCCCCTAGACTGGGATAGCAGTGTTCTCTGCCCCTTAGCGAATAGTGACCAACTGAATGTCATCTCCCCCTCGCCCTCTAGTGCTCTGAGTATATGAAATGCAACCGCTGATTCTTCGGCCTTCGTTCTTCTACGTGCTCCAGTAGCACCTATGCCTACGATGCCTACAGGCGTGGCACTTCCTGCTGCACTTTATGGTTTCAGACTTTGCTTGCCCTACCTACGTGTCATGTCCGTTACCACACTGTGCTGTGGGACAATCGTAGCACTGCACTGCGCTGATTCCTGATTCCGAGAGCTCTTGCGAGTACCATCTGGAAAGAGGTGGTCCACTTGTCATGTTGTTTCTGTGAGTTGCTTGGTTTGGCAGTCTGTGTTTGAACTTGAACTGCTGAAAGCAGGCCCGGCATGCAAGGTGGACATCGCTTTGCATGTTGTCACATGTATGTTGAATGGATTGATCGCCTTCCCCTGCCCCACACTCCCTTGCAGCTGCACCCCACAGTACCTCCTCCAGCCTCCCCCACAATCTCTTCCTCAGCCAATCCCCCATCCCTGCGTTTTAGCTGCCTTTTTGGCAGTGCCCTTCTCCCTTACACCACTTCTCCCTGCCCCGTCTTTGAGCGCTGAGAGCTGTAGGTTATGGGTCATGGAGCAGTTTTTATGCAACCCTGTCAATGGCTGCGGTAGCTCAGCACTGGAGTGTGCCAGAATCATCCAACGACTGTTGGTTACCCGGGGGGGGGGGGAGCGTAGAAAATCTAGAAACATTAATTGTGTCTAAAGATTGGGACGCAATTAATCGCCAAGTTTTAAGAAGTGCTACATATTCAATTGCACCAATTTAAGGACAAGTAAGTGTTTGCCCATCAGTGTGTCCTACTGCTTTTGGATCCAGTGTTATCCCGATCTCTGGCAGCTACCACCCCCCCCCCTTGTCTAAGCTACGGCCGTGTCTAAGCTACAGTAGGCGTAGGGACCGTATTAATTTGGTACCTAATTTTAATTCGGTACCAAATTTAGTGCAACCACATAAGACATGGGTTTGACGAATTTGCCAGGTACATAGGGTCATGTACACATTTGTTGTGAGTGTTTGCCCACTTGAACCCACATAACTCTGATTTTGGGGGTATTTGTGGATTATATTCCCCCTTCTTGGGGAATGCCATGCACGCAGTGCGCACGCAGTGCGAAGTTTTGGATGTCGGCAAATACTCGAACCCTAGTTTTGGCCCCCTTTCACAAGTTTTTGGTTCCGTACCAGGGTTTTTTTGGCTTCCCAAGCATTTAGGATGTGGCATATTTGAATTGTCAACCATTTCCCCCTAGAAGAGGCCCATCGACAAAGTGTACACCGTCGACACCACCCGGATCTCGACGTCGTCATTGTCGACACTGCAGCGAGCCTGGTATCCGTAGAGGCAGTTCGATTCGCCCTGCAGAGTACTCTTCCCAACAGTTTGATTCGCCCTGCAGAGTGCTCTTCCCGACAGATAGTATGTGCACCAAAACCTTGGTCGACTTCAAGGTGATTCTCAAACCGAGATGCTCAAGATCATCGATCGGTATGGCCACGTCCACAACTGCAAAGAAGTCAACGTGGTCATCGTCGCTCGAAGGCTCTCGATCGCCGATACTCGATGGTGGCGAGTCGACACCAGGACCGGACAGTTCTTCTTCGACGATGCTGTTGGTGATAACTACAACCAGAAGTATCGATGGACACCTGGCCAACCCTATGGTATTGACACCTTTCAGTCTTCCCCCTAGTAAACAGGTGACAGGTATTCTTGGGTGAGTATCCTAGCCTCTGTGTGCGCAATATGCACGCAGTGCGCACGCAGTGCACACGCAGTGCGCACGCAGTGCGCACGCAGTGCAAACACTTAGCCTTGCACTAGCTCACCATGCAATCTTCTCTTTTTGAACCTGGACGCCCGGTTATTTTCACACGTTCCACGTGTGTGTCGGTAGTTGTATATGTCGCGCGCAAGCTACGGCCGTGTCTAAGCTACAGTAGGCGTAGGGACCGTATTAATTTGGTACTTTGGCGTAGCTTAGACAAGGGGGGGGCGGGGTACATGCCGTTCACACAATGGGCCCCATGGGTCATGGGTGGTCACCAGAGCTCCGTGTGCGCCAGCTCTCTGACCTGTTGGGCACAGTGACGGGCTGCAGGGATAGCCAGGCCCTTCGACCTTACAGCTGGAATCCTCAGCCACCATTGCTTTCTCGACGTATGTTGTGTACCCTGAACTAAATTTGGTCAGTATCAGTGTTGGTCTGTATCTACAGGCATTACTGGCAACACTAGCTATGATGCAGATACTGATACTGTAAATACTGACGAAAATGCCTGTGTGTAGCATAGTACGTGTGTAGCATGGCACCGAAATGGGTGGCCTCCCAGTCAAGCCTTACCATTTTGCTGCTTTGCCGTTGCACGGTTTGCAGTTTGCGTTTCGCTTGAACTGCTGCATGCAGACCCGGCATGCAAGTTGAATATTGCGACGCATGTCGTGACGTCGTCTTCAGCGTGTGTTGAATTGATTGCTCCCCTTACCCATCTCGGCCACGCACGCCGTGCGCCAGGCAGCCCCCGTCCCAGAGTTTTTTTTAACAACTCAGCATCTCCTGGGGGGGGGGGGGGGGCTTAAGTGATTGGGCAAATTTTTCTCTGGGCCTTCGGCCAATGAAAATTTTTTTCTGGTGCCTTCGGCGCAAGTCAGTTTAGGCCAAAAAATTTGTTTGGTGCCCTCTAACAACCCAGGGTCTCCTGGGGGGGGGGATCCCCCCCACAGCCCTCCCCCCCCCCTCGGACCCCCCCCCCCCAGCCCTTACGCAAAACTCTGCCCCGTCACCCTGCAGGTCTGCAAGCGTCTGGGTCTGCCCGTTTCCGGCAAGCGCAAGGAGGACTTCATCCAGCGCATTGTGGCCGAGGTCTCCCCCAAGGGCGACGGACTGCACAGCCCTGAGGGCTCCATGCATTCGACACCTGCCAACATGCAGTGCAGCCCCGTGGATGTGCCGAAATCCCCTCACGCCTCCCCCGCCCCCAGTGGCCCAGGGTCACGCGTGGGGGACGACAGGACAGTGGTAGTCGATGGGCAACTGACATGCACCGATCGCTCAGTGACTGGCATGCTCCCTGAAGGGCAATGCCCGGTGCCGCATCACGCTCCTCAAGTATGCCTTTGCTACGGGGAACATGGCAGGGGCAGGGGCAGGGGCAGGGGTTGTGTTGGTTCGAGGCTCGGACTGACGCGGGGGTCAAGGGTTCCACAGCCGCAGCCCGAGTGCCCTTTCTCAAGACCGCCCGCACTGTTGACAGACCCTAGCTGGCTTGCGATGGAAGGGGAGGGAGCTACCCCCCCACTCTTGGGCTGACCTGCCACCCGCTTCTGTCCGCCCCCTGCGGCCCCCCAACCGCTTTATGCTCCGTGGACGTTGCCTCTCGACCGCTTTACCAACCGCCGGTAACCGAATTTGCAATCACCCTTGAAACTCCCTTACCCTTTAGGCCAATTTCCCTTCAAGCGCATCCGTGATCCCCATACCATGCCACGGTGCATGCAGCCGAAGATACCGCCGTGCCTGTGTGTGGTTCGGGAACGGACAACCATCCTTGTGCAGGGTACCATGGTCCTGCTCCTCCCTCAGGCGTTGGTTCCGTCAATTTTCGCACCGTGGATTTTGGTGGTGCATTTTTAAATTGGTCCTACCGTGTGCAGTGTGTGCTGTCTGATACCTGGGTTTTGAGATGCATGATGTTAATATTTTGTCTCAAGGAAGCTGATTTTGGCATGCTGGCCTTTGCAGCATATTTTGCCCCTTGGTTTTCAGAATACTACACCTTCCGCATGTACCATGCACAGTGTAACACTTACGCAATACCTTTGTCAAAGCAACACTCGGCGTTGGTTCCGTCAATTTCTGGTCATTGTTGTCTTGACAGGGGGGGGGGGGGGGTTACAAGAAAATGCATGGAGGCCTGCGGATGTACTCCACCATCCCTCCCGTCCTGTCCCTATGTGCAGGCTGTGTTGAATTTGTTTGTCTGAAGATGAATTTGACCCCCAGGATCTTTCTTTTCCGTGAGCTGTTGGGTGGATTGGGTGTATTTGTGTGTGTCCTGTGTTCCGGGCTCTGGCCGCGGGACAGGGGAGTTCTATGGGGAGGCCGCCAGGGGAGTGGGTGGGTCGGGCAGCCTGCAGCCCCCAGGGCAGAGTCCCAACCCAGGCTGTCTGAAAACAGTGCATGATGTTTTGTTTTGATTGACTACTTTTTTGACATTTCTGCAAGCCCACAGGGCGTGGCGGCAACGTACAGCTGCATGCTCAGGTGACAGGAATCCAGAGTCCAAATATCCGCCCCAACGCTGCCAGCGGCATTTGAACTGTAGTTCGCACGGGACACATATGTTGTACTTAGACTGTCAGCATGATCCGGCCTGTCTGACCGAGCACTTATGAGGCACATGTGAGTCTGAGCAAAAAAAAATAACAATGCACAATGTTTTGAATCTCAACTTAGGATAGCCTCCTCTGCCTGGGTATTCTGGACGCTTGGGCCGGCGGTGAACTGTCAACTATTGGCGAATAAACCTCCGAATTTGTTCATTCAGCACCGACTGCGACGGAAGGTTCATATGTCTTGTCTTGACCAATGACACGCTTCGGATGGATGGATGTAGTACTGAAAGATTTTGAAGCTTCGCTATGCGTAGTGCCCAATTGCCTGCCCCATGTCGGGGTGTGCATGTGTTGGGTCAAGCGCACATCGACGAGACTTTACTTTCTGCATGAAGGACCGCCCTAGTCGCATAGGGGTGCACATAGCATGGTTGTCCTGTACCCCGGAGGAGCGTACATGGCGGCACCGGGAGCTGGCCCATGGGGCATGGCTGTGGCGCACGCTGCTCGCCATTGCCACGTTGGCCCGAGGATTGCCTTAACTTGGCGCTACAGAGGACCCCCTTAGATCCCTCACCTGACACTTTGCATGGCCCTCAATTTGAATGGTTTCAAGGCAAGTCAAGGCCCAAGCCTCAGAGGACGACCGGCGTTGCGCTGCAGCAGGGCTCATTCCTACCACCTGCGGACTCGGGGCTACCCCCCCCCCCCTTTGTCCTAACAGAGGCTTGTACCCTGTTTCCGCATTTTGGGTATTTTTTGGAACCATCGTTTTTGCGGTTCCAATCCAATGATAATGTGGTTTGTAGCTTTGTGCAGGCCGCAGGAAGGGTGCGTTATATTGTCATGTCTGAAGGGGTACACTTGGCTTATGCCTGCCACATGTGTTCCGTGCTGCGTGCCGCGCGGTAACACGGGCTTGTCCAAACACGACGACCCTGTGTTTCCACACTTTCGCCCCCTGAACCAGACCCTGGCCCGTGTTAGGGCAAGGCGGGGGGAGGGGGGTATCCAGGAAGTTGCTGTGGTTTGTACACAGCCACCTCCCCAATAGCTGGGCCGTCCCTGTGTGGCAGTGTGAGTGCAGATTGGGGGCACAGGGCTCCCTCGGGCGAGCTCGCCAGATTTCTCCCACAGAGGGATGAGCCCAGACGACAAGCGGGTAGAAAATTGCTGCAGGGGAGGAGGGGTCGTATGAGTCCCTTTTTCAAGACCCTCAGGGGGGCTTCTGTCAGGCCAGTACGGGGGCAGATGGTCTACATGGGGGCCAAAAACCAAAAAAAACTGAAAATGGCATTTTTGCAATCAGCGTGTCGAGGGCGGCCAGAAGAAAGGTCATTTGCCCCCTGTTTGATGCGAAAAATTGCAAACTTTTTTTTTTTGCCAAAAAATGGCCAAAATCAAGGCCCCTGGCTTTTCCAACCCCCCCCCTCCCCCAGGGTCGTGGGAGCTCATACAACCCCTCCCCCCCTTGGGGCCATTTTCCAACCGCCATACCCACTCCACCCAACCCCTCTTTGGCAGGCACAGGGGCACAGGGGCTTGGACAAGGGCAGGAACATAGGCACGCCCACGGGGGGGGGGTGGCCGGGCCCGGTCCTTGTATGCGACCCCCCCTAGCCCCCCCCCCCCCGGGTTTTGAGAGATAGTGGGTTGGGGGCATGGCGCCAACGGCGCCCCCCTTTTTTACGGCGCCCGCCGAGACTCCTCCTCCTCCTCCTCCTCCTCAGAGGGGGAGCTTTTCAAGGACCTCTAAGCAGAAGTCCATCCATTTTTTCTTTTAACCCCCAACTCTAACCAAGCCTCAGGAATTTTTCTCACAAACTAACCGGGGGGCGGGGGGGGAACAAGGGCGGAGGGGGAAGGGGGAAGGGGGGAGGGGGGAGGGGGGAGGGGGGCAACACGGCGACCCTTAAGACTTTCTTCTCTGCAAAGACGAGAAAGCGCTATTATCGCATGCATACCTCCGTACCCCCAAATCCCCAGACACACACCAGACACACACACCCCAGGAGGTATGCATGTGGTAGTAGTGGGTCGCGCGCAAGCCCCCCCCACCTTGGGAAACCCCCCCAAGGCCGAAATCCCCCCCCTACACCCCCCAGCCGGACCCCCCCAGAACTACCCCCTGCCCCCCCCCCCCCCGAGTTTTGACAGATAGTTGGGGGGTGGGTCGCATCAGGACCGGTTGTAGTCGGCCCCCCGTGGGCATGCCGGGGCAGGGCATCGGCTCTTGGGCAGGGGCACATGTATCGCCCTCCACACAGACCCCCTGTCCTCTGCCTCAGCCACGCCCCCCTCACCCTCTGCCATGCCATTTCCGGTCTCACAGGGCATGCCCCAGCACGTGGATGTGAAGCCGGACGCCTTGCAGGACGCTTCTGGAGCAGCGGTGGAGGTTTGTGGGGACGTTGTTGCCGCAAACGACACGGAGGTGGGCAGTGAATCCTTGAGTCAAGGCGAAAGTGTAGACCTCGGCCAAGAAGCGGATGAGGTGTCGTTGTGCGACCGCGGGCGCGAGGGGGGGCGTCAGTGATGGTTCTCACCCGTTCCCCGGGAGAGGGTCGGTCTGAGGCCAAAGAAAAAGTTTTGTCCGACTGGGCCTCAAACTTCGGTCGCCTTTGCAACGTTTCTTCTGCTGTGTCAGGCCCCATTTTGCCCTTTCCCTCAGGGATCGATGAGGTATGCCCCGGTTGTCCAGCTTCTTGACTCGTCACCCTGGCCAAATCCTAACAGCCATGTCCAAAGAAAGACTCAACAACAATGCACGAGACGATTGGCAATGCAGACTCCTTCGTGAAGCTAAATCAGGCTTGACAGACTGACACCCAGAGTGCACACACAGACATTGCTGGAATTCAGTCAGAGGAATCACCCCGGAGTGTCGCTGGTTTCAACAGATCGTGTGGCTGCATGCAGGCTGGCAGTGGTGGGATCACGGGGGGGGCGGCCGGGCCCAGTCCTTCTATGCGACCCCCCCCAGCCCCCCGAGTTTTGAAAGATAGCGGTGCAGGGGCCAAATCTTTTGTCCCATGCTTAGTTGAAGGAGGTACTATGCCTTTGGTCCTTAAGACCCTTAAGACTTTCTTCCTGGCAAAGCCGAGAAATCACTATTATCGCATACATACCTCTATACCACCATGCCCCCAGGCACACACACACCCTTGAGGTATGCACGTGGTAGTAGTGGGTCGCGCGCAGCCCCCCCCCCCTTGGGACCCCCCCCGGCTGAGCTGCCAATCCCCCCCCCCCCCAACCCTCCCGCCAACCTCCCCCCCCCCCGCCCCCCCGCAAATTTTGACAGATAGCTGGGGGGTGGGTCGCATCCGGACTGGTTGTAGTTGCCCCCCCCCTGGGTGGGATACAAAACACATAATATCCAGCAGCCTACCCCCCCTTTGCCCCCGCGTGTGATTTAGCACAGGAGAGTCTTCATGCATCGTGCTAGGGCGCTCCTTCATCACCCCGTATTTTGTCTTTGCGCCAAAGGGTGCCCTTAGGGAGCGCCCGAAACAACCGCTCAACCGCCGTCAGTTGCCGTTCAACCGCCTTTGGTTACCCTCAAACTGCTGTTGACCACCGCCAGAACCGCCATCCGTTACCGCTCGAATATGACTGACTGTATGGTCGTATGGCCACCCACTGTCCCCCTTTTTGTTCAATTGGGGGGCGCCCTGACCAGTGCATGCCCCCCCCCCCCCCACACACCAGAAGGGTGTCTGCAAATGATCTCAGAAGGGAGGGTCTATGGACCTTACATCCCTCCCTCATCCTCCGTCATAGGTGGAGGAGGCGGCAGACGCCACGTGTGGACAGGACCCCATGGACACAGGCTGCGTCGGTGATGTGGATGACGCAGGACCTGATGCACACCACAAGTCCAGTGCTGCTGCCGCCGAGGGCAGCGACAACTTGGCAGAGCGGATCCCTGCACCTGATGCAGGCCCCGCTGTGGATAGTGCAGCCACCGCTGCTGAGCTTGAGGGCACGCAGCTTGGGGAGCTCTCGGTAATGCCTTTGGAGGCCCAGGCGCTGCCTCTGGCGGCCCCAGCAGTCCTCCCGGAGGACATGGCAGTGGACCCTGAGCTGGTGGCGGAGGAGGTAGAGGCAGCTGCTCGACCGGAGCACACGGCGGCCGAGAGTGGCCAAGAGGTGGGTGTGGTGGATGCATCCGCCCCGCCGCAAGGGATGGAAGTGGAGCCCGGGGTGGTTGCGGTGGCGGGCGAATCCACTCAGCCTCATGGGGTGGCGGTCGAGGCTGAGGCGGTAGTTGGGAATTGCGAGGCAGTGTGTGGCCAAGCTCCACAGGTGGCGATAGAGGCTCGGGAGGTTGTGACGGAGGGTGAGGGGGTGCAGGCTCAGCCCCAGGAGGAGGGGGCGGAGCCACAGGCACTTGTGGTGGGGAGCGAGAGTGTTTGTGCCAAGCCTCACGAGATGGTGGTGGAGCCTCATGGGGTTGCCGGAGAGGACAAGGCAGGGGATACCCAGCCCCAGGTCCCGGTAGTAGATCGTGAGGGGGTGGTTGTGGAGGGCCAGGCTGGGGCTGTGGAGTCAGAGGACCCAATGGACGACGCCCTCTCAGAGTCCAGTGACAGCGCCGATGAAGTGAGCGAGGCTTCAATGGACCGCAGCGACACGTCGTTCAAGGTACTTTGTCCTGCCCAATGCTGATGGCCTGCGTCTCCGCCTACCACTTTGGGTCACGTGCTGTCTCAAAGCCTGACCCCGAGCTTTGTCCATGCAATGTCCCGGCCCCTCCTCTTGCTGGCAGCAACAGTCCCTTTCACAGCCTCATCCATGCACTTGCCACTCCCCAGCCTTTCTATAGGGTTTTCACCGCCCCCCAAAGCCGACTGAGTGGGTGCAATCCATTAGCTCTTGGTACGTGGCTGTGTTAAACAGGGTAAGTCCACCAAAGGTTCCACCTGCACCTTCGCTTAGGTCACCTTAATTGCCCCCGCCCCGCACCAAGCCCGATTCCTGACCCCTGCCACCAGGAGCTCATCGGAATAGAACGGTGGTGAGGCTCAGCGGTGGTCTCGCCTCGGCCGAAAATGAAGTAGCCAATGGTGGCCGACACCACCGCCAAGGATTTCGGCCGAAAATTCGGCCGACACTACCGCGCGTTGGTTCGGCCGGCCGATTGGCCGGCCGAACCACCGGCTCGTCCAATACACCCCCCATCCCATGTGCCCCTTGCAAAAGCAAGACCCCCCGTAGGTGGACAATTTGCACCAAGTTGCCCCCACCGCCTCCCCCCTTCCATACCCCCCCCCCCCCTCCACCGTGTGCGGCTCGCCTTGCCTGTGGCCCCATAAATAATATGACTCCTGCGGTCGCCATAGACCGCCTTGTGTGTGCATTGCCTTGTGTGTGCACCGCCTTGTGTGTGCGCCGCCTTGTGTATGCACCGCCTTGCCTGTGGCCCCTTAAATAACATGACTCCTGCGGTGGCCATTGACCGCCTTGTGTGTGCATCGCCTTGTGTGTTCACCGCCTTGTGTGTGCACCGCCTTGTGTGTGCACCGCCTTGCCTGTGGCCCCTGAAATAACATGACTCCTGCGGTGGCCACAGACCGCCTTGTGTGTGCACCGCCTTTTGTGTGCACCGCCTTGTGTGTGCACCGCCTTGCCTGTGGCCCCTGAAATAACATGACTCCTGCGGTGGCCATAGACCGCCATGTGTGTGCACTGCCTTGTGTGTGCACCGCCTTCTGTTGGCATTGCCTTGCCTGTGGCCCCTTAAATAACATGACTCATGCGGTGGCCACAGACCACCTTGTGTGTGCACCACCTTGTGTGTGCACCGCCTTGCTTGTGGCCCCTTAAATAACATGACTCCTGCGGTGGCCATAGACCGCCTTGAGTGAAAAACACCCGTGGTTGCTCTAGGGTACACAGCGGAGAAGCCAAAATGAGTGGCCTCTCTAGAAAAACTCATCGGAGTCGTACTCATGCTCTTCCAGCTCCGGCGCGTCATCTCTCTCGGATTCAACCTCTGCGTTGGTGTCAAGATCTTGAGTCAACAACAAGGAAGTGGGAACCGGGTGTACTGTGGCACCGCGCTCCAACGCTTTTGCATGGCACTCCTTAACCAAGGAACGAATGAAAGCAGACACTTGTAGGCGGCTACGACGACCACATAAACGAAACGTAAAGAATGGCCCGGTTTCCTCAATAGCACCGGAAGGTTGAGTCGAAGACAAAGGACAATGAGGTTCCCCGTAGGTACTGAAACCACCGAAGCAGAGCTCAGGACGGCCTTGGGTTCCCCGAAGGTACTTCCTTAGCACTTGCCCCCAGAAGCGATCAACGTAGATGCTCCGGCTTCCTTTGTCACTCAGCATGGCTACATCACCCCTGCCGTCTCAGGGGCCCACTTATGGGCGTAATGGCTACATCACCCCTGCCTTCTCGGGGTCCCCATAGTGGGGATAGATCAATATGGCTACATCACCCCTGTCTTTTCGGGGGTCCCCATAGTGTGGATAGATCAATATGGCTACATCACCCCTGCCTTCTCGGGGGTCCCCATAGTGGGGATAGATCAATATGGCTACATCACCCCTTCCTTTTCGGGGGTCCCCATAGTGGGGAAATCAATATATATAGGTATACATAGGCATATAGGTATATAGGTATATAGATAGGGGTGCCTAACGTAGGGAAGTTTGGGGGGGTGCGTCGGAACGGCCCGGTGGTCTCGGCCGGCCGAGTCGGCCGGCCGACACCACTGCCAAGCCGAACCACCGGAACCTAACCGGCCGAGCTGAACCACCGCCGAGGGTACCACCGGTTCATTCCGTCCAGCCGCCACCAGGGGAGTCCTTCAAGAACGAAACTTTTTTTAATTTTTTTATTGAGGATAGCCCCTTGAAGACACTTCTTGGAGCCGACCAGGCTTTTTTTTTAAGTGCCCTCGCACACCCTCCCCCTGGGGGGGGGGGTGCCTGCGGTTTTTAAAAATTGTGCATGCCTCCTTCAGGATGCACTTGGCCAATGGCACGGGCAACAGCCTGTCTCTGGGACAGCCGACCTCGGAGTAGTCAAACAGGATAAGTCATCCAGGGGCTCCGTTGACACGACCAAAACATATTCGGACCCACAGACGGTCAGAATGTGCAATGGCGAGAGGCCAATAGGCGCCGCCAAAGGCAAACAAACTAACACCATGGCCTCGTGCCAAACCCTCCCGGGGGTGGGGGGGGTCCATAGTGGGTAGGCGGCCTTTCAGTCCAAGCAGTAGATTACCTGAGTGTTACACTTTGCTCCCATTTTGCCCTGCAGCCATTTTGCTCCCTGTGACAGCTCAACATGAAAGTCCCATTCCTCAGATAGTGCAGACAGTGTTGACCTGGTGTTGTCCCCAAGCGACGAGGATTGAGTATGAGGGTGAGCATTGAATAATAATACGTTCTACACTGGATATTGTGTTGCGACATTGTGTTGCGGTCTTGCGGAGACTTCCAAAGTTATCAATAGAACGATTCGCCCCAACCTTCAGTGATGCATGTTGGTTTTGGTGGTGGTGGTTGGTTGGTTGGTTGGTGGGTGGGTGGGTGCCTCTGGGGTTCCACCCCGCCCCCCGAGTGGGGTGGGACAAGTGCGGTGCCTGCCTGCCAAAAGTGGGTGCCTTCTTTCTATTTTGCCCCCCCCTCCCCCCCCCCAGCCCCCCCCCCTGTGGGTAAAAAAAGCCCTGGAGCCGGCGGTGAATGGCCAAATTGCTGTTCATTAAGCACAGACTGTGGATGAAGGTTCATGTGTCTTCTCTTTACCAAAGACACAATTCAGACGGATGTATCACTGGATGATGGTTCATGTGTCTTCTCTTTACCAAAGGCAAAATTCAGACGGATGTATCACTGGATGATGAGAATCTTCGCTGTGTGCAGTGTCTTGCTGCCTTCTCCGTGTCTCCATGTTCGTCTATTGGTGGGTCCAGCATACGAGGTTTTTTTCCCTGTTAAGGACCCCCCTGCCTCCCAAGGCCCATTCCTCCCTTTCACAGCCTATCCCCCAGCCCCAGTTGTTTCTACAGCCCTCCGCAGCACAACTCACACCGCCAGCCCTGCTCTCCATCACGGTCCATTCCCCCCAACTGGTCCATGGATAGAGGGGCCTCGCCTTCAGGCAAGACAAGGCTATTCCTGATTGCTTTATATGTTCTTTTACTTCCCTTTTCTTGTTTTACTGCAATCCATGCTCAACCCCAACCCTCCTGACCTCCGCTGCACGTTTCACTGGGCCTGTCCCATTCCAAACCCCACTGCCTGCGCGCACCACTACTAGGGAGAGAAAAATTCAGAGGGTGCGGAAATTGATGTGGACAAATTTGGAAGCCCTCCCTCCTTCAAATATTTCCTTGATTTTAAGGATGCTATGTGCCAAAATGTGTGACCCGCACGCGGGCTGCAGGGAGTGCTTTCTGCGTGCTACATGCAGTTCAAATGCGCAACATAGAAAGGAGACGTGGTTTCAACTGACACTTTGTTCTTTCTGCAGACTCAAAACTGACGGCGTCACAGCTGAAGACCGTACGGTTCATGGATTGTGTGTTGTCACACAGTGTATCATCAGTTGTGCAAACCGTGCAACAGGCTGTGCATGCTGACTCCTTTAAGGATGCCATGTGCCACCAGGGAATAACATCAGCCATCCAGAGAACAGCAAGGGACCTCAAACCAAAATTTCTGACGCGGAGTACCAAATTTCCCCCCCTCTAATTTGGGCCCTCCCAAAAAAAAAACTCAATTTATTCCCCCTGTGCTAAATTCAGAATTTGTGTCACTTCACTTCAGTGCCTCTCAGCCCCATCATAGCCCCATGCCACAGCTTTTCCCACAGCCCCATTGCTGCCGCCCCCAGATGTGTGACAGTTCATCTGACAACAGCGATGACTCCACCTCCGACTCAGACGCCGGCTCCGTGCCGCGGCCTGCACGCAAGCCCCGTGCCACCATGGCCCACCTGCCGGACTGCAACGCGCAGTCTGACGCTGCCCAGACCGCCTGCGGTCGCGCCCGGGCCCTTTCGTTGAGCTCCTTCAAACCGGACACGTCGTGGCTGGAGGGCCCCGCGCCTGCCGTGCGCCAGCGCCTGCAGGCCTTCATGGCCCAGGGGCTGCTCGGGACCCTTGGGATTGCCACACTGCGGGAGGCCTCGAAGGGACTGGGCTTGCCCCAGCCCAAGCGCAAGGAGGACCTGCTCGTGCAGCTACAGGCGGAGCTGGGCAGAGAGGACGCAGGACCGTCGGCACCGGAGGTGATGTCCCCCGCAAGCAAGCCCCCCCCCCCTTCCCTGGTAGGATGCAAGCAGATATGTTCTGCAGCCTCTAGCCCTGCCTAGGGCAGCCATGGCCCATTTGAGAGCTAGGAAATTAGTGCTTGCACTGAAACCAGGGTGAAAACCGCATGTGCATGTGCAGTAAGGCAATATGGGCGGGGAAATTGCGCCGACAGATACCCTTGTGGGGTTCAATGGTCGGTTGAGGAGGAGGTGGGTACAACAGTGATGCACTGTGCCATGATATCACTGGGATTTGTCACCACAAGGATGCATCTGGGGGGAGAAAGTTATTGCCAGTGTGCTGCTCACTGTGCACAGCAAATGCTCGTGGTTGTGCATTTGACTGTCACCTAGGGCACTAGATTTGCTCACGGACAGCAAAGTTTGTCACCGCTTATGCTGGCCATCGGGAGTGGAGAAAATGGTGCAAGCAACACAGAGATGATTTCACCACCGGTCGGCTGAAGTCTGATGCAATGTTTGCAGCTTCTGAGTGTTGTTGAAAACAATTCATTGGTGGGCCAGAGGTTGAGGGGCAGACCAAAATCTGCCTGAGCGACCAGTGCATGGATCGTGGAAGCAACACAGGGATGATTTTTACCACCGGTCGACTGAAGTCTGATGCATATATTTGCAGCTTCTGAGTGTTGCTTTTCCTCATCCTGCATGGTGTGTGTCAAAAAATGCGTGGATTGCACTATTTGACGATTTGTTCGCGGAAGCAATCCGTGCAGTCACGTTTTAATGTGGGCCAAGATGATTTGACTCTTTGACGGACATGATATCCGAAATCATATGTTGCTGCACTTCTGAGCCTGTGTGTGACCTGCAATTATTTGGTTTTGTTTGGTTCTGGTATTCTTGAATTGGACTCTATTTGTGCAGTAATTTTCATGTGCCTGGAGCACAAAAGTGAATGGGTTGCACTCAGTGGGGGTTGCTGCTGATAGCACCTCCATACCAAAACAGCCCAAGATGTGCTGCCGCTGATTGTAACTGTAACAACACTGACGGGTTGAACTCAATGGGAGATTCCACACCAAACAACCCGTTGCATTTCCTTGGACGTTCACCACTCTGAGGGACGGGCTTGTGTGTCGTATGATGATCCAACAATCTTCAGGCCAACTCTGAGCTTGATGAGAACCTTATCTGACGACACACGTTCTCCTTCTCCACCCGTACATTGCGCGATTGCATGTTGCTCCTTTTCGAGCACTCGAGCACTCACGAGGGTTGGGAACCCCCCCCCCCTCCCCCCCGAAGATGACGGCAGGGGAGGAGGATCCCCCTGCCGGCTCCGGAGTGCTCCAACGGGGGGGCGCCCCCCCCCCCCCCCTAGCGGCGATGGTGGGGGAAGACCACAACTTCCCCTTTCCAGGTGGGCAGGCGCGTGTAGGGGCGCCGCAGTGTGTCCAAGGGAAGGTATACAGGGCGTCCGCAGGGATAAAGGGTGCACTGCAGGGCCTCGCCCTGCGGCCGGCCCAGGGTGCGCGCGTGCGCACTCCGCCCCCGCCCGCCAAGCGGGAGGGCCCGGGCGAGGGGGAGGCTTTCGGGTGGGGGGAGGGGGACCACACCCCCGGCCAAGCAGAATCTGTGGGAGCGGCATGGGGCCCCGGCCTGCAGCCGGCCCAAGGGGGGCGTGCAAGCGCACAACAGGTTGGCCCTGGCCTCCTACCCCCCGGCAGGGTGGGGTGGCCGATAAGCCAGCAGGGCTGGGCAATGAGGGCTGGAGGGCGCCCATTAGAGCGCACGGGAGGGCGAGCCTGGAAGTAACTTAGTCCCGTCCAGCTCGTCCCTCCTGGCTGCTGTGCAGACTTAGGCAGGGGGCTTGTAGGGGAGGACATGGGCGCCTGAACTCGACTCGGCCCACCTCCCCGCCCCTCGACCTCTGTACATATTCCAGCGGACGCTAAAAGATGAATGCCCTCTTTGTGTGGTTTTCACCGTATTTGGCCATTTGGGGGGTTTCAGTTTCAAGCCCCACCGCCGGCTATCCGTGTGCGGAGCAAAGAAATCCGGTCATGATCGCTGCGCAAAGCCCAAGGGAATGGCTCCTGATGTCGGGTGGCAGGGATGGTGCCCCCTGGGCCTGCAGGTGGGGCAGGGCTTGGGGGCGGAGGGGGAACGGGGATTTGGTGTGAGAGCCAGGGCGGTCCTTCAAGACGCCTTTCTTTTGTAGTTTGTCAGCTCATACACCCCTATTCCCCGGGTGTCGCCCACAGCCTGGGGCTTGAGGTGGCAGGATTCTATGGGCGGTCGACAACAGTGGGCGGTCAACCGACGGAAGTGGGTTGTCTGCCAACACCAATGGGCCCTGGACCGACGGCTGTTGTTGGTCGGCCAGCGCTCCGCTGGGCCCCAGGCGTACGGGAGTCCTGCTGCTTTTTTCATCCAGGGCCGCTCTGAGAGCGAAAGTGCTGTGGGGGAAATCGGGTGAAAGGGATTGGAACGGATAGAGTGAGGGGCTCATGGAGCCTCTGTGAATCACAAACAGGTGGTCGGACCCGGTACGAACTGAATCCAAGGTGCCTAACCACTGAGGTACCCGCTCCAGTCGTGGGGTTGGGCGGCCCCTCTGGGTGTGAACACGAACCTTCTCAGGACGACCTCCACGTGTCACGCAGTGGGGTAAACTGGGAATTGAACCTGTGGCGAGACGCCTACGATTCTGTGCCTTTGACCATACGGCAGTACCCCTCACGACTGGAATACACACATCTATCCCTCCCTGTGGCGTGTTGCAGGGACGGCAGGCACAAGGATTCCACACAGCGTCTGTTGCCTCGCCCACGCACCGCCAATCAATCGCCAACGGGCAATTAGCCAGATTTTTGTTATTCATTGAGCACCAACGGCGGTGATGATTCATACATCCTCTCTTTACAAGCGACATGCTTCAAATGGATGGATTCCTGGATGACTGGAAACTTCGCTGTGCGTAGTGCCTGGTCACCTGCTCCATGTGTTGGGTCACGCGGAAATCAACGAGATTTAATT
The DNA here is from genome assembly GCA_964036045.1 of Eutreptiella sp. 'Long Island Sound 2002'. Lineage (NCBI taxonomy): Eukaryota > Euglenozoa > Euglenophyceae > Eutreptiales > Eutreptiaceae > Eutreptiella > Eutreptiella sp. 'Long Island Sound 2002'. The sequence goes on from OZ038396.1 coordinate 46,747,063, forward strand.
TTTTTGCGTGAAGGACAGCCCTGTCATGACATGACTCCACGTGTGCCCCCCAAAACGATGTTCAGCTGTACAATTAGCGACTGCCATCACATCCTTGTCCTTACAGGAGGACTGCACCACCCCAGAAGTCGTCGTTGAGGTCACACCCACCGCCTCGCCAATGGCACAGGCCGTGCCCAGCCCCGCTGCTGCGGGGGCTCAGGCAACAACTCAAGAACAAATGGAGAGTGTGGAGAGTGCTTTCCAGAGGTATGTCGCAGCGCATGCAGGGCCGAGGCCTTCCGTAAGGGACTGCGTTGGTGGCCGCCGACGGGTTGTCACCAACCGCTGCGCTCAAGTGTCAACTGCTGGCGGTTAATGCCCAACCGCCGATGGGTAGCCCCCAACCGCTGTTGGTGAATCGCTGGTCAGCCAACAACCAATTGACGGCTGTTGTGTCAGGGTATTCTATGACAAAATGGCAGTTCTGGTACGCCCGCTGCTTTGCAAGGGGTCAGGTCAGGCACACAGTGGATATAGTATTTGTTCAAGGAGGTGGGAACAGGATGTGGTGCGTTGACCTTGGATAGTGGACCCATCAGGCTGCATGTAAAGGGGCACTCAGGCGTTCCAATGGTTGGGATATCGTCGTCTGTAGCTTTTGTGATTGCACCTGACACTGGGTCAGTACACCAATACCATCGTGTACTGTAGGGCCGAGGTCGTGCGGTGATCTTTGTAATTTTGCCCGCACCGTGGTCCCCCTCTCCCTCGAAAGTGAGCTGACGGACTCCCCAGAAACCAAGAGCCAGAGTTCCTTATTTGCCTCCAACGCCGGATCCCGCGTCATCAGGAGTTACATGATTCGCCCACTGCATCTTGGAGTTTGTACCCACTAATTACCACGTCGGCGACTGTACTGAAAAGGAATTTGACACGGGGCTAAATGCTGAATACAACCCCTTGGATTAATGGTGAGCAGGCCAAAAGGGGTTGTGTGGTGTTTCATGCCGTCACATCCTCGATGACGACAGTGGCATCGATGACAGCATCACTCACTCCAGCAGCGACAGGACTACCATCCGCCAGTCCATCTGCACATGGTACAACACCGACATCACAGCCATGTCTCGTAGGGGGTTAAGACACTGCGCGTGCAGTGCAAGGATCCCCACTCTTCGCGTTTCCCCTGTGGAGTTTCTTGGCGTGTAATTTTGCCCATGCTTTTGCGCGTGGGGTGCATAGCATGCAGGCTGAATGGCCTGATCTAAGCAACCCCAAGCGCAATGGTGTGACGCTTTTTTCATTAGTCAAAAAGGCAGTGTGGCGTGTGTGTGGAGGAGGGTAGTTCCCAGGCACCATGGGCACTTTTCTCCTGTCGCGTTTGTCATTGGCTGTGCTGCGCTCTACTACTGTTGCGCTCTTGTTCTTTTCCTTTTGCATCCCACATGCACTCTCTCAGCTCCCCAGCCCCTTGTCTGCCCCTGGGCCTCCCTTTTGAGCCCTTCTATGCCGCTTGCACCTCTCGGCTTAGCCGTCCACTGCTTGGAAGGGACGTTCGCTGCTTTGCTTGACATTTGAGAGGTCTCGTGCACTACTACTCGCGGTACCTTAGTAACGTGTGGGTTCTATTTCCAGCATCTCAGCATTCTTCACGCTTGGTAAAAGGTAGGAATTGCAGTGTAGCATTGTTGTGAAAATGGACGGTATTGCTGTAAGGTTCAAGACCAATTTTCTACTCCATTGGTTAGCCCTTGTAATTGGCAATTGTCGCAATTCACTGAGTCGGCCGGCAAATGTTGTTGCCACCACGGTTAGTCTGGATTCTGAGACTCTGTCTGAACTGCGCCGAAAGTGCAGCGCAGCCAGCCCAAAGGAGAGCCACTGAGCGCCGAAACCAAAAACCGAAACACAGAGCACGAAACGGACGAATTGCTATACAGATGTGCGACATTCAACACCGAAAGACCCCAACCTGGACTTGGGACTCAGGCGGGTTTCACCGACTCACCTGTGCTCCTTCCCTGGGAATCGAATTGGGGGTCTTCTTTTTTTTCTTCTTCTGTAACACCCTGGCACTCCACCTTTGACCCCTGCCCTATCCCGGCCCTGCTCATCTGCTCTGCAGAGTCAGTGCACTGCGCACAGCAGGGGCTTTGCCTGGCCTCAGCATTGCCGCCTTAAGACAGGCCTGCCGGGACCTCCAGTTGCCAGTGTCTTGCAAGCGGAAGGAGGAGCTTGTGGCGCGTCTAGAGGCCCGTCTGTGTGGCACATCGATGCCTACTGCGACAGAGGTGTGAGCTGTCAAGTGCGAGAGGGACCCCGCGCGCGGATTGCATGGGGACTAGGGGGAGGGGATTGCGTAGGTGGTGGCCATGCTTTGCCGCCTTCTACGGGGATTCTCAACACATCATGCGGGCTGTGCACGCTGTCGTAAGGCATATACCTCGTAGGCATGTTGTTGTTCCTGGGGTTGCCTAATGCCGTCCTTATTCAATTTTGGTGTCGCCCAGAAGGGAGTAGCACCCCCAGATGTCCCCATTAGCTGTCTCGGAACAATTTGATTGACAGTGAGTGTTTCCTCTTGCATTCAGGGGGCGCCTTAAGCGCAGTGCAACGATTTGGTAGTAGAAACCCATGCTTTGTGGTACTTTGGGCATCGTACGTTCTGATGTATTGGGGATATGGTATTTTTGGATTTTCACCCCGTTTCACTTATTTCTACCTTTTTGCACACATTTTTTGCTTATTTTCACCACATACACTCTTTTTCTAAGTCGATTTCTCCCCACCATGGGGACCCCGAGAAGTCAGGGGTGATGTAGCCAGTCAGCCCAATTGCGGGCCTTCAACCTTCCGCTGCTATTGAGGAAACCAAGCCAATTATCGTTAACCTTCCAGTGCTATTGAGGATAACCAGTTCACACTTCTCTCCTGAATGTTGGAGGCCCCTCGAGTTGGGGTGATGGACTCCCACGCTACGATGCTCTCCATATGGTCCGTGGGAACACGTACCTGCACATGTATGGACCGCACCTACACAGGAGGACAATGATGATGAGGATGTTGTGGGTGATGATGGGGATGTTTGTGCCCTTTGTTGCACCAAGTCTGACCCTGAAAAGATGTCCATGTGTAACAAGTGTGAACTGCAATATTGTACAGATTGCATTGACACACACACATGTGACATTGTGACATTTCTTTAATTCTACAACTGTGTCATGTTGTGCACACAAGTTGCGTATTCTCAATTTGTACTTAGTTGACAATGGAACAAAAAGACGGTTGTGTGTTGTTGAGGGTGGCGATTAATGCGTTGTTCATGGCTTTTCCAGTTGTGCATGATGTGTGTTATGTGAAGGGAAGGTAGTTTGCAAATTTCTTGAGCTGGGGCAGTTTGGGTCACCTAATTCTAAGGGCGTTTCCAAGGGGTGTGTCTGGGGGCTCTTCGGGGGGAACATAGTCTAAAAGTAGCGCGCAGTGCGCGCGCAGTGCAAGGATTCCCCCTCATTTCGGTCCCCCACATTGTGTGTGTGGGTCTGTGATTACCGTATGGAAGTGAATAGAACACATTTGGTAGGGTAAGAACTTTCCAGACCAGAATTTTCTGTTCATTCTAAAGGAAGATGCTGGTGAAAGGTCCATTTTTGCAATTGTATCAGTGCCTGAGACGCATTGCAGCTGCGGTCGTTGCACGCGTTACTATTTCTAGGATCAAGATCGGGGGGCTGGGAGGCGGGCACCCAGGGTGGGGGTCGCAGACATTCCCAGGGGTGACCCAAGACCCAAACACGGAGGGGATGTAGCTGAGCATGGCGACAGCATTCATGCAACCCCCCCCCCCCCCGTCCCAACACGTGCTTGTCGAAACATGGCAACTCCATGTTTCTGCACTTTTCGGCCTTTTTCGGATCCATCGTTTTTGCGGTTCCAATCCAATGGAGACTTAGGTTTGTAGGGCTGTGCAGGCTGCAGGAAGGGTCATAATAGGTGGAAAAATGTTGGTGTCGCTGTAATTTCATGTGCTCTTGTGTTTTGTGTGCATGGTGGCATGTTGGGCACCCTTTTGCAGTCATGAACAGTTCTCTTTTCACTGCAAGACTGCCTGTCACATACCAGCCCCAAAAGGCAAGCATGTCCAGCTGTTCAAGATGAGGTGCAATTTGGCAATGGATTCGATTCGGTGCCTGTCAATCAGAATGGAAGCAACTGAGTAGTGCCTGAGCTGTGCACATGAAGAGAAAATCTTTGTATTGTCATGTTTTGAGGGGTAGGGTTGGGATACGTCTGCAACATGTGTTCCGTGGTGCGTGCCACGCGCTAACATGGGCTTGTCCAAACACGGCAACCTTGTGTTTGCACACTTTTGCCCCTTGAACCAGAACCTGGCGTGACGTGTTGGGGGGGGGGGGCACACCGCTGCTGAACTGCACCAGACTCACCAGTGCTCTCCTACAGGCCCCCAATCCGCCCCCCCTTTCCTCTTTTGCCAGAGGAAGGTGCCTATGGTGCACCATGGCCACTGACGACCCTGCTCTCTGTCTTTTGCATTCCTAACGCCTGCGCATAACTTTCATCTGACAGACTTCTCTTTGGAGGGGGGGGGTGAGATGGGAGTGTGTCCAGCACCATGTTGATGTGACCGAGGCACCACTTGTACAGTCAGCAGCCTCTGCGCAGGGTGGTGGCACGCTTTCCCAGTTGTGATTCATGCGAAGGACTCAGGGGCAGCGTAGGTCAGCATGGTGTCAGCATGCGTACACACCGCCGCCGAACTGCGGCAGACTCACTGGTGCCCTGCCACAAGCTACCTATCCGTCCCTCAGTGTGACAGAAAGGGGGTACGTATTGTCCACCACGGCCGCTGACGAGCCTATTGGGGGCTATTGGGGGCCCTATTAGGGGGCCTATTGGGGGGCCTAATAGTGGGCCTATTGGGGGGCCTATTGAGGGGCATATTAGGGGGCCTAATAGGGGGCCTAATAGGGGGCCTAATAGGGGGCCTGTTGGGGGGCCTATTGGGGGGCCTATTGGGGGGCCAGCTGTCTGTCTTCTCACTCGGGGGGCAGTGGGAGGCGGTCAAGAGACCTAAGCACCGAGGCCAGGTTGACTGTCACGACCCTCCCTCTGGGGTGGCTTCTCAGGAATGCAGCGATTGCTTCTCTTGGGAGTGGCTGTATCCCCCAACTCAACCTGCTCCTGGCCCCAGGACTGTCCCCAGAGACTGCTCTCGCGAATGGTTCTCGGGAATGACCACGTGTGGCGCCTGCCGGCCCCGGCAAAGGGAGTGGCATGGGGCAGGGTGCGGCAATCTTAACCAGGGACGCACCGGCGGGGCCGCTTCAATTCAGGCCTGGACCCCAACCCCTGCGGCCTGAGCAGGGGGGTCTGCAGCCCGGGAGGGGTTGGAGTTTTCGGGTCTGGGGGGAATTCTGGGATTCTCCCATTTCATTCCGGGCATTTTTGAACATACACAAGTCGGTGGGTAACATCCCATTTGCCGTTCATTGTCTGCGTACTGCTTCATGAGCTCGATTGCCCCGCGGGCCTTTGCGTCCCCTGTGCCGGATGGTACAGCTGCTATACCCCATCGGCGCAGTCTGGAAGGTGCGGGAGGGGAGTTGGGCCCTACCCCCGCATGGGGACACCCATTCCAGTCTCGCACACGTGACTGCATTGTCCCTTCTCTGCTCTCGAGAGATACGAGGGATCTCAATCAATAAAGGCCGGTGCTCCGCGTGGTGCATGGTGGCATGTGGTACGGTTGACTTAGGCTATAAGCCCTTGTAGCAAAAGGTGCCCTGGTGCATAGAAGGGGGGGGGCATGTGGGGAGGGCCAGTAGGATCTCCGCCCCTACCCCTTTCAGCCGTGCACCCGTTCGCTCCCCGCAGGCCTCCGACATAGACGACATGCCCCCCGCAGCGTCTCCTGGCCTTCCAGCCCCCTCTCCCCAATCCTCTGCCTTGCCCGCCCACCCCCGGCACGGCCCTTTGCCCGGGGCTCTTGAGGCCGCCGCCCCCCAGGCCTGCGCCTCGGAGGCCGTCGCCGCCGCGCGCGCGCCGGTGCCCGCCGCAGTGGCCCCCTCCCCCGCCGCCCTGTCGTTCGCGCAGACCCCTGATGAGGTCAAGCGCGGGCGCATGGCGGACTACGGCATGTCCACGTACTCGTGCCCCGCCCCCAAGCGCCGGCTGCTGTTCGGGGACAGCGACATGTGCGCCCCCCCGCGCCCTCTGCCCCCGCCAGTGCTGCCCGCGGCCCCCGCTCTCGGTCCCCTGCCCCGTGTCCCCTCGGTCACCGCGTCCCCCATCAGTGGTGGCACCGCACGGCCCCCGGTCGCGGCATCCCCTATCAGCGGGGGCGCCTCCGCGGCGGCCGTCGCGGCGCTCCCCATCGCCAGCCCGGCGCGGCCTGTGGGGCCTGCGGCCCCTCCGCCAAGCCCCGCGGCCACGCCGCAGTCGGGGTACCCGGGGACGCCCGGCACACCGGGAGGGGTGCGCGCGGACCCGACAGTGTGGGATGGGCTGTACGCCATGGCCTCGCAGGTGCGTGGGGGCCGGGCATCCGGCCGTTTGTCGCTGAGCCATGGGGAGGAGGAGGAGCAGTGACAGAAACTTTGCCGGCCGGTCGCATTGAGCATATCCAAAAAAGGGGGCAAACGCCACCAGTTTTGAGATCTTTGGGTCGCAAAACAGGTGCCAGAAAACTTGGAAAAATGTACAGCTGAGAATTAACTTCTGAAAATAATTCTTGGCCTGTACATTTTCCCAAGTTTTCCTGCATTCCAAAATGCCGCTTGGCCTGCCCCCTGTGCAACGGCAAAGGGCCGCACCCCTTGGTACGGGCACTTGGCCTAAGCCACGGGAGCCGCGTTAACTCAGGCTGGACCCTTGTTTGCCCCGCCTCCGCAGTGGGTGTCTCAGGACTGTGGCGGTGAAAATACGCCGCCCCGGCGGCGCCTCGAGACAACGAAACATTCCCCACTCACACTCCCCCCCCCCACCCCCGCGTGCTCACTAAGGGGGTCCCCAGGGGGGGGGGGGGGGCTGACAGACGGCGGTGGGGCTTGCCGTGTTATCCGCCACCGAACGCAGCGTGGGGTGTCTGCCAAAGAGGGGGTGTGGCACCCGGTTGCCCCAGCGCACGCTCTGGGGTATCAGTCACGGCTTCGCCGCTGAGTTTTCGAAGATTGGCCTTTAGTTCGCGAATTCCGCACCTCAAATTCGCGGAATCGAGTTGAGAAACGCGCCCAGCTGGTCACTGTGCGCACTTCTATCGCACGTGTGATCGAGGGGGGGTCCACAAGGGGCATAAGGGGCCGGTGGGTGGGTGGGGGGTGCGCATTTTCCATTGATGAGAAGTAAGCCCCAGAGGCAGAAGAATTTCTCAGGCGCTGAAGGCACACGACAGCTTTTGGTTGGCTTTCAAGAATTAGAGCGATTTTCAGTCAAAAATATAGAAATGTGAGATTTCGCACATGGCCCGTCATTGACATTTCCCCCTGGGGCCGCACTGTCATACGGAAGATGTGTCCGGTGTGCCCCTCCTTCGCCAAGTCCGCACAGCTCTGCCACCTCCTTCGCAAGCCCCGGGATTGTCAAGTTGCTTGAAATGCGTCAGCCCCAAAACAAGGGCTGCCATCCGCTGTTTGTGGGTTGCCGGCTGCTCCTGGGTGCCTTTCAGCCGCCACCTTTCAACGCGCTCAGCACGTCTCGCGTGACAGCCATGTGCCCCCTGATGCACCACACCTCTAATGATGTGCTGATGGGGCCCATACACGGCTTTGCGGGTTTGGGCACTGAGCAACGCATGAAATGCTGCGGCTGATTGGTGGGATCCGATCCGACGGCAGTGGGCAGTCCTGTGATGGAGGCTCGGGTATTTTTTTTTCATTGTGGGATCCTGCGGTGCTTGTTGGCGTTTGCCTGTGTTGCAGTGTCTCAGTGATTATTCGGCGATGGTGCACTCTCTGCCCCCCCAGCCCCCCACCCCCCCACCCCATCCCCACTACCAGGTGCGCTTTGGGGGGGGGGGGGCAGAGGTACCCTCCCCCCTATTTTGGGGGGGGTTCCAAAAAATATGTTTCGGGGGAAGGTTGGGACAGTGGAGGAGTTGTATGAGGGCAAAATTATGAAAAAATGGGGTACAACATCACTGTTGATAGGATCCTACCAAAAGTGCCAAAAACAGCCATTTTACCCCAAAAAATAGCCCATTCCTACCCTTTAGGCCCCCTGTACCATGGAAGTTGGAAACATTCCCCTTCTGTTTGTTCATTTTCATCATTCGAAGTCACTCTTGAGAGCGAATAAGGGCTCGCATCACAATTTTGTCCGTAATTTGCCAATTTAGCAGTCTGGGTAGGAATCTGTCACCAGTGATGTCATGCCCTTTTTTTTAGCCCTTCCAACCCTTTGGTAGGCCCCAAAACCCACCCCTAGCCATCGAAATACCTTCCCTGCTATTTTTATTGAGTTCTGCACCCTCAAAATAGGGGGGCGGTGTCCTTACTTCCCTTTCAACAGCCACCTGGTAGTGGGGGTGGGGGTGGGGGCAGAGTGCACCATCGCCGATTATTCATTCATTATTGATTCATTTTTGCAGAAAAAATTGAGATTGAATTCTGTTCATTGAATTGATTTCCCCACTTCATTTTTCTCCGGAAGACAACTTTGAGTGTGTGGGCGGGTCTGGTGGATCAGCCAGACCCCCCCCCCCCCTTTGGGATGGCTGAGCAATCCCCTGTCTCGGGCCATGGCCCCTCAGTCCCGACCTCCCCCTCCGACTGTGCCCTCTGCCGACCAGGCCCTCCCCGGCACCCCCTCCGGCGACAAACCTCTTCTTCAAAGGGCCTGCTCAAGACCCTCAGTGTCGGGGCGTTGCGGGACGTCAGCAAGCGCCTCAACTTCCCGGTGGCCGGCATGAAGAAGGACCAGCTGCTGGAGCGTCTCGAGGATGGCATTGCGGGGGCGATGCGGGCGCGCGAAGAGACGGTGGTCACGCCGCTCCGATCCGGAGCGCCCAGTGACATGGTCGAGGGGGAGGACGGCGATGACGGGCTGCAGGCGGCGGCAGAGGCTCAGGCAGAGGGCAGGCCTGTGCGCGGCAGAGGGCGGGAACGGGAGGCAGAGGCTGCGGAGGAGGTGCAGTGCGTTGGGATGAAGCGCGAGCGCGAGGAGGAGGGAGAGGGAGAAGGGGATTGTGTGAAGCGGCTCCGGGGCATGAGTCCTGAGCGACCGGAAGGTGTGTTTTTGTGCGGGTGTTTGCGTCAGCGGGTGTGCGCGCGCGTGTGTGTGTGCGGTTTGTGTGCGCGCAGGCGCGTGCGGGTGTGCGTGTGTGTGTGTGTGTGTGTGTGTGTGTGGAGGCCTGGTGAAGAACATTCCGCCTGCAAAGCATTGCACTGTGCACTGTGCTTTCTTCGGCAGACCGAAAGACGTCTAGGACTGCTCTGCAGTTGCTGAGGAGTTTCTCCAACCGCTTTTCTTTGCTCTGTTCTTGTCTCGCGATTCTCAACGTGTGTGTGTGTGTGTGTGTGTGTGTGTGTGTGTGTGTGTGTGTGTGGCACCATGATAGAAATTCTAAAAACGTAAATTGTGTCCAGAGATTTGGGACACAATTTATTGCCAGAACTGAAGGATTGGAACATAATTAAACGACGAAGCGGAGGGTGGGTGGTGGGGCGTGCCGTGCTGCATTCCGGAGTATTCTATTAAATTTCATATTCTATGACAGCAGCCCCTGCTTCCTCTCCTGGATGATGTAGTCGTTTCATGCCTTCTCCAGCAGAAAGGTGTCTGTGCCATCGTGCTTTTGCATGTGATTGCTCTTTGCAATACTTGAGGGCGCACGCGCTGGGGCATGTGAGTCTGTGCTGGGCATGTGATTGTGCCAGGGGTATGCAGGGGCTGATTGTGCCCTGGGGCATGTGATCACGGGGCATGTTTTTGTGTGCTGAGGCATGTGTTGGTATCCAGGGGCCATGCTTGTTTGCAGGGGCAGCCCTGCACATGTGCGAATACCCCTGCACATGCTCCTGCACACGCTCCTGCATGTCAGTTGTGTGGCACAGCATATGCTTTGGCTGACCAGTGGCTCTGAATTTACCCTGAGCCCATGCCCTGGGAGCCCTGGAATATAGCCCTGGAATGTTCAACACAATGCCGTTGAAGTGCCTCACAGTGTTCCTCACTGTGCCACACCATCCGCTTCGTGTGTATGTGTGTGTGAGGTGGGGGGGTGCCAACGAGGGCAAGATTGTGTCCCAGAGATTTGGGACACAATTCATCGCCGGGTTTGAAGGATTAATCGCAGGCGTGTTCGGTAATATATCTGTGTAACATGTCCGTGAATGGCCCGCAGTGCCCAAACACAATGCGTCTGATCACGCTGCACCACGCCCTTGAAGTCTCCACACACTGCCCTGTCCCCACCCAAACACCCAAGCCAGAGCTCCCGCATCTGCCTCCACAGCACATGCCATCGCACCGGCCCCGTCCCCTCCCCCGGCGGCACGCTACTCCCGTCCGGGGCTCTGCAATCAGTTCCGCATGGCAGACTTCGATGCACGAGCCGAGATTGGCCAAGGGACGCAAGCGACAGTCTACAAAACGAAGTTCATTGGCAAAGGCAAAGGTACGCGGACTGCGAACTCTGACACTGGCCATCAAGCCCCCCACACCTCCTGTCTGCAAGCTGCTCATGTACCATGAGGCCGGCCATGGGGGGCGCTCAGGCTCAGACCTGAAATCAAGCCCCCCGTCCCCCCCAGGAGGTCCAAAGCATTGAGGAGGTCCGGATCACATTTGGCCCCGACTTAGCGCCAAAGGCGCCGCAGGTTTTCGTTTTGTGTGTACATTCAAAATGCTCAGTGTTTCATGGGGAACCCAAATATGTCTGCAAAACATGAAATGACACTGACGTCCCCCATCCGGCCCCCCAAACCTGGCTGCTGGGACTGAACCCCCCAGGGGGTAAAATTTTTTCAAAAACCCCACATATGTGTGTTCAAAATGATCAGCGTGACTAGGGGATCATTTTGAGGTATGCATGTTGGGGTACCCGGGACCCCAGCCCGGCGCCCCCCCCCCCCCGTCCCCCCAAGGACCCCCAGCCCCCCCGCCCACAAGAAGTTGGGGGGGGGGGCTTGGTTTCAGGATCTGAGCCTGAGTGCCCCCCCATCAGACCGGCATCAATGGGCATTTCCCAGGGAGGAGACTCCAAAGTCCCCTTCGGGGATGGGGCTGCCATTTTCGTCAGCCTGCTGACCCTCTGTCCTGAGCCACGCACTGCTGGGCCATCGGGCTGTCCTTGAGGTATGAGCATCTATTTTACTTTGCTCGGAACCAGCACCGGCACAGGCGCAGGGTTGCACAGGCACAGCCAATGGCGGTGCACAGGCGCCCAGCATCGGCCCCAGGTAATGGGGGCGGGGCAGGTAGGGACGGAGGGAGAGTTATTGGCATGGGACCCCCCCCCCCCCGACACTGATCAGGCCGTCAGGGGAGGACGCCATTTGCAGAAGTTGTATTCTGGATTCCCCCCCAAGGCAGATGGATGCCCGCGGCACTGCGGATGCCCGCAGTAGTACGGATGCCGGCTTGTCATAGCAGAAGGTTCAACGGCGAGAGGCCAATAGGCGCCGCCACAGGCTAACAGAGCCAACCACCAAGGCCTTGTGCCAACCCCCACCCCCCCAAACACACACATGCACAACAGAATTGGCAGTCAGGAGCTGCGGGCAGACTTTGACTTTTGACTGCAATGCAGGAGAAGTACATCCCCCCTGCCCCCCCTTTCTGCCAAGGGCCTCAGTCCCCAAACATTCATTGAATATGCATCATGCAACCGCATGCCACGAAGGACGGGCCGAGTGTAGTCGTGAACCGCGAACCACCCGCATTGCACTACGGGGTGCCAGGCAAGTCTGAGCACACTTGAAGTCCCCAAGTGCCCATAGAGCCAGCAGTGTACGCACTTGAAATCCAGTTCGCCTACCGGCACAAGGGGCGTGTGACGGCCTGACGGCCTGCCTTCATGAACACTGCCTGGTGCCATGGGCAAGGTGCTGGGAACAGCTTTTCAGGGGTGGGTGGGTCAGGACCAGGCTCGCCCCCCCTTCGCCCCCTGTGCACCCCAAGTCTCGTCGACTTCTGCAAGTTCAAGTTCCTCATACACAAATTCAGGCACGATACCCACAAAACGACACATGTGATGATGTGCAGAACGCGCTTAGGACCTGCAACACAAAGGATTGCCAGTGAGGGTGTCAGATCAAGCACAGGCATGGGTGCCATTAGCCCCCCCCTTTTGGGGGTCAGTCGCGTAGCATATCCCAAGGAATGGTATCAGATGTCTAACCCCTTGTGAAATCATCATTTTGGGAGACAACTGTGGGCACTGTGTGGATTTGGACCTGGGTCCCGAAGAACTTTTTTCTTGTGTATGGACCCCAGGTAACCCATGGCGGGGGTCCCGGGTCCGAACTCTGGGTACCCTCAGTCGGCGCCCCTAATATGGCCCCTTGCTAGTGAGGGCTGCACAGTTTTCACCCGTTTCTAGGTTAGCATGTTTCGGCTGAAAATTTTTGAAAATTCGACTCTTTCCGAAACCCTTCTGTCGCCCCTGGGATGGGTCTGGGTAGTCATTCGGTGACAATACAGGTATTTAAGCACTCATAGGGACCCACGTAGTGACCGCTAGGCCCATGTAGCCTGGGCTATGGGCCCCCCGAAAGCCTCAAAATTGCTGTTGTTTAGGCTGTTTAGTGGCACCTGAAAAATTTCGACTTTTTCCAAAACCCTTCTGTCGCCTCTGGGATGGGTTTGGGTGATCATTTGGTGACAGTACGGTTGCTTGAGCACTCGTAGGGACTCACGCAGTGGCCGCTAGGCCCATGTAGCCCCCCCCCCCCCCCGAAAGCCTCAAAATTGCTGTTGTTTGTGCTGTTTTGTGGCACCTGAAAAATTTTCGAACATTCGATTTTCCTCTGCCTTCAAGCTGCCTTGCGGAAGGCAATGGAATTTGATGCACCATTTCGTGTGTCGAGCGAAACCCTCGAAACAGCCTCCAAGACGCAAAGAGTTGCCATTCATAGGGTGAAATGCACCTGTGTGCATGTCTCTGCTGTGGAGCGCTATCCCGGAGCCCAGCCTGTTTTGGGGTTGGCCGCGTGCGGGACAGAAACAGAGGGCCCTGGGGCACAGGAAGAAGATACACAGTCAAGTTTTTTTTTCAATTGCCTCCCCACCCTTTGTCTGAGGTACTCCTTTGCCCAGGGTACAGTATGTGTTACCATTTGGGATCTTAATTCGGGACCAAATGCAATGGCACATTCACAGACACACAGGTTTTGAGTCGCCATTGCATTGTTTTTTGGCACCTTGTATATTTGCAACTTGCTGTGTGAGATGCCATAGTGTATTGCACCGAGGTTCTGAACACCATTCTGTCAATTAGCTCTTCCCACGAATGTTGTGGAAAGTTTGTGCTTTGCACTGCGTGTTTTTGTGCATGTGCATTTTCCGGCATCGCGTGTGAAAGGAACGGTCATGTCCACGTAGACCCTGGCACCGCATCAACTCGGCACCCAGGCATACTTCAGAAGGGGGGCCGAAAGTTACAATTTTTGGACTTGCAATTATTGACTGTCCAACCTCCCCCTCATGCCCCTGTCTATCCCTCTACATTTCCCTGTCGGCCTGTTCCTCCGCCTGACAGACAATGCGCTTCACTGTCACTCCGGGTTGTTGCCTCAGGCGGTGCCGGCAGCGGCCTTGAAGTGGGGCAAGTGGTTTGTCTGAAGGAATTCATGGACGTGGACCAGGGACGCCGTGAAGTGCATGCTCTGCACGGCCTCATGCACCCCAACGTCCTGCGGTGCTATGGCTCTTTTGAGACCCCTCGGGCGCTGTATCTGGTGCTGGAGCTGTGCTCGCATGACCTCACGAAGGTACTGGCTGGCCTTGACCCCCGGATGGGCCCGCAGAGCGGTGCGGCATGAGGCAGTGCAGTGGGGCCTGGGGAAGTGGAGTGGGGCATGAGGGAGGAAGCCAGTAACAGTGCAGTGTGGCATGCGGGAGGTACGGAGGGCCAGTGGAGTGCCCTCCTGGTCATCCCCCAGCAGACGTTTGCGGCCGAAGGCGCACAACCGCCGAGCAGGTGCAGCCTTGGGCATGCCGTAGTCCTTTGCTACTGCAACACCCAGAGGCTGGAGCAGTGCTTTCGCACTAGTTCAGGCCACGGCTTAGTGGCAACCGTGACCTATACCGGGGGGGGGGGGTTCAGAGGCCAAAAAAAAAGTTTGTGTACCTGAAATCGACCTCCAATTTCGGTCCCCTTTGATAATTTTCACTTTTTTCCTGAGGCAGACTTGTCTGATGGTCAGGTGGAGGAGCCCAGGCTGCCATCCCCCCCCCCCCAAAAGTAACGGTGAGCCGTGGCCTGCACGAGTTACTTGGCACCGCACATGGCCATTGCGACCCAAACAAGTCTCAACCGAACAAGAGGGTGGTCCCCAACTCCGCAGCAGAAGATGCCCATGGGGTGTGGCCCTGCTCACGGCTGTTGGGACAGAGAGTACACAGACGGACGAGGACAGATAAAACGGACTGAGCAAGAAATAGAGGGAGACAGGGCCGGTGGGCTGCAGCTGCATTGTGTATCCGCGTCCGGTGCAGGTGGTGAGTGCGAGGCCGCGTAGCCCTGCCTATTTGGACTATGAAGAACGCCGCCGATTGCTATACAAGGTCTGCCACGCCCTGCGGGCCTCTCGGCCTAAGATCTGCGCTGGAGCGGTGGCTTGGGGAAGTGGATGGCTTGCGGTGGAGGCTGCAGCGTGCAGCGGTGATGCCCGAGGCAGGGCATCACCGCAGGCAGAGGCCTGTGGGAGGACTTGGGAATGGCCACAGCACCGATGCCCTGGGGAGAGGTCAGTGGATGAAAGTGCCCCCCGGAGTTGCAATGGACCGCGGCCCCACATGTGACTCTTCGGTTCAGTTCTGGACCCCAACCCCCAGTGGCGTGGGCACATTGTTGCGCACCAATCCCCTGGTGTACCGACTGGACAAGGGGGTGTGGACGAAATGGAAGGGGGGTGCGGAAAACAGGCTTGAAGGGCCGCACTGCCCCCCCCCCCCCCTCCCACTGGAATAGGTTCAGAACAGACAAGTGGAAAAAACGGGCAGTGAAGCAGAATTGCCTGGTTTTTGTGTGAAGTTATTTTTTTGAGCAATTTCAGACGTCCTGCGATGCTTTGGGTGGTTCCAGCCGTTGGAGCTGAAGTAGAGGGCTGAGGGAGGTCTGAGAAACAGGCTCCAGGGCCCCACTCCCGGATGGCACTGGACCGCAGGCCCATTACAGCCCATCGCCGCATTTCATGGGTGAGGGCGGGCACAGTGCATCTATTCACGACTGCACTGCCTCTTTGCACGTTCCCCCAGGTTGCACTGGGTCTACAGTACCTACATAGTGAAGATGTCCTGCATTGTGACCTGAAGCTTGAGAACGTAATGGTGGGGCTCAATGGGGAGCCCAAAATCTGTGATTTCGGCCTTGCGCAACCTTTTAGAGGCCGAGCGCTGACCGAGTGTGTGGGCACTATCTTCAATATGGCCCCCGAAGTGTTTGATTCACGGTGTGCCCGTGCAGTGACCAGTGCCATTGCACAACCTCACGTCCGTGTGTGTGTTTGTATCCGTGTTTCTCTGTCTCCCTCCCTCCCTCCCCTCCCTCCCTCCCCTCCCTCCCTCCCTCCCTCCCTCTCTCTCTCTCTCTCTCTCTCTTTGTACGTGTGTGTGTTTTGTGTGATTGGATGTAATACGGCTTTGTCTCCTTGCTGCTGGGCAAGGCTGCTGGTTGCCTGTTGCTGGTGTGTTGTTGCTGGTGTTACTGCTGCACCTTGCATCTTTGGCTGATGGGAGGATGGGAGGAGGTGCTCACATCTCCGACTGGGAGATTCGCACTTTGTATGCTGTGATTTTTGTGGGTTCTCTTGGACTGGGTACCCCAGCCAGACCCCGGCCGGGGTAGCGCCTGCATCCCACACTTGGCGCTAACGCCATACGCTGACCGTCACATTTCCCTCGGGGCCTAGTGCGTGTCATGAGCACTTCTTGTTCTCTTTGACACGCACCTGACGAGTCACTGAACACTCAGCCTGTTTTCGACTAGTGCCTGTTTGTCGCATACACCATGTGTTTGTGTGTGTGTGTGCGCGCGCGCGCCTGTGTGTGTGCATGTGCGAAACTGTCTGCTATCCTGTCTGACACATGCCGACAACTGCCAGATTTGTGACACCTGCAGGCACCGGCCGGCTCCAGCGTGCAGCCCTCATGGGACAACTACTCACCCACCCACTCACGCACGCACGCACACACGCACTCACTCACTCACTCACTCACAGTCCAGCTACATGCGACCCATACAGTGCATTGACACAGATAAGAACACACTGACCCTGCATGCATGCACATCACACAGCCCAGGACATGTCAGCACAAATCCTGGCACCAAGGATCCCGCCACACAGTAAGCCGTCCGGCATCGTGAGAAGGCCAGTATCACAAATGTTAGCCCTGTGGGCGTGGCATTGGACCCACATGCCACCCGTTTCGGATGCTGCACAACCCATGCATTGCGGTTTGTGTTGTGATGTGCACTGAGATCCACAGTGCTTTGTGGCGTGAACTCAGCTGTGACACAAGAACAGACAAATGTATTGAGGAGTGCGCCGATGTATGTGTTGAGAACCCTTGGCGATGCATGTTGCCAACAGGATATCATCAGAATGCAACAAGCTGCGTGCTGGCCCTACGAGAGGGATTCTACCACATAGAGTGCTAATCGCAACTTGTGTTCGTAGGCAGACCCTTTGTTGCGTTGGATGAATGCCACTCTGTGATACAACTGCATTACGACATGCCCAACAGCGATGCATGCCAATAGCAATGCATTTCGGGATGCATCAAATTAGATTAAACCTTCCTTTGTCCCTTGTCTTTTGTTGCATGGAGGTATCCATGTATGTGCAACCTCCAGCCCTGTCACGCGGTCCAGAAATACACCGAGCCAGCCCCCTGCCCTATGCTGCTGCAGGTCCCATGGATATGGCGAGAAGTACAGCACATGGCAGTTCGGCATCATCATTGCCCAGGTGGACCTGCGGGTTTGGGTCAGTCATTTTGTGGCCCAGGCCGTTGAATGCTTACGCTGACATTGGGGCATGACACGTCTGGGAGGGGTGGGGGGTCAGAAACGGGAGCTTCAGGGCATTGTGATGAGAACCTGTCCGCAATGAAACCACCGAATTGTATTGACGTCATTCCCAAAGTGTTCTACCTGTCTGCCTGCCTCTTTGATCCTTCTCTGACGCGCTTTCTTGTTCTTGTTGTTGTAGGGTGCTTGTTGTGATGAGATGGCTGGGTGTACCTCCAGGGGGCTGCAGGTTACTCCGTTTTTCAAGCAGCGCCCTCAAGCAGCGCCCCTTGCGGACCAGGTAAGAAGGTTATCGTCAGAAGCATGTCGTAATCTCAAATAAAGTGCTTACAAGTCCATTTGGCTTCGGTGAAGTGTTTAAATGGCTTTTTTCTGAGTTTGCATACTTGACGGGCGAGGGCTTGGTGGCTGGCTGCAGGGTTTGCCTCATGAAAATGTTGCTTGGTTCTAATGGTTCGTTTGGCTGCTTGGCTTGGTCTGACGGCTCAGCTTTGCTTTTATTTATGAAAATGTTTGAGACCTGCGGGCAACACAAACTCTACTGAATTTGCTTCGGGCTTCCTGATTGGCAATGCAAAGGGGGGGGGGGTGGCTAGACCCAACACCCGATGTATTTGACCCTTTTCATCAACCACCAGAACACTGTCCCAGGCAGGTTCAGCTGGCAGACAATTCATAAACGAATAGGTGCATGTGCAGCCAAGATGTTGTGGCAACATCTACCAAGCACACACCCAACAAACTAACATGATGGCAACCCCAGGTAAACCTCCATCGGCCCCACGACCAGGAGGTTGTGTGAAGTGCCGTGCCAGCTGGGGCACCCGCTTGCCATGCTGTACATTGCCATGTGGCGCCATGCCCTGCACTATGCATGCCATGCCATGCGATGCAATGCCATGCGGCAACGCCGCGCCAACGCATTTGTCTCAGGTGATGTGGGGATCAGAGGATGATCTCTTCGACCGAGGCTATGAGTGGCCAATGAGGGCTATTGTGGGGCTTCAGTACACTTTGCCTGATGAAGACCTCGACTTTCCTGATGACGCCATCACTCGCGATTTGCTGAAGAGGCACATCATGGTCTGTTCCCGTGCCCACTTGCAGAACGGCTGCAGCATGTCATGGGCCAAAGGGAGCAAAGTTATTGTTCTGGCCTGGGGTTGAGGCACCTCCCCCGTGTTTCCCCCATGCTTCCTCCTGTCCGCCCATATCCCATATTTCTCCTATGTTAATCCCCAACCCCCTTACCAGCGCATCTCGTGTTTTGTTAGCCTCAACCGCCCCCTCCCGCTGTGTACCCCCAAATTTCAAGAAAAATGATGCCAAGATAGCGTCCAAAACCGTGAAACAAATTTTCCTGTGTATACCCCACGTTTTCCACATGTTTGTCTTTGCTGCACATTTTGAAACTGAATTTGGTTCCGCCACCTGCAGGACTGCCAAGGGCAACCCATGGGCACTCTCGCAGGGAAGCCGACCAGCAAGCAGCCTTGGGCCTGGACCAGGGGATGCAGGTGTTCAGGCCACCGATGAAGAACGCCTTGCGTCCCCCATCTGATACCCGATGGTAACGGCGGCCGAGAGTCCACGGCAGCAGGGGGCCCCGCACCACAACTGCGGGGCGCCCTTAATGCGCGAAACGGAGGGAAACAAGAGCGGCACGAGCGACAGGATCGGCTCGAGTGAACAGATGTGGCAGGTGACTGGTCAAGGAGGGTACAGCATGGCACTACAATTGCAAGTCCACAATTTCAGTTGGCTGTCAGCACCCCAGCCTGACTCGTAGCACCAAGCATTGGGTGGCTCATCAAACCATAGCATTGGATTGTTTTTGAATGAGAATTTCTCTTGTCCGCACAACAAATCATGGTATCGGCATACAACAACCTCCTTGCACTGGAATGTCAGGATGACTTTAGGTCCAATGCACGGGCTTCCAGCGCTGGCTATGATGGGGAACCTGTTCGGCTGTTGATTATTTTGGGCCTTTGTACCAAACCAAGGAAGTGTCCAAATGACACAGAATCTGCAATGTATTGATGACGGGGAGCATTAAGGACACTCAAGGTGGCAGTCGGTAGAGATGCCCCACTCAGAATGTTTTCATGATAAATAGGGCAAGGATCACATACGTTCCTACTGCGTTTTTTCAGTTAAGGTCAACAATGCTGACGAATGTTTAGCACATTTAGATCCTGGGTGCAGCAAGGTGTACTGTGGTCCTGGGTGTGGGTGTCATTGGTTTTGATGCGCATCAGCAATCCACAGCCCAAAATGTGTGCCCAGGTGAAGTCATGGTTTGGCACATTGCACGTCGTTGATGTTGTGTAGTGTTTCCAATGGCGTTCCTTCTGTCTGCAGGTGTCTGAAAAGGACAGATACACCATTGATCAATTGCTGCAGCACCCATTCTTCACTGGTTGCCAATAATGAGCAGCAGCATGAAGCCTGCACCCTAACCTGTTTTACTTGAATGTCTATGGATCTCAGCAATTGTGATGCTGTTTTTCTGTGCAAACATCAACCTCTGCTTAATGTATGATTTGGCATTTTGTCATTTTTGCTTTTCAGTAGAATTTTGCAGATATTGCCACGTGAGAAAGCTCTTGTCATTTTGGCTGTCTAGTCATGTTCTGCATATGTTGATTTCTCGGCTTATTCATATTACCATGAAGACTCACGTTTTGCATATATTGCTATGTGATAATGTTTCTCTGCCAAAAAGTTACTCCAGTGCCAAATGCCAAGTTCTGCATGAAGATGATTTATTCATGATTCCAGGTGTGGAGTTATTACATAGAAGATGTGTAAGTAATGTACAGAATTGATTTGGCTTCATCTCACTCTCCATTGTGTGACACAACAATTTCAGCACGACGTTCAGATTTTGCACACTCAGCTCCCACACAGCACAAGCCCCATAGATGGGCATCTATGTTTCTTGTGCTGTGTGTCCGCTTCGTGCACTCTTCATCCCTCCTCATTCTTCAGGTGATTCTGAGGCATGTTTCTATAGAAGATGTGTAAGTATTGTACAGAATTGATTTGCCTTCACCTTACTCTCCATTTTGTGACAACCTTTTCAGCACAGGTTCAGAATTTGGTGTGATGTGCCAAGCGTGGGGCAAGGAGGGTTTGGCAATCTTTGGATGACAAGCGTGCATGTGAGCTTTTGCAAAGGAACAATGGAAAGGCATCTGTCTGGGGGTGAAGTATTGGGATTTTGCAGGATTCAGAGTTTTGTTTGATGCAGCACTGGTATGTAGCGAGATGGTCACGGCGATAAAGCCACCCTCGAATGGGTGACAAAACCACCCTTACAATCACCCTGTCACTGCTTTGAGGGGTGATAGAGCCACCCCTTTGTCGGTGATTGAACCACCCCCAGGGGTGATAAAACCCTGCAGGGTCTAAAATTGCCCAAAAAGGGCAGGGGGTGGTATGATTTTTCTTGCAAGTGCATTTTTTTTTTTGGGAGAGATGAAACATGGCAGTTTCTGTTGCTACACATGAGGCACCAAAATGATAAAACTCGCTACGCCACGACTAGTTGCACAGTTCTTAGGGCATCAGAACTTTGCAACTGTGTAGTAGTTGTTGTTTTGGTTTTGATTGTAAAAGTGCTGTGGGGTCCCAACTGGAATCTGCAAGACAGGATGATTGTTTTTGTTCCAAAAGCCCCGTAATCCGAGGATGCTGTGGGAGCGGTAATGGCAATGTTCAACGAATGAAAAGGAGTACAAGGTCACCCAATCCTCATTAGGTAATACTGCTCAATGATGGCAACATCTTTAGTTCAGCAATCCAGATGCAAAATGTAGCCGAACACAAATGTTTGCGAGCAAGCAGGCATATGCAATTCACACCAACCAATGCTCATATTTGGTCACATTTTGCTCATCCTATTTACACCTTCCATGGGTCCATATTGTGCCTACATTCACCAAAAAAAACAACAACCCCAAACTAGCTACTCACATCTTGATGCAAAGAAACCTAGTTATGCTTACCAAGTCCACGACAAATTCCACGACATCAGCAAAAACAATAACAGCCATTTTTGGTGAATTTTCTTTTTTTAAGCCATGTTCTTATTTCAATGATCGGACCACCTCAAACAAAATGATGCATGCCTATGTAGCCAGTGTACAAATAGGTTAGCTTTTCTTCAACCATCCTCTTTCTTCCCGAGGTAGTGGATCAAAGCAATTCCACGCTACTCTTTCATGCCCAATTTGCCAAAAAAAAACCACAGTGAGGCCACTTAAGAGTTGTGGAGGGAGGGGTGTGTGCATGGGAGTATTGTGAGATTTGTGCAAGATAACAAGCTTGGAGACGAAGTGGGTTTGCCCGATGTCTATCATGGTTGGAGGTGATTGGGGGCAAATAGACCCCACCCCCCACTTATAAACCCCCACCGGTAGTAGTAGCATTGCGGATTGGTTGAGGGTCTTGGGGTGTGGGTTATAAGTGTGGGGGGGTTTATCAGTCCTTTGGTGGTATGGATCCAGACACATTTGCACCTTTAGACGCCATTCACCTTTTTGTAATGGAAAGCGATTCGGACCTATCTGTGGAATACCCTGGTGGTGCTGCAGCTGGTGATGATGATGAGGTGGAGGAATTTTCAGATGAGGAGCTCTTTGACTTACCTGAAGCAGATGATGACGAAGAACCGATTGTCATGGACAACGTCGATGGCGCCATTGCCCAACTTGCATCATTGCATGACACCGGAGGTATTGAAGAAGGTACTGCCAATGCTGACCATGCAGATGGCCCTTCAGATGAAGCTTCAGATGAACTGGTTATCAAACGTGCATAAGATGCCGTTGAAGATACTGCCCCTGAGCGTCCCGGAGCGTAGCCAGCAGATGACCCTGTTGCTGAATGTGCAGAGGATTTCACAGCAGCTACCTCCAAACATGCTCTCTCGGTTGTGAAAATTGTTGAGTCATTCAAGAAGCGTGGGTACATTGGGCCCACATCTAATGGTAGTCACATGGATTTGAGAGAGCTGCCCGGTTATCAATATGATGCCAATGATTCACTGATTAGGTGCCGGCCGAAGCATGCTCTTGAGTGTGACAAAGCCAATGGGCAGCACTTTGCCAAGAAACAGTCGCAGTCCTCGTTGATGCAGCTATGGAAGAAGTAACAGATTCTCGATTATTGGCAATCCATCCGTTAGCATTTCTTGCTCTCTGCGTGTGTGGAGGTTATAAGTCCATGTATGGTTGGGATCTCCAGGGTGGGTGCGTTACAAACGGGGGAGGGGGGTATTGACAGGTATGGTAAGGGGGCAGTTGGTGTCCAAGTCCACCGTCAACTTGAAAGTCCATCTCAACCTCTAAACGAGACCGAAGCACCAAGAAGTTGGGTGATTAAATGGACAATGTATGCTTGCGGCGTACAAATTCTTATACAAGGGTTGCCCATGCCCCATAGTGACACAAACTGACGTCCCAAAAGGAATAGAGTACACATTTTTGGTTAACAGTTAAGAAGAGTAGTAAATCTCAAACCTCCTCCATGGTTAGGGTAAGGTATAAAAAGGGCAACAAGATTAGGGTCAAATAGCAAGAGGGTCAACGAATCAACCCAATTTTAGGTCAATCTCGCACGACGCAATCAGGATGTCGATAGAGGTCCTCAAACTAGGGGCAGTAGTAGGGTCATATATGGTTAATAACGTAACACACAGAGGTGATAGAGACCTTATGGTGAAAAGTCCATTTATGGGTCTCCCCCCAACGGATATAGATAGTGCCTTCGGGCAACTTTCATCCAATTTGTATTTTACTCCCAAACTACAACTGTTATGGTTAATTTATAATCCTGGTCCGACCCATACCTGCTCTGTTGATTTGCAGCGGAATTCTAATAACGTAAGTCATTTTTAGGATAATTAGCAATGAAAGGCGATAAAAAAAATAAACATTGCTCTAAAGCCGCCTAGCCAAGGTGCTAGAGGTCCGATCACGACTTTTTGCACGAAGAAATAGATTCATCAAAATGTTGGCGGCAGCTGTCAGCGACAGCCCGCGAGCCAGTTCTAATTACTTTGAAGGCTCAAAGTAGCTTCATATGCAATTGAAGTATCTGAAATGCATAAAAACTTCTGAAAATAACTACAAACAAAGCCATCTACAGCTATTTCTGAATGCTGAGGATTGCCTGTTGGTGATAGTGAATCGTTGTTGCCTCCCTCTAGCTTTTGTACCTAAGCTAAGTATGGCCAGGTAGCCCTAAACACATCACGACAAGTAGGGGAGGTTTATAAGTGCGGGGTAGAGCTCACCATGAATGTGTCCTGACAAAGGAAAAACAGAAACTAATTGGTTTATGCATGTAAAGTAGTGCAGCGAAGGATCGGGAGCGATTGGGTTGTTTTTTCTTAGGAAATAGAGTGGTGAATGACGTCTACGAAGCTTAATGCAAAACAAACAACCTACTAGAGGTCTTAGCCGTGGGGAAGGCAACAAGCGCCAACTGTCCAAAGAAGTGATGCTGATAAACTTTGACACTTTAAAAAGAAAATGTACACAAAATTTGTAATGAACGCAAACATTTTATGTATGCGTGTATGAGAGTAGCGGGATTTGCTGTAGAACACGCGCATGTGCGATTGCATGTAGCGATATTGTCTTTGCTATGTTATTCAAGAGCGATTTACTTAAAACATTACTAATTTGTATGTATTTCACAGGCATACTAAAATCTCAATATGCCTGGTCATGGAATTTGTGTAGTGCGGTGCATCTTGTCACAAGGTTGATCGCAGCTTGAAGTAGACGCTCGGATTACAAGATTTTAGTTGCCTTTTCGATTGCTATTGCCAAAATGGCCAGTGCAGAGATTGTTATAGCCCAAGTAATGGGTGCTAATTGTAAGAGGAGCTCCAGTCGCCACAGGAGTTCCGGTCATCGCACAAAGGTTGAAGGACACAATGTAGATTCTCATTGCCGCACGGCAAGGTCTCACAACAGCTCCAAGATTGCGACCGCCGCTCAACACGATTCGATAGCTGCTTCAGCAATTCTGATCGCCCTGGCGGAGAGGGAAGGAGTTCGGGTCGCTGCTGCAGGGAGTTTGAAAGACACAGCAGAGACCGTGATCACCGTAGAAGGCAAAAGACGAGTTCTGGTTCAAGCATTGCTGAGAGGTTTGCGCGCTCTCGGGACTCAAAGAGAGGCCACTAGGAGTGCGGCCGGAGTGGCGGTTTGCATAAAGGTGACTTTTAGGACCTGGATTCCGTTTCGCAAGCTGTAGAGTTGGCTCCTACGAAAGAGCTTCTAGAACAATTGCTAAGTGCGGCAGAACAACGTCATACAGAGCAATTAAAAGTGGAACGGCGGCAAGTCATTGAATCGAAAGCTTCGTGTGCAGGAGGCACGAGCTAAACAGCTTGAGGTGTCTGGTAAGTAGCGCGACGAGCACTTGGAGTGTACAGTAGCAGAGCAGAGGGCTGCCATCACGCTGCTGAACTAAAGGCTTGCTCAACGCGAAGCAAGTATTGCTGAGCTGCGAGGGCGCGTGCATGCATTGCTTTTGGAAGTAAAAAACCTTGGGAGGAGCACTTTGTAGAAGAAGCCGAACCGCCGTGCGGGCAAAAGGGTTCCGCGTGCAAAGAAGGCAGCCGTGCGCCGTGAACGACAATACACATTGAATGGGCAAGAGGCAGTGCGCTTCCAGCAGGATTTGCTTGCAGTGGCTGGTCATCAGTTACCAGAGCGCCAGGCAGCAAGCGTCGCATCACAAAATGGCGCCAGTGCAAGCTCTTTGGCACGAGGATGAATGAGCAGCGCTTCTGATGGCACTGCTGAGGGCGCTACTATTTTGTTGGCTGCTTGTTGTAGGAATCTGATTTGAATCTCTGAGAATCTAAAAATGGGGTTAACACTGCCGCAAGAAGCTTTGCATTTTTGGTTGTTTTTGAGAAGTGCATACGACAAGTGTATGCAGGCTTGTTTGTTTTGGGACACTGTCTTCGCAAACATTGCCTTTTGAATCTGCAAAACTTTGGAGTGTTTGGGACAGTTTGGTGATGGGTCATTGACACGTTGTTGTAGTGTTTCACTGTTGTGGTGTTCTGAGGCCCACTTCTACTTTGGTTTCTTTCTTTTGCTTAACCTCTGTTTGTTGTGCAGATTGCTGAAGTAGCTTTTAGCAGCTAGTAAGCCAAGGCTAGAGCCTATTTACCCCTTACAGGTACAGTTCTAACCAAGTTTCAATTTTTTTTTGAGAGTATAGGAAAGTTCGTACAGGAAACTTCCCTATAGGCACAAGCGTTGAGGCCACCGTCCCTCCCTTACAAGTTTGTAGGAGCCTGTTGCGCTCAAATTCCTGGTTGCTGATGTGTAATCCAGCCTCCCCTCCCTGAGTTTCCTTGGAGGCTTTCTTGTAGCAAGTTTAGCTGTGAGGGCTAGGATGACTACTCTACCATGGTATCCCCCTGACTTAAAGGGTTAGAAATCTATTTGTGGGCTGGCCGTTGAGCTTTTGAGCTCCATGCAGTGTGTTGCGCTGCAGTGGTTATGCTTTGTTGTAGCTGTTTAATTCAGACTTGCTGTTTGCACCTCATTCTTAGGAGGCTCAAATTGCATGGTCAAAAACACCTTAAAACGTGGAAAATGGACAGGTTCAACCCTATGGACGGCTAGACATGCAAATAGTTGCACTGCGCCTAGTGCACTCCCGAAAAGGTCACCGGTGGGGCACGGGTAAAAAAAGGATGCCCGGCGCGCGCCTGGCGTGCTACCGGAGAGGGGGATATTCCGTGTCTAACAAATTTTAAATCTACAAATTCCGCGGCAAGAAATTCTGTACGATTGCTTAAAAATGAGCGAACAAATTATGTATGGTTCCCAGAAATTGGTCATAGTATGAAATGGTCGACTTTGCATGGTCATCTTTTTGGCCACGTAAATATCCACACACACTGCTGCTTTTCTGCCGATCCCAATTGCAACCAGTACTTTTTTGGTGCTTGGGAGCACACATCTGACCTCTTCTGTGCCTTCTTTTGCGCTGCAGCACGCGCAACAGTAGCAGCATGAGCAGCCTTCAAATCAGCTTGTATGGCATCACTTGACAGTGATGAGCATGGGACAAGAAATTGTTGCATCAGGAGTCACCAAAAGCGAAGCTGTTTCAAGAAAGAAGGCACAGCTGAAGGAGGTTGTCTGCTCCCAAAACACAAAACACACTGCTTGACACAAGGATCGGACGAAAAGCGGCCATGTGTGGACAGCACAAGGAGCATGCAAACACCAGTATGTACTTCAGCACTTTTGCGACTTCAACCGGGAACAAATTATAATTAACCAAATCCTCTGGCGTGGTACAAGTGGACGAAGGCAAGGCTTAATGTGTAGCAGTGCAAATCTGTAAAAACACCGAACAAATTGCGCACAAAAATTTCGCACAGAATTTGTTTAACAGAAATTCCACCCCGCAGAATATCCCCCCCTCTGGTAACGCTCCCCCTATGCTCCTAGGACACCATGCCTCCGTGGATATGTGCATATCCATGTGGCTGGGGTGAACAAACAAACACAAAGAAGGCAGAAACCATTACAGGATATCGGTCCATCATCAGTGTGATTTGAGAAGGCTGCAATGAATCTGCATGCAGGAGGGATTGCAGTACACATCTACAAATACACTAAATGTGGTTTGAATCGGGGATTGAAACGGCGGATGGGGACTTAGTCCACCGCATCACGAAGCTCTGGTGTCCAAGCCAGAGAAGGGCCAGACAAAATCTGACTCAGCATGACGTTGAAATAGATCACTTCATACTTGGAACCCAATGACGAATTGATTCTCTTGAACCACGATTAAAGAACTTAAGGAGCGCCAGATTCTCCAATTTTGGATGTTGAAGTGCATTACGTTGAGTCTCAATTGGGAGCACTCTCACAAGTTCCACTCCAATTGGATTTGTTGAACTCACGGTTGGAACGAGGGAAGGTAGAGAAGGGAGTAGTTTCAAAGCGAGATTGGAGTTGATTGAAAAATCACCTCTGCTACCCCCCATGACAATGTGAAGTCAGTCCCCGCCACGGATGCAAAATGCTTGGTTCTGCAGTGCGAAATGCGCACCGAAACAACGAAGATGTCGTCGGTTCAAAAGGCAACAGGAAATCACAAGAATGCAGAGCACACATGCATCTGCTGGGGTGATGGGCCAGCACAAGAGGCGCGTCGCGCGGCACGCACTCTACCGGACCCCCCCCCCCGTCTAAGCTACGGAAAAATCCCAAATTACTACAGTCCCTACGCGTACTGTAGCTTAGACAAGGCTGTAGCTTACACGCACCACATACAACTACCGAAACACATGTGGTGGAAGAAAGGGGAATATAATGTAATATACCCAAAATCAGAGCTATGTGGGGTCAGGTGGGCAAACACTCGCAAAAATGTGTCCATGACTCTATGTAACTGGCAAATTCGTCACTAAACCCATGTCTTATGTGGCTGCACTACATTTGGTAGCGAATTAATACGTCCCAAAGCAATACGGTCCCTACTCCCACTGTAGCCTAGAAAAGACCGTAGCTAAGACAAAGAGGGGGATAATTGGTGAGTAGATACACGTACATGGGCCCGTGAATATGTGCTGCATCGTTGGGCGCACTTTGGTGGGGCTGTGGCCAACTGCAAAACCTCCTGAGCGAGGGCCTGCGAATCATGTTGGGGCAACATACCGTTGGTCTGTCCCCGACCACATCTCCACAGGCGCTGACCGTGCCCTGACGGCTGAACTGCGGATGCTCTGAGCCGCCACTGAGAAGCACAAAAAGAGAAGGGAGTGGGCTCGGGGCGGGGGCACGTTTCGGGCCACACAACCGCGACACCGGCCAGGACTCCGTAAGGCCCTTTGGCCCATTAGCCCTCGGTCTGGCCTCGCCTCCGGAGTATTGGCCCAAAACCTGCGGCCCACACACGCCAAGTTGGTAACGTGGGATCAGTGGGACTCTGACAGAGAGATCTTGTTTTCAATCTTTGTGGGTGGTGGTGGCAATGATGAAGGCGGGGGGCGGAATGGTGGGAGAACAGCAGGGTTGTGTCCCCCCAACCCGGCAAGCGGCAAAACAATCTCTTTCACATGCAAATTAGTTTCGATGTTCAGGCCACTGTAGGGTAATCCACAACAGAGTCGGGGGGAAACCTGGTATATACATCCCCCCGTTGCGCAACGGCCAGTAAGGTTTGACCACGCGATGGTCAGTAGACAGTGTTGAAAGGTAACAAAGCGCTGTCCGAGCAGGGGCTGGGGGCGGTGCATGCAGTTATTGCACAAAAGGAATGAGGGTGTGGGGCGGTAGGGTAAGGCTGCATCGGACAAGCAGACATACAGTGCGGATGAGAACCCCAAAACCTCACTGGAGGACACTAAGACGTGGGCGGAGGCAGCCTGTCCAAGGCGCTGCTTTGAGTGGTTCTCTGGCTTATGTGCAGCACGCCGCTTTCCTCCCACAGCACCCGAGTCAAGGCACTCTGAAGGAGTGCCAGATACAATACATAACGCCCAAAAGATGTGTGCCTCTGAGTATGCGTGGGTTCCTTTGTTGCACAGGTGCAGAGGCAGGGGCCTTAGGCACTTTCAGCCTTTAGTCCAATAACTTGTGTGCATCACAATAAAGCTGCGATCCATAATGTACAGTGCGGTAAACCTCATGTTGAAAATACACAGCGTACTGAAAGACAAGGGGGAAGGGGGTTGGAACTGGCTTGCACCAAACACGGGGGTCCCACGGCCTGCGCGACCTTACCTCGCTGGCGCGACTGGGCCTCTGCCTCCGTTCGCCTAGTCTCACAGCCGTCCAGACTGCTGATGATACCCGAACCCCAGCGAGGCGCTGGTGGGAGGGGGATACCGCCGTGCCTGCGTGTGTGTGTGTGGTCAGTGCGCGCTTGGGGTGGGCTGGGGGCGCCGATTCTCACCTCCGGGAGGTGCCTGGCCCGGTGTCTGTGGGCCAATGGGGGGGGGTTTCACACGATGGGGGGTTGCGCGGGCTGAATGGTCGGTGATGAATGTGATCCAACACAGTGGGCAGCCCGACGACAGGGATCTGGTGTGTCCCAGCCGTGAGGATGTGGTTGAATCAAAGGCCCTACCCCTTGGGCTCAGAAGGCGCATGTGTGCAGGGGGGGTTTGGGATAAGACTCCCATGGACTGCATCAGCGGACGCCAAAATGACTGAACCTCCATTGCCATAAAGAACTTTTTGCCACGGCATATGACACACGAGGCTGAGGGCTCTGTATTCACTTTCTGACGATTGGGGGGCCTGTTTTGTGTGGCCCCCTCAAGGCGGCACGAGCGCTCGCAGTACATGCAACGTCCTGAGTTATGGGCTCCAAGTCACCGTTGTGCAAGCACGGCTGACAACGGTCAGACGGGTATTCCGTGTTTCGCCAAGCGTTGCATGCGCACGATACACATGTATGCCGCCACAGGTCCCGGGCTGAAAGCGTTTTTTTGAAATAAAATGCGTCGGCACATGTTCTGTAATGTACCAGAAAGACGGCCCTCCCCTGATCAAAAGATCGGCAGGCAGCACCTCCATAAGTACCTTTTGAGGGCAGAGGCCCGCAGCTGAATGTGGACTCATCGCCGTTCCCAGCAGTGCAGACATGCAGTGTACTCCGAGGCACGATGTTCGTGAAGGACAGCAAAACCTCTTCCACGGTTGACTCGGCTCTGTTCCTCAATGCAATGGGCTCGCACACACCTCCGCGTTACGGCCCCCCACCCCTGCATACAACGGCCAGCACTGTTTTGCTGTCCACTGGGGTTGGGGGGCAGTGGTCGCTACAGTGTTTTTTGCCCAGGGGACGGTCGTTGGACAAGACCGTGGTCAGCCTTGCAGCCCATCATATATATCAGACAGAACAGAACTGTGGCCTCATCAACTCCAAAAAAAAAAAGCGGTGTCTGAAAAAGCACCCCCACCCCCGCCGGTCCTTGCACATGGGGAGGGGGGGGATGTCAACCAGGTCGCTGTGCTCAGATAATTGTTGTGACTGTGCAACTGCAGGGGTTGTTTCCAGGTGCAGATCCATCAGCGTCAATGACAATGCTGAACACTGAGATTATGCAAATCCATTTGCAAAATAACCTCAACGCAGCAGCGCATCCCGCCTCCCCTGCACACACACATGGGCGGCTGCTACGCACAAAATGCCCTGTTACCAAAGGCCTCTGTTGTAAAATCGCCGAGGACACTGTCATAACAAGAATGGCTGAAAACTGCATAAACTGCATCAGCGCTCATCCCACGAAGTTGGAATCCAAAAACACCTATTCGGCCCAAACTCGGAAAGGGTGCCTGTCTGTACCACGCCCCCTGCGGGGGGAGGGGGGCGTTTGCCCCCAAACCCATCCACCCCCTCAGGACGCCACCTCAAACCTTGTCAGGCAAAAGATGGCAGAGCTTGGACATGGACATTTGGTTTGCAGGGCTTTTTTTGGGGAGGGGTCAAAAATGATCCCCCTTTTGGGTCGAAATCTCGAACCTTTTGGTTTAACTAGGTATACCCTTCACCCCCGTCACAGGCACAGGTAACTCATGAACAAACTCTTTCGGTATTGGCGAGGGTCCCCGCCCCCTTTTGGTTCAGTCCCAACTGCGGTCTAATGTGCTGTCATGGCTCAAAGGAGGGAGGGGAGGGAGAATTGTGGCGAAGGACAACTTCCGCTGTGAAGGGGATTGCTCAGGGGGGCCAAGGAGCGCTACTGCCCTGGACAGGCATTCAATTGAAGGGGGGGTGGACCCGCATCCCACCCCAACCACAACCACCTTCTGGGGGCATTTGTGCACAGCGCGTGCACAATGCGCACTTTACAGGGCAAAATTGGTGAATTTCAGGTCAATTAGCAAGATTCTTGCCTTTCTAGCCAATGCTACACCCCCACAACGATGAGTTCTTGACCACTCATACCTTGTTTTTTTGGTGTCCCAATGATGATGTCATTAGCATTAGGATCACAAACACCCCGCAAGAACCCATTCGATGCCTCACTGCCAAATAGGGCTGTTTTCAGGCCTTGCAGCATACATCAGAGACGCAAGATTTCTATAGGAGTCAATGTGGCTATACAATGGAGTACTCTCGGCCAAAATAATCTGATTGAATGCACCCTTTAAATCCACAACAAACAATAACTCACCTATAATAGAGGGTATGCATTGATTTCAGTTTGCTCATTAAATGCTCCAAAATCATAATTACCGAAACAGGGTACCCTTTTTCAATGGCATGTTCTGTCTGCACGAAATGTGAAACCACAACGGCGTGCAACGGCGGGGGCTACACGTGAGACGCGTCATGGAGTTATATAAGGCCGCCTGCAACCGAGGAAATGTAAACCGAACCAACACACTGGAACCAGTACTTAGACTGCACACCACATGCATTATCGTCATAGTACCATACCTTGGGAGGGGGTGCAGCTAGAATGGCAAAACATTCAGACGCGATCCGTGGCGTTGTGACACAGATTTGCAAGTCCACAACTTCAGAGCACGGTGCCCGTGTACGAACGCATTATCATCATCTTCCCAGAATTTTGTAAGGAAGGTCACAAACACAAGCACCCCTCATCCCCCCCGCCCGCCTCCACCCTCTTGTGCAGCAAGCCACGGAAGCAACGCTTCATGCTGTCTGGACGAGACCACTGACACTGGCAACATGCGGCAGGCAGCAACTACACCTGGCCGATGTGCCTCATCTGGCTAAATACATGCGCTGTCTATGAAACTCGAGACTGGGAGATGGAGGATGCCTGCCACACACAGCCACACTGCTGTTGCACATGCCAACTTATCGGCGATGCCATGACTCTAAACCTCGATTCGAGTGGGGGCAATCCGCAGGGCCTGAGATGGAGCTCCATGGACCTGGGCATAGAAGCATGATAGCTGTGATCGAGTCCCCACTGCCTCAGCCTCAGTGGGCCAGCCAGCCCCGCCCACCACAGCACTTTCGTAGCAGCCATTGCAACAGTCGCGTGCAGCCAAGTAGCAGTCGTCGATGGGGCCCGAAACCGGCTTAACCCCCGCCCCTCCCCCCCCCGCTTGTAATCTCCCCCCCCAATGTCGTGACGCCCCCCCCCCCCCCCTGGGGCGGGGGATTGCACCACCAAACCGTAACACTTCAAAACTGCAGCTGTGCATGCACAACACCGGTAGTGTGAATCGCATTGAAACATGATGTTACTTCTGTGCGCGTGCCCTTTCCACAGGCACTGTGTGAAACTTCTTTTTACGACTCTGAACACCTTGAACTGCTGGACATGCTCAGTGGGCAATTCAGGTATAGGCTGAGGATTGGAAGACGAGTTAGGCTGTGCAGCTCGGTTTCCAGCCCTTTTGGAGCGCACAGTACAACCGACTGTTTCCAGAAGAAATGTCAAAGTGACATCCCCCCCCCCCTGGGGGGGGAATTACAAGGGGGGGGGGAAGTACAAGTGCATCCAGACCTGGGTACATCCGTGGTTCGATTCGCGATCTGGTACCGAAGTACAATGAGACCTCTGATTAATACGTTGTGTAGACTAACTGTTTTTTTTTTTGTTCAACTCAGACTGGAACACTGTGCGTCGTGTAAGTGCTTGGGTCCAACTTACAAGGTACAATATAACATAGTGGCGTCTTATCTTAGGCTGCTTCGATAAATATGATATGAGGACTGGCAAGAGGGCGGAGGTCAACACACAATCGTGGGGGGACCGAGGCCTCCATTGGTTGAGATGGCCTGCACCTCCAACTCCGCCCTGGATGGCCAGGATTCAAGAAACGTTGTCTCAAAGATGTGAACTTCAGGCAGTCGGCCCCCGCCAGGGTCGGAACTTGTCCAGGGGCCACGCCCTGCACCCTCCCCCTGCAGCCCGACGGAGGGCGCGCCAGGTTGGCCCTCTGTGGGGACCCCGTGGGGCCTCTGGTGGTCCCCAGGGGGGCGGGGGACCGACATCCCTCAAAATGATCACCACATTGCGCTGTTCTCTTGGAGCGTGTGTGCCCGTGTGTGGGGGGGGGGTAGGTGTGCGTGTATGGGGGAATGTTTGCCCGGTGCGCGCCCGGCGCGCTACTTTTCTATTAACTATCCCGACTTCAGCCCCAGATTTACCCTCTCATGGAGAAGCCCCCCAAGTAGACCACGTTGCACTGCACACCTTCCCTACAAAGCACGTTGCATAATAAAGCAATATCTGTGAATTCAGCAACTCCAACTGTCATCTGTATTGCACTTAACAAACAACATTGGTCCCACAAGTGTGGGTGTCAATACATTCAGTACAATAGTGCTCCTTACACTCATCACAAACTGCGACGGTGGATCGCTTCTGGCAACACAACACACACACTTCTGCCTCATCCTCTGCCTCATCTTGTGTGGCGGCTGAGTTGCTTTGGTCAGTCCCATCACCATGATGCTCCTAGTATCTCAAAGTATGGGTCTCTAGTACAGCCAGACACCCAAATAGCTGCACTGTGCTAAGTGCGCCCCCTTAGTGCACCCCCTAGAAGGCCACCGGTGGGGCACGGGTCACAAAAGATGCCCGGCACGCGCCCGGCGCGCTAACGTTCCCCCTATGTATGGCAAACCATCATTTCTTCAGGAGGGGGTCCCCATGGGGGGTCAAACAGGCAGGCGCTGCAGGAGGGTCCACTACAGAAAGGAGCCATCTGAGTATCACCACTTTTACCAGCTATGCACGGACGACTGGTCACGCACTGGCATCTTTGGCTTGGGAGCGTAGCCGCTGATTGGTACCAGCCCATCGAGCCACAGCGACTGTTTTCTTCAGCTTCTCTGCCAGTGCTCTGTATGGAGGTCAGAACCTGGCTTGCTGCTCCAGGACCACCCTGCAAGTCGGGTGGTGGCTCTGTGGCTTCTGCCATGCCAGGTCCACAGTATTAGTTCAGCGAGCCCATCATCGCCATGTTGCCCCGTGTGTTGTTTGCGGATTGGGGCAGGCATAACTGCTGGTACTCGCAGCAGTGAGGCGGCCTTCATGCCATGTGATCCTCCGCCTGTGCTATACATGGAGGTCAGAACCTGGCTTGCTGCCCCAGGGCCACCAGGTGCGTGCATACGCGCGTGCGTGTGATTATATCTCTCTGGGACACCGTGTTTGGTGCCAACACGGAGCGTTTTCAGGGGTTGGTGCCTTTGTTGCCTCATTTGTGCCCGCTGAGTGTCCCAAAGGGTGGGGTATGTGGGTATATTTGGAAAGCCCTTGAAAAGGGCTTTTTGGAGATGTATTGGTTAGGGGGGGTTCCGGAACCATATTTTTTTCGAAAATTGGCCGTTACCGTTGACAGGCTGGGTTTTTTTTGCCTGTTCTGGTCTGGTTTCAGAAAACTGCACCGCACCCCTACCCCCATTACTCCAACATATGGGCATATGAGGGTCAAGTCATTCGGGTGGATTTGTTGCATTTGATGTGTAGAAGACATGCGCGACATGGGTCCCCTCAAGACCCCAATATGTTGAAGACTTTGACCAATAACCACCTTGGACACCTGGGTGATGCCTGGTGCAACTTGCAGCATCAAGCTCTCCAGAGTGCAAGAAATCAAAGATGGCAGAATTTCTCAAACAGACTGTCAAGTTGGGACATAAGACCACAATATTTGGATTCAGCACGTCAAAACACATCCACTTATCTCCTTTCACTTTCCTCCAACTCCACAATATGTTGGAGCACCCAGGGGAACACCTTCGAATTGGTGTCCAGCACGCGTGTGCGGAGCAGCCTGAGGCCCGAAAACCCCGGAAACGCCGAAAAGTTCGGCCTCGGTACTCAAAAATATGGTCACCTATCCCCCTTTACCCATACATTTCTGAAACGGCCTTTTCTCACAGATTTCAAAAAGTATGCACATACCCCCCCCCTATGGAACGAAATTTTGGTGCCTTGGATGAAAAATTGAGAAAACCCTGAAAAAGTGCGAATTTGCTCCATATGGGCACCTAACGGATGTCCCAGAGAGATATAGATGGCCATAAACGCTCTGTCAACGCCTTTCTGCCACACTTGGGGAGGAAGGTAAAGACACCACAACATTATTTTGACGGGAGGGGGCTTGAAAAACAGTGTTTGGAAGAAGGTTACATTGCTGGGGAAGGCTAGCAATAGGGCATCACCTCACTGCTGGTCAAGACTTTCTGGAATGCAAACCAACAACAACAACAACAACAACAACAACAAGGGCGGATGGTTTCCAGCTCCTTTGCAGTCCAAAAATGTTACCAGCCCCTTCAAAGAGGCCAGAAGGGTCTGAAAGAAAATGACGGGCGCGAAAAAGTGCCATTTCACCACAGAACGCCTGAGAAGACTGCCAACAACCGTCCACTGGTCCGTCGGTTGAGAACCAACTGTCGAGAGTCAACCGTTGGCGGTTGAGGGTCAATCGCCAGCATTCTGTTGGCGGTTGGCGGCTGATCGCTGGCGACAGGTGCGGTCGCGCACTGTCCAGCAGTAAAAGGAAAAAACAAGACGTTTTCCTTTAAGGAGACCTCCGCAGTCTCCTACCCAGGCCCAGGGGGCTGAAAATATTTATGGTGGGGGTTTCCCCTGGGCTGCTTTGCGACCCTTTGGCACCCGGTCAAAAACTGAAAATTGGGTATCCCCCGTTGTATGTGGTTGTGTTGAGGGTCCAGGGGGTCCGGCATTTTCACAGGCGGCCCCGATGGCATGCCTTTCATACCACCCCACCTCCTGCATGCGCACGCCCAAGTCCACGAAAGCAACGGTAACACGGGGTCGCCGCGCTTAGACAAGGCCACACTTGTGCGTGGACATAGACGTGGGTGCGTGTTGGGTATGGCAGCAGTCGCTGCTATGGTCCCGTTTGTGCATCTGCAGCCTGTGAATGGCTCCCTCTGTGATTTGACCCCCCGCCCCCCCACCGTAACCCCCTGCCATGGGCTGTGGGTGGGGGCGCAACAGTGAGGTAGTGCGGTAACTGCTCTACTCCCCTACAGCCCCCAGATCCCATGCCTATGCACAGGCCCAGGCCCCACACATAGCCTTCCCGTTTGCACACGCCCACACTGATCAGTGATGCATCACTTGCGACTCCGATGTGGATTGGGACAATCCGTAGGGTCCGGGGGAGAGCTTCATGGCCCCGGGGAGTGTTTGGCCGCCCTGCGCCGAGCCTAACAAGCCCGTGACGTGTCCGGCGCACTCACGTTCCCCCATAAGCGCTGCGTCATGGCTGCCCTGACTGAGTAGCGACTGCCTCAGCTCAGTGGACCTGTGCTGCGCCCATCGGCCACGATGGGTCTGCTCCTTTGGGCCGAAGTATACACGCGCGCACGCACGCACGCACACACTTTTTGCGACCAAAACCGAAATGCGAAAGAGAAATACTCAGGAACAGATGCTCTAGAGTATAGGGGATATGTAGACGGCATTTGCCAGTACACAAGCAGAATCGG
Organism: Eutreptiella sp. 'Long Island Sound 2002'; assembly: GCA_964036045.1. NCBI lineage: Eukaryota > Euglenozoa > Euglenophyceae > Eutreptiales > Eutreptiaceae > Eutreptiella > Eutreptiella sp. 'Long Island Sound 2002'. Next base: position 46,783,724 of record OZ038396.1, read on the forward strand.
GTAAAGCACAGACACGAACACACACACATACAGTCAATAGCAAAACCGACGTGATACAGCTCACAATTAGTGAGCGATGCTCTAAACTTACTGCAACCTGGGTTCACCCCACCCACCACACACAAACACACGCACGGACGCACGCACACACGTACACAGAGGACACGCAGGTTTGCACGCCCACAAGCCTGCAATGTTCACCTGTACAGCACGACCATGCAACGGTAACACTGCCATAAAACACAGACTGAGGACCACACGCGCAATTGCAATTGCGCAGCCAAACGGGATAGTGTCCCTCTGTACATTCTGCAAAAATGATTTGATCTGCCGTAGAAAAGGTGTACATGCAGCATGTTGCAATGCATGTGCAAGAAATCGTGATCAACCACTCTCCACTTCCACGCCCCGTACCACACACTTCGAACCATGGCCTGAAACAACATCCAACATGTTACGATTGTTGTCTCACACGCATGTCACTGGGCACAGGTGCCCAGAATGCGCCATTCCATGAAAAAAAAAAAAGTAGTGCGGCAAAAAGTGCCGCGTTACCGTGGGATGATGGTTGGGGTCGTTGCGCAAAGGGGGGGAAGGGGGGGCAGGGTCTGGGGCGTCGCTTCGGGGCATCTCGATCTCCAATGCACAGCGCTGGCGCCCCGGCGGCAGCATGCACGCGTCAAGGTCGAAAGGTCGCCGGCCCCAACCCCGGGACGTCATCCTGGAGGCGCCAAGGGGCGTTTCCATGGTCCGGGGCGGTGGCCGGGAGGAGGGGCCTCAAGGCCAAGCCTTCAGTGCCGGGGTCATCCTGCATGCGCGGGCCTCCGAGAAGGTGCCCTGAGGGAGGGGACCTCGCAGGGGGCGGGCGCGCCCGCAGACACTGCCAGTCGGCCGCCCCTTGTGCAGCCAGCGTAGGAAAATGCCTCCCCACCCACCCCCACCCGTCGACTGCCAGTACACGACACTCATCGCCGTGGCGTTCGCCCACACATGCCACCGACGCGGCTGGTGCTGCACCCGGCGCAACGGGTCGGAGCCACTGGCGAGTCTACGGCTGTGCACACCGCAGTCAATGACGCTGAGCTGCGGTGACCATTGTGCTGTGGTCTGAATGCGAAGCTTCTTGTTGTCCAGGCCTCATGAGCCGAGAGATACCATCACATCCATGACCCCCGGGTCGCATGCACACCCTCATCAAATGGCATCCATCGACTGTGCCATTCATCGGTGCCACGGCCGAGTGAGACGTGGGTGCAAAATGCTCGGACCCGACGACTGCAGGGCGCTTCGGGCACGCTCCTGGGCGGCCTGGGGGGGGGGTTGCGGTCAGGGAGCGGTCAGGGAGCGGTTGTGGAGCTGCTGGCCGCTGTCCGGCGCCGGGGGGGGCTCGACGACACACTGGACAGGCTTGTCGGGGAGCCTCGGGTGTGGGGCTTATAGACAGAGGCCTCCGGATCCGGGCCCTCGCACAGGGCCAGGCCGCGGCCGGGCTTCCAGCGCGACAGGGCCCTCTGCAGCCGCACCGGAGGGTCATCCTGCGGGTGGGAGCGGCAGTACTGCGAGAGGGCGAGGGTCACGTCCGCGATGGTGTCAGCGTGGGCGATCTTGTCGAAGGTGGCCTCCCAGGCCCCCACGTCCAAGTCGCCCACTTGGTACAGCCACTCGTCGTCGCCCAGGTCCTTCGCGGACTCGACAGCGTACACGCGGATGTTCCTGGGCGGCAGTGGGCACAGTGCAAGCCCTCTCCCTGGCACGGGAGCGGGGGGGGGGGGGGGGCACAACACCTTCTGCTCGGAGGCACTCTTGCATTGTTGTCTGCTGCTTCGCCCTCCAGAGTTGTGTGTTGTATTATTTACGAGGGTAAAGGCCGATTATAGCCCTGGACGCCCCCTCCCGGCGCCGATGCCTCCGGTGGAGGCGCCGCCCCCCAAGGGGTGGTGGGGAACCTGTACCCGCCTCTGTGGAATGTTTTTTCCGCGATCTCGAGCGTGTTGATAGAGTCACGGGGGCTGCCTCGCCCCCCGCCCCTTCGTGCCGTGAGGGAGGGGTAGGGCACGCAAGGGCAGGGGCTGCGGCCCGCCAAATGGCCTTAGACCAGGAGGTCCCGACGACTGGCGGCAGTGGGTTGCGCCAGTTGGCGTCTATCTCTGTGGGCGGCCCGGGGCCATGTGTGCAGCCCCATCTGCACTCGGGCGTGCGCCCACGAGCGCCAGAACCACACGCTCCCACCCCCCTGCGCCGGCATGGCACCCCAATACCGCCACCCGGAGCCGAGGGGCGGGCGCCACCTCTGGGAAACAGCGCCCCATGCTGCAGCACTGCGAACTGCATGGAGCGTCACCCTATGCGCAATGTGCGGGACACAGGGGGTATATGGCACTGCTGTTCGTGGCACCACGTGGGCCACACGGCGGTGTGCCGCCCTGTTGGGAGGGCAGCCTTGGGGCGGCAGCCACATTTGTGCAGACAGAGAACCGGCCCTTTGTGTGTCTAGTCCCACCCCTTCTGCTGAATCAGAACTTTAGTGTGCCAACATCCTTCAGTCTGTTCCATACTGGCTTGGCTGTGGCCCTGTGAGAACAGGACACGTGGTTGTAACTCCGAGTCCTCCTCCATTCCCTGCGGTTGAGGCCTTGGGGGGGGGGGAGGGGTACTGCTGGCCGTGCCAGCCACCTAATTGTTGGCTGTGGTGTGCTCGGCGTCCGCGGTGAGTGATGCTGGCCTGTGAGCGTGCGTGCGTGCACTAAATGTGCCCGCCGTCTCTTTACTCCCTGACCGTGTTCAGGAGAGGGCCGCTTACATGGTAAGTTTTATGCTGGTGTCACCACCTTGTGGTGACCTCTACTGCAACAATGTCTCACCCCCATCCTGGTTACTGTGCACCTTGGGTGAGGGGGTCGGTTGTGGAGGGAGCATCGATGCGAGAGTGGCAACCTGGGGGTCGACCTGTGTGTGTGTGTGGGTGTGGGTGTGGGTGTGCCAAGGTATCGATTCCATTCGGCTCAAACTGCGAGGTTCAATAGAGTTAAAATCCTACCACTACTGCAAACCATGAGTTCATTGTCTTGCCCTGCAGGGCAGCCTTGACGGGCTCGGGAGCACCATATGTACAGTCGCCGCCAACATACCACAACTCTTGACCCCCAGAACCCACCATGAGAAAACAAGACACACATCGCATGCCCATGTGCCCTACCGCTCACCACATACCAGCCAAATGCATCCTTGGAGACGTGTCAAGGTCAGCAAGGAGGGGTGTGTGTGTGTGTGTGTGTGTGTGCCAAGGAATCCATTCAAATCTGCTCCAACTGCGAGGTTCAACAATCCTAAGGTCCTATCATTGCTGCAAACCATAAGTTCAATTGTTCTGCCCTGCAGGTGGGGCTGCCCAGCGGGCACTCGACGCCATAAGTACAGATGCCGCCAACGTCCCACGGCTCCTGCCCTCAGAACCATCAACACGACAGCAAGACACACATTGCATGCTCGTGTGCCCTACCGCTCCCCACATCCCAGCCCCATGCATCCCTGGAGACTCAAGGGGAGGGGGGGGGGGGGCTCGATGCCGGGTGCCTGGTTGCTGAAAAGTAACCTAGATGTTAGGTAGATATTCGTTGATCATAACACGAAATCTACGCATTTCGAGCCCCCCCCCCCCCCAGAATCGAACCTGGCACTTTTTGGCCAGCGTATGGCACCTTGGCCACTATACCATACTAACGAGGTCAGCTTACTCGCTCCACAGGCACAAAAGGCAGGGTCGCCTCGCCGCCTGGTGTATCCCAACCCTCCTCGGGGTTCGAACCACCGCCTATGGCATGCGAGACCCAGCGCATACCATTCATCTACAGAGACGATACAAACTTATACCTCACCAACATGCAACGTGTGATTCATACTTACAATCAGAGGAGGGGGGGCATGAGCAAGCTTTCATGTCCCCCCCCTGCTGGTCCTCAGGACTGCCAGCCAGCCAACCATGGAGAGAGGGAGTGGAGTATGTCGGCACACAGTTTCCCCGGTTCCACCCCGCAGCAAACTAGGAGAACCAGTTAAGGGCGGAAACACCGCAACGAACAAACATACAAGCTCCAGATTAGCGTCATATTGTGGCATTCTCAAAGTAGGCCGCCCGCGGGGTTAGGTTTTGGCCGCCTACTGCAGCGGCTGTGCAGCCAGCCGCTACCCTGAAGACGCCAGTTCGAGCCCCTGAGGGGGAATACGAGGAGGAGATGCGGCTCCCGTCGGCCGGCGGTGCCGGTGGCGGGGCACACTGCTACAGGTATGCTAGTGCCCGGCGCTATTTTGTTGAGGAAAAATATGATGCCATTTTTGTTGAGGAAAAATATGACGAGGACGAGACACACCACCCATCCACTGGTGGTGCCGGTGGTGGCGCGGGATGCTGTGGGGGCAGTGGCGGGGGCGCTGCCAACAGCCCCTGGACGGGGGGGGGGGGGGGGTTCGAACCCCCGACGACGACGACGATTGCCAGTCCATGGCACATACCACTATACTGTCCATGCCTCTTAGGCCTTAAAGTGCAAAAATGGCTGAAAGCTGACAAGGGTCTTCAACCCAGGGCAGAGTGTAACGAGGGCAGGCTAAGAGGCTAACACCACCGGGCGCTGACCCTGGTGGGCAAGCTAGTCCTGGAGATAGCGCGCCCGATCAGGGTGACGCCGCCGCCCCTGATTCGCCAACGAATCTGCGCGTTCATTACCAACTATACCGACATGACTGTAGACATGCTTCCAGAGTGTCTTTGCCGAACGGGCCTGCAACACCGCTTTGAAGGACTCCCACAGGTCCTTGTTGGTGACCCGGCGGCCCTGTAGTGCTCAGCGGTGCATGTATATGGTCACACCATCATAAACATACTTACTGTCGGTAATGATACGCAATGGCTGCGACAATGGGATTGCCCGCAGGGCCTCAAGGCATGCAGTCAATTCCGCTCTATTATGTTGTGTGTGTGTTCTATTGTGTGAGTGTGTGTGTGTGTGTGTACCAGGTTTACTGGTTGAGCTTGTATGGCCACACTGGTGTCCTCGGGTCGGGTTGCTCCCCATCGGATGGGCCCACAGTGTAGGCCAAGGGTGCGTCCCTATGTTGCCGCTCAACCAATGTGATATGCACTTTAGGCCAGAACCTGGCTCGCTGCCCCAGGAGGACCCTAGAAGTGGGGTGGTGGTTCCGTGGCTTCCGCATGGCCAGCTCCATGCTATTAGTTCAATGAGCCCGTCATTGCCATGTTGCCCCGTGTGTTGTGTGCGTATTGGGGCTTTCACAGCAGGTGGTGCTCGCGGCAGCGAGGTAGGCTTCACGGCCTACTCAATTTGGCAATTTCCTCAAAAAGGATGCCCTTGACCACGGCAGCCACAACCCGCCTGGAGGCATGCCCAATCCCGGAATCGATCCCACGACCTTTCGGTTGCGACACCTATGCTTAGCCCGGTGTGTGTGCGTGTGTGTACAACCATGGGTATACCGCACCGGATTCCGAAATTCGATATGTGAAGGGCCGGCACCAATCCACGAAGGGGAAGGGGGGGGGGGGGGGCAATGTCCGCAAACGGTGGGGAAACGGATACGTGTTTTTGGGGGCCTTCGTGCGCCAACAACGCGCCAACGCTCCCCTCGAGTTTGGTCCAGGGGTCTCAAATGGACTCGAAAGGACCCCGGTGGCCCATGCGGTCATTGTGATTGCTTGGCTTTGTCTCGGTTCCTCTTGCAGTGTTGCATAGCTTTAGTAGTTGATATCCCAACCCCCCCGTTTGGAGTCGTGTAGTGTGCTAGTCACAAGAGCAAGCACACGTCAGCACAACCCCCCCCCCCCCCGGTCCCGTCAAACACACCCAGAATATGGCCAAACCTGTTCTCGTGTGGCGGGTTTGGCATGCGCGCTACAACCCCCGCCACCCGCCACCCGCCGCGCCCTTGTGCCACTTCCCGCAGGGCGTTGCTTGAGCGGAGGGGGGAGGGGGGGAGGGGATCCAGGGGGAGCCCCCCCCCCCCTTGCCGAAATGAACCATATCCACTTAGAATTGCAAAAATGCACCACACTGACCCATTCGGCATATACATTTGGCATAATATCTGAAGACGGGTAATCAACTCATCTTTTTGGGTCCATACATTGTGCCCTCAGCTAAACACAACAAGGCAACACAAACAGGAAATACGGAGGACTGCTCATTGTTGTCAAATTGTTTGCGATCAATCAGAGTTCGACTCACCAATGTCTTCTTCTGCTGAACTGCAAGAGGAACCAGGAGAACCTGAGCTGGATGACAAGCCACTACTTGGGGCAGACACTTCAAAGAGGACACCGTTTGTGTGGAACATGCTTTTGATGCAACATTGTATGCCTCTTGGCTTTTCTTCCTAGTCCATCTATCTCGGAAGCAAAAATAGTCGTCGCGTTTTGTGCGGCGACATGGTTGGACCAGGGTGCCGAAGAACGTACTTATGGGACGTCCTACATGGTGTGTAAGAAATGCTACGAGTGGAGTGACCAAAGAACCCCGCTATAAGTATGCCAAAGGCGCGGGAGGAAAAAATTGGCCCAAACAAAAAAAGGTTGCCGGAACCCTGATTCTCAGGTGAATTAGAGCGGAGGGGGGAGGGGGGGGAGGCAGTCTAGGGGAGGGGGGGAGGGGGGGAGGGGTTTAGGTTTAGGTTTAGTAGGGCCATACACTATTGGCTCCTCGTTGAGGGCCTCGAGCCTTAGCGGTTGGAGAGCGGCCACCGCTGGCGCTAGGGCCTGGTTGTCCACGCTCTGGACGAGACCCCTCACGTTGTGTGTGTGTGGCACCTGCGTGCTCGCTCTGCATCGTGCGCACCGCCTGGTCTCTGCTGCTGCTAAGCTACAATGTACACCGCAGGCATTCTCTGCACTTTGCGCACCGTCTACACGGTGCTATTGAGGCACTTCAACTTCTGTGCTCCAGTATTCACTGCACTCGTCCACTACAGCATGAGCACTGTCTACAAAGTGCTGTTGCCTCTGCACTGCAGCTTTTGTGCTGCAGTCTACATTGCAGTCGTCCATTGCAGCATGAGCACTATCTACACAGTGCTGCTGCCTCTGCACTGCAGCTTCTGTGCTGCAGTTTGCACTGCAGCCGTTCACTGCTCCATCAGCACTGTCTACACAGCGTCATTGCTATGAGCCTTGTTCTGTTCCCCAGTATCGTTACCAATCGAGGGACTATTGGGGCGTCTGCCAACTTGCCGTGCACCTTCTCGCGAGCGGAGCACTTGCTTGTTGCTCCTGTGCTGCAGCTCATTGCAGCCAACCCCGTCCCGTTACCAATCGAGGGGCTACGGGGGTGTTGCACCAGCAGCACATCAGCTGCTACTGTTGTGCTGCAGTTGCCACGGCTCGCTTCATGCAGCCGCTCCTGCGCCGCAGCCCACTGCTACCAACCCCCGCCCTGTTGCCAATCCAGGGGCTATGGGGGAGCTGCACCAGTAGCCTGACATCTGCTGTTGTCATGCTGCAGTGCTGTAGCTCACTGCAGCCATCCCTGCCCCATTACCAATCTAGGGGCTATGGGGGCGTTGCACCAGCAGCACCTCGCTGCATCTGTTGTGGCAGCTGTTGTGCTGCAGCAGCTGTAGCTCACACAATGCTGCTGCCTCTGCACTGCAGCTTCTGTGCTGTAGTCTTCACTCCAGCTGTCCGCGGCAGCGTTAGCACTGTCCATGCCGTTGCCCCTGCAACACAGCTTCTATGCTGCACTCTATACTGCAATTGTGCGCGGCCACATCAGCACCGTCTACAAAGTGCTGCTGCCTCTGCACGCTCTTGGTTTCCTTCGTTGATTGCACACTGTGTGGCTCGCCTGTTTTTCTTTTTGTCGCAGCGCTCTGCGTGCATGCACCGTTTGCGCCGCGCCGCGGTGCTCATTGTGGAGCATTTGTCGGCCTCGGTTGCAGGGACCAGGGAATCGCTTGAAGGGGGGGGAAGGGGGCTCCCCCCTCCCCACTGCACTGACTCTACCCCAAAGGCATTCCCATACCCCAACACCAGCCCCCAACCGCATTTCCAACCGCCAGAAACCGCCTCCCCCAACCGCTTGCACATCCCCTGTGACCGCTCTGCAACCGCTCTGGGACTGCCCCGATGGCCCCCCTCCCCTTCAAGCAAAGCCATGGCAGGGACCGAGGAACAGGGGCCACGCCCTGACCGGCTGACGCTGGCGCACCCTAAAAATAAACAATGGCCCGAAGCTTTTTGGCCAGGGGCCCGTAGATTGTATATTTTGGTGCAAATTTTTGTGTTTTCCATCCTTTTTTGTGTGAAATATGAAATATGAAAAAGTTCTACCATTTTTCTTGCTTCTTGCCTCTTTCTTCCTACCCCTTCGCCAAATGTTTCACAAAAAAGGATTAATCAATTCATGCATGTGATCTAGACACCACTCTCGTTGGATACTGGATGTGTGCCGTTTATTCCTGATTGTGATATGGACATCACTGTTCATTTTTTTTACAACTTTGGATGGGTGTTGGCGCATTGGGCAAATTGGGCGCAGGTGCCGCGACCGCGCGGGTGAAGCCACCACAAGGGATGATGGCTCGTCAAACCTGAAGGCATAGCCGTCCCACTTGACTTGAGTGTGCTAGATGCAAAGAGACCGTCCCTGGTCCGAATGTAAATAGCGGAAGGCCTCAACAACGTTGGGGAAATGCATCCAAGTAGCACCTTGGGGCTCCATGGGGCCAAGCGGCCGCAACCATATGTCAGAACCCATATCAAGACTGATCAAAAGAAAAGGGGGGGTGTGCAATGACGGCGCAGGGGAAGGAAGAACACCCTTGTAAGCAACCTTGTTGTGCCGCCAAGTTTGGGGAAGAGGCCGCCCCTATCAGCGACCTTTTTCTACTGTAAAATTTGTCTTCTTGCCTTGACAACCATGTAAGAATGGCAACAATGTGAATAAAATGACAGAAAGCACACAACTTGCAAGACAAAGAAGGTCAATTGCATAATGAAATAGTGCAAACATAGCAATATACACCAATTTACACCGAATTTACACCTATAAACACCACGGTGGCCCAAAAAGTGGCTGTTTTCGTAAAATTTACGCATATACGCGCAAATTTGCCATTTGGCCAGCAACCTGGCTAGTAATTAATTAAAGGTCACGCTGGCGCAACACTGTCTACACAGCATCCTTGGGCCTCCGTCTATTCACCATGTAAACTCATGGTGCCTAGCGCTGCGGGGTCTGGGGCCGCCTGCTGCTCGGGGATGGACTTTGGGGGTTCGCGTTGCTGCTGTGTGTGGTGTGTTACCTTGCGTTACACCGAAGCTCGCGTGTTGACACGGCATTCACACGCCGACGCACTACGACGTCTCATCTCCAAGGTTGCGCCTGCTCGGAGGTTGGGTGCCTTCAGTCGCCCATGTATACACGTTTGCTGCAGGGTCTATTCGGGGGAGGGGGGGGAGGGGGGAGCCCCCCCTCCTGCCGAAATGAAAATTAAAGCAACACCTTGCACTCCCCCCTCCCGGTTACCGGGTGCCGCCCATACTTCCCGAAACAAAAGGAGACCGGGTCCACCACGAAGCATCGGTAACACGGGGGAGTCCAGCAGCTGCCAGCAGTGCCACTCGATGTACTGGCGCCTGCTCCGTGGGCTGGTCCGCAGGCCCTGTATGGCTGGATATCCTCCTCCTCCTCCTCCTCTGCCTCCCCCTCGTCCTCTTCCTCCCTCAGAAGTGTGTGCAAAGGTGTGCAGAGTTGTATCAAAATGTGTGCAGACGCGCGTGCAGGGGCGTTTGCAGCAGCGCCCGGTGTGCGCGCAGGAGTGCGCACACCGTAACCCCCCACACAAAGGGCGGAAGCCAAGGGACCTGGAATAGCTGGGCACGTACTGTCCAGTGATTGGCAGAAATACCAACGCCACGGGCTTCAGATTGAAGAGGTACCCTACTCTTTCATGAATACTGTGGTCCGCCAAGATGATGTCCGTGCCGTAGCCTCGAAGGTGCGCCAGCATAGAGGCCAGTTTGACAGGGGGGCCTATCGTCACCTGTGGAACGAAGGCCGTGCGAGAGCAACGCTTGTACAACAGGAAGCTGCCATTCAGTCAGTTCTGAGGCGTGGGCAACATTGAAGATGATTGTTCTGCAGTAGTTGTGCGCAGTCGCATATTTGCACATCGACGACATGCAGGCAAGATGGGCACGCGACAGGCAAAATGGCGGGAAAATGGCGCTACATTGCGATAAAATTGCGGAAAATTGCGGGCCCCAACCCCCTGACAACACGCACCCCTGTGGGCCGCAGATGCATCGATGCTCTGGACAAGCGCGGGATGTGCACTGTGACAACGACACGCACAAGAACGCCCCGCTGTACCTGACCGCGGGCCTCACAGCACCTCCGGCCCGTGAACAGGGGACGCACCGCAACCCGCCGCACCGATGGACAGAAGCAGCGCCAAATGCAACTGGCTGCGAACGGTCAACCGTCACATGCCATTTGCGCAACACCGCACCGCCTATGAATCGTCAGAAAGCGAATACTCAACCCTCAACCTCGCGTGTTATATACCGCGGCAAAACGCTTCCAATGCAATGTGGAATTCATTACCTCACCCACTGTGGCAGTTGATGGGACACCCCCTGCAACACCCCCAGCACGCACCGGAGCACAAGGGATGGGGCATTTGATTCGGACGCATGCTTTGGGCTGCAACGAAACAATTTGTTGTCGGGCTACCCACTGCCACTGTGTGAGGACACACCCATCACCGACCCGTAAGCCCACATTTCGGCCATTCCCCTGCAGCAAAACTCATTTTGACCTTCTGTCAACCCGAGAATGAAATAAAACACCCAAAACAAACAGTTTTTTTTTTTAGCATTCTGGAACGCCAAGATATTTTGATAAAATCCCGAGTATCCAGAAAAAGGATTGTTTTGTTGCTCCTGCAAAATAAACCCCACAACCGCCACTGCTGCTGTGAAGCACATACCTCCTACGGACAATCCTGAGCCACATCCCAGTTTCTAGTGTTCCGGACACTGCAGGAGTCTGCAGCACCCAAACTCTTGTGTCTCCCCATTTCACATCCGTGCAACGGCGCAAATTCACATTGTCGCGGGGGCCATCTTCCGAATGGTTTCCTTTGGATCCCCATTCTGTAATAATAGGGGCAGTGCCCTGGTCATACAGTGATCACTACTCACCGAGGGGGGGGGGGGGTCCAGGGGGGTGGGGGGGGGCTGAGTTGTTAAGTGGAGCTCTGGGCACGAGACTGCATAGCGCCGGTATACCATAGTCTTGAATGCGGAGTACCCGGCGCTGGCCGCAAACATTTGCCCCGCGGCCATGCCCATCTGCACGCGAACATTCGGGTTCATTTCATTGAGGAGCTGTTTCCGCAGATTCAGGGCCACGCTGGTCGCGGATGCGGTGGGGTCAGTGCAAGGCACGTGGGCATTAAATGTGACGAGGATCTCGTCCCCAATGACGGCATCGATGTTACCGCGGGCCTGCGCCATGGGCAGAGTCGTGTGTGCACTGGCATCTCCAAGTGCTAGAAATGCACGCAAAAGGGGGGGCAGCTCCTGAGCACCACGCCCCAACCCGATCCGGACCAGCCTTTGGCCACTCCCACAAACGGGTTAGCACTGCACGATATCCAATTCCAAATCACCCGACCAATCCCAAATGTACCTCACCCATGCCATGCCACACGACCCCAACGGCTCACCCAACTCCAACTCAGCTCGGCCAACCTCAGCCCAGCCCACCTCACCTCACCTCACCCCACCCAACCTGAACTGGCCACACCTCATATCACCTCAGTTCACGCCACATCATATCACAACAGCTCACCTCACTGCAGCTCAGCTCCCCTCCCATCCCTGCTCCTCACCCATCCTCGCCATGCCTCGCCTCAACTCCATTCCACTGCACTCAGAGCTCCGCGATGGGAAATCGAGTAAATCCGGGTTCCACCCAAGACACAAGACCAGGGAAACGAACCCAGGTGTGCACTACGATGTATTGCAGGAGAATATGAACATTCGTAAAAAACACGGAGTACCTTCTTCACACGTGCCCTGGCCCAGGCTACGGCAACGGTGCTTTACTTGCTTCTACCGAACACTGCCTCTGCTTCCCTGCCCCCAAGCGACGCCACAAAATATTTGCCAAGGGTGGCAACCAATACAGGACGGGGGCAGTTGCGCCCCTGGTGGGTAACCACAATCGCGGAGGCCAATATGTGGCAACCAAGCACCAACGGTCCCCAAGAAAAATTTGCTGTGCGGCATGCTGCGGCATGCTTCAAGCCGTAGGTGGGGGGCACCCAAATTTTCCAGAAGCCGAAACCTAACCCTAACCTGAGGCTGGCGGGCATAAGAACCATTTGGTTGTTTCTTGTTTTTACCCAAAACATGGTCCTTCAAGATGGCACCCTTTGATGCCAGCTAAACTGCACATAATACAATACAATTTCCCATTTTGACCTTCACCATGGGTGTCTGTACAGCATAGGTACTGCCCGATGCCTTCTCCAATTGGCAACTGCAAACAGTCTGTAGTACTCCTGGTGGTCTGCTTGTTCCTCTTGGATTGTGTTGTCCCCTCCTCAGTGGGTTCAACAGTAGACATCAAAAAACAAAGTGAAGAAAACAATGATCTGCCAAAGCACAGCACTGCAAAAAAAAAGAAAAAGAAAAAGAAAAAAGAAAAAACTAGGTTGGGCTATGTGCCCCTGCCCCTGCAGATTGCCACTCAGGAGAGTCCTCTCATTCACAGATGCACCATTTAACCACTAGAGTACTGTCTGTCTCTGACAAATGATGGCACAGGGATGGGATTGATATTTTGGTCCGATATTTTTCCCCAAAAAATCCCAACACAATTTTCAGTGTGCTGCGGCGGCATGCTTCAAGACCCCCCCACCATCAGCGGGGGTCTCCCTGAATCGCAGGGCGCGGGGAGCCACGTGGTCTCCCTGCGCAAGCCCTGTGCCGGGCTGCACCCCGCTCCCCATGTGCCCTGCGGCTCCACACAGAGGGCACAATGAGTGGGAATGCAGCTGGACACAGCTGTAAGCTTCCCAGAGGAAACCTGCGTCAAGACCTGATCGCAAGCGTACAATGAGCGGCACGTAATGGAGAGAAAATGGCTCTTCAGTGGCCTAGCCCTCCGTATTGCAGCGAGTGTGGGTGTGTCAGGTGTGTGTGTCGGGGGGTGAGGCCCCCCAAGGAAAGGGACGGGGAGATCGGAACTGTGTGCTCTTGTCCACAAGAGCCAACCCAAGGAACAGGCTTGCAGTCACTGCACCGGATTGGACATGGCACAACAGATGCAGGATGTGCAGAAATGTGCGCATTGGACTTGCGCATGCCGGTAGCAGAGAGCGCCGCACAATGTGCACATTTGGGGAGAAGGGAGCATCTATCTCAGTCATTCCCCCTCTTGTACTTCTTCAAGCGTCATTGGCCCTCCATTTCCGGAGCACCCTCCTTAGAGTTGTCTACCCTTTGCCCCTGAAATGGGAATCGCATGGCGAGATGGTGACTTGTGGGGAACGCGCCATCACATCCCTTTCCAAATTGGGGGCTTCAAGGGCTGTCCAGGAAGCCGCGCCCCCAGTCATCTAGGAGGCCCTCTCCTGGCTGGCACCAACAGGGCCATGCATGTGCTGCATAAGAACCACAGCCTCCTCGGTAGGAGGTGGGGGGCCGCAGAGCTGCCCCAGAATTGGGGGCGAGGCTTGCGCACCAGCCAAACAGACGCTTTGACTGGCCAGTGGCAATGCAAAAGCGCCGCCACAGCGGTTGCTCCGGAGGGGCCATCTCTCCTTGTTGACTTAGTCGCAGTAAGAGCAGGGATTACGCCTTTGGTGGCGGGTTCAGACCTTGGATACGGTCGCATGCACCAGCGATACGTAGCTGTTCAAGAGCGCTTCCATTTGGGCTGTGGTCATATCCAAGGCCTTGAATTCCGCGATGTTGACCACCAGGGCCACGATGAATCGGTTGACCACTTTGGTCATGGTTAGGCTGCCCTTCTGCAGATCACAGCAGACGACAGGTGTTCATTCAGCAGTCGCAGAACACATGGGGCTGGGGGTGACCTGCCCCCCCTTCCCCATGCGAGAAAATGGAAAAAAGCACTGAAAATGACGCAACCAACGCCTCCTGTTGTTCTAACAAGGGCGTTATTTACGTGCGCCCTGAGAGACACAAGCAGCAGAGCTAAGCAAAGCAGAATTCAGGTCCACACAACCATATCTCATGTCTGTGGAGGCACATTGAAATCACTTACTCTGGGGATGGAAATCGGTTAAAAGGAATCATACTACCGCTAGAAATGCTCTGCTGTGGAGCTTTTGCCAAACCACATGCAAATGCTTCAGGGCAGCCTTGGGGGCACACTTGGGCGCTTGACAGGCAGACAGCCGGCAATGAAAAACAAACACTGGGCATGAGAGAAATCTGCTTCTCAAACCAGCACTACCCCCAGCAGAGGGGTATGCCTAGCTATGGAATGGAAGAGTGCACTCTGCAGGATCCACCCACTCACACGAATCACCCACCAACCCGCCCGCCCGCCCGCCCGCCTGCCCAGCCGGCACGGAAATGGGGTTCTGAGAGGGGAAAAAAACAGTAGAAGCCTAAACCTAAAGTTGAGGCCCATTTCAGGTTTTGTGACTCACCCCTGTTACTCTGACACCACACCCCGGCCCTCCTCTCTCAATAGTGGTCGGCAAGCGGTGTAGCACTTGGGGTCTGAGGTGACTGGGGCGCAGCGGGCTCACACCGAGATGGTGGAACCAGCTAGGTTTTATAACCCTCTTTGCTATCTCGAGTGGACCTACTAGGTGTGGCAGGAGCAGCAAGCAGCAGCAAGCAGCATCAAGCAAGCAAGCACGAAATGGGCAATAATCAGACACCCTGTGTGGTGGTTCGGATTCGGCTGAAAATATGACGAATGATCGCTATGCATGTGAAATACCATCACACAAAGTTTGAGCAAGAAACTCAACGGTGGCGGCCGGGAATGGGTGTCGCGAGTGGCAGACCTAGATTTCAAAATCTGTCAAAAATAGCCACAAAATGCCCTTTTTGGGGCAGTTTGGGTGCCTAGCGTGTCCTTAGAGGGGGCCATTTACACCAGAACCAACCTAGATGATGAATAAACACCTCTTTTCACCACCTAGTGGGTTTTGCACCCAATCAGTGAGGCTCCAACACCTATTTTTGGGCCCAAAATACCGCAAAAAATCAGCGTCGAAAGGCACCCGTTTTGCATACTTTTTCAAGTTCCACCCTCCTGTGCTCTGTTTGTCAGCCATGGATTGCGTTGGGTGCTGCCCTTGTGGTGACAAATAATGATGAAACAGATCACTTGCAAGGTATTTCCATGCTGACAACACACACAAACGGCGCACGTGCTAGGGTAGGGTTACAGGGTCACCTGTGGGTCCCAAAAAGGTCACAAATGATTTTTTCCAAAACTGTTCCTAGACCACTTGGGGTGCTGAAACAAACGGTTTATGGCTATTTTGAGCCATATGTGACCCATGCTAGCCCAAGCAAGTTCCCAAAACCCCTTGAAATGGGCAATCTTAGGACTGACAGTGCATACAGGGAGTAATGCTTGTCTCTCGAGCGAGCAAAGCAAGCAGTGAAGGGTTCGGGGGAGGCTCAGGGGAGGGGGGAGGGAGGTTGTTGTTGATGAGGGTGCTAGCGGGAGTCTTGGGGGGGGGGGGGCATGTCTCTCGAGCGAGCGAAGAGAGCAATGAAGGGTTTTGGCGGGGTTGTAGGGGGGGCTCTGGCCTGAATCATTCTGGATGTCCCTCAACATGCGTTCTTGTTCAGCCCCCTTTACTAGTGTACCTGATGTTCCATTCCCCACCATCTCGCTCCCAATATTCACGCTTGATTAAGTTTGTCCTGTTCACCATTGTAGCATACCGCCCCCGTGGCGTCCACTTCCCTGCGGGCACTGGCCCAGACTATGAAGTCTGGAGGGTGCCATCCACATCTGATGTGGGTATAGACCAATATCATGGCAGATGACAACGCCTCTGGAGAAGATGATGCATCGTTTTTTGCTGCATGTTAAGTGCTCTCGGGAGGTCATGGCTTACATGGGCATATAACATGGGCTCCAGCAACAAATGTGCTCGCAGTGCACAGTTGTGTCCTTGTTGGGGGGGGGGGGTTGGTCCCATGCCGGACTTCCTGCCTTGCCCATCAGGAATGGCACATGCTGTGTTGGTGTGCCATGTGCTGCAGACAATGTCCCCAACTTGTCAGATAATGACAACATCCCACTTGAAGAGGCAGCAGAACCCGTGTGTGCTATGCACCTATATCCTAACCGGGATGTGCTTTGTGCCTGCTGGGTTCCAGAGCGATGAGGGTGGTCATGAACCAAACTTTCTTGCCCCCTTGACGGGGGCAGCGGAGCAGGGGGCGGGGGCTAAGATGGCGGGGGCTAAGATGGGGTGGGGGGATTGCATGTGACCCGTCTATCATGACAGCGCGGCGCACGCATCCCGTGACCAGCTGGTGGCAATAAAGCATGCACCTTCTTCAGCATGGGGCTGCCCCTATGCACTGGGCTCGTGCAGCTCGTAGTTGTGGACCTCGCGGCCACCCTTTCAAACGCATTCACGTCCCCTGAGGCACACAAAGAGATGGCAAGGGGCATGTGAAGAGGGACAGACACCCGGCAGAGACCATCACCATGAACCCACAGCAAACTGAATGGGGGTCAAATGGGTGGGTGGAGGATGATCAGCCAACTTATAACAGAACACGTGAAAGTGAACAAAGAATCGGAAGTGCACGCAAGTCGACCATCTTGGACCACATGTACAATTGGGGACCGAAATCAATTAAGTCCCAAATTAATGTGGCACATGGGCCCTCTCTATCTTGGCCAAGCTGTATCTCAGACGGGGGGTGTCTAGACCTGCGCACATATCCCCGGAATGCCCCCCTGTCTTCGCAAACAGTCAGCCACACAGGCTGAATAGGCGGATTCCTTTGTCTGGGTGGTGTGTTCTCAACAGATGGCAGCACAAACAAGCGAATATGGATGCGGTGAGGAGAGCCTGGGGAAAGCAATCAATATTCCCCCTTGCACATAGACCGGGGGGGGGGGTGGGGGGCATGGGGGGTAAGGGGGCAGGGTAACCCTCTCTCGTAACCCCTCTCACTCCCCTCGTGCGCAAGAGCGTCTTGGATCTCAAAAGATGCCTGCCCTCACAAGAAGAGGGTGCTGTGTGTTGTGCTACTGCCGGCCCCATGCCATTTCCCTAGGGGTGGCACAGACAGCTTTCGAGTAAAACATAACCCCCTCATCAGGACCATTTCCCTCTCATTTGCATAGGCAGTCGAGACAGGTGTGTAACAACTCCGGCCCCCACAGCACGCAGTGCACCGTGGCGGAAAATAGAAACAAGTCACGTGCAGTCACCACACCAGGGTGGACAAAACTCGGGTAGTGGGGAGGGTAGAGCACACAGCTCCGACACCTCTGATTCCAGGTTCGAATCCCATGATTCAAAGGTTCTACTCAATTGCGTCGGGAGAAAAGCCACGGCCTCACACACTCCTAAGGTTTGAAGTCGGCGGTTGGGACCACCTAGTCACACTCTAGCGTGTCGGCGGGTGGTCCCCAGAAATACGTCCCATGTCCTAAAATACCACACCACAGCGGCTCTGCGCCATCAGCAATGGCGTAACCCATGCAAACAGACCAGCAGACAGCGGACCGATCACGGCAGCAGCGAGGTGGAAAAATAGGGGGGGAGGGGGCATGGACAGGGGGATAGCAAGCGAGGGGAAGTGCATGGACTGTCTGCACTAATAGAAGCAAGCCAGCACAAGTTTCATGAGGAACATGAAGGACAGGGCAGCACCGCGTGGCGATGGGCTGGATTTCGGGGAGCTGGCTTTGGCAGGGCTGTCATTGTCTCCTTCTTGAAGGCTCACCATCTGCCGATGAAAAAGGCCGGCCGGCATGAAGCTCTTGTACTCCACCAAATGCAGCACCATATTGAGGATGGCTCCTTGGATTCGCTGCACCTCCGTGACCCATGAACCTTGACGCACCTCCACACCCTGTGTACAACACCGCGCACAAATGCTGCATGTAGTGCAGTCATGCAATGCATGCGACGAGCACCTTAGACACCATCCACATGTGAAATCTCGATAACACGGCCCTTTCTTAAATAATGGACCAACACACACACACACACACACACACACACCTACGCGCATGCAGTAAAAACCTGTTTCTTCACCATGAAGTTATGGGCAGTTATGGGCCACAGTATACTGACCTGCACTGGGTGTGTTTCGAGGTGTAGGGACTGTCAACAACCTAGTGGGCCTTGACACCACACATTTGGGTGTGTCAGTAGCAGCAGATTCTCTGGGGCCTGTGTGGGTCGGGGATGAGCAGTGGGCACCAAGTACGCCTGCGCCACACGGATCTTCCGCATATGGCCGAGCAAGACTCAACCCCCCCCCCCTCCCCCGCCCCTATCCCACCTTTTTGTGGGGGGGGGGGGGGGGCTGCCGGCGATTGGCACAGGCCCCGTGCCAGCTGGACACCGGGAAAGGGGGCCCACTCCCTGTGTCTCCACCTCACGGTTTCCACTCAGAGCGCCGACTAGGCGTGCCATCCGCCGCGGGCGTAGGCTGGATTGGGCCCGTCCTAGTCACAAAATCTGCATACCTGCCGAGCTATGGATACCTCTACGGTTGACCCGCCCCGGGGTCAGAACACATGTCACTCAGAAGCAAAGCATGGCATGTTTCTTTTGGGACCGAAAGTCTTGGCATGATTACGAGCAATGCCACAAATGGACCGGAGCATTGTGCAGGGGGCATGCAAAGCAAACGCAGACAAGTTCGTGCTTGTAATCCACCGGAGCAATGCCCCACAAGTTGCCGGGGACATTTGCTACAATTTTCAGATGCCCGAGCTTTTGGCATCGCTAGGGATGGTTACAAATCGGAAGCGTTCTCGGGACCAATTTCGGGAGCCCTGCGTTCCGACATCGCTAGGGATGAGAAAATGTCAGAAGCGTTTTCGGCACCGATTTTCGCTACAATATTGAGGATTTTGGTGCCGCAATCCCTTGGGTTGTGAAAGCTTTGTGACACCCCCCCCCCCCCGCGCCACCCCCCCCCCCCCGCCCCCATCTGCACAAGACAAAAGGAAGGGTGCGACACATCCAATATGTACGAGGCTCCGCCATTCCCCAAAGGGAAGCTGTCCCGGCTTCCAAGGCCACGCGTGGCAAATCACATGTCCCCAGTCGTGGGACAGACTCACGGAGCACCGGGTTCCCCCTGCCTTGCCCCCCACTTAGCCCATTAAACCCACCGTGAGAAGCAGGCCATCACTGAAACTCAAAAGCAAATTAAAACACAAAACCACGAGTGCATGTGTTGGCGACAACTCGCCTTCTATCGAAACTTGGCACTCTGTGCATTCCCCATGGAACACCGCGCGCAGGGCCCATGACAAATGATCATCTCACCGCCTTCTTGCACGCCACATTAACGAAAAGTGGATGGTACCGTCCAATCTAAACTTCGGCCATGCAACGGTCTTCTTGCGGGCATGTGGTGGTCAGGGTCGCAAAAATTTTGCCCTTCATGCTCCCCTACCTCATCATTATATTGAATGGGTACTCGCGGCAGAGCAAATGCCTGACTTACACCGTGCAGGTATAGTGGCCGTGGAGCCGTTTTCGCCGTACTCCGGGATCAAGCGGATACACATGTACTGATGTACCTACCCCCCAATCCGCCATCACACTTCAACCAAGTCAATGGTTGAGGAATAGAGGAGAAAAACAATGTGGCACCACGACAAAAAGAGCAAATGGAACGGCAAAGGCAACACGCCGTCTTGTGTAGCCACGGCAACGAACTCACGTGCCTCCTTGCCTATAAATGAGATGGCGCTACGGAACCTTTGCCACACATGACTACGATATTCCTTGCTTTGACGTGGAAAGTCCGATAGCCGGTAACATGGTGTGGACATGTATTGGTGGAGAACACAAACGTCATCCAACAGCGGGACAAGAAATTAAATTGAGAAAGACAATGATCAAGCTTCGTTATCATAGGCGCTTCGAGTATCAAACATGGTAAAGCATGTTCATGTCCGGAGGGTGCAACACCTTGCATGTGTACCATTGAACTAGTCTGGGGCACTGTGTCAACTCCAAGATAAAAATGGATGATTTGCAGAATATGACGTCGTTTGCTGTTTTAAAGTGTTTCCAATCTCCGGTCAATTTCTAGGAACCTGGCAGCATGTCCACTGGCGAGTTCAACCAAGGGCAATCGGCTAGCGTTATAATTTTCTATCGCGTTGCATTACTTTAGTTGGTGGTCTTGACCATACATTTTGTATGTATATCGTTGTGCTCGTTACTTCACATGGCATTTCTTCTCTGTAACACGTGTCTTTCTACTTTGAACCAATTTTGTCGATGAGGGCGAAACAAGTACTTTGAGACTGTGACACTTTGAATTCAGTGACCCGGTGTATTCCAAGCGAGGGTATTGAAGTCTTTTGGCTTCTACTCATCAATCAAGGGCTTTGACATATTTGGGCACATGTTTTGTTGGCAAAGTTGATGTTACCGCCATTCTTCAAAAGCCTACACTAGGTCAAACGGGTCGGAGCAAGAATACCGCTAACCCCAATCTGCATTAGAATATTCCAAGAGTCCCGATACCGTTAAGACGCCTCATTTTGAACCATTTTTTTGCCATCGTGCTTTGTAGCTCAAGGAACATACCCACACAATTGTGATGGAGATTGGCGAATCCGAAGCGTTCTCGTTTCCGTGTTGGGCAATCAATCGGTACAAGTGGTAATCGCCGAGTCCAAACAAGAGGAGATTTGGAATCAACAAGTCAAAGAAAAACGAAAATTTTTGCCAAAGGATGTTGCAAATGCTCAAGCATGCACGGATGAATCACAAAAGACGATGCTTGATGTGTTTCGTGAGTACTTTGATGGTGTTCAATCGCAATTGTTGAACTTCCATAGAGTTTGTAACGCTAACACTAATGCTAACGCTAACCCTATGATTGATGAACACTTGGAAGAAGATGAAGAGCCGCTAGATGAAATCAATGAGCAAAAACATGAACATACTCTCCTAAGTGTGGCCAAAGCCAAACAAGCAAATGTGGGTGAAGCTTCGGCCCACATCCATAATCTTTGGTATCTCCTCACAAACTCGCTTTTTCCGCACCTTGGTGGTACCTTTTTGGAACTCCTCGGATTTGTGGGTTCATGAGAGGAACTTGTCAAGGTAAACAAACAAGTGGAACTACCTACCCAAGCGGTTTCACAATTGTTGTTAGATTCCACGAAGCCAAAAACTCTCAAACGAACAATTGCACTACTTCCAAAGGGTCCGCAAGAGGCGCAAGGAGCAAGCATCGCATGCTTCGCTTCGAAGAAGCATGTCTCCACATCAAAACGCCAAGGACAAACCGAACAACAATGACAAGGGAAACAGGAGTTCAAACGGTCAAAGCGGTCCGAGTCGCAAAAGAAGAGAGAAAAGCCAAATGGCGACAAGACAGAAGGGTGATGCGGTGTGTAAAGGCCGTTGATGGCGGTGAGCCTTCCATCAAAGGAACTACCAAGTTCCAACGTTGCTAGGAGACGAACATGTTCAACAACCACCGCCAATGTTGGGTGTCCTCTTGTGATAAGGAGGCAAATATGCCCCCTTTCCCCCGATTTGCAAATCTATTCCTCGCTTGTCTAAAGAATTGTTAGGTGATACCTAGGGGTTGCAACGTGTGTTAGTGTGGCATGCCTTCTTCGAATTATTGGAGAACCAAAGTAAAACGTACATGCCTGAAATTCATAGATTGCCGCACAAGCGCCCATTGGTATCCAAAGGCCCGTTTCCTTCGGGCAAAGTTGAGGAGAAGCTCAGCCCACATTTTTGTCACATTGACAATGCGATTATAAATTTGCGTGACTCTTTGCGCTTATGCCTCATCGCTGTTCATCAAAAGAAAGAGAATATTTGTGGCTTCTCATTTTCTCTAGGTGTGATGGGTTTGTTCATTAACTCCAACATTTTGGTGGAGGCTACTAAGGACGGTTCCAGGGTAGTATTGCTTTCCACCCGAGTGTATTTGAGTGAAGCACTTGCAAATATGTGCAAGCTTTTGAACGGCAAGGCAACGTACCAATTGTTGGTTGACATGCATCGGGTCCATGAGCGGATTTTGCGTAGAAAAGAATGGCAACACACGATGTATGATTCCGCTGCCCTCCACCCCAGCCCCCCACCCCATACCCACCCACCACCACCACATTGGGCGATTTGCTGAAAGATTTTTTCTTGAATCAAGCGACCAATCATGCCCAAACTTTGGCTCCTTGCCTAAACACATAAAACTGCATCAATCAGTGCACAACACACGTTCCCCTCAGGGTTTTGCTTAGCCACCCTAGGGGGGGGGGGGGGTTAATTCAGGGACCCACCCACCCAGAATTTTGGCATACCCACAGACCGACAAATGCCCCCCCCCCCCCCGGGGGGGGGGGTCTGACACCCACCCACCCACCCACCCACCCACGTACCCAACTGAGACATGCAATACAGAAGACCAAGTTTTTCACAGAGGTGAACAACCATCATGTCAGTCTAATTGTCAGCGTTGCCCCCTTCGCATCCAACAGAAACGACAAAGCATCCTAGCCCCTTTATGGGCGTGGGGCATGCACACGTGATATGCAATGACATGTAAACACACCATAAATAAACATGTTACACGGAACCTGCAACAGAAGAAAGAAAGAAGTGGCACTAGCTCGATAGACCCAAGGGCCCGCACAAAGTCCCACCCCACCCTGGGGGGGGGGGGGGTGGTTGGACACCCACCCACCCTGAAATTCTGCCAGACCCCCCCCCCCGGGGTAGGGTAGGATGGACATCCCTTGGTGGGATTGTTTCGCTGGGCTACAACGCCGTGTTCAATATTCATGGGTGTGGATGGATTGATCCTGATAAGGTTGGATAGGAGCCAAACCTTGGACGCTTCGCCGCTCCTTGACACTTCAAACTTTTTGGAGGTCCTTCGGCACCAGGCTACCAACTTTGACACCCATTGGCACCCAGTGGGTGTGCTCTTTTTTGGACTTTGATGCGCTCTACACGTGCATTCAAGTCGGATTTGTGTTCGTTTTTGGACGGACCGGACTACCTATTTACCTAAGAATGCTTGGTTGTGCATTTCCACTCAGGAGAGAAGAATTCTTGAACTCGTCTACGAGAGGACAAACCAACCGCTTGCCCTTTGCATGCTTTTCCACTTTCCTGGCGACGACAATGTCCTACATCCACGCTAGCTCACCTCAGAGGTCCTATAGCACTTGGTGCAAGTATACCCTGTGTTGAGGTCGTGGCGGCCCACAGTGATGTACATGTTTTAGATGTCCACTTGATAACATTTTTGTCCTCTGCACATGTTTGTGTATTGGAAACCGTGCCATACATGTGCGTGCATAGCCTAGGACTCCAATATCCCACACCACATACCACCAGCATGGGTCGAAATTGGAAATGTAAAACATATCCGCACTTGTTCACATCCGAATTTCATCCTTTGTGCTATACCACGCCAGAGCGCGCACTAATCTATCTCAGGTACCCTAAATGGGTCTTGGTGCGAATGTCCGTCCATTGGCAGGACAAGCCAAACTACCTCACTCTGAAGTGCGTTTGTTGCAAGTGGCGTTGGAAGGGCTTTACCAACAAAAAATCAAATTGGGAAAGACAATGATCAAGCTTTGTTATCACAGGTGGAACACATTGGCGCTTCGAGTATCAAAAATGGTAAAAATGGAATGGTGAACCATGTTCATGTCCAGAGGGTGCGACACCTTGCATGTGTACCATTGAACTAGATTGGGGCATTGCACCAACTCCAAGATAAAATGGACTTTCTGTAGAATATGACGTTGTTTGCTGTTTTAAAGCCTTTACGGAAACTCCGGTCAATTTCCATGAGCCTGGCAGCATGCCCACTAGTGAGTTCAGCTAATGGTGACCGGGTACCAATAAGATTGTCCGTTGCATTGCATTACTTTAGTTGGTGGTCTTGACCATACATTTTGCATGTACATCGTTGTGCTCGTTACTTCACACAACATGTCTTCTGTATAACATATATTGTTCTACTTTGAAACGGTTCAAGGGTGATGAGGGCGCCGAAACACGTACTTTGAGGGTGTGACACTTTGAATGTGACCCAGTGTATTCCAGGTTAGGGTATTGAGGTCATTTGGCTCCTACTCATCAATCAAGAGCTTCGACATATTTGGGCAAATGTTTTGTTGGACTGTTTTTTTTGTTGGAAGTGCGATGACCAGAAGTTGCGAGGGAAGGGGCACAGCCTTTTGGGAGCAACGTTATGGAAAACAAGGACCCATACTTGCTGCCAACTTCAGTAGCGGATCTTCTGGCATCGCTAGGGCTGACCAAAAATTGGAAGTGTTTTTTGGACCAATCTTGGGAGCCCTGCCTTCCGACACTGCTAGGGACATAAAAACATCGGAAGCGTACTTGGGGCAACACTGACAATTGACTCAAGCACAATTCCCCGCAACGCCGACATTTGACCAAAGCATATTGGATAGAACATGCACGGCTCTTGCTAAGGAAAAATTTCGGAAAAACATGCGCTGTGCAAATGTGCGACATGTGACCCAAGTTGAGTGCTCGAGAGCCATCTAAGAGGACACGTCTGGACAATACCATCTGTACAATACTCTGGCACTGTATGATAGAGCACTCAATGCATGAGGCACTGTGTGCCAAAATATCATAGTGCATGAGGCATTGTGCAACTGCACAATGCTGGACAATACGGACAATACAGCGCAAGATGTGTAACATGTGTAAAAGATAAGGACCATGAAGAGCAGCACAGGGTATCAAACACAGAATCAGAGGAATGCAAGCACAATATGGTATCTACTGGAGCACAGAGCAGGGACAACCTGTTTGACTGGGGATAGCTCCTTGCTTTGTGTACGCGCTCCGTTGCGCTATGCACTCTCTGTGTACGCTATGGGCAGTGCCGTGCGCTGTCTGGGTACGCTCCGTGTTGTGCCGTGCACCCTCTGTGTAGGCTCTGTGCTGTGCTGACAGCGTAGTGGGCCCCCTCATGTGAGGGGGGGTGCAAGTGTTCCGCCCTGCCTCACATGCCCCCCGCAGCACCGTCCGCATGGTGCGCGCCACTCGGACCCATTTGGGGCTGCCGCGGTGTGGAGGGTTGGTGGGGTCTCCCCAGTGCGAACAGGCTGAAAAGGGGGTGGGCCCTTGTGGCTGCCTGCGCCTCGTCCCACAGAGTGCAGACAACACAACACAGGGTGTACACAGAGCACGCACGCCACGGCATAAGCGAACACAGAGCGCACACAGAGCAAACACAGAGCGCATAGCACAGCACAGAGCGTACACAGAGCTACACAGGGGGCGCACAGCACAGCACAGCACAGCACAGCACAGCACAGCACAGCACAGCACAGCACAGCAGAGCACAGCACAGCACAGCACAGCACAGCACAGCACAGCAGAGCACAGCACAGCACAGCACAGCACAGCACAGCACAGCACAGCACAGCAGAGCACAGCACAGCACAGCACAGCAGAGCACAGCAGAGCACAGCAGAGCACAGCACAGCACAGCAGAGCACAGCACAGCACAGCACAGCACAGCACAGCACAGCACAGCACAGCACAGCACAGCACAGCACAGCACAGCAGAGCACAGCACAGCACAGCACAGCACAGCACAGCACAGCAGAGCACAGCAGAGCACAGCACAGCACAGCACAGCACAGCACAGCACAGCACAGCACAGCACAGCACAGCACAGCACAGCAGAGCACAGCAGAGCACAGCAGAGCACAGCACAGCACAGCACAGCACAGCACAGCACAGCACAGCACAGCACAGCACAGCACAGCACAGCACAGCACAGCACAGCAGAGCACAGCACAGCACAGCACAGCACAGCAGAGCACAGCACAGCACAGCACAGCACAGCACAGCACAGCACAGCACAGCACAGCACAGCACAGCACAGCACAGCACAGCAGAGCACAGCAGAGCACAGCAGAGCACAGCACAGCACAGCAGAGCACAGCACAGCACAGCACAGCACAGCACAGCACAGCACAGCACAGCACAGCACAGCACAGCACAGCACAGCACAGCAGAGCACAGCACAGCACAGCACAGCACAGCACAGCACAGCACAGCACAGCAGAGCACAGCAGAGCACAGCACAGCACAGCACAGCACAGCACAGCACAGCACAGCACAGCACAGCACAGCACAGAGCGTATTCAAAGCGCACACGCTGTGGTAGCACTCCTGGCAGCTCTCAGGAGTGCTACCCCACATGACCGAGGCCCTTGCCGACCCGCCGACAGGGCCCATCAGGGGTTTTGGAGGGTAGCCCCCCCCCCCCCAGCAACGCGCTGGTCATTTTGAGGGATGTCTCAAGGGGAGGGGGGGGGGGGCTTTGTTTTCTCAAAAAATGGCTGTCCGGGCCCTTGTGGACATGGGGGCGGGGCCAGTACCTTCTGGCTCTTGCGGAGCGGCAGAAACCCATCATGGCCCTCAGGAAATGGCGTGAGAAAGTCACAGGAGGGCGCTGCAGGCGGCATGGCACCAAATGCAACAGGCCTTCGTTGATTCCCCGTTTGGAAGAGACCAAGGGCATATTTTGGCGAAGAAAACCGGCTTGGATTCGGACAGAATTAGTTGTGGAACCCCCCCCCCCAAAAAAAGTGATACAAACCTCAAGATGATCAGCGCCTCGTGGGAATCATTTTGACTCATCTTTGCTAAATTTGTTGGGGTAGCCCCCCCCCCCCCCTCCGAAGCCCCTGTCAGTAAAATGATCCCGCAAATGCACACACAAGTGCGCACAAGTCAGTGCTGGAGTCGGCAAATCCAGCACGGAGTCGGAGTGTGCATCTGGATGCACTGGTCAACAGCACGGGCAACAGCCCGTCTCTGGGACAGCCGACCCCAGAGGACAGGACAACTCATCCAGCGGGGGCTCCGTTGGCACAACCAAAACCCACAGAGGGTCGGAATGTACAATGGCGAGAGGCCAATAGGCGCCGCCAAAAGCAAACAAACCAACACCATGACCTCCTGCCAACCCCCCCCCCTCCGAGGGACCACATCAATGCACCCAACCCCCTTAATTGGATTCGCCCTTGGGGCTTCGAACATCTCCCGCCTGCAAATGAACTTTTCACTTGCCCTTTCACTCAACACTCTCAACGATCTTCATTCCCGGGGTGCCACAAGGCGGCTTGCTGCCACACAACCCTGGAATACCACACCGCTACAGAACAATCCCAAACACTGCACTGTGGCGCCACACAGCGCCATACACCGTAGCACACCTCAATACGCAGCTCTACGACGTCCTCCATCACGGTCAAGATTTCATTCAGTCGCCGCGTAATGCGGAGGGTCCCACACACACCGCAGGTCAAAACTATTATCAGGATGCCACCAGCAATGGCTAAGCTCAGCCAAGCTGCCATGGCCAGTGCCCTCAGGTTTTCCTGCGTGACAGGGGAAGGGTGCAGCTGACATGCAGGCAGCCCTTTGTGGCTACGAGTAGCAGGAATCTGAACATGTGGTTGAGGGAGAAACTGGAAGTGAAGAGCTGGGGGTGTGAGCCAGCGAATGACTGAGTAAATGGCTGAGTGAGTGAGTGAGTGAGTGAGTGAGTGAGTGAGTGAGTGAGTGAGTGAGTGAGTGAGTGAGTGAGTGAGTGAGTGAGTGAGTGAGTGAGTGAGTGAGTGAGTGAGTGAGTGAGTGAGTGAGTGAGTGAGCGAGTGAGTGAGTGAATGAGTGAGTGAGTGAGTGAATGAGATTGAGTGAGTCAGTGAGTGGGTGAATGAGCGAGCGAGCGAGCGAGCGAGTGGGTGGGCGATTGAGTGAGTGAGTACGTGAGGGAGTGAGTGAGTGCGTGCGTGAGTGAGTGAGTGAGCGAATGAGTGATTGAGTGAGTGAGTGAGTGAGTGAATGAGACTGAGTGAGTCAGTGAGTGGGTGAATGAGCGAGCGAGCGAGCGAGCGAGCGAGTGGGTGGGTGATTGAGTGAGTGAGTACGTGAGTGAGTGAGTGAGTGCGTGCGTGCGTGCGTGAGTGAGTGAATGCGTGAGTGAGTGAGTGAATCAAATGAGTGATTGAGTAAAATTGAGTTGGAGCAGAGCAAGTTATACAGTTCGCAAACCGCCTGCCCAGGGACCATTTGTGTGGATGCTGTTTGGACTTTGTACCATACCTTCACCTGCCCTCTTGCTGTTGGTTGCTACCACACGTCTTGTGCTGTCTCCCTTCAACTCCTGAACGACAGTCTTTGACGACTCCCCTTGTTTACCTGCTAAGCCTTGGCGTTGTATGCACTAACAAATGCTGCTCTTTGCTGCCAGTTCTGGCGTGCTTTCTCTAAGTCTTGCTGCCACTTGAATGCAGCGACGAGAGCAGATGCCTCACAGCTCCGTAAAATGTGGGCATCTGCAAATATGACCCGTCGGCACAAACAACCAGACAAAGGAGCAAACCACAACTGCATACGAGCCCCTGTGGACGTATCTTGCGAATTGGGGGGCGGCCGCCAGCAAAGGGGGGATTGTCAGAACCCAACCTCCACGATTCCCAAGGACCCCCGTGCCGCGCGGATCAATATGAGTCATACATGTAAGGGGTGAAAGTTGTCTGGGCCACTTTGCGGCTGGTCGGGCCACTGTTGATTGCGGCCAGGGCACCATCTTTTAAAGCGCAGACAGGGGGCAGAGGGTTGCGTCTCGGGAGCAAGCCCCCACACCAACATACAGCGAGGACAACGACATGATCACACCTCCTTCAATTCCCCAATCTCGGAAGTCAAATGGTGGCTGAACTTGTCGTGTGCGTTTCGACTGTGGCCCAGCAACGCTTTAAGCTTAGATTCGGACTCGCGGTGCATTTTCTTGATAGCAGCGCGGGATCGAGCCCTCGTGTCCTGCAGCTCGACGTTGGTTTTTGCACGGCTCCGCTGAATGAGCCGCTGCGATTCGGCTCTGGATGACGCAATGCCCCGCGTGCTCATACTCAATGTGGCGTTGAGCTTCACTAGGGCACTGTCCCTGCCAGCATCCACCTGCCCGTAGACCTGTGACATGACACCATGCAGGGATCGGCCTGATCGTTGGATAAATGGTCCACGAGCCAAATCTCCCAAATGAAGTCAACGAAGACACTGGCAAACACGCAGCCGTGGAGATGACTGTGCTATTGAATGCCCCATTGTCACCTTTATCCTGTGAACAGGGCATTTATTTAAGTTGTAAGGCGCCGCCGAATGTGCTGATGGGCGCAGATCTGCGCGGATCAACCCGCGTGAGCAATGTGCCACGGGTACCGGTGGTTGGACTCTTAACCGCCAACGATGGGCTGGACACCGTTTTTCTTATAAATAAAAAAGAGGGGCTATCCTCCGACACAGTCCAGACCACAGTTCTGAATGCTGAGAATGGGAACGCGGGCCCTGCCTGTCCGTCAGTTCGTTCCCCCACCGTCGGTCACTTTCCCGGGGGGGCCTCAAAAGGTCAGGGGTGGACCCATCGCTCCAGCCGCGCCTGCCTTCACACGGCCTCCATTGCTCAATCAGTTCCATCTCAGATTGGTCCCTTGGCATTGTGCTGTGCCTCCCTGTCACCCTGGCTGGGGTCCCCTGGGGGGAGGGCGTGCGGCATAAACGGGGAATAGAAACGCCGATGTGCACATTCGGCACGACGGGAACAACGTATATGACGTATATGACCGTCCTGGAACAAAGAGGAATTGAAGAATGCGTCATGGCGAGTGGCCCATGGCCAACGCAATCTTGCGCGCGGCTTTTCTCACGCAAGAGGGACAACCACTTCTTCTCTCGGGCACGTAAAGGGACTCTGATGCCCACAGGCACGCTACATCAACCGCTTGTTGTGCGCTGCACTCGCCTACTGCAGCCCAAAAGGGAGGGACAGGGTCTTGGGGGTGTGGGATGCACCGTAGTTCTCCTGCGCACAACAAGAGGCGTCATTTCTTTCACTCCAGGACAGTCCTGCAGTCCAGTTCGTGGCAGGAATTGATCATCGCAGGCTGTGTCCTTGAATAGAATGGATTGCTCTGGCAAGCCCTTTGTCAGCATTCAAATCGCCCCTCTGTAAAGGCTGGGCCACAGCTGCTGATGCATGCTATGCAATTGGTTTTGTGCTGTTGTCCGGGTGCTTGAGGGCCCTGCATCGCTCGCCCTGAAGGACAGCATTGCTATCCCACCGAGCATTGCTGACACAGCTTCTGCCCAGCAAACCTTCCTCTGGACAGCACAAAAAAGGCACCAAAACACAGTTCACCTGAAGAACCCAATTTGAGAAGAGGTTGAGGGCCGATAGCTACCCCAGAATGCCTCTCCTGCATTCTTTTACCAGACAAAAGCCACAGCGGTCAGACGAAATTCGCAAACACCACCAGCCACAGCTCTCCTGGTGGAAGCTTGGGTGGAAGGAAGCTACCGGTTGCAGATGGGCCTTCAGCCCCCTTGGCCCTCTCAGACAATTGTTGTACTGTTGTTGTTGTTGTACTGTGGATTTGTAACGTTTCATGTTTCATGCCAAATCAGCCAGCATGCTTCTCTGCATCAAGCAACTGTGCATCCGAGTCCCTCTTTGTGAGGCCTGATGTCATGTTGTGTTGAAAACGCTTGAAAATGGGGGGCGGGTACTTCTGGCGGTACAACTTTGTATTGCCTGCAGAAATGTCCCCTTGACCCTAACTGTGGATGTGGATGCTGGCCAATGTGACCCCAAAACTATAACGCACCTGTTCACGGTCCATTCCCACCATCACAAAATACGTGAATGTCTCCACTTTCGAGGACAAAATGTCCCAGAAGATACCGTTGAGCTCGATTCGGGTGTAGTTACCAACCAACAGCCGGTTCTGCGACAGCCACCGCCCGATGGCCTGCAGCTGCGCATCAGTTGCATACAGCAGCGAATAGTCCAGCAGGCTTAGGGCATTGCCTGACGCACAGCAAGTGTGCACTACCGTGCTGTTCCCGCACCGATTGCCCATGAGCGTTAGTGCGGAGTTGTTCACTGCCACGGCGATCCGCGTTGTATTGGGGATTGGGAATTCCTTCAGAAAATCATCCACCTGTGCAGATCAGGAGCTGCTGCGAAACATGTCCCTTCGCATCCTACAACGGCTTTACTGCCACACTGCACAACAACACCACAGCATCAATTGCATAGCATACACCAGCAGCTGCGGCCAAGCATCTACAGAGGGGCGATTGGAGTACTAACACAAGGGGCTTGCCAAGGCAATCCATTCCGTGCAAAGCACAGCCTGCGATGGCCAACTCCTGCAAGGCACTGGACTGAAGGAACCACAATGTCACCAAGCAGACGTCCGAACGGGGGGGCTACCAGCATAGCATGACGACCGCGCAAAACCACATTGGCACTTGTTATCAATGTCTCACACGCAAAAGTGGGAGGGGGGGTAAAATCCTACTGCACTGTATTCCATTTATTCCAACCCTCCTTCCTGCATCTTGACCCCTAATTTGGGGTTGCTCGGTCCAATGGAGGGCGACGCGAGGGGGAAGGCAACTGGATTCGCCAGCTCCCCAGAGCTGCTTGGTAGCACTCAGCGCTCCGCCGGACCCACTCCGACCAAACTCGATGGGGGTAACAGGGTGGGTGGCCAGCGGGAGGTTTGGCAGGGCGGCTGATTGGCACACGTGTCCTGCGTACTGCTGCCAAGATCCAACTGACAACCGTCACCACAAACCAAAATTGAAAAGGGCGAGGCAGGGCAGGGTAGGGCAGAGCTACGCTCGGACCTCGTTCAAATGCAGGTCCACAGCAGAGATCGCTGTGACGCTGTGCGGGGCCCTGTACGACGCATTGTAGACAGGGAATGACAGCGTGATGACGGGCGTGTTGCGGAAGTAGTCAACATATACGCTGCTCATGTGCGCGCGTGGCGGCCCGGGCACGATTACAGCCATCTGCTCCTGGTACCACGGCCTACACCGCGGGTCGTACCCACATCCGGAATCGCAGTGGTCTGGGGAAAGGCACACATCCCTCAGCTCCTCCTCAGCGTACTGCGGGGTTTCAGTGAGACAGCGTTCGGCCCACGTGCGTCGGTCTTGCAGCGGCGTAGTGTCCTCGTACGCCCACCAGCGGATGCGTGCCGAGCGGACCTGAATCACAGTAAATGTGAGAAGCGTGGGCTAAGTCACACCATTGCTGAGCTTAGCCGGGGCTTAGCACAGCATTAAGCGGCTTAGCATGTCACAGCATGAGCCATGTCACAGCATTGAGGAGCTAAGTGGGCTGTGCCGGGGCATTTTGGAGCCTCACAAAACCACAAAGCCTCACTGGTTCTCTCACAAAGTCACACTTCTGCACGTCCACACCTCTGTTCCGTCTGCCGTTGGATGGTGGATGACACTGGTAAAGTACTGCGATACCAGAGGATTGCAGAAGTAGAACATGCCGTTGGTGGTGCCGATGTACAAACCGGAGTCCGACGAGTCCTCGCTGAAGTCACATAACAACTGAAGGAGATCACAGTCACTGTCATACAATGGGCCGTGCGGAAAGACAGGCATGGGCCGACTCAGATTGACCATCTTGCGGCGATACGCCCAATCCAGGCGTTGGATGCCGGAGATCCGCCTCATCATCATAACATATACCCGGTCCCGAACTTGCTTTGCTGTCTCCATCCGCTGCCTCGACGCATGTGCCTCGACAATGCCTTTGGTGTCCGCAATGATCTCCTGGATGAGGGTGGCGAAAGACTGCACGAGGCCCTCCGTCGCCTGCTGTGATTGCACGTAGCCGTCCTGGACCAAAGTCATCATTGCGTCCATCGTCTGATTCAGCTGCTGCTGAACGAGCCTGGATTGGTAATTGGCCAAGCGCTCAGCGGCATGCACGGCGATGTGGTTTTGTTGATGGGCGCCATTGATCACTCGCGTGACCAAGCTCCCTGCAGAAGGGGAGGAAAATAGTGGGTCCTCCCCTTCACAAGTATCTGGGGAAGGCCCCACAGGCCAAAATGTTGGGGTTGGGGCACCGACTGCGTGCACACTTGCTGCTGGAACCCATTTTGTATACACGTGAGAGGCTCCGGAGAACTCAAAACAGGGCACCAGAACACAATTCTTTTCACAATCATCATCTTCTCCGGGCATCCTCGTCTGCCCATGACCCATGATGCTGGTTCCTGATACTTCCAGCTGTAGACAAATGTTGCACGGCGTGCGCACTGCCTGCAAAAACGTCCCCCATAAACTTGGACTTGCCCGCTTTGGTGTTGTTGGACTGGACATGATGTTGACGATCTACCTCACCTTTTTCTTGAGTCCCCTCTAGCCCACCTCGTTCATCCCCCAGGACTCAGTGCTTTTCCCATAGCCGTCAATCCAGTTCGAAGGGAAGTCATTCATACATACGGCAGTTGTTCTGCCATGGTCCTTTGGAGTTCAAGGGAGGCACTAGACACTGCCTTAGCACTCAGTTGTTCACCTGGGCGACTGCCACGTTGGCCACCAGGTCGTGGAACGCCCTCCACCACTTCCTCACCTCCTCCTGAATTGCGATTGTGGGGGTCGAGATTGAGTCAGGTGCAGAGGCAGACATACCGGACTCATCAATGGTGAAATCCCCCAATTCATTGAATTTCTTGGCCATGTAGTTCACGCGGTTGTTCGAGGAGTACAAGGTGAGTCCCCAGGTCGTCAGAGAGCCAACAATCACTGAGACCCCGAGGACAACGCCGAAGATAATGGCCAGCCTCATGGCCACGCCAGCCGCGATCCCAGCCTACGGCCAAGCCTGCACTGCCAAGAGGGCTACACGACGACTTGGCCAAAGCAGATCACATCATGAATGCATTGGAGCTGGAGCAGGGTGATAGGACTGATCAGCACCGAGTGGAGGTACGACAGAAGCAGTGGGCAGGAACAGAGGTGTGGGTTGTGGAGGGTGACAATGGGGTGGAGATGGGGTGGAGATGGGGTGGAGATGGGGTGGAGACGGGGTGGAGATGGGATGAGATGGGATGGAGGTCATTTGAACAGCGGGGGGTGATACGTCCTGCATCACTGTTCTGCGTGTGAATTTTGCTACTCTTATTCTGGGAAATGCGGGGCACTGGATAAAGGTTAATTCGTGTGTCCCTCCTGGATCCCAGAAATCAAATACCTTACTGATCCTCACTGGAACCGCAAACGCGCCGATCCCAGAGTTTAAGAGGCATGTCTATGCATTTCAATTAACGCCATATCAATCAGGATGTTATGATGTAGATTAAGAAATACCACAGCTTAATGAAGAAAATGGAACGAGATGGGACAACCCGTGTTTCCCATTTTGCTGATTTCTGGGATCCAGGAGGGGCACACCGAGTAACCCATTTTGCTGATGAGCGCACTTGTGGTCCGAGTTAGGCCAGCAATGCGTTGGTCTACTCCAATCTGGATGCCAAAGGTCCGGAAAATGGTTTTTCAATGTCCACCCAAAAAAGTGAAAAACGGACGAATAAACGAGAACAGATGACCGTTTACCCCCTCCCCACCCACCCCATCCTGCAAGGCCGCCACGGATCAGGCACCTATGGAGACAGCTGGCAGGGGCTTGACTGAGGGCGAGTTAGACCTGAAGGAAAATTCTTCTTTGGTCAATTGTGTTTTTCTCCACTATCTCGTGCAGGATGTAGTGCATTCACATATCAACAACTGATCAACCTGGCGGAGGAAGACTGACACTGTGGCGCAGGAAGGTCCGGAAAGAACAAAGCGGGTGTGCCAAAAAACAATTGCAAATTCTCAAACTTTGGGTGTGAAAAAAAAAATTGAAATCGGGTCATGAATCTGTTGGTCAGACTTCATGTCAGAACTGTGTCACGTCATGTGACATCAGAGGTGTTGTGAGTTGAGGGGATAACCGACTCTACCAAATGTGGTCAGCACGGCACCCAGCGCATGGGCTATTGCTCCTAAATATGATGTACTTCCGAACTGTCACTCGTGAAATCTCAGCTGCTGTAATGCCTGGGTCTCAGATGGGGATTCACGCGTTCCTTGTCAGGGCCACAAAGAACTGAATCCCCTGGACCAGCCCAGAAGCCCCCCCCCCCCCCCCTTTCAGTATAGAGAGAGACACGACAGCCCACAAAGCCTCACATATTGTGGTGGTTACTGTGAACAATTTATGGTGTGCGGCCTTGTGTCTTGCCCATCGCAGCACTCGAACAAATGCTGCAGTATCATGCAGTTACCCGCGTGGGAACACAACCCTACATACACCCACTCAGCGCCACTCTGCCATTCCGAATCAGAAATGCGATGTCAAGAGCAACATCCCAGCCCCCAGCAAACCTAAACTGCCACGGAAAATGAGGCAGAAATCGCGCGGCGTACTCCAGAAGGGTGACGTTCGGATCCGGAGGTGCACCCTCTCATTCAATGGAATTCCCACACACGAGACAACACCCTGTGCAGTCCTTTGGGCGGTGCGACCCACCTTGCAG
This sequence comes from Eutreptiella sp. 'Long Island Sound 2002', assembly GCA_964036045.1. Taxonomy (NCBI): domain Eukaryota; phylum Euglenozoa; class Euglenophyceae; order Eutreptiales; family Eutreptiaceae; genus Eutreptiella; species Eutreptiella sp. 'Long Island Sound 2002'. Next base: position 46,819,411 of record OZ038396.1, read on the forward strand.
TGAAGATATGCAGTCTTATGCAGCCCAGTCCATACCCGCCCCCCTTCTCCCCGCCCAAAAAAACACCAGGTTCTTACCCCCTGCCCCCCTTGTGATGCCCCCCCTAATGTCAGGCCAGTCCCCCCCTACGGGGGGGGGGGGGGGGTTGGGATGACGGTCACCAAGTGACGGTCCCCCCCAACCCCAGTTCCAGCGGAACGCAAAGAAAATTTTTCTTTGGCGCCTGGTGTTTCATATGCTTTTAGGGCCAAGTGATGGTCCCCCCTCCAGGGGGAGGGGACTGCAAGGGACGGGGGATTACAAAGGGGGGGGGGGGGTAGGTTACAACAGTTGGCACAGGTGGAGAGGGAAGGTGTGAACACGAACAGAGTGTCTCAGTGGCACCGAGGAAATGAACACTGAAAGGAGCTTGAAGTGGACCGAAGGTGACGAAGATTGTGAGGCAGGTGCAGCTGGAGCACAAAGAAAAGCAACAAGGACAACACCTACCATCGTGGCCGTAAAGAGGTTCCAATTTAGCAATCGGGTGACCCAAGATCCAGGATCCAGTCCCAGCGCACAGAGACTTGAGCCCTTAGGGGTGAGTCTGACGCCAGCAATGGATCTAGGACCCAATGTGTGCACCGAGGGTTTGATACCAACCATGCATGGGAACAGGTGGAGCACAGGGGGGGGGGGGTCGTTAGCTCACAACCATAGGAGGAGCCCCTCCTCCCTCGTGCCCCCCCCCCCCCGCCCTGTGTCCCCCATCGTGGCCCCTCTCAGCAAGCAGCCATGGTGATGGAGGGAACCCCCACGCCTGTATGGCAAGAGGCTCCACCAGCTCAAACAGTTCGGTTGTTCACGGGACGTCTGTCCATGTCCCCCCATGGCGCTCTGATGAAAGCCCTCATCTGCTGATATCATGCTGTAGACCATTGTGGTGTGGGCAAGAAAGGGTTCTTGCCCACTAGCACTCATCCTCTGGCCTGGCTTGGCACTTGGACACAATGCTGCATCTCCCGGCCGGTTGGCCGCGGCCATCGGGATCCTCGCAGGGGGGGATTGGGCTGGGTTTAGGTCTGGTGGTTTCCGAACCAGCGGGACTTCATATTGACTAACTATCATGGAGTCATCCTCCAGTTCCTCGCAGCCAGGGTGTTTGTGTATCAGCCGCGACAGCGGGAAGGGACCATGAGATGTCTTCTGGTGTTTGCACCACTGGAATACGTGCTGCCCTATTGGGTGTGAGGATTCCCATTAGTGCAGGTACTGCAAAGCTAGGCGCAAAATGGGGAGAGGAGCTGGAGTCAGCGGCTGCACACACATTCGTGTTGACGCTATATCACCAATTCGTTGGTCCGGAGTTGATGTTGGTGACGACAACCGGTGTCTTTGGCGTTTGGACAATGAAGGGCTGGAAGTTGGCCCGGACTGTGCCCTCTTGCGTCCCTGCTGTTCCGGGAGAGTGGGGCCTTGAGGTGGCGCTGGGCTCCTGTACCCCCCCCCCTTGTATAAGCTACGCCAATGTACGGAATTATTACGGTCCCTACGCCCACTGTAGCTTGGACAAGGGCGTAGCTTGCGCGCAACACATACAACTACTGGCACACACGTGCGCATGCGCATGGTATGAGTGCACCTTGACCTCCGCCCACATTTCCAAGTGCATGCAAACACAAGAAAGCCTTGGGAATATGAAAATTTCAGGTTCACACCCATGTTGGCACAAGCAATGAAGGATGCGAAGCCTACAAATGTTCGGCTTGGAATCCCTTCTTGCGATCATACACCATGCAGAACAATTGCACATGCTCGCCACTTGAAGATGCCTTTGGCCGAGGCTTAGGGGCTGAGATGCCTGAACTCGATTCTTGGGAGGGGGGCACAAGGGTGTGTGACCATCTACCCACCCTTCATGTACTCCAACACCGCAAATTGGTCCCTCTTCTCCGATGGTTCCTTCATTGTACCATCCACACGGTCACCGGTGGAACATGTGAAAATAACTGGACGCCCAGGTTCAAAAAGAGAAGATTGCAGGGTGAGCTGATGCAAGAAAGGGGCATATAAAGCACAAATATTCCCAAATTCAGAGCCATGTGGGTTGAAGTGGGCAAAGACTCACAAATGTGTCCATGGCTCCATGTAATTGGCAAACGTGACAACAAACCCATGTCTTATGTGGCCACACTACATCTTGTACGCAATTAAAATGTACACAATTATTACGGTCCCTACGCCTACTGTAGCTTGGACAAGGGCGTAGCTTATACAAGGGGGGAGGGGGTACTTCCTTCTCGCCGCGTTTCCCGATACTTTTGTGGGCCTGCCCCGCACCTTTCACGAGTGGCAAGTCACGCCGCAGCACATCTACTGTGCGCCGTTGTCCAAAACTTGAAAGAGGCGGAAACAGGAGGAAAAGAAGAGCGGCAACAAGATCAATCCGAGCCAGCAAATATATTGGGCGAGTGTTGATGCCCCGCGAATCAATGAGCTCTGAGGGGTCGCTAAGCACGGCGGTTGAGGATTGTTGTCCAAGGGAGGCTGTGCTCTGCATTAAATGTGTTCCTGTGTTCACTATTCGGGACCGTGTGCCAGGTGGTGATGCCTGGGGTATAGTGGGCGCAATTTGGTGCAGCGGGTGCACAAACGTAGACATGTGCTGACGCATGGGAGCAACCTGTATGCGCCCAGCACCCAGGGCACTACCCCCGCCCCCCTTGTAACCCCCTCCCCCCCCAAATGTCAGGCCGGTCCCCCCCCCAGGGGATCAATGGTCGGTACTGATTGACTGAATGTCCCCTCCATAGACAGTTTCAGCCCTTAGTTCCCAGGGGGAGGGGGGGGACGGTCATGAAGTGATTGCTCCACACAATGGTAGCACTAAAACTGCAGCAGTTCCAATGCAACCTAAAGAAAATTTTTCTTCGGCGCGTTCGGCGCCTCGGGTTCCCTATGCTTTCGTGTCAAAGTGACGACCCCCCCAGGGGGGGGGTTACCGGGGGGGGGGGGGGTTCATGCGACCACCCAAGTGTGCAGCACTGCCAAAAGCTGTCCCCTACTGCAGGCATGCCCCAAAGGCACCAAAGCACAACAAGGGGGCCATTCTGTGACATAGGCACGCCTCTGAGTAGAATTCCTTTTTTCTGTCCCCCATTGTGCGACACAATGGGGCATGCTCCCCCTCCTGTGCTGCCTTGGGCTTGGGCTTCGGGCACAAATCAAGAACTGCATGCGGCCAAGGGGGGCAAAGGGGGTGCACCACCTTTCCACCATTCCTCATGCAACCCCATGCGACACCAACGCCTCCTGTACCTTAGACAAGGGCGTACCTCAGCCAAGAGGTGTGTAGCCTCTTACCCCCTCCCCTGGTTCTCAGCCTCTTTGGCAAACCCCGCTCCTTGCACAAGCAGCGCATTGTCCAAGCACGGCCACCACGTGTCGCCAGGGCATTTCTGACCGCAGTGCCTGTGCTCAAGAAATGGGAAATGAAATGGATGAGAGCCCAGATGTGATGGCGGTGGCAAAGATGGGCTGTATCATGTGCACCTGCTCAGGACGCCATTCTGCCTCCGCATGCACCCGATTTCGATTTCTGTTGGGCTGGTACCTGTTGGCTGTTGATCGTCAACCGATGGCAGTGGGTCGGTATTTCAGGAATGCCATCATTTCTGGAACCCTTGCACAACTCAAAGGGCCAAATGGGCACCCAAACAGCGCATTTGTTTTAACATGAAATTCGCGAATCAGAGGTTTACGAATCGTGAGTCAGACCAACACCCCAAATCTAACACGGAGGATGACTACTGCAGCCGCTGATGCGCGGGGCGTGCGCTGGGCAGACCCACCCTGTCAGAATTCTGGGTGTAGTGGACACTAACACGCCCACAGACACCCAAAATGCCTCAGGGGGTACAGGAGGTGCGCCGCAGGCCAGGGATAATTCTCTTCTCACCCCCGAAACACCAAAACCTGCGATAAGAACATAAAACCAACATTCAATATTTGTCCACAAAACCGGTACCCAAGGGCAATATGCATATTGATCTGTTGACGCCATCGCTCTCGACAAAAGAGAGACTACGGCCCCGGCTCCATGTGCAGAGCGTGGCACATCCATTCTACTGGCTGACTCATTCCAAAGGCGCACTGCCGGCGTCGCAAGGGAGTACAGGCAATGGCCACAGGCAATGAGAAGAGCACCATTAACGCAAGCAGAACAAGAGACATCCTGTTTCTCAATGACGGCTTCGCTCAGGCGGTTGACACGGTTGCCATGTGTACGCCCTCATGGCCCTTGGGCCCCACATTGTTCTCCACGTCCTTGTGCCCTGCCCCACCCCCCCACCCCTTTGCCCCTACAACTGCATATCCTGCAGCACCCGTGTTCTTCCTGTGAGGCGCTCCGTCAGGGCCTCCACGTGGCTGCGGCAGTCGTGCGTGATCAAGCGCAGCTGCGGGTCCCACTGTGCCTGAAACAGCTCCGCCTCCGCCACCGCGTCCGGCACCACCGCCGGCCCCACAAGCCAGCAACGCGCCCGCGGGACGCGGGGCAGCGGGCGTTGCCGGACGTCCCCCGGCACCGCGTTGCCCGACACGAGGGCCGCGGTGGTCCGGGGGTCCGTCGGATTCGAAGGCAGGAAGTCGAAGCACTGGACGTCGTCCGCGCCGGCCGAAGGGCCGGCACCGGATGCCCCGGGGGCTGCCGGACCGGTGCTGGACCCCAGAATCACCATCAAGTGCCATAGGGGCGCGGGGTACAGCCCCGGCAACCGCTCGGCGAAGGGCTCGAGCCCCACCAACGGGACTTTCGCGATGTAGACGTTCATCGGGGCGCCTGCAGTGGGCGCCGGCCGGGGGGCACCCCCGGGCTGAGGTGCGGGGGAGGCCGCGAACAGGGCAGTCGCCCGGCGGGGGGAAGGGACGTGGCCCGGGCGGCACGGGGACCACAGAGGCAGAGCGGCGGACGTCCCTGGCTGCACGTCCCAGTCTTGGGCAGAGGCACGGCGGCGCAAGGGCTTGTAGACAGCCAGAGCACCGAGCAGCGCTGCCGCAACCACTGCCCAGTGCAGTTGCCAACGCGGCCTCGGCTGATGGCTGTCGGCGCCATCGATGCGCAACAATGGGACGTTGCACTGCGGCCCCGCGCACGCCGCATGCGCTACAGATCCGACCGAGGACGAGGGCATAGACCGGGACCAGGGAGGCGCAAGCACTGCCCGCGGGCGCAGCATCTGCCGCACGTTCTGAACCTTGAACAGTGTCTGCAGTGTGGGCTGGCGTGGCGTGCTAAGGTGGGATGCCCATAGCGTTTGCAGGCCCGGCTCTATGCTGCTGCCTGCACTCCAGACGGACACCAGGGCAATGCTGAGTGCCAGTGGGATGACGCACCAGTGCCAAGGGCGGGGCATGACATGCACGCACAACAGATCCGCAGCTGAGAAAACGGGGAGTGAAGTGACAAATACGGCGACTTGCGACCAAACCAAGTGCGTTGCATAGCCTGACTCTGTCCTGTGCCTTTCAGGATGAGGCCGATACCCTGAAGCTGGCCGAGGTGCTGTAGCAGGCGGCCGTTTTATGCAATCTATGGTTGCCTGCACATGTTTCATGGCGTGGAGTGGAGGAGATCACGGCCGCTTTTCAACTTCCCAAGAGACTATGTTGTCTACAAATTGACTTCAATAAGGCTGAACTACGAACCAAGCCGCATCTAGCCTACTGCATTCCTGGACAAGGGTACATAAGTATAGCAGAGTGTAATGCGGTAGAGATCCAGATCCAGAGTCTGCAAGCGTAGTAGGTACTGGAGTGCTGCACCAAGTGATGCCCAATAGCATCCCCAAATAATGGGTTGTCTGCAAGATTGAGGTGCAGTGTGCGGAGGTTTGTTGCACACAAGGCCCATTGCTTCACCAGGTTGCTATACATATCCAGGACTGCCTTGTGAAGCATGAGGGCGATCCAGTTTGGAAACGGTGCCAACAGTGCCTTGATGTGCAGGTCAGTCAAATTGGGTCGTTGCAGGAATACACCCCAATCACATTGCCGTGGTAACAATGCACCCAGATTACCCATGACCGCTGTTGCTAAAAGGGAGGCCCGATTCGAATACCGGTTGCACCAACAAGCCCGGAACGGAAGTCTGTGTGCCCCTGGTGCAGCATTTTGGGCGCATAACCCCACTCGCCGGTCAGTAGGCTAGGGATCTTGTGCACACAGAGGCCGACCATACACCTGGGAATTTGTGCACATGAACCCCTTGTTCGGTCCACACACCAGGGAATATGCAGACAACTCCTTTGCCCGGTCGGTGCACCAGGGAATTTGCGTGTACACCATCCCCTTGTTCGGTCCGTAGGCCAAGGAATTTGTGCGCCAAAATGACCCTGCGCACAAATTCCCTGGTGTACTGACTGGCAGAGCTCGTGTGCGCACGGGCAGATTTGGCAGCCTCCATTGAGCACCGCCAGCTTTGGCACAAGCATTCAGTTTTCGGGGGCCACACATGTAAATTGATGAATGCCCCACATGACCCATCAGAATCAAGGCATGCCACAAGCAGGAAAGCCCCCAACCACTTTTCCATGACTTGAGGGGGCAGCAGGGTGATAGGGTAGTTGGAGAATTAACAGCCGGACGGTTGGACCAGGCCATGCCTGCACCAGCATCCCTGTTGGACCCCCCCCCCCGACCTTCGCTTAGCTCACCTTAATTAGGTTTTGTGCCTGGCGAAGGTGAGCGAGTTAAGGTGAGCAGGGGAGCACCGGTACAACGGGATGGGCGACGGTGGCCATGTGGAGTGAATATGAGGATGTGTGGACTCCTCATCTTGGATTGGCAGTGGTGAGGGAGGGCGCTGCTTCGTGTCCCGACTAGCCCTGCGGCCTCTACAAGGTACAAAGGGACCACAGTGCTCTTTTCAGGCACTGGGTGAGGGCAGGGGTCGCCCTGCACTATGTTTCAGGTCCTGGCCACATGGGCTGTGAGAAACGACGGTTAACCTACTGGGTTGAGTTTCTGGGTTGGGGCAGGTCTCCACTGGTGCAACACAACTAGACTGAGATGATCCAAGGTGGCCGCGGCTCACCGTGGCCGCCTCACCCCTGCACGTATGACTGTATACTATACTACCCTTGGGATGTCCAGGGCTCATCGACTGAGACACTAGTACCCGTGGCACACCTCGTCTGCACTGACATGACAACTAGCATGTGTCGTCACTTGTCCCCATAGACGTCAACTTGTGGACATGCATGACCTGCATGAAGTCTGTGGTTATGGTTTCTGCGGTTGTACATACGCTAGGCCAATGCCTAAGTGCGTCTTCTTTGTTCATAGCTCATCTGCGAACTTTGGACTCAGGTGGCGCCGGTACATGAAAAAAAAGAGATATGTGTACACAGTTCTTGTATCCAAGGGTTTGCTCTCCTTAGGGGGGATTCTATGAGGGAGTAAAAGCCAATCCATTCCGGGTAACCTACTGTAACAGTATTGCATAGCGCAGATACTCCCCCAGTAACCTAGTAACCTAGTAAGTTTGATTTTTTAGTTTTTAAAATTTTTTTTTCCAAAACAAGTTTTTTTTACTAGGTTTTATTAGGTTTTACTAACTTTTCCTAGAGCGCGTACTAGGTCTTACCAACTGCCCGTGCACAAGTCGATGCACTCTTGTCTCCTTTTGTGCATGCACCACACGTCTACCCCTTGTCCAAAAGATGCACTTGGCACTCACAACAATTCGTGGTGGCGTCCGACGGTGCCTTGCTGACTGTGATGGTGCTGTGAGTCCTGGGCTGGGTGATTCGATTCCATGGCTCAAAGATGCCCTTGCTGACAGTTGCACGTAACGTTTGGTTTGAGTGCCCGCCATTGTCGGAATGACGGCCCAAAGACACCCTTGTCCAAGAGATCTGTGGCGCGCCTCCGGCGCCGTATCTGCACTCCAAATATGAAGGTGCCTCAAGCGCTCTGCTTGATTTTCCCAGCATTGTTTGTCGTTTGCAGTACTGTCCTGTCGTGCCGAATAGATTCTGGAGGGGTGACGAGCATTGTTCAGGGCTAAGAGACTCTTTTGTCCAGGCTGCACTGTGTGTCTGATCCACCAAATTTTCCGTACGATTTTGGCCTTCCACTATGCATTAGAGTGACCTTTCATCCTGAATTTGGCCTTGATGGTGTGGCCGGAGTTCCACACAAAGGGGGGAGGGGGTCAAGGGGGAGGGTGGTTCTCCCCGGAAGAACAGCACGAAGCCTTTCTATAGTAGCAGAGGCGGCTTAGCTATGGCCCAAGGAGGACCAACGCTCTTGGGAAAAGTTTGTGCATGGGTTGCATGCAGCCCATGCAACCCATGGGGGCTCGGAAAGCATAAGAAGATGGGTCAATTCTCCTCTTACCCATTGGGTACCGGCGAAAACGCGCTGTAGTGTACCCATGGCATTGGCTGCAGTTGTTATCTGCTTTTTGGCCTGATGAGGGTGGGTCCCGTGTTGGGTGGGTGGTGGGTAGGTGCGGGAGCTTGTACTTGGGTATTTGCACGGAAACCCTATGTCCAATTGAATGCTTGTTCGTTGTCACAGTTATTCCAATCCTGATCCTCATGCACTGGCAAATATGCATCATGCAGGGAATATGTGGAGGTGAATTGGAGCTCCAGTTCTCCAGCTCTAAGCACTTCCTTGTCTTCCTCCCTGACAAGAAGCTGACGGTACAATGACTGAGTTGTGGTCACTGTTCCTGGCCTTAAAATGTGCGTAAGCCCACTGGGCAAAGACCAAACGTACTAATATAGGAATGCAAGCTGCTTCCCGCCAAAACATAGCAGTGCACCAATGCACATTAAATTGTCACTACAGGACAGCAGTACTGCTATCATTGGGCAAGTGGCGCTGTGACTTGTGAACCTGCTGCGCCTGCGCCTGCATGGGAGTGAGGCGGCTTTCTTTTTGCATGGACATGGCATCTGCCGGCCAGTCGCCTCAAAACTCAACACCATCTAGCTGACTACTCCTCCCATTACCCAAATGACACTGCATTGCCAATGCAAATGCTGAAGCCTGTGGCGTCCACATGATCCCCTGCACTGACATTCACCAAAGGTGGAGAGGCCAGGCCAGGGCTAGGCTCCCAGGAACGAGCCCACGCAAAGCGTCAGGCTGAACAAAAGGGGCCCAAGCAGTGCACAAGAGAAGGCCAATGAGAAGGACACTGCACTCTTCCCATTATGGCCAGGCCTGACAGGCAGGACTGCACTGCTGCAGGCTGCAGAGCCACTACTCAGAGGCAGCTGGTGCAGTCAGGGCCACAAACAGATTCACATTTCCACTGGGACTGCAAAAGGGCATTGCAGCGTTCTCCATGGGCAGGGCTCGTTCCCGATAGAGTATGACGTGCTCTCCAACCAGCCCATAATACCTCCGGCTTCTGCATTGTCCTCTGTGTCCCCCTAAAAAACGACCTTGAGCTGTCTGAACATGAAACCAATCGTGGATTATGTTCAAACGACGGCGGATAGTAGTGAACCACCGGTTGACACGTCACCGCCAGTGCTTGAGCATCGTCACAGTTGGTCACTTCGGACCCCTAAGGCAAGGGTTGTGAAAACTCGAAAACGAAAAGGGCAAGCCTAACAGAAACAGTCTTGGCTGCCCGCTTATCCCCAGCAATCCGGTTCCACCACTTCACATGCCAATACGCTTGACATCCTCTGGCACTGGAAGCCCCATCGTACACAAGGCCTCCACCATGCGACTCGCTATGCCCTGGGCAGTCCAAACACCGTCCCGCCGGGGCAGAATGTCACGACCGTCACCGTCCAGAAACCGAACGACCGGATTGTTCCAGGAGGGCTCGCCGTACCGCTTCAGAACCTGGGCATCTCTGCCAGGCTTATTGTTGTGTATGGCCACAGGAATGAAATCTGTCTGGATGCTCCGTACAAGGGCTGGGTTGCGCAGGACATTGCTGCCAAAGCCAGTGCAGGTTGAGCACCCCGGAATCTCTTGGAAGAGACAGAAGACGGGCTTTCCAGTCTGTGTGCTTGCCATTAGTGCTGTGTCCAGATCACGATGCCAGGCAACATCTCCCAGTTCAACAGGGTTGACGATGGTGCTACCATTGACTTTGTTTGGTGCTTCCTTCCCGAAAAAATTCCGGATGCTGCTGAGCTTGCCCATGGTGACAATGGATGGCCTGACGGGCAGAGAAAGAGATAGATCTATAAGGGACAAGTGGGGATGCAGCGCGGTCCTGAATGGCGGGTGCTGGACTGTGTAAATGTTGGACAGTGGCAGTGCATTACAGTTCAATGCCTTACCAGCATCTTGGCCTCAACGCTAGCAAATCGCATGAGGGCATATTGCTGCTGCCTCCACACCACACCAGAATGAGAACATGCCAGCCACCCCAAGACTAACCCCCCCTTGTCCTCCAAGCGCCGCCAAAAGCACAAAAATTGACGGTTTCACCGGGTAGCAGTGCTTGGACAAGGTCATTGACCGCGCGTGGCACCCGTGGTCCAGAACTATTCCAAAACTGTGACGCATCCCCCAGACCAAGGCACAATGTTGGTCAGTCGCAGAAACTAGATGCCCCCGCCTAGGCAATTCCAGCCAATGTTCATCAATGGCCCCGCATGGTGCATGTCTCTCGAGTGAGCGAAGCAACCGAGGAAGGTGTTCAGGGAGGTATAGGGGGTTCAGTGGCCTCAATCGGTCGGGTTGTTCCTCAACATGAGTTTTTATGCGGCCCCTTTCACTCATGTACCTGATGTTCCATCCCCCACCATCTCAGTGGCAATATTCAGTCTTGTTGGGGTAGGGGCTTGGGTCAGGGTTGGGGTAGGGTGAGTATTGGGAAGCCCATGAACACTCTTGCGAAAGGGACCATGTGCTGCTATGGGACGACATGGTCATCCACACGCCACCGCAACAAGAATGCTTTCGAAAAAGAGACATCACTGGCCTTACCTTGTTCGTGTTAGGGAGGGAACAGGTGGATTTGACTACCCCACGGGTCGTTTGGATGTTGGTGCAAAGTTCCGAACATGCCAATACACCAACCCACAATGTGCACATCCTCAAGCCTCCACTTTGCCACAGGGTTTTTGCACGGCTCCTTTGCACAACACGTCCACGACCACATTAGGAGCCGTGTGCCCCGCCCACCAGCCGTGTGGTGGCCGGGAGTGTGAGGTGCGCTTGCGCCTGGCGTCCCCAAAGAGGCAATCTGTGGGCCCTTAAAGCCCTCTTCGGACCGGGAAGGACAGCCCAAAGCCCACAGCCCTTCCCCACCTCTCCTAGGGGGCCTCCGGCCAACAGTTTGCCAAAGGTATTGGCCTTGGAAGTCCGACAATCCAGGAGCAAGAAAGGCGCCCAACGGCAAGTTTGGTTCATAGCAACAGGGGGGCTCCTCGGTGTTGGACGCCAACTACCCACCCCAACCAACTGTTGGCCGGAGGCCCCCTTGGGAGGGGGGGTTCTAGGAGGGGCAATGGGGGAGGGTCGGGGGTGTGAAGCAACGGATACTCAGCTACCATATGACCCCCGTGACACAGGTCATAGGTCATCGCCAACAACATTGTTCTGCTGCACTGCAGCACTGTTTGTTCACAGACATAGCATTGTTCGCAGGTCACCTCACTCTGCCCTCCCCATGGCCCCGATTAGCTGTACCGACACCGCTTGGGCCAGTTCTCTGAGTTGTCCTCATTTAATTCCTCTGAAATGTGGGACCCCCCCGAGCAGTTTGAGTCCGTGTCATACGAGTCAGGCATTTCCTGCAGTCCCAACTCCCCCCAGATATCCTGCACTGATTTTTGTTTCATGACACATTCATATGCCTTTCTCGCCCCCTTGGACGCCTTGGTGTCTGCATGCTCATTTCCCGTAACCCCCACATGTGACGGCACCCATAGCACATCCACACTGTCCCCTAGTAGCTGCCACTGCCCCCACAAATCCTCCCACAGATCAACATGCGCCAGCGGTCCCCTGGAGCCCACCCATTTGTGCCTGGACCACTTGTTGCATTTTCCTGTTAACCCTTTATACACCAGTTCCGAGTCTGTCACCACCAGGAGAGGCCGTCCTGGGCATTTATGATATACAGCCCGAAGGGCTGCTCTCAGCTCTGCCCGAGTTATAGATTGCCGCTCTGTGTTCAATAGCGGCAGCTCCTCATTGCGAGCTTCATTGTCCCCAAACCACACACCATAGCCTGCATGATGCACACCACCTGTCTCCTGCTTTGGGGGAGGGTCGGGGGCCTCAATTGGTCAGGTGTGGACCCGCCACTTAGCTCCAGCCGCGCCTGCCTCACGACCTTCATCGCCATCTCAGTTCCATGGGTCGGGGGGGGGGGGGGGGGCTCCGGGAGGGTTGGTTGGGGGGGGTTCAGGTTGAACCATGCAAGCCATGTTGGGGTTAGGCTGAACAAGATCCCCTAAATTTCGTTCATGGCTACTTTTGCCAAATCATTCAGGGGCAGGTTGAGACTACAATTGTCGTAATTACGATAATTAGGACGTTTGAGTACAATTGTAATTACGATAATTATGCCAACTATAGTGCCCATGTTGTTTGTTTCTCGATGTTTGTGGATGGAAATGGGTGAGCTCTAGATGTTTGCTGTTCATTCTCATTGCATTCTTAACGTGTGCCGCTTGTGCCCAGTGGTGTTTGGATGCATGCTATCCAAGCGTAGTGTCTGTTAGTTGCTTGTTGGCCCCTACTAGCAGCCCATGAATGTTAATTTTTTGTTTGATGCTTGTCATAGGTCATGGGGACCTCATTTCTGCACCTTGCAACCCCTTGTGGTATGCTAGGTATTTTGTACCCAAACGTCCCTGCTAGCATACCATGAATTTCTAATTTTTAAACCAATGATTCCCACAAGCCCCAAGAAGATTGCAATACACACAAACTGACAACAATATTGCGCCTCACCATAGGGTTGCAAAAGTACCCAAGTACCAAAAAATACAGACTACGAGCAATCAAGCTATGAGAAATCACAAGCGGATGCCTCACCCCTGCCTTCTCGGGGACCCAAAGAGGGCGGAAATCCTACGCCAGCCCTCCATTCTCGGGGGTCCCCAACGCCAAGCGCGGGGAGCAAAATCAGAAGTGGCTAGTTCACCCGTACCTTCTCGGGGGCCCAAAAGCGGGGGGAAATGCTACGTCACCCCTCCATTCTTGGGGGTCCCCAACGCCAAGCGAGGGGAGCAAAATGAAACTGGCTACCTCACCCCTGCCTTCTCGGGGGCCCAAAAGAGGGCGAAAATGCTAAGTAAACCCTGCATTCTCGGGGGTCCCCGACGCCAAGCGCGGGGAGCAAAATCACAAGTGGTCCCCAACAACGGGGAACAAAATCAGAACTGGCTGCATCACCCGTGCCTTCTCGGGGGCCCAAAAGAGTGCGGAAATGCTACGTCACACCTGCATTCTCGGGGGTCCCCAACGCCAAGCGTGGGGAGCAAAATCAGAAATGGTCCCCAACAAAGGGGAACAAAATCAGAAGTGGCTGCCTCACCTCTGCCTTCTCGGGGGCCCAAAAGAGAGCAGAAATACCATGCCAACCCTGCATTCTCGGGGGTCCCCAACGCCAAGCGCGGGGATCAAAATCAGAAGTGGCTACCTCACCCTTGCCTTCTCGGGCCCAAAAGAGGGCGGAAATGCTACGTCACCCCTACATTCTCCGGGGTCCCCAACGTCAAGCACGGGGAGCAAAATCAGAAGTGGTCCCCAACAAAGGGGAACAAAATCAGAAGTGGTCCCCAACAAAGGGGAACAAAATCAGAAGTGGCTACCTCACCCTTGCCTTCTGTGGGGTCCAAAAGAGGGCGTAAATGCTACGTCACCCCTACATTCTCCGGGGTCCCCAACGTCAAGCACGGGGAGCAAAATCAGAAGTGGTCCCCAACAAAGGGGAACAAAATCAGAAGTGGTCCCCAACAAAGGGGAACAAAATCAGAAGTGGCTACCTCACCCTTGCCTTCTCGGGCCCAAAAGAGGGCGGAAATGCTACGTCACCCCTACATTCTCCGGGGTCCCCAACGTCAAGCACGGGGAGCAAAATCAGAAGTGGTCCCCAACAAAGGGGAACAAAATCAGAAGTGGTCCCCAACAAAGGGGAACAAAATCAGAAGTGGCTACCTCACCCTTGCCTTCTGTGGGGTCCAAAAGAGGGCGTAAATGCTACGTCACCCCTACATTCTCCGGGGTCCCCAACGTCAAGCACGGGGAGCAAAATCAGAAGTGGTCCCCAACAAAGGGGAACAAAATCAGAAGTGGTCCCCAACAAAGGGGAACAAAATCAGAAGTGGCTACCTCACCCTTGCCTTCTCGGGCCCAAAAGAGGGCGGAAATGCTACGTCACCCCTACATTCTCCGGGGTCCCCAACGTCAAGCACGGGGAGCAAAATCAGAAGTGGTCCCCAACAAAGGGGAACAAAATCAGAAGTGGTCCCCAACAAAGGGGAACAAAATCAGAAGTGGCTACCTCACCCTTGCCTTCTGTGGGGTCCAAAAGAGGGCGTAAATGCTACGTCACCCCTACATTCTCGGGCAACCGAGCGCACCCTTGAAATAAACACTGGCCCGAGGCTTTTCGGCCGGCGGCCAGTAGATTGTAAATTTTTGTAAATTTTGGTGTAAATTCCACCTTTTTTGAGAGAAATCCAAAAAAAATTCTACCATTTTACCTGTTTCATGCTTCCTTCTTCCTACCCATTCCCCAAATGTTTCATAAGACACAATTAGTCATTCATGCATATGACCTAGACACCACTGACACCACTCTGGGGGGTGATAGCTGGGGATGATGGTGCCTCTTGTAAGGGGAATGAGGTCGGCATCCCCTTCCAGATGTGTTAGGGGAGCATATCGTTGCACGATTCTGTACACAGTACGGAAAAGTGCCATGATCCCATCCTGCAGATTAACTGGCAAAGCACGAATCACGGAGGTGACGCGCCCACCAGACCGCCACAAGGCCACGGACACATTGTGAGTGCCCGAGTTCTCGTGTTCCTTAATACTGAACAATTTGAAGTTGGAAGTTCCTTGCACGAAAGGCACGGAGCTCCCAAGCTATGGATGGGCACGGCAAGCCTCGCACCACATGAGCACACACACGGGATCGTACCGCAACCATGGGCGGGTCAACTGCCATGCAGGGGAGAACTTACGTGCCTTAGGAACAGGGTTAGGCGACACGGGCTCCCGCACGGCACACCACGTACAAACACCATTAGTGGTGCAAGTGGGATGCACACGGAAATGACATGCATGACATTCAACAGTGTGGGATGCCAACTCGTTCCCACATGCACGACAAGTACATGTTTGCACAAGCAGAGCACAAGAAAAACTGCACAGAACAGCCGGTCAGTGGGTGGGTGGGAGGGCAAAGACAGAAAAACTGCCTAAACATTGGAGACGCAAACAAAAGTTGAGACGAGGCACAACTAGTGTTTGCACAAGCAGAGCACAAGAAAAACTGCACAGAACTTGGGTATTCATTCTCCGTTGAATCCAGCCCACCACCCTCTCATCCCACTCCCAAACCCCACCCCTCGAGGAATGCGAACTGAGGTAGTCACAGCAGAAAAACAGGAAAGAACCCAGCGGCAATGCCGCCAGTGATGCCCACAGCAAGGGGCGGGAACAGACGACTGTCACGGTCGCGGATCCTTAAGGATTAAAAAGATGTGCAAACCGCATCACAAGGCCGTAGCCCCCTTGAATCCATACATAGGGCACAGTAACCCTGTGACCTTTATTCCAATCCGTTAGGGAGACGACGGCGACTCCCTCCGGCAGCTCCACCTCCCAAACCTCACAGCATGCATGCTTGCCCGGGGGTTTAACGCTGCGGCCATCACGAGTCACTCGGCGGCGCGGCGTGCCTCCTAGGCGCACCCCGTTGCCGAGCAGCACCCTACGGATGGGCATGTGCGCCACCTTGCCGCGTAGTCGACCCCGGAGTTCGGAAGTCCATTTTGCCGCCCTCCGCTGCTTGGCCTCCACTGATCGGTGGTGACGTTGTCCCCCATGGCGGCCCTTCCGGTGGGCGCCACGGGAACCCCGACGCTTGCGGGCCCCACGCGTGCCCCGACGCTTGGGCATATGTGCGGTAAAAACGTGCTACACGGCGAGTGAATGCACTGCCGACCCGGGACCGCTGGGGGGGGGCAGGGGGTTACACTAGCCTCGCAGGCACACCACCCCCCTCACCCGGGCCTCGCCCAAGTTGCTGAGCAAGTTATCCCACGTGCGCCAGGCCTCGACCTCCGCCCTCGCCTGGGAGCCCTGAAACACCGACACCACCCGCGACATCGGGTCCCCCGGCTGCAGCGCCGAAGGTACCCACACCAGGCGGACCACAATCCCCGAAATACAAAGAACCCTAGCCAAAGACCTCAACACTGCTTGATGGTGGGTCAGGTGGCTAGTCGCACGCATATGGAGAACCTGTGCAATGGCGGCCTCACTGTCGCTACACACCGTAACGGACTTGTGCCCTTTCCTAACTGCGAACCTTACAGCCCACGCCAGGCCTCTCAGCTCTGTGGTCTGCTGGCTAGCAAAGCGGGCCTGGGGCGCCACATGCGTACGGACGCCCACACCCGGGATAAGCGCTCCCACCCTCCAGCTCCCTGCATCACGCGCACCATCAACACACACAATGACATCCCCGATCCATATAGAAGAGGACGCAAGCCTGTCGTCCTTCCCAAACTGGAAGGCCTTCAACTGGCGCCATGCCTCCCCTCCGGGCGCCTGCCAGGGCTCGGCCGCCACCGCCGTCAACGTTGTGAGGCTGTTCAGCATTTTCAGGGGGAAACCCTGGGCAGGCTGCTTGACCCCTCCCACCGTCCTACCCTAGCGCAACCAGCAGTAGGCACCCGCGGCGAAGGGACAGCCGAATCCCCGCGGGCGCACGTGCCAGTTCAGTAACCCCAGGAAGCTCTGGAGGTGCTGGTCAGTTCCCCTCCCCACCGCCAGGCGCAGCCAGCCCACCCACACCTGGAGCAAGGCTTGCTCATGGCTCCTGACTTGCCGGGTCGCCAGATTAAGCTCCTTGCCTAAGAATGATGCCACGGGCACTGGATCCAACGCTCTTAGGACTGATGAGGAACCCGGCCTCGATCGGTGCGCGCACAGCCGAACGCCCCGCTTCCCTCAGCACCTCCCTATCAGTGAAGACGAGCAAAAAGTCATTAAGATAGTGCACAAGGAGTATCTCAGGGGGCAGTACCCCCCGCAGGACGCGGGCCAGACCCGTTTGGCACAAGTATGGGCTGTATTTCCAGCCGAACAGCAGACGCGACAGCGCCATAGGCGGGGCCCCGGGGGCGGGTCGGAAGCGAAAAATCCGCCGTGCCTCTGGTGGCAAGCAAAAACTCCAGAACGCGTTTTTGAGGTCTATGTGGACCCCGTAGAGGTCCACGTCAGGCAGGAAAGCAGACAAGGATCTGGCCAAGTCCTCCCAGGAATCCAGCCTAAAAGTGGGGGGCTTGGCTCCATCACTCTTGTTGATCTTGACGCAACTCAAGATCAGGGAAACCTTTTCGGAGGACTTGGGGATGACGAAGGGGTAACACGTGGAGGGGGGGGGGGGTCGGCGGTCTCCTCGTAAACCCCCGCCCCCCTCAACGCCTGCACTATCCTTTGGACATGCTGGGAAACCCAGCGGGACGCACCACGGACTACCCTATCCCCATCCTGCCATTCGCGTTCTACATCGAAATGCCGGAGTCCCCCACGGTAGAAAGGGGGGATCACAGCATCCCACAAATCCGCTGGGAGCTGGTGGGCGCCGATCGGCCCCAGGCCTTTATCTAAAATGGCATCCTCCACCCCCCCCACCACCCTGGGAACCAAGGAGGTGTTGACGTGGAGGCACGCCTCCCAAGACTCCGGCTGGAGTTTGCGCAATGCCCCCAAAAGCGCGGACAGGGCTCCCCTCAAGCGGAAATCTTCCGCTATATCAAAAACCCTATTCAGCCACAAATCCACCCTTTTCACCACCATCCACAAGCTACAACCCTCCCGCTCTGCAATCCAATGGAAATGCGGGGTTAGCGCTTGCATGAACTCGAGGAAAAGGGGGGGTTGCTCCCGCACCCTCCGGCCCCTGTCCGGACCCTTACACAGAGGGGGAGGCCGACGCCACTCGGACCGCCCGCCTCTTAGCCTTGGTCTCGAGGCGCTCAGCTGCAGCCACGAAGGCACTCGCCACCGGGCTTTTCGCCGTCTGCGTCTGGACATGCCCGCCTGTCCCGAGCTTGGTGCGCTTGGGGACCGGCAAACCGACCTGCTGGGCCAATCGAGGTCTCCCAGTTTGACGGCGTGCGGCGGTTCCGGGTCGCAGGGTCTGCGTACCACCCACGACCACCTGAGCGCGACGCGGCCCCGCGTATGAGCGGTGGACACGGCCCACCAGCTATGGGTATAAAGTCTGAAGTCTGAAGTCTGATTTGGCATCTCGTGTCAAGGACATAAAACAGAACACATCTCAGCAAAAGTCTGATAAAAGTGTGGTACCCGCCCCCTCCCTTCCTTCCTTCCTGTCAGAAAGGGACAAGAAAAAGTCTGGCACTCCCCCTCCCCCAACACAGCCACCCACCACAAAAAAAACCATCATGAAAATTGAAAGTTGGGAAGAATGGGAGTCCATGCAACACAGGGGAACACCCCCCCCCAAAAGAAAAAAAAGGGTGGAAAATGGGGCATTGGGGAAAATGGGAGGCTGGGAAAAATATTCCACTGAGGTGGTGTAGCCCCCCCCCCTGTGGATTAATATTCCATTGAGGTGGTGTACCTCCCCCTCTAGATAAATATTCCACTGAAGTGGTGTACCCCCCCCCCCTGTGGATAAATATTCCACTGAGGCGGTGTACACCCCCCCTCTGGATAGATATTCCACTGAGGTGGTGCACCCCCCTGCTATGCGCCAATTCCTATGGGGGTCTGGACCCCCAAAATAATTGACGCGACCCTATGCGTCCATTCCTACGGGGGTCTAGACCCTAAAAATAATTGACGCGACCCTATGCGTCAATTCCTATGGGGGTCTGGACCCCCAAAATAATTGACGCGACCTTATGTGTCAATTCCTAGGGGGGTCCAGACCCCCAAAATAATTGACGCGACCCTATGCGCCAATTCCTACGGGGGTCTGGACCCCCAAAATAATTGACGCGACCCTATGCGTCAATTCCTAAGGGGGGTCTAGACCCCCAAAATAATTGACGCGACCCTATGCGCCAATTTCTATGGGGGTCTAGACCCCCAAAATAATTGACGCGACCCTATGCATCAATTCCTACGGGGGTCTAGACCCCAAAAAGATTGACGCGACCCTATGCGTCAATTCCGATGGGGGTCTGGACCCCCAAAATAATTGACGCGACCCTATGCGTCAATTCCTATGGGGGTCTGGACCCCCAAAATAATTGACGCGACCCTATGCGTCAATTCCGATGGGGGTCTGGACCCCCAAAATAATTGACGCGACCCTATGCGTCAATTCCTATGGGGGTCTGGACCCCCAAAATAATTGACGCGACCCTATGCGTCAATTCCGATGGGGGTCTGGACCCCGAAAATAATTGACGCGACCCTATGCGTCAATTCCTATGGGGGTCTGGACCCCCAAAATAATTGACGCGACCCTATGCGTCAATTCCTATGGGGGTCTGGACCCCCAAAATAATTGACGCGACCCTATGCGTCAATTCCTAGGGGGGTCTAGACCCCCAAAATAATTGACACACACACAGGGGTCAAATAATTCACAGAGGGGTCAAATAATTCACGGAGGGGTAAAATAATTCACGGAGGGGGGTAAATAATTCACGGAGGGGTGAAATAATTCACGGAGGGGGGTAAACAATTCACGGAGGGGTAAAATAATTCACGGAGGGGGGTAAACAATCCACGGAGGGGTCAAATAATTCACGGAGGGGGGTAAACAATTCACGGAGGGGTCAAATAATTCACGGAGGGGGGTAAACAATTCACGGAGGGGTAAAAAAATTCACGGAGGGGGGTAAACAATTCACGGAGGGGTAAAATAATTCACGGAGGGGGGTAAACAATTCACGGAGGGGTGAAATAATTCACGGAGGGGGGTAAACAATTCACGGAGGGGTAAAATAATTCACGGAGGGGGGTAAACAATCCACGGAGGGGTGAAATAATTCACGGAGGGGGGTAAACAATTCACGGAGGGGTAAAATAATTCACGGAGGGGGGTAAACAATTCACGAAGGGGTAAAAGAATTCACGGAGGGGGGTAAACAATTCACGGAGGGGTGAAATAATTCACGGAGGGGGGTAAATAATTCACGGAGGGGTAAAATAATTCACGGAGGGGGGTAAACAATTCACGGAGGGGTGAAATAATTCACGGAGGGGGGTAAACAATTCACGGAGGGGTAAAATAATTCACGGAGGGGGGTAAACAATTCACGGAGGGGTAAAATAATTCACGGAGGGGGGTAAATAATTCACGGAGGGGTCAAATAATTCACGGAGGGGGGTAAATAATTCACGGAGGGGTAAAATAATTCACGGAGGGGGGTAAACAATTCACGGAGGGGTAAAATAATTCACGGAGGGGGGTAAACAATTCACGGAGGGGTAAAATAATTCACGGAGGGGGGTAAATAATTCACGGAGGGGTCAAATAATTCACGGAGGGGGGTAAATAATTCACGGAGGGGTCAAATAATTCACGGAGGGGGGTAAACAATTCACGGAGGGGTAAAATAATTCACGGAGGGGGGTAAACAATCCACGGAGGGGTGAAATAATTCACGGAGGGGGGTAAACAATTCACGGAGGGGTCAAATAATTCACGGAGGGGGGTAAACAATTCACGGAGGGGTAAAAGAATTCACGGAGGGGGGTAAATAATTCACGGAGGGGTCAAATAATTCACGGAGGGGGGTAAATAATTCACGGAGGGGGGTAAATAATTCACGGAGGGGGGTAAACAATTCACGAAGGGGTAAAATAATTCACGGAGGGGGGTAAATAATTCACGGAGGGGTCAAATAATTCACGGAGGGGGGTAAACAATTCACGAAGGGGTAAAACAATTCACGGAGGGGGGTAAATAATTCACGGAGGGGTCAAATGATTCACGGAGGGGGGTAAACAATTCACGAAGGGGTAAAATAATTCACGGAGAAGGGTAAATAATTCACGGAGGGGTCGAATAATTCACGGAGGGGTGAAATAATTCACGGAGGGGGGTAAACAATTCACGGAGGGGTAAAATAATTCACGGAGGGGGGTAAACAATTCACGGAGGGGTAAAATAATTCACGGAGGGGGGTAAATAATTCACGGAGGGGTAAAATAATTCACGGAGGGGGGTAAACAATTCAAGGAGGGGTGAAATAATTCACGGAGAAGGGTAAATAATTCACGGAGGGGTCGAATAATTCACGGAGGTGTGAAATAATTCACGGAGGGGGGTAAATAATTCACGGAGGGGTCAAATAATTCACGGAGGGGGGTAAACAATTCACGGAGGGGTAAAATAATTCACGGAGGGGGGTAAACAATTCACGGAGAGGTCAAATAATTCACGGAGGGGGGTAAACAATTCACGGAGGGGTAAAATAATTCACGGAGGGGGGTAAACAATTCACGGAGGGGTAAAATAATTCACGGAGGGGGGTAAATAATTCACGGAGGGGTGAAATAATTCACGGAGGGGGGTAAACAATTCACAGAGGGGTAAAATAATTCACGGAGGGGGGTAAATAATTCACAGAGGGGTAAAAAAATTAACGGAGGGGGGTAAACAATTCACGAAGGGGTAAAATAATTCACGGAGGGGGGTAAATAATTCACGGAGGGGTCAAATAATTCACGGAGGGGGGTAAACAATTCACGAAGGGGTAAAACAATTCACGGAGGGGGGTAAATAATTCACGGAGGGGTCAAATGATTCACGGAGGGGGGTAAACAATTCACGAAGGGGTAAAATAATTCACGGAGAAGGGTAAAATAATTCACGGAGGGGTCGAATAATTCACGGAGGGGTGAAATAATTCACGGAGGGGGGTAAACAATTCACGGAGGGGTAAAATAATTCACGGAGGGGGGTAAACAATTCACGAAGGGGTAAAACAATTCACGGAGGGGGGTAAAAAATTCACGGAGGGGTCAAATGATTCACCGAGGGGGGTAAACAATTCACGAAGGGGTAAAATAATTCACGGAGAAGGGTAAATAATTCACGGAGGGGTAAAATAATTCACGGAGGTGTGAAGTAATTCACGGAGGGGGGTAAATAATTCACGGAGGGGGGTAAACAATTCACGGAGGGGTAAAATAATTCACGGAGGGGGGTAAATAATTCACGGAGGGGTGAAATAATTCACGGAGGGGGGTAAACAATTCACGGAGAGGTCAAATAATTCACGGAGGGGGGTAAACAATTCACGGAGGGGTAAAATAATTCACGGAGGGGGGTAAACATTTCACGGAGGGGTAAAATAATTCACGGAGGGGGGTAAATAATTCAAGGAGGGGTGAAATAATTCACGGAGGGGGGTAAATAATTCACGGAGGGGTGAAATAATTCACGGAGGGGGGTAAACAATTCACGGAGGGGTAAAATAATTCACGGAGGGGGGTAAATAATTCACAGAGGGGTCAAATAATTCACGGAGGGGGGTAAACAATTCACGGAGGGGTAAAATAATTCACGGAGGGGGGTAAACAATTCACAGAGGGGTCAAATAATTCACGGAGAGGTCAAATGATTCACGGAGGGGGGTAAACAATTCACGGAGGGGTCAAATAATTCACGGAGGGGGGTAAACAATTCACGGAGGGGTAAAATAATTCACGGAGGGGGGTAAATAATTCACGGAGGGGTCAAATGATTCACGGAGGGGGGTAAACAATTCACGAAGGGGTAAAATAATTCACGGAGAAGGGTAAATAATTCACGGAGGGGTCGAATAATTCACGGAGGGGTGAAATAATTCACGGAGGGGGGTAAACAATTCACGGAGGGGTAAAATAATTCACGGAGGGGGGTAAACAATTCACGGAGGGGTAAAATAATTCACGGAGGGGGGTAAATAATTCACGGAGGGGTAAAATAATTCACGGAGGGGGGTAAACAATTCAAGGAGGGGTGAAATAATTCACGGAGAAGGGTAAATAATTCACGGAGGGGTCGAATAATTCACGGAGGTGTGAAATAATTCACGGAGGGGGGTAAATAATTCACGGAGGGGTCAAATAATTCACGGAGGGGGGTAAACAATTCACGGAGGGGTAAAATAATTCACGGAGGGGGGTAAACAATTCACGGAGAGGTCAAATAATTCACGGAGGGGGGTAAACAATTCACGGAGGGGTAAAATAATTCACGGAGGGGGGTAAACAATTCACGGAGGGGTAAAATAATTCACGGAGGGGGGTAAATACTTCAAGGAGGGGTGAAATAATTCACGGAGGGGGGTAAATAATTCACGGAGGGGTGAAATAATTCACGGAGGGGGGTAAACAATTCACAGAGGGGTAAAATAATTCACGGAGGGGGGTAAATAATTCACAGAGGGGTAAAAAAATTAACGGAGGGGGGTAAACAATTCACGAAGGGGTAAAATAATTCACGGAGGGGGGTAAATAATTCACGGAGGGGTCAAATAATTCACGGAGGGGGGTAAACAATTCACGAAGGGGTAAAACAATTCACGGAGGGGGGTAAATAATTCACGGAGGGGTCAAATGATTCACGGAGGGGGGTAAACAATTCACGAAGGGGTAAAATAATTCACGGAGAAGGGTAAAATAATTCACGGAGGGGTCGAATAATTCACGGAGGGGTGAAATAATTCACGGAGGGGGGTAAACAATTCACGGAGGGGTAAAATAATTCATGGAGGGGGGTAAACAATTCACGAAGGGGTAAAACAATTCACGGAGGGGGGTAAATAATTCACGGAGGGGTCAAATGATTCACGGAGGGGGGTAAACAATTCACGAAGGGGTAAAATAATTCACGGAGAAGGGTAAATAATTCACGGAGGGGTCGAATAATTCACGGAGGTGTGAAATAATTCACGGAAGGGGGGTAAATAATTCACGGAGGGGTCAAATAATTCACGGAGGGGGGTAAACAATTCACGGAGGGGTCAAATAATTCACGGAGGGGGGTAAACAATTCACGGAGGGGTCAAATAATTCACGGAGGGGGGTAAACAATTCACGGAGGGGTAAAATAATTCACGGAGGGGGGTAAACAATTCACGGAGGGGTAAAATAATTCATGGAGGGGGGTAAATAATTCAAGGAGGGGTGAAATAATTCACGGAGGGGGGTAAATAATTCACGGAGGGGTGAAATAATTCACGGAGGGGGGTAAACAATTCACGGAGGGGTAAAATAATTCACGGAGGGGGGTAAATAATTCACAGAGGGGTCAAATAATTCACGGAGGGGGGTAAACAATTCACGGAGGGGTAAAATAATTCACGGAGGGGGGTAAACAATTCACAGAGGGGTCAAATAATTCACGGAGGGGGGTAAACAATTCACGGAGGGGTGAAATAATTCACGGAGGGGGGTAAACAATTCACGGAGGGGTAAAATAATTCACGGAGGGGGGTAAACAATTCACGGAGGGGTCAAATAATTCACGGAGGGGGGTAAACAATTCACGGAGGGGTGAAATAATTCACGGAGGGGGGTAAATAATTCACGGAGGGGTAAAATAATTCACGGAGGGGGGTAAACAATTCACGGAGGGGTGAAATATTTCACGGAGGGGGGCAAATAATTCACGGAGGGGTAAAATAATTCACGGAGGGGGGTAAACAATTCACGGAGGGGTAAAATAATTCACGGAGGGGGGTAAACAATTCACGGAGGGGTCAAATAATTCACGGAGGGGGGTAAACAATTCACGGAGGGGTAAAATAATTCACGGAGGGGGGTAAATAATTCACGGAGGGGTAAAATAATTCACGGAGGGGGGTAAATAATTGAAGGAGGTGTGAAATAATTCACGGAGGGGGGTAAATAATTCACGGAGGGGTAAAATAATTCACGGAGGGGGGTAAACAATTCACCGAGGGGTCAAATAATTCACGGAGGGGGGTAAACAATTCACGGAGGGGTCAAATAATTCACGGAGGGGGGTAAACAATTCACGGAGGGGTAAAATAATTCACGGAGGGGGGTAAACAATTCACAGAGGGGTCAAATAATTCACGGAGGGGGGTAAATAATTCACGGAGGGGGTAAATAATTCACGGAGGGGGGTAAACAATTCACAGAGGGGTGAAATAATTCACGGAGGGGGGTAAACAATTCACGGAGGGGTAAAATGATTCACGGAGGGGGGTAAACAATTCACGGAGGAGTGAAATAATTCACGGAGGGGGGTAAATAATTCACGGAGGGGTAAAATAATTCATGGAGGGGGGTAAACAATTCACGGAGGGGTGAAATAATTCACGGAGGGGGGTAAATAATTCACGGAGGGGTAATATAATTCACGGAGGGGGGTAAACAATTCACGGAGGGGTAAAATAATTCACGGAGGGGGGTAAATAATTCACGGAGGGGTCAAATAATTCACGGAGGGGGGTAAACAATTCACGGAGAGGTCAAATAATTCACGGAGGGGGGTAAACAATTCACGGAGGGGTAAAAGAATTCACGGAGGGGGGTAAATAATTCACGGAGGGGTAAAATAATTCACGGAGGGGGGTAAATAATTCACGGAGGGGTGAAATAATTCACGGAGGGGGGTAAACAATTCACGGAGGGGTAAAATAATTCACGGAGGGGGGTAAATAATTCACGGAGGGGTCAAATAATTCACGGAGGGGGGTAAAGAATTCACGGAGGGGTCAAATAATTCACGGAGGGGGGTAAACAATTCACGGAGGGGTAAAATAATTCACCGAGGGGGGTAAATAATTCACAGAGAGGTAAAATAATTCACGGAGGGGGGTAAACAATTCACGGAGGGGTAAAATAATTCACGGAGGGGGGTAAACAATTCACGGAGGGGTAAAAGAATTCACGGAGGGGGGTAAATAATTCACGGAGGGGTAAAATAATTCACGGAGGGGGGTAAACAATTCACGGAGGGGTAAAATAATTCACGGAGGGGGGTAAACAATTCACGAAGGGGTGTAATATTTCACGGAGGGGGGTAAATAATTCACGGAGGGGTAAAAAAATTCACGGAGGGGGGTAAACAATTCACGGAGGGGTAAAATAATTCACGGAGGGGGGTAAATAATTCACGGAGGGGTCAAATAATTCACGGAGGGGGGTAAACAATTCACGGAGGGGTAAAATAATTCACGGAGGGGGGTAAACAATTCACGGAGGGGTAATATAATTCACGGAGGGGGGTAAATAATTCACGGAGGGGTAAAATAATTCACGGAGGGGGGTAAACAATTCACGGAGGGGTCAAATAATTCACGGAGGGGGGTAAACAATTCACGGAGGGGTAAAATAATTCACGGAGGGGGGTAAACAATTCACGGAGAGGTCAAATAATTCACGGAGGGGGGTAAACAATTCACGGAGGGGTAAAATAATTCACGGAGGGGGGTAAACAATTCACGGAGGGGTAAAATAATTCACGGAGGGGGGTAAATAATTCAAGGAGGGGTGAAATAATTCACGGAGGGGGGTAAATAATTCACGGAGGGGTGAAATAATTCACGGAGGGGGGTAAACAATTCACGGAGGGGTAAAATAATTCACGGAGGGGGGTAAATAATTCACGGAGGGGTCAAATAATTCACGGAGGGGGGTAAACAATTCACGGAGGGGTAAAATAATTCACGGAGGGGGGTAAACAATTCACAGAGGGGTCAAATAATTCACGGAGGGGGGTAAACAATTCACGGAGGGGTAAAATAATTCACGGAGGGGGGTAAACAATTCACGGAGGGGTCAAAATATTCACGGAGGGGGGTAAACAATTCACGGAGGGGTGAAATAATTCACGGAGGGGGGTAAACAATTCACGGAGGGGTAAAAGAATTCACGGAGGGGGGTAAATAATTCACGGAGGGGTAAAATAATTCACGGAGGGGGGTAAACAATTCACGGAGGGGTAAAATAATTCACGGAGGGGGGTAAACAATTCACGAAGGGGTGTAATATTTCACGGAGGGGGGTAAATAATTCACGGAGGGGTAAAATAATTCACGGAGGGGGGTAAACAATTCACGGAGGGGTAAAATAATTCACGGAGGGGGGTAAATAATTCACGGAGGGGTCAAATAATTCACGGAGGGGGGTAAATAATTCACGGAGGGGGGTAAACAATTCACGGAGGGGGTAAATAATTCACGGAGGGGTAAAATAATTCACGGAGGGGGGTAAACAATTCACGGAGGGGTCAAATAATTCGAGGAGGGGGGTAAACAATTCACGGAGGGGTAAAATAATTCACGGAGGGGGGTAAACAATTCACGGAGAGGTCAAATAATTCACGGAGGGGGGTAAACAATTCACGGAGGGGTAAAATAATTCACGGAGGGGGGTAAACAATTCACGGAGGGGTAAAAGAATTCACGGAGGGGGGTAAATAATTCACGGAGGGGTAAAATAATTCACGGAGGGGGGTAAACAATTCACGGAGGGGTAAAATAATTCACGGAGGGGGGTAAACAATTCACGAAGGGGTGTAATATTTCACGGAGGGGGGTAAATAATTCACGGAGGGGTAAAAAAATTCACGGAGGGGGGTAAACAATTCACGGAGGGGTAAAATAACTAACGGAGGGGGGTAAATAATTCACGGAGGGGTCAAATAATTCACGGAGGGGGGTAAACAATTCACGGAGGGGTAAAATAATTCACGGAGGGGGGTAAACAATTCACAGAGGGGTAATATAATTCACGGAGGGGGGTAAATAATTCACGGAGGGGTAAAATAATTCACGGAGGGGGGTAAACAATTCACGGAGGGGTCAAATAATTCACGGAGGGGGGTAAACAATTCACGGAGGGGTAAAATAATTCACGGAGGGGGGTAAACAATTCACGGAGAGGTCAAATAATTCACGGAGGGGGGTAAACAATTCACGGAGGGGCAAAATAATTCACGGAGGGGGGTAAACAATTCACGGAGGGGTAAAATAATTCACGGAGGGGGGTAAATAGTTCAAGGAGGGGTGAAATAATTCACGGAGGGGGGTAAATAATTCACGGAGGGGTGAAATAATTCACGGAGGGGGGTAAACAATTCACGGAGGGGTAAAATAATTCACGGAGGGGGGTAAATAATTCACGGAGGGGTCAAATAATTCACGGAGGGGGGTAAACAATTCACGGAGGGGTAAAATAATTCACGGAGGGGGGTAAACAATTCACAGAGGGGTCAAATAATTCACGGAGGGGGGTAAATAATTCACGGAGGGGTGAAATAATTCACGGAGGGGGGTAAACAATTCACGGAGGGGTAAAATAATTCACGGAGGGGGGTAAACAATTCACGGAGGGGTCAAAATATTCACGGAGGGGGGTAAACAATTCACGGAGGGGTGAAATAATTCACGGAGGGGGGTAAACAATTCACGGAGGGGTAAAATAATTCACGGAGGGGGGTAAATAATTCACGGAGGGGTAAAATAATTCACGGAGGGGGGTAAACAATTCACGGAGGGGTAAAATAATTCACGGAGGGGGGTAAACAATTCACGAAGGGGTGTAATATTTCACGGAGGGGGGTAAATAATTCACGGAGGGGTAAAATAATTCACGGAGGGGGGTAAATAATTCACGGAGGGGTAAAATAATTCACGGAGGGGGGTAAATAATTCACGGAGGGGTCAAATAATTCACGGAGGGGGGTAAATAATTCACGGAGGGGGGTAAACAATTCACGGAGGGGGTAAATAATTCACGGAGGGGTAAAATAATTCACGGAGGGGGGTAAACAATTCACGGAGGGGTCAAATAATTCACGGAGGGGGGTAAACAATTCACGGAGGGGTAAAATAATTCACGGAGGGGGGTAAACAATTCACGGAGAGGTCAAATAATTCACGGAGGGGGGTAAACAATTCACGGAGGGGTAAAATAATTCACGGAGGGGGGTAAACAATTCACGGAGGGGTAAAAGAATTCACGGAGGGGGGTAAATAATTCACGGAGGGGTAAAATAATTCACGGAGGGGGGTAAACAATTCACGGAGGGGTAAAATAATTCACGGAGGGGGGTAAACAATTCACGAAGGGGTGTAATATTTCACGGAGGGGGGTAAATAATTCACGGAGGGGTAAAAAAATTCACGGAGGGGGGTAAACAATTCACGGAGGGGTAAAATAATTCACGGAGGGGGGTAAATAATTCACGGAGGGGTCAAATAATTCACGGAGGGGGGTAAACAATTCACGGAGGGGTAAAATAATTCACGGAGGGGGGTAAACAATTCACGGAGGGGTAATATAATTCACGGAGGGGGGTAAACAATTCACGGAGGGGTAAAATAATTCACGGAGGGGGGTAAACAATTCACGGAGGGGTCAAATAATTCACGGAGGGGGGTAAACAATTCACGGAGGGGTAAAATAATTCACGGAGGGGGGTAAACAATTCACGGAGAGGTCAAATAATTCACGGAGGGGGGTAACCAATTCACGGAGGGGTAAAAAAATTCACGGAGGGGGGTAAACAATTCACGGAGGGGTAAAATAATTCACGGAGGGGGGTAAATAATTCAAGGAGGGGTGAAATAATTCACGGAGGGGGGTAAATAATTCACGGAGGGGTGAAATAATTCACGGAGGGGGGTAAACAATTCACGGAGGGGTAAAATAATTCACGGAGGGGGGTAAACAATTCACGGAGGGGTAAAATAATTCACGGAGGGGGGTAAACAATTCACGGAGGGGTAAAATAATTCACGGAGGGGGGTAAACAATTCACGGAGGGGTAAAATAATTCACGGAGGGGGGTAAATAATTCACGGAGGGGTAAAATAATTCACGGAGGGGGGTAAACAATTCACGGAGGGGTAAAATAATTCACGGAGGGGGGTAAACAATTCACGAAGGGGTGTAATATTTCACGGAGGGGGGTAAATAATTCACGGAGGGGTAAAATAATTCACGGAGGGGGGTAAATAATTCACGGAGGGGTAAAATAATTCACGGAGGGGGGTAAATAATTCACGGAGGGGTCAAATAATTCACGGAGGGGGGTAAATAATTCACGGAGGGGGGTAAACAATTCACGGAGGGGGTAAATAATTCACGGAGGGGTAAAATAATTCACGGAGGGGGGTAAACAATTCACGGAGGGGTCAAATAATTCACGGAGGGGGGTAAACAATTCACGGAGGGGTAAAATAATTCACGGAGGGGGGTAAACAATTCACGGAGAGGTCAAATAATTCACGGAGGGGGGTAAACAATTCACGGAGGGGTAAAATAATTCACGGAGGGGGGTAAACAATTCACGGAGGGGTAAAAGAATTCACGGAGGGGGGTAAATAATTCACGGAGGGGTAAAATAATTCACGGAGGGGGGTAAACAATTCACGGAGGGGTAAAATAATTCACGGAGGGGGGTAAACAATTCACGAAGGGGTGTAATATTTCACGGAGGGGGGTAAATAATTCACGGAGGGGTAAAAAAATTCACGGAGGGGGGTAAACAATTCACGGAGGGGTAAAATAATTCACGGAGGGGGGTAAATAATTCACGGAGGGGTCAAATAATTCACGGAGGGGGGTAAACAATTCACGGAGGGGTAAAATAATTCACGGAGGGGGGTAAACAATTCACGGAGGGGTAATATAATTCACGGAGGGGGGTAAACAATTCACGGAGGGGTAAAATAATTCACGGAGGGGGGTAAACAATTCACGGAGGGGTCAAATAATTCACGGAGGGGGGTAAACAATTCACGGAGGGGTAAAATAATTCACGGAGGGGGGTAAACAATTCACGGAGAGGTCAAATAATTCACGGAGGGGGGTAAACAATTCACGGAGGGGTAAAATAATTCACGGAGGGGGGTAAACAATTCACGGAGGGGTAAAATAATTCACGGAGGGGGGTAAATAATTCAAGGAGGGGTGAAATAATTCACGGAGGGGGGTAAATAATTCACGGAGGGGTGAAATAATTCACGGAGGGGGGTAAACAATTCACGGAGGGGTAAAATAATTCACGGAGGGGGGTAAACAATTCACGGAGGGGTAAAATAATTCACGGAGGGGGGTAAACAATTCACGGAGGGGTAAAATAATTCACGGAGGGGGGTAAACAATTCACAGAGGGGTCAAATAATTCACGGAGGGGGGTAAATAATTCACGGAGGGGTGAAATAATTCACGGAGGGGGGTAAACAATTCACGGAGGGGTAAAATAATTCACGGAGGGGGGTAAACAATTCACGGAGGGGTCAAAATATTCACGGAGGGGGGTAAACAATTCACGGAGGGGTGAAATAATTCACGGAGGGGGGTAAACAATTCACGGAGGGGTAAAAGAATTCACGGAGGGGGGTAAATAATTCACGGAGGGGTAAAATAATTCACGGAGGGGGGTAAACAATTCACGGAGGGGTAAAATAATTCACGGAGGGGGGTAAACAATTCACGAAGGGGTGTAATATTTCACGGAGGGGGGTAAATAATTCACGGAGGGGTCAAATAATTCACGGAGGGGGGTAAATAATTCACGGAGGGGTAAAATAATTCACGGAGGGGGTAAATAATTCACGGAGGGGTAAAATAATTCACGGAGGGGGGTAAACAATTCACGGAGGGGTCAAATAATTCACGGAGGGGGGTAAACAATTCACGGAGGGGTAAAATAATTCACGGAGGGGGGTAAATAATTCACGGAGGGGTCAAATAATTCACGGAGGGGGGTAAATAATTCACGGAGGGGGGTAAACAATTCACGGAGGGGGTAAATAATTCACGGAGGGGTAAAATAATTCACGGAGGGGGGTAAACAATTCACGGAGGGGTCAAATAATTCACGGAGGGGGGTAAACAATTCACGGAGGGGTAAAATAATTCACGGAGGGGGGTAAACAATTCACGGAGAGGTCAAATAATTCACGGAGGGGGGTAAACAATTCACGGAGGGGTAAAATAATTCACGGAGGGGGGTAAACAATTCACGGAGGGGTAAAATAATTCACGGAGGGGGGGTAAATAATTCAAGGAGGGGTGAAATAATTCACGGAGGGGGGTAAATAATTCACGGAGGGGTGAAATAATTCACGGAGGGGGGTAGACAATTCACGGAGGGGTAAAATAATTCACGGAGGGGGGTAAATAATTCACGGAGGGGTCAAATAATTCACGGAGGGGGGTAAACAATTCACGGAGGGGTAAAATAATTCACGGAGGGGGGTAAACAATTCACAGAGGGGTCAAATAATTCACGGAGGGGGGTAAATGATTCACGGAGGGGTGAAATAATTCACGGAGGGGGGTAAACAATTCACGGAGGGGTAAAATAATTCACGGAGGGGGGTAAATAATTCACGGAGGGGTCAAATAATTCACGGAGGGGGGTAAATAATTCACGGAGGGGGGTAAACAATTCACGGAGGGGGTAAATAATTCACGGAGGGGTAAAATAATTCACGGAGGGGGGTAAACAATTCACGGAGGGGTCAAATAATTCACGGAGGGGGGTAAACAATTCACGGAGGGGTAAAAAAATTCACGGAGGGGGGTAAACAATTCACGGAGGGGTAAAATAATTCACGGAGGGGGGTAAACAATTCACGGAGGGGTCAAATAATTCACGGAGGGGGGTAAACAATTCACGGAGGGGTAAAATAATTCACGGAGGGGGGTAAATAATTCACGGAGGGGTAAAATAATTCACGGAGGGGGGTAAATAATTCAAGGAGGTGTGAAATAATTCACGGAGGGGGGTAAATAATTCACGGAGGGGTGAAATAATTCACGGAGGGGGGTAAACAATTCACGGAGGGGTAAAATAATTCACGGAGGGGGGTAAACAATTCACGGAGGGGTCAAATAATTCACGGAGGGGGGTAAACAATTCACGGAGGGGTAAAATAATTCACGGAGGGGGGCAAACAATTCACAGAGGGGTCAAATAATTCACGGAGGGGGGTAAATAATTCACGGAGGGGGTAAATAATTCACGGAGGGGGGTAAACAATTCACGGAGGGGTAAAATAATTCACGGAGGGGGGTAAACAATTCACGGAGGGGTAAAATAATTCACGGAGGGGGGTAAACAATTCACGGAGGGGTGAAATAATTCACGGAGGGGGGTAAATAATTCACGGAGGGGTAAAATAATTCACGGAGGGGGGTAAACAATTCACGGAGGGGTGAAATAATTCACGGAGGGGGGTAAATAATTCACGGAGGGGTAAAAGAATTCACGGAGGGGGGTAAACAATTCACGGAGGGGTAAAATAATTCACGGAGGGGGGTAAATAATTCACGGAGGGGTCAAATAATTCACGGAGGGGGGTAAATAATTCACGGAGGGGTGAAATAATTCACGGAGGGGGGTAAATAATTCACGGAGGGGTAAAATAATTCACGGAGGGGGGTAAATAATTCACGGAGGGGTCAAATAATTCACGGAGGGGGGTAAATAATTCACGGAGGGGTCAAATAATTCACGGAGGGGGGTAAACAATTCACGGAGGGGTAAAATAATTCACCGAGGGGGGTAAATAATTCACAGAGGGGTAAAATAATTCACGGAGGGGGGTAAATAATTCACGGAGGGGTGAAATAATTCACGGAGGGGGGTAAACAATTCACGGAGGGGTGAAATAATTCACGGAGGGGGGTAAACAATTCACGGAGGGGTAAAATAATTCACGGAGGGGGGTAAACAATTCACGAAGGGGTGTAATATTTCACGGAGGGGGGTAAATAATTCACGGAGGGGTAAAATAATTCACGGAGGGGGGTAAACAATTCACGGAGGGGTAAAATAATTCACGGAGGGGGGTAAATAATTCACGGAGGGGTCAAATAATTCACGGAGGGGGGTAAATAATTCACGGAGGGGGGTAAACAATTCACGGAGGGGGTAAATAATTCACGGAGGGGTAAAATAATTCACGGAGGGGGGTAAACAATTCACGGAGGGGTCAAATAATTCACGGAGGGGGGTAAATAATTCACGGAGGGGTAAAATAATTCACGGAGGGGGGTAAACAATTCACGGAGAGGTCAAATAATTCACGGAGGGGGGTAAACAATTCACGGAGGGGTAAAATAATTCACGGAGGGGGGTAAACAATTCACGGAGGGGTAAAATAATTCACGGAGGGGGGTAAATAATTCAAGGAGGGGTAAAATAATTCACGGAGGGGGGTAAATAATTCACGGAGGGGTGAAATAATTCACGGAGGGGGGTAAAGAATTCACGGAGGGGTAAAATAATTCACGGAGGGGGGTAAATAATTCACGGAGGGGTCAAATAATTCACGGAGGGGGGTAAACAATTCACGGAGGGGTAAAATAATTCACGGAGGGGGTAAACAATTCACAGAGGGGTCAAATAATTCACGGAGGGGGGTAAATGATTCACGGAGGGGTGAAATAATTCACGGAGGGGGGTAAACAATTCACGGAGGGGTAAAATAATTCACGGAGGGGGGTAAACAATTCACGGAGGGGTCAAAATATTCACGGAGGGGGGTAAACAATTCACGGAGGGGTGAAATAATTCACGGAGGGGGGTAAACAATTCACGGAGGGGTGAAATAATTCACGGAGGGGGGTAAACAATTCACGGAGGGGTGAAATAATTCACGGAGGGGGGTAAATAATTCACGGAGGGGTAAAATAATTCACGGAGGGGGGTAAACAATTCACGGAGGGGTAAAATAATTCACGGAGGGGGGTAAACAATTCACGGAGGGGTCAAATAATTCACGGAGGGGGGTAAACAATTCACGGAGGGGTAAAATAATTCACGGAGGGGGGTAAATAATTCACGGAGGGGTAAAATAATTCACGGAGGGGGGTAAACAATTCACGGAGGGGTAAAATAATTCACGGAGGGGGGTAAATAGTTCACGGAGGGGTGAAATAATTCACGGAGGGGGGTAAACAATTCACGGAGGGGTAAAATAATTCACGGAGGGGGGTAAACAATTCACGGAGGGGTCAAATAATTCACGGAGGGGGGTAAACAATTCACGGAGGGGTAAAATAATTCACGGAGGGGGGTAAACAATTCACAGAGGGGTCAAATAATTCACGGAGGGGGGTAAATAATTCACGGAGGGGGTAAATAATTCACGGAGGGGGGTAAACAATTCACGGAGGGGTAAAATAATTCACGGAGGGGGGTAAACAATTCACGGAGGGGTAAAATAATTCACGGAGGGGGGTAAACAATTCACGGAGGGGTGAAATAATTCACGGAGGGGGGTAAATAATTCACGGAGGGGTAAAATAATTCACGGAGGGGGGTAAACAATTCACGGAGGGGTGAAATAATTCACGGAGGGGGGTAAACAATTCACGGAGGGGTAAAATAATTCACGGAGGGGGGTAAACAATTCACGGAGGGGTAAAATAATTCACGGAGGGGGGTAAATAATTCACGGAGGGGTCAAATAATTCACGGAGGGGGGTAAATAATTCACGGAGGGGTGAAATAATTCACGGAGGGGGGTAAATAATTCACGGAGGGGTAAAATAATTCACGGAGGGGGGTAAATAATTCACGGAGGGGTCAAATAATTCACGGAGGGGGGTAAATAATTCACGGAGGGGTAAAATAATTCACGGAGGGGGGTAAACAATTCACGGAGGGGTAAAATAATTCACCGAGGGGGGTAAATAATTCACAGAGGGGTAAAATAATTCACGGAGGGGGTCAAACAATTCACGGAGGGGTGAAATAATTCACGGAGGGGGGTAAACAATTCACGGAGGGGTGAAATAATTCACGGAGGGGGGTAAACAATTCACGGAGGGGTAAAATAATTCACGGAGGGGGGTAAACAATTCACGGAGGGGTGAAATAATTCACGGAGGGGGGTAAATAATTCACGGAGGGGTAAAATAATTCACGGAGGGGGGTAAATAATTCACGGAGGGGTAAAATAATTCACGGAGGGGGGTAAACAATTCACGAAGCGGTGTAATATTTCACGGAGGGGGGTAAATAATTCACGGAGGGGTAAAATAATTCACGGAGGGGGGTAAACAATTCACGGAGGGGTAAAATAATTCACGGAGGGGGGTAAATAATTCACGGAGGGGTCAAATAATTCACGGAGGGGGGTAAACAATTCACGGAGGGGTAAAATAATTCACGGAGGGGGGTAAACAATTCACGGAGGGGTAAAATAATTAACGGAGGGGGCTAAATAATTCACGGAGGGGTGAAATAATTCACGGAGGGGGGTAAATAATTCACGGAGGGGTAAAATAATTCACGGAGGGGGGTAAACAATTCACGGAGGGGTCAAATAATTCACGGAGGGGGGTAAATAATTCACGGAGGGGTCAAATAATTCACGGAGGGGGGTAAACAATTCACGGAGGGGTAAAGTAATTCACGGAGGGGGGTAAACAATTCACGGAGGGGTGAAATAATTCACGGAGGGGGGTAAATAATTCACGGAGGGGTAAAATAATTCACGGAGGGGGGCAAACAATTCACGGAGGGGTAAAATAATTCACGGAGGGGGGTAAACAATTCACGGAGGGGTGAAATAATTCACGGAGGGGGGTAAATAATTCACGGAGGGGTGAAATAATTCACGGAGGGGGGTAAATAATTCACGGAGGGGTGAAATAATTCACGGAGGGGGGTAAACAATTCACGGAGGGGTGAAATAATTCACGGAGGGGGGTAAATAATTCACGGAGGGGTCAAATAATTCACGGAGGGGGGTAAATAATTCACGGAGGGGTGAAATAATTCACGGAGGGGGGTAAACAATTCACGGAGGGGTAAAATAATTCACGGAGGGGGGTAAATAATTCACGGAGGGGTCAAATAATTCACGGAGGGGGGTAAACAATTCACGGAGGGGTAAAAAAATTCACGGAGGGGGGTAAACAATTCACGGAGGGGTAAAATAATTCACGGAGGGGGCTAAATAATTCACGGAGGGGTGAAATAATTGACGGAGGGGGGTAAATAATTCACGGAGGGGTGAAATAATTCACGGAGGGGGGTAAACAATTCACGGAGGGGTAAAATAATTCACGGAGGGGGGTAAATAATTCACGGAGGGGTAAAATAATTCACGGAGGGGGGTAAATAATTCACAGAGGGGTAAAATAATTCACGGAGGGGGGTAAACAATTCACGGAGGGGTAAAATAATTCACGGAGGGGGGTAAACAATTCACGGAGGGGTGAAATAATTCACGGAGGGGGGTAAATAATTCACGGAGGGGTAAAATAATTCACGGAGGGGGGTAAATAATTCACGGAGGGGTAAAATAATTCACGGAGGGGGGTAAACAATTCACGAAGGGGTGTAATATTTCACGGAGGGGGGTAAATAATTCACGGAGGGGTAAAATAATTCACGGAGGGGGGTAAACAATTCACGGAGGGGTAAAATAATTCACGGAGGGGGGTAAATAATTCACGGAGGGGTCAAATAATTCACGGAGGGGGGTAAACAATTCACGGAGGGGTAAAATAATTCACGGAGGGGGGTAAACAATTCACGGAGGGGTAAAATAATTAACGGAGGGGGCTAAATAATTCACGGAGGGGTGAAATAATTCACGGAGGGGGGTAAATAATTCACGGAGGGGTAAAATAATTCACGGAGGGGGGTAAACAATTCACGGAGGGGTCAAATAATTCACGGAGGGGGGTAAATAATTCACGGAGGGGTCAAATAATTCACGGAGGGGGGTAAACAATTCACGGAGGGGTAAAGTAATTCACGGAGGGGGGTAAACAATTCACGGAGGGGTGAAATAATTCACGGAGGGGGGTAAATAATTCACGGAGGGGTAAAATAATTCACGGAGGGGGGCAAACAATTCACGGAGGGGTAAAATAATTCACGGAGGGGGGTAAACAATTCACGGAGGGGTGAAATAATTCACGGAGGGGGGTAAATAATTCACGGAGGGGTGAAATAATTCACGGAGGGGGGTAAATAATTCACGGAGGGGTGAAATAATTCACGGAGGGGGGTAAACAATTCACGGAGGGGTGAAATAATTCACGGAGGGGGGTAAATAATTCACGGAGGGGTCAAATAATTCACGGAGGGGGGTAAATAATTCACGGAGGGGTGAAATAATTCACGGAGGGGGGTAAACAATTCACGGAGGGGTAAAATAATTCACGGAGGGGGGTAAATAATTCACGGAGGGGTCAAATAATTCACGGAGGGGGGTAAACAATTCACGGAGGGGTAAAAAAATTCACGGAGGGGGGTAAACAATTCACGGAGGGGTAAAATAATTCACGGAGGGGGCTAAATAATTCACGGAGGGGTGAAATAATTGACGGAGGGGGGTAAATAATTCACGGAGGGGTGAAATAATTCACGGAGGGGGGTAAACAATTCACGGAGGGGTAAAATAATTCACGGAGGGGGGTAAATAATTCACGGAGGGGTAAAATAATTCACGGAGGGGGGTAAATAATTCACAGAGGGGTAAAATAATTCACGGAGGGGGGTAAACAATTCACGGAGGGGTAAAATAATTCACGGAGGGGGGTAAACAATTCACGGAGGGGTGAAATAATTCACGGAGGGGGGTAAATAATTCACGGAGGGGTAAAATAATTCACGGAGGGGGGTAAATAATTCACGGAGGGGTAAAATAATTCACGGAGGGGGGTAAACAATTCACGAAGGGGTGTAATATTTCACGGAGGGGGGTAAATAATTCACGGAGGGGTAAAATAATTCACGGAGGGGGGTAAACAATTCACGGAGGGGTAAAATAATTCACGGAGGGGGGTAAATAATTCACGGAGGGGTCAAATAATTCACGGAGGGGGGTAAACAATTCACGGAGGGGGTAAATAATTCACGGAGGGGGGTAAACAATTCACGGAGGGGTGAAATAACTAACGGAGGGGGCTAAATAATTCACGGAGGGGTGAAATAATTCACGGAGGGGGGTAAATAAATCACGGAGGGGTAAAAGAATTCACGGAGGGGGGTAAACAATTCACGGAGGGGTCAAATAATTCACGGAGGGGGGTAAATAATTCACGGAGGGGTCAAATAATTCACGGAGGGGGGTAAACAATTCACGGAGGGGTAAAATAATTCACGGAGGGGGGTAAACAATTCACGGAGGGGTGAAATAATTCACGGAGGGGGGTAAACAATTCACGGAGGGGTAAAATAATTCACGGAGGGGGGTAAACAATTCACGGAGGGGTAAAATAATTCACGGAGGGGGGTAAACAATTCACGGAGGGGTGAAATAATTCACGGAGGGGGGTAAATAATTCACGGAGGGGTGAAATAATTCACGGAGGGGGGTAAATAATTCACGGAGGGGTGAAATAATTCACGGAGGGGGGTAAACAATTCACGGAGGGGTGAAATAATTCACGGAGGGGGGTAAATAATTCACGGAGGGGTCAAATAATTCACGGAGGGGGGTAAATAATTCACGGAGGGGTCAAATAATTCACGGAGGGGGGTAAACAATTCACGGAGGGGTCCACCGGAACTAACTAAGGAACGCAGTAACATACCTCCTATTTTTTTCTGGCGGGGTTCGGACGTTGGTAAGCTGGCAAGCGGGAAAGCACTCTACCATAAAAGAAAACCTGAAAGAGAAAAACAGGCATACCCTCCCTAACCTCACCACACAAGAAGGGAAATGACAGGGTGGGAGGGAGGGAGGGAGGGGAGGGAGGGAGGGAGGGAGGGAGGGAGGGGAGGGAGGGAGGGAGGGAGGGAGGGAGGGAGGCTCTCTTGGGCGGCCGTAGGGGCTGTGTTGTGCTGTGTTGTGCTGTAATATGCTGTGCTATGCTGTATGTTGTGCTGTGCTGTGGTGTGCTGTGATGTGCTGTGATGTGCTGTGCTGTGCCGTGCTGTGCTGTGCCGTACTCGAAACCCACTACCCCCCCTCTCCACAGTTCCGGCCCAACCCGATGAACCCCCACCCACCCACCCCACCAGCAAAACTGACCCGATTAGCTCAGGTGAGGTTGCTTGGGTCAGACATCAGGATTCTGTTCCCACTTGTCTTCAGTCACATATGAGCCCCCCGATCGGTTTGAGTCAGAGAGATGGGGTGGGGTGGGGTGGGGTGAGGGGGTGGGGAGGGGGGGGGGGGACGTACCATCATTGAAGGGGTTGCAAGCACTGGTTGGGTTTCAGACGCTAGGGTCGAGACCACAACCCACTTCTACACCTCAAGGGTGTGGTGACAATGGACAAGTTTGATATTGGGGGGAGTGTAATGCAGTGTGGTGCGGTACAGTGCAGGGGCTATTCCTAACTAAAGCACCAGGGCAAATCACAGAAAATTGTATTGTCTGCAACATCCCTAACCTGTTAAAGTCCTTAAAAATGTGTGGAAGCCGAAGCCAGGAGGGGTTGGTCCATGTGGACCGCCCA
Source organism: Eutreptiella sp. 'Long Island Sound 2002' (assembly GCA_964036045.1). Classification (NCBI taxonomy): domain Eukaryota; phylum Euglenozoa; class Euglenophyceae; order Eutreptiales; family Eutreptiaceae; genus Eutreptiella; species Eutreptiella sp. 'Long Island Sound 2002'. The sequence continues at coordinate 46,859,972 of OZ038396.1, forward strand.
GGCGGGGAGGGTGGAGAGGAACTTACGGGTTTTTATTTTTACATCCCACCCTGCTCTCTCTGACCCCTTGGGTGCCCGGGCGTCCTCTCCTCCCCCCCCCTGTAGGGCAGTGAAGGCAAGCCTGCCTGCCCAGGCACCCCGCCATCAGACAGCACCGTTTAACAGGCAAGAAAGTGTTCTCCAAAAATGAAAAGAAAAATTTCCGAAAGCGGTGCTGTCAGTGGCCCCCTTGTGTTTAACTGACTTTTGTTTGTGCTGGTTGTTTAACAGAGGGTCGGGGAAGGGGTCGAGAGCAGAGGGGAGGGGTTTAAGGGGTATAGCTGCCCAGCCAATGAGTCCCCCCTTGCAGGGGGACCCAGAGCAAACATACAGACACCCACGCATGCCCACACATACACACATACACACGCATTAAAAACAATTCACGGAGGGGTGAAATAATTCACGGAGGGGTCAAATAATTCACAGAGGGGTCAAATAATTCACGGAGGGGTCAAAAAATTCACGGAGGGGTCAAATAATTCACGGAGGGGAGACGCCCACGCGTAGCCCTTGCGGCCGCTGTGGGGGTGTCCCAGTGCCGTGGGTGGCTAGGGGGGGGGGGGTCGGTCCTAACCCCTTCCTATCTCTTAGCAGCAGCAGGCAAGTAAGCAGGCAGTACCGGGGGTCATAACCCCGGGGTAACAGTAGCCGGGACTCAATGTGAGTCCTCTTAACCATCAACAACCCCAAATTCCGCCGGGGCTTAACTCCCGAACGAAACGGTATTTGGGGCCCCCGTGGGCCTTATAAGCCCGCGGAGTGTGCTGAGGCGTGGCTACCAGCACTTAAAGTCTGGCCTGCCATACCCATTGCTGGGCTCGCCTCAGCACGGCCGGTCGGGTCCGGCTCTGGGGGGTGCGCACAAAACTAGCCCCGGGAGAAGGGCCTTTTACCCGGTTAAGCATTAATTACAGCAGTAAGCACTATTTATTACGTTAGATGTTTACTAAGCGCATGCTTTTACCCCGCAGACATGCCCCTTCCAGTGGTGCGCTCACCTTTGGGGCTGCCGTTGGGGGGTCCGGGGCTTTTACCCGGACCTCCGGCCCTCCCTGGCTGTTGGCCGGAGGCGTACATTATACAATACCGTGGTTCTTTCAGTAACGTACCTACATTACTTGATACATACACATCTGGGGCCTGGGGGGGATGGCGCCCCCCCTTGGTTCCAAACAAATTCGTCTCCGGGGGGCCTCCCCTTGATTCACTATCGTCTCGGGACCGTTCCGAGGTCGCCCTGCATGGCAGAGGCAGGGACGGGGGGGCCACCCCTTATTTCAGAACTGTATCGGTGCATCAATGTCTTTCAAATATCCCTGTAGACTAAAAGAGTACAAGATTTGTTCGATCTCCCCTGGATAACCACCTTCGTATGGGATGCGAAAATTTGCTTTCTGAGACTGCAACACCCACCAAATCCGGAGTGCAGCCACAGCTATGAAAGTTGCTAGATTGATGAACCTGAAAAAGAAAAACAGGCATACCCTCCCTAACCTCAACCACACAAGCAGGGAAATGACAGGGTGGGAGGGAGGGAGGGAGGGGAGGGAGGGAGGGAGGGAGGGAGGGAGGCTCTCTTGGGCGGCCGTAGGGGCTGTGTTGTGCTGTGCTGTGCTGTAATAAACTGTGCTATGTTGTATGTTGTGTTGTGCTGTGGTGTGCTGTGATGTGCTGTGATGTGCTGTGCTGTGCTCGAAACCCACTACCCCCCCTCTCAACAGTTCCGGCCCAACCCGATGAACCCCCACCCACCCACCCCACCAGCAAAACTGACCCGATTAGCTCAGGTGAGGTTGCTTGGGCCAGACATCAGGATTATGTTCCCACTTGTCTTCAGTCACATATGAGCCCCCCGATCGGTTTGAGTCAGAGAGATGGGGTGGGGTGGGGTGGGGTGGGGGGGGGGGGGGGCGTACCATCATTGAAGGGGTTGCAAGCACTGGTTGGGTTTCAGACGCTAGGGTCGAGACCACAACCCACTTCTACACCTCAAGGGTGTGGTGACAATGGGACAAGTCTGATATTGGGGGGGACACGGGGGGGGGGAAGTTTGACACGGGGGGGGGGGGGTTAGAAAGGGTGTTGGGGTGGGGGGGGGGGGGGGTTGAGGGTGATGGTCCATAAAAGTCTGAAGTCTGAAGTCTGATAGCCCATTTGGTTACTATACCCATAGCTGCGGCCCACCATTCCAGCTTTCGGGTCCGCTCCGGCCCCCTCTCTTACAGGCCAAGCGGCCGTCTTGGAGAACCACGACTTACGCTCGCGCCCAATGAACTTGGCAGCTCCGGTCTGTCCACGCCCGGGGGAATCCCTGGTGCTTCCGACTGCGAAGGTGCCATCTGGTTCGCTTTCGGAACTCCCGCTGTCGTCGTCGGTGTCCACGTCGGAATCGACATTGATGGGTCCGTCTGCCGTCCCCGGCCCCGCCCCCCCCCCCCCCCACAGCAACCGGAGGACCCGCCAACGTGCACAGCTGACCCGCGTCTTCCCGAGACACGGCGCCGCGCTCAGAGGCAGGGACCGATGGTTGAAGTGGAAGGGGAGTAGGAGCCGCATCAGGCTCCGTGCCCATCGCAGCAGGGTCATTCCCGGCGGACTCCTCCAGCTCTTCCGCGGTACTGTCTCCCTCGTCCCCGTTCCCGACTGCGTTGCTCTCGGCGGTCCTCGGCTCCTCACCCCTTGGTCGCCTTGGCTTGCGCTTGGTGGGGGTGCTGAGAGCGCCCGCAATGTTGGGGAACATAGGCGATCCCCACAGGGCAAGGACGCCCACACGCTCCGGAATCGGCAAAGGCCCTCTGTCGCGAGACCATGCAGGCAGGATAGTAGGGGCGACGACCCCTGGGTCGGACCACTTGGTGGCGTACTGCATCGCCACGGCCGTGATCTGCCACCTCCCCCACCATTTGTAGTAGGTGAGGTCGGGTTTGCGGGCCCAGGACGCTGCGGCCCCGCCTCTGCGTAGTGCATGCCACCTGGCGTGGGCGTACGCTGTGCCCGCCAAGGTCTCGGCCATGCATGCTTCCAGGCCCGCCTCTCCCGATTGCCAGACCAGCATGTCTGACGACCGGCCCAATGAGACCATGTGGCGATGAAGCCACGCACGGACCCCGTCCGCGTACCGGCAGAGCGGTCGGGTGGTGTACCCCTCGTCCCCTGTTTTGGAATTACAAAACTGGACAAAGCCCGCCATAGCCAGGTCAGACACTCTGATGCCGGCGGCCTCGCCCACGCGTAAGAAGCACACCCAGCTAAGGATCGCCAAAGCGCCAAACACGGTCCCGTATCGTGAGTTTTTGGCCCTCTCGACCAGGTGGACCATGCCTGCTGGAGACAGATAGGGCTGAAAGCCCGACGATGCGGCTCCCGCTGTGATCCTCTTGTGCAGGGGCGTGACTGCTGGTGGCAGCCATTGGAGGTCTCCCACGGCTCGGATCGCGGAGATAATACCCCGCAGGGCTGACGCTGTGGCTCCCGCCTGTGCCCGCTCCGCCAGGAGACCTGCCAGTGCCGCGGCTGGATCAGGCGGGCCCGTGCGCTCCGCGTAAGCGGCCAATGCTCGAAGCCGCGACGCATACTGCGACCGGGTCCTCGGTCTCCACGATTGCATTGCGCTTTCTTCTGGGGAACATGGGCCGTCTGCCCGCGCTGCTGTCTCCCACCTGCGGGCGATTGCCCGCAGCTCTGCCTCGGTGCCTGTGATGCCAGAGCCCGGGGCGGCTCGTCCGGGCTCCAGCTGATCCTGTCAGGACCAGTGCGGGCACCTAAAGTGCCAGTGCCGCTCGTCGGGGGAACCCCGCTGCGCACACCTCTGGCACCCTCTGCTCGGTGGTGACTCCACGGGGATCCATTCCCCTTGCCGTGATTGCCACTGCAGCACTCCGCCCACTTCCCTAAACTTCACACTCCGCCATGTGAATGCCAACCCCAGCGCCCTCCATGCCTCTTCCAACGTAGCGTATTGGTTGGACTCGGAGTTGGACTTCCCCAGGGAGCCGGCATATCGGCGGGCATAAGCCGCCTGGGACTGAGAGACACAGTCCCAGACCCGCCACGCCAGCTGCTCCCCCGGATCGACCGCAGCCTCCGTTGACTGGCCGCCGAACTCGCTCGGGCGGGGGATGTCCCCCACCTCACCGGCCCTAAGCCGTACGTACGCCTTGATGTTCGAGAGCATCAGCCGCATCCATTGCGCCAATTGGGGCTTCTCGAGGGCTCGGTTGATCTCCGGCACGCTCAGCGGGGGCAAGCGTGGTCCCTCCTTCACTGCCACTCGGGCGAGTTGCTCTCTGAGGTCTTGAATCTCCTTGGCCTGGGCAGCCAGTCGCTCCTCTGCTGACATCTGCTGGGCCTGATCGGGCTGCTCAACCCCGTCCATGGGTTAACAAAAACAAAGACAGAAAAAACTGCCTAAACATTGGAGACGCAAACAAAAGTTGAGACGAGGCACAACTAGTGAAAAACATTGTACCAGTCTTTCCACAAGTTGCATGCATGCCTCATCAACAACCCGGTGGCACCTGCTGCATGTGTGCTTGGTGCCGCAAATGTTTGCACCGCAGCAAGCACATCGGACGCTCGTGAACCCGAACGTTGACAAATTGGGCACGGGTGCCGTTGCTGTGCGCTGCGGGCGCGGGGGGGAAGCCACCACTTGGGATGATGGTTCCTCGAAGGTGAAGGCGTACCCGTCCCGAGTGGCGTTGGCTCCCCGTCCCCCTCCGAGCGTAGATAGCGGAGGGCCTCAGCAATGTTGGCGAAATGCATCCAAGCGACACCTTGGGGCGAAATGGGGCCAAGCGGCCGCACCCATATGTCAGAACCCATGTCAAGACTAATCAAAAGAAAGAGGGGGGGGGGTGCAATGACAACGCAGAGGAAAGAAGGAAACTCTTGTAAGCAACCTTGTTGTGCCCCCAAGTCTGGAGAGGAGGCCGCCCCTACCACCGACATTTTTCTACTCTACAATTATTCTTCTCTTCTTTCCATGCATTTTTCATTACCCTACCCCACATGTTGATACCAACGTTGTTGTGCCACCAAGTTTGGGGAGGAGGCCACCCCTGTCACCAACCCTCTTCTACCCCCAAGCTTTGCTCTTAACCATTCTCCTATGCATAGATTACCCTACCTCACCGTGCGCGGGAAACTTGCCTTGACAACCATGTACGAATGGCAACAATGTGAACAAAATGACAAAAAGCACGCAACTTGCAAGACAAAGGCGGTCAATTCCATCATGAAATAGTGCAAAAATAGCAATTTACACCAATTTACACCGAATTTACACCTGTAAACACTGCGGTGGCCCAAAAAGTGGCCGTTTTCGTAAAATTTACGCATTTGCGCGTAAATTTGCCATTCGGCCAGCGGCCTGGCCAGCATTTAATTAATGGGTGCCCCAGCGCCAAGCACGCGGAGCAAATTCGGACGTGGCAACCTCGCCCCTGCCTTATCGGGGGCCAAAAAGAGGGTGGAATGCTACGTCACCCCTGCATTCTCCGGGGTCCCCAACGCAAAGCACCGGGAGCAAAATCAGAAGTGGGCCCCAACAAAGGGGAACAAAATCAGAAGTGGCTACCTACCCCCTGCCTTCTTGGGGGCCCAAAAGAGGGCGGAAATGCTGGGTCACCCCTATATTCTCCGGGGTCCCCAACGCCAAGCACAGGGAGCAAAATCAGAAGTGGGCCCCAACAAAGGGGAACAAAATCAGAAGTGGCTACCTACCCCCTGCCTTCTTGGGGGCCCAAAAGAGGGCGGAAATGCTACGTCACCCCTACATTCTCCGGGGTCCCCAACGCCAAGCACAGGGAGCAAAATCAGAAGTGGTCCCCAACAAAGGGGAACAAAATCAGAAGTGGCTGCCTCACCCTGCCTTCTCGGGGGCCCAAAGGAGGGTAGAAATGCTACGTCACCCCTGCATTCCAAGCCCAACGCCAAGCACAGCGACCAAAATCGGAACTGGCTACCTCACCCCTACCTTCTCGGGGCCCTAGGAGAGGGCGGAAATGCTGCGGCACCCCAGCATTCTCGGGGGTCCCCAACGCCCAACGCGGGGACCAAAATCAGAAGTGGTCCCCAAAAAAGGGGAACAAAATCAGAACTGGCTACCTCACCCCTGCCTTCTCGGGGCCCCAAAAGAGGGCGGAAATGCTATGTCAACCCTGCCTTCTCGGGGGTCCCCAACAAAGGGGAACAAAATCAGAAGCGGATGCCTCACCCCTGCCTTCTCGGGGGCCCAAAAGAGGGCGGAAATGCTACGTCACCCCTACATTCTCGGGGGTCCCCAACGCCAAGCGCGGGGAGCAAAATCAGAAGTGGCTACCTCGCCCCTATATTCTCAGGAGTCCCCAGACAAGGGGACAAAATCAAAAGTGGCTTCATCGTCCCACCCTTCTTGGAGTTCCCCATAGTGGGGAGACATGAACAAGAGACCAAGCGGTGCCTCTTCTCCGAGCAAGAATGGTGCCTGTCAATTGAGCCCTTTTCCCACCCCCCAGATTTGGGGTGCTCTATTGACCCCCCCCTCCACTTGCAAGCCCGACATGCCCCTTGTGCACAAACACAGGCCGTCACGTCAAAATAGTATGCCCATGCGCCAACATTGCCAACAACTCTGCATCCATGAGTTGATGAAGGAGGTGCCAACCATTTCCCAGACACACTACTCAGGATTGTAGGATTGTGTGCACCCCCTCACCCCCCATGTCCCCCCCCTCCCCCAGGAAAGCGCCCCCCCCTTCAGCCCCCGGGGGACGGGCGGCGGTTGACAGCTGCCTGTTACCTGCCCGGGTGGAGGATGAAGCCTCAGCGTGGGCAGGGTGAGGTGGAGAGCAAACACGTGGCAGTGAGAGACAATGGACAGATGCACAGTCATGCAGTAGTGTTGCCTTCACTCTCAAAAGTGATGCAGCACATGCATCACCATGCTCTGAATATCCAACGGCCTGCACCAGAGCAGGTGCCCCTGTAGAGCACATATCGCACTCGTCCCATGGTTGTGCTATCAGGTTCCATTTCAGAGAAAGTGATTCAAAGTCTGCTGCCAAAGTATGCAGGTGGCAGTGCCTTACAACACACTGACCCTCAACACAACACAGTGACCCGTAACAAAATTTTGGCGTTGACCAAGTGACGGTCCCCCTCCCCCATCCCCCGGGGAAGGACAAGGGGGGAAGGACAAGGGGGGGTGGGGACGGGGGGGGGGGGCGGGGCGTGTTTCCAAGACGAAAGGATGCACACCGGCATGGGTCAGGGTGAGGTGTGCAGTGCAGGCCACATCCAGGCCCGTGGCCATTAATCCCCAGCAGATGCAGACCCTTATTACGGGGGCGAAAGGGACTACTCTGATATCTCATGCAACCTTCATCCAGAGTTGGCGCATAACCAAAAGTGCATGGCGGCCACCCAATGGCAGGTGGTGGTTAACGATTTCCTGACACGGAGCCGCCGTTGGCTGACATTTTCCCACTGGCGGTTGATGATCGACTAATTTGCAGTCGACGATCGGGTGCCGCTGGTTGCTAACCACCGTCAGCTGACCCTTGTCAGTCGGTTAGCAATCGCTCGCCCCAGTGGCGACAGTGATGAAGAAACAACAGCAATCCTAAAAAGAGTGGACTAGTTGTGCGTACATGGCGGTTCGTGCCTTGTGGGCGCCCTCATGCATGCCTCGTTCCGGTGCGGTGCGCAACACGTGTGGCGTGGGGTATTAAATCAGAACACTGACGTCGTCAAGTCGGAAGCCCATCAGTGCGTCTTTCATCGCCTTGTGCAATTCGATCAGAGGAGGTATGGCGGCGGCCGCATTTGTGGACCCTCTCGATTTGCAACAAACATATGCATGTGGGTGTATCCCCGTGGACACACACACACATACACACGCACACACAAACACACACAAGAAGAGACAAGAGAAGGGACCCTGACCCAAGCTGTTGGCCACAGGGTGAATTCCCATATTCCAAAAGGCACAGGTGGACAGGGGTTGGGCAGGCATCAGACGAGGGGAATGCGCGGTTTGGCAGGAATGTCGCAGTCAGGCGTGTCCGCGGCACCCCACGAGGAGCCAGCGGTCCAAAGGTCACGCGGCCGCCGAGGGCCTCTCGTGTCCATCTCAGGGCATTCGGCAGACGCCGGGCGGAGGTTCAGCATTACGGAATTGTACTCGGCTCCTTTGGGCCTCGGCTGGCTGGTGTGCCGTTGAACCGTTGCACTGCGGAATGGGGCTGGGGGGGGGGGGGGGTGCTGTTGCCATCGCAGGGGCTGTGCTGGTTCCTCGTTTGTCCAAAGCCGTGGATGGCGCCCTTGCCGCCCAGTATGACGCCCTTGATGGGCGGTCGTGGTATCCGCCCTCCAAAACACCAACAGCAGGATGGCCCCTCCAAGACATCAGAACGCGTTGCGGATCTGTGGATCGACCACAAGCGCCCGACGAGCCGTGCTACTGTCGCGGCCCTCGAATTGCCACTGCGGCTGCAACCGCCCACATGAAATGCCGCACACACAACGCCCAAAACATCCCGCCACCACGGGCCATGCCTTCCCGCAGGTAAATCCCTCATGCCTACATGCGCTTCCTGAACGCCAGAACCGCTTCACAGGCGGCGGCATGTAGATTTGTGAGCACTGCACGGCCCTGCAGCGGTCACAGGTCTACTGCTTCAGCCAGTCAACACGACCCATTGTGTCTGCGTCCTGCGGCATGGGCTTCATCTCGGCGGCCCCCCCTCCCTCCGCATGAGTGCCACTGCAGGCAGGGCCTTGTGCTTGGGACCTTCGGGGGGGGTGGAGGATTGTTGGAGCCCTCGGTGGCCAGGAATGACCCACCCACTCACCCACCCACCCAAAGGCTGGGGAAGGGGTGGGGGGGTATACCGATGCACCACTGGCCCACGTTTAGCTACAGTTCGGAGGAAGGCCGCCACACCGTACTGAAGGAAGAAACAAGTCACAGCCAAATACCCGAGTGGCAGGGCTGTCCTTGAGGGGAAAAAAAGGAAACCGAAAAGGGTTCGTAACACCAACAGAAACGAACCTTCACAGGGACGCTCTCTGCTTCATGGTCAAGAGATGGACAAGACACAAGACCACAGAAGCACTATTTAACAATGGTTGGTGGTTTGTGGCGGTTGGCGGTTGGCGGTTTGTGGCGTTTAGCGGTTGGTGGTTGACGGTTGGCGGTGGGTGGTGGGCGGTAGTTGGCGGTTGGCGGTTGGCGGTTGGTGGTTGTTTGTTCCTAGGGGCGGTCCTTAAGGGCTGTCCTAAAAAGAAGAAGAGTTCTTAAGGACGGCCCTGCCGGGTGGTGCCAGAATTGTTGCCGGTAACACCCTCACGTTCTTGGGGTGGAATTTGTAAGCTACAGTCATAAACAGGGTTGGATGCTTTTGTGTGGTTGCAAGTCCGCAAAAGTTGCAGAAGCCCATATTTCACCTGGCGATCCCCTCTTCCCCATAATGCTGGCACAGCGGCATACATCACCAACAAGGGGATTGCAACCCAGAGGCTCCTGCAACACCCCTCCTTTGTCCATGTGTTGACCACGAAGCTAAGAAGGGGCTGCAATGCACAGTGTGTCATAACAGTCTGACGTCACATGCCTCACCTCTCCAACGGTACAATGCCAGTCCCAAGCCCCAGTAAACCCATGACCCAGAAAAACGCCCCCAGCCCCCAGCCCCAGTGGGGAAGGGAGAGCTATTTTCCCAAAATCACGGAAACCCCCTCGGACCGTGCCACTCTCCGCCCAGGATAAGGTCTCCACACTAAGCACCGGCCTGACTGCAGACTCACTAAGCTAACTGCGGTGAGGAAAAGAGGCCAGTGCAACAGGGACGTCGGGCGTACCAATGCCAATGCCCAGGGTGGGGACAACACTCTTCACGAATTGTGCTGCTCTGAGAGTCACCACGGTCCACCTTCTCCGGGGTCAAAAACGAAACGTTTCGACCCATAAAACCAAAAGCACCGGCAACACTGCCTTGACACAAGGCCAGCAGCCGACCAAATACACCAATCTCGACGGCAACACACGGCCACTGGGATCGGACACGATGCAATGCGGCTACGGTGTCGCGATACGTCCGCACTGCGGTCAGTTGCCAGGGGTAGCGACTGCAGTCCGCCGCGATGAGTGCACTGATGTTTGCAGCGGGATTCCCAAACCGGGTCTCAATGTAAGTGTAGGAGGTACGCCTGGGAGGACTCGTCTGGGCACTTGGGTATAAGGGCCGCGGTCCATTTCAACTCTGGGGAGGGGGGGGGGGGGGGGGGCAGGGGTGGGGGGCAAATCTCGAATTTTGTACACAGGGGTCTTCACGAAATTTTTCAGCCCACCCGAAAAAAGGGGTAGTTTGGGTAATTTTTGCACATTTCAAATCTGGCCGCTGAAAAAAGGGACAGTTTTTACCATTGACCCAATTTTCACTTTTTCGTCTCATGCCACAGGTCCTAGTGTCCCAATTGCAGCACCCCCTGCCCCATGCTGGCATACCAGGAATTTTAAATCACCTCGCAGAGGTTGTTAGATCAAAGCCAGGCAGGCGTATATAGGGGAAAACACCACATAACCCCCATTTTGGGCCTTTTTGGCCCTATTCGCGTACCCTACCCGAAGGGGATGAATTGTTAGTTTAACCCCTCGTAAAATCATTATTTTGTCCAATAAACGCATCCCCCAATGAGTTTTTGGTCCGGACCCCCCAAGACCCCCCCCACTTGAAACCCACTTTTTTGAGGTTTTGAGGGAGGTGGGGGGGGGGTCAAAAATGTCGGAAAAATTGACCCCCCCCTTTTTGGGTCGAAAATCAGGAATCTTTTGGTTTTTTTCGATTTTGAGCCGAAAAAGTGCTTCCAGGTCCCGACACCATGGGGTTTGTATGGGGCGGAGTGGGACGAGCGCTTGTGCGGTTTATGCACTTTTCAGCCATTTTTGCTATGTCGGCGGTTTTGGCGACCTCGGTGACCCCGTGGTACCCACTCTGAGGGGTGTGAGTGGGGATGTTGTGACAGTACATGCCTACTAGGATACGGAAAGACGTTTTTTGCAGTCTGTAGCCTTGCCGAGGGCCGGTCAATGCCGGTGCCAAAGACGCGAAATGGCTGTTTCCACCAACAATGGCCTAGTGAATGGGCCGGTACACAACCTGCTTGTGCAGGTTTTCACCTTGGGCAGCTCAAAAATCGTAGTTTTCGAAACTTACTTTTTTGATATTGTGATCACCTAAAATGACCATCCAAGGTATGTAAAGCATGTTTTAGGCCATATTTACGTGTTTTTCACCCTATTTGGGTATTAGGTCTGGGGAGGGGGGGGGGTCTCCCAAGGGATGGGTGGTACACAACCTGCTTATGCAGTTTTTCACCATGGGCAGCTCAAAAATCGAAGTTTTCAAAACTTATTTTTCTGATACCGTGATCACTTAAAATGACCATCCAAGCTATGTAAAGCATGTTTTAGGCCGTATTTATGTCGTTTTTTCCCTATTTTGTGTGTGCATTGCTTGGGGTAGATTCTCTGCGAGGTGGACTTGCCGAAGGCAATAGAATTTTTAGTTTGATGCTTGCCACAGGTCCTAGTGTCCCAATTTCAGCACCCCCTACCCCCTGCTGGCACACCAGGAATTTTAAATTTCTGGTCTGATGTTTGCCACAGGTCCCAGTGTCCCAATTTCAGCACCCCCTGCCCCGTGCCCCGTGTAAAAGTAGAGTGCCAGCACAAGGTCCATTGTTGGGAATGGCAATAGTGTGGCAACGGGAAGCAACAACAACGTACTCGAAGGCCATGAATTGTTTGCTACACAACCACTACATTAATGGGGACACTAGAACCTGTGGCAAGCATCATACTAAAAATTAAAAAATCGTGGTATACCAGCAAGGGCAGCAAGGGCTGCAGGGTGCTGAAATTGGGACACTGGGACCTGTGGCAAGCATCAGACTAAAAATTAAAAATTCCTGGTACGCCAGCAAGGGGCAAGGGGTGCAGAATTTGGGACACTGGGACCAATAGTAAGCATCGGACTAAAAATTGAAGATTTGTGGGGTATAGGGTGCAGAAATTGGGGCACTCGGAGCTGTGGGAGGCGTTTGTACAACAAATGCGCGAAACGGGTGTTAACCAGAATTTTCAGCCCCCTCGGAAAAACGGGGTAGTTTGGCCAAACTATACCCCCTGTCGAAAATTTGAGATTCGCCCCCCCCCCCCTGGGGTGGCTTAGAGCTTGTTTCCCAGACCGCCCTTCCTGTCATTGGGCCCCAAGGGCTGGGCCCACCAAAAGCATGACGTCTGAAATTATTCAAAAAAGTGATCTTACACAAAAACTAAGCAAAGCTGAACCAGCCCTTTTTTCAAACAGCTGCTGAACCAATTTCGATGGGGTCGATGGGGTCAAAAGGTCTGGCCCTTCAAACCTGTTTTCCAGACTCCCTTGGTACATCATGCTCCCTGCAGTCCCATTATTTTTGCGCTGCCTGTCTGGCTCAATGGGCGGGGCTTCCATGAAACCACCCGACCTGGATTCCAGCTCCACGGCGGGTCTGCCACAGAGGTATCCACGGTTCATCGAGTACGCAGATTTTGGGGCCGGGGTGGGGGGCTACCCCAACCTACGCCCGGGTGTGGAGGTGGTATCCCCTAGTTCGTGATCTGTTCCGTGTGGTGGAGACACGGGGAGTGGGCACCCTTTCCCGGTAGTCAGCTGGCACGGGGCCCGCGCCGATCGCCAGCAGCTCCTCCCCCCCCCCCCACTTAGTTCACATCGGCCCGGAGTTGCAATGGACCGCGGGCCCAAACGAGTGCTGATTCCTCAAGCTCTCTTTGCGATGCAGATGGGGAAAACCAGAAGTCATGCACACGGTCCCAGTACTGCTCTGCCCCTTGCTCCGGTTGATTCGTCCAAAGGAGCGGGTGATACTGTGGCCACATGATCTTCTTTGGACCACGTTTCTTGGCGCAAAGCCGGCCTAAGAGAACCCACTAGACAATTGCTTAGCTGCTTGAGGGGGGGGCAATCCATATATCATGCGCTGAAGCACCCCGGGCACAACATGCACAGCAACGTCCGCTCAGCCTGCTCTCAGCGGCTGGGGCGAAACACAAACTGCGGCCCGTGCACCTGCAATACACAAACTCAGCAAGCATGATGCTATGCTAGACTCCGTGTTCGTAGAGAGATCATGTCGGCTCATTGATCCATCTTGCTAGCCACTTGGAGGGGGGGAGGGGGGTGGGGGGCCTGACTGACGCCCAGCGTCAAGGCGGGAAGAAAATTGCTTTGCGGGAGGGGGGGGGGATGGCACGGAAGCCCATTTGCCCAACCCCCCCTCCCCCTCCTTGGTCGCCGTGCTGGGAGGGGGGTTTGGGCTGGGGCTGCCCTACCTGCCGTGCCGGGGGGGAGGGGGGTCCAACCCCAACATACATGGCTCAAAATGATCCCCACGTTGCGCTGATCATTTTGACTACACATATGTGGGGGAAAATTTTTTCGTGAAAAAAATTTCCCGGGCCAAAATTTGTGTTCCGGCGCCTTTGGTGGCAACATCCATCCTTACACAAAACAAAGGGCCCGGCACGGAAGCCCATTTCTGGAACCCCCCCCACTCCTTCGCCGGGCGCCCATGCCATCCCCCCCCTCCCCGCAAAGCAATTTTCGGGCCGCCCAATAAGTGTCAACAAGTGTCAACAAGTCAACAAGTCGTGCAGGTGACAACAAGTGCAACAGGTCTGGAGCCCACAGTAGTGCAAAGACAACAAAAGCGCATGGGGCCCCCGGTGCATTGAAACGGTATCCCGAACAGCGTTGACGACACGTACCGTGCACCACGGCACCACGCGGGGAACCGCAAGGAGCCGGAGACACAGGATTTCATTGGCCACATGGGCCCCTTCACGGTGCTTCAGGGTCTGAGGCAGGCCGGCCTCCTGTTGCTCCCAAAGCCACAGGCCATGAGCAAAAGGCATGCCCCAATGCAGCGGTCCGCACTGCCCCAGTTCTGGCAGTGCCTATCTGCAGAGTCCGAGGCGCACGGCACACACTTCGGTGACGGAGAGTGGCCAACACGACGGAGCAGCGTGACTACCCAAACCCGGGGATGGCCTTGAAGGCCGCGCCGATGGCGCCCGTCACATTGAGGCCGGCGGCGTCTTGCACGGATAGCGCGGGGCTCCAGATGCGCAGCTCGTGATGTGTGACTCGCTCGTCATGGAACCATCTGAGCAGCTGTTTGTCGGTGTCCAGCAGCACTTGGCCATCGGAGATGCTGTGACATGGGGGAGGTGCGCTCACAGTGCGAGGGGGACGTCTGGAGGGGTCGGTGCCGGCAATACGGAGGTGACGCAAGCGCCCTGCACACACCCAAGGTCCCTCTCCCAAAGTGCATTTCACGTGCACGCGCACGCGTACACACACCCTCTCCCAAAGTGCAGTGCGTTGCATGCGCGCGCCCGCCCCCATTTCCGAGGTGCACTGCTTGCGCACGCGCTGCCCAACTGCCTTGCACGGCACGTGTGTACGCATGGAAGGTGTGCAGGCGGTGCACTCATTTCGCTCCACTGGATGTGCACGTGGACAAGGAAATGATTCCAGAAAAGGGCGCAGGAATAAAAGCCTGCAATGGTGATGCAAAACCACACGCGGGTCTGACACGCAGTAGCCATGGGCGTTGGAGCAGAGGAAAAGGGGCGCTTCAAAAGAAAGCATTGACAACCCGACACGCCTTTTTGCAAGAAGGTGCAGACCTTGTACACCTCCGTGACGTCGCCGGACCAGACATGATCCCCGGACAGACGCGCGCGCACACACACACCACAAACAACATCAACAAGTCGGTCTGTGCTTAGACTTCCATCTCATGATTGCCATCTCATGACACCTACACCCCGCTTCTTGAGGTAGGCTTGCCAAAATCGTTTTTGCGGCTGCAGGACAATTGTACGTGGTCATGTCCTGTATGTTCTATTTGTGGTTGCCACTGCACAGGAGCCGCACTTCATGTGCCGAATGAAATCGAATTGTGAAGGTGACGTCAAATGGAAGGCAAAGCGCAACAGCTTGGGATTTGTGGCTGCGTTGCGGGATGGCTATGTGTAAAACAAGAAGTACAGTTTCTATTTTGCTGGCCGGTGCAAAGGCAATGCTGGTGCATGCAACCGTCAGGGCATTGCTGTCGCCAACCGTCATCTTGTCTCACTGCACTGCACTGTCAGTTCACGACACACTTGGTGGTTCACAGATAGTGGTAACGACCTGAGCAAGCAGTACCAGAGGCCAGTATTGCCAAACGACAATGACAAAGCTTTCCACAACGCCGTTTGTGCTAACCGGCCACTTGGTTCTGGCTCGAGTCGTTCCGCAACCACCACTACGCAACGTCAAGAGATTCGACGCTACACACGCTTGTGGTGGTTGTTGGGGATCGCCCCACAATTCTGTGCTGGGAGCTGTGACAATGGTCGGACAAAGAGGCGTCCATGTATTGACTTTGAAATGGGGTGAGGTCGGCTTGCACAGGGTGGCCTTTCTGATGGGACAAAAAAAAGTACCATCTCAAGGGCGCCATTTCCTGCAATCTCACGCATGGGTTTTCCGCCTGGAATCGGTCGCCCCACAAAAACCATCCGGCGTCGACCCGCCGTCTGCCAACCGCCAAGTCTGATCGCGCCAGACGTTCGTTAGAACACAAGAAACACGGAAGAACAGACAAGAAGAAAACAACGAAAACCCATTGCACACAGAAGGCCCGCCAAACGCTGCAGGAGGTTGCCACCGCCTTTGCATGTGGCATGGACGGGGGTGAGGACCTGTAGGAATATGTGTTGCCGTAATGCAGCTTTGGCACAAAAAACACGTTTGGGGCCAGAGCCGGGGCCTGCGGCTTCCGCTGCCCAGCGTCCGGCCGGCGATGAGAGCCCGCCCCTGCGCGATGCCCGGCGCCCCCGGGGGTTTTGGGCCTGGGGCTGCCGCCGTCCCCCGACCCCGGGGATCCACTGCCGGACTGCGGGGTGCCTGCGGACTGCAGCGCCGTGACAAACTGGAACACGAACTCTTTGGTGTCCATGTTGAACCGCTGGACTGTCGGCGTACCGACGTAGGCCCGCACATGGGGCCGCACAGCGGCTTTGATGGCGCGGCCTCCGTCGTCGATCGTCTTGTTCCCGACCATCTGGTCGCGGCTGAAGATGGACAGGTCCTCCCCGTTCCAGTTGTCGCCACGCGCGTTGTTGTTGTCTGGCGTGTAGTTCCAGAGGGTGGAGCTCGCGAAGCAGACCTGCGTGGGGCGCGGGAGACGCGTGGAAAGCAGGACCGCCGGTAATGCATGTGCCCAGCGATGTGTTGGAAGAGAGGAGGCATCTGCCTTTTCAAGTCCTGGACGCTAGTGCGATTGAGGGGATTAGGGGGTTAGTGGGTGAGAGCTCATCTTTTTACAGTTGTATACAGATATGTAAGGCCCTTACCCCCCCCCCCTGCCCCCCCCCCCAGCGTATCGTGGCGCGACAGAGGGACCTGGGCCCCCATCCTACGTGGGATCCTCCGAGGAGCGACCCTGCCCAGATCTCGGGCCGCGCGCTTTCCCGCCCTTGCCCGCAGGTGCGGCTGTGGGGGGTTGGGCGCCCCCCCCCTCCCGATGGCTGCACCTGCCGAGTGAAGCCCAGGCTCAAAAGCCCCCCCCCCACGAGCCGGCAGACGGGCTGCCATGCCCCTGTGCTGCGAGGGGCGCCGCTGACGGTCTGCCCCATGTGCTGCCCTGCCCCCCCTTGTCGCATTGCTGTGCACCTGTGCCTGCCCTGCCCGCCCACGAGGGGGGGGGGGGGGGGCTGCACCGCGCCGGGGGGGAAGGGGGGACCACCCTGTCCCTGACCCTGGCCCTCCCCCTGACACCCCTGACCCGGAGCAGCAGCCTCTGGCTGCCCCTATGCCTGCAATACAGCACGCCCTGCAGCACCTTGCTGCCCCACATCTTGCCCTGCAGCACCCTGCTGCCCCTGTTCTCGGAGGGCTGGGAAGGCACCTGGATCCTGCCCAGCCCGAAGCCGCCCTGCAGCTCCCTGCTGCTCACGATCTTGGGGAGGAGGGGGTTCACCTTGTGTCCCTTCTGCCTACGCCGCTGCAGTGAGCGCGGCCGAGATGGAGCCAAAAACGTCCACCAGGCTCGCATGCCACCTTCCCTACCCCCTCCCCCCTCCCGCGCGGGATTTGCCCATGGGAGGGGGGGGGGCACGGGGGGGACCTCTCCTCGCTTTTATACGCGACTCCCCCCCCAATAGAAGTGGGCCGAAGGCCCCCAGGGGGGGGGGGGGGGGGGGGGGGCATTGGAGGGGGGGGCGGTTGGGAGGGTCGGTTGGGGGGGGGGGTCCAGGTGGGGCAATTTGGGGTGGTGAGGGGGGGGCGGGGGGGGGGGGGGGCGAAGGCTCCCCTTACCTCCCCTTGCCCTCAATCTAACCATACCATCACCATAAACCTAACCCTAACCTTTGCAGCCAGTTGCTTTGGCCATGCCAGCCATGTTAATTGGGCTGCACGAGATCCCCCAAATTTCTTTCATGGCTGCTTTTGCCACATCATTGCTCTCCATTTTGGACCCCAACACTCATTCTAACCCGAGCCTAGGGTGAGAGCTAGGGTTAGGGGCAGGGCTAGGGTTAGGGTCACCGAGCTGGTGGAACCAGTCTTGGTTTTATAACCCTTTTTAGTGTCTAGGGTGGACCTACCAGGTTTAGCAGCAAGCAAGCAAGCAAGCAGCAAGCAAGCAAGCAAGCAGCAAGCAAGCAGCACGCGCGAAATGGGCCAAAATCAGAACTCCGTCGTGGTGCTTCAGATTCGGCTGAAATTTTGGTGGATGATACCTATGGGTGTGAAGTACAATCACACAAAGTTTGAGCGAGAAACTCAACGGTGGCGGCCGGGAACGGGATTCGCAAGTGGCGGACCTCAGTTTCAAAAACTGCAATTTAGGGCCAAAAACAGCCATTTTTGGGCCAAAAAAGCCGTGGAACACATTCAAAACGGCCAAACCAAGGGAAACGGTGGGTACACTCCACGTGCCGCTTGACTTCCCCGTGTCAACGAGCTCCTTGCGGCCCTCTAACTCCATGATATGTCCCAAAAACGCCCCAAAAAGGCCCCCAGAAGCTCCAACTGCCGACAGCCACAAACCAAGAATAGGCCATATCTTTGGCTACATGGCTCAAAATGCGATTCCGAGGGCACCTACTCCACCCGCAACCCCCCACTTTTTGTGGTTTCCACCCCTCAGAATTGCCCAAACGGACGCCTAGACCCCCATACCTAGGCCCACTAGGCTGCGGCAAGCTGCTAGCTCAAGCCCAAACAGGTGGGTGCCCAAATGGGTCAACAGGGTCCAGTAGGGGCAAAAAACTGACTTTTCTCAAAAAATGATCATAGACCATGTACGACGCTAAAACAAATGTTTTTGGACCGTTTTGAGCTTGTGGTGGCCCATTTTGGTCCTCCGGAAATCCTAAAATGGGCTGTTTTGGGACCAAAAATGGGTCAAAAATGGGTCAAAAACGCATTTTTCCAAACCTGATCCTAGACCATTTGGGGTGCACAAACGGGTGAAATGAGCCCATTTTGAGCCCATTTTGGGGCATTTTGGCCCCTCAGAAGTCCAAAAAGCCTTGAAAGTGGGCCTCGTGGTGATGGGGTTCACTTGCAAGCTGATTTCACTTTGTCAAGAGTGAATCATTCTTGATGTCCCTCACCAGTCATAGCTGATGTTCCCTCCCCCACCAGCTCGGTCCCAATATTCAGTCTTGATTAGGGCTAGGGTCACCGAGCTGGTGGAACCAGTCTTGGTTTTATAACCCTTTTTAGTGTCTAGGGTGGACCTACCAGGTTTAGCAAGCAAGGAGCAAGCAGCAAGCAAGCAGCAAGCAAGCAGCACGCGCGAAATGGGCCAAAATCAGAACTCCGTCGTGGTGCTTCGGATTCGGGTGAAATTTTGGTGGATGATACCTATGGGTGTGAAGTACAATCACACAAAGTTTGAGCAAGAAACTCAACGGTGGCGGCCGGGAACGGGATTCGCAAGTGACGGACCTCAGTTTCAAAAACTGCAGTTTAGGGCCAAAAATAGCCATTTTTGGGCTTAAAAAGCCCTAAAACCCATTCAAAACGGCCAAACGAAGGGAAACGGTGGGTACACTCCACGTGCGGCTTGACTTCCCCATGTCAACGAGCTCTTTGCGGCCCTCTAAATCCATGATATGTCCAGGAAACGGCCCAAAAAGGCCCCCAGAAGCTCCAACTGCCGACAGCCACAAACCAAGAATAGGCCATATATTTGGCTACATGGCTCAAAATGCGATTCCGAGGGCACCTACTCCACCCGCAACCCCCCACTTTTTGTGGTTTCCACCCCTCAAAATTGCCCAAATGGACGTCTAGACCCCCATACCTAGGCCCACTAGGTTGCGGCAAGCTGCGAGCTCAAGCCCAAACAGGTGGGTGCCCAAATGGGTCAACAGGGTCCAGTAGGGGCAAAAAGATGACTTTTCTCAAAAATGATCCTCGACCATGTGCGACGCTAAAACAAGTGTTTTTGGACCGTTTTGAGCTTGTGGTGGCCCATTTTGGTCCTCCGAAAATCCCAAAATGCCTTGAAAATGGGCTGTTTTGGGACCAAAAATGGGTAAAAAATGGGTCAAAAACGCATTTTTCCAAACCTCATCCTAGACCATTTGGGGTGCACAAACGGGTGAAATGAGCCCATTTTGAGCCCATTTTGGGGTATTTTGGCCCCTCAGAAGTCCAAAAAGCCTTGAAAGTGGGCCTCGTGGTGATGGGGTTCACTTGCCAGCCGATTCCACTTTGTCAAGAGCCATCAATGTGTGAATCATTCTTGATGTCCCTCACCAGTCATAGCTGATGTTCCCTCCCCCACCAGCTCGGTCCCAATACTCAGTCTTGATTAGGGTTAGGGTTAGGGTCACCGAGCTGGTGGAACCAGTCTTGGTTTTATAACCCTTTTTAGTGTCTAGGGTGGACCTACCAGGTTTAGCAAGCAAGGAGCAAGCAAGCAGCAAGCAAGCAGCAAGCAAGCAGCACGCGCGAAATGGGCCAAAATCAGATGTCCGTCGTGGTGCTTTGGATTTGAGTGAAATTTTGGTGGATGATACCTATGGGTGTGAAGTACAATCACACAAAGTTTGAGCAAGAAACTCAACGGTGGTGGCCGGGAACGGGATTCGCAAGTGACGGACCTCAGTTTCAAAAACTGCAGTTTAGGGCCAAAAATAGCCATTTTTGGGCTTAAAAAGCCCTAAAACCCATTCAAAACGGCCAAACGAAGGGAAACGGTGGGTACACTCCACGTGCGGCTTGACTTCCCCATGTCAACGAGCTCTTTGCGGCCCTCTAAATCCATGATATGTCCAGGAAACGGCCCAAAAAGGCCCCCAGAAGCTCCAACTGCCGACAGCCACAAACCAAGAATAGGCCATATATTTGGCTACATGGCTCAAAATGCGATTCCGAGGGCACCTACTCCACCCGCAACCCCCCACTTTTTGTGGTTTCCACCCCTCAAAATTGCCCAAATGGACGTCTAGACCCCCATACCTAGGCCCACTAGGTTGCGGCAAGCTGCGAGCTCAAGCCCAAACAGGTGGGTGCCCAAATGGGTCAACAGGGTCCAGTAGGGGCAAAAAGATGACTTTTCTCAAAAATGATCCTCGACCATGTGCGACGCTAAAACAAGTGTTTTTGGACCGTTTTGAGCTTGTGGTGGCCCATTTTGGTCCTCCGAAAATCCCAAAATGCCTTGAAAATGGGCTGTTTTGGGACCAAAAATGGGTAAAAAATGGGTCAAAAACGCATTTTTCCAAACCTCATCCTAGACCATTTGGGGTGCACAAACGGGTGAAATGAGCCCATTTTGAGCCCATTTTGGGGTATTTTGGCCCCTCAGAAGTCCAAAAAGCCTTGAAAGTGGGCCTCGTGGTGATGGGGTTCACTTGCCAGCCGATTCCACTTTGTCAAGAGCCATCAATGTGTGAATCATTCTTGATGTCCCTCACCAGTCATAGCTGATGTTCCCTCCCCCACCAGCTCGGTCCCAATACTCAGTCTTGATTAGGGTTAGGGTTAGGGTCACCGAGCTGGTGGAACCAGTCTTGGTTTTATAACCCTTTTTAGTGTCTAGGGTGGACCTACCAGGTTTAGCAAGCAAGGAGCAAGCAAGCAGCAAGCAAGCAGCAAGCAAGCAGCACGCGCGAAATGGGCCAAAATCAGATGTCCGTCGTGGTGCTTTGGATTTGAGTGAAATTTTGGTGGATGATACCTATGGGTGTGAAGTACAATCACACAAAGTTTGAGCAAGAAACTCAACGGTGGTGGCCGGGAACGGGATTCGCAAGTGACGGACCTCAGTTTCAAAAACTGCAGTTTAGGGCCAAAAATAGCCATTTTTGGGCCAAAAAAGCCCTAAAACCCATTCAAAACGGCCAAACGAAGGGAAACGGTGGCTACACTTCACGTGCCGCTTGACTTCCCCATGTCAACGAGCTCTTTGCGGCCCTCTAAATCCATGATATGTCCAGGAAACGGCCCAAAAAGGCCCCCAGAAGCTCCAAATGCCGACAGCCACAAACCAAGAATAGGCCATATATTTGGCTACATGGCTCAAAATGCGATTCCGAGGGCACCTACTCCACCCGCAAACCCCCAATTTTTGTGGTTTCCACCCCTCAGAATTGCCCAAACGGACGCCTAGACCCCAATACCTAGGCCCACTAGGCTGCAGCAAGCTGCAAGCTCAAGCCCAAACAGGTGGGTGCCCAAATGGGTCAACAGGGTCCAGTAGGGGCAAAAAGATGACTTTTCTCAAAAAATGATCCTAGACCATGTACGACGCTAAAACAAGTGTTTTTGGACCGTTTTGAGCTGGTGGTGGCCCATTTTGGTCCTCCGAAAATTCCAAAATGCCTTGGAAATGGGCTGTTTTGGGACCAAAAATGGGTCAAAAATGGGTCAAAAACGCATTTTTCCAAAACTCATCCTAGACCATTTGGGGTGCACAAACGGGTGAAATGAGCCCATTTTGAGCCCAATTTGGCCATTTTGGCCCCTCGGAAGTCCCAAAAGCCTTGAAAGTGAGTCTCGTGGTGATGGGGTTCACTTGCAAGCTGATTTCACTTTGTCAAGAGCCATCAATGTGTGAATCATTCTTGACGTCCCTCACGAGTCATAGCTGATGTTCCCTCCCCCACCAGCTCGGTCCCAATATTCAGTCTTGATTAGGGTTAGGGTCAAGGGAAAGGTTTGGGGGTAGGGTTAGGAGTAGGCTGAGGGTTGGGGTGGGCATTAGAGTCAATCAAGGTTGGGTTCAAGGATAATGTTGGGGTGCAAAGTGGACAAAATGGGCAAGGGGAATGAAAAAAAAATTTCGGGCGCCTTCGGCGCCACCATATGTATGGCCAGTAGCTGTTGACCCTTGGCAACTAAGTTGGCCCGGAGGGCAGGGAGGGGGGGGGGGGGGGAGTCGCGTACCAGAACCGAGGAGACGTCCCCCCCGTGGGGGGGGGGGGGGGCTGTGACGCCATGGCCGGCTGCACAGCCAGCGGGGGTGCCCGCAGCCGCCGCCCTCCAGGGAACATGAGGCCCAAGCAACTGAGGCTGTCTGCCCGCGGCTGGGACTGTGACTGACCCACCCCCCTACCGCCCCCCCAACCAACCCCCCAAATCCCCGTGCGTGGTGGGGGCTGGAGTCCCGGGAAAAAGGCGGAAAGGATGACCCAGCCCTGGGAGAGGGCCTAAGGCACGGTGGCTCGTAGTCGGAGGAGGAAGAGCCGACTGGTGGCGGCCGCCGCCTCTGCCCCAGCACTGCCGGCGGCAGCACGCACTGCCGCACCGGCGGCGGCTCATCCTCTGATGAGCCCCGCGGCGACTCCCGCCCTCGGGAGCCCAGCACTGTGCGTGGGGGGGGTGCAAGCTGGTGCACCTACTGGGGCGCTTGAAGCCACACATGCATTGGAAGAGAGGAGGGGGGGGGGGTCTGGAACCCAAAAGTTTGTGTACCAAAAATGTCCAAATCAATATTTCCTTTCGTAGGTTTCATATTTTCGCACCATGAAATCGGGGTCCAGGGGGAGGTCTGGAATGACACTTGGTGTGTTTTGGTCTGCATCTGGCGGCGCCAATTGGCCGATCACCACTTACTGCCCTTCCCTTGAACCCTTTCCGTAGGCGGTGGTGCCCATCGGCCTCTCACCACCTTGTATCCTTCCTCTCCCTCCTTGGCCTATCTTTCCCTCTCTGGTAGGTTGTGCCAACAGAGCCCCCGGACTTTCCCTGTTTCACTGCTCTGTGTCCAAAGGGGGAGGGGGTACCCCCCTCTGAACACCCCCTTCTGTTGTCAGCCGTTCTAGTACATCTCTGCATCTGCCACTCGGGAGGGAAGCCTTGGCCAAACGCCTGTTGAGCATCGTCCGCCGGCGGTTGCCTGCCAACCGACTCCGACTGCGTACGAAGTTCCAGCGCCCAGCTACCTAAGCAGGGGCCCCAGGCCCGACCCGTGCTCGCCCGGCGCGGGAGTACCAGCTCAGGGCCCCGAAGACCACTCGACAGCGGACACAGAGTTCAGGGGCTGGAACCCAAGGTTTGGCGCCAGTGGGCACACATCCTGTCGGGCGCTGGTGTGCCGGCGAGTGGTCTCGGACGTAGGGCCCCTGCGCTGAAAAACCTGCGAACTGCCCCGTGGAGGAGCCGATTGCCATCCGGCACCGCCGTGGGATGCAGATGTGGATGCTGACCTTTGCCCTTTCAGATCAGTGGCAAAGCAAGTCAGAACGCAAAGCTCTTCAGTGACATTGTCATAGGCGCCTTTCGCTGTGACAACAAAAGCGCACTGTGAATCAACTCTGAGGGCTCGTTCTGATGCCTCACACTACATAGTGACCTCCACAATGTCAGACAAATCCATCGAGACACTCCCTCCAATTCTACTGCATCCCCCCCCCCCGCCGCCGGGCGTTGGCTGGCGTGCTAGGACCCCTTCCGGGCCCCTCGTCCGCAGGAGTTGGGCAGCAAACCCCAACAATAATGCAGATGCCTTTAACTGCGGCCCGGAGGCGAGTCAGAAACGGAACCTCCACCCCGTCACACCCACCCCCCGCCAATGAGAATGCTGACGTATGGCGGCATTCCCATTGGCACGCGTCAACAGCTCATAAGACCGAATGGCACACCGTCAGTGGCCACGGAAGACTGCGCCACAACAGCGCGCGACCGGGAGGGCCCAGTGCGCGACGCGAATGGACCGACAGCCGACCAGGACAGGGGTGGGCGCGCTGGAGGAGGTTGGTGGATCCAGACCGCCCCCTCGTTCAGGGCTCGGGTGACGGGAACCATACCGACCACCGAAGGGACCCCAGGCGGCCGGGGTCCGTTGGGGGTGGGGGGTGGGGTGGGGTTGGGGGGGGGGGGGAGGTTCGGCACAAGGCATCGGTATCAGGTTGTTTGCCTTTGGCAGTGGCTATTGGCCTCTCGCTACTGCTCATTCTGACCCTCTGTGGGCCCAAACGTGTTTTGGTTGTGTCAACGGAGCCCCTGGATGACTTGTCCTGTTTGACTACTCCAGAGTCGGCTGTCCTGGAGACGGGCTGTTGCCCGTGCCGTTGACCAGGTGCATCCAGATGCACACTCCGAGTCCATGCTGGGTTTGCCGACTCCAGCACTGACTTGAGCGCGCTGGGGTGTGCATCTGCAGGACAATTTTCCTGACAGGGGCTTCTAACAACCAGGGGGGGGGGGTCCCCAGCATATCTGGCACAAACTGACCCCGCACATGGCGCTGATGCCTCTGGTTGGGACAACTAGTGTTCTGCTCTATGCTGTGCTGACTGTGCCAGTGCCGGACGGGCGCAGCAAAGGAGGCCAGAGAGCAGGAGGGTGTGGGTAGGAGAAGCAGAGCACACGTTAGCACCCCCACCCACCCGACCTATCGCCAGGCACGCCATGTTTGGGGGGTGCGTGGCATTCAGCAAAGGGGGCTGGCAACGCACCTCCAGCGCAGAGAGCACCCCGTTCATCGCCAGCTCCTGCATCCGGAAATCCCCCGTCTTGAAGGCCTTGCCGTCCTCCATGTCAAGCGGGATCCCGGTCTCGCCCACGACCACCGGGCGGCCCCCGAGATGATGTGCCGCTTTGTACTGAATGTCGCGGATCCCCTTCTCACGCGCGGCCGTAGCGTTCTTGTTGCCCACCTGCAGACAATATGCCCCGCATCGCACAGTTGCTGCAACGCGCCACTGGGGGGCAGTTCGTGGGGGCTGACTACGGGCGGGGGAAAGGGCATTGGGTGGCCCAGATGGGTGCTCTTTAAGGCCCTGTCTCTTTCTTTCTTTTTCAACGCCGCTTCCTCCGCCCCCCCCCCAACGCCCCAACCCTATGCCACGGTCTAATGAATAAAATCTGGCTCCACAAGGCTGGGCCTACGCTCCCCTGACCAGGGGCTTGCTGAGCAAGGGATCAGGCATGCCACACGGTCGATTTCGGCCGATTTTGGTCATTTTAGGGGCGCCGAGACGCCCGATTTTGGTCAAATTTGGACCGCCGAGTCGGCCCATTTTGGTCGATTCGGGGGCGCCAAAACGGTCGATTTTGGTCAATTTGGGGCCGCCAAGTCGGCCAATTTCGGCCGCCGAGACTCCGCACGTGTCTGCCTTTATCACCATCACTGTTCATCGAATGTCGGTGATTGTGTACGAGCGTGAGCTGCTAAAGACCGTCCTTCAAAACGCCGCCAGCTATCCTCCAGCTGCCGTCGGTCGCCCTCTTGCGGCTGTCCCTTACCATACAAACGCCGGGCTCAGTGGCATGATGCCGAGGCTTGTTGCTAAGTTGTTTGTTGCTATCTGCTGTTGAAGCCGTTCTGTCTCTGCCGTACCCTTTGCCCGCTCCTCCGGCCCCATCCTGTTCTCTATCCCTCTCGACATCGGGTTCATCGTCTGTGACGGCGAGCCCCAACACTCTTGACGACAGGGCCACCAGGCAGTGGCTGCCCAGACAAGGGCAAGCTGCGACAACAGCAGCAGCACAGCAGTGCACCGGGTGGGAGTTGGAATTGGCTAAAGACCTGCGCCTTCTCCCCATCCCACGCAAGCCATGTGTTGTACTTCTTCCGCACCAGAGGAATGCCGTCGTACCAGTGGTCCGCGCACACGATCTTGTGCTTGGCCGCGTCCGCCCCATCCCAAATCAGGTGCGGCATCCCGGGGGGAGAGAAGGGGGCGTCCTCGATGAAGATGAAGGCCTCCGGCTGCAGCGCATGCACAGCCTTGCAGAACCGCTTGGCGAAGGGGATGTAGTAGTCGGTGTAGAAGTCGAGGCGCCGGCCCCGGTGCCGCGCGAAGTGAGTGGGCCGCAGCAGCTCCAGCTTTCCATTCTGGACCTTGACCACCCCATTGGCCTCCCAGACGCACGGGTACCCGTCCTTCCAGGGGCGCCAGCAGTTCGGGTTCAGGCCCACGGACCCTGTGTTCTTGAAACCGAGCATCCCTGGAGGCAGCAGAAGTGGGGGCTGAGAGCTTGGACATGCCCTGCGCGCGGGCGACAGCAGCAGCACCACTCCGGGGGGTCAGAGTTGAGGGATCGGTCTGCCTTCGCGACTTGTGTATCTCAGTTTCGCGAATGTGGGGTAAGAAATGCACCCTCTGGGGCCCGTTGGCCCTGTGGCTGTGCCCGTGTTATCCCGGACCCTCCTTCAGCAGGGCTCTGGCCCCATCCCTCGTGAAACGCCTCGCGCAAGGGAAGTCGGGGGAAGCAACGGGACAACGAGGGTCCCGGGCTTCGATAAGGCTTATCTGCGATCGACAGGCAGGAGGCTCACGGGGGCTTTGGGCCCCACAGCCGCAGCATTGCCGAACGGCAGAAGGTCGCAGGCTCGATCAGAATGATGTCATGAGCGGACACGACTCAAGGGCATGACCCGGCCCCTCTTTCCCACTACCACCGGCCTCCAAACATTCCATTGTGCACTCTCGGCCACAAAATGTGTGGCCGAGAGGGATCGCGACGGTCAGCCCGGGTCGCCGTGCTCAGACAACGCTGTTCCAGCGCAGGAGGAAGGGACCCCACATCACCCCTCATCCAGGCCCGTGGCAATAATCGTGCAGAAGTGCCCTCCCAGAGACTTGGTCATCAGCGCTTCGGAAGACACTGAGGACCGGGTGAACTGTCGTAGGATCGGGGCGGCCCCCCTCAGTCGGTGGTCAAGGGGTTGGGGGAGGGAGGGAATCGCAGGGGGATGTTCACTTCACTTCCAGACCCCAACCCCCGCGGCGGGGGCAGGGGGGTCCGGGAGGGGGGGAGGTTTGGCACAAGGCCTCGGTATTAGGTTGTTTGCCTTTGGCGGTGCCTATTGGCCTCTCGCTACTGCTCATTCTGACCCTCTGTGGGCCCAAACGTGTTTTGGTTGTGTCAACGGAGCCCCTGGATGACTTGTCCTGTTTGACTACTCCAGGGTCGGCTGTCCTGGAGACGGGCTGTTGCCCGTGCCGTTGACCAGGTGCATCCAGATGCCAACTCCGAGTCCATGCTGGGTTTGCCGACTCCAGCACTGGCCTGTGCGCGCTGGGGTGTGCACATGCAGGGCAATTTTCCTGACAGGGTCTTCTAACAATCACAATGATTCTTTCCCTTTGTCCTTTCCTTCTCCTTCTTCTGCGCTCTGCACCGTTTCCGGCGAGCGCGTCTGCCCTGTCCTGTTATCTCCCCTTGCTCGTCCCTTTCCCCATGCCCAGCTTCCTCTGGGCCCTCCCTAATCGTTCTGTCCTGGGGAGCGTGTTGCTGTGGGGAGGGGGTAGCGGAGGGGGCGGGGCCTGGGGAGTGGGAGTGGGTTCGTCGCACCCTGTCCCCTCATTCCCCTTGAGGAGGAAGATCCTGGCTCCAGGGGGTTCTTTGCTGGTGTCGGTGTGCTTGGTGCTGGTGATTTTGGCCACTTGCTTCTGCTGGCCCACATATCCCAGTCTGTCCTGGGCGTAGTTGCATGCTGTTTGATGGTATGTTGGCCTTAGCTGGCGCGGCGGTGGTAGAACATGGGGGAGGGGGGGGTCAAAAATGGTTGCGAGTTTTCTGGGCACTTTTTGAACTCCCTGTTTCGTTCTGTGCATTGCGGTTACACAAGAGTGGGGGGTAAATATCCCCTTTTACGATTCACCACAAAAGGTGGGGGTAGAATGAGGGAAATTGGGAGAGGGGTGTGGGGCGGTGCTGTGCCCCGGTCCACAGAGGCCCAAGCAATGTTCTGGGTGCCGCAGGCGCCCAAGTCCGTTGTTCCTCATTGTTCACCGTTGGTGTGGGTTGGGGGTCCTGAAAGGGGGGGGGGGGGGGGGCGGGGGGCGGCGCGACACGGAAGGCCCCCCCCCCCGTGGAAGGGATGCATATCTTAGAGCTTTGACCTACGGCTCGGTGCTTCCTTCTGTTGTCCTGCTTCATCCACTGGTTTGTGAGTGACCTGTTGCACAAGACCGCCCCCGGACTCAGGTCACTGCCGTGCGATTACCACATAACACCCCATGACTAACAAGGATTACCCCGTCCGGCGGGGTTGGGGCATGCCCCTCCGCCCCGAGCACACCCAACCGCACGGCGTGTCCCTCAGTCCCTCCAGGGGCAGCAGTGCACACGACGCCGCACCGTGATCGAAGGTGCTGACGAGCTGCGGGAGGCCGTTGCTGAGCGCCAGGCTCTGGAGGGGCGCGCAGCAGGGGCCCAGCTGCAGCTCCCACTTGTACGTCGTCAGGTCGTCTATGCCGATCCAGCCCATGTTGGGCTCGTTCATGACCCCGTAGCCGATCACGTGCGGCAGGTCGCTCAGCCTCCGCACGACGCGCTGCATCATCGCGAGGTAGTGCCGCTGCAGGTACTCCTGGATGTTCTCGCCCTTGACACAGGTCCGCGCGGCGAGCTCCTTTCCCCCGTAGAACAGCATGAACATCGTGGCGCACGCGAGCTTCGTGTAGTTCGTGGGCCACAGCATGTGCGTGAAGGGGTCCCCGTGCGTCTGGTGCACGACGGCCGCGCCCGTCGCCTCCAGCTTCCGGACGTCGAACCCCGCCACCGAGAGCGTCCAGCCCGGGGCCCCGCTGCCGCCGGTGAACCGCGACCACGCGTCCTGGTGGGGGTCGATCCACACCCAGAACCCATACTCCTTGGCCTTCTTGACCACGGCGTACAGGTAGTCCAGGTACTCCTCATCGTAGACCCCAGGCCCCGCGTGCTCCACCGCCTCCCACGTGATGAGGAACCGCAGCAGCGTGTAGCCCCAGTGCTGCAGGCGCGCGAAGTGCTCGTGCGCCTCGCTCAGGGGGAACGGCCGCCCGACGAAGGACACGTCGCGGTGGTTGAAGAACTTGTTGGGAAGGTCGTCGCGAAGGTGCGTGTACCCGCACGGCCGCGTCGGCAGCTTGCTGTTGGCGCCGAGGTTGATGCCGCGGAAGTGCACTGTGCGGCCCTTCTCGTCGACGAACCGGTCGCCGCGGATGCGGATGCTGCGGCCCTGAAGGGGGTCCGGCCGGCCGCCGCTCGGCCCGGCGTGGGGCGTGTGGCGCTGCGGCGCGGCGTTGCCGCTGGTCGGGCTGGGGTTGGAGCGGCGCGACGAGTCGCCTGCCGCGTTGGCGTTGGGGGCGGGGCGGCGCGCCGAGCCCGAAGGCTCTACTCGGGGGCTTGGACTGGGGTGGACGTCGAGGAACTGCCGCTGCAGTGCGTCGGGGGGGCCTCCGGGGGTCCCGCCCGCCGGGCTCGAAGTGGAGGCCCCGCCCGTTGCACTTGGGTTGGAGGCCTGGCGCTGAAAGGAGCCGGAAGGGTCGCCTGTTGGGCTCGAGAAGCTCGTGCTGAAACTCTCTTGGAATGACCCGGATGCAGGGCTGAGTGAGCTCGTGCTCGTGCTGGAGGTCTGACGGAGAAGGGCGGTGGTCTGGCGGGAGGATCTGGGGGTTTGTTGCAGTGGCTGCGGGCCGGTCAGGCCGGGTGCGGGGGGGTGGCGGCTCCAGCTTGCCTCTGGCTGGTGTCTGGACATGGTGTCTACAACGGGGCTGCTCTCAACGCGGGACTCAAATTGTTTCCGGATCAATGCATCAACGGCATCGTGGCATGGGATGTGGTTCTGAAATGGAAATGCTTCCAAACTGGCACACGCTCAAGAGTCAAGTAATGGTGGCTCTGGGCTGCATCAGCAAATGCGGGACGAGGGCTCACTTCAAGGGCGCCCCATTTGCCCTCCTTTGCCTTGTGCTGGTGCCACCCCATGGGCCACACACCAACGCACCCACCCAACCTTGGGAGGGGTGGACATTTTGGGAACAGTTGGCCAGAAGCAACCTGACCGACCCACACATGTCCACTGTAACCCCCCCCCCCCTCCTCCTAAGGAAAGGTCTGACTGTGTGGCACGCTGCTTGGTGGCGGCAAAAATCTCCTGCTCCTTCACGGGAGGAAAAAAACAATGGTAGGCTGCACTATGGCAGCAAGTGGGGCAACAATGAGGCCTGCTGCATCACAGAATAACCAACACATCATCACAACGTCAGCAAACGACAACACAACGTCACCACAGCCTCATCAAGCGCATCAGGCCGTTTCACACCCTGCACGAGATGTTGTTTTCATCAAACAACAGAGTGCATGCCATGGAGGAGTTAAAATTTGAAACACAGTGTTGTGTAATCAGTGCAATGTGACAACTCTGTGTCCGGCACGCAAAAAGTGTTGGGGAAATGTTCTCTGACAATTCTTTCCCGTTGTGTCAGCTCCTACCCCTTCCAGTTCCAACATGTTCCTTAGCCTGTTCGATGGGTCTTGCCATGAAGATCGATACAAGGATTTGCAGACCGGACGTTGAAGCACTCCCCGCCCTTCCCTTTGTGGGTCAGTGCGACACAGGATCCAGACAGTGTCCAAAGACCTCTGGCGCCCACCAACTACGGGGACAGTGACCAGCCGAAAAGCGATACCCGCTGCATCAGTGCGGTACGTCCTCCCAGAGGGTGTGCGGAGACCTCCGGCATTAAGAGGGAGCGGAATGCTCATTATGATGATGAAAGGAGGAGACTGCTAGCAGGGGGGAGGGGGGCAACTCTTCGATTAGGAAGCAGATTTCCCCTAAACTATTGGCTGCCTGGGAGAGGCGATGGGGGGGTTTTGGGAGGGACAATTGGGGGGGGGCCTCTTGGGGTGGGGGGGGGGGGTGCATGCCAACAGGGCCACACGTTGATTTATCACAGGCTTCCCTAACCCTTGCCCTCCCTGTAATCAGGACCTGTGCACCCTAATCCAAACTATAACCCTAATTAACAATGAATATTGGGACTGAGTTGGGGGGGAGGGGGGACATCAACTACAGCGCTGAAGAAGGATGCATGTTGAGGGACACCGAGAATGATTCCCGCCACTTCCCCCCCTATACCACCCTTGAAACCCTTTCTCGCTCAAGAGACATGCCCCCCAGCACTCCCTCCGCACCCCTCTCCTATCACCCCTCCCCAGCAATCCCCCCGGACCTCCCTGTGCACTGTCAGCCCCAAAATTGCCCATTTCAAGGATTTTTTGGAGCTTGCATGGGCTCATACAGGAACAAGATGGGCCCGCTTGCTCAAGAGACATCCCCTCAGCACTCCTCCCACACCATTCCCCTATCACCCCTCCCCCCGCAATCTCCCCGGACCCCCCCAAGTGGTGCACTGTCAATCCCAAAATTGCCCATTTCAAGGCTTTTGTGGAGCTTGAATGGGCTCGTATGGGTCCAAGATGGCTCAAAATGGCCTTAAACCACTTGTTTCAGCACCCCAAGGAGCAAGCAATCTAGCAACAACATTTTCGACCACTTTTGGACCCACTAGTGACCCTCGTAACCCTACCCTAACATGTGCACCGTGCACGCTGCACCACTCCAATGGGGCATTGAAATGTGTTGAGTGCGCAAAAATAGCCTGTAAATGATCCCCTTCAGCATTATTCGTTGCCACAAGGGTACCCAAAGCAATCCATGGCATTCAAACACAGCAGATTCCCCTTGGAACACCCTTATGCATTGTCGGCTCTAAAATTGCCCGTTTCAAGGGTTTTGGGGAACTTGCAGGGGCTAATATGGATCAAATATGGCTCAAATTTGCTTAGAACCACTTGTTTGAGCACCCCAAGTGGTCTAGGAACAACTTTGGAAGATATTATTTTTGACAACTTTGGACCCCCGGAACCCTACCCTAGCACGTGCGCCGTGCATGCTAGTGGTGCCAATAGGGCATGACACCATGAAAATGGGTCGAAAATGATCTCCTTTATCATCATTCATCACCACAAGGACCGGGGAAAATTGGCTTGCACGGGGGGGGGGGGGGCGTTTGAGCCCCTTTCTCAGACCTCCTCCCTTCTAGGCTCCCGTGACGGGGACCCCCGACGGGCTGACGGTGACCCCCAACAGGCTAACAGGGAGGTTGGGGGGGGGGGGGGCTGAGGTACCACAACATAAATGACTCAAAATGATCCCCCCAATGCGCTGATCATTTTGAGGTATGTATCATGGGCGAAATTTTTTTGAAAAAAATCTTCCAGGCCGCTTCGCAGCGTAGTTGGTGAGTCATCATCACAGGTTTTAGACTAGCCTCTTGGGATTGGTCTGTCACAAGAGCCCCCCTCCTTTGGGGGGCTCAAATGACCCCCCCCCCCCCCCCCCGCACAAGCCAATTTTCCCCATGCCAAGGGGGCCCAACACAATCAATGGCTATCAAACACAACACAATAGGTTGGAACTCAAAAAAGTATGCAAAACGGGTGCTTTTCAAGGCTAATTTTGCGGTATTCTGGGCCCAAAAAGAGGCGGTGGAGCCCCACTGATTGGGTGCAAACCCCATTCGACGGTGATCAAAGGTGTTCATCATCTAGGTTGGTTTGAATGCAAGTGGCCCCCTTGAAGCACATGCTGGACCCAGGCTGCCAAAAAAAAGGTTTTTTTGGCTATTTTTGATAGATTTTCAAACCTGGGTCTGCCACTTGCGACGACGCTTGTTCGGGTCCCTACCATTGAGTTTCTTGCTCAAACTTCGTGTGATGATACTTCACACCCATAGCTACCATGCACCAAAATTTGGGCCAAATCTGAAGCACCACAACGGAACTCCGATTTTTGCCCATTTTGCACATGCTTGTTGTGTGCTGCTTGTCAAACGTGGTAGGTCAACTTTAGACACTAAAGAGGGTTCAAAACCAAAACCGGTTCCACTAGCTCGGTGACCCTAGCCCTTGCCATAATCAAGGATACTTTTTTGCCTTCTTTTTAGTCCAACCCCCCCCCTAGCATTCTCAGCAGGCGCACTTGTACTACGATGTAAGTCCCAAAATTGCCATGGCTTTTTGGGAAATTACCTGGCCAGAGTGGGTCAAAAGTGGGTCAAAATAGCTTTCAACCACTTGTTTGAGCACCCCAAGTGGTGTAGGAACAACTTTGGAAAAAATCATTTTTGAACATTTTGGGCTCGTGCTGCCAGCATGAAAATAGGTTGCAAGTGATCCCTTGATCATTATTTATCACCACAAAGGTGCCCAATGCATTCCATGGCAGTCACACACACACACACAGCAAAAGAAGGTGGGACTGGAAGAAATAGGCAAAACGGGTGCTTTCCAAGGCTTAGTTTGCAGCATTGTGCCCCCCCCCCCCCCCCCAAAAAAAGGTCCTTGAGTTTGTTCATCATCTCAATTGCTTCCCATACATCAGCGCCCGCCGTGGGCATGCTAGGCACCCAAACTGCCCAAATTCCCGCAATCCCCCCCAAACCCCCGTTATATTGTAATTGAGTCCCTAAATTGCCCATTTCAAGGATTGTGAGGAACAGGCTAACGTCGGTCAGAAGTGGCTCAAAATAGCCTTAAATCAATTGTTTTAGCACCCCAATTGGTGTAAGAACAACTTTGAAAATTCATTTTTGACCACTTTTGGACCCACGTGTGGGCCCCATAACCCTACCCTACCACATGCACTGTACGTGCTGCACCATTGTGATGAGGGATTGAAGGGTGTTGACCGCGCAGAATTGGGTTGAAAACGATCCCCTTCATAATTTTTTTTGGCTGACTCTCACCTCCGGCACCCACATGCTTGAGGCTAGCACTCGTACTTTGTACGCCTGGTCTGGTGCCAATAAGTACATGTTGCTTCCTGCCTCTGGGTAGTCCGAGAACCACCCTCTCGTCCTTTTCTCGGCGAGGATCCGGCCCGCTTGGATGGCGCGGACGTGGTGCGTGTGCCACCGGAACTTCTCATGGAACATGAGGCGCCGGGTCCGTTGCGTTCCCGACCCCGGTGGCGGTGCCCCCTTCGGTGTGCCCTCACCGTAGCTAGCCCCCATTCCACTCGCATGTTCGGAACGGCCGGGCCTTTTGCTTCTCCACAAGAATGCCCAAAAACCCTCTCCATCGCCCTCCGTTTCTGGGTTGTTGACACTTGGTTGCGCTTCTTCTGGGGCCGTTTGCCCCGCCGAACTTGTGGTGCTGCAGAAGTTGGATCGGAAGTATGTGGGGTTGAACTGGTAGTTGGGTGGTTCCTCCGCCGGCCTTGGCGGTGCCACCCCGGGCGCACCGTTCAATCCCTCGTAGCCGGAGGTCAACCTTTTGAAGAGGTGGGTGGCTTTAGCAACATTGTTCATGTTCTTCTCCGGATGTAACCGCAACACCCACTTTTTGTATGCGGCCTTCACTTCATCCATGGTGGGTGCACTACCCACTCCAATCTGTTCAAGAAAGCTCCATCCTTCAAAACCCGGGGGTGTTGGGGTGCAAAGTGGACAGAAGTTTCCGACAGGTGGCTTTGGTGCATGTTGCGTCGGGCCCATGGACTGCTAAGGGCGGCACCTTTGGCAACTAATTGTTGGCCGGAGGCCCCCTTGGGGGGGGGGGGGGGGGTAGTTGGCGTCCTAGGACCCGCAGAGTCGCCCCCCACACCCACATGTTCATAGCGCTCTCCATTTTGTACCCGTAACAATGAGTGCACTTGGGGTGTGGAGGCAAGGACCGGCGGTGGGCACGAAGCATATGTTCCATGGAGGGGTGCGCCATAGCAGGGACCATCACCCACATGAGGAGCGTGTGGTCTTGCTGCGCTTGTTGTTGTTGGCCTCTTGGGTACACGTCTTGGACCTGCTGGCAGTCAGGGGGGGGGGGGGGGCTCCACTGTTCCTAGGATGCTAAGTACCCCGCCCCCCCTCCCCACCTCTCCCACCCTCTGCCTGGTGGGCCCCCGGAGTTCTTGGATATTGGTGGTCACTATATAACTGTCACCTGTCACCTGTCACATGTTTCCCTCAACTACAAGGGAGTCTGAATTGTGCTTCCACGCCTCCCATAGGCCAAATGCCAAAGCAAATCCCCCCATGAATGCCGCTCAAAAACGCCACCATGCTCATTCAAAATCGCGAAAAAAACACAACAGATAAAGTAGAATGCTCTAGAAAACCGTATGGGATATGCGGAAAGACCACGACAGTGCAAGCTGCAAACCAAAGACATTCCAAAGAGAGAAAGGGTGGAGGCTTGGCAATGGGGGAATCTGCCTCCACAAGGAGCCCAAAGAAAACTGGGGAAATGGGGCAAACACCCTGAGTCTGAAACCGGGGCAAACTGCACGAAATAGGGGCTGTGCCCCCCCTTTGAGATGTCTTGGATACAAAAAAAGATCCATTTCCCATATCTTATCCTGATTTACCTCGCTTTACCCATGCTCCACTCCATGCCAGTATGCCCGTAGTGTGCCTCGCATCTAGTCTCCCGCCAACACCCACCAAGGTTTTGGTGGGTGTGGGGCATGTCCTTCCCAAGAACCGAAGCACAGTTATGACCATAGCAATCCTCTTGGAGATAGGTGGAGATTCACTGACCAGGAGATTACAGCTAATGACCTACAGGGGGCTTGTGTGCTTCGCCACAGTCCACTTCCCATTCCTAAAATAGTGTGCAAACTAATCCCAGGACAGTGACTGCAGGGTGTGTGCACGGTGCACAGGGAAGAAGCAAGCGCAAAAATGTGCCGACGGAACCGTGACAGACGCCCCAAATCGCCAGATTGTGATACAAAATCGGCAAGAGAGGCGTCAATTGCAAACGTGGACATTGTTGCCAACAGCAGCCTCAGAAGAGGGATTCCTCCTACACTGCGCACTGCGTGCGCACCGTGCAGCCGCTAGCTTTCAGCAACCAAGGACCAAAGGGAATGACACCCAGCCCATCGTGTGTTATTTTGGAGGTCGTGTCACCTTGAAAAAGCCTTAATTGCTCGGTCCTCGCAGGGGAGTCGTTTGCAGGGTATTGCCTCATGGGCTGAACCAAGAATGCTCTGCTGTCACGTGTTGGCCAATGCCCAACAGCGAACAACCACCTCTCCAGCGGCCAACCTCTATATAACAGTCCCTCCCAGTAACCAAGGCCGAAACGGCAACAGTACACATTAGACAGTCATTTGGCAGGGGCTGCACTGAGACAGGGAGGGGGCGTGGGCATGCAACACATTTGCACCCACACGGGCCTGCTGGAGTGAGATATGCATTTCAACATAGGGCGAAAGTGGCCCTCTTTGGGGGACTCCAGATTCCATGAGCCAAGCGGGGGGTGGCACGCAAATACCCCACTCCCATCATCTCCAGGCTTCACTCGAACATCACAGGGGATTGCCTCATCACGTGTCTGACAGGGAGCCAACTGCCAGACGTTGACACGGCTGGAGGACAACTGCTGACGGTTGCAGAACAACAGCTCTCACAACCTGATCACAGCAATTGGAAACACTGACGTTGATTTGGCCACAGCTGGAGCCATGTTCGATAGTAAGGCCCATCCTAGTGCCGTTCTGCAAAATGTCTTGGCACTACGTTTTCGTAGCAAGGCAGAGCCGGGCCTCACGACAGGAGCTGCCTCAGGCCGTCGGCTGCACCACCCCATTCCAGTGGCCCAACGGCAGCTGCATACTGCCATACAGGTCTTCGGACACACGCACCCAAGAATACGAGAGTTCATACACAACAGCCCGCCACTCACCTCTGCCACACCAATTTCAACCAGGACATCCTCGCTCACCACCTACTAGCTCCAACCCTCAACCTCAACCTGCCACATCACCCTCTGGAACAGCACCCTGTCTGACATGGTCTTTTACAACAATCCTGGGGCCAATTGAATGCATGAAAGCGACATGCGCCTGCGGACCTGCATCTTGCAGAATCCCTTCATCCGGTCACATGGTGATCAAAAACAGCGCTGGAACGCCTGTCTGCAGGTCTACGCACAAACCTGGTTAGAAGCCATGACTGAAACCCACTGCTTGAGGGGGCGGAACGTGCGGGAGGTTCAGAGCCAATTGTTTCGTACGTTTTGCCTCGTCGAGTTCAAGCTGCAATCTCCAAAGAGAACCCTGTCCTCATATGATTGCACGCTCTCGGTCACACTCACCCACAGGCAGACACACACCGAACATCAGGCCATTGTACAAACGCAACGCAAACTGATGAATGGAGTGATGGATCTCTGGCCACGCGGCCACGTAGCCAAACCTCAAATAACGTCGCGACCTAAAACAAGCCACCCGCGCATGCCGTACGTTGAGGAACCCTCTGGTCTGGCTCCCGTGCACCTCCGTGCAGGTCACGTACACCGTGGGCCCCTCCAGTACACCTCGGTTACGCCTCCTGTACACCTACTTGCCGCGCCACGACAGCCGCGCATTTCCAATACCCCTCCGTTGTATGCACCTCCGTCAAGTTCTGGAAAAGACGACTTTCCCCATGGCGCTTCGCTTCGTCCGCACATGCTGCATTTGGGGCATCATCCTGCAACACACATCGGGGCAGAGGAGCGTCAGAAGGCGACAAAGACAGGGGGCGGGGGCGGGGCAAAACAAAGTACAAAACACACAGCGTATGGACGGAACGCGGTGCTTGAAACCCCTTGACAAACGCCACGTGCATCCACCGGTGGTTTCTGAGCCCCCAGGCCATGCAACAAAGCATTCCCCACCACAACTTGAACCCACACAGTGCATTCCCTCGTTTGCAGTTTGTTACAAGAGCTTGTAGAATGGCAACATCAACATCCTCCACAGGGCGCAGGTTGAGGGGTGCCCTGCACCCAGCCCCTCTTCCCCCCCCCCCAAGAAACATATTTGAATTTTCCCACAGCCACTATTTTCCGGGACACTGTGCCAGCGGGATTGTGGCCCCCTGAATCAATGTAATCTGCAAGCAAATGGGAGGAATGGTATTTTGGTGTTGCAGTGCACCGCTCCATCTGCCCCAGCTTGCGTAAGGGCATTCGATCTGGAGCCAGAACACAGGGAGCAGAGCCATGTGAAGATGAAAGATACCGGTCACTCTGGCGTCGCTTCTCCGCGGTCGGAGGCTGGATCCGAGGCGTCTGCTGTGAGGGGTCTCCTTCGGGGTACTTCAGGGACGGGGTATATGAAGGGGCCTGCCATGACGTCCTGCGTATAGCGGCAAATAGTTGAGACGCGAAGACCAGAAGCGGTGGCTGATGAGAGGAGTCAATGGATAATGTGACTGACGTAATGACGTGCTCCTGCCAGCATATCACGACTTCAACTGATGCGGTTGAAGACCCCACATATGGTAGCACTTGATATGGCACAGCATGTGGAAGAGCAGAGTGGCTGGGGGCACGTACAACGGAAATCACCTACGATTCCCACTTGGTACTCAAAATTGCAACCCTCTGGAGCTTGTCTCCCGTGAAAAACCAACAACACTGTTATTACTATTGGTTTTGTCTGGAAAGCAAAACTCTTGTTCGACAAAAAAGGGACGCTGTTTGCCGGTGGCTTGCACCGACATGGAGAAACCAACCAGGCACTAAACGCAGCAAAATGTCAAATCATCCAGTAATACATCCTTCAGAATTTGTCACTGGCAAAGACGTATGGGTGGATATAGTGGGGGGGGTGGTCCCCCCACAGCATCCCCCCCCCCCCCGACGACGATTACGATTACAATTTACCCGTTTGACTGAACTAGCAGTTTTGCCAGCAGTTTTACAAGAGGACTGATGGCCCAAAAAAAAGCGCCAGAGCAGGTGCCATCCTGGATTTGAAACCAGGATAATCAATCCACAAGCTTGTGCATGTACCATTGTACTACTGAGCGTATCTGCCAGCCCTGAACACAAGACAATACATTGCACAGGGGTTGGTGTATCCCATGAAGACAGTCCACACAGTTCAATCATTTCTTGATACATTTTGCCAAAATGGCTTGCAATTCCGAATCATCTGTGCCTGAACTGCCTGAGCTAATCGTAATCGTAATCGTAATCGTAATCGTCATTCCGTCATCACTGCCTGCTGGCTCAACACCCCCCCCCCCCGCACCCCAACCTTGGTAATGTCGTCACTATTATATCCACCCCTGGTATGAACGTTCACCAGCAGTCAGTGCTGAATGAACAAAAATTTGGCCACGAACTGCTAGCGGTTGGCGATTAACCGCCGGCGGTTGGCGGTGAGTCGCCGGCCCAGAATGCTGTCCTGAAAGGGTATTGTAGAAAGAATATTGTCGTTACAGCTGGGGACGGTAAAGCACAACCGACGGGCGTTGGAAAGTGAGTGGTTGTGAGGGCTGCCGAAGCAGAGGAGTCGCAGAACAGCGGGAAGAGGTTGGACAAGCAAATGTGCACAGCCACAGGCATTCGAACAGATGGCAGCGAAAGACGATCCTCAGGTCAGGAAACGCAGTGTCTTACCCGAATACGTTGTCTCATGTTCTCAACAAACTGCAGGTACCAGTTGCGGACTCGCCGTGACAACTCTTTCAGTGCCTGTAACAAACGGCAACGGAAAGAATGTGCACAGCCCAGGGACTCGGACAGCGCAGCCCTCACACTCGGCACTTATGCCCACTGCACTCGTGGCATCCCGACCATCTTGAGTTGACGCATTCGCTTCCTCAGACGCACTGCGTTCCATGCCTAATGCACTGACAGCCGAATCATCAGCACGCTCATGCCCTTGACCACCAACATGTGACTGGATAGGGCTCCGAGCAGGCACCACCACCCAGGGA
The DNA here is from genome assembly GCA_964036045.1 of Eutreptiella sp. 'Long Island Sound 2002'. NCBI lineage: Eukaryota > Euglenozoa > Euglenophyceae > Eutreptiales > Eutreptiaceae > Eutreptiella > Eutreptiella sp. 'Long Island Sound 2002'. The sequence continues at coordinate 46,900,077 of OZ038396.1, forward strand.
TGTGGAGTTGGGTAGGGATTGGGTAGTCAAATGGTCGGTCATGGCCTTAAATTACCCTTTTCACAACTACGGGTGGTCCCTGATCAATTTCGGCAGCAGTCCCTCACCATTTGGGTATTCGCCCACGATTTGTGGAAAATTTTCGTGCACCCAAAATGGCAGCACAGCCCTAGGGAGAAAGCGCTGTGCAGTGGGTGTGAGGATGTGACCGCATTGGGGGTTGGGGCATGGAGCATAATGGCTGACGACCATAGGAGTACGGGGGTTAACCACCCCCCCGGGTTTTGCAGTGGAGAAAAATGAAATTTAGGAAAGGAAAGATTGATTCGGGACACCCAGCCAGGCCTTTGCTTAGTGATACTGGGGGGGGGGGGGGGGGTCAAATTGGCCCCCCGGGATTTTGGCTGACCCACCCACCCACCCACATCAGAAAATTTTTCCGCAGGAAAAAAATGAAATTTATCAAAGGGGCCCGAACTTGGAGGTCGATTTTAGGTACACAAACTTTTTTTTGGCCTCTGACCCACCCACCCACCCCCCCCCCCCCCCCCGGTATAGTATCAACCAGCCACTAAGCAAAAGCCTGCACCCAGCCCAACACTCACGCCATGGCAGCCGATGCAACCACACACTCGGCTCCATCCTTACAACGCTCAGTGTGGCACACATGCAGTCACCACACTCTGCCTGCAGAAGGAGGATAATGAGGCGCAGACCTCAACATCTTCCACGTACTTTGCCAGCAGACATGGCAAATCTCGTCTCCAACTCCGAACCACCGGAAAAGGCGCATCACGCAAAAACGATGACTCGGTGAATTGGATGTGATACTCCTGTAGAGGACAGAGGCAGAGAGAGGCAGGGGAGGGGTTGTCCATAAATTCTAGGGGCCCACGCATTGCTGCAGACGTGCCCAGGTCACAGGGCACGAACGATTGCAGGAACCTGGAACGTCCCGCCTGCTTGATGACGCCCCGGCCCCATATGGCCACTGCCGTGTTGCACAATACCCTGCAGACCCATGTGGCTTTGCAGCGCAGAAAGCGGGAGACAGTGCCTGGTACCCCAGAGGCACATTGGAGAAATTCTGAGGTCCAAACACACAGGGTGGGGGGCACGCAATGGGAATCCATGCCTCAGTGGGCAGAAGCTAACCCGGTCGTCGCCCGCAGAACACGTCCGCCTCAGCTGAGGTCGCGGCTGAGCTGTGAACAACCCACACGACCCACAGAAGAGAGACTGATGACTGACTGACAGGCAGGCAGGCAGACAAACAGAGAGAGCCAGGGAGACAACGACAGACAAACATAGAGAAAGTATTTCTCTCTGTTGCCCTCTGTCCCCTTGTTTGGTGCGCGCGCGCACGCACACTCCCTCGCCCTCCTCGACTCGCTCGCATGCACAGCTGCAGACTCTCATGGGGAGATAAGCTACCAACAGTGGCAAACCAACAAAGGCTCCCCACGTGCTTTGCAGCACCAGAGACACAGAACTACCCAGATCCGATATACGGCGAGCAGCGCATATGCTGTATGGCTCAACCTCTGTCTGTCTGTCCGTCTGTCCCTTTGTCAGTCTAAGAAGAGTGATCAGGGAAGTGGGTGCGCACCTGCCCCCAAAAAATGTACAATTCGCCCATCCTTACATTGCCCCCCTGCTAGTACAAGACCCTAGGGCTTCGCATGACGCCAACACAGCCCTCCAACCTTCGTCGACTGGTTTCGAATGGAAAGCTGAGGTTTTCCTAGGGAAGCGGCGTGGGGAGGTGAAACATACTAAATTGAGAATAAGAAGAATATGGAACGACAGACAGACACATTGCACTCAATTGCAAATGAGGCAATGCACTCCACAGTCTTAAAGAAGGGCATCTTATTCTCCAGACCTGGTTGAATCTCGAGAAATCAAAGGGGGGATGTTTGCCCGGCGCATGCCCGGTGTGCTACCGTTGTATTAAGTATCCTGGCTCTAGCCCCAAGTTTATCCTCACCGAGGGAAGTACCTCAAGTCAAGCGCACTGGACCGCAAACCTTCCCTACAAAGCACATTGCATAAGCTGAAATCTGAGAATTCAACAGCAGAAAATGTCACTCGGAACGTCCTGAATCAACAATATTATTCCCACAAGTGTGGGTGTCAATACATTCACAACAATAGTGCTCCGTACACTTACCACAAACTGTGATGATGGAGCGCTTGTGACAACACAACGCACAGACTTCTGCCTCATCCTCTCCCTGATCTTGCGTGACGGCCGAGTTGCTCTCGTCTGTCCAAACATGAGGCGGAACATGGTTCCATGGTCCATGAGGAGGGTGGCGGACCTGCCTCCGAATGCAAAACTGAGAAAAATGCAATAAAATACGGACAGACTGGTGCAACTTATCAAGGCTGCCACGCCAAATGTTCTTAACCAAGCCCCAATGCCACAATCGAGCAAATAATTGCTCAATGCGTGTGTGATACCACCCATGTACATCAATGTAGCTTGTTGCCGGGCTGTCAATAGAAGGGGACAAAATCAGAAGTGGCTACATCAACCCTGCCTTCTCGGAGGCCCAAAAATGGGCGGATTGGCTGCGTAACCCCTGCCTTCTCAGGGGTCCCCAAAAGAAGAGGACAAATTCAGAAGTGGCCACATCACCCCTACATTCTTGGGGGCAGATAGTTTGGTGAGCGGGGGGGGGGGGGGGGGAAAAACAGGCACGGGTGGGGAATGGTCAAAAAAAGATGCCCGGCGCGCTAATACTCCCCCAAGGGGACAGACAGAACAAAACTACAATCTACGCTCACTCTGACTTGACGCACAAAATATGTGTGTGTGTGTGGTGTGTATGAATACGAAAAGAATGTAACTTCTGCAAACTTCTGCAACTGTGGCAAAGGCCTGTACAGAGAGCAAATCAATGGGGGACATGAACATTGGGGAGACAAAAGCAGCGGGGGTGGGGGATGGGTATGAACAACCCCCATTGAGGAGCAGGCCTTCGGCCATACAGTTCCCAGCTACATTGGCCCTCAGAGGTGTGTGTGGTGGCAGGCAGCTTTGCCCCGTACAGCACAGTGGAGCACGAAGCAGAGGGAGGAGGGGGTTTTTGATGGTTGCATCTGAAATTCTGCATAAAACGCCCAGGATTTTGTGTTAACTGGGGCCCATTTTCAGGTCAACAGTTGGCTCCTGGTCCCTTTTGCGCCTGACTTTGCTGAGGACAATCGCACAGAACACACTGTTTGAAGGTGCTGGAGGGAGAGCAAGGGCACGACACGGCACCCCCACACAGAATCACATGCCTGGATTGGAATCGCTCCCCCTTCCAACGCCTCCCACAATCGGTGAGTCTCGATATTGTGCCCCCGCGGACAAAGAACAAACTTGGAGTTGCTGACGATGTACCCGTACTTTGCATGATTGGCCCCCCATTTGGAGTCAAAACGCTCCACATACTAATGAAAAGGTGAGTTCGCGGGGAGGCACGAAGTATTCGACAGAAAGTGGATGTGGGCCACCGAGAGGCTTACAATGCTCGAGTGTCGACATCGTGGCCTATATGGCACATCAGTTGCATCACTGCGATCTTCAGGGGCGGGGGTGCCTTGGCTTCCTGCCGCAAACAGTAAGCCGAATTTTACTGGTCCCAGATAATTTGCCGGCCTTGCTGCTCTCCCCCGCCTCATGGGGCCCTCGAAGCCACCGCTTTATCGTGTTTCCCAAAGATAGATGGCAGACCATAGTGGCCCAGTTGTACAGGTTTTCCGTCCTCCTAGTGACCGCTTGTGCAGCGGGGCATGATAGGGGGGAGGACGGGCCAGGTCAGGCATCAGATTGAATGGACTGAGAATTACGCCCACATTTGAAGCACGCACTGTGGAACGGCTTGCTTCAAAGTGTCAACCACCAACTCGTCTGTTGTAAATGGAACCAAAGAACACGTAATCATGCGGTTTAGCAACAGCAACTCCATATCCCATGCATCACCCTTTTTCAGCCTCCAAATCATGGCAGCACTTCTCCACGCCAAGCTCCAAGAGTACACGTCTAATACGCCGCACAATGCACATCATGCATCCATGCTCCGTGAAGCTCCAGTGTCCATTGGATGCAGCGGAGCCAGCGGATGCAGCAGTGCAGTACGTTTCGGATGCAACACAAATGCCCCCCCGCCCCCCGCCAAACTATGCGGCATCATGATAGCCTGGGCTGTACAAACCCAAATATCGGTGCTTGCCCCCCACCCCACCCACCCATGATCTGGCGCAGCCAACACACAAAGGAAGCCGTTTTCCCCCTATTTCATGCACAACGTACACGCACTGTGTGCCGCATCGCATGGCAGGCCGCGCGGCCCTCCCCCCGCATGGCAGCCCGCCCGCATTGGAAGGCATGCGCCCTGCTCATCATCCGTGTGGCCTGTGAGTGAGTGAGGTGCGCCACAGCTTGGCTTCTGTGCCTCATCAGTTCTTGCTGTTGCTTTCCTTTGAGCCCTGATCCAGCTGCTCTCCTGCCCCCCCCCCCCCCCTGCCGCCGCATGTGCATCATGTGGAACCCCCCCCCCCCCCCCGGCGCCCTTCTGCCCCCTCATTACGGTGCTCACCGCCTCCTGATATCGCCTGCTTTCTTTTCAACTGCAACAATGGGCCCGGTCGAATACCACTCATCGCCGAGATGCAATAACTTTGGCGCGCCTCCAAAACAGCACAGCGCTTGAGATTGGATGCGGTGGCCTACCTTTGTTGAGGGCCAGTACACACCCGCTTCGTGCACGCAAATTCCTCCGGCAGCAGCTCCAAGGCCTTCATGAACATCCGTCGCTCGGGGGCATAGCGGCCGTGGAAGGAGCACAGGATCTGGCGCTGCTCGATCGCTGTGGACAGCATCCCATGCAGCCGGGAGTACCGCGTGATGTGCTCGGGCCACACATCCGGGAACGGACCCAGCGGGAGGACGGTCACATGGGACAGATTCTTGAGTTGACCGCAGCTGCAGAACGTGTGCAGGAAAGGGGTTTTGCGTAGAGCTGCCATTGGCGTCTTGGGACGGTCTCCCTCAGTCTCAGGCAGGTCCGCACTGTACCACTTCCAGCATCCAGCCTGACCCCCCTGCCCAGCATAAACAGCCCCTTCGCCCCCTGTTGTCTGTTGGCTGTTTCATCACGAAACAGGAACTGCTGGTGAAGTGTCTACAAAAACGTGTGATCAAGCAATACAGCATTGCCCCAGAATACCCCACCATGCCGCCAGTGGTAAAAAAGGCGTGCGTGTCTTTTTGTTTCAATGGCATTGTTCCTCTGCCATGGCCAAAACAGCCACAGTTCCGCTGGGTTAAATAACTGTGTTCTTTGGTACAGTTCCCTCTGTCGTCCAATCAATATGCTCATTCAATATGTCTCATATGCATGCTGTTGTTGTGCATTTTGGCATGTGTTTGAAAAGCCCATTTTTCCCCATTCTCCCCCAGTTCCCCCGATTTGCGCCATTTTCCACCATTTTTCCATTTTCCCTCCTTTTCCAAGGGTGTTCAGGGGCTTGGGGACTTCCGGGTTCGAGATTGCCTTGTGGTACGCACAAAGGCCGCCAACATGCTGACACTCTAACACATGCTAACCACAAACGCAGGTTGCTGTGCACGGGAGCACGCACTAAATCCCCCCCTCCCCACGCTCTATATGGCAGGCCGCTTGTCTTGGAGGGCATTTACTTTGTCACTTTCCCCTTTTCTTGAGTCCTCCGCTTCAGCACTGGTTTTTTTTTGGCTTCTCGAAGGAGCGGAGTCAGGGAGGCACTGGCTTGCGAGGCTGTGATCACCCATGCTGCCAATAGAACAGATCCATTGTACAACACATGGCAACACAGTCATTGGGGAGGGTTGGAAACCATGGTCCGTCGCTAGCCTCACCCAACAGCTTCAAAACCCCCACCCTGCAGTTTGCTGTTCCGTTGCCATGTTGGAGGTAGAGACCAACGGGACTCTGGCTTCGCGGGGGCAGTGACAACAGTGGGAGGGACGCAGCATCAGCAGGCTGGGGCTGGCAGAGGACAAGGTGGGAAGGTCAGGACAAGGACCGCCTGGGAATGGGGGCGACGGGAGGCCGGAGCCTCCAGGTGAGAAAGGTGCAGCCAGGCAGAACTGCTGGGCGTCAGCGGGCTGCCAAGGGGTTGGGGGCCAGCCTGAAGCCCAGATGTCGAACGGAGCAATGTGACTGTTCAGGGGGCCGTATTGTTCCCTCAAATGCCTCCTTGCGTTTGCACGTCTCTTGCACAAAATCGCCCTTCCACACCGTGGGGGGGCGGGGAAGACAATGTCCACAAACTAGAGACAGCATCAATGTACCCCCCACGCACTGAGTGAGGGAAACAAGAACCACAAGATACCCAGTCTGGACAAAAAGGACAGCAGGTGGTCCAGGATTGTTTCTTTGGGGGTTGGGGGTGGCAGGGGGTTCAGGGGGGGCTCGGGGGGGGGGGGTCTGGGGGGGGGGTGTGCACAGGGTTATGAGCTGTTGCTGCCGTTGTAGAAGATGGTCGAGGGCTGCGGCTTGTGGAGGGTTGTCATCCGCCCGCTGCCACGCGGTGCGATAGGTTGGGACAGATTTGCACCCAATCGACTAACCGCGAAGTGGTGTCTAATTTTCTCCCTTGGGCAAAATGGTGTGCATCTTCCCCTCTGGGAGGCTTTGGCCCATCTGCGGCAACGTGCAGCACCAATGCCTTTGGCGCACAAGGTGGGGGCGAGCTGTACTTCAGAGAGTGGCGAGGCCTTCCAACCGATTTGTCCTCGCAAACAGTAGCCTCCAACCGCCGGTGACCGCTTTTGCAAACGCACTTCAAAACTCCCTTTCGACCCGCTGCGAATGAGCGCGTGTACTGTGGCCCCTGCGCCAATCTGTTCTGCAGCGTGTTGCGGGCCAAGCGGGCAACGGCTGGGGGGCGTGGAGGCCGTTAAGCGGAGCTGGATGCCTGTGATCCGTCAGGGCCCACCCATAATCTCGAGTGTAATGTTTCGCTTATCCGCTTGTAAGGGTCCCGCAAGCCCGGGTTTGCAGGCCTATATGCCCACGAGCAGCACATCATTTTGGAGCTCGAGGCTGTCATGTGCGGAAAGGGGGTGAAGGACGGATTGGGATGGCGCGGTGCAGTGTTAAGGGTCAAACCGATGTTGGCATGCAAGCAACCCGTGACGCCTAACCCAATCAAATCAAAATTGTGCACGATCTGCGAGATTCAACCCCGGCTGCGAACTGATGATACAGCGGCACCATTCGAAACACGTTGTATGCTCAGTCACCCCCGCCCCTAGATTTCTCTCCAACCCTCCAACCATGGTACAATACGTTGTCTGCGCAAACATTTGGACCGACCGCGCCCGTATCTCATGCTCCTTGCCCATCCATGGGAGTAGCGCGATTGTGTCTGTGGAGAAAGGCATGCAACCACATGGATCAAGGCTGCGTCCCAAAGCCCGCTCGCCCCTGGACCCTTTGCACCTGTAGCTGCGCATTACAGGCCATCCCACTTTGTACATCAACTCGCCGGGCCGTGCGTGACACATCTCATCTCCCTGTAGTGCATTGGATGAAGAAACGAGCAGTAAAGGGAACGCATGAGGTTCAGTCTGGATTCCCACCGTTACTTCTCACTCTGTCCATACCATCCGTCTTTCCGGTGAATAGACGTGCTGCAACGGAAACGGACTTCGAGTGGGCTGTACAACAGCAATTAGAAAAAGGTTGCTGTTGAGCGGTTTTTGACGGTTAGAATTGCGGTTGGCCAGGGTCGGGTGGTAGGCAACTGCCGTCGCCGATGTTGAAGGTGGTTGCGCCCTTCAAGCGTCCCTAGGTGTCCCTTGGCCCCATCCCTCTCACAAGGATTCGTTACACGCCACGCCTGCCACCAACGGTCTACAGCCCTCACCGCATTACTCCCAACTTTCGAATTTTTGCATCATACCAGGTGCCTTACCAACATCCCAGACACCCTTAGAGCCCTTAGCTTTGCCGCGGACTCACCCAGCTTACCCGTCTTTCTTGCTTGCGGACCTCTACGCACGCTAGCCCACACGTGCCTCCGTCGACACCGTCCACGTTTCCCGTAGCATCCTTGCTTAGAGGCTTGAGACGGCGGTTGTGGGCCAACGAATGGCGGTTGTTGGCGGGTTGAGGGCAGTGCTAAGAACTTGCTAGTTGACGGCACTTGGGTGAATGGGACGCAGCGATTGAACGGGACATTTTTCGGAAAGAATGGTTCCTCCGGAATATAACTCCCTGAGGGCGATTTCGAGACCCACTCCACGACGTCAAAGAACGGGGAGGGGGTGGGACTCAAAATGATCGCCTCGTCGAGCAAATTTCAACGCGCCATGCATCATGCGTTTTTTTTCCGGCGGACCCGGTCTGGAATTTGGCTCGCCGGCGACACTACCCTTCGTAACCACAAGGGGGCGGAGGCTTTGCAGCTAGGGCCCGGGCCCGCTGCAACCCCCCCAACCCAAGATACGCATGCCCGACGCATGAGCCATACTTCGTTGTAATATACAATCCTTTTGTTACTGTACACTTGGCGGATGTATGATAGGTTATGCTGCCGTAGCCCAAAATCGTTTGTTGACGACTTAACGGAAAAGAGCACTGAGTTGTTGACCAAATACTTCGGCAGGAGCTTTGGGGAGCGCTTGAGGTCGACGGGGTTCATTTTGTATTCCGGTAAGAACAATTTGAAGATGTTCGCCATCAACTTCAAATTCCGTTGGCGAAGTGCCACCCTCGCATGCCCAAAGTAGACGGTTAGCGTCTTGCTACGGGCTGCGGCAGAGTGCAATTTGACAGGCTTGGAATAGTCGGGCTTCTCATGCAACCGTTGGAAGACGTACACACATTGACCATTTGTGAGGTCAGCTTCCGTGAGATTGAATGCCCGCCAAGCAGCACCGTTGACACTTGAGGAGCTGTTGCCAAATAGTGCCTACAGGAGTGCAATGGGCGCGATAATGCTTGTCACACCTCACAACAACAAATCACTACCTTGTGCCCCTGCCACTTTAGAAAAACCATGGTGTGCTTATAAATGTCGTCATTCACCAAAAGAGCCTACTCAAAATACTTGCTGAAACCGCGGCTACACACGACAAAGAGCTTGCCATGCAACCAAAAAGAGTACCATGCAACCAACATGATGCTATTTGGTGCTCCAAAAAGTGACCGTACAGGGGGGCCGTATAAAGTGACCGTGTATAGTAAGCATTTCCAGTACTCATAGACTCGACATGCCGTTGGGGACAAACCGGTCCGGTTGAATGTGTGCCACATTTGCACTTTGTCGTATGTGATACTACAACCACGAATCGAATCGAATGTTGTTGGGGCAACCGGCCCCTACAAATGGAAGGGGACTAGGCACCTCGGGGGGGGGGGGAGTGATCCACGATCTGCACTCATCGGGGAAATGTATCGATCTATGCTTTCCTTTGGTGGTGAATTGTTTTCCGCATCAACGGGTATTTTTTGTTTTGAACTTTTTTTTCAAAAGAACGCGTAGTTGATGGTGTCTTCCATTGTATTCGGATCATTCCATCACCTTTACGCCTCGATAGTGATGCAAGAAAAATGGTCATTTTTCGGGGCTTGCGGCATGTTTTTGGTTGTGTTTCTAATTCCAATCAAGTGCACCACGGTTTGTCAAAAATCATGCGTCCGATGGATGTGAGGTATCCCTCCCACCACCCACCACCGAAGGGGATTCGGCGGACTGAAAGGAATTTATCAGAGCACAATGACCGCTCCCCCTCATGTCTCGGCACATGGGCGTAAAAATTGGACGCTCCGCCCTTTTCTTTTTTTTTCTTGCCTGTCCCTACTATTACATAATCGTTTGTAGGTAACGATTATCGTCCTGAAATCTCGGCCGGTGGGAGCGAAGCGAACCGGGCCGCTTCGCTCCCACCGGCCGAGATTTCCGGACGATAATCGTTACCTACTAACGACTACTTAAACGTGTTAGGTAGAGGGGGCGAGATTTCAAGAACCAAATGTGGACCGGCGCAAACAAAAGAACGAGATCTCTTTTCTCCGAGTTTCTCGATGGGCGCTACGCAAAGGTAGAATTGAACGAAAGCATGAGCAAGAAAATCATGGAGCTTTTTGAACCGCAGCATGGGATCCCCAAATCACACGAGAGCAAAGTCATTGAGGTCTCATGGGCTAGGGCTATGACCCCCGCCCTCCGCAACGCTCGGAGCGCACTCCCGCCGTTCGTGGCTCCCCCGTGCACCCCCGGCGCGGGGGGGGGGGCAAGGCGGCATCGCGCATATTGTGAATGGAATGAGCATATGGTGCACCCTTATCACACATTGAACATATGACACCTCATGGCACGATTCCTTGCACACGTTGTCGACAAGGAAGCGTGGCAAAGCCGATCCGCAACGATTTTCCACGGAAGGAAAGTTGAGTTTGGTCCATTTGGGCATTAGGGACGGAATATGCACTGGTGCGCGACTTCCAAGTTTTTTATTTTACACATTGGACATTAGGCGTGTTAACACGGCCGGCCAACACAGAGGTAGAAAGTACCCCCCCACCCCCTCCTATGTTGTGTTAACACAGGCCCAACACGGACCTGAAAAGTACCCCCCCACCCCCTTTGTCCACCCCATGGCAACACAAGAAGCCGAAGATTTTGTGTTGTGTTGTGTTATGTTGTGTTGTGTTGTGTTGTGTTGTGTTGGGTTGTGTTGTGTTGGGTTGGGTTGGGTTGGGTTGGGTTGGGTTGGGTTGGGTTGTGTTGTGTTGTGTTGTGTTGTGTTGTGTTGTGTTGTGTTGTGTTACAACTGAACACAACACAACACAACACAACAAAATAAAAAAGAAAAACACTGCACAAAATGACACAAGAAAAAAACCCAAAACAAAACAAGGAATGACACAACACAACACAACACAACACAACACAACACAACACAACATAACACAACACAAAAGGAAAACAACACAACACAACACAACACAACACAACACAACACAACACAACACAACACAACACAACACAACAACACGTACCACAACACACCACCTATTGGATGTGTTAACACGGCCCCAACACAGGCGGTGAAAAGTACCCCCCCACCCCCTCATGTGTTGTGTTAACACAGGCCCAACACAGACCTGAAAAGTACCCCCCCTCCCCCCCTGCCTATTGCCCATTTTTGCACAAATTAATGTGCACGATGCAAACTTAAAAGGCATGGGGCATCTTATATCCTTCCTTCCATTCCTTTACCTCCGTGACAAAGACCATTTGAAAAAGCAAGTCCGCAACCCCTACCCTGGCCCCTACCTCGGTGAAAGGTGGGAGAATTGAGGAAATTATCAATAGGCTTCCATCAACAACAATTCCACGACATGTCGCATCATGCCTAGCAATTGTGGGTAGCGAATCAAACGCGGCCCAGCGTTCACACCTTCTTCGGTCCCCGCCTCCGAGGCTTTGTCGTTATCTCTTTGGTTTCCTCGTATTCAAGAGTGTCATCACTCACGACGAGACAAAAGAGCGTTATCAACGACACTAGTAGAATCCATCCATGCCAATGGCTTGGAAACATAAGCCATGCAAATTGCGCTGTGGGGAGCGAACGTGCTTTCTCTAATACTTGTCGGCAAATACCCTCATATGTCGCTTTCTCACTTTCTTGTCCACATGCTGGTTAAGTTGGGGTTTTCTAGCTCCTTTGGTTTCAGACTTGACGTGTAGCACAAGCCGGTGCACCGGCTCGGGAAGTGGTCACGAGTGTTTTCGCTTTGTTGAGCCGTGCAATACTTCCATCATCCTACTCGTTGTGGGTTGGGATGGTGGCACACACTCGTTAGTGAAGCAAGCAACGAAGTAGCAAAGCAAAATGGCTTGCCCCCACAACCAACTACTACTCCCTCAGTGAACTGACACGGGGAGGAGGAGAAGGCGAAGGAGAGGCACCACACGGGTTTGCTTTTCGTTGCCGGCAACACCATGCAATACCAGCCGTGTCAATTTCCTAAAACACATGCCAAGCGCAAAAGGTGGATTTAGGTGTTGCGGCGAACGCTACACCTATAGCTACCGCTATGGCTTTAACCGAAACGTCACGAAAGTGGGGAACAAAGCCGTGTTGTTCCCCGAGTGGGCCTTTCTGCGAAGTGTAAGTGACATTAAATGCATCGGTTTGCTTCATGGCGATGCTATGCACATGGCATATGGCGGCCCGAGAGATCGGGCTAGCTTCCGCGTGTGCCATGAACGGAGTAGAACTGCACTGCCCAGATTTCCGGAAGCCGGCGTACGTCCGGCCAACTCGACCTTATCGACGGCCTACCGGAAGGCCACACATCGCACAGCTGCAGAAGAAATGGGTGGGCATAAGGTGTCACTACCATTTTGAATCTCGAAATGATGCATTTAATGGGAACCAACGGTAAAGAAAGGGATGGATAGAAAGGTCGACATTCAAAACAAGTAGTTTGGCAATTATGGATCCTGAAAGGCCACTGATTTCAGTCTGAAATTCAGAGATTTTCGCATTAAAATTCTCTACATGAATATATGCACAGATCGTGCAGAAACCCGAATCGACTTTATGTCCAGGTGGTGGGGTAGTGCTGCGTGAAGCGCGCTCGCATACTCACCGGGAGCCTGCCAGGGGAGGAAGTGGCACGTTGCAGGAGCACACAAGCACAGGCACAGTCCCTGTCCGTGTAGGGTCGCATGTGTGTGTGTGCCATCGTGACAGCGTGCAGTGCAGAACTCCCTGGTCCGGCACGCTACGGCGGCCCTAGGTTTAAGAGGACTGCTGCCAGGGTCCGGTGGCACTTTCTTTTTTTCCAATGCCAAATGTAAATGGGTCTTTCATTTCTTAGGTGCTGTGCCACGGCAACCGCCGCCTTAGCGCGGGACCCACCCCCGCCCCCACCTACGCCTTGAACCACGGCGGTTGTGGGTCACTCTAGTCCGATACAGTCTGATTCAGTCTGCCACGCGATACAGTCGATCATTGCGAAACACGACAAATGGTGCCAGAAACGCTCGCAAACAACTAACAATCATCTAATTGATACAATCGACACAAAAAATTCGAGATTCGACAACCCTATAAAACGGCCACGAAAGTGCTAGAAATTTAGCATCGATCGATCTGCATTAAAACTCTCTACATGAATATATGCACAGATCGTGCAGAAACCCGAATCAACTTTATGTCCAGGCATCGTTAGGATCCGTTGGAGAGAAGGAGACCACGCCAATCCTCGCAAAAGTCGGAGCTTGCACTGGTTCTGGCCCGGGTACCTGCTTACCAAGGCACACACCTGCACCACGACACAATCACAAATACAGCACAGATACAGCACGACAGAGAATTAAACTCGTCAGTGGATCATGACATGCTCTTCCCACTGCGTACTAGCTTTCCTACATATGGGCTTGTGGCCCTTTGGGTTCCAGCCCAGAATTTAATCTAAATAGAGAACAATCAGTAGGAGCTTCAACAATATGAGAAGAATCAGTATGAGCTTGGATCGATAGCATCGATTATTATTTGTTTTTCTGTATTATTATTTTTTGATGAATCGATAAAAAGCATGCCAAAACAGAGTGTTGTAGCCGCAGGCGAATCGGTTCCCTACCTTCACCGAACCATACTCAGCCTCTGCGGACTTATTGTCAAACACATCTGTGTTCAACCGCTTGCGCAGTCGCAGTTACTGCCTGAGTAGCACTTAACTGAGTCAGTAACTCAGGTTGGTTGGTTGGTTGGTTGGTGGCCCGGGGCGACTCCGGGAGCTGGGATGTGGGGCCTGAGCGACCCCTGCACACCAGATCAGTGCTTGGACCGGCCCTGTTGACCCATCGCATCATAAGGCACAGAACACTCCGCAGGATGCACCGAGCTGGGTCCCCACACCCAACAGAACATGAGGCTATGTGAAGGTGCTGAGCTGTGAGCTACGCAAGACATGCAATGGCATCAAAACTGTGCAATACGAGACACGCAGTGGCATCAAAATGAGCAGAATCCATGGAGCTGACCGACCATTATGCTGTGCGCAGGGGCTGGAACGCCGCGCGCTCTAAGGAATTTACTGTTGTGTCCCCGGCGTACACCGTCGCCCTTGGCGTGCTGTTGAAGCGTATGGTGCCAACGGTGGGACCGCAAAGTCCCATGCCGCGCGCACCGTCCAGCCCAACCCCCCTCGCACATCCTCCCACGCCGGGTGCTGTACCCCCCAGGCATCGCAGCACGCACAGATCACCATAGCCCGCCCGTGAGGAGGCGGCATTCGCAGCCGGCACACACTCCTGGAGACGCAGCACTGCAGGTCGTAACGAAATCGCTGCGATGTGTGGAACGGGTCAGACGGCACATGAACCAACGCCCAGGGCACGCGCACACACACTGCTCGCGGGTCATACCGCACATACCACGCTGCTACCAGTGACACCACCTCGTCTGGGGGGCGAAGCAAAAACGCATCTGCCTGCGGAGGGGCCTGAAAACCCACCGGCAGGGCCATGATGCGCAGCACCGCACGACAGCACCTCTGCAGGATCACAGACGAAACCAGCGGCCGGGCACGAGGAGAACAGCGCACCAGGCCAGACCAAGAGAATTCGACGTCGCTGGCCCCCTCCTGTGACTCGTGACACGACACCGACACCGTCAACGTTACCCCCAAGGGACACTGCAGGGTGGCTGACACGTCCCAAGCGTCCACAAGACGGGCTGTCATATGCCATCGCAGGGTGTCCAGCACAGAAACCCGGGCATGACACACGCGCACGTACAGAGCAGGGCAACGCACGAAGTGACCCGCCACCGGCCCCTCCCGCGTAGCCACAGAACCGGCAATCTGGTAGCACAGCAAAGGGGAGTGGCTGTGACGGGACTAGCCTGAGGTACGCTGCCATACGGTGAGATTGCAGGGTTACCCCCGCGTCATGGAGTACCTGCGACCACACCGCCATGCACCAACCGCGACTGCGCGGGCTCGTCCCCACCGGTCCAGGAGATGCCTTGCCGCACACCCGGTCGTAAAGAGCATCACTTGGACTTCAGCGGCAGCGATCCTGCCAGAACCTTGGTGAAGTCCACCAGTGTAAGGGCGTGCAACCACTGCTGAAGGTCCAGTACGGGCACTAGGTCTGACACTTCCGCCTGATACAACAACCTGTTGTACGGCGCCCACGTGGACCATTCGCGCCTCAGCCAATCCGCCATCGTGTACCACGTGTTGACTACCACCTGAGGCAGGGCCTGTTGCAAGGTGGCTAGGGAAGTCGGCGGCAACAAGTCAAAGAACATAGGTACCCAGAGGGACATAGATGCCAGTAGCTGGCCATCATGACAGGGCACCCGGCAGACGTCGCGTTTGAGGGCCAGTACGCGGCATGTCATGACCCTGCCCACACTGACTACTGGATATACGCCTTTGACATCTACCGCTAGGGCCTTTTCAAGATCAGAGAGCGTGGTGTAATCAACCGGAGTCATGACTGTAGCGGGAGTGTGCACAAAATACTGCGAACGGCAATGCCTGAACGTGAACTGCGCCCCATCACAAGGCGAGTGGGTGCACCTAGCATGACCCATAGCCCATGCTGACAGATTAGGCCCGACCCGACACCGCATAGCAACCAAGGCATGTCCCGCGCGTGGAATCCCAGTGCTCTCAGATCCGCCAAATATCTAGACCACCCATGAGCAGCGACCGGTGCACAATATCCTGAAGCCGCTATAACCACGAGCGCCCTCGGCACCAGGGTACACGGAGCATACTGAGGAGGTAGCGACGGCCCGTGCAAGGAGCCCAGACGCCAGAACTGGGGAGAGGGCACCATGCAAGATAGGCACCGCTGCCTTACCTGTTACAGCATCGATATTGAGGCAACGACCCGTGCACGGAGTCCTCATGTCCACAGACCGCTGACCGAGCACCCTTGAGCAGCAATCCGCACACAGTGTCCCGACATCCCCTGATCAACGAACGCACAGAGCACCAAGTAGCAACGACCCGTGCAAGGAGTCCAGATGCTGTCCACAAAGCCGTTGCGACAGCCCGTGCACGGAGCTCAGACGCCTGAAGTCACTGTACTCTGCATGTACGATGGGGGCACGACGTTTTTTAATTGAGAAAAAAAAAAAAGCAGGAGCGTCTGGTTACCAGCCATTTTTACATAGTGGGCACTGTAGTTGTTATTTCTTGGTGGCCTCTGGATGGTTGCTGTTCTTTCCTGGTGGCCTCTGGATGGTTGCTGTTCTTTCCTGGTGGCCTCTGGATGGTTGCTGTTCTTTCCTGGTGGCCTCTGGATGGTTGCTGTTATTTCCTGGTGGCCTCTGGATGGTTGCTGTTATTTCCTGGTGGCCTCTGGATGGTTGCTGTTGTTTCCTGGTAGCCTCTGGATGGTTGCTGTAATCTGTACTAAGCAATCTGCAAGCATTGAAACTCAGATTCACATAAACCATTCACTGTGGTCACTTCTTGCCGAAATGTGCAATGACCCTCTGCAAAAGGTCACTCTTGCACCCGCGCACGTTCAGCGCATGACCACGGCAAATAGACCGCAATTCCTGGACAGTCCATTCATGGATGGTACGCTGCGCAATCGCCTTGCGGACAGCACTGTCCACACCATACTGAAAATTCAAATACGTTGACTGCACCAGAAATGAGGTGAAATGCGGGGCAAGGCAAAAAGGAAAAGAGAGGGAAGCAAACACGCATCCAGTTTTTCTGGGATGCTGCAGCTAAAGTGCGCGCGCTACAAGCATCAGTACCATCGTCACCGTTCAATGCCATACAGAAATTTCAAATAGTTCCCACAGTCCAGCCCTGTGCAATCCCCCCCCCCCCCCGGCCTCAACACCAACCGCAGGGATTGCGATGTCGTAAGCAGAAAATTGCAAAAAATTGCGGACCTCAATCCCCCCCCCCCCCTGCAAGCAGGCACACAAAGCATATCTGGCAATCTCAGCAAAATCGGAGGACATTGATGTGCACAGGGGAGCATACCTGTGAGGAAAGAAAAGGCAAATGGGGGAGAGGGTGGGGGCATAGCAAAGGTCAGCTCACTGGGTGCACCAGGCACAAACAGTGAACCGTACGAGACAAAGTTTTTCTACTACGCCAAGACCACGTTTTTTAACTAAAAAAAAAAAAAAAAAATCTTGTCTGCTAAAAAACGTCCTGGATGGGGGTCTGCTGCATTGCATAGTGGGTGAAATTGGGCGCGTGGACAAAACATAGCACACGACCACACTCACGTGGTGGCGTTCGCATACCCCATGCCGGGACATGCACCAATACTGCTTTGAGACCTGGGACAAGGCCATCGCAACCAAGAACGCGCAGAGCGCCGAACATCATGGATTCATGTACTATCGTTGTGGTCCACGAACGCCCAGGTATTGCATGTGGTGCACCATACTGGGATAGCGACAGCCCGTACACGGAGCTCAGACGCCATAAGCCATTGTACTCTTCATGTATGAGAGGGGTCCGCTGCATTGCATAGCGGGCGAACATGGGCATGTTGACGAAAACCAAGCGCATGACCACAGCAACATCCTCGCATACCCTTATGTCGGGACATGCACCGATACTGTTTTGAAACTTGAGACATGGCCATCGTGAGCCAACGGACTGGTACATGGAGAGCAAGGGGTGCACAATGCAGGGATAGCGACAGCCCGTGCATGGAGCTCAGACGCCAAAAATCACCGGACTCCTCATGCATAACAGGGGTCCACTACGTAGCAAATCAGGTGAGAGCGGATATGTGCCAGCAAACCGATCACAGCGCACTAGAACCGAGTGCATTAATGCATGTGTTGTACGTACGAGCGCCAAGCATTGGTTTTTTGTCACACAGTGGGAATGGCTAATAGAATTCAGAGAGTCAGTCCCGTACACTTATCTGCACCTGGGATTTGATATGCGCAAACACATCCCCTCCCCCTCCTCTTTGGCAACGAACAGCAGCACCGCTCTCTGTGGCGAGCGGTTGCAGTGTCGTATTCCGCATATAGAAGGTGAGATCTGGCTATGTGACAGATGCATTACGCATGGAGAGAGATCCAAGAACAGGTAACAGTGCAAAATCGACGTGACGTACGGAGGAAGAAAACCCACGCAGGTTGGAAGAACAAGCGTGACTTGATTGCCTACTGATTGTCTACTGATCCGTCCGGTTTGCGCAGTTGCATGCGGCTCAACAACACGAGTATTTGGACGCAATAGGACAACCCTAACGCGAATCACATCAGATATCCAATCATGAAGCCACCCTCCGTGTGTATAATCCGTAGGCCGTCCGTACGCGAGATGTGCATTTCGTGCTTAGAACTTTGTGCTTTGCCTTTGCTTTCACCGTTCCTGAATCATAAGAAAGAGGCGTAACAAATGTCATCATGGAGCAAGAATCATTCATGCGCAAGGGGATATAACCCTACCCTGCAACACGGCAGTGTGGCACCCCTAGAGGGGGGGGGGCTACACCCGCATACGGAGGTGGGCGAGGCAAAGAGGGACGAAAAATCTTCTTTTGGAACCACAATGGGTTCATATGAACCCTCATTCGGGAGGGGGGGGGGGTTGCTACTTTGTGTCGTGCCCCCTGCCCCCCCTAGCAGCGAGCTTAGCCGCTCGCCGAGGTGAATGACACAATCAATCCTTTTTTCTAAATCCATGCCTTTGTCTTGTAAAATGTCTTGTGTCTATTCCTGATGTCTCAAGGCAAAATGCAATTGCGATTGTGCTGTTTTGAATCATGATGACAATGAATACCGTGAGGTGCCAACCATTGTACTCGCTGGCTCCAAGTATTTATGTCAATGTTGTTGTTGTTATTGTGCTTATGTTGCTTGTGGCGTTCTTGGTTTTTGTTTTTTGGTTTTTGGAAAAACAACATGCAATGCTTGTGATGTGGAAAAGAATTTTGGTACTTGGATGATGCTCGCGGCTTCAACAGGGATCGTAGCTACTTGGTGCAGTAGGCATAGGGGGGGGGGGGGTCGGAATCTCCGTGTGCCGCCTTGTTTTGTGCCGTGCCGTGCCGTGCCGTGCCTCCTAAGGGGGGGGGGGGCAAAGAGGCCTTGTGCCGTGCCGTGCCAAGTGTTCCTACCCAACAAGATCCTTTGTAGAGGCACACATGTATCAGTGGTTCAGATTTGGACGGCATGTTGCTCTTTTTCGTGACTGTTGCATTTGCAACTTTTTGTGTGTTGTCTCTTGGTGTTGCACCATGTGTTTTCCAACTCATTCATGACTTTAATTCAATTATTAATGTGAATCAATTGTGATCATTGCATGTTGTTGTTGAAGATGTGAGACAAGGCCTCTTTGCCCCCCCCCCCGCCATGGCGGCACGGCACGGCACGGCACGGCACAACACCCACCTCACAATAGATGTTTTTTTTTGTATCTTCCACATCTACATTATGTACTTGCTCATATGGGATGGCGGTAAGGAAATGCAGAGCTTCCAGCATCCGGACGAAGCTACGGAGTTTCAAGTCATGCGCAGCATCGAAGACAGGCAGGTGGTCAAGATCAATTTCGAACCCGTGCATCCCAACACCACCTTTGTCACCAAACTGCTGCGGATTATGTATATTTCACGAGCAACGGACCCCGAAAATTGCACCCCCAAACACCTCGAGGAAATGGTGCATAGCTTCAGCATCCGCAACAAAGCGCTGGGGGTCACTGGCTTCCTATTTTATAGTGCACCCTTCTTCTTCCAAGCCATAGAAGGGAATGAGCACGACGTGCTTTGGCTGTATCAGAAGATAAGCAAGGACCGGGGCCACACGGACGTTGTGCTTGTGGCCAAGTTCCCATGTTCCGCCCGGATGTATGGGGCCTGGTCCATGAAAGGCTCCCATATTTGTGACATTGTGCCGCCTATAGCCCTCAAGACCATCTTCCTTCAGCTTGTGAACGCCGCCTCCAGCACGTGGTCATATCTGCCCCGGCACTCTGCTAACCTGCTGCTGCAGGGCATGGAGCCGAACGAGCAGCCACCTGAGCTCGTGAGTGTGGTACATGCCTTCATTTATCTCGTGGAGTGCGACAGC
Source organism: Eutreptiella sp. 'Long Island Sound 2002' (assembly GCA_964036045.1). NCBI lineage: Eukaryota > Euglenozoa > Euglenophyceae > Eutreptiales > Eutreptiaceae > Eutreptiella > Eutreptiella sp. 'Long Island Sound 2002'. The sequence continues at coordinate 46,920,169 of OZ038396.1, forward strand.
ATGTTCGAGCAACGCTATGTGCACAAGCAGTGTGCAGATGTCATGACGGCCTTCATTGACACTTGTCTCACTGCCGTCGAGAAAAGCGGAGGAATGGTGGCCAACTTGATGACCGGGGTATGTCTTGCCTATTGGCCCATCCATCGAGCTGAAGATGCCCTGTGTGCCTAATACCGAGCTCGAAGGAGAGCAGCAGTGGACGCTTGAGCTCGGCTGCCACCGAACCGATTCGAGAACGCGTGTTGACGCACTCTCCGAGAACCATAAAATTGGACTTCTTGGTCCCAGCATTACAAAGTAGTGCCAGCCCATGATGCACTGCGGCCCGAGTGTGCAAGAGAGACAGTGCCGACCCCGCAGGTTGGGCCGCACGCCGCTCGGCAAGCTGTTCCCGGCAAGCGCTGTCAAAGCGCCGCATAGCCCTTGCCTCCCCCTACTATCACATTTTGGGAACTGGATGTAAAGGAGATGTTCCCGTCTTTAGGCAGGGTGTCGGTACTTCAGGCTGTCCAGTTTCTGCATGACAATATTTGGACCAAAATGAAGAAACACAGAAAATGCCGTGGAGATGGGATGTGCTTTTATATTAATAGATTTAATAGATTTGATCGCCATCTGGATCGTCTGGGTGGCGGAGGGGATCCCAAATTGTTCCACAAAATCACGTTTGCCGATGTCATGCGATTTGTTAAGTTTGATCTGGAGGCCAATGACCTTTTCCTTCTCGATCCTACACTCCTACACTCATGCGCCAGCTCCGTGGTGTTGCCATTGGTGGCACCTGTTCTGCACCCCTGGCATGTGCTTATTGCGTTCAGCGTGAAAACCTGTATTATCAATATGTTGCCCCCTTCGCCCTTGACCCTGTCACTGCCCTACACCCCCAGCACCTCCCGGCCCAGCCTGTACGATTTAGAGATAATCTGGAAGGCATAAAGTTTGCCAATCAATCTATTGACACCCTGAAGCACTGTTTTGAGGGTATGTACAATCTCGACCTCCAGATTGAAGGTGAAGGTAAAGTATGGGACTCGCTGCAGTGCACCCTTTCGCTCTGTGATACACAGCCCACCCCCTCATTTCCCTTCGCCTAGCGGATAAAAGCCAGAAGTTTGTGAAAGAACATCAACGGTTGTTTCGCTTCCCGGACAAACACTGTACGAAAGCTCTTCGTACACTCAAATCCCTGGTGCCCTCTAGAGCAAAGTCTGCCATCTACTTCAGGATTACCCCCGACGACCTGTCTGCCAATGTAGGCCTCATTGTGCGTGAAATGAATAGAAAAGGCTATGCTTCCTCACATTGGAAGCCCTAGCTTTCCTACAGATTGAAGCGCTAGGGTGTTCCTCACCACGTCCTGAAAAAACAGGGGCTGTAAATAGCCATTGTCGTTGTCCCCGCCTACACCTTGCTTGCCCTGTGATGGACAGCCTGCTCTGCCCCCCCCCCCTACCAATGACCTTGTATACCTGCACCCACCCCATGTCCTTGCTTTTTGTTTGTCTATTTGTTGAAGTCCGCCGTCACACGTTCTGTGTACGTGCACCAGTGCGTGCTATGCATTTCGTGCGTACATACCCTGGTTGTCAGCACCCCTCAGCCTGTGCACACTCCAGCCTGAAATCGGTGCCTGACCCTACGATTTTAGTTTGTCAAGTGTAAGTGATATTTGCCCTGGTCACTCTGTGCATTGCCCTCAGCAACTGTCACCTACCGTATGTTTCCCACAACAAGCTCGGTCGAGCTCAGGCCACCTGTCTTTTGCATGTGCTTTGTTGCCCTGTGACTGAACTGGTGGAGAACTCGTGCCTTCGTTAACGTGGGAACATATTTTTGACAAGATCTAAGATAGTCCGCACTAAGTATGCACCGTATACCCTAGGTATAAGGCCGTATACTCATAGGTATACGGCCGTATACTCCCGGGTATACGGCGCAAACTGCCCAGGAATACCTGCGGTATACAGCTGGAATACCTCAAAATAGGTAAAACCACACCCTCACAAATGGGTCAAAAGTGGGGGACCAAAAGGGAATTTGGATGTGTACCCCCTTTTTTGAGGGTGCTCTTTCAAACTTTTATGGTGCTAAAGGCCAGGGAGACGGCTAGATATGGAGTTTGAAAAGCCGGGTTTTGGGGGGGATATTGTGGAACGCCAGGCTATGCACACCACATGGGGCTACCATCCATGGTTTTGGCCATTTTTGGCCATGGTATGGGCCCACTTTGAGGGCTTCGTGCGCGCCGCCATTGGCTGCATTTTTGCTCATGTTTTGTGATTCGCATGCCAGCATGTCTCGAGTGCGTGCATGTTTTTATTTCGAAGCATTTTTGAGCCAATGGCTTAGCGCTAGGTCCAATTTAGTGACTTGGACTTGAGCACACTTTTTTCCATGTGCTCAAAGTTTGCCATGATGTCTCTAAGATATCATGGCAACGGAAGCCAAGTGAGAGCTTATTTTGTTTGTACTCGATGCGTACGAACACAATATGCAAGAGTTTGAGTCGCGTCGAGGCTCAGGCATCTTCTTTTTGTAAAATACTTTGAATCATTTTAAGCTTTTTTCACCATGTCATTTTCATGTCAATTTCCACTCAATTTTCCCCAATCATGGGTTCACTTTCTGGGTGCGGTTCTCGAAGCCCGTGGGGATTTTGAACCCAATTCTTGTTCGTTCGTGTTGGGGCATGTATCTACTTTGCATTTTGCCTTTGTTTATATTATATGCGCTCATACAGCTCCGCAAAGGTCGACTTCATTTTCGACCTATGAATTTCATGATCTCACTTGTGATAACAATGGAGACCAACTACTAACTAGGGCAGTCTGTGCAGAAAGAGGCATCGTCCTACTCTCTGATTTTGCAGCAATGTGCTTGGTTGCATGCCTGTTTTGCCAGATGCCACTACAGGTTAGAAGGTCTGGGCTTCCAAATCTGCATTGGGACAGCAAACATGTGGGGGCTTTTGGAGTCAAGTGAACACCGACCTGACCTGAGCTGAGTACACACTATTTGGCATGGTGGGCTAAAGCTGCCAACATGTCACAATTTGTAGGTACGGCATTCTTGCAAGAAGTACATGCTGTGACCGCTCGGTGCGTATGCACCGGGATCTGCAAAGGTATGCGTACAACATACAACAACTCCTACAAAGAAGCCGTGAGCTGCTTATTCTTAAGATCCTGCTGTCCGTGAATTTTCAAGCTCATTACATCCATTAGCACGATGGGATGCCCATGTACAAAAGGTCCGTAGCATGTACTGCCTGCTCCCAGACTATATTTCCATGTGCCATGGGCCGCCAGTGGCGTATTGAACACCCGTACAAGGCAATGCCAACCATTTTTTGTAACTACCCCTGTGAGATAGAGGTGCAGCAGGTATTGGAATGGCAACGCGGCTGGAGGAGGCATGTATCCCCCCCAGCCCCCCACCCCACCCCACCCCAAGCCATTGTGTGCTTCTGTTGCACCGTTGGGGGGCGGGCGGGGCTACCACCACCCACCAAATCGACCTGCTCGCCCCGCCCATATGCATCGGTCTCACGCCGAAGGTTCCAGAGCACTGACTATGTGGCATCGGACGCCGGCTGCGCTGCTCCTACTCCTGCACCTACTCCTTCTCGGCCCCCCACGACCCGGGACAGCAGAAGCGCCGAACTACATGATCTGCGGCTCTGAACCCGCAAAGTCGCTGCCCTTCTGCAACACGTCCCTGCCCCGCGCGCAGCGCGTCGCGGACATGCTCTCGCGCATGACGCTGGTAGAGAAGTGCACGCAGGTGGGAGACGCGATGGGGGACGTGCCGAGCATCGGCTGGCGCGGGTACAACTGGAACACGGAGTGCTTGCACGGGCTCGGCGCGCGGTGCCTTACCGTCGGAAATGTCACGCGTTGCCCAACGATCTTTGCCGCGCCCCCGGGACTTGGTGCCACGTTCAACCGGTGTGTGCGCCCGCGTGCGCGTTTGTTGGTGCGCTTGTGCGCACGCGACAAGTTTCTTTCCACCGCTGTACCGCCTGCGGAGGGCCGGTTGTGGTGTTGCGGTGCATTCCGTGTGTGATTGGCGCGCCTGCGATGCCACGGTGCATACGCTCGGGAAACATGCATTCGTGCGCCGTCACCTGAAGTCCGCCCGCCGTGTTGGGCTAATCCCAAGGCGTACGCACTCCACACCCCCCCCCCTGCACCCCCAATCACCCCAGCCATACCCACTCCAATCTTTCCCCGTACCTATCGCCCACATCCCCAAACCGTTACAGGCGACCCACATCCAGCCTCCACACAACCCATCGTTCCCACGCCCCGCGCCCGTGTTCTGCCGCTGGGCCATCAAGTCCCATGCATCTGGGGGATGTTCGCTGGGATGCTCCTAGTCCAATGGCACAAATGCCGCCTTCTACAGGTCCGTCGCTCGTGACGTCGGCCGCACCATCAGCGACGAGATCCGGGCCTATACCAACACCAATGGGCACCGTGTGTGGAAGGACCGGCCCATCGGATTGTCCGCCTGGGGCCCGAGTCTGAACATTTACCGCGACCCGCGCTGGGGGCGCAACGTGGAGGTGCCCAGCGAAGACCCGTACCACGCTGGCGAATACGGGGTCGCCTACACCAACGGCCTGCAGTGGGGCGAGGACGATCGGTACACCAAAGCCATCGGTGCCCTCAAGCACTACGCTATATATTCCGTGGTATGTGGGCGATGAGCGGCCGTGCGAGCGTTTGCTCTTTGTTATCTTCCTGCCATCGGAAGCTCCGGGGGAGCATACTACCGCAGAGACGACGATCGCACGGTTTCTGGCTCGTCAAGCACATGGGGCAGTGTACGCAACTATGTGGCCCTTTGCCCCCCAGCCAGTGATACCATCCCAGGAGCGTGTGTTGCATTCCGCAGTGCACACTTTTTGTACAGTGGCGCGACTCATACTTACAGGTATTGGGGGCACAGTCATTGTTTGATACTAACGAATTTAGGTACCCCCCCCCCCCGTGTCCAACGAACACTGTGTCCAACGAACACTTCCTGTTCGGACCGTATTTTTTTTGGGACCTAATTAATACGATACTTAATTAGGTACCGGACTTCAGAACCGAGCTTTCAGGCTAAAGGTGCGCAGAAATGAGGGGCTGTTGTGCTGTATGTTGCAAAAATGGTGTGCAAAACTGCAAAGCGGGGTGTGAGGGAGTGGTATCCCTCAAGTATAGGACCTCTATTGCCCACCATGACTGATTCTCTACTGGCACCTAGCCGTGAGATGCTGTACAAGTGGTACCACACTAGCGAGCTTGTACCAGCCACAATTCTTGGGCCTTCCGATGATGGAGATGATTTTGTACGGCTGAAGTACAGCCGAAATTGGCGTGACTATGGAAACCCATCCGCCCCTCTCAGTGTGCTTTGAATGGACTAGGTATCTCGTGTCTAGGGATGCGAGACTGCGGGTTCACAACATTGTTGCGCGCACCGGACACTGTGTCCAACGAACACTACCCGTTCGGACCGTATTTTTTTGGGGCATAATTATTCGTTGGACACGGGGGGCGGGGGGGTAGCCATGGCCGACATGGGATATTCCAATTTGCACCCCTTCCCAGCCATTTACACCCTTCCTTATCTCCTTTGTAGCTGCTCAAGATTCAATGATGGTGGTGGGGAAATACACAACGAATAGTATACTCGTTGTACGTCAAGAGTGTGTAGGCCCAGCATCCACCAGCATCCTCGGTGACTTAACCACAGCTTCCACAGAAATTCCTTGGGGATGCCAAACGGTGCTGTGGCCTTGGGGCAGGGGGCTGCAATGGGGTGGCCGCTCGAAAATTGCCGAGAAATCACAACAGTCCTCAATGAATTTTCCTGATTTAACATTGGAAACTGTGCATGTTGCACACGCGCCGTGCGCGTGCACTGTTGGCTATGGGCGCGTGCACCTGCTGTATACTACCACCCCTCCCAAAAGGACCTGCGCACAGCGGTGCATCGGGACCTCCAATGGGACGATACGCCATTTGCATGATGCTATCGGAACTGCCTTCGCCCTTCGGGCGATGCTATAAGTCGAGAGGGGTTGCCATGGTGATCACCAGAGTCACACACCGAATACATAGCCCAGCCCCTTTGCAACGTCGGGTGTTGATTGAGCCCTGAGGGTAATTCTTGTGAACTGTCGCTCTCAGTATGTTGCTAGTTTGCCCCCGCCCCCGCTCTTCTGCTGCTTGTCTAAGCCGCTGCGCATGCGCATTGCCTGGTGCCCACATCCGACATCACAATGGCACAACTTCAGGCCTGGGATGCCAGCGCCTTTGCAGTTCTTGGGTGCGTTGCGGGTGCGAAAGTGCCACAGAGTGCAACGAAGTGGAACGGAAGTGCAACCGATGTTAATGGAAGTGCGGATGTGCGGGTATCTAACAAACTGTAACGTGTGTATGATGGAAGTGTCTTGGAATTTTTTTTTTTTGCAACGGAGATGCAACAAAATGTAATGGGCAGTGGGCGCCGGAGCGTGCGCCATACCTCTGGGGTGTCGGACTGTGCGATTGGCATTGGACCGGCCCTCTTTTTGCAGGAGGAGGGACGTGGCTCAACGTACTTTGCCATCTCAGCCCACGACATCGAGGACACGTATTTGCCGCAGTTCAAAGCCCCGGTGCAGAAGGCGCGCAGCCTCGGGTACATGTGCTCGTACGCTGCGCTCACCAACGCCGACCTCATTCCGCGCTCCGCCGAGCCCTCGCACCCGCACAGTGAGCCCTGCTGCGCCTCGCGCTTCTTCGCCGTGACCAAAATGCAGCGGGAGTTCGGGTTTGAGGGGTACGTCCAGTCGGACTGCGGGGCGGTGTGCAACGAGGCGGGGGCGGAGGGGTGGGCCCGGGACGTGAAGGACGCGGCCGCGCGCGCCCTCGTCGACGGGCTGGTGAACTCCAACTGCGGAGGCTGCCTCACAGATCACATCTGCGACGCCATCAAGGCAGGCACGGCTGCCCTGGCACTCCACACCCACCCCATCCTGTAAGGGGCAGCGGGGGGTGCGGCGGCAGCAGCCGGCAGACAACGCCCCTCGGCCAGGGATGCATTAGAAAGGAAGGGGCCTCAGAGACGGCCCCAGAGGCGGTTCAATCAGGGGTTGAAAGCAGTTGGTGGAGGTTACTGTCGGTTCCGTGCCACTGAAGCTGGCACTTGCCATCAGGGGGACAGTGGCTGGGCATGAGGAGAACGTTTCTGATGTTGGGAGCTGGGTGGCTGGGGGTTGGCCAGAGCCCCAAACGACCCTCCCCCCGGGGGTCGCTTAGCACAGGCCAGGTCCATGGTCCAGAAGGGTGCTGGATCCGCCCTTCCATTCACCCCCACATCCCCTGCCATCTGCACTGCTATCGCCCACACATCTGCTCCCGTCGTCCGCCCTCTAAACTAAAGTTTAGCAATAAACATTAGTTTAAACCAAGTGTCTCAGCTGGTTCGAATCCTGACACCCAACCCCCCCCGCCTCCCTCCAGACCCCCCAACGTTTTCGAACTCGCCCCCGTTGGTTGAAACACAGCAGAATCAGAGCATGTCACCGTGTATTGGAGGGGGAGGCAGTCCGGGGCAGAAAGGGGGGGGGGGTCAGGCTCGCCGCAAGCTGGGTGACTGATGCATGGGAAAACAGTGGCATCGACAGTCCCTTCAGGTCTGTGAGACCCCTCTCGCAGTCGTCGATTTGCCGTCAAAAGTCTCCTTCTTCATTGGCGAGGGCCTGGGGGTGGACTTCACACTGTTCAGGGCCCAGTTCATGCGGTTTCCAATGTCCTTCTGAGACGTCCAGCCCCAGACCTGTGGCCTTCTCAAACATTGCCAGATAAAGGAGTGCTTAATTGCCCTCCAGGTCAGGGGACATCGACCCCTTGGAGATCGAGGCCCATAGACATAAGGCGAACCTGGTAACAGGCGGCAAGAATGCCTCGCTCTGGAACGCAACCGCCGTGGCGGCGGTCACTTCTCTCTAATGCTGCCAGTGTACACAATTGTCCGATGTGGCAGCTAGCATGTCCTCATCGACAGCAAATACAATCTTCCTTCGCTTGTGCCCCGCCATAATGTACCATTGGCGAAGGCTACAAATGGAACAATCACAAAAAAAAAGGCTACATTGGTGACCATCTGGTGGTTAGAGTCATCAAACCGTGAGGAATGGTACGGGTTGCCATGGGTCTGGTAGAGAGATGCCATTGTCGCCCTTCAGAATTTTGCAAAAGCCGATTCGTCCAAGGTGGCGAGAGCTCTTGCTGAGGATGTATGGTGCCTGCTACAGAGGGCTTCATCCACGAAGATGTGCGGTTTTGGGACCAAAACTGGGTGAAAAATGGGTCAAAAATGCATTTTTCCAAAAGTGATCCTAGATCATTTGGGATGCTCAAACTAATGTTTTCAGCCCATTTTGAGCCCGTGGTGACGCGTATTGGCCCATGGAAAATCCCAAAATGCCTTGAAAATGGGCCGTTTTGGTGCAAAAATGGGTGAAAAGTGGGTCACAAACGCGTTTTTCCAAAAGTGATCCTAGACAATTGGGGGGGGGGGGCACAAACAAGTGAAATGAGCCCCTTTTGAGCCCGTTTTGACCGAGTTTAGCCCCTTCCGCCACATGTATGCACCAAATTGTACACTTTGGGAGTACCTTAGAGCCGTATGGTGGAGCCACCTAGAGTTGGGGAGAGGGGTGTAGATTAGAGGATATGTATATATATATGTGTGTGTATATATATATATATATATATATATATATATATATATATATATATCCTCTAATCTACACCCCTCTCCCCAACTCTAGGTGGCTCTACCATACTGCTCTAAGGTACGTGTGGAGGGTACAACTTGGTGCATACATGTAGCGGAGGGGGCTAAGCTAGGTCAAAACGGGCTCAAAATGAGCCAATTTCACTTGTTTGTCCACCCCCAATAGTCCAGGATCACTTTTGGAAAAACGCATTTTTGACCCATTTTCACTCCCAAAACGGTCCATTTTCAAGGCATCTTGGGATTTTCCATGGGCCAAAATGCGTCACCATGGACTCAAAACAAGCTAAAAACAATTGTTTGAGCATCCCGAATGGTCTAGGTTCACTTTTCGAAAATCGCGTTTTTGACCCATTTTTCACCCATTTTGGGTTCCAAAACGGCCCATTTTCAAGGCATTTTGGGATTTTCCATGGGCCAAAATGTGTCACCACGAGCTCAAAATTGGCTAAAAACGCGTGTTTGAGCATCCCAAATGGTCCAAGATCACTTTGGGGAAAGCGCGTCTTTGACCCCTTTTGGACCTTTTTTTTGTCCCCAAAAGGCCCATTTTCAAGGCATTTTGGGATTTCCCATGCGGAAAAACACGTCACCACGGGCTCAAAATTGGCTAAAAACACTTGTTTGAGCATCCCAAATGGGCCACGATCACTTTTGGAAAAATGCGTTTTTGACCTGTTTTTGACCCATTTTTTGTCCCAAAATAGCCCATTTTCAAGGCATTTTGGGATTTGCCATGGGCCAAAACGCGCCACCATGGGCTCAGAACGGGTCAACAACACTTGTTTGAGCATCCCAATTGGTCTGGGAACAACTTTGGATAAAATGATTTTTTTCGCCCCGCGGACCCCGGTGGACGCACCGTTGGCCCCAACCGTGAGCGGGCTAGGTTGCCCTCCGGCTCCACCAAGTGCCCACTGGTACGGGGGTCTAGGCATCTTGTTGGGCGAATCTGAGGCTTGGTAACCACAAAAATTGGGGGGTTGCGGGTGGATTAGGTGCCCTCGGAATTCGGTTTTGAGCCACATAGGCCAAGAAACGGCCCGTTCTTGGTTTGGGGCCTGTTTGACACAAACAGCGCACATTCGGGCCATTTTTAGCCATTTTTGGGCCGTTTCTCGGACATATCGAGGAGTTAGAGGGCAATAAAGGGCTCTTTGTCACGGGGCAATCCACGCGCACGTGGGGTGTAGCAACCGTTTCCCATCGTTTGGCCGTTTTGAGTGGGTTTCGGTGCCGTTTTGGGCCAAAAAAAGGCTGATTTGGGGCACAAAATGCACAAGTTTGGGAGGGCACCTCCCGACTTGGCGCCCCGGGGTGCCACCAGTGAGTTTTTGGCTAAAAAATTGGATTTGGCAAGGGCACCACCTAGGGTATGAGATGGCTAGAGTAGAGTAGAGCCCGGAGCGATGAGGCGGAGCAATGGCCAAAACGGAAAGGAGAAGTGTTGCTTGCTTGCTTGGTTGCGTGCTTGTTGTTAGCTAGATTTAAGGGGAGAGGGGTGTAGTAATATATCCTCTAATCTGCACGCCTCTCCCCAACTCTAGGTGGCTCCACAATATGACTCTAAGGTACATGTGAAGTGTACAACTAGTTGCATACATGTGGCGGGAGGGTCTAAACAGGCTCAAACCGCACACAAGTCACTTGTTTGTGCACCCCAAACGGTCTAGGATAAGTGAAAAGGGCTAAGACAACTTGTTTGAGCATCCCAAATGGTCTATGATCACTTTTGAAAGCAAGCAGTTTTGACCCATTTTTGACCCATTTTTGGACCCAAAAAGGCCCATTTTCAAGGCATTTTGGGATTTTCCATGGCCAAAAACGCGTGAGCACCGGCTCAAAACGGGCTAAAAACACTTGTTTGAGCATCGCAAATGGATTAAAATGACATTTGGAAAAACGTGTTTTTGACCCATTTTTGACCCATTTTTGGATCCGAAACGGCCCATTTTCAAGGCATTTTGAAATTTTCCATGGGCCAAAACACGTCACCACGGGCTCAAAATGGGCTAAAGTGACTTGTTTGAGCATGCCAAGTGGTCTAGGAACAACTTTGGATAAAACCATTGTTTTCGCCCCAGGGGCCCCGGTGGACCCACCGTTGGCCCCCACCATGCGCGGCCCCGGCTGCCCTCCGCTTCCACCAAGTGACCACTGGTACGGGGGTGTAGGCATCTCGTTGGGTGATTGTGAGGGTTCGAAACCACAAAAACTTGGGGGTTTTAGGTGGATTCGGTGCCCTCGGAATTCGGTTTTGAGCCACATAGCCCAAGATACGGCCCATTCTTGGTTTTGGGGTTGTTCGACACCAAGGGCGCGCAATCTAGGCCCTTTTTGGCCATTTTGGGGCCGCTTCTCGGACATATCGCGGAGTCAGAGGGCAACAAAGGGCTCTTTGTGACTTCGTTTGGCCGTTTGGAATGGGGCCGTTTTGGGCCAAAAAAGCTATTTTGGGGCAAAAAAAGGCGCAGTTTCGGGAGGGCACCTCCCGCCATCGGTGAGTTTTTGGCTCAAAAGTTGGAATTTTCCAAGGCCACCACCTAGGCTCTGGGATGGCTAGAGTAGAGTAGAGCCCAAAGCATTGGAATGGAGTAGCACCCAAAACGGAAAGGAGAAGCGTTGCTTGTTGCTTGTTGCTTGCTTGTTGCTTCCTTGTTGCTTGCTCGCTTGTTAGCTAGATTTAAGGGGAGAGGGGTGCACTTAGGAGGCCCATAGTGCCCCCTATCGTTTTAGCGAAAAAAAGGGGTGATGGGTGGTTTTTTGCATGTGCTAAAATAGGGGTGCAAATTTGCATTTCTGCATCAGGCTGGGCTCTGCAGAGCCCAGACCAGTTGTGTAAGTCATTGTAGGCCCCGATATTACACATTTCAGATCTCTGGGCTCTGCAGAGCCCGGGCTACAAGTTATTCCCTTTGCACCCACCCCCGTTACAACAATTGCCTCATGTATACAGTGGTCAAGTGGCCACGCGACATGGCGCTAGGTGAAGTGGTATACGCTTCGCGGCGCTCTAACATAGTCAGCCCTAAGCATTGTCCCCGATTCGGTCAGCAGGAACAGGAATCAAGGATACAACTGCTGCATACATGACTGGTGGGCAATGATCAAAGGCACGAGCCACACCAGGCACCACATCATCTAGATGGAAGTGCCAAAATCACGCCTATATTAGGACTTTCCAACAAGCTGGGCTCTGCAGAGCCCAACATTCATATAGTTGGTACTTACGGGGTGCATATTAGGGTTTCTGTGTTGGCTGGGCTCTGCACAGCCCAGATCTTCACAATGTCCCATTTTGACCCCCTGTTGTGTGACATAATAGCACTATGACACTTTGAAACTTATTCTACATGTGTTCTGCTGTTATATTTTTCTATGCCTTTTTGCCGTGTTGCTCTTGTATTGTGATGCACAACGGTGCCACCGTGGTATTGTGTAAGTATCACAGTTAGAAGCCGTTAAGGAGTACTATACAACAAGCCTTAGACCGTTGGCACGCAGGTGTAGTTGGAGCTTGGTGAAGTGATGTTTCTATTGTTGTAGCGTGTCTGATTCTATTAGAGTTTCACGACACATTGTTTGCAATATACCCTAATCTATTGCAGTTGACTTTTGTGCATACTGTGCAGTGCTGCTATATTTACTATCTGTTCATATGTCCCATATATTAAGTACATGTAACTGGCCGTTTTCTTTTTAGAACAGCCATGGCTGATTTTCCACATGTTAGACGTACGGCGCTGCATGTACCGGGTGCCAGCCAGGATACCGAAGGAGATGAGGTTGTAGGACCTGTACCCTTACCGGTCCCGTCGACCGGAGAAACAGCAGCGCGTGCTGCAGCTACGCTCGCCTTGCAAGAGGCAATTATGTTTACGGGGTCAGCACCCCCATCCCCACCGCTGCCACCAAAGTTTGTCCCAAAGGACCAGCCAACCTCCCCAAAGGCCTCCCTCAATGACCCATTGACTCCGAAGACCATGGAGTTGCTGAGGGACAACAATGGTGGCCAGGCATGATGGTTCGTGCAATACATCTGGGGACTTCGCGCACGATTCCGTTTCGCATTGCCCGATGCGCAACCCCCTTGTCACATGGCAACAAGGGGATCGGATATGCCGATCCCATTTTCTGTCACGCAGCAAGGAGCGGGCTGCATTGATCCTGGATACACTAAATCCGCCATCACGTCCCCCTGTTGAGTTGTCTTCCCATCCCCATATCCCACCCCCTCGGCCACTTCCTCCCCCGGATGCCGACCAACCCACACTTACACAGATTGATCGGCACAACTCCGATCGCTAGCTCATACGGTCCCTTGGACCATTTGTGGAAGCAGACCACACCGGTGGGCAGTCAAAATACAGCCTGTTGCCACCAGTGCTTGTACCACATAGAAGCACCTCCCCCTACCTTGAGTCGCACTTCAATCAACTCCAATGGTAGTCGTTCGGTTAGTGCCCCGGTGCCCCCGCCTGATAATGCGATACCTCCAAGGACTTCCCTCCTGCACCCCCCCCCCCCCCGCGCACTTCCCTGTTACCCACTGCTGCTGTTGCGGACAACTAACAGACCCGGAGGTACTCACTGTTGCCACATGTGCATGTAGCATTGTCGCCAGGTGTCGCTCAATCTGCGTCCCCACAACCATCTACTGTCTTAAAGAGAGATGGTCAGCATTGGTCGTGGTGGTCATTACTACCTGATATGCCACCGGCCAAATACCGGAAAACTATGTGATCCATTAAGTGTTTGGCCTAGTTCCCATATGTGTGTTATGCACCCCATAATTATCACTTTTAGAGACCCCGGGCTTTGCAGAGCCCGCCAAATGCTACTTTTACCCCTTCTCGGTTACTTGCTCGTGGCTTGTGGCTCCCTATGTCCCCTCTGTCGATTACACGGCCCGCCATTACCAATTTCCGGATGCTGGGCTCTACAGAGCCCAGCCTTTTTGAACAACCTAATTTCATGTCCTCTGTGCATGCTACCCGCAATGCAAGCCCGTACTTCTGTTACCTCACGTGCGAATTCAGCCCCCACTATGTACGGTATGCGCTAGTCCCCGCCTATTGCTAGTGTCCTGTCCTAGTTACCCCCTGTGTTCCTGTTGTGCTACCCAGACTGTCTTCTCACTGTGGCATCGGTTTCTATGGCGTTGCATGTCAGCTACATGCGGTCTCTTTGTAAGAAAGAATGGCGCACTGGTCGCCAAATGATATTGTCGGCTGTGCGCCATGGTGTGACCGAGGAATTCATACAATTCTGTGCCGGTCTACGTGTTAACAAGCGGTCGCGCATTACGCTTGACCGCATTCGCAAGGCGATGGCACGAAAACAATGGCTGCGTTGGCTAACTATTTTTTCCAAGGAGGCTTATTATATATGGTTGGGTATGTGTCGCATGGTGTTGCCACAAGGCGCCGTCTCCAGTGGTGAGAGCACCATTGCAGTCATGCGGGTAGACGGCCGCAAGCTAGTGCACGCAAGTCTCACCAAGCCATCCGGTTGTCTATTGCAGACCAGGGGGCATTGCAGTTCCGCAAACTGTGGCGTAGCATTGTTCGGCGTGATATTGTGGTGTGGGTGGGCAACTGGTGGCATGCCCGATTTCGGGCCAATCCGGTGAAACCCAATGCAATAGCGGTGTTGCACACAACCCCCCTCCCCCTTTTTCTTGGTCACCCGAGGCTGCATGACCTTGTGGACCGGGTTGACACAGTGGCCATGGCTGTTGTTCCGCAGCACACAGAAATGTTGAAGGTGTGCAGTGATATGTGCAATGCACCCATTTCTCGGAGACCCATCCGTGCCCCCCTTGATATTGCCCGGGATGTTGGTAGACATCAACTCTTTTCGAAGCCATTTGGCATATATGAGTCCCGTACAAGTCGAAACCAAGGCCAGTGCGCGCATATAAAAACACCCCAAACTCATTGTCGCAGAGAAAATTATCGCTGCGCTCCTTCTTGTAGCCCCAGACATACGGGCACAACTTCGGCAGAAAATTACCCTGTTTGGGGGACGTGCCGACCAAGCACCCCTAAACACACAGGATGGGTTGTGCATCCTTCGGGGCCTGGAATCCCTCCTTAATTATTACCTCCCAGCCATCTTTCCAGTGGGACACTCAGTGCGTAATTGCACTTGGGCTGGGCACGCCGACGGGTCGGGTATAGTAGCCACGTGTGTACTTCAGCGCTGTTTGGGTCTACTTGTTGACCTTGCCGGTCCAGCTGCAGCAAAAATGGACTATGTCCGCACCATGCAGTGCACTTTTGTACAATACGCAATGGCACGACGACACGCCTGGTGCCGCCCATGTGGAGGAATGTTGTGAGGCCCTGCTCGCAAAATTACGGGCACGGTGCAAGCGACACCCCGACAAGCACACGGCGGATGAGGCTGGTGACCTTTTCCGCACCATGCCCCCCCGTCAGCAGGCACGTGCAACGGAGTCCCTCTTCGAAAGTGTGTGTGTAGAGGTGCAGGACAGGGTATGGGCACTGATGCGTGGTGCAGGACGGGAGGAGCATCCCATTGTGCGATGGTCCTCGGGTCTAGTCAGTGTGTTTGAGGTAGAAAGAGACACAACGTACGTGTTTCCCAAAAAGGGAACCGGGGGTACGCTAACTGTTGCGTTTATGAAATCTATTCTAAAGCGCTTTGTGTGCACCCTGGTAGGTGGACAAGGGCTCCACGATGATGCCATGGATTACATACGGCAACATATCCCACTTAGGCCACTTGGAAACCACCGCGAGGCCCGGGCAGCTGTAGAAGCAGTTGGGTTCATACCAATTGCAATGGAGCACATTGTTCCCCCATTGCCGAATGCAATGTTCATTGATCATGTGCGTGCCCCCCCTTGAGGATGGTGTACCTGTGATCCGGGCCACGGATGCTGTAGCTGTTGATGCCCTCTCTGATGGCCCTGTACCTGTTGTGCTCAGTGAGGAGTTGCGTGAATTTGACCTGATACATTCACACTGATCACGAGGGGGGTGGCAATGCAGACCCCTCCCCCAAACAACCCAATCAGCATTTTGATGTGTACACCCCTATTATTGCTGTCCCCCAAATGTCTGGGCTCTGCAGGGCCCAGCTTTGTCCGACACTAAGTTTTGAGGGGTTGTAATACTGGTTCTTGTTCCTCTGGGCCCTGTAGAGCCCAGCCTGTCACCATTGCCCGATATGTACCCCCATCTAGTCATTTTCTCTTCCTTTCTTAGGGCTTGGCCAGTCCTTGACCATGCCATCACCATGCTTTCATCTGTGCACACATCTCCATGCTTTCGTATTGTAGTGTGCACCCGCTGCGTCAGCCTGTGTGACCCTCGAAGAGGTGTGCTCGGCACTACTGCACTGATACGATGTTGCGATGTTTGAAGGTAAAATGCCACAAGCAGGTTTGGCTCTGGTGTTGCAGGCCATTTGGACAGGCCAATTTTACTGTTGCTCTATACCTGTGTCAACAAGGGACGTTTTGGTGGGCTTGTTTGATGCTGTGACCATCATCGTGCACTGGACATTGTATTTGAGACGCCTCTGCAGTGAACGGTTGTTTTGAAGACAATTTTGCCTCTTTCAACCCCTGTGCGTGCCGAATTGAATGCTTTGTTTCGACTAATTTGATGTCCAAATCTGCCATTTGCCATCATTGATGCTTTGAAATGTGTGATTGCTTGTGCTGTTTTTAATGACCCGATTTGTCCTGTAAAGTGTGTGTGTTTCTGAGACATGTGTGACATACCAAACGACATTGCCATGGATGGCACCACTGGTGAGACACGACCGATGGACACACTGGAAGCCGAGAAAGTGGATGCACTGCAGCCAGAGCCCTCTGTAGGGGGCAGCACTGTTGTTGGGGCCAGCCACGCCAGTCCATCCCCCTCGCAAGTGGAGAACAAGGGTTGTGTCGCAAGGAAGATGGGTAGCATCAAGGAATCCACAAGCGTACTGGCCATCCAAAACTACGTGGAGGTGAGGAGAACGAAGGTGCCGCGCAAGGAATTGAAGATTGACAGGTGCATGGAGTATGGGGAATCCAGGTTCATCAATTGGGACCACGTGGCAGAGGTAAAGGAGGACCTACTTGCAAACCCCCCTGATGGCCGACCGCAGCTTCTTGTCAGGGATGACAAAGGTATGGGACTGTCAGGTCGCAATTCCATCAACGTAACCGGCTACTTGGCTTGCCTTGTGTGATGTGCCATGCTCTTGTATTCAGTGGGAGCCCTGTGGGTGATTGGAGGCCAACACGGCATTGCGGCGTGTGATGAAATTTGCAAGGATGTGACAGCAAGGATGGGCGAGGTCGAGGACTGGATGACCAACTTTGACGCGCGCATCATCAAGTTTGATACATCCGCCGAAATCAGGCGAAAGTTGGCTGGACAGCACAATAGGGCGCAACACAGTGGACGTGAGAGCAGTGTACCCCAACTGTTGAACAATTTCCTACCACTGGTGGCCGAGGACACACAATGTAAGAAGACA
Organism: Eutreptiella sp. 'Long Island Sound 2002'; assembly: GCA_964036045.1. Lineage (NCBI taxonomy): Eukaryota > Euglenozoa > Euglenophyceae > Eutreptiales > Eutreptiaceae > Eutreptiella > Eutreptiella sp. 'Long Island Sound 2002'. The sequence continues at coordinate 46,937,452 of OZ038396.1, forward strand.
ATTGTCACCTTGATGTGTCAGGCCATCGTGGAGGCGGGGCTGACTGCGAAATCCGGCAACATGGAGACAATCGTCAAGCAAATGAGGCCGGTTGCCCATATGGCCTTGACGTGTGGTACCATCTTCACGGACGCACTCGCCAAGATGGTGGAGCCCAAGCTGGTGATTGCCCTTTATACGATGCGATGCTTCACTGGAATGCAACCCAAAAGTTTGTGGCGCGTATGCAACTACATGGCCTCGCCGAAGAGTACAGTACCGGGCTTCTAGAAGCTGGCAAAGGAGCTCCGCGCTGGGGAATTGTGGTGGTATCACTTTGGTCATCCCAACATGCCGATTGAGCGCATCCACCCTTCAAGACGTATGTTGTTGCCTTGTAAACCCCCTGTCTTTTGTTGTGAGACATTGTAATGCAACTGCAATTCAGTGGGCCGTTGCGACAAGGAGCCTAGATGAAGTGTAATGACCGATTTCAGTGTGACACCAAGCAGTTTGAGTTTGCTCGGCTCTGCAGTGCCCAGGATCCCATGGGATGCAGATTGACTGGATCTACAGAGACGCTGTGCTTGTTGGAACTTCCACTACACTGATATTGACTGGTGCAACCTTGCTTGATGATGTCCAAGGAACCCCCCCCCCAAGACACCCCATAATTCACCATTTTGGTCATGCTGGGCTCTGCAGAGCCCAGAGCAAGCACAATGACCAATTTCAGCCGTCGCATTACCAATTGGAGAGTACTGGGCTCTACAAAGCCCAGGATCCCATGAGATGCAGATTGACTGGATCTAAAGAGACATTGTGCCTGTTGGAACTTCCGCAACTTCATTTCTGTTGACTGGTGCAACCTTGCCTCATGATGTCCAAGGACCCCCCCCCCCTAAGACACCCCCTAATTCACCATTTTGGTCATGCTGGGCTCTGCAGAGCCCAGAGCAAGCACATTCACCAATTTCAGCTGTCATGTTACCAATTTGAGAGTATTGAGGGTGCCTCACGCGCGGTGCGCGCGGTGTGCGCGTGCGGTGCGCTGAGGCACCCTCACTGGGCTCTGCAGAGCCCAGGATCCCATGATATGCCAATTGACTGGATCTACAGAGACGTTGTGCCTGTTGGAACTTCCGCAACTTCACTGCAATTGACTGGTGCAACCTTGCTTGATGATGTCTCAGGACCCCCCCCCACTAGACACCCCCTAATTCACCATTTGGCCATGCTGGGCTCTGCAGAGCCGAAATCAAGCACATTGACCAATTTCAGCTGTCATGTTACCAATTTGAGAGTATTGGGCTCTGCAGAGCCCAGGATCCCCAGGAATGCAAATTTACGTTCTGCCACATCGCTGTGACTTGGTGGATCGCTGGATCCTGTTGCAACGTGCTCTCCTCTATGGCTCCTGTGCACACAGGCACTAAGACTGAAGTGGCTCGCATCTCGAAGCAGTTTAGTCACCGTCTGGCGAATTTTAGTGCATGGCAAGGGAGCTAGGAGTACAGTGAGTCCACGCCGTGGCTACCGCACTAGGCGCTGCTGAAGGCAAGTCTGTGGGTTAGCAATCGAGAAGATGTCGAAGCACATCGCAAACTGCTTGTGAGACCAGTGTTGAACCCGGCTGTTGAGGTGTCTAGTGGCGAGGTGGCAAAGGTCAATGTCGGCACGGGATCATCATCCGGAGAAATTTGGGCGTACGATGGATCGGTGACCGCAGTGCCAAATGAGATCAAAATACTGAGGTACAATCTTGTCATTGTTGAAGTCCCCCGTTGAGGAGCGTGGATTCCTGGTGCGCAGATCGTGCGTGTGTTGTCTCCAGGGGTACTTGGCGGCTTTCATGGACACCATGGGGATTTGGTCGCCGTGGAACAACACTTACGTTCGCTATTAGAAGATTTGTACCCAACAGCTTTGCGCATGGCTGTCTACCATCTTGGACGCAGAGAAGAGCCGTATTTGTTCGAGCAATCAACTCTGTTGCTTGTGAAGACCCATGGTCTGGGAAGTGCGGCCCTGCCGTGCCGCACTTCCTCACACCAAAGTCGTTCACTGAAGGTCTGTGGCTGGGTTTGGCTATCCTGTGGTGGTTGGTGAATTTGTTGGAGGACCCCAACAACAACACGGACGACACGCACATGGATATTGATGCATTGCGTTGCCTGTGGGTACTGCCGCCGCCGCGACCTGATCAGTCTGGGTTGTATTCACTTGCCTGTCCCGTTGAATTGCGCATGGGGTGTATTATCTGATGGTCCCTACAATGCAGCTGATGTGGTGAACCTGCTGAAGACAAGCGTCCGGAAAGGGGACACGGAGGAGGATGTTGAGTGGCGGAGTGTCATGCACTGGGCAAGCACAGGCCAGCCGTTGTTCCAGCAGCAGGAGTCCCCGGACCAGGCAGCTGACGCGGACACTAGTGAGTCACAAGTCGAGGAGGTGTCGGATCCGCAAACTCCCAAACCAAAGGGGAAAACCGATAAACAACGGCATAGGCTGAGCGCGAGTTGCGGAAGCAAGAGGAGGCACGGGAGCGGCAACGTAAAAAGGAGGAGAAGGAGAAGGAGAAAAAGGCCAAAGAGGACGAGCAAGCAAATCGCAAGAGGAAAGAATAAGAGGATAAATTGGCTACGGCAGCCGCTGCGGCATCCCCATCGCAGAGAAAAAGGGCAGTCGAGGGCCTCCAGGCTACCCTGCAACGTGGTGTCCAGGTTGGCTTATCCAAGAGCAACGGCAAGAGCAACGGCAAGTGACTGGAGGCCCCACGTACCGTTGGATCATGAATGTCGCTGGACCATACCGGACAAAAAACCACTGACACAAAGTGTGTGACTGTGCTGGAGTTGTGGGGGCCTGATGTGACAGGGCCCGTCCTGTGCAGTCCCAAACAGCTGTGGGACAGTGAGTGATGCGTCCTGTTTGTCTCTGTACGTGTTTGTGACTGAATTTTAATGTCATTTTTTCATTTTGCACTGGGCTGGGCTCTGCAGAGCCCAGCCTTCCAGATTTGATTGGTTTGCCCCCGAGTATGACAAATTTTGTACTGCTGGGCTCTGCAGAGCCCAGCATGCTGTTTTAGTCAAATTTGCATGCTGTCTGGAGGATTGCAGTGTTGCCCTGAGTGTAGTACCGTCCCTGTGAGTTTGGTTGTGAGCACGCAACATTCTGCTATAGCATTTCTTTTGGTACGTCCTGGTTGACACAGTGTATGAACTGTCGAGTTTGATCACAGTTTTGGTGCATATACGGTGCCAGGTTGGCGTCTATGCACCCCAAATGCTCTGTTTATGTGCTATTTTTTCAACAGCCCATGCACAACAAACCCCATATGCAATATGTACCCTTGATTGAGTCCTGACATGGTTTGTTACATGTTCTTGGGCCCTGCAAAGCTCAGGCGAATGTGTTTGTCATTTTGAGGTTACCAGGTATGCCCAGAGTCTGATCTCCAGTGTGTATACTGGGCATAGGTTTGCCACTATTCACTAGGCCACATTGCAATTTGGGCTGTCATGTATGCCCCAATTTCATTGATCTGTCTGGCCAGTTTTTTTTTTATTTCTCCGGCGGTTGACAGTGCCTATGCTGGACACTGCTGTGCCACTGACCACTATGCGATGATACATTTTTTGGTGCCATTTGTGACCGGTTTTCGTTGGTGTCAACCAGTTACTGATAATTGCTCATTCGCTCGGGATTTAGAAGGGGGAACAGTCTTTGTGTGTCCAGGTGTTAGTAGGTGCTTATGAACCACATCTGGGGACACATCAGTCTGTAGTCAGTACAGCATCCAATTCCAGAGTTCTGACGGACCTCCTATAGCGCTCGTACAGGTTTTTACAATTTCCGTGCTTTGTTTTCCATGTTTGCACCTTATACTCGTCGACTGGTATGTATGCAACTTCCATGCCTTGTCTATGACTGGTGCTCTGGTGGTCTTTGGCTTATGTGGGGACTGAAATTTTTTTGGGGGGGGCAGGGCCATATACTGCGCCGCTTATTGGTATGCAATACTACACTGGTGGTCCGGCGTGTTTATCATTATCGTAATTCATGTGTGCTTTTTGTTGTTTCTATTGCTGGGCTCTGCAGAGCCCAACCAGTAGGGATTCCCTATTTCAGGCCCTGGTACTACATGTTTGCCTGTACATTGTTGTGTTGGTGTACAACCCTCTATTATTACCCTTGTTTTTAGTGAATTTCATGGTTCTGGGCTCTGCAGAGCCCAGCCTTTCGAAAATGCTACTTTGCACCCTCCTTTCATACAAGTGCTGTTCTTTGTCGTTCTAGGGTACACCTTCTTCACAGGCGGTCGTTGTATGGTCATCATTGCCGTCACAATACTACGATTGCTAAGACAACCGTTGACAAATACGTGCTCCATTTATCATATCAGACTGTGAAACATAGTTTTATGGCGGTGCTGGTCCATTTCCGTATTTCATACCTCCAAAATGGGAAAAAACAGTGGCTGCGCTCGTATGCTGTGGGGGCCCAAAATGGTGCCTTTTTGCTGCTTCGCACCCCTAAATTGCGTGTCGCTGCTCCTCCCCATACACCCTTGCTGGCAACTACCCCTCCATTATGCTTGGCTATGCAACAGAGAGGCTAGGCTCTGTGCACAACATGATTTTTTTTTGAAAAAACGATAGGGGGCACTATGGGCCTCCTAAGGTGTAGTAATATATATGTGTGTAAATAGAGAGAGAGAGAGAGAGAGAGAGACACGTCCACACCCCCGACTATCCCCGCGCAGCAGCAAGCTTTTCAGCTGTGCATCAACGATGGTCCCACCCGTCCAAAAGCCAGCCTGGGGCCTATTTTAGGTGTGGCATGGTTGGCTACCGGGCCAGGGACTGTGCAGCTCCGCCTCCTACCTGCGGGTTTGAGCAGGATGTCCCTCTTTGAGATGCAGCTTCCCAACTCTACCTAGCCTGCTCCTGTGGCACCGGTGCGAGGTCCAAGTGCTGCGCAGTGAGGTGGGATTTACCCAAGTTGGATCTCAAGATGCCCCGACAAGATCTGCAGGATGCTACTACAGCACTTCCGCTGCCGCCCTTTGCTGCGCTCTGCTTTGGGAAGCCTGCTTGCTTTGCAGCAGAGGACAATTAATATGAATCTGAGCAATTTGCAGCGTGACAATGTGGTCATGCTCTCTAATACCATTTTTGAGCGGGCCGAAAGATTCAAGGAGAAGGCCACGGTTGTTGTTGTTGTTGTGGTGGTGGTTGAGGTTGTGGTTGTGTTGTGGTGGCACTTGAGCCCCAACACTGACTCATGGCCCATTTCTTCCAGCTCATCAAGAGTGACGCAACATTCTTTGAAGTCAGTGCTTTGTGCGTAGGACCTGCGAGGTTGTGTGTGAGTGCATGTGCACCCCATGTTCCAAATGTATGAAAACCTGTGAGCCCACAATGAAAAGATGTCCGTCCAAACATGCACAGAGCACAGAAAGTCTGCTCTCTTGCATCTCATTGTAACCCCACATTTAGGGACGTACGGTGTCACTGAGGCCGATCTTGATGCCCGTGTCACACGATCGCTGGGGCTGCTCATGGGCGCGGGCCTCTTCGACCCCGTGGGCTCTCAGACATACACGAAGATCCCGTTCGCGACCATCAACTCGGCCGCTGCGCAATTGCGCAACTTGGAGGCTGCACGGCAGTCGCTCGTGCTCCTGAAGAACCCGCCGCGCCGTGGATTGCCCTTGGCTCGTGGCAAAGCCGTGGCACTGATCGGGCCACACGCACGCACAACGCAGGAGCTCGCGGGAAACTACTTTGAGGAGATCGGGGTCGGTAGTTGCGCTGGACCGCGCTGCATCCTGACGATGGAGGCTGCTGTCCAGGTGTGGGATGGGCTTGGCAGTGGAGGTGTTGGGACCAGGAACCCTGAGCAGTGGGGAGCATCAGGAGGACCCTGACCGCCGGCAAACATGCACCAGTGCACCAACTGCCGCCGGACTCCCTCAAACATTAAGTAAGCGGAACGTCACAAACCGCTAAATGCTGGGTTTGGAACGCTGGTACCAACTGCGTATACCTTATCAAGGGTACATTGGGAGTTCCTACCACATTAATTTGGGATGTAATTCAATTCTGAGTCAGAGTTGCAATGCACTTGGAAAACAACAGGACCAATAGCCGGAGCAACAGCAGCAGCAGCAGCAGCAGCAGCATTAACAACAGCAGCAGCAGCAGGAGCAACAACAGCAGCAGCAGGAGCAGCAATAACAGCAACAGGCAACAACAGCAGCAGCAACAGCAGCAGCAACTACAGCAGCACCAAACGCAGCAATCACACTAGCAATCGCACCATCACCAGCAGCAGGAGCAACGGCTACAGGAGCAACACAAGCAGTCCCAGCAACAACAGGAGCAGCAAGAAGAGCAGCAGCAGCAGCAGACAGCAGCAACAGTAGCACAAGTCGCAGCAACAGCGGCAGTAACAGCAGCAGCAGCAGCATTGTGATGCGGCACCAGTTTGCATCCCCCACCTTGTGCAAGGATTACCCATGATGCATTCGGCGTACGCATTGTGTTGATTTGGTCTCAGCACACGTCATAACGCAGAGTCTGTATTTTCGAATACGGATGTTTGGTTTCAAGGAAATTCCTACCGTGGCACATGTCGTGTGTTGGAGACACCTGAGGATGCCAGAGAGGCTGCCGCAGGGGCTGCCCGCCTCCACTACGAATGCCTCAGGCCGCATCAGGGGCTCAAGTGACGACGGTGCTCGGCTGTGCGGATCGTGCGTGCCACGCGGGACCTGACATTGCCGCGGCGGTGGCGGCGGTGCAGTCCAGCGAGGCCGTGGTGCTCTGCATGGGCCTCGACGGCAGCCTCGAGGGCGAAGGAATGGATCGTATGGACATCCGACTGCCGCCGGGGCAGCGCGCCCTGATCTCCGGCGTCGTGGAGGCATCGGGACCGAGGCCGGTGGTACTGGTGCTCTTCAACGGGGGGACGGTCGCGTTGGACGACGCAGTGTTGGGGGCGCCAGTCGCCATCGTGGAGGCGTTCTATCCGGGGGCCTCCGGCGGCACCGCCGTGGCGGAGTCCATTTACGGCCTGAGCAACCGCTGGGGTAAACTGCCGATGACGTACTACAAGTGTGCGCAGCATTGGGAGAGTCGGGGCGAGCGGCGCGATGTGTTTGGGGGGTTTGGGGGGTCTGATACCACTCACCCACCCCCCTGGGACCCCCCCAGCCCCCACCCCCCCCCCCGAAAGTGATTGGGCAAATTTTTCTCCGGGTCTTCGGCCAATCAAAAAAATGCTCTGGCGCCTTTGGCGCAAGTCAGGTTAGGTCAAAAAATTTCTTCGGCGCTTTCGGCGCCTCTAACAACTCAGGGTCTCCTGGGGGGGGGTCCCCCCCACAGCCCCACCCACCCACCTCCCTTGGACCCCTCTTAAGCAAAACTCTGATCGCGTGTTGAGGGTTTGGGGTATGCCGCCAACCGGGGGCAATGGATGGTCTACTACCGCTGATTCACCTGTCAACCGGCACCGTCCGGGACTCTGCTGTGGAGCGATGTCGCTGTTGGCCCCCCAGCAGAGCCTGATCCGTGGGAAAGATCACGGCAGGGGGCCCTGTGATGCCCCGTGACTCCAGCGCGTCGGTCCTTTCCCGTGCCCCCCCCCCCCCCATGAAAAAAAAGTTCTGCCGTCGCCGGCAGTGGAGTGGACGCCACAGCGGCGGACACGGCGCTTGTGAGCAGAGGGAAAGCGGTCCCACTCGCACGTGCCAAAGTTCGTTTCCCCACCATCTGGGGACGCACAATGCAGACGTTTCCTACCGAAACCCTCAACGCGCGCGCGCACCGAAAGTATCCAGCGGCACACTTACTGACCCCCCCCCCCCCTCTTCAAGGCCCTGGTAGCGCAGTCCTATGCCACTTCTCCCGCAGCTTCAACTTCACGCAGCGCTCTGATTTCCGGAACATGAACATGACGGACGGTCCCGGTCGAACATACAAATACCTGAAGGACGAGTCTCTTGCCGCGTTTCCCTTCGGGTTTGGCCTGTCGCTGACCACCTTCGCCCTGTCGCCCGCGCAGCCGCCGGGGCTGTCGCTGGCAGGGCCAGCGGCGACCGCGCGCGTGACTGTCACGGTGACGAACACGGGACAGCGCGCGGGCGATGAGGTCGTGTTCTTGTACCACAGCGCGGCGCGCGCGGTGCGGGCCTACGACCCGCGTGACCCTGTGCCGTGGCGGCAGCTGATCGGGTACGAGCGTGTGAGTCTGGCTCCGGGCGCCGCCACGGCCGTGCACTTCGACGTGACCCCCGAGCAGCTCAGCGTTGTGGATCGTGGCGGCACGCGGCACATCCTCGCGGGCGAGCACGAGCTGCTGCTGTCGCGCGGCCACGGGCGCATGCGGCGCGTGGCCGTGACGCTGCGGCTGCCTGGCGGGGCCCCGCGCGTTGTGCTGAGCACTGTGGAGGGGTTCGGCGCTCCCGCCGGCCCGTCGGCCGCGCCCCCGGCCCCCGACCGAATGGGAAACGGGGGTTAGTCTGGGGCATTCGCGGCAGAATGTGCGATGCAGCGGAGTGCGGGGTCATGTCGCGTTCCGGGGCGCGTAAAGGGGCCCAAACAGGCCCGACCCCCTTCCCATCCCCCGATCCACGCCCCCGGGGGTTAGCAGTTTTCGCCGACGCCGTGGGGCCAACACGAGCATTGTGGCTCGTCGGATGGTTTGTTTTCTGCGGGTCTGTGCATGCATCTACTAGAATTTCCTGTTCTGCTGTGCCACTTCAGGTGAGGGTTCGGGAGCAGGCCATTGCTGAAGTGGGCAAAATGCCCTACCCCTTGGGGGGGGGGGGGGTACGGAGGTGGGTGGGTGGTTTGGCCCCAAAGTCTGGCATTTCTGGCCACCAGGCAGCCCCCCCCCCCCCAGGGGGGGTGCGCTTTTGGGGGTCATGTGTTTGCGAAGGGCTCTGAGATTGGTAGTCAGGACTAAAGGACTGTCCTTCGTGAACTGGATGCCCTCTGTTCAGGGCTTGTTTCCCACTGTGTGCGAAAAATCCTTGTTTTCTTGCACCATGCCACTCACTCACACAATCTTCATGAGCATTACCAGCAAATCATTCTGGGGTACAGGGGATGACAAGTACCCGAATGGCGTGGCGTCCTTCCTCCAAACTACAGACAACGGGGGCGTCTCAATCAAGTGCTTGTATGTGACTGCGGGTGTAGAGTACAGGACGGGGGGGGGAGGGAGTGGATGGGCGAGCGGGTGGGGCGTGGGCTGAGCCCTCACGTGAGGCCCGAATGACCCCCCCCCCTGGGTCACTAAGCAATGGCCTGTTCGGCAGGGAGTTTAGAGGGAGCAAAATTGGGTTTCGCAGGAGTGGGTACCACAAAACTACGCGACGTTTTGCCTTGGTCTTTGAGCAGTGGCTCTGGCCTGCTCTCCCGGTGCCAGTGCCGGTTCATGCAGAGGACTGCACTGTGGGCGGCAGGGTGTTCCTTCAGACGGTCCCAGTCGGAGCAAGAACTAGTGGCACCTCTTCAGGGCCCAGCGGTGTGCCATCCTTTGGCAGTTTCATCATGGCGACCTACAGGCCCACGGTCGCCGGAGTGTGCCCACTGTCTGACGGGAGCCGTGGCACGTGGCACACCCGAATGTCCGTCCACACGTCCCTGTCAACACAGGGAGGCAGGAAAACGATGCACCATACCACAGACCTTGAGCTGTGGTGCTTGGCGTCCGCACTTTTATGGTTGACGGGGTGGCGTGTGCACCTGTGCAGTGGCCTGGGTGGTTTGAGCCGCATGGTGGCCGCACCGTTGTCCTTTGTTCGTCCCACCCTAGTTTTGTCGACAGTTCCTTCCCTATCCTCCACAACCCTGAGACCTGGGTCAACTGCGCTGCAGGGATCCCTTCGGTGGGCCTCAGGGCGTGGCGCCCCCTGCGCGCACAATCACGATCACCCCGGTCATGCTAGGCAAACGCCTCGGGAATGGTGGGCCACTCGGTGCCAGATCTCCTGGGCGTGTGAATCGATGATTTGAACCAAACCCCCCCCCTATTGTGGTGGGCTCCGCAGCTGGAAACCTGCTTGGATTTTGGTGTTTGTGTTGGTTGGTGTTCTGGGTGCTGCCCATTGAGGGAATCCGTGGGACACAGCCACACTGGGAGGGGCAGGGGGTTCCTGGGCGCCCACGGGAGGGTTGCTGTTGCGGGTGTGGGTTGCCCGTCCCGCCCCCTGCCCCCTCCTTCCTGGTCTGCCCGCCAGTCCTAGCATGCAAATGGCCCGACTGTCAGATGGCCGCTGTGGCACTTTTCTTTGCTACTGTCCGAAACTGAATCTCATGATACAAATGTGAGCATAATTAATGTAACATAAGCAACAATAAATTCCTTGCTCGGATCCTTACCACTAATGAGCAACGTGTATGGTCTATTTGGACGATAGAGCTAAGTGAAATGCAACTCATTAGCCCCAATGTTGAAGAAGCCAAAAAAAGCCTCCAACAACAGCTTTGAACAAGTGAGAATCCGGAATGGTACGTTAATGACATAAAATTTCTCGGTATTCATGGAATCGGTTTGTTAAGCTCATTCCAACCGAGTTGGTGTCCAATGCGCTGACGACTTTGCAATGAAAGAGCAAGCTTTTACGTAGTTTTGGATTCCGTACGTTGCCGAAAGTACAAATTGTGAAAATTGTTGCCACCTGTAGCGGTGTTTTGCGACATGCACATGTGCTACCACATTCGCACAAAACGTTGTTTGAAAAAGGGGTCCTTAGTGACCAACTTTTCTAACTTTGCATATTTCTACCCACAATGTTTCTCTTTTTATGCTCAAGTCCCATATAGAAGTTTCAGAGGTGATTGTAATTTTTTTGAAACCGCCAAGGCACAGTGTAATGGGCAGCAGGGGCAACTAGGAGAGGCGTCGCAGCGTGCGCGCCTTTGTCGCATCGCCAAGGGTGATTTGCCAGCATGGTTGAAGAATTATGAAGATTGGGATTTACGATGGTTTGGAGTGAAATGATTGTAGATTCATGAGTTTTAGATTATTATTGATCTATTGTGATTGTTGGTTTGGGTTACGGCTATGGTCGATGGTCTTGGTGTTTGTTGTGGGTATTTTGCATCAAGCACGCGCTCTATTGTGCACGGTGTATATAGTATGTAGGGGACAAGCACCACTGTGTCCCCCTGACGAGCCCTGCAGCGGTGCGGGCGAAACAAGGACATCGTGGACTCCGCTGATGGACTCCAAGAAGATGGTGTATGTTTTGGGGTTTGGTGTTTGTGTTTTTGTACATGCTTTACGTGTATGACTAGAGCCATCGACATTTTGGAGTTTTGGAAAAGGTTGCAATGGGATCAAAGGTTTTGGCGATTTGGGCAGATTTTTGGGATCAAGAATAGTTCGAGATTTCAATGAAAACATGATTTGGATCAACACGGTATTTGGGTCCGTGATCAGTCGTGTTACAAAATCATCATCTAAGACATCCTATAGACCTACCGAGCTGGCGGTGAGGCCAGCAGCAACATCAGCGCTCAGCGATGTAGCATCCTGTGAAGGAGTGTAGTGCAGGCGCGCTGAACGAAGTAGCATCCAGCGAAGGAAGGTGCAGCGAAGCAGAGTTCAGCGAAGGAGCGCAGCATCAACGCTCAGAGAAGAAGAAGAAGAGCCGTGGGTCGCCAAGAAGGTGTGCAATGCTTACACACGGGCAGCCGAGGATGGAGCCACGACCAAGGTGGAGTGGAGAAGTGAAGTTCGAAAGAGCGAAGGAGCCTCATCCAGCATGGGAGGAGGAGAAGTGAACTTGGGGTCTTAAGAAGTGATGCCCGTTGGCGATCTGGAAGTCGGCAATGACGAAAGCCGGCAAAGGCGATCTCAGTCGCCGAGTGACTTTTATGTTTGGGATTTTATTATTCTATATTTGTTTTTCATTGTAAGTCCAAATGAGTTGAATCTAAAATATGACTTTGGTCCTCGCATCCTGGAGGGCCGCCAGAGTCTTTTCTTTTGTTTGTGTGTGTTTTCACGATATACAAGCTTGGTTTTGTTTCTCTGAAAGTGCGTGGTGATTCACGTTGTGTGTGGTTCCTGGTGTGTGGCACAAGGTCTGGCGGGGGCAGGCATTGTTCGAGCTGGGTGGGAGTCTGTTGGGGTTGTGTGTCGCTATTCGGCAGCTGAGAACAGCTATCCTCTGACGTTGCATGTGTCTGTGTCAAGTAGTGTTGGTGAGCGTCTGGTGTAGTTGCGGTGCGGCATGCCTCTGCAAATTCAGGCAGGAAGCCTGGATATTTATCTCTGGGGGTAAGGCAAGGGCTTAGAGGTGTGCATGACACTCGAATTTTTCGAAATTTATGAAACGACAAAAAAACGAGTTTCATTTTCATTGAAACGAAAACCAAAAATTTGTCATTTTCGAAATTGTGCTCAATTTTTCGAAAATGAAAGAAACCCTGGATTGTCTTCTCGATTTTTCCATTGCTCTTTGCTATACACAGTTTAACTGCTTCTAACTACCAGTACTGGCATAGAAAATATCACACAACATGAACATCCTTGTTTCTGTTCTATTTTTTTTAGAATTGCTGAATTTTTCTTGCTAAAATTGGAGAAAAAATTTTTCATCCACAGATGCAGCGTGTGCACCAGAGGTGCAGCGCGTGCACGAGAGCTGCAGCACGTGCACCAAATATGACTCGCTGCCAACTCAGCGCCACTGTTTCTCTGCACTTTTGAAAATGTTGCTGCATAAATTGATTTCACAAAAAAAATCTTGCCATAATCAATTAATCTTTGTTTTTTTTGTTTTGTTTCTTCATTTCAGGCCTGCTTTGCACCACCATGCCGCTGGCAGATCATGTTCAGATCCTTGATAAACAGAGAAACACTGCTGTTTGTATCCAAATACTTGGAAGCATCTGGAGTGGCATACCTGCTGCTAACAAAGAAAAAAGTTCACCGCCACTGTCGAGTCCTGGAAGCCCTCATACAAGTGGCCAAAAGGCAAAATTGTTGGTGCGTTGAGAGTTTTTGTTGACCATGATGAAGAATGCTATTATCTCAGTGAGCAATAGTACAAACAATATGCAGCAGATGCTGCAGTATGGACAATGCTGGCTGAACAAAGGAAAACGGAGCAGGCACAGTTCGCAAAGGTAGAAGAACAAGCAGAAACAGGAATCTGTTCACCATGCTCACCTTCTGCATCCAGTCCTGTTCCACGCCGCAACCTAATCTACAGCCACTTTAAGCATCTTGGAGACGGTCGTTTTAAGTGCCTTTGCTGCAGGTTCCGCGTGATGAAGTCTGCGAAGTCCACTTCAGTTTTGTTTTCACACTTGAAGAGAAGACATTACTTCTTGTACCTGCAGTTGGCAACTGGAAATCCACACAGCAAGGTGTCAGTCGATCCTCAAACTGGTACACTCCACAAGCTGATGCCTTTCCGTCAGGCCTTCGCTCACAACTACAGGCTAAGCCAATTTTTCGGAGCTTATCTGAGTTTACCCCCCTCGAGTGTCGTTACTTCTCCTGAGTTCGAACAATTTGCGGCAGCTTCGATCAGAGCTTCTTGCGGATGGGTTGGAGATCTGGAGAGAAAGCTACGCTGGGCAGAGGTTAGTAAACAATTTGACACTTCCTCGACGTGTCACTTTAGTCTGCTTCTTCTTGCATTCCACGGCCGGTTCATTTCTCACTTGTCACTTCTCACTTCACTTTTGCATTGCTTCCATTCCATGTCACAAGCACCTAAGCTGCCATGCACATCAACGCATCGCCGCTTAGACGCATCTTCTTAAGTACGACCAACACCTTCACTGCACGCATGCATTCCTAACGATGGTTACCATGCACGTCAACGCATCGCCGCTTAGACGCATCAGGTTAAGTACGACCAACACCTTCACTGGACGGCCGGTTCATTTCTCGCTTGTCACTTCTCACTTCACTTGTCCATTGCTTGCATTCCATGTCTAAGCTACCATGCACGTCAATGCATCGCCGCTTAGACACATCTTGTTACGTACGACCAACACCTTCACTGCACGCGTGCATTCCTGCACCTCTTTGCACCTTTCTTTTCAAGATTTGTGCTCCATGAATGCGGTTGTCTACACTTTGTGATTGTTGGAAAACAATTCAGCATATCTTTCGTCTTCGTGCAAGTGTGGTAGGTGAGTTTGGTTGTCAAGAGTGGCAGCAATGGGCAGCTTGCTTGGTAACGCGGGCATGGAAACAAAGCAGTGAAACCAAACAAAAGCTTGAAAGAAAAAGTCGGTTGCAAAGAGATGTGCACCGGAAGAGAGTAGCACAAAAGCAAAAGTAGCAAGCCGCAAAAAAATATTGATTGAAAAAACAAATCAGCTGAGATGGCAAAAGTGTTGTTGAAAATAAAGTAGAAACAAAAATGAGTGGCCCAAATTGCAATATAGGTAAAAATACCTTATCTCGGATACCCTTTTGACAAACAATTAGATAGTAAAACAATTTCACAGGGTTTGCCAAACAAACATTTGAGAAAATAAAGCGGTGGGAAACACATTTCTGAGTTTTGATGCAAAAAATGCATTTCCTTTTTTGAATTTTCATACAACATTAACTTTCAGATTTTTTCTGGGATTAAAATTTTCTATTCTCCTATACCTCTCCGACATAGCCCTCCTTCCGCTAACCCTATCCCCCTTTGCCACCCCGAATCCGTGGGCCCTCCTAGCCATTGATGGCCAGTCCTAATTCGGATTTAGCCAGTTTTACCAATTAATGGGGAAAATCGGTTGCTTGCAATCATTGGAGGTTTTATTCAAAAAATTGGCACAATTGGTTATTTTGAAAACTAATTTACACCAATTAATCGTAGAGGTTGCAAACTTGCAGGATTGTGTTGATAACGCATTGCATCTGATTTGTTCACAAAAAAAACAGGCATGGGTAGCAATAACCAATGGGTAGATGCAGAAAATCAACTCTCAGGGTGCATCGCCTAAGAAAAGCGAAGAACTTGATTCACACATCTGGTATCAAAATACCACCCTGGTTGCACACACTCCCTTCTGACCATAAAGAGCAATACCGTCGGTAAAACGAGCCTTTGCAGAATTCGGTACACTCTTACAGAACCGCACGGATGGACAGCCTAACCCATGGATTGTGGCCCCCGCCTTTTGAGGCAGGCTCAGGAGAGAGGTTCCCAATAAACCTCATTTCCTCCCAAAACACATCTCGAATTGTTTGTAAAAATTTTATTTGATTGTGATCCAAAAGCCCCATCACCAAAACTGCATAGAAATTTTGAATCCTGCCATTTGAGTCAGCACATAGGAGATTATTCAACAACAACAGTTGTTTGCCACGTCACAATGGCAGGAAACAAAAAAAACCCAACCATCAGCAAAAAAAAAAAGTAAAAACGTTTAATTGACCAACCGCCAAATTGCCCACTACCTTGCATCTTTTCCAAACCCACTTTGCAGGAACCACAATCCGGATTGCCTATGGATGCTGGGCCAACAATCAATTGATTGGATGGTTCAATACCTGCGACTGGAAACTCTCTTTCTTTGTCACATCAACATGCACCCCTCCTGCAGCTCCATACCATATGCGGCAAGCACTTTGATGAAACTGAAAATGGCAATGAAACCAGCATTTTCATGTGCCAAACACTTGCAGCACTGCCTGATACGGACAATAAATAAATAAGCAGCACTGCCTGATACGGACAATAAATGAATAACAAACTTTCCTACCCGATCCCCCACTTGCATAGTAATCGCCTGCGCGCGAGGGTCTCACTCCCCGAGGGAACATACCCCAATGGACGGTTCCCTCACCCCCCCTCCCCATTTACTATGCAAAGGATGCGCGACACGAAACAAATCATGCAGACACATAGCCATATGAACCACAAAATTGGCCACGAACTGCCTGTTGAGACGCATGTTCAGCTCTGCTCAGAAACAGGCTCTGTGTGCCACTTTTTCTGGCAGGGGCATTTGACTCTGAAGAGCTGCACATGCTCAACAGGGGCCACAGGTATGGGCTCTCCAGATGCAGACTTGGTTGCCACCTGGGCAGCAGGTTTGGCTGCACTCATGGGTGAGGGTTTGGCACGAGGTTGGGCAGCTTTGGAGCTGGCAGTGGGCTCCAGCCCCTGTGGCAAGCACAATCTTGGCAGGCACAATACTGCCCCTAGAAGGTTGGAAATTGACAACAGCACCAGCGGGGTACGTGTCACAGCAATGCACCAATAATACCACTTTGTCCAGCCAGCAAACACACAGGAGAAGCTTAGTATCGGACATTCTGAGTAAATTTGCAAAACAGAAAGTGACAGTTCCCTCGCCCCTCCCCGCCCCCCCCGCTTACTATGCAAGGGCGATCACTATGCAAATGGGGGGGTAAATAGCACATGCAGATACTGCAATAAAAAAAATAATATGATTTGCTAACTCAACAACTTCACTTTGATCACCTTCATTGGTAGTAACCCAGTTTTCATCAAGAAAATTGTGGGACAGTAATTGTTGGTATATAAATAGGGCACTGCACATGGTAAACAAGCTTTTTCTTCTGTGGCTGCAGAAGTCCCACGTCTGCCAAAGCATATATAAAAACATTTAATGGTGGCCAATGACATCCATGGAATCTGTTCCTGTGCTGATAACAAGTGCGGGAGATAACCTCAAACAGCAGCAACTAACATGCCCATACAACCTACTTTATCTCAATACCCTCCGGATTTGCCATGGGGGCAACACGCATGGGTGAGCCATGACTCCACCTTCCAACTGGGCTAGCTTTGCTTCCTCTGTCTGCTCGAGGTACCTTTGCCAACACGTGCTAAAACCACTGTTCAATTGAGCTTGTCTCCTCTCGTCTGCTCGAGGTGTCGCACACCCACACAATGATGCCACATACATGTATGCACATGTGTCTCAAGCATGCATGCACAATGCCTTGGAACGGTTGTTGCCACTTCTGTTGGGTGCTTGCAGAATCGGAGCCACATCCGTTGTCCCAGTAATAATCGTGATAAAATCAGCCCGCAGTGGCGATAATTGCGATTGATGGCATCCCAGTCACGATGGTAATCAAATCCAATCAGAATTCCACCTCCTGTACCCCCTGTACGGGCGGGCTCATCTGTACGGTCTTTGCTTCAGTCTGACATGCGAAATACAGAAGAGAGCAGACCAGCCCCATCCCAGAAGAAGTAGCTCTGGTGGTGACAGCTGTTCACAACAAAGGGCATGTCTTTCTCAGTCGTGACCTGCTTACTTTGGTGTTTTCGGTAATGGGTGGGTCGGGCGCCATCGTGTGTGTGTGTGTGTGTGTGTGTGCGCGCATGACGCCCAAATCATGCTCAAAGTGCGTAATTCAACTCCGAAGACCTACGAAGCGACTGAACCATGAGTTCTTGTGTTCTTGCGCCCCGTCGACGGGCTGCTGCCGAACGGAGGGCACTGACAAACATGCAACAAGAGGGGGTGGGGTCTGTGCTCCTACCGCACCCTGCATCCCGTCTCCGTGCTTCCGTGCTTCCCTGTCTGGAGGCCTCCTTGGGCGAGTCCACTGTGCTGTCGGCGGTCGCGCGGGCTGGAGCCCACGGGATCCGCTGGAGCTCTTGTGCTGGAAGGGGTTGAGGGGTTCAGACAACTGCCTCGCTGCCCCGCCTGTCCTCCTGGATCTTTTGATCATTTGTTGGACCTCTGCACTACCTAGTGGCGTTTTTGGGAGAGGACTGAGATCTGGTGTACGCGGGGAAACGACTCAGCGTTATTGCACCTTGAGCCACCTGGTATCTCTCCAGGTTGTCCCCAACGCTCTGCAACTGCCAAAAGCCCTCTTTTGCAATCGACTCCGATCATCTGCACCCCATCCGGTTACCTTCGCTCTAGCCATTTGAGGCACTGAGGCAGCCCTTGTCCAACTGTACCCAGGAACTGCAACCCAAAAAATTATTTGATGCGGAGAGCACAACACACGTTTCAAGTAAACGATATCCCCATCTTGCTTTGGAATTTGAGGTCCTCGCACGGTGTACTGCCGCCTCTCGCGAGTGATACCACCACATTCGTCACCAGCATTGTCACACGCTTTCTTTGCCTTTTTCATTGAATGGTAAACGGTTTCATCGCCATTTTCGTAGCCTTCCAAATAAGTGTGTGTCTTGGCTGAACAATATCCGTCTGAGAAGGAGATGGGTACGACCGTGTGCAACGATTCGACAGAGGGCGTTACCGTCCCTCTGCAACTCCAATTGAGTAAAAGCAAAGGTGGCTGAGCCAAAAGCAGAACGAGCACAATGCAAAGCTGCTGTTGGTGCAAAATAGACAGCACTGGAGGACAAAATGATGACCAGCCAACAATGTGGATTGGGTTGTGCCATCAGCCTTCGCTGGAGGTATGCCTCGTCCCATTGCCTCGTCCCATTCTCTGCGGTCTGCAATATCAACTGTTCCATTCGACAGTCTGCGTCTGACCCCTTTGCAATGTGGTTCCACACCCCAGGACCAGCAATAGCACACTGTTTGTGACGTTGTTAGACCCCCCGCCAGACGAGCGGGTATCTGTGGCGCATTGTGCGCCACCCAAAGAATCAGACCCTCATAGACTCTTACCTGTCGTACTTTCCACATCTCTGGGACAGTGTATCCCAACCTTCAATGATAACCAGATCAAGAAAACATTTCACGTTGACATGCAAAGAGCCAAGGTGCTGTGTCTGGCTTCTGTAGAATCTCAACGTGGTCTGAAACCCCCTTTTGCCACATACCCTTCATACATTCACCAGTTACACTAAACTAGGGGGACCTGGAGTAGTACAAACCATGGTTGCGGGGATGGGAGTTGCGGTGCCAATGGGTGCAGCAGTGGCACTGCTGTTGGAGATGCATTGGGACTGGGAGTCAGTGACGCAGTGCAACTGGGAGTTGAAATGGCAATAGGACTCTCAGTTGCTGTGGGAGTGTTTCTTACCATGGCTGGTCTGACACGACGTGGCCCGGCGGCAGGCTATCAGTTTACCAAAGGAAGCCAACAGCACGTTAAGGTCATCGAGGAGGCAGACCGAAAAAGAGCGTGCAGGGGGCCCCACCGCTGTTCCAGCCTTCTGCCACCATGCCGCCCACTCTGCCGCCTCACACCTTGACGTTTGGCGGACGCTCTCCACAACTGGTATGGAAAAGAAACGCATGGCCTGGGGCCCGGGGGTGGGGTGGGGGGGTGGGGGGGGGGGGTGGACAACAACCGGTCCTGATGCGACCCACCCCCCAGCTATCTGTCAAAACTTGGGGGGGTATTGGCAGTTCGGCCGGGGGGGGGGGGGGGGGTTCCCAAGGTGGGGGGGCCTGCGCGCGACCCACTACTACCACATGCATACCTCCAGGGGGGATGTGTGTCTGGGGGTTTGGGGGTTTGGAGGGATGTATGTGAAAGCACTGGGACTGCACTTGAGCAGGGGAAGAGCTCCGAATGCAAGATCGTCACTTCGCAACAGACGACATTTGTATCGTGCCCCGTCTCGCTAATCTGGCGCTCAAAGCATGGATGGTTTGATGAAAGGGAAGCATGCACAAAAAAATTGGGCGCCATTGGCGCCATGGCCCCCAACCCAGTATCTCTCGAAATCCCGGGGGGGTGAGACCTACTTAAAGAGTGAGGATTGGAATGGGATTGAAAATTGGTGGTACAAACAGACTGACAGTACAACAATACAAATTGAGGTAATGCACTCCACAGCATGGCATAAGTGCATCTTTATTCTCTATGCCATGCCTGGTTGAACC
Organism: Eutreptiella sp. 'Long Island Sound 2002'; assembly: GCA_964036045.1. Classification (NCBI taxonomy): domain Eukaryota; phylum Euglenozoa; class Euglenophyceae; order Eutreptiales; family Eutreptiaceae; genus Eutreptiella; species Eutreptiella sp. 'Long Island Sound 2002'. The sequence continues at coordinate 46,957,218 of OZ038396.1, forward strand.
TCTGAATGAAACCAACTCAGTGAAGTCAGACCAGGCGTCCCTGGTCATCACAGCAACTGGTAAATGACATCAAGTACAGGGTACAGAAAGTGCACAAGTGTGGGAGACAAAAATGAGAGTTCCGATCGAATGAGAGACAAGAATGAAATCATCATCGAGAAAGACGGATCAAGTGGGGGCGCTTAAAACGTCTGGTGAAGGCTTTTCCTGTGAACTGGTGCGGGTGCTCGTTGTCCTAAACACACGATAGTCCTAAGACTTGGCATGTGGTGGCGGGTGTTCTTTCTTTCAGTGGGCGTGCGGCGACCTGCGGTAGAACTTTTTACGATACTCTTTTTCTTTCTTGGCTTCCTCTGAGCTTTGGTAGAGGTGAGGGTGTAAAATGTTTGTACGAGTGTTCCACCATAGGACTGTCCGCTTCACTAGCAGACTGATCAACACCGTTGTTTGTTTTTTTTGGGGTGGAGGCGGGGGAAATGACTTCGGCAGAAGTATTCTTTTGGGGGGTAAACAGCACATCAGTACTCTCCTGGCTCACGGAAAGTCATGGATTCTGCTTCTGAGAGGAAGATCGAAGTTTGTCGAGTTGATTGCTGATACCTGAAAAAATAGCACTCAAGTTTTTGGGACGTGGGGGTGAAATAGGGGTACTGTTGGCACTATCAGGTGTGAGGCTGTCCAAAAGGGCCCTGAACATATCCACTGATCCCTGGGAGGCGCTGGAGGCGCTAGCAAGGAGATCCTGGCTGTGTTGAGAAAAATTAGCCATGATTCTCTCCATTGCATCTCTATTGCTGAACCCGAAAGCTGGGTTCTGTCAGAACTCAGCTGGAATAAAAGATTTGTCGTGGTGTGGTGGATATGTTATTACTATGAGGTGAGCGGGCGGTTTTACCAGTGCTGGCAAAACGGAAACCAACATCAGGGTACATTTGCAAATAACGTGCCTGACAGCTAGCGCTGTGTGCAGTTTTCTGCGCTTGGCTTCACGCTGGGGGGTATTGAAATTAGCACCGAAAGACAAAGGGGGAATCTTTGCACTGCGCGCGCACTGCGCGCTACTTTTAGACTATGTTCCCCCGGAAGAGCCCCCAAGCACACCCCTTGGAAACGCCCTTAGAATTAGGTGACCCAAATGTCACACTGTCACATGTGTGCGTGTCAATGCAATCCGTACAATATTGCAATTCACACTTGTCACACATGGACATCTTTTCAGTGTCAAACTTGGTGCAACAAAGGGCACAAACATCCCCATCATCACCCACAACATCCTCATCATCATTGTCCTCCTGTGTAGGTGCGGTCCATACATGTGCAGGTACGTGTTCCCATGGACCATATGGAGGGTACCGTACCTGTCTTCGAATCAAAAATTGCTGCAAATGCCCAAAAGAGGGCGGAAATGCTACGTCACCCCTGCATTCTCGGGGGTCCCCAAAAGAAGGGGAACAAAATCAGAAGTCAAAACCTAGGCCAAGGGTCACCATGATGCACCACGCAACAAAGGGTGGATTCAAAGATTGTCCCGGTTTCCTCAATAGCACCGGAAGGTTGGGGGCCAAAAGAGGGCGGAAATGCTACACCACCCTTGCATTCTCGGGGGTCCCCAACAAAGGGGGACAAAATCAGAAGTCAAAACCTACGCTACGGGTCACCATGATGCCCCTAGGGGCCCCTAGTATCACAAAGTATGGGTCTCTAGTACGGCCAGACGCCCAAATAGTTGCACTGCGCGCGCACTGCGCTTAAGGCTCCCCCAAAGATGTTGTTGCCATCTGCAGCAACTTTCTCTTCTCGTGTTCGACTTTTTTTGTCTTCCATGCTCCAGTGATCCACAGTATACACAGTCCCTTGTTTGATTTCGTGGGTTAAAACATCTGTAATGCTGTGGATTGGGAACCTGGACCTACGGTGGTACTCTGACCAACAATCCTGTCTGTCTTTCACACAGTGCAGTCCAGCGTTTGCCACTGGCGACAAGCAGTCTATCCGTCGGGATAGGGCTGTTATCATCCTATTTGGTAACCAGAATATTTTCATGGTCATTCCAGACCTTCAAAATCACATCTGCAGATTGGATGTTGTCTGGCTGTTGCGCATGCAGCTGAGTAAGGTTGCTGCTTGCAATGATGCTGGCTTCAGCCTGAGCCATTTTGGCAGCGACCTGTTTCATGTCGTTCAACGTCAAGGGTTGACAGTTTGTAGATTTCAGCATGTGATTGACAGCAGCAAGGCCGTTAATGAGGAAGCTCTCAAACTCGTGTTGTGTGCTTTCAATGCGTTTGAGCTTGTGCTGTTCCTCATGCAGGCAAGCCTGGCTGAAATCTTGTTGGTCTAGCCACTTTTCAAAGTCTGCGGTGGGAGTTTTTCTGGTGGCCGGAGCAAGAATCTTGTCATAGACAAACTTGCGCCATGCTCTGCGCAGGGCGCTGACTGGGAAGCCTCTGGAAATCAGGCCTTGGGTGTAATAGATTACTGCTGTCATGAAATCAGACTGGTTGTTGCAAATAGTGAGGGCTCGTATGAGGAGGCCCTTCAGCATGTACCATTTGGTGTAGTGTGTGTGACACGAGTTATGCTCAATGAAACGTTGTGGTATCCACTTCCAACCCACTCCTTTTGGTTGGACAGAGGTCCAAATTCCATCAGAATTTGTTAAAATTTTCATGCCCAGGAAAACAGTCGTTGAAGATTTAGACCGTGAGTTGTAAGGGGTGTCGGTAGTATCTTTGTGGGCCATTCCATATCGGAGCTTGTCCCAGCTCTTGCCTGTGTCACCGAAGCCACATAGGTCATCTATGTAGCGCCATGTAAAGAACCATTTCTGGCTTCCTCAAGCTGATTGTTCTCTAGCAGAGAATCAATATATTCAGCTTTGATTGCATAGCAGTATAAATGTGCAAGTTCAGCAGAACATTTGCCTCCCATAGGGAGACCACGAACGTGTCAGCGAATCTTTCTAGTGTCGTGTTGCTAAAAATAAACTTCAACACACACTTCACGAAGCGTATCAAAAATTTCAATGAAAGAGAGGCCTTCTTCAGCGAACTTGGCTGAGGCACGTTGTTGCTGTCATAAGCAACATCGGGGCGAAGGTCATTGAAAGGGATACCGGCTTTGTTGCTGTGCCAATTGAAAACCTCAGTGACTGCTTGCTTGACACGATCTTGCAGTTTTTCCTGAGGAATGCTGGTGTACATGCAAGCAAAGTCACGTGTGAACACAGGCTGACCTTGCAGTTTTTTTGTGTTGTGCTTGATGTCAGCAGCAACACGATCAACATTTGTAACGACCCAATAACGTTTGTAGCCTTTTTGTCTGCATGCTTTGTCCTTACTTTCAAGGACGTGCATACACATGCGCAGGATTCCACCCATTGTGGTCTCTAGGGCAGACAGAGAACAGGCTGGCATTTTTTTGTGGTTGCCTTGCTCTGCAGGGCCATTGATTGCTTGCATGTGATTGCCTGCAATCCAGCGCATTCCTATTTTAGCTGTGTGCATTTTGAGGATGCCATAGAGGTATATGTGTGCCTGGGCACAGGGACAGTCAATTTGAGCACTCGAAGCAGTGTGCTTTGAAAAGATTTCTTCACTGCTCAAAGCAGATGCCTCGTAGTGGGGGCCGTGGAGCTCGTCCCAAAGCAATTTCTTGTACACATGTTTACAACAAGTGACAAAGTCGTGGGAAGACTTGTCAACATATGTAATAACCATGTGCTCTTGAATGCGACAGGTTCGCGTCCACTCTTGGCAGCCGACTGAGCTTTGTCGAAAGTTCTCACACATCTCTGCAGGACGGATTCGGAACTCTGGCCAATATAAGTGGGAAGTTGAATATGGAAGCAGTCCCCTGTCTCTTCATTGATGAGGGCATAAACCACTCCTTTGTAGTCGAGTGCATCAGTACCAGACAGCAGCTCTCTGCTTTTGTTGCCGTTAGGGAGAGAGTTCCAAACTCTTTCCCTAATTTGTAAAATATGCTGTACGTGTTTTGAAGTCGACTTGTAGTTGTTCTGGGCAAGAGCTCTGTTGCGCTCGATGAATTTTTGCCATTGATTACGATTCCTCGCTGGGGGATGCTTACGATAGCCTCTCCCATATTTCTCTTTTGCGCGTGCAGCAGCAAAATCATTACCCATGGGGTAATAATAATAATAATAATAACGCTCGATTTGCACTGTGTTGCAACCAATTTGGGATGGACTGCGTACGAACCGCATCAGCATAACTCTTGTCGGACTTCTGTCGGTTCTTTTGATTGGCTTGATTGGAAGATTTGGATTGTTGAAAAATGTTACCTTTACCTTTACCTTTACCTTTACCTTTACCGTTGGCAGAACGGCCACTACTCGCTACTCCAGTACTCCGCCTTGGACCGGAGACCCTGTTTGGCCCAGACCGTCTGCCGTACCCAGTTTTGGGTACCGAGGCTCCCGTGGCGCCACAGGCAGCAGGCATGAAAGAATACACTCAACAGACAATCAGTCAAAACAGAAAGATGATAAAGAAGCCATGCATTACCGGCATGGTCGTAAAGAGCTTCCCGCCGCTTGCCGGCTGGAAAAGACTCCTGGGGTGAGACCTACTTAAAGAGTGAGGATTGGAATGGGATTGAAAATTGGTGGTACAAACAGACTGACAGTACAACAATACAAATTGAGGTAATGCACTCCACAGCATGGCATAAGTGCATCTTTATTCTCTATGCCATGCCTGGTTGAACCTCTGAATGAAACCAACTCAGTGAAGTCAGACCAGGCGTCCCTGGTCATCACAGCAACTGGTAAATGACATCAAGTACAGGGTACAGAAAGTGCATAAGTGTGGGAGACAAAAATGAGAGGAGAATCCCAGGGGGGGAGTCCGCATACAAGGACCGTGCCCAGCCACCCCCCCCCCCCCCCGGGCCTGGGGGAGGGACCAATTTAGAGGATTGGATGATTGAAAAATGAGATGACCAACAGAGGCGTCACCCGCCAACACGAAAAAACAAGTGTGGGGGGGCCGAATAAAACCTTTTTAGCGTGAACTACCGGGGGGAGGGGGGGGGGGTTTCCATACGGGGATTTTCGCGCCAGGGGAAAATTCTGCATGGGGAATATTCCGCACCTGTCCCAAAAAATTCCGCACCTCCTAAATCTTGAGTACATTGGAAGGAAAGGGATCCTGGGGTTGCGATCACCAACAGACACAAAATACAACAAAGCAGCCAGCAGATGTCTGAATGGTCAAAGAGTTGAACTTCACCATATGTGTTTGCTTGGTGAGCATCGTGTTTTTGCGCCGAAGAACAGTAACAATACAAGACTGGGTGTTTGGATTGGGGCGGGGAATATTCCGCGCCCACAGTGAAAAAATGCAGGGAAAATTCCGCACCAAGTTGAAACACGGAATTTTCCCTGCAGAAAAATACCCTTGCGGAAATCCCCCCCCCCCAGTAAGCGAATGTGTTGGTGGAACCTTTGGTGGACTTACCCTGGTCTGGGGGGGGGGGGGGCTAATTAATTAATTAAGAGATTGAGACGAAGTGATAGAAAAACAGACAGAAAGTGCTGCAAAAGGTCCAAAAAGGGGGGGGGGGGATGCCATAAAAGCTGAGCCTGGGGTGGAGGGGGGGGGGGGGGTGGGGGGCGAATCCTTTGCTGCTCATCCTGGCAGTTGGGGGGGAGGCAAGGTCTGGATCACCACTTGCTACCCATCATCATCACCGCCAAATCCCCCGGCCACTCACCCACAGATGAGAAGGGATGACCACTTGTGTAAAGTCGTCTCAGCCCCGACCCTCAAACCCAGACTGCACAAGATGCACATACCACAGCCCTTGACAAAGCTGGTCTGCCCAGTGGCCGAGTGCAGCGGTTTCTTGCCCTTGCGAATCGTGTACACTGGTGCAGACTGAACCACCCCGGCGCACTTGTTACCAAGTGCCCTGCAGGCATCGGTGGCCGGAGTCAGGTCAGCATATACAATTCCATCAGCAGAGCATCCCAGATGCTTCTCGTTATCCGACGGACTATATCCATTCACTGACAGCACAATGGCAAACATCACCTCCTGCACTCACTACACGCCGTCCTTCAGAGGTTCTGGGGCAGGGCATCAAGCACGGTTGAAGTTAAGGTGTTTCAGACTGTGGATCTGAGTAATTGACTATTAAGTCCTCAAAAATCATTCCCTTTGCAGGGTTGTACAAATCCAGCCCGTGTCATTCACCATGCAAACGGGGATGGGGGGTGAGACCAAGAGGTCCGAGGTGCTGCACCCGCAATTGAGTGGTGAGGGCGGCACATGCAGGGTTGCCACGCTGCGACCCATTCCAGTGATCCCCCTTGTGGGTTTGTTGTGGGCGTGGGGTGTTTTGTGGTTGTGGGAACTGAACATCACGTGGGAAATGGGTGGTACATGTGGAGACAGAAGGGAGCGTGCGGGTGCCCTAGGGGGTGGCATTGAAGATCAACGGAAAGATTGGAAATTGCACAGGAGGTCACACGCAGGGGTCCCACGAAGGGCATTGTGAAGCGCATGGATACCGCCAAAGGTGTAGACCGCATTGGACCACGGTCCTCCCATATCCCGTGCGTAATCGTCCTGGTCATGCGAGCACGTCCGCGCCCCTCCCTCGCGGTCGTAATCCTCGACGTTGCTACCCCAGCACTGGCCGGGAGATTGCAGGGCAAAATTGCGGAAGCCCTCCTTGTAGGCCTTGTAGCCGCACTCGTCAACGTTTGGAACCTTCGTGTCGATTGCGGACATGGTGCGGTCCTCAGTATCTTTGTAGCACCCGACTTTGGCGAAATGAGGAACAGCTGCAAGGAAGCGAGGAAAGGCAACTCACCCTTGTGTGACTTTCAGTTGCTGTGAGAGTAACAGTGGGAGCTGCCCGGTGTCCCAAACGTTTCTTGCCGCGACTGGCCTGCAAGTGCTAGCAGGGCGCAGAGAGACCTGGCCCGGCGGCAGGCTATAATCAAGACTCGGACTAGGACCGAGCTGGGTCCTAGTCTTGCTTAACGCATTGGAAATCACCGTGGAGGAAAGACTGCCTGCTTTGGAGATGTGCCCCCACAGTCAGGACGATCGTCCTGAAAAAACGGCTCAAAAACGGCTCATTTTCACCTCAAAATGGACCACCGCGTGGCACCGTGGCATGGTACATGCCTTATTGAACACATTTGCATTCCTTTGATAGCCCAATCGCTATGGAAGAACAACGGCCCTCATTGGAAACACCTACTCGGCACACCGACGATCGTCCTGAACTTTCAGGACAATCGTCCTGAAAACAGCCCCAAAACGGCCATTTTTGGACACTAAATCGGCCGTAGAACGGGCTAGACGGCTCAAAATGCAACGAAACTTGTTTGTGGTGATGCGCCTTTGCTCCCCGGTCGTTTTGAGCTACTTGGATGCCGGTTTTGAGCCACGGTGTGGTCGCAAGGACTTTTTAACCGCCTGCTTGCTGCTGCTGCTTGCTGCTGCTTGCTGCTCCTCTTGCTGCTATCAAGACTCGAACTAGGACCGAGCTGGGTCCTAGTGTTGCGTAACGCATTGGAGATCAACGTTGAAGAAAGACCGCTTGCTTTAGAGATATGCCTCAACGATCAGGACGATCTTCCTGAAACACGGCTCAAAAACGGCTCATTTTAACCTCAAAATGGACCACCGTGTGGCACCACGGCATGGTACATGCCATATTTACCGAGCTGGGTTTACCCTGTCGAGGTTTTACACCACCTTTTAGGGTCCAAGCCTGAGCAACACGTTTTAGCAAGCAGCAGCAAGCGTGCGAAAGCAGCAGCAGCGGGCGGTTAAAAAGTCCTTGCGACCACACCGGGGCTCAAAACCGGCATCCAAGTAGCTCAAAACGACCGGGGAGCAAATGCGCATCACCGCAAACAAGTTTTGTGCCATTTCGAGCCGTCTAGCCCGTTCTATGCCCGATTTAGTGTCCAAAAATGGCCGTTTTTAGGCTGTTTTCGGCTGTTTCAGGACGATCGTCCTAAAAGTTCACAACGATCGCCGCTACGCCAAGCAGGTGTTTCCGATGAGGGCCGTTGTTCTTTCATGGCGATTGGGCTATCAAAGGATGGCAAATGGGTGTTCAATAAGGCGTGTACCACGCCATGGTGCCACGCGGTGGTCCATTTTGAGGTGAAAATGAGCCGTTTTCCAGCCGTGTTTCACACCAATCGCCGTAAGCATGGAGGCACATCTCTAAAGCAAGCGGTCTTTCTTCAACGGTGATGTCCCATGCGTTACGCAAGACTAGGAACCAGCTCGGTCCTAGTTCGAGTCTTGATTACCGAGCTGGGTTTACCCTGTCGAGGTTTTACACCACCTTTTAGGGTCCAAGGCTGAGCTACACATTTTAGCAGCAGCAGCAGCAAGCAGCAGGCGGTCCAAAAGTCCTTGCGACCACACCGTGGCTCAAAACCAGCATCCAAGTAGCTCAAAACAACCGGGGAGCATTTTGAGCCGTCTAGCCCGTTCTACGGCCGATTTAGTGTCCAAAAATGGCCGTTTTGGGGCTTTTTCAGGACGATCGTCCTGAAAACTCAGGACGATCGTTGGTTGGCCGCGTGGGCGTTTCCAATGAGGGCAGTTCTTCTTCCATAGCGATTGGGCCATCAAAGGAATACAAATGGGTGGTGAATAAGGCGTGTGCCATGCCGTGGCGCCACGGGGTGGGCGATTTCGAGGTGAAAACAAGCCGTTTTTGAGCCATGTTTCAGGATGATCGTCCTGTCTGTGGAGGCACATCTCTAAAGCAAGCGGTCTTTGTTCAACGGTGATCTCCAATACGTTACGCAAGACTAGGACCCAGCTCGGTCCTAGTTCGAGTCTTCATGAACACCCATTTGCCATGCTTTGATAGCCCAATCGCCATGGAAGAGCAATGGCCCTCATTGCAAACGCCCCCTTGACACACCGGCGTTCGTCCTGAGTTTTCAGGACGATCGTCCTGAAAACAGCCTAAAAACGGCCATTTTTGGACACTAAATCGGGCATAGAACGGGCTAGACGGCTCGAAATGCAACGAAACCTGTTTGTGGTGATGCGCGTTTGCTCCCCGGTCGTTTTGAGCTACTTGGATGCCGGTTTTGACCCCCGGTGTGGTCGCGAGGACTTTTGGACCGCCTGTTGCTTGCTTGCTGCTGCTGCTGCTGCTGCTTGCTAAAACGTGTGGCTCACCCTTGGACCCTAAAAGGTGGTGCAAAACCTCGACAGGGTAAACCTAGCTCGGTAATCAAGACTCGAACTAGGACCGAGCTGGGTCCTAGTCTTGCTTAACGCATTGGAAATCACCGTGGAAGAAACACTGCTTGCTTTGGAGATGCGCATCCACAGTCAGGACGATCGTCCTGAAACACGGCTCAAAAACGGCTTGTTTTCACCTCAAAATGGACCACCGCGTGGCACCACGGCATGGTACATGCCGTATTGCACACCCATTTGCCATCCTTTGATAGCCCAATTGCTATGGAAGAACAACGGCCCTCATTGCAAACGCCTACTGGACACACCGACGATCGTCCTGAACTTTCAGGACAATCGTCCTGAAAACAGCCCAAAAACGGCCATTTTTGGACACTAAATCGGCCATGGCACGGGCCAGACGGGTCAAAATGCAACGAAACTTGTTTGTGGTGATGCGCCTTTGCTCCCCGGTCGTTTTGAGCTACTTGAATGCTGGTTTTGAGCCCTGGTGTGGTCGCAAGGACTTTTGGACCGCCTGCTTGCTTGCTGCTGCTGCTGCTTGCTGCTGTTGCTGCTAAAACGTGTTGCCCAGCCCTGAACCCTAAAAGGTGGTGTAAAACCTCAACAGCACATGTCGCTCAAACGCAAAGCACAGAATTTTTATTTTGGGACCGAAAATCTTGGCATGATTCCCAGCGTTGCTGACGATCGACCTATAAATTTTCGGGCCGACATGCCAGGCAATCGCTCCTGGGATCCCTAGGGATGCGAAAATATCGGAAGCGTTTTTCCGACCGAAACCCCGACCGAAGCCGGGAGGGAGCCTTCCGAAATCCCTAGGGATGAAAAAATATCGGAAGCGTTTTCGGGGGCGATTTCCGACCAAAGCGCCAAGGATGAAGAAACAATCGACCCCACCCCCCCCACACACGTATTTGGGCCCCATCAGGGCCAACTCATCTTCCCTTACCTTCCGGCAACAAATCCCAATTCACAAAAACGCAAAATTTGCAAAAAAACATGAAAACATACCAAAACTGACTTCGGGCCCTTTCCATGGGCAGTCAACATGCCCTGGGCCACTGTACCTGACCTAGGAACACTCGCATGCTCATACACACACTACTCACATACACTGCATGCTCAAATTACTCACAGAAATTCAAAATAAAGATGGGGCACATTTGAAAACAAGTGCCCATGTTAGGTTTCAAAACCCTACAAAAACACACACACTGCATGCAAGCAGCACACGTGCATGCTTGCAACACTCTACTGCACTCAAACACACTGAAAACAAACGCAGATGATCACAAAAACATAAAACAAACTGACCCAAAAAACTAAACACAAAGCAGGAAACCAAACCAGTAGACAGTACAGTACCCGTGCTGGGGTTCGAACCCAGGTAACCCGGGCTCGAACCTAGGGGGTTAACCGCTACGCTACAACCGGCGCCTGCCAGATCGGCGGCGCCGGTTCCATAGCAACTAAAGTCAATTAAAATAAAATGGGTACTGATACCCGTAACCCCAATATCTCCACATTGACATCGTCGCCGCTCGCCGGCGACGCGCCGCTGCGTTCGCAACGCGTCCACGAACACACACACACACACACAAAAACCGCCAACAAACAACACGACAAACTCGAAAAAACTGTAACACACGAACGACCCACACTCGGGTTCAAAACCCGATCAAAAACAACACCGGCGAGCGCCGCGAACACACATACACTGGTGCACGCAATCGACGCACGCAAACGCACTCAAACCGCATGAAAACGACTCAACCACATCTCAAAAACTCGAAAACACAAAGCAGGAAACCCAACCGGTAGCCAAAAGAGTACCCATACCGGGGTTCGAACCAGGGTACAACCGGGCTCGAACCCAGGGGGTTAACCGCTACTCTACAACCAACCAACTAAAGTCAATTAAAACACATGAACACACACTAAAAACACTACGAAAAATTTTCCTCGTGGGCTACACACACGCGTAAGGGGTGCACGCTCGACCACCACACACACGCGCATGCCCACGCGCCCAACAACACACACGAACACTAACAATGGTTGAAACTTATGGTTGAAACTGATGACCCCAGGCCTGCTTCAAAAAGTTTCAGCACCATATACTTCAGGTGGCAGTCAAAGAAGCTGACAAACGTGGTTGAATGCTACAAAAAAACGGCGTGCATTAGATCGCAACATACCACTGGGGCCAGCTGTGGCCCTGATCAGGGAAGCGTTGTGGAAAACAGGCACACAACAGGCAAATTCTAATATTCAGGACTGCAACAGTCAAAAGACCCGAACTAGCCCCTTTATCTGCTTTGGGGCACAGCACCAGGCAAATTCTAATATTCAGCACTGCAACAGTCAAAAGACCCAAACTAGCCCCTTTATCTGCTTTGGGGCACAGCAATAGTCAAATCCTGTGAGAGCAAAGCAAGGCGGAGAATTAGGCATGAGACACACAATGTCACACTCAGGAAACTAGGCAAAAAAGGGCAATTCATGTGCGATTTGGTGAAAAAATCTGAGGGGGGGGCCATGTTTCTTCTTTCGAGAGGAGGGGTCCATTGGCAAGGGGGGCCATGTTTCTTCTTTCGAGAGGGGGGGTCCATTGGCATGGGGGGGGGGGGGGGGAAGCAATTGTCTCACAATTCAAATGGGTGTATCAACACCCACCAACTTCAAGAATGATTCCTAAAATTAATCTCTCCTCCCACACCCAATCAAATGGGGTTCTTGGGTCCCCGTCCCATGAATTAAAATGAATTACGGAGTGTGGGTGCCACCCTTGGGGCCTCTCTCCCACACTCAATCAAATTGGTAGAAGTCATTGTAAGTTTAAAGACCCCAAGAGGAAGGTCTACCTCAAACAAAACACGGAGAGAGGCAATGCATATGAAAATGCACACATGCCCATGAAACATGAATTCATAACTCAATCACACAAATTGACATGCCATGTGAAAGTTAAAACACGTTTAGACGAGGAGGTAAAAATGGTCCATCACAGTCATCGTCTCAAGGCCCTATGTGCCAGCCACATCAGCCCACCAGTCAAACAGTCAAACAGGGTCCTTTGGGGGGAAATGTTCAATGTGTATAGTTGGTCGGATGGTGACTTTTTTTACAAAAACCCTTGGAATTTCCTTGGGATTTAGCAAGCAATTGGGGATGCAAAGCTCCCGACAATTCCAAGCAATGTGCCAGAGCATTTTGGAATTAATGCTCCTAGTATGTGCTTGGGTGAACTCCGACCGATCGTCGGAAGCATTGCTTCCGACGTCGGAAGCGATCACCCCGACCAATTTTGGCAGCCTGGCTTCCGAAATCCCTAGGGATGGAAAAATATCGGAAGCGTTTTTGGGAGGAATATTCCCAGCAGCGCTGACAATTAACCTGTAAAGATCGGAGGGCACGTGCCAGGCAACGCTGACAAACATGCCCCGGTTCTCAGCATTCTATGCTGTGCCCGGAGGATACATGTGGGGTAAACCCAGCTCGGTAATCAAGACTCGAACTAGGACCGAGCTGGGTCCTAGTATTGTGTAACGCATTGGAAATCACCGTGGAGGAAACACTGCCTGCTTTGGAGATGTGCCTCTACCGTAAGGACGATCGTCCTGAAAAACGGCTCAAAAACGGCTCATTTTCACCTCAAAATGGACCACCACATGGCACCATGGCATGGTACATGCCTCATTGAACACCCACTTGCAATCCTTTGATAGCCCAATCACTATGAAAGAACAACGGCCCCCATCGGAAACACGTACTCGGCACACCGGTGATTGTCCTGAAAACAGCCCAAAAACGGGCATTTTTGGACACTAAATCGGCCGTAGAACGGGCTAGACGGCTCAAAATGCAACGAAACCTGTTTGTGGTGATGCGCCTTTGCTCCCCGGTCGTTTTGAGCTACTTGGATGCCGGTTTTGAGCCACGTCGTGGTCGCAAGGACTTTTTAACCGCCTGCTTGCTGCTGCTTGCTGCTGCTGCTTGCTGCTGCTGCTTGTTGTTGCTGCTAAAACGTGTTGCCCACCCTTGGACCCTAAAAGGTGGTGCAAAACCTCGACAGGGTAAACCTAGCTCGGTAATCAAGACTCGAACTAGGACCGAGCTGGGTCCTAGTCTTGCTTAACGCATTGGAAATCACCGTGGAAGAAAGACCGCTTGCTTTAGAGATGTGCCTCCACGCTTAGGACGATTGTCCTGAAACAAGGCTCAAACACGGCTTGTTTTCACCTCAAAATGGACCACCGTGTGGCACCACGGCATGGTACATGCTGTATTGCACACCCATTTGCCATCATTTGATAACTCAACCGCCACGGAAGAACAACGGCCCTCATTGCAAACGCCTACTGGACACACCGACGATCGTCCTGAACTTTCAGGACAATCGTCCTGAAAACAGCCCCAAAACGGCCATTTTTGGACACTAAATCGGCCGTAGAACAGGCTAGACGGCTCAAAATGCAACGAAACTTGTTTGTGGTGATGCGCCTTTGCTCCCCGGTCGTTTTGAGCTACTTGAATGCTGGTTTTGAGCCCTGGTGTGGTCGCAAGTACTTTTTAACCGCCTGCTTGCTGCTTGGTGCTGCTGCTGCTTGCTGCTTTTGCTGCCAAAACGTGTTGCTCACCCTTGGACCCTAAAAGGTGGTGTAAAACCTCGACAGGGTAAACCCAGCTCGGTAATCAAGACTCGAACTAGGACCGAGCTGGGTCCTAGTCTTGCGTAACGCATGGGACATCACCGTTGGAGAAAGACCGCTTGCTTTAGAGATGTGCCTCCATGCTTACGGCGATTGGTGTGAAACACGGCTGGAAAACGGCTCATTTTCACCTCAAAATGGACCACCGCGTGGCACCATGGCGTGGTACACGCCTTATTGAACACCCATTTGCCATCCTTTGATAGCCCAATCGCCATGAAAGAACAACGGCCCTCATCGGAAACACCTGCTTGGCGTAGCGGCGATCGTTGTGAACTTTTAGGACGATCGTCCTGAAACAGCCGAAAACAGCCTAAAAACGGCCATTTTTGGACACTAAATCGGCCGTAGAGCAGGCTAGACCGCTCAAAATGCAACGAAACTTGTTTGTGGTGATGCGCATTTGCTCCCCGGTCGTTTTGAGCTACTTGGATGCCGGTTTTGAGCCGCGGTGTGATCTCAAGGACTTTTTAACCGCTTGCTTCTGCTGCTGCTGCTGCTGTTGCTTTCTAAAACGTGTAGGTCAGCCTTGGACCCTAAAAGGTGGTGTAAACCCAGCTCGGTAATCAAGACTCGAACTATGACCGAGCGGGGTCCTAGTCTTGCGTAACGCATTGGAGATCACCGTTGAAGAAAGACTGCTTGCTTTGCAGATGTGCCTCCACGGTCAGGACGATCGTCCCGAAACATGGCTCAAAAACGGCTCGATCGTCCTGAAAACGGCCATTTTTGGACACTAAATCGGCCGTAGAATGGGCTAGACGGCTCGAAACGCAACGAAACTTGTTTGTGGTGATGCGCCTTGGCTCCCCGGTCGTTTTGAGCTACTTGAATGCTGGTTTTGAGCCACGGTGTGGTCGCAAGGACTTTTGGACCGCCTGCTGCTTGGTGCAGCTGCTGCTTGCTGCTTGCTGCTGCTAAAACGTGTTGCTCACCCTTGGCCCCTAAAAGGTGGTGTAAAACCTCGACAGGGTAAACCCAGCTCAGTAATTATATATACATATATCACTACACCCCTCTCCCCTTAAATCTAGCTAACAAGCAACAAACAAGCAAGCAACAAGCAACAAGCAAGCACTTCTCCTTTCCGTTTTGGCCATTGCCCCGCCTCATCACTCTGGGCTCTACTCTACTCTAGCCATCCTATTCCCTAGGTGGTGGCCTTGCCAAATCCAAGTTTTCAGCCAAAAACTAACCGGTGGCGCCCCGGGGCAGGGGCGCAAAGTTGGGAGGTGCCCTCCCAATTTTGCGCCTTTTGTGCCCCAGAACAGCCTTTTTTTGGCCCAAACCAGCCCCGAAACCCACTCAAAACGGCCAAACGAAGGGAAATGGTTGCTACACTACACGTGCACCTTGATTGCCCCGTGACCAAGAGCCCATTCTTGCCCTCTAACTCCTCAATATGTCCGAGAAACGGCCCAAAAATGGCCAAAAATGGCCCGAATGTGCGCTGTTTGTGTCAAACAGGCCCCAAACCAAGAACGGACCGTATCTTGGGCTACGTGGCTCAAAACCGAATTTCGAGGGCACGTAGTCCACCCGCAGCCCCCCACTTTTTGTGCTTTCCAAGCCTCAAATTCGCCCAACGAGACGCGTAGATCCCCGTACCAGTGGTCACTTGGTGCAGCTGGAGGGCAGCCCAGCCCGGGCACGGTTGGGGCGAACGGTGGGTCCACCGGGGTCCCCGGGGCGAAAAAATCATTTTATTCAAAGTTGTTCCCAGACCACTTGGGATGCTCAAACAAGTGTTTTTAGGGGTGTAGTAATATATATCCTCTAATCTACACCCCTCTCCCCAACTCTAGGTGGATCCACCATACGGCTCTAAGGTACGTGCAAAGGGTACAACTTGGTGCATACACGTGGCGGAAGGGGCTAAACTCGGTCAAAACGGACTCAAAATGGGCTCAAAACACTTGTTTGTGCACACCCAATGGTCCAGGGTCACTTTTGGAAAAATGTGTTTTTGACCCATTTTTCACCCATTTTTGCTCCCAAAACGGCCCCTTGTCAGGGGATATTGGGATTTTCCATGGGCCAAAACCCGTCCCAATGGGCTCAAAATGGGCTAAAAACACTTGTCTGGGCATCCCAAATGGTCCACGATCACTTTTGTAAAAATGCGTTTTTGACCCATTTTTGACCCGTTATTGCTCCCAAAAAGGCCCCTTTTCAAGGCATGTTGGGATGTTCCATGGCCCAATACACGTCACCACGGGCTCAAAATGGGCTAAAAACACTTGTTTGAGCATCCTAAATGGTTCAGGGTCACTTTGGGAAAAACGCGTTTTTGACCCATTTTTCACCCAATTTTGGTCCCAAGACAGCCCATTTTCAAGGCATTTTGGGATTTTCCATGGGCCAAAATGCGTCACCACGGGCTCGAAACGGGCTAAAAACACCTGTTTGAGCATGCCAAGTGGTCTGGGAACAACTTTGGAAAAATGATTTTTTTCGCCCCGTGGACCCCAGTGGACCGACCCACTGTTGGCCCCAACCGTGCGCGGGCCGCTCTGCCCTCCGGCTCCACCAAGTTACCACTAGTACAGGGGTCCAGCAGGCCTGTATGCTCACCGCCACCACACTCACCCACTCACCACCGGGGCCTTGCAAAACGGGCAAAACGGGCAAAACGGTGCAAAACGGGTGCAAACCGGTGCAAAATGGGTGCAAAATGGGTGCAAAATGGGTGCAAATCGATTGAATGGTCAAAAGCGAAGATGGGGAAATGGTGGTAGGATGGTGGGGTTGTGGTGGATGACAACATTGACAAGCCTCCCGGAAGATTGCATGCACATTGCAACACCATGGACATCATTTCCTTTGAGTATGCGGCTGTTATGAGGCATCCACGACGCCGTTGAATCCAAATGAGACATACGCTTTGTGCAACGCATGTTGCATATTGTATTGCTTTTCTGAGCGCACATTTTTCCACATGGAAAAGGATTGGATTGCATATGGATACATCGTGGGTAGGCGGTCTTTCATGCTATCCCAGCATTGGTGAATATCGAAATCACCGTTATCCGGGGCTGGGATTGTACTCGCGGCTCAGACTCAAACTCTGGTGACACACATGCAGGCATGCATTGCACAGATTTGCTTTCTGATGACACAAAGGGGGACATAAATAGGGTTTTCAAACAGTGCTGAACAGCAGCACCCTTGTCACGAGGAATGCCTGCATGTACATGCAAATTCTCTATCAGTGCATTTACAATGGCTTCAATTTGAGGCCGCCCAACTGCCAGAAGATTGGCAAGCTTCAACTGCCACGGTGGGGTCTTTTGAAAAATGCCTTGTTGCACACACTTTTCACTCTTCAGTGGGGCTTCAAGAAGATTTGCCACTGCCTGCAACAAAAAAAAGTTCCCAAACAGGAATACGGTGCAAAACTGGTGCAAAACGGGAGAAATGCAAAGCGAGACGTTGGGCAATTCCCAAAACGTGCCCATTGCAAAAAGCAACCTGAGTAACGTTGAAAATTGGTTCTTCATCCGTCTGGGGGTCTTCCTCAAGAACTGCTGCATTGGCCTCGTCACTGCCCGCCTCGGGGGGTGCTGCATCTTCTACATCGGTGTGTAGCAACCTCTGTTGCTCCTCCGCAATCTTCTTTTTGGCCTCATCCCTCTTCCCAAGGCGCAAGACTCGAAGGGTTTTGTCCTCCACTTTCACATAGCTAGGGATCCTTGCACCAGAATACTCTGTTGGATGAAACACAATGCAACACGAAAATGCTATTTTTAGCACGTTTTTGCGTTCTTAAGGGACGGCACTACACCTGTTTTCAATCCAGTGATGCCCACATCCTTTGCTTTGAAACGTGTCAACTTCCTTGAGGCATCATAACTAGTCCACCACTCCTGCTTGACTGCCCAACTGTTGTTCACAAAAAGTGAACCATTGTGTGCACAAAAACTTGGGGGATCCATAGCACTGCACAAAAGGGGGAAACATGAGAACACTGCACCGTTGAGTCTCAGCGTGAGCCTGAATACAACCCCAGCCATGCAAGCAGTACAAGACACGCAAGAGAAGTCCCCTTCCCACGCTGTTATGAAAAACTACACACCACCACTCACCGACTGCAAAACGGGCAAAAATGGGAACTCACCGCACTCACCGAAAAGTCGGTGAGCTTACACCCCTGGTCCTGGCGTCTCGTTGGGCGAATTTGAGGCTTGGAAACCACAAAAAGTGGGGGGTTGCGGGTGGACTAGGTGCCCTCGGAATCGGATTTTGAGCCACGTAGCCCAAGATACGGCCCGTGCTTGGTTTCGGGGTGTTGGTGCACATTGCGCACATTTTGGGGTTTTTTGGCGCCTTTTTGGGCCGTTTCTCGGACATATCGTGGAGTTGAAGGGCACCAGGGGGCTTTTTGACACGGCGAAGTCAAGCCGCACGTGTAGTGTAGCCACCGTTTCCCTTCGTTTGGGCGTTTAACCCGGGTTTGGGGGCTATTTTGGGCGAAAAATGGCTGTTTTTGGCCCAAAGCTGCGCAGATTTGGGAGGGCACCTCCCAACTTGGCGCCCACGCCCCGGGCCGCCACCGGTGAGTTTTGGCTCAAAACTTGGATTTGGCAAGGGCACCACCTAGGCTCTAGGATGGCTAAAGTAGAGTCAAGCCCGAGGCGTTGGGAAGGTGCAATGGCCAAAACGGAATGGTGACGTGCTTGTTGCTTGTTGCTTGCTTGTTAGCTAAATTTAAGGGGAGAGGGGTGTAGTAATATATATATATATACCAAAGGCATTCAACGACACCTGTTACCAAGGAGGCAGACCGAGGAGGAGTGACTGCGCCCCACGCGTGACCTGTGCCGTTGTTATGACACGCGTGCGCTGCATGAAACATCACCCCTTATGCCTCATGCCCTGTCCATGACCTGTGCCCCCTGCAGGACCCGCTGCTCGACCCGTGCCCAGCGACCAGGGGAAATGCCCATGCGCCGTGCCCTTTGCATACCGTTACATGTCGGAAGGTCGAACTTTCCAGTGGCCTTGCACACAGCGTAGCCTTGACCTGCATAGCCCTTGTGGCACTTCACAAGGACCTTGTCCCCGATTTTCCCGGTGATGGAGTCCTCTGCATCATGGTCTGAGTGGGCTACGGATGCTGGGTCACAATGTGGTGCTTCAGTTGCTGCCAGCGCTAAGAGAAGAGTGTGAGACTGGACCAAGCGGACAAAGAAGACCCATGCAACATGCACCAACCGCTCACTGTCCCATGCGCAGGACCTGAAACATTTTGTTGGCAGTATTGGTTGTGGTTGGCAGCACTTGAGGGGTCGTCAAAGAGGGGCCTTTGAGATGTGGCGTGGCTGCATGGGCGCTTTCTGCGTGCCGCAGGGTAAGGGTAATGCACTGTACTGGAGCTTGTCGGGGGGAAAGCACGTGCACACTGATCTATTGACACCATTCCTCTCAGAAAAGAGTGACTATGGCAGCAGGTGTCAAGGTACACTGGTCATTTAAAAAAACCGTACTGTACACCCTCATGCTGAACGACAGGGTCAGAGGCGGGGGTGGGTGGGCTTTCGTTGACGGGGGGGGGGGAGGTTCCGATAAGCCCTCTGGCTAGGACCCCCCCCAAAAGGGCTCAATTGATGACCGTCCCCAATCCTACCGAGACAGACCCGGACCCAAAATGAAAAAGGGATTTTTGGAATTAGCGCGTCGAGGGGCTGCAGAAAAAACATTATTGGCCATGTGTTTGGTGAAAACAAAAAACCATTTTCAATCAAATCTCAAAAAACTTTTCGGCGCCTTAGGCGCCAGAGTTCATAATAATTGATAAATGGTCCTGTAAATTGAGCCCTTTTCCCGAACCCCCCAGTTTTCGGGGGCTCTATCGACCCCCCCCCCCCGCCCCGCAAGCGAAAACCCAACTTCCTCAGCGCGCAGAGGCTGACATCTTTCGCACAAAGCACACAAAATAGAGTAGCACTTCAGAAAACGGTCTCTCCAACTCCTCTTTGATATTTGTACAACTTACCATGATGGGCCACATATCCGGTACCATCTCGGGGCTTGTGGCTACACGTTCCCTGCCAGATTGGGCCACACCCAAGCAGGGCATGGATTTATGGCTGTGTATTCGCTGCTGGACCGGGGCCCAGCAAATGGGATTTAAAAACAAGACGCCACACCGTTTTGAGGCGGCTGTTTCTATTTCGAAGCTACGGCCTCGGCTCATTCATTGAGCGTGGTGGGGAATCACACCCTTTCTACCATGGTTTGAATGAGGGATGTCATCTCCCCAGGGTGAAGAACGAATGGTGTTTCGAGTCCCTTGGCAGTAGGCGGCATGCATAGGATAATTGTGTTACTGTTGTGTATCAGTTGTAAGTCTGTGTATATGTGTCTTTGCTTTTTTCTCGGGGCCACCCAGTGGAATGTTGGGATGAGCAGGTGGGTCCCTTCTCTTTGGTGCCACCCATGGCCACATGATCCAAAAAACACGGATTATGGCTATTTTGTTGGGCCTAAAACACGCCCCACAGTGCACTTGTTCCACGTTGTTGATTAACAGACCCAGGTAAGTCGCAGGTGCCAAAGGATAAACATCCCGTAGCAACTCCTGATTGTGTGCTTTGCAGGTCATAACACTGACTCACGGCCAAAGCCACTGCACTATATGCATTGTAACCACGAATAATAAACCAGGATAGTTTTCTATCCTCGTTCAGGTGCAGGGTGGAGCCAGCCCTTTCTGCAAGCAGCAAGCACATGCAAAATGGAGACGAAAAATCATTTTCCCGCACTGGTGGTCTGTTTCCCAGCCGAAACCATGTGTGGGCTGAGAGTTTAGCAGGAAACGCATGCGGTGCAGTGCAGGCGCCGCAGGCTCCTTGTCCAATATACGGCATGCAAAATCTTCAACGAAGCCAAATTCAGAAAAAACTGGTCATTGTTTGGTCTTGTGAGCCATTTGGGGCCCGAAACAATTTTTTATCATTTGGGTGGGCTCCACTGCACACGGGACCCACATGGGACCCAAAAAAATGGGCAGAGTTGGTGGTCATCCGGTCATCCGGACATGAACCCATCATTAAGTTGGCTTGGGGACACCAAGATGTCAAATGGCGGCAGGGGTGAGGGGTTTACCATAGAGGCGAAGTAGTAGTTGTGCCAGTTGGTACTTTCGGGTGCACTCACTGGTTTGAGTTTTCAGGAGGAAAATGTCTGCGTTGCTCATCCCAGGCCGGGGTGGAGTGGAGGGCATACCCTTACATTTGGGGACCTCAAATGTTCCGTCAGTGCGACAGACAGCCACCCCACCACCAGAGAAGCCGGGGTTGCAGGTCACTTGGATGGACTCACCAGTGGTGCCATGAATGGAGGCGCCGGCCTCGTGGTCAGAGTTTGGCACCGATGTCTCTTCACATAGATCTGGAGAAGAGGACGTGCAGAGGCCCTGTGTGTGCTTCTTGCAATCATTCCTATCCAATGGCAATCATTATTAGTATTAGCCCCAACAACATCATCCGAAATGGCGGAATGCCGCCCCCGAATGGTTGCAACATGCCAGGTGTTCCCCCAAAGAATGCAAATGGAGTGTGCCATTCCAATATTGCGCCCATGTGTCCAAATCCACTGCAGCGTGGTTGCAATTGTTCAATTCAACAGATTTTGGAGACCCCCCAGTGCTTACAGAAGCCCATCGGCAAGGGGCTCTAGCCAGGAGCTTTGCATTTAAAACGCGCCCCTGCAGGCACAGTGGCCAAGGGCACCGAAGAAGAGGGCCGCAATGTTCTAAGCGTCAAGACCAGGCGCATTTATCAGGCGTGTCGGAAAATATTGAGACGCTGGGAACCAGTCCGAACGTGTGTCATTCATGACGCTGCGTGCCCAACCGACACCAACCACAACCCACCCTCCTTCGTCGTCCAGGTGCATTGCGCATTGGGGTGAGTTGGAGGAGAAACTGCGCTTTGATCGCACACATGCACGTGCCACACATAATACCGTGACTGAGAACCTACGTTCGGATGGGTGGGGGATGGCGCATTGGAAGCCCTATGAGGGGGACGGCGCCATGTGGTAAGAAAAACAGCCATCTCCGGTTTCAATTGCAGCACTGCCGTCAGAACAGTCATCAGTCAGCATGCACTCAACTGATGAGCCCAAAAGAAATGCCGGTTGTCCTCCAACCGTGGGGGGGGGGGGGGGGTTGCAGCAGCGGGCCATAGGGAGTGCTTACTGCGCGCCGCAGGTGCGCCGCGGGCGCCGCAGGGTAACGGTAATTAGCTTGAGTGCACACTGTCTAGGAAATATATACACCGGAACAAAAAAGTTCCGTGCACATTGATCTGTTGACAGCATCGTTCTCTACAGAGGAGAGACTACGGCACTGCCACATCAAGCCGCCACATCAAGCCAGGGCTGAGCTCAAGGGCGGGATCTTCAACGAGCAACAAACGACATTTGTATAGTGCCTCGTCTTGCCCGATCTAGCACTCAAAGCACTCTTACACGCCACCATAGGTTTCATTTAGCTTAGTTCAGCAGATTACCTCCAAAGCCCACAAAACCCATTGTTGTGTGTGTGTGTGTGTTCCGTAGAACCCCTGTGTAGGGGTCCGTAGAGGGGGGGGTCCCCCTTAGGGGTCCCCCCCATCCCCCTTGTGGTCGGGTCCCAGCTAGCAACCACACCCGTGCTACCTAACCCTTGCCGTCTTAGGAGTGGCCAAAGCAGGGACGACACAAAGTTCATACACGGCCCATTCCATATTCCGGACGGGCAACAAGTGCACCATTTGCGAGGGGAAAAGGCCTAAAAAAGTAAAAATAGTAACAAAAATAGGGAAAAAAGGTGTGTAGGGGTACACGTCACATAAAAAACGCATGTGTGTATGTACCACTATATTGCCTCTGTTCCAAGATGATTACCTAAATTGCACGCCGCAAGGTGCGCCGTACGTGCCGCAGGATAAGCACCCCCATACGCCGACTCCTTCCCGCTTCCGTGCCACTTTCAGGGGGGGGGGTCTGGTGGGGGGGTTAGGGGGCCAGCTAGAGGGGGGGGGGGGCTCCGGACCCCAACATGTATGGCTTGAAATGGCCTTCTCATCGTTGATCACTTGGAGGTGCAGATGTAGGGGCAAAAATATTGCAACAGGGGGGGGGGGTAGGTGGTACTTTTGTTTAAGGGGGTTTAATGGGGACAAAATCAGAATTGGCTGCCTCACCCCTACCTTCTCAAGGGCCCACAAGGGGGCGGGAATGCTACATGCCCCCTGCGTTATCGGGGTCCCCAACAAAGGGGACAAAATCAGAATTGGCTGCATATCACCTGCCTTTGCATAGTAGACTTTTGGTGAGCTATGGGGGAAAAAATGGGAAAAACACCTTCAAGACCCTTGTACTTGCGTAGGGGACTTTTTGCTACCACTGGGAATTGAACCAAAGGCTCTCTGATTGTCATTACAGTGTCCCACCAACTAGGGTAGTGGCCATATCTGAGAAACTCGGCTGGGATACTTATTTCGGGCGGACTGAAAAAATACCCATTGTTGCCCATTATTGATTTCTCTTGAAAATTCCAAGAGTATTGAGTGTAGACACATAGGGTGAAAACACAATTTTTTACCCTTTGCCACATTAGGCAAAATTCTATTGCCTTCGGCAACGCACCTCGAAGAGGGGAGAGGGACAACCATTCTTGAGCTGCTGAGGCTAGAAAACTGCATAAGCAGGTTGTGCCCTAGACCCCTTGGGAGCCCCCCCCCCCCCCACACACCCAACTAGGGTGAAAAACACATAAAGAGGGCATTCATCTTTTAGCGTCCGCTGGCCTATGTACAGAGGTAGAGGGGCGGGGAGGTGGGCCGAGTCGAGTTCAGGCGCCCGAGGCCCCCCGCCTGTGCCTGCGCGGCGGCCAGGAGGGATGAGCCGGAGGGGACTAGGTCTCTTCCGTGCTTGCCCTGCCCTGTTGCCGCCGCTGCGGCAGTGTGGAATGGGGTGGCGAAGGCGCTGAGGGCGCGTCCGCCACTGAGTCAGAGGAGCTCCCCCCCCGCGGCGTCGGCCGCGGCGCAAGGGGGGCGCGCGCGGAGCATGTCCGCTACTGACCTGGTGGCCTTTGGCTGGGGCCGCCTCCGTCCCCAGTGCGGGGACCGACGCCGCGGTGCCGCTCGGCTGTGGAGGGCCGCTGAGATGCGGCGGAAGGCGCTGGGGAGCGACGCCGGCGGGGGGGGGGGGGGGGGGGCTGCTCGCCTGGGGAGGGGGGGGCGGGGGAGCCCTGCGGCGCGGGTGGCGCCCCTGTAGGGCCAGAAGAAACAGCGGCGCCCGCGGGCACCAGCCCGGGGTTGTCCCCCCTGGCCGTTGGCGGGGGAGGAGAACGGGTCAGCCCCCCCCCCCCCCCCCCCGAAAGTGATGGCCCCTCATTTACCGAGTCCCCCCGGTCAGCCGGGAGGTTAAGCGCTGGTCGTTTCAGGGGTCTGGGGCTGCCAGGCCCCAGTGCAGAGGAGGGGCGGGTGCCCGGCGCCCTTGGGGGGGGGGGGGGGGGGGGCATGCACCGGCGAGGCGCCGGGGGCCCCGAGGCCGGGAGGGCTTGGGAGGCTGGGCGGGCCCGTCCCAGCCAGGAGGACAGCGCCGCCGCTCCTGCGCGCCGGTCCTCGGGGACAAGCACCTGGCGGCCCGGCGCGACCCGGGGCGGGACCCTCGGACAGCGCGGGCCTGCCGAGGGGTCAGTGTGCCCTTCGTGGCCCGCCCAGCAGTAGCGGCTGACGCCCCAGCCCAGGCTTTTGCACCTGGCGCATGATGGCGCCCCATGTTCCAAGCAGAGCGCGCCGTGAGTGCCACTACCCGCCCCTGGAGGGTGGCTGCACTGCGGGGCGGCGAGTGGGACGCTCCTGGGTGGCACCCGTGGGGCCTCCTGGCATACGGCAGCAAGGGGGGCCCTCCCTGGAGGGGACGGGGGTAATAATCCATGAGGAAACGGTCGCCCAGCGGCGGCCGCATGCGGGCAGGCGCCCGCAGGCGCCGGACCCATGAGTCCCGGTAGTGCGTCGCCGGGCGCATAAGCCGCAGCATCACCTCGTGGCGTGCCGCGGAAAACGGGCGGGCCGACAGCCCCGCCACGGGGACTCCCTATTCCTAGACCAGCCGCGTCCGCGGCCCCGCAACCCCTTCCCCTGGGACGACTTCGTCGGCCCCCTACCGGGAGACACGGTCCGCAACCAGCCGCGGCTCCAGCCGGGGGCCCCGCCGGGCTGGCAGTGGCCCGAGGACTTCGTCAGGACTTGGTCAGGTGGGCCACGGCGTTGGCCTGGATGCCGGGGCCGGCGGAAGGGCTAAGCTGGCCCTAGATTACGGGGCATTTGTGGGGCGGGCGCTCCCGACCTCCCCGGATCACCGATTGCAGGGTGTCCTGCACAAGGCGGCGGGCCTGATTGAGCGCCACCTGGTGGCGGATGCGCTGCTGTGCAGGGCCCCACTTGGGTGGTGCTGCTTGCTCCTCCCCCTGGGGGGGGGGCTGGGCGATGGGGCAGATGGCCCAGCCTGCCGCACGGCGCTGCGCGCCGCCTCCACCAAGTTGGAGAAGTCACTGTTGTGCGGCCTCATGGCCAGGGCCCTGTGGACGGCGGCAAGGGTGTCGGGCCATGGCATGCGGACCAACTCCGTGCGCCCCCATTGCGGCGCGGCACACGAGGACAAAGTCCACGTCCTGTGGGACTGCCCTGAGTAGGAGCAGGCGAGGGAGACATGGCGTCCCTGGCTCAGTGACGCGGCGACGGCCATCCCCCAACTGGGGCCGCCGGACCAGTGGCCGGCCTGCCTGCGGAAGGCACACCTCTTCCCCCTCCGGCTGGCGCAGGGGGTGGATCGGGGGCTCTTGGACGAGTTCCTGTGCCGCCTGTGCAGCATGTACCTAGTGGTCCTCGCCGAAGGTGACCGGGCGCCGCGCCTGAAGCCGGCGCAAGGAATGGCATGGCAGGCCACCAATGGCATCCTCCAGGGTTGCCCCCTGTCGGTGATTCTGGTGAATGTGCTCACTACCATCTGGAAACGGGAGGTGGACTCCCTTCGCCGGCAGGTGTGCGCGCGGACGGCCGCCCTCCCCCCCGTTCTGGACGAGGACGCGGCGGCGGACCTGGAGGCGGGGGGCCCCCTCCCCCTCAAGGATGCGGGCCCCGGCTACGCCGCGCTGGGGTCGTCGGGCTATGCGGACGACACCAAGGCAGTGGCCCTGGGCGCGGCCTCCCTGCCGGGGACGGTCCCCGCGACGGAGGAGTGGCTGCAAGTCACGGGCCAAGACGTCCGCATGGACAAGTCCTGCTCCTGGGTCTAGGGGGAACAAGGCGCCCCGGCGGTCCTGCTCCTGTGTGTGGGTGTCCCGATCCTGCTGGCGGCGACTTTCCGCCAACTTGGCGTCGACGCCGCCATCGGGGGTTCCGGAGTTACGGGGCTAGTGCTGTCCCGGCGCCTGGAAGCGGGACTGAGCGCTCTCCGCCGCCTCCCCCACCTCTCCACCTACGAACGCCGAGAGCGGGCCATCAGCACGCTGGTCACCCCGCTGGCGCTCCATGGAGTGGCCGTCGCCTCGGTGACGGACCCCGACCTGGGGGGACAGGAGACCGCAGTCGTGCGGACCCTGTGGGGAGCCACGCGCCTGTCCCGGGCCAAAGAGATTGTCTTCACGGTGCTGTCCAGAGGGCGCGTGTCTCCCCGGTCATGCACACGCGGTACAAATGGCTTCTGTGGCTGGCCCGGGTGGCCCGACGGCCGGGGGTCACCCCGGTTTTCACCCAGGCCATCTGGGAGTCAGGCGGCCGCCCGCCCGGGACGGGCCCGCTGGGGCGCGCGCTCCACACGGCGGCCACCCTGGGGTGGAGCCCACGCGAGGGCTGGTGGTGCTGGGACGTCCCGGGACAAGAGCGCCCGCTGCACTTCGTGCAGGAGCCCTCCGCCAGATCCAGCACCGGGTGCGGGACAGCCTTCGCTCCACAGGCCGAGGGCCCCGGCGACCTTGAAGGCCCGGCGGAGCTGCTTGTACATGGCCCCGAGGGCACGGCACGTGCCCGGGTCCATGCCCAGCTCCAACGCCGGGGCCAACACGACTGCCTGGGAGATGAGATGGAAACATTTGATGTAGTCGATACTCATCCCCGTGATTGCCCATCCTCGGAGGCGACACAGTTCCAAAAGGACCTGTGTTACCGCCGCCCCATCCAGGGCACTCCCGGCTGGGCGGAAGCCAAAGGCCGCCGGTGGGGCCCAGGACTCCTGCCACGCAATGGCATCCGCCAAGCGCACGCCCGCCCACAGCCTGTAGACCATGGACAGGACCGTGAGCGGGCGGGTGTTCAGGGGCCCCGGCGGGCCCTCCTTGGGGATGAGGGCTGTGTAGCCCTCGGCCAGGCGGCCCGGCCACCTGCCCAGGCGCTCCACTTCCCGCAGGAGGTCCGCCAGCCAGCCCAGCAGCCTGTCGTGGAGGGAGCGGAGGTCGGCTAGCCTCCACCCATCCAGCCCCAGTGCCAAGGGCTTCATGCGGGAGAGCCCCTTGCGCAGGCGGGGGCCGTCCAGCCGCCAGGCAATCATGGGGACCCGCCAGACATGGTGCCCATATCGGCGGAGGAAGGCCGCGGGATCCGGCTCGGGGTCTGTCGCATACTTGCAGTTTATCGGGCGCCAGGCGTCCTGCAAGAGGCCATCCATCTCCGCAAGGTTGGCCGTGGCGGTGCCATCCGGCCTGGAGAGGAAGGTGACCGGCGGGGCGTAGGACTCATCCTTTAGCCACCAGTACTCTCCCCCCTGGTCGGAGGTCTAGGCCTCCTCCAGCCAGGACCACCACTCGCAGAGGCGGCCCTAGTCCTCCACCCGAAGCGTGGCCTAGACCTTACCCACTAGCGTTGTGTGGAGGCGGCAGAGCGACTCCAACGGGGCCAGCCGGTCATGCGTGCCACCCAGCTTCAGGTTGGCATACTCCGGGCCAGTGTGCGGAGTTTGTCGAAGCGACGTCGAAGCACTGTCCACGCCTGCTGCACCCTGCTCGGCGCTGCGCCAACGCCACGCGCCGGCCGCTCAAGCCAGCGGAGGACGTTGCGGAGGGGTCCCTGGGCTGCCTGGATGCGCGCTAGGGGGTAGGTGAGCGGCCCCCCGGTGTCGTGGCGCTGTTTGGGGCCGAGGCGCACCTCACGGAGCAGCTTGTCAGTCCCCCTGCCTCGGGGAAAGTGAGGGGGGGCCAGCGGCAAGGCGGCCCCAGCCGGGAGGGAGTCTGGGGTAATGTCCGGGCAGGCAAGGGCGAGGAGGCTTTCCTCCGCCGCCGTGGTCCACAAGGCCCAGGCCTGGTCCACGTCCCCCGTGGATAGGGCCGCTTGCCAGCCGGTTTCCAAGGGGTCCAGGAGGCGCTGCGTAAGGAGGAGCCGTTCATGTTCCTCCCGCGGGGCCAGCTCAACGGGCTTGGGGCGGATGAACTTCACCACCCGCTGAGACGCGCCCTTCCGGTGAAGGTTGAACCGCACCGGGGTGTGGCCAGGGATGGCCCCGCGCGGTAGCAGTTCCGCTACGTGGAGTAGCGCCGCCAGCCGCGTGTCGACTAGCACCCCATCTATGCTTGAGGGGCGTGTGCCCTCTGGGCCCTGGTAAAGCAGAGAGGGTCCCGCCCGAAGGCAGACGCCAGTTCAAGGTCCGCGTCTGCGAGCCGGCGGACCGGGAGAGACGCCAGGACAGACAGGGGGGCCCACAGCAGGTGGTTGGGTTGAAGTTGAAGTCCCCCCGCACCAGCTGGGGGGCCGCCCCATGGCGCGCCACGTATTGTGTGGCCTAGGAGGAGACACCGTAAGCCGCCTGGGCATGCAGGGAATCCGCTCCCCGCCCCAGCCCCACCACGACCTAGCAGTGAGTGCCATAGAGCCTGGGCGAGGGAGTCCGCCTCGTTCCGGGGCTCCTTTGGGGGGGAGGACTTGTCTCGCGGGATTGCCTTGGCGCACCAGGATCCCCCCTGGCCGGCGCATCCCAGATGCCCCCCCCCCCCTGGGATTCCAGGGGAGCCCCCCCATAATGCCTGCCACCCCGAGGCCCCGGGCTGGGCACACTTGTTGTGCAACCTCCGTGAGGCGGGTCTCAGAGATCAGCACCACGTCCACCCGCCACTCGGCGACCGTGTGCCAGTGCAAGCGCAGGGACGTAACGTTGGCCTGCGCCACGCGCAACGGCCCCGGGTGGGTTCCACTTCCCCGCAGCGCAGCAGCAGGAAGGGGGGGGGGTCCCATCGGCATCCCACCGATGCGGGGAGGGGGGGGGTGGAGCCACGGTCGCCCTAGCGGGGGGGGGGGGTGGGGGGGAGCACCCGGGCAACCCATGAACTCAACGTCCGTCGGTCAGAGGGCGCGAAGGGAGGGGGCAGAGGGGGGGCAGCAACGCATGCCTGCAGGTCGGCCATCGCTCCTGGGCCAGACGGGCCCGCTGCACCGAGGTCAGGCGGTCGGCGGAGGTCATTAGCCCAAGGTGGGCGCGCCTCCCATGGGGGGGGGGGGGCGTGGGAGGAGGCGGCGGCCCGCCAGCGGCAGGCGGCAAGGGGGGGCTGGTAGGCGCGGGGGGCGGCCGTGCTCCCACCCATCGGCAAGGCGGCCGGCCTCCCGGGCAACCTCGTGCGGCAGGTCCCGGTGGGGGCTGGGGTCGACGCGGCGGAGGACGTCTGGCCACCGGGCTGTGGCCCAAACCTCCCCTGGCTCCGGCAGTGGCCCACCAAACGTCGGTGAGCCGGGGGAGGAGGGCGTGCACCTCGGCGGCCACCTCCCGCCAGGTCGCCGAGGGGTCGGGGTCGGGTGAGGGCTGGCGGGCGGGGTCGTTGTCCCACACCCGGCCCTACCAGTCCACCGCCACGGCGTGGGGCCTGCCGGCGGCCGTCTCTCCCTCGAAGAGGGTGAGGCGGCGGCGTGGGCCATATATCGCATAAAGTCGCCCCCCCCCCCTACCTTGGTGGTAGGGGGGGGGGTAAGGGGGGGGGGGGGGGGGATTTGATTTGATTTGAGGGCCGATCTTGAGGCTCACAGGCCGCCTGGTGGGCGCTCGATGGCTGTCCCCACAACTCTGCATATCGGCCGGCCATGCATGCGGTGCACACCTAGCCGCATCCGCGGGCTGGGGGAGGGGGGGGGGCACGCCTGTCGCCGTACCATGGGTTGGGCGAGGTGAGGGGAGGGGGGAGGGGGCCGCGTGCTTCCCGCGAGGGGGGCTGGCTCGGGGGGGGGGGGGGGGTGGGGAGGCCGCGGCAGGGCCCCATGCTCGGCTGCTGGGTGCGGGGGGCAGGGCCTCCACCTTGTGCCTTCAGTCCTGGGTGGGGGGTTGCCTGCCACCTGTGCGCATGCTTGTGCTGGGGTGGGGGGATTGGGCCGCCACCCCTGCGCACTTCAGCACAGGCGGAGGCGGCGGCGGGCGTCGCGCCTCTGCGGCCTACCCCCGCCCCGTTACCAATTGAGGGGCTATGGGTGTGCTGTGTAACCGCCGCCCCGGTGGGAGGGGGGGTTGGAGTCCTCGGCCTCTGTGCACCACAACACTCCGGGCTTGGGGGGAGGGGGCCTCAGCTGTAGGGCCACCCGGTGTCCGCACACCTGGGTCAGGGCGCGTGGAACACGACCTATGGGATGCAGCGTTCTAGGGCGTGGTGCGGAACCCCTAGTTAGAACGCAATTTCTGGAACACCCACCTACCCTCCATTTTGGGGCAAACCACCTAAAAAAATGGATTCAGCACCCTCAAAAACCCCCCATCCCCTTTCTTTCCCCCCATAACCCTCATTGTAGGGGTGGTTTTTGGGGGGGGGGGGGTCAAAGAGTTAGAGCACAGTTAGAACAGAGTTATCGCGCTAGTTATCGCGCGATAACTCAGTTATCGCGTAGTTATCGCGTGTAGTTATCGCGCACCCCTCCTCCCTCCCTCCCTAGGACCAACAACACAAAACACTTGGCACAAAGCATGTGTGGTCGTTTTTCATACAAAGTCATCAATGTTTGAGGCCTTGGCTGCCTCCAGTCCCAAAAGCCCTTGCTCCAGGGCGTTCATGGACATGCAATGGTGCATGTGGCGGAGGGACACACTTGGCCTCACCAAGGACCAACCCTTAAAACAATTTTTGAGCCTCCTTTTGTAAGGCCCATGCCGATACTCCGTTGGGATGGAGGAAAACTGAAAAATGTTCCTCCAGTTCTCGGCAAAAAAGGTGGAATGTGCCAAGCACCAATGGATCTACCTGGTGGGGGACCAACCTGAGTCTCCCCACGCTTTTGAAAATTTTGTGGTCAACGCACGGTGGCGTTCCACTTGGGTTAGAGTGTACAACTCCCTCACCCTCCAAAGCTCATACAAACCCTCAATGCATTTCACCATGACATGCACAACAACCCATAACATAGGTCCCCCAGGGGTCCTCACTGTGGGGACATGCTCTTTGAGGCAATCCACAAATTGCCTTTGGAAGGGGGGGGAGGTTAGGAAAACTTTGGTGCTTGTTAGATCGAAATCTTTTTCTGTGGCCCTTGAGGCCGAAGGGAGGCGTTCCCTCAGAGGGATGCCTGAGGTCTCATCCTTGAGGGCTTGTTTGAAGGCCTACAAAGCTGCAAGAGCTTGGGCCTTACCAGGGGTACCAGGGGGGAGGGCCTGAAGGGTGGTCTCAATGCGCTTTGCAATGCCGTTTAGGATGCGGCATGCTGCATGTTGGTAGTACCCCGGCCGCCTATCAGGGGTCACACTTCTCAAGAATGCCCCCCATCTTGAGGTGGACTCCACCCCCCTTTGCTCAACAATCCCATTGGGGTCTTTGCACAACCAACACTTAGACCCAGCCCCCCCCCATTGCTTGCATCCCCTTCCCATCCCCTGTCAAAATGACAGTGCAAGTCAAAAATTGGTTTTGAAAGAGGACAACGTCTTCTTCCACATCCCTCACCTCTTGGTTGAGGTTGGCGGAGATGTCCAGGCTTCTCAAAAAAGCCTGTTCATCCCCGCCATCCATGCAAAACCATGAGGCCCATAGCTTCACCTTCGAAGCATATTTTGCCCCCCCCCATACATTAACCCATACATCCGCACGGGTAGAGGATGCCTTCCACAAGGAAGTCGCATCAACTGAAATAACAACAATGGCAACGCCACTAGGGGGGGGTTTCCCAATAACTCGGGCCATAGATATTGCATTTTGCACAATTGATTGCAAAGGCACATGGGCAGCTGCCCTATTGCGGCCTGTGGTAGACTTTACAATGGTTGTTTGGGGAAAGTAGGGCATGATCCGTTGCCGAACGGTCCTTAGGTCCCGTTGTGTGCAACGGCGGGGCATTCGCAAAAGGGCCCGTTGGGAGAGATGCATGCTGCATGCCATGCGTAGCATGCTCAGGGCCTCATGCTCCTGAGCTGTTAATGCAAGATGGCCGCCAAGTGGGCCAGACAGGGCAGTGCACGCCCCACCACTTAAACAAACTTCGCCTTTGGTGTTGGTGCCACACACAACGTTTGGGTCACCCAATAGAACTCGCACCAGCCGCTGAACCGCCTTCAAACGCCGCCGCCGGGCCTTGGGGCACTGCAGATCGGTGTACCGCCGGAGGTTAGCTGTGTTGAGAGCCCGCAGGGCCTCATTGACAGCACTATCCATGAAGAATAAGAGGACCTGGGCACGAAATGAGGGAGGGTTTTGAAGCAAGGGCCCAAAAAACACACGCGATAACCCCCGCGATAACCCCCGCGATAACTAGGTTATCGCGCGATAACCCCCGCGATAACCCCCCGCGATAACTAGTTAGAGCGCGATAACCCCCCGCGATAACTAGTTAGAGCACCCAGTTATCGCGCGATAACCCCCGCGATAACTAGTTAGAGCAGGGGTTAGTGCGCACTAACTGGAGGGGTTAGAGCAAGCGTTGGGCACCCTAAAACCTTCACAAACGTTGATTTTGCACCCACGAAACCTTGGAGATGTCAACAATGTGCAGGCACGGGGTATATGGCACCACAATCACAAATTCAAATCAGTCAAATGGACATGTTTCGGGCTAGTTGCCCCTCCTCAGAGTACACAATGACAAACCATGGTGGGCATCCCACCAAAGCAGAAAAAATAGAAACAATGAACAACAATTGAATCACAAATTACACTAGCATTGGGCACCCTAAAACCCATGGACACCAGCTGCTGCCGCCACAGAGGCGTGCAGTGCAGAACCCCCCCCGCACTATAAAAAATCACGCTCCATCGCTCGCCCCCCCATGGCAATGGAGCGTGTAGTGCCCTGGTGTTGAACAACACCGGGGCTTGGGGGGTGGCGGTGCATGCCCAACCCTCCACCGCCCTACCCTTGCACACACGGGTGTGCCGCTTTTTTTCCCTCATGGAGGGATTCAGCAGGCCACCACTCTCCACCCAAAACTGACCCCCCGTGAAAGACCCCACACACACAATAAGCGCCATGGGCGCCCCATCCCGCAAATGGGAGTGGAGGCCCATGGTGTCCGTCCCTTGGGGGCGAACAACTTGGATGCTACACCATGTGAACCATGGTGGAGCATTGGAGGTGCAATACCCATTGAGGTCTGCAACCAAGGGGGTGAGGGCAGGCCTGAGGGTAGCAGCGGCCATGCGGGTCGCCCTAAAATTAGAGGGGTTGGGGTTTCCACTTCCCACGAGGCCGAAGTGGCACATGTCCACTTGGGCCCCATATCGCTCCTCCCCACGAAAAATGCCCTTGGGCAACCCCCTTAGCAAACCCACGAGTCATTGACTCCCACTCCTACTCCCGCTACCCTGACTCTGCACCCCTTGCGGCGCCAGCCCCTGCTGGGCGGTGAAGGAGGCACTGAGGGTGGAGGTGAGGCTGCGCACCTGCGCCTCAGCCACCCCCAAGCGCTGCTGGAGGTCATCCCCCCTCCTCCGCTGCCCCTCCACCTCCACCCTCAGGTTTTGGTGGAGCAGGCGGCCGCCACGGGGGTCGAGGCCGCACTGGCCAAGGGTCGGTCGGCCGACCACAAGTCGGCCTTGGCGAAGGCCGAAAAGGTCCAGGGCACGCTGGGTGTTGCCCTGGACCTTTTCGGCCTTCGCCAAGGCCGACTTGTGGTCGGCCGACCGACCCTTGGCCAGTGCGGCCTCGACCCCCGTGGCGGCCGCCTGCTCCACCAAAACCTGGCAAGCGTCCGTCACGTGGGTGGCCACACTGGCCCCCAAGGCCTCCACGTCCAGGGCCTCATGGGGGGGCTGGGCCGCCGCCACCTTTGCCACCTTCGATGGCTTGGGGGAGGGCTTGGGGGCGGGGGTTTGGCCCTTACCCCTAAGGGGGGGGGGGGCATCCGGCTCAACCACCACCACGTCAGGTCCCCGCTTTGTCTGGCCTTTGCCCGGCCTTCCCCCCTTGGGTGCATACTGCCGAGCCCAATCGGCAGTGGCGTCCACCACAGAAGGGGAAGGGGTCATAGCCACCAACCTGGTGGATGCCCCCCCCCCCTGTGCAGCTTCTGCCACACTTCCCTCCCCGTATACCCCCCCCCCCAAAAAAAACACACCCTCAAAAGGAAATAAGATTTCCTTTGGGGGGGGTCGCTCATCCCAAACAAACACAAAAAAGCCGCAACCGTTTCCCCCTCTGCGGCTTGCGGCCGCTTGGCCGTTTCCCCCCCAACCCACACATAGGAGGGGAGGGTGAGGTTGGTCTTCCTCTCCACCCCCCCCTCCTTCTCGGTGATGGTGACCTGCCGGTACCATCCCGTCCCCCCCATCCTGCAGGCCTCATCCCTAGGCTCCCCCCACCGCCACGACGCCCCCTCCGGCAGCCTCTTCTCCCCCTCCAGCTCCAGCCGGGCCGCCACCGGCTTGGCGGGCCGTGCACCTGCTGCTTCTGCTGCTCCGCCTGCTGCCTCGGCTGCCTGGGCGTCGTCCTTCACAAAGATACGGGGCAGCTGCAAGATGGTAGCCTGAAAAAAACAAAAGAAACAAAAAAAAAACACGCGATAACCCGCGCGATAACCCCCGCGATAACTAGGTTATCGCGCGATAACCCCCGCGATAACCCCCCGCGATAACCCCGCGATAACTAGTTAGAACGCGATAACCTAGCGCGATAACTAGTTAGAGCACCTAGTTAGAACGCGATAACCTAGCGCGATAACTAGTTAGAGCAGGGGTTAGAGCAGGGTGTTGTGGGAAGTTTTCACACCTGGTGACATGGACACATGCCTTGGCCCTCCTTCTTGGCGTCGTCCAGCACCAGGCCCAGCCTCCGCAGCCACACGAAGTCCGTGACGGCCGCATACTCCCCCACCTGCCGCCACTCCACCACCTGGGCCACCCCCTCCACCTCAGGGGCCACCCTTGCCACTCCCCCGTACAACCCCCTCCTCACCACCAAAATGGTGCCCGCCCGCGCCTTAATCCCAACATGCCCTTGCAGGGCGGGCCAGGGCAGTGCCTCCCCATGGCACACCTTGGCCAAGGGGCACTGATCAGGGTGGCCTGCGACCGCCCCCGCCTCCTCATTAGTGAGGGGGGAAATCACCTCCCTCCCAATCCCCCACCCCGACAACAAAAAATGCCCGGTGGTTGTTCCCACCGGGAGCAAGCACCGAGCAGATTGCTCAATGCTGACCCCATTGGGGTCCACCACCTCCTCCTCCTCCTCCCCCCCCTCCACCTCCTCCCCCTCCTGGCATGGCACACAAAGGCCATCTTTGTGGGCGGTGCACAAAATCGGCCGATTGCATCCGTAGCAATTGGCTACCACCTTCCCCCTACACCTAACCGCCCCATCACACTGGACTGTCTTGGCCACCCGGCCACCAGGTGCCCCCAGGCTGGGGCCTTTTAATGGACTGCGTCACGTGCAGGTTGGGGAATCGAAGATTCCCCCCCTGGGTAAGCTCAATGGCCAAAAATGCCATGAGGCGGGGGTCCCTTACCCCCGTGGGGAGGCCTTGGGAATCCCCGACCCCCTGTGGACATCAAGGGCATTAAAAAAAGGCAGTGCCCCCTCTTGAATGGCACAGCCCTCTCCACCCAAGGGTCAGGGAACCCCGAACTGCTGGAGGGCACAAAAAGAAAATGTGACCCATCCTCCTCCTCATGATTATGGGTTAGCATAATAAGGCAATTGACAATCAATGTGCCTTCAGGAATGGTGTAGGGAGGGGCGTCGCGATGGAGGTGCTGGGGGGTGTGGTCATAGCTCGAAATTTCGGCCATGTCAAGGATGGTGCAGCTCCATCCGACCCCCCCCCACCACAGTCTTCTTGGCGGTCTCAAGCACACGATCTGCCACCCTTTTGAGGACTGGCAGATCATGGAGCTTGTGGGGGTTGTGCTTGTGGTGGTCGGCACCCCCATAGTTGCCATACAATGTACGGCGGGTCCCAGAATCTTGGGGCCTGCCGACAATGGGGGGGTTCTCATTGAAAATGGGTGCCTTCTCTGAGAGAGGCACCCTATCCAAATCTTCCAAAAGACTTTGCAGCTGAATGTCACTCAAAAAATCGTGCTCCAGGAGGTGGTTGACCACCAGCTTTCCCCCCACCGTGAGCACAAGGTCATTGGGGTCCCTATTAAAGGCCCCCAAGGGCTCGGCGGCAACCACCTCCTCCGCCTCCCCAATAAGGGGGGGTGTTGCCCCAAATGGAAAAAGAATCACCCCCTGCCCTGAAATAATGTTGGGAGTGGTGACCCCATACCACTCACGCTCCCACTCCCTTCTGGGGCAAAGGGAGTGCATGGGGAGCTTGTTTTCGGGGTCGTCAGTGCATACCCGGCGGGTGTTGTGGGTGAGGGGTTGGGGGAACCAACCATCCGACTTCCCCTTCCCCTTACCAGGTCTCACCCTTACCTTCTGGACACTAATCATAAGGGGGTTGTGGGGCTTCTCCTTCCTCCCCCCAGCCCCCACCCCCCCCACATCCTCCTCCTCCTCCTCCTGACCCACATAGAGGGTCGTCTTCGTCCCCGCACCCTTCTCGACATGAGCGGTGACGGACTCCACCTAGGCGTCCACGTCCTCGGGATGAAGCTGGATCAAAAATCCAGCAACCCCTGGATTTACCTCTAGCAACTCAAAAATGTAGTTGCTGAGAACCAGGGGGTCTCGCTTGTCCGCCATGAAGGGGGACTTATGGACAAGGAGTCCAAAGTCCACACCATGTTCAAAGCGGGTCGCCACAGGGCGCCTCACATTGGCATCACCCATCGTAAACTCCTCAGGACCGCCAAGGCGACGGACCCCAAGGAGCTTTTGATGGTGCTCGCACCAAGCGTGGGCAGCAGCAAGGGCCATTATCAAAGAATACGAAGGCTTTGAGAGCTACATGCGAAAAGGGGTAACATAAAATGAAGCGCGATAACCCACGCGATAACCCACGCGATAACCCACTTTTCGCGCGATAACCCCCGCGATAACCCCCGCGATAACTAGGTTATCGCGCGATAACCCCCGCGATAACTAGTGCTCTAACCCCGTTCTAACCCCGTTCTAACTAGTTAGAGCACACAAAGATCAAATCGCAAAAAGTGCAAAACGGGCAATATCGAGCAAACGAAACATGCAAGGCACATTGTTGCATCATAGTGCACCCATGTAACATGTGAAATTCCGGGTTCCAACCTTATTAACAACACCCAAAATTGGGGGGGTTCCGCACCACGCCCTAGAATGCTGCATCCCATACACCCCGCGGCGCCGCCGCCACGCCTCCACGAGCTCGCGGGCTGCAAGCCACACCCGAGCGTGGGCGTCGCCCCCCGCCCACGCCCGAGTGTGGGCGTCGCCCGCCGCCCGGGGGTACCGGCACTGCGGGGGTGGCTGGGGCGCCTCCGGGGCCGGCAGCACCGCATACCACACGGCAAACAGCCGCGGGACGGAGGCTAGCACTGCGCCGGCAGCCGCGAGCGGGTCCCGGGGCGGGGCGAGGGGCCTGTCGCCCCGGAGGAGGCACCTGATGGTGCCGCCTTGGGTGATACCCACCCAATGGCCCCCGGAGCCCTCAGCCTCGTCGTCCCACCCGTCGACCAGGAGCACCCGGTGCTAGGGGGTGCTGGTCTAGGCCCGCGGGGCAGCGGCACCGGCGCGGCGGACGGGGAGGGGACCCTGGTCCCAGAGGGGCGCCGGCAGGGGGGTGACGTGGGAGAGCTGCACGCCCTCCCTCCAATGGAGGCGGGGGGACCGCCAGAGCGCGGCCGCCCGGCCATACCGCCAGCCAAGGGCCTCGTGGAGCCCGGGGCCTGGCAGCGTCGGTGGGTGACGCGCTGCAGGGTCGACAGCCCCCACCTTGGGTCCGCGCCCGTGTCCGTCCAGTGGAGGAAGCATCCCATGAGGATGTCCTCCAGGCTGAGGAGGCGGGGGACCGGCCCTTCGAGGGCGTGGAGAGCGCAGGCGACGGCCGCGAGGGGCGGGGGGGTAGCGCGCGGCTCACATGGGAGAGCCAGAGGCGAGGGCCGGCGCTGGGTCGCTCCGTGCCGCCCAGCGGCGCGTCCGCTGCACCCAAGTCCGCAGGCAGCTGCGGGAAACCGGCTGCGGCCCGCACCGGCCCATCCGGTACAGGGACGGCGGCGGGAGGGCGCGGTACGGGGGGTACGCTATATTGTGCCGCGGCATTTTGCGCGCTATTTGTGCTATGCAGAGCGAGAGGGGCGACGTTGTACCCACCTGTAGGGGGCGGGGGGGGGGGGGTTCTGTGCAGGCATGACCGGGTCCACGACTGTGGTCGCGCCTTGCCCGAACATCCCTCCGGGGTGGCCGTGCCCCTGGGCCCTGCGTTAGGCCGCGCCGGGCCGGGCCCGCTATCTTGGGGGGGGGGGGGGCGGGGGGACGCCCTCGCGGCCACCTGGGTCTGGTCTCGCTACACCGCTCGGCGCTCCTCCGCGCCTACCCGCGATTGCCGTCGCGCGTCGCACTGCATACCGCTCTTTATCTCTGCGCCCGCAGTTTCTTCTGCCCTATGGCCGGGGTCGTGGGCCCGGCCCCGTCCCGTCCCCGTCCTGTGTCGCATGTTGGGCTATACGGTGGCCCTTGCTGCCCTGGGGGGGGGGGGAGCCGGAGGCTCCTCGCCTCGTTGACCGGGCCGCCGCCCGCGCTGTGGTGGTCCCGCACTTGGCGTCCCCCACCCGTACTCCCTCCCCACACTCCCCTTGCCGCCCCTGTGGGTCGCTGCGCCCCCCTAGAGCTCGTCCCTCGGTGGCATGGGCATCGGCACAAGTCGCGAGCAAGCAGAGCGGGCACTGGACAGTTCAATTGCTGCGATACGGATATTGCACGCCATGTACCTGCGTGGGCGCTTCCGTCGGCCCACAGCGGGGATGACGGCGCGTCCGTGTGCCCGCTCAGATTGGGCCAGCCGAGTGCGTTGGGGCGGTCAAGGAGGGCAGGCAGTGGTGCTCGCCGGGCGCCGTTATTCGCTGGGCACCCGCCGTCCACAGGGGGCGAGGTCTGGCCCACTGATGGTCCGCCGGCCCCGCGAGTTGGGGCGCGGCCTGCCAGTCAAGGGAGAGAGGAGGGCGGCGTGGGGGGGGGGGGGGGGGCTGCCCCCGGGGGGGCGAGGTCATGGCCCGCCGGAGTGGCGCTGCCTTGCCGGTCCCGGCGGCCGGGTAGCCCCGGGGCTATGACCTGCACCGGAGATCCTAGCCCAGGGCGGAAGGGGTGCCCGGCGGCGGGCTGAGCCGACGACCAGCCGCGGCAGGGCGACGGTCCCGAGCCCCGGGCAGGTGACCTCGATCTGGGCCCGGAGCTCGACGCCAAGGAGGACGACGAGTACCTTCTCAGCTAATCCCCCCCCCCGCCTCCTCCCTCTCCCTCCAGCCCCCTCCCCCCCCCCAAGGGGCCCCGACCTGGCACCAAGGGGTGGGCCTCCCTCGGGGGCGCCTCCTCCACGGGGAAGAAGGCCGGCCGCGAGGAGGCCGGGTGGCGCCGCGCCCGCCGGGAACGCCAGCAGGGGGCTGTCGCCGAGCGGCTCGAGGGTGAAGCCCGGGAACAGTGCCCGGCTGGTCGTGGGCGGGGCCAGGACCACCTCTGGGACGGCACCCTGCAAGGACGGTGGGGCGCCGACGCAGAGGACCACGTCTAGGCACGCCCCGCGTTCCGCACGGTCCGGCACGGACACGGGGACGGCGCGGCCCACTAGCTCTGGGCGCGGCCCTGCCACCGAGCACGCGGACTCGCCCAAGGCGTAGCGCAGCAGGGTGCCTGCGTCTGCGAGGGGGCGGGACAGGCCCACCGGCCACCCGCTCCCCCCGGCCCGCATCAGGCGCGACCACCGGGCGGGCGGTGGGAGCACGCCCTAGGGCGCGGCCATCCTGACCCGTATGTGCTTGCGTAGCACAACCCCCAGTGGTCCGGCCTCCTCTCAGACCTCCAGGCGCGCACCCATGACCTGGCAGCGATAGGCCTGGGCATGGCGCGCGAGGGCACGTACCCACTTTCGAGCGCGCTAGACGGGACGGCCCGACTATTCTCGCTGCGCCGCCTGGTGACGGCAGTCCCACGAGAGATGGACCGCCTCTATGCCCAGCTAGCGACCCCATCCGTCACCTTCGTCCGGGACCCGCCTGAGGACGACCAGGCTCTGCAGGCCTGTGCCCAGCTCCTGACCAAAGGGGAAGTGCCCACAGGGGGCCTCCGGTTTGCGGCCTGGGTGCGCATGGCACCCTCGACTCGCACCTCGGCGCACGCTGAGTTTCACTGAGCGTATTGCTCGCAGCCCTGCAAGGGGTGGGGGGATCACATGGTCCGCTCCTGCCCGGTGGTTTTCGCAACGGCCTTGACCTGCTTTAGGGCCATGTGCGCCCTGCTGCGGTCCCGGGGTTATGCCGTGTGCTGGCACGATTCCCTGGGAGCCATGGTGTACGACAAGGCAGGCCGCACCTCGCATTGGCGGCTGGTGCGGGACGAGGACGTGGTCATACAGTCCGAGAGCGCCGCGTGGGACGTAGCCGTCACGTCGTCTGGACTCATGTGGGCCGTGGGCCCGCAGCCCTGGCCAGCCCGCAAGCGTGCCGCCCTGACGGCGGGATACCTACGGGCTGTGGCGGACTGGGCACACACAAGGTGGTTTGTGGCCACTGCAGGAGTTATGTTATTTAAGGGGCCACAGGCAAGGCGGTACACGCAGATGGCGGTGCACACACAAGGCGGAACACACAAAAGGCGGCCTGTGGCCACCGCGGGAGTTATGTTATTTAAGGGGCCCCAGGCAAGGCGGTACACACAAAAGCCGGCGCACACACAAGGCGGAACACACAAAAGGCGGCCTGTGGCCACCGCAAGAGTCATGTTATTTCAGGGGCCACAGGCAAGGCGGTGCACACACAAAGCGGTGCACACACAAGGCGGTCTGTGGCCACCGCAGGAGTCATGTTATTTGAGGGTGCACACAGAAGGCGGTGCACACAGAAGGCGGTGCACACAAAAGGCGGTCTGTGGCCACCGCACGAGTCATGTTATTTAAGGGGGGTGCGGGGGCTGGCCCCCGCGTCGAGCGAAGCGGGCCGAAGGTGGGGGGGGGGGATGGGGGGGGGGGGGTAGGATCGTACACACAAAAGGCGGTGCACACACAAGGCGGTCTGTGGCCACCGCAGGGGCCATGTAATTTAAGGGGCCACAGGCGGTACACACGGAAGGCGGCGCACACACAAGGCGGAACACACAAAAGGCGGCCTGTGGCCACCGCAGGAGTCATGTCATTTCAGGGGCCACAGGCAAGGTGGTGCACACACAAGGCGGTGCACACAAAAGGTGGTCTGTGGCCACCGCAGAAGTCATGTTATTTAAGGGGCCACAGGCAAGGCGGTACACACAGAAGGCGGTGCACACACAAGGCGGAACACACAAAAGGCGGTCTGTGGCCACCGTATGAGTCATGTCATTTAAGGGGCCACAGGCAAGGTGGTGCACACAAAGCCACGTCGGCCACCACAGCGGCGCGTGGATCTCCTCCTGGCACAGTGGCGCCAGGTACCAACGCCATGTGTAGGGGAGGCCGACGCTCCGGGCGTCCGGCCGGGGGGCGCGCGCGAAGAGGACCCGG
Organism: Eutreptiella sp. 'Long Island Sound 2002'; assembly: GCA_964036045.1. NCBI lineage: Eukaryota > Euglenozoa > Euglenophyceae > Eutreptiales > Eutreptiaceae > Eutreptiella > Eutreptiella sp. 'Long Island Sound 2002'. The sequence goes on from OZ038396.1 coordinate 46,999,135, forward strand.
GGTCACCTCCACTGCAGGGCCTGGCCGACAGTGGCCCCCTTGGTCCCGAACTCGGGGCCATGGACGGCGGACAGCCAGACAGGGCCGTCCACGCGCTGGTGGTGGGTGTGCCACCACCCATTCCAGGCCCCGGTGAGGAGGTCCTGGAGGCGCTGGACCCCAGGGCACAGCCCCTCGAGGGGGGCAAGGGCGCAGGTGGTGCTGGCCCCGCCCCGGCGTTGGTGGGGGGCGGGGAACACCTGGGCGGCCTGGCCGTACCACCATCGCAGCAGGGCAAGGCCATGGTGCTGCCGCCGGCTCCAGGGGAGTGGGGGGGGGCGCGCCGGTGTGCCCGCGCCCTCGCCCTCGGCCCCGTCCTCGCGTGGGCAAAAGAGGCTGGCGGCAGGTCGCAGGGGGCCAGGGCAGTGGGCAGGGGGGGGGGGGGGATAGGTGGCAGGGGGCGGCATCTTGCCGCACCAGGTTCCATCCCAGCCAGTCCTCGGTGAGTCAAGCACCTGTCGCACTCCAGGCATACTTCTGTGCTGCATGCACAATAGCACAGCCCTGGGTAGTGGTCGCATCACACATCTCCCATCGCACCGCACATCGGACCGCACATCGCATGCGCTTGTCTGACAACAACCCCAAAAATCACCCCAAAATCTCTCTACACTGCAACCTGTGGTCTGGGCCAATACAAAATCAATGGATAACATACTTGGAACACATGATCCACCATATTCCCATCCCTGGGCGGAACAATAGGCAGACGGAGAGCCGTGGAATCCAGCCTTGCATGTGGGGTGACAAGGTCCAGATGTCCCACACGAGCTGTAATCCGTGTGCGGCTGGAATGGAGTACCACAATCCTCTGAGAACGGAGGCAAATGGAAATATGCAACGAGAGCTCGTCACAGCAAACGTGGATGTGAAGAGCATGAACTTTTTATCTTGCAACTCGCAATGTACTCTGCAGCAGGCCAGTGATGGATACAACTGGGGGGTGGGGATCCGGCCCGGACCCCCCCCCCTTTGGTCACAAAAAAGGTCACAATATTTGGTCACAAAAAACGTAACCGGGCATTTTGGGCAGCCCTCAGCCCATACATGAACATGGGAGGGGGGGGGGGGGGGCAACAACCCACATGACAAGCATAATAGATGCAAAGGAGGACAATGAGCTCACTCCATCTGACATGTCGACCAGAATGTCAATGTAATCAACTGACATAGGCATTGTGTTGCTGTCCTTCCTCACCCCCCCCCCCTTATCCTTAGGTGGTTTGCGCACATCATGTGGCAAACCTCTTGCGCGGTGTGGCACCCCATGACTCAGCCATTGTGGCAAAAAGGGCCGGCAACAACAGAAACCCACATAGTATACAAATACCAGCAGTCGCACAGGAGACTTGCTACTCGAGACACCACGGGGTAACTCCTCAATTGCAATTTTTCAGCCAACCCATGCCGGCCCGAAAACAGCTAAACCCTCACCTCACCTGCCCTATGGGGCCGGGTCTTGGAAAATCTGGAGATAGCACCCGCCCCCCCCCCGTTATGGTTAGGGGTCTATATAGAATAAAAAAGTGGAACGGGTGCAGGGTCTGAATGCACGCAGAGTGGCAGCTATTGGCCAACCAAATCCCCCCCCATCCCAAAAAATGGCACCCGGGTGGGGGGGTGGGGGGTTGGAAAGGTCAAAATCGAAAATTCATTGGGGGATAATTTTGTAATTTTGTCTCCCAAAATGATGTGTTTACAAGGGGTTAAACATCCGATCATATATTGGGGTATGCTATGCAAATACCCCGCAAAAAGGGTGTGTGTGTGTGTGTGGCTCACATGTGGCGCTTGATTTAACAACCCTCTTTGAGGTTTTTGTTGGGGGTCAACACAAGAGGAGTGGGGGGGGGGGGGTAGGAGGTCTCAGGGGAATGGGGGACCTCCTCCTTCCGATATTTCGATTCAAGCACAAGCCTCAGCATCCCCGCCTCCAAGGCCAAGAAGATTTAAACATACGTTTAGTGCAAGATCCTGCATACTTCCAGCTTCCATCTGCTGAGCACGAGGCATTGGGTGTGCCGCTGTAGCCATGATTGCATACGCCAGCACATACCGCACCCTCGGAAGTATCTTTGCAGCTGGCAAAATTGGTGTTGTCCATACTCGGAGAGCCGCAGTCTGATGTGAGATTGGTATGGAAGAGGAAAGAGCACATGCACCATGCACCTCTTTTTCCATATGTTGGAACGCTGGAAAAATTGACTGGTGCCTTCATGTCCAGCACCCATTTACCTCTTTGCACATGAAGCCGAAAAACTCAGCGGGAAAACGGCAAAATGGCAAAGCACTGAATACCCCATCCCAGTGCACAAACACGCAATATTGTGGTAACCCCTCGGGAACCTGATGGCCCAGGCGCATTTCGCTTCTACCAGTGAACGATGCGGTCTGGTTTTCATGGTGCAGTATGGGCCAGCCCTACAAAACAGTCACCGTACTGCACTGACGAGAACAGCCATACCTGCTGGCACATGAAATGCCCTCGTCGCAGTACATGTTGGACATGTTGGGCACGTAAGAGGAGGTGTGGTCTGCACTGGAGCTGGAGTTGGGGACGTTTTCTCCTTCACTGTTTCTGAATGGATGAGCATGACATGCCAAAAACACACACCAAATTACCTCAACCATTTCATGACTTTGCAGAAGCACAATAGGAACAAGGGATGAGACCTAATTGGTTGATTGGAATGTATTGACAGAAAAACAGACAGACAACGCTGCAAAAATTGCAAACTTGAGGCAATGCACTCCAGGGTAAAACGTAAATGCATCTTTTTTCTCTATGCAAAACCTGGTTCAACCTCAAGACACACACTGTGTCTAAGACCGGACGACAAAAATATCATGTCTGGCAACGTCTAGTCAGACAATCACAGTCAGACTATCAGTCAGACTATCAATCAGTAAACAGCGAATGGTGTGTGTCTGTGTGACTGCAACAAATGAGAGAATTCAGAGGGGCTGTGAAAAATTCAGCCAAATGAGGCATTCAAGCAGTCTGGCATACAGAGAAATCATCATTGGGAGCTACGGGAGGGTGGGTAGAGAAAATCTTGAGATTTTCTTGCGTGAGGCTCTGGTGGTCCCTGCGGCTTTGTAGACACTATACCTATTGGGGGGGGTTAGCCATTGAAGCAAAACAAGCAAAATTGACATGCACACTTGGTGGCGCACAGCAAATTCTTGTAGATACAAAACCACACATTAGTCAAATGTCCTGAACCTTGGGGCCCCCAATGGGGTGGGGTTTGGCATCATGCAATTGGCTTCACCTGCACCTTGGGGGAGAGCCATGTGAAGGCTTGCTCACCCCAATGTTCTGAGTAGTGGGCTGGCATATGACCAAAGCTGTTTTTTCAGCTGCGGGGGGCAGGGCTCACCCATCAGCCTCTGAGAAAATGTACTGAACCGCTGTCCTTAAGAACCCTAAAGGATGGACCTTCGGACAAACAGTGGTGGTGCCAAACATTGCAAGGGCCAATGGTGCAGTGCACCACCAACCACTGAGCTATGTCCCAATTGCGCTCTTTCTCAGCAATTGTAGCCCTGGACAAGCAACAAAGAAAAATTTGGCTTGACCAAAGACAACCCAGGGGTGGGGGGTCAGTCAATTCTCAAACCCCCTACCCACTCCACCCTGAGTTGTCACGAAAATGGGGCATAGGCATCGTTGTCTCTATACATTGACACGTCTGGACAGTCCAAGAAGGATCAACCAGAAACTAAAAGCAGATCCAAGAGAGTTGGGGAGCCCGTTCATAAAGTCACTGTGACTTCATAACTTTGGCCACTCGGCCAAAAGGAGAGGCAGGCCCATAAACCCCAATATGCCAATCATCAGCCACTCATCAACAGCAAACAATCCCATTTTAACTGCACTGCACGACAGTCCACTCCAGCTCGCCCGCACCTCAGAAAAACCATCACCGTACCTCTCCTCCTAACAACATTTGGTGGTTGATGAGTGGTTGATGAATGCATATTGGGGTTCATGGGCCTTCTGACAACATTTGGTGATCAGGGGCCCCCGTCAGAATACCCCAGGAATATATGCGTCAATTCGCAGCACTGACGGCGCACCATTTGGCACGGCACAACGCATACCCGACACAGTAAATGATCGAGTCCCTGAAGAGCCGGCCCCTGTCGAAGCAAAAGATGCACAGAGAGAGGTGGTATGCAAACGACGCACTATGTCCAGATGGAGGGCAACGCAAATGGGGTGACACACATACGACTGGGCAGAATGTGATTCAGGGCACCACGGGGCATGCACTGCCAGACACATCCGATCTGCAGTCAAACCACCCTCCCCTCCGCTCCACAGCACAGAGAACAGCCACAGGCAGCGCACAACACACGCATACGACAACACACGACGATCGCAAGCGCCATGCACACCACAATGTCCTGAGCCTGCCGTCACCCCAGCTGCGCATATGGGGTGTGCCTTGTTGGACGACAGATGGCAGCCTCCATCCGCCCAGTGACTGAAATAGGCACATCCGGGCGTGTCTGCACATCTTTGTCGGCATCCTTCGATATCAGTCACCGTCCTTCCTTGTCCCGGAATATCATCCTTTGGTGTGTATTGCGTATTGACGAGGGTGCACGCTCGGTCTGCAGGAGCACGAGAAGAATGAGCCTCTGGAAATGCCACAGCGATAACACCAGCGATTTGAGCTGCAGGCACGTGGGCACATGCAGAACGAGCACAACAAACTCACCGCAATGAGGTGGGCCCGAGATGACCCCTTCTGCTTCGTAGGGTGTTGCACCCGCAGCCGACAAGTGGCACCCTCCATCCAGCCAATGACTGAAGTATGCACAGCCTGGAGTGGTTTGGCATCGCAGTCGGCAGCCTGCCAGATCCGTTTCGGTCCTCCCTCCACCGACAGTGTTGTCTCTGGGACTGAAAGCCGTGTTCTGCATATTGCATGAGGTATCTGCAAAGAGAGTAGCACCAAACACAAGACCGAGGACGTTCTAGGCCATCGCGCACAATTGCAGAATCCGCACGCGTGCGCCAGCCGACACAACACAACAGACGAGAGTGTGGAAGGGGGGCAGAGATTAGGTGTCCAGCATAAAATGCAATCAAACAAGCGTGCAGCTTCGTATTCTCCAGTCCAGAGCAGTAAAATACTCGCAGTATTGGCACAGCTGAACGGTGCAAGACAGACCAGTATCACAGGGTTGGGTGGAGCAGACACGCACAACGGCACACAACAAACCATTCTGTACGGCGCCTGCAGTCACTCCATCTGCGTGCACAGGTGTTGCTTTCGTCGACGACAGGTGGCAACCGCCGTCCCTCCAGTGACTGAAGAAGGCACAGCCTGCGGTCCGTTGGCATCTTTGTCGGCAGTCGTCCACAGTTGCGGTGACGGTCCTCCCTTCACCTTGGATATCGTCAAATGGTTCGTATCGCGTATTTTCCAAATTGCAAACAGTTTCTGTGGAAACACACAACGCACAGAACACAAGGCGAAGGTGGTAAAGGGTCACACTTCAGGATTTGGACACCAGGCCAGCCTTGTGTCGTTGTGGTCGCCAGGGTAAGGCTGTGGCATAGATCTGACCTCATAACCATGCGGACCGCACGTATAACATACCTGCCACGTTTGTCCCCTTCAAAGTCTTGTACTCATGAACCAACTTCTCCGCAGCATGAACTCCACCTACCCTGTTCAACTGTTTCAGCACTGCGTTCCTCCTTTGCTCAGGCGTTTGCCGCGAGAAGCAATACATTTTGCTTACAGCAAGTGCCTGCCAACCAACAAGTGCAGCAAACAACTCGATCCCGAAACAATACCGAAGGCTTGGCTAGTTGACAATCCTTACTCGCACACTGCGTCGTGTCTGCTTACACCAAGCACCTTACGCCACTCCTTAAGTTGCTAGAGAAAGATTTTGAGGAAACACTTTGAAGACCATTTCTATTGCCTTCGGCAAGGCACCTCGAAGAGGGGAGAGGGACAACTATTCTTGAGCAGCTAGCTGACAAGGGAGGCAGGCGTGCAACAAACACCAGAAAAGACTGCTCACTGGTCCATAAGCTGAAGTGAAGCTGCTGAGGCGGGAAAACTGCATAAGCACGTTGTGCCCTAGACCCCTTGGGAGCCCCGCCCCACCCACACCCAAATAGTGTGAAAACCACATAAAGAGGGGCTAACATGCTGTACATAGGATATTTGATCATTTTGGATGGTCAAAGTATCAAAAAAATCAGTTTCGGAAATTTCCATTTTTGAGCTGCTGAGGTTCCTGCGGGCCAACCGCTACCTGCTGCCTAAGGGAAAACCCCGCTAACTAATTTGGTCAAACTTTCAGACACTTAGAGGACCACTTTTTACCCCAACCCCACTAACTTGGACTGAGTTGTATGTAGACGCATTTGAATAACTTTGTGCCACTGTTTGCGTTCGAAGTGGTGTTTTTTGCATTGGACAGCTTGCAGCTGTCTAGTCATGTCGAAAACGTGGTTTGAGTTGTCTTTTGGTTGGTCCTGTGTTGTACTTGTTGGGGGTTTGTTCCCTTAAAGTGAAACTTTGGTCATTGGTCATGTACTCTGAGCATGCCATGTCCTTGAGACATGATGGGTTGGATCTCGACATGTCCCATGTTTCGAGTTTAGAAGTTCGTTTTTGGGTGTTTGGCCACAGGGTGACGTACGTTTTATGGGTTTAACTCGTGGTTAGGGTCCCTTTCCATAGGTCACAAGTTCGTTGTTCGGCCGTTGGGGTGTTTGGACCAATTTTGCACATGTTGGTTGGGAGGGAGATGTGCAATTGTGAAGATTGTTTGCTTTTGCCACCAAAATGTGGCTTGCATCTGCCTGCACAAGGTAAGTCATGGTCATTCAACACGTTTCTATTTGCTTTTGAGGTTTACAACACAAGGCTGGCTTGGGGATGTGTTCTAATTATAGCATTCGTTGGTTGCCTATCATCAAGGGTGGCAAATTGGTGTGGTACAATGTTGTAGTGACCAACTTTTGCTCCAACTTTAGTAAGAAAAAGTCACTGCCATGTCTTTCTTGGAGGGCTTGATCCAGGCTAAGCCCCCCTTAAAACCCTTTGTTGATGCTGAGACAAACTTAAGTGTTTTTATCTCTCTTTTGTTGCCTAAAGTACACTTTCTCAAAGTAACTAGGGTTGTGACCCTAGCCCCCCCATGAAGTTCACCCCTACCACTCAACTGAGCGGAGGTACCTTCCTTCATGGAGGACATACCAAAATAAATCAGGCATTTCATGCTTGTGGGCCTTGGAGGTTAAGCCTAAGTGGTCTCCCACCCCAAGACCCCTGTACTCAATTGATTCTACCACTTATTGTGGTCCTACTTTGTAACTGTTTCTGAATTCAGTTGCTTGGCCAAGTCATTTTCTGTGTGGTCCTGACATCTATGCCCCTCAGTCCTAACCAGCACCATTTCACCCAAAAGAGTGCACATGAAGTGCCTATTGCAACCTCTGAGGCTAGAGTCTGACCAATTTTCATATAAAAACTTTTGTATTATCCATTTGTGATTGAATCTATGTGCATATACCTGCTTTGTCTATCTGCAGCCCTTCTGTGTTATACTGGATTACAATGAAGCAGGTCACAACCCTACCCTGGCATTTTACCCCTAAGGGAGCATTATTTGGCCCTATATATGGGATATATGTGGGATAGGGTATATCATATTCCATTTCCTTGTTAGGAACATAGGATGTGGGATAGATAAGGCAATCATGGATGTTTAGTAGATATATGAATTAGTGGATGATAGGGTGGATTTCTCATATGTGCATATCAGGTATTTCATTGGCTATGTGTACCATATCTGTTTGCAGGATACTATTCAGTCAACACTATCGTTATGTCTTCTATGCCAAGCAATGTTGCTGCCCATGCCACTGCGACCTCTGCTCCTGACCACCCGGTCTGGTTTCATGGTAGCAGAGGCGAAAATTTTTCGTCTCTGTTGGGCGCTTGGCATCGCGGAAAGCGATCGGTCCAAGATTTCGTGGACCAAATTCAAGTTAAAATCTCTTCCCCGGGAGGGATGGCTGAGGGTGTCCAGGTCCCCACTCTCAGGACCTCCTCGGCCCTGACCCCATCGACCGGGCAGGGGCCGCAAAAACGGGCCAAGCCCCAAGTGGCTACAAATCCTAAGTTTCCGAAATCCCCGAATGTTCCCATCGGGGCCCCCCATCCTCGAAATCCAGCTGGTGTACCTGGGATGGTTGGGGGGGAAATAGACGGCCACCCTCAGGGAGCGATAAGAGGACCACAATCGCCTATTATGGGTTCGGGAACCGTTACTAGCGCCGAGAATCGGGCAGTAATCGACCTGTCTACTGGGGCGATCGAGCGTACGAACGCTGCGCCCTCACGCGCTGCCGACTGGGGTACGATGGCTTCGCCAATGGGGCCTATCGTGGTCGACTCTGGCACTCCTCCGTCGCTAGGGGGGTTGCCAGAGCCTCAGGTCAGAAAAAACCTGTTTGCGGCAGGGCCCATCAGCCCCATTGTTGACCAACTCGACGCTGAAAACCGTCGAGTCCTCGCGCTCACGCCTGATCCCCATGGCCATCTGGGTCCGGCTCGAGATGCCGTGGCCCTGATCCAGCAAGCCCTGTCGGGGACTAGGCAGAACCCCACTGTGGTGGAATCGTCGCCCACTCCAATGAGTGGATCGCGGCGGTTTCCCTCCCTGGTGGAGGAATCTCCTGCCTTGGGAGCGAATCCCAATCCCCCGAGCGGATCCAGGCTGAATCCTACAATCATCGAGGAATCCCCCACGCAAATCGAGGAGGATGAGTGTGACCAGTGGTTCCCCCTGGCGGTGGAGCAGTGGAACGACGATGAGGAGGAGGAGATTGGAGTGTTGGAACGTCATGAACTCCATCATTCCCCTATTTCCGTTGCCTCGTCGCCTGCACCTCCTGAACCTATGTCAGGGACCAGGGATCGCCCCATGCTGGTGGAAGCATCCCCGGCCCCCCACTACATCACGGTGGAGGACTCTCCGGCCCCTCAATTCATTGTTGTGGAAGAGTCCCCGGTGCCTATGAGCGGCGTCAAAAACCGCCCGTGTCTTGTCGTGGAATCTCCGGAGCCTGCGGAGGACCGGGCCGGTACTACATCTCCAGTGCCTATGAGTGGCACGAAAGATCGTCCATCCCTAGTGGATGATTCTCCGGCAATGCCGAAGGTCAACAATCTGAGCTGGGGGGGAGGGAATCAGGTGGAGGGAGGTTCAGCAACCCTCCCAATAAATTTGGTCTCTCCCCCCACAAATACATCTCCTACGGAGGACCCCCAACTGCCCAATTGGGGGGGGGATCCAGAGGTTGCAACGGGATCGGAGCCTGTTTTTGCTTCCCATCCGAGAACTCGATCACCTATGGTGGTTCATGAGTCACCACAGTATATTGTGGTGGACGATTCCCCACCCCCACCGCCGCGACCGAATACTGTTGGTCATGTTCCCCCTCCGCCGTCACCCCGCCACCGCCAGGTGGCTTACATCGAGCACGTGCAGGGAATCCCGCACCTGGTTCGGCCATCTAATGGTGGGGGTTCGGGGGGGGGACATCCCTCTAGTGGGGGGGCGCCAGCGCCTGTTGCTGCGCGCCCCACACTCCCGCCTCGCCCTGCGGGGGGGCCCTCTGGTCCCTCCGTGGCAGGGGGGGCTGCTGGGGGGGGCGGTGGTGGGTCATCTCCTCCTCGTGGAGGGGGGGGTCCATCTTTTCGACATTCTGGGGGCCCCACTCCTACACGGGGGGAGGACGACCTACAGCACACCTGTGGCTGTCCCCGGTGTGTGGTGCACTACGAAACGTGCATCCAATCTCTGATGGCACAGGTGAGGGACCTGCGAAATCAGAATCTGGAGTTGCAGCAATCCCATCAGGAACTTTCTCAGGCAGTAGCCTCTACCGTGGGCATCAGTCAGTCCTACGGGGACCGGATGACCCAAATCTTGTCTACGTTGGCTAAGTTTGACGCGGTGGTTCAGGGCTACCAACGGGATTCTAAGGCGGTGGAGGCTAGTGTGTCGGATCATCTTAAGATGTCCAACGGCAACACGGCTAAGTGCTTTAGCGCAGTGGAGTCGCTCGCTGCACGTTACGCCGCCGTTGCATCTAGGATCGATGCGTGGGACCACTGGTACTCCACGCCTGCGGAACCCGTTACGGTGGTCCCACCCCCGCCATCGGCGCCTCCGCCCGTTCCTGATCCTACACCGGCGGCGCCTACGGCGCCCATGGGCGCGCCATCCGGTTCATCCGGTGGTGGGTGTGTCCTTCCTTTCTCCGTCCACCCATCCCGCGATTGCGTCTACCATCCGAACGCTTGTCCGGATTCGGGGTGGCCGAGGGGGGGGGAAGAACACCACGAACACCCCCACCCCCAAGAACCTACATCGTGGAGGGGAGTCGCCGAAAAGCAGAAGGAACGTGCTGTTCCCGAGTGGAGGGCGACGCCTAAGGGCGAAGAACGCCCCACGGAGCCTACGGCCCCGTGGGCCAATGAAGAGGAGAACACCTCTTCGTTGGGGAACATTAATCCCCTCACGCTGCTACCAGGGGGGGGGAAGAACACCACGAACACCCCCACCCCCAAGAACCTACATCGTGGAGGGGAGTCGCCGAAAAGCAGAAGGAACGTGCTGTTCCCGAGTGGAGGGCGACGCCTAAGGGCGAAGAACGCCCCACGGAGCCTACGGCCCCGTGGGCCAATGAAGAGGAGAACACCTCTTCGTTGGGGAACATTAATCCCCTCACGAAAAATGTTTTCACTTCCCCTGGGAAACCTTCGTACACGCCCTCTCATCCTACGGATACGTGTACCGTCTCTCCAGTGAGGGTTGCACCAAATGCAAGTGGAGGTGCACCCCCAACCATGGCTCCCCCTGCTTACCACCCGTACCAAATGCCTATGGTGCAAAATAGTTACACCAAAGCGGTGGAGGATAGTGATATGCCTAAACCGCAATTTAATGGGCAGCTAGAGTGCTACGACGAGTGGGTGGAGAAGCTTCAACAATGGTTGGGGGGGTGTGATACCATGTACCGAAAGGCCAACGAGGCAAAAATGATTTTGAGTACCTTGCCCCCATGGCTAAAGGCGATCATCAACGCCCGGGTTGCCGAGGCCACCCACCACACACGCACGGCCCCCACCCTCAAAGAGTTGTGGGACTTTTTGGAACAACGTTTCCACGAGTATGACCCCTCAAGGGCTGATGAAAGATGGCGAGCCCTCACCCCCAGGGTGGTTAGAGGGCAAGTGACCCTCATCGACCTTGAAGATTTCTATGCTCGTTGGCAACGTTTGTTGCCTCTGAGCAATGAGACTCGTCCCCACGTGATCCGGGAGCAGCTCCTAAGCAAGCTCCCGTGGATCAAGGAGAAGGTCGTCAAGCAAGAGGCTAAGAATAGCCCAGACAGCTATGTGGTGGATTTTAGTGGCCTTGACCCTTCGCCGGGTCGCGCCCCATTCGAAAAAGAACTCAGGAAATATAGCGCTCAAGCTTGCACTACGATTCCTGAGATTGTTTCCTATTCGGGGCCGGGGGTGATAGTTGACTGCAAAGACCCGGCTCTCCAGGAGTGGATCTTGAAGCTCAACAACACACCTCACACACGCGGCTACACTATGAAAGTGGAGCAACGTAGGCCTCGTTTGAAGCCTGCGGAAATCTACGCCCTTGCCCATAAAAGCGTGTCGGAGAGGGAAGCTCTCGAACGCCTCAATAAAGGAGACAAGACGACGGTGACGTACACTCATCGCCCTTCTCACAATAAAACCGCGGTGCATGCGGTTAATGCGGAGGCTACGGCGGACCCTAACACCTCCGAACCCGCTGACACCTCCGTCAACGCCGTGGGTCACTCTAAACCTCCGGCGAAGAAACCCGTCGACCCCGGGGCTAAACCGCCACCTACCTTTTGGGTTCCGTGTTCCAAACATTGGAAAACACGTAAACAAACGGATATGGACATGTCTTGGATTGATTGGGGTGCCACCAATACCACCCTTTGGACGTGTAAGCCTAATTCTCCGTGCAATGACACTCATTGGAACATTGCGGGTAAGTCTAAAGGTGGTAAGCCTAAGGGTGGCGATAAGGGTGGCGGTGGTGATAAGGGTGGTGGTGGTTATAAGGGTGGCGGCGGCAAGGGCGATAAAGGAGGCAAGGGAGCGCCGAACGGGCGCGGACGTTGGTGAGGGTGCCCAGAGGCGCCCCCTTCGAAAGAAGAAAACCTCGGGCACCCCTGTGACACTACCGTGGCTCTCGTTCCATCGAGAGTCATGAAGGGGCATATAGTGACTAGTGAGATTCAAACCGAACTTTCCGTTCAGGTTGTTTTGCCCAATGGAGAACGCAAGGCCCTCCGTGTTTTGGTGGATTTTGGGTGCCAAGCGGTCGCTTTGGCCAACCCCAATGTTTTTGGAGACCAACTCTCCGAAAAATATGAATCCCCTCAACGGAGGCGCCTACTCCAAGCAGATAATGAGACGCCTTTGCCAGGGGGGGACGAGCAAATAGACGTCAAAATTCAATTTACGGGGGTTGTGGATGGTAGTGTTTCACTTCCTCGTGTTGCCCAGTATGGCGTGTCCCCGTACCTTGTCCCGAATTTACCTTGGGATATGGTTTTGGGGCACCCATGGGGTTACGAACATTGTGTGAGCCATTTTGCCCGTTTCAATTGTTTGTACTCTCACCATCCAGTGCACTCCCGTTTTTGGATTGAGGACTTCCGTGAGGCTCCACGAACCGGCAAACCATTTTTGGTGAAACCCATTCATGGTAAGGTGTCACGTCAGTCCGTGTGGGGCCTAACCGTTCCAGTCATTGGGGCGGTCGCTCCTACGCACCCTGCCCCGGCCATTGTGGTTACGCCCCCTGGTGGCGAACCGCCTAACCGTGTTGAGGCCGAGAAACACATATCCTATGCCTTGACCGCTTCCTCCGTGGCCCCCGTACAGGACCGGGCTTGTGCTTTGGAGCTCGTTGAATTTGCTCCCGAAGCCCTTGCCCGTGATGTTCTACCTACGCGGCGTGATGGGTCCATGTGGACCCAGTCTGACTATGGCCTCACGCCATATTGGGCCGCACGTGTCAAAAAACAATTTGGCAAAAACCCTGACGTGGACGCCTTCAATAGGGTCCCGGGTATGGCCCAGGCTACCCGTTGGGTTTCGCCGCTTGAAGATTTCTTTTCCACTCCCGCGGACCCCTCCAAATTGTATTGGATGTGCCCTCCCTATCATCGGTTTTCCGATTGTGTTCGGAAAATTCGGCAAGAAAAACTACGAGCCATCGTCGTAGGGCCGAAGTGGACACATAGGGAGTGGTGGAAACCCCTTATGGAAATTACTTTGCAAGGGTACCACCTTCCTGGGCCAGAGACTAAAGCCTGTCTCTATCAGAATGACCACCTCACGCCCCTTCCTCAACGGGGTTGGTCCACGGTGGCGCTATACGTGGACGGTGGTATTGCGGAGGAAAATTTGGCGGCCACTAAATGTCATGTGGCCTCCGTTTTGGCACCGGCCGTCTCTAACCCCAACACGGATGGCGAGCCGGGCATGACCTCGGAGGAAGAGTCGGAGGATGAAAGGGTGCCTAACCATTTGGCTTCGGTGCGCACCCTCACGTATCAGGCGACCCATAAAAAACTCCTCGCACCCGTTACTCTTGATCCTACCCCCGAAGATTTGGAGGCACAAGAATGCGTGCGTTCACGCATTGCGAAAATTGAACGAGAGTTATTGGGTGGGAGTGCCACTACCGTTAAGCGTTACCGAAAACGTAAAGGCGCCACACGATTGTTGGCGGCTTCTCGTGTGGGTGGCGTTGTCACCACCCAAGAGCCTATTGTGTCTCCGGAGGTGGAGCTCATGAGGAAACGCATCCTCGCGGACTATGAGCGGGATGTTTTTAGTGGGGAGGTTCGTCTCCGTCCGGACCAGGAACACCCTAAGGTCCGTGGTACGGAGCGGTTGGGGTTTGCTAAACTTGACCTATACCCGAACGCCAAACCCAAGTCCGTGAAGCCTATACGGTTGGTGGGGGAGCGTGCTGCGGCGGAGCAAGAAATAGTGGAGGACTTTTTGGCTCGTGGCTGGATTGAGCCGTGCCCTGCCTCCGAATGGGCGTCCAACGGTTTCGTTGTGCCCAAGAAAGAGAAAGGAAAGTGGCGCCTCGTGGTGGACTACCGCCAACTTAATGAGGCTACCTTGCCCGACGCACACCCCCTCCCCCTCATTGAAAACATGTTGGAAAATCAATCCAAACACAAGATTTTCACTATTGTGGACTTGAGTAAGGGGTTTCATCAAATTCCCCTTCACCCTGAATCCCGGGCTAAGACCGCCATGAATTTGGCGGGTAAACGATACCAATGGCGTGTTATGCCTATGGGTATCAAGAATGGGCCCGCTATTTTTCAACGGGTCATGGACCATGTTTTGCAGGGTTTGGATTGTGCGGACGTATATATTGATGATATTATTATTGGTTCCTCCGGTGCGACGGAGGAGGAGCTATTGGCTAACCACGACCGCGACGTGCGTGCCGTGTTGGCTAGGCTACGAAAAGAGGAGTTGGTTGCTTCGGTTAGCAAAACCGATTTCTTTGTTCGTTCGGTTGAGTTTTGTGGCCACGTGTTGGAAAATGGCACACGTCGGCCGGCGCCAGGGAAAATGTTGGCGCTTGAGCGTTGGGACAAACCGGATAATGTTCGGGAGCTCCGGGGGTTCTTGGGGCTCGCCAACTATTATTCGGGATATGTCCAACATTACGCCTCCATAGCTACCCCTTTGATTAATATGTTGAAGGATTTGCCTAAGCATAAGAATGGCAAAAAGATAGGCCTAACATGGAATGCTTCGGCTAACGAGGCCTTTTTGAAGCTCAAGCGTGCTATTACGGATATTGTTCCCCACCAACTAGCCGATTGGGATAAGGACTTTGTCCTCACCCCGGACGCTAGTAATTGGGCGGTGGGGGCGGCCCTACAGCAGGAAGGTCCCGATGGTGCCCTACGCCCCCTTGCCTTTTTCTCCCGCAAATTGTCAGGCAGCCAATTGAATTGGAGCCCTCGGGAGAAAGAATGCTACGCCATAGTGGCGGCGCTTTTAAAATGGCATGGTTGGGTGGGGAACAAGCGCGTGGAGGTCCGTACGGACCACCGTAGCCTTGAAAATTGGGCTACGGAGGACCTCAAAACGGTGGGGGGTCCCTCTCCACGCCAAGCACGTTGGCATGAATTGTTCTCTAAATTCGACCTCCATGTGGTTTACACTCCGGGGCCAGTGAACCCCGTGGGTGATTTCTTGTCCCGTTGGGCTTACCCTGCTAACCCGGCGTTGGGTGATGTGTCCATACATGGGACGGCCCAAGCGGCCGGGGATGTGCGGGACATGATGGCGGCCGAGAAGGAGGAACTTCTCGCCCGCCCCCTTGTATTTAGGGCGGTTGTGGCGCCCGTTGTTACTAGGTCTAAAGCGGCGCCTCGGGCTCAAGGGGCACCCGCGTGTGATCCACCCCCTCTGGCTTCGCCTCCAGTGGGGGGGGGGACGAAGCAGAAGAGAAAGCTTCGGAGACTGGAGCGAATTGTCAAGATAAAAAAATCTTGGAAGTCCCACAAGAAAGCAACTCCTATACATGGGGAGGATGCTCCCAATGTTTTTGAGATAAATTGGGCTAAACACTACCCAAATTGTCAACGCTACAAACAAATGTGGCAAGATGCCTTGAATGGGAGCTTCCAAGATGGAGTGAGGTTGGTGGATAACAAGCTCGTCCGTAATGGACGGTGGTGTGTTCCTACGCCGCTAGTGCATCGTTTGGTAGCCGAATACCATGATGCATTTCACTTAACTACCTCCAGTGTGGAAAAACACTGGAAGGAAATTAACCATGGCGTGGAAGGTGAGGGGTTGTACAAAGCAGTGGAGCTGCAATGTCAAACGTGTCCCTCATGTGCCATTCACACGCATGACACCAAGCGCAAGCAAGGGTACATGACCCCTATGCCTATACCTATGGAGCCCATGGACTCCATAGCGCTTGATGTGTTTCACTACCCTTCCACCTCCCACGATGGGGAGGTGTATGACCGAATGCTCCTATGTGTATGCCGGCTTTCCGGCTACCTCATCGCGATCCCTATTCCTAAACCCCGTCATGGAGACAAGGATGAAGGGCTAACGGGGAGAAGAGCGGCCCATTTGGTAATGGAGCGCTGGGTGGATAGGTTCGGAGCCCCTCGTGAAATATGCTCCGACCGTGGGCCACAATTTGTGAGCCAATATTTCCAAACCCTTTGTTCTAAAATTGGTGCCCGCTCGACTATGTGTCTCGCGGGTAGGCACCAAGGTAATGGCAAGGCCGAAAATACTGGCAAGCAGCTAAGGCGTGCCGTTGCTAAAGCCATTACCTTGAAGAAGAAGAAAACTAATTGGGTAGAGGTTTTGCCCGCCGTTGTACGAGCGTGGCATGAGACTACAGGTCCTTCAGGATATACACCTAACGAGATTGTGTTTGGTAAACACAACCGTACTAAGGGGCCTCCTCTTGCTGAGCCTAAGGGGGTGGCCCAAGACGCCGCTCACTACTTCCAACGGCGTGAGGAGCTTATTGCTCTTGCACGGAGGGCTATGATTCAAGTGCAAGAGACAATGGCTCGTAAGTATAATAAGAGTAGGAGGATATCCCCCAATTTCTCAAAAGGGGACCGCGTATGGGTCCGTCGCCAACGCAAAAATCTTGGCGATAAGACTTGTCCCTATTGGGATGGGCCCTATGAGGTTGTGGCCAAGAAGGCGCACGACCTCTATGTTATTCAAGTGGACCAACGGAGGTTAGTTGACGTCCACGTTGATTGTTTAATGAAAACGGTCAACTCCCCTCGCTCCCCCGTGCCTTTAAATTACACGGAGGAGGTTGCTAGGGTGCCCTCCCAGTTTGAGGAGGACACCTATAATGTCAAGAAAATATTAAGTCACCGTACTTACCGCAAGAGACTTCTCTTCAAGGTGCGGTGGGAGGGTTATACCAAAGATTGGGATACCGAGGAACCCGTTGAAACCTTCTTACCATCCTACAACAAAGTTTGGAGAGATTACTTGCAGAAACAGAATCTCACCCAAACCGTTGACATCCTTGCCCACCTTGGTGGACCGCTCTCATGAGCGTGCCACGAAAAGAAAACCCTAACCGATATGGATATATTATTGTTTGGGGAAGGGAGGAGAGAGCGAGAAGCGGTGGGAGACAGGAAAGAAGATGTGCATGCACGGCGCGCTCCTCGGTTACAAAAATCCCCACCGGAGCAGGGCGGTGGGTACCGCAGGTTTACCCCACCGTCTACCTCTCTCACCGCTAAAGGCTTGAGAGTCCTTGGGGTGGGGTGGCGTGGCATATAGCCTGGGGCGGAAGTGGGACGTGTTCTTTCGGGGGTCTTAATGCCATTCAAACCCCTATCCTTGGGTCTTACTGGAGCACTCCTACCACCACCAGGACTACTGCCGTCAGTCCTGCCCACGATGACGCCCCCTGTCAAGGGTGCTAACAACGTGGCAAGCACTTCCCGAAGACTCTGCCGGGTTGTGCGCATGGTGGTGTTTGCAAGGTTTCGGAGTGCCGCCCCGTACCGAAACCACGACCCCACGACCGTCCCTGACCCGTGACCCAAGCCAACGAGCTAAATCATTTGCTCAAAATGGCGAAGGCTTGAAAACTTCGTTGGGTTGGCGGGTACAACCCATTTTCCCTTTTTGTGTTGGGCGTGATGGTTTTCCACCGATTTGCCCTTGTCCACACGAGGGTAGGTATACAAGGTACGAAGTACTCGTGTGGCTCACATTACGTGGAAAAAATTTCGTGGCGTGCAAAATTGCCACTACATACGGCGAGGACTTAAGCCTAGAGGGAGGGGTCGTCCTCTACAATACAAGTATTCTAATATGAATTGCAATGGGTGCCTTTGCCCCGTCACTCTATGAGTGGGTGGGGTCTTCAAAGGAAGAGAGTGGCGTTGCGGATTTGGGCCGTCTCCGCCGCCTGGGTATTCGTCCCCGGTCGCTATGCGTGCCCGGGTTGGGAGTGGGTACCCTCCATTGCCATTGCATGGGGCCGCATGCTGGCTGGGTGTGCTCTTCATGTCCTTGATGAATTTCGCGGGGGAAATCCTGCCTGCAACGAGAGGGAACAAACAATATGATGACAAGGGCGAGTGTGCACATGCATCTGTTTATGAGAGAATATGTATATTAATGTTTTCTCCAGAGTTCCCCACGAGTGGACTTGGATTTCCACAACACCCGAGGGGTCCTCTATCCCAACACCCAACCAAATGGGTTGGGATATGGGCGTGGCGTTTTTCTTTATAGAGACCCGTGCGTGGACTTGGATTTCCACAACACACACGAGTCTCTCTGTCCGAGACACACCAAAACCGGGTGTGCCCGTGGCCAATGGTAGCGTGTGTGTGCGCATGCCATTAATTTAGTTACGGGATTATATGGTTGCCTATTACGTTGGTCATCACCCGCCCCCCGAACAAGCAAGACCTAGGTTGACACCTACCTTTGGGGTTTTGTAGCCGTGTACACCGGCCCAAGTTTACACACGGAGGTGTAAACATGAATCCGTCATACACGGTGTAGAGGGGTTGGGGGAGTAAAACTCCTTCGGGGCGTGTCAATCGTGCCCCCGGGGAGTAGGGTGGGCTGATTCACCAGCGGGACCGTACGGGCGACCTCCCCAATTTGCGACCTGGAGGTGACCCCCTGCGCTACGGCCCGCCGGTTGCACACCCACCGACAAAGGTAACACGCAAGCTAACCTAAGTGTTTATACGCACGCCCCCAAGACACACACGAACACCAAGCAACAAGGTGGCGTATCTATACACGTGTTCTATTGTGGATATGCTTACTGTTTGTTGTGTGTACGTGAGTAGTTTGTGGAGACTCTTGCACGTGCCGTATGTGTGGAGTGCCCCCATCACGTGCCCCAAGGCCGCCACCGCGAGACCCACACTCTGTGATGCCCTCCGGGCGAGTGTGTGCCCCCGGGCCCTGCCAATGGGTGTGCGCGCACAAGTGTGTCTTGTGTTTGTCGGTGTGCATCGCTCTATTATGTGTATATGTGATATATATACGTAGTATGGCTCCTAGGTGAGGGGTTAGCAGTGAGGTCAGGTTATTATTACATGGTTATGAGGTTTGTCTATTTAAGTGTGTCTACTCACACCCTCATCCCATCTCCGTACCTCCTCCTTTACCCTCTACGTGGTGCATCACGTGTGACACACATGCTAAATTAAGCATCCACACGGACACGGCCCTTGGCTGAGCCGTGCCCGTAGCATTTAGCCACAGCCGTGGCTGGTTTCCGGCAATCCACACACAAGGCGCACCGGCCTTCGTTTCATTTTTGTTGTGTGTCGGGTCAGTTTGACAAGTGGGCCTTTGGATAGGCCTTGTCTGGACGTTTACAAGCAAGTGAGCAAGCAAGTTTACATCTTACAAGCAAGAGCTCACTCATTACTACAAGCGTTACGGGCAAGCACATCAAGAACATCAAGCACATCAAGCCCTCATAAACGATCTAAAGCACGTGGGTGCAAGGTGTGGGCATCGTACCCGTGTTTTGGTTTGTGCCTAAGTGATCGTCGATCATTTACCCTGAGGCCATCGTGACCTCTTTCCTCTAATTAGTGAGCTACCGCGCGCACGGTGGGCCATCGTGGCCGTGTTTGTTAAGTGGCCTAAGCATGCACAAGACAGTGGCGAGCACAAGTCAGTCATGCATCCCTGACCTCTACTTTTGTTTCCCCACGTGCTCCCTGCTGCAGGCACAGTCCTAAGTTGCTGTCAGTGTCTCCTGTCCCTGCCGCTGGCTTTTCTTTGTCAAAAGTAAAAATTTGGCACTGTCGCGTCGCGCCGCTTCGCATGTACCATTACCTTCAGTTTTGTTTAAAAGTTTGATTTCACTTTGCCTTTAGTTTTAATTCTTTGAAAAACTACCTGCCCTTACCTGCTGGACCCCACATGCCTCATGCGACACGCAGGGACCAGACTTTACGCGCAACAGCTCGCGATTTCGCCTACTACTTATTGCGGGACCTGCGGGATCCCGTTTGTCAATTTCTGGATATCGGCGGTGGTTCGATTCCCACCGATCGGAGCTACTTCAGCGGCTGTGCGGCCGGCTCCGAGACTGCCTGCGAAGGTTTCGATTCCCGCTGGGAGGGAATCTGGTAGCCTGTGATTTGCTGGTGTTTGTGACTGCTACGTTCCTCTTGGGCATGTACTTCCTGCCCGTGGCAGTCGTTTTAAGTGGGGGGGTGAAGCAGGTCACAACCCTACCCTGGCATTTTACCCCTAAGGGAGCATTATTTGGCCCTATATATGGGATATATGTGGGATAGGGTATATCATATTCCATTTCCTTGTTAGGAACATAGGATGTGGGATAGATAAGGCAATCATGGATGTTTAGTAGATATATGAATTAGTGGATGATAGGGTGGATTTCTCATATGTGCATATCAGGTATTTCATTGGCTATGTGTACCATATCTGTTTGCAGGATACTATTCAGTCAACACTATCGTTATGTCTTCTATGCCAAGCAATGTTGCTGCCCATGCCACTGCGACCTCTGCTCCTGACCACCCGGTCTGGTTTCAACAAAACCAATCATTGATTCGATCCACATTCAGTCCTTGCTCTACTTGCTGCTTTGGTTTGGGGTTTTCAACTACAAAACCTGCAGGAATACATCAAAAGACCTAGGGCATAATTCAAGGACATCTTTCCGGTAGCAGAGACAGTCCCTTGTGACCTTTTGAACCGACCCTGAGAAGAAGTGCAAAACAAAAGCTCAACAACAAGTCCAACATGTCCACGCCAAGCGTCAGGACCTGGCCTATCCGAACTGTCCAAGTACAAATGGGCAGTGTGGTCCACCCAATGAGTGAACCACCACAACGAGCACCACATCACCTCAGTGGCGCATCTGGGTCCCAAGGAGATCCAGAACGCAGAAGGGCGGAGAAGAATAAAGGCCTTACCACCGAGGCCTTAGCAGCACACGGTGGGGACAGCTTCAGTCACCTCCACAGACGTGTGGCTGCTTCAGTATCAAGATCCAATTGGCCAGCTTCATCCTCAACTGCCATTGAAGGACCTGAGGAATATGAGAAGCTGAAGATGAAGATGGATGAGTACATCATGCATGAGGAGTACCATAAATCCATCCGTGGGGAAGATGGAGAGGAGCCCTTGGCTGTACATGGATCCAGACCACGTACAGATCTAGGGTCGTACGCTCACTCTGGTCCTCCGTCCACAGCATCCCTGCCAAGACGACTACGACCTGAGTACCCAACCCCAAGGGCTCCCGAAGTGGGCCCTACACGAGTCGAAGAACATCATCCAAGGCCAACCTACGGTGCCCTGGATCAAACGGCCGAGCTGCTAGCCAAATTCCTGTCTGGATCAGAAGATCCAGATGTGACGGCCTTATCAGAGGCCATTAAGGCTAAACTGGGTATTGCAGAACCCTTACCCAAGCCTGAGTTCCTCTCTCTCTCTCCAGGGCTGAGTACCCTGGCCGAAGATCTCAAGAGGTCGAGGGTCTCAAGGCTGTTGCCTAAGGTTACCTGCCCCAGCCCCTTTCACCCCCGTACCAGGACTGTGCCTATGGCGGATCTACAGGATGTGCCTGTCACAGAGAGTGAGAGAAGAGGGCTGTCAGCCCTGGCCCCTCTTGCCGGCGTGTCGCCTACAGGCCTAACTCCGGGGGGTGGGAAGACGGGCAGACCAATTGCCCAGGCGAACATCCAGCTGGAACTGCCGGAGTTCGACCCCAAAAACCTGCCTGAATGGGCAGAAGAATTTGCGGAGTTCCTTTTGTTGACTGGCCAATCCCATGTGGATGTGGCCACCAAATGTTCACTGCTAAAACGCTCTTGCAAAAAGAAATTTTTGCAAAAACAGGTCAAACAGATTGTGAAAACCTGTTCTACCTGGGCAGAGGTACTCCTGAGGTTAGAGAAAACATTTCCAGTCTATGAGACTGACCTCAGCGTACGCACACAGATCGAGGAGCTACCTATGCTCCCGGAGTTTCCATCCGCTGCGCGAATTTCTGAGTATGTGTGCGACTTGGAGTACTTATTTTTGAGGATGAATGTGGGCTCCTACGGAGCCACTGAGCCCCACCTGTGGCTCATGAGTAAGATCCCCCAGCGTACGTGGGATGATTGTCGCTCCACCTCTGAGAGGAAGAGCAGGACCCACTCGTATGATACACTGGTGGATCTCTTGATTGAGCTAGCTCTTGAGAGAGAGAACGACTCCCACATGGAGAAGTTCCTCAAGAAGCATTTGGGACGAGGTGGTACCCCTACCCCTGAACGTGGCGAAGGGAAGGGGCATAAAAATCCCACTAACACCAACCAGGGAGGCGGTAAAGGGAGGGGCAACCTACGTGCCATGAACGAGGTTCCAACTGATGCAGGCACACCCCCCCTGTTTTACTGCCGACCTGTCAATGACAAGGGGGGACCTTGTCATGCCTCTGACTGCGATCTCCGCAGTGGCTGTATGCTGCAGATGAAACGTCAGCAGCATACTAAAGATGGGAAAACTGTGACCCATCAGGACCACTTCAGGTGTACCATCACCTGTGGTTACTGTGGCAAACGTCGTCACTATGAGGACGAATGCCACATCAAGAAACGCGAGAGTGACAAACTCAAGCGTCAGGAGGCGGAGCGCCAGAAGACCCCGACGCCCCCCAGAAATCCCCCGAATGGGGATAATGGTAAAGGAGGTGGCAAGGGGGATGGCAAAACTGGACCCCCTAACCCCCAGATGCGCTCATCAGCGCCCGTTGCTACACCTACTCCTGCTGCCACACCCGCTCCTGCCGCAGGTGTCCCCCAGAAGCGCTCCCAAGGGGATAACGCTACCCCTGAGGGGAATAATTCTAAGAAGAGGCGCTTGGCCTGGATGGCCAAGTCCCTCATGGCTGCAGGAGTGGATGTGAAATTCCCTGATGAGGAATAGGGGGGCGGCTCCGAAGAGGAGGACTTGGTTTTCTGGATCCTCGTGAAAATCGGGGATCAGGTTTTTCGAGCAGTGCTTGATACCGGTGCAACACTTTCCATAGTGGCCCGGCGCCTGCTTAAAACTTTCAGGAAGACTAAGACTGTGGCCATAAGAGTAGGGGATGGGCGTACCATCCATTCCTTGGGGGGGGTCGATGTGACCATATGTCTGGGCGACGAAACCGTGACCCACCACTGCAGAGTGTTGGACACTGACGCCTTTGACATTGTCATTGGCACTGACTTTCTAAGAAGAAACCCCCAGGTTAAAATGCTGTCCCTACAGCGTCCTTACTCTTTGCACTGCGACTCTGGCAGTGGGCTATTCTCCGTTCCTTTGGAGCTGTCAGGACGAAAAGAGTCTGGGCTGCGCTACGCAGCCAAGACGAACTATCGTACTGAAAACTACCAACTGGCCCGTCATGTTCTCGAAAATGGACTGGCGCCCCTTCAGGTAAACCTGGATGAGATCCAGGTGGAATTGTTTGCGAGCCAACAACAGCACATCATGCAGTTGTACTGCTCGAAACAAATGAACAATGCTTTCCGTTTCTTCTGGAAAGCAATGGGCCTAGCGTATGCTAACCCTCCCTTCTCCCTGCTCGCGAAGGTTCTAACCAAGATCGCTTATGAGGGAGGAAGGGTTGTTATGTGCACCCCTGACTGGGGTTGCTCTGGTGAACATGCTTACTGGCGCCGTATGCTTGACCGAATGACCGTGGGAAGAGTGCAATTCCCCGACGGCCCCATCTATGTGCCTGAGGACTCAGACACAGCTATGCAGGCCCCTGAGTGGGCCAGTTTCTTGTCCATCATCGATGGATCTCTCAATCCTGTACCCCTGTGTGACCTGGACCAGGTGCTACTAAAAGAGGTCATGGCCGAAAATCGTGGCCTGACCCTTTATGATCTCAAAAATCGATCTCCTGAGCACCTATCTGCCACACTTACAGGGTGTGAGTCTCCTGATGACTATCTGGAACCTGCAGCTGTAAAAGAGGATGCTGACGACCAATTGTCTGAGATCGCCAGCACTATTCCCTCTGTTGATCCCAGCTGTGTTGACCTAAAACATAGTGCATTCCTGGCCAAGCTGTTGCTAGAGGAGGTAGATCTAGAGTCAACCTCTGAACCCGCTTCCTCTGTTGGGAAACCAATGCTACACATGCAGCCTGTGCACACAGGTGAACCCGTGGCCCGGAGTACTGATGCTCTGGCACGGCCTGCTGCTAATAACATGCCCTTGTCTGAGCATGACACGCAAGAACTCCGACGGCTGTTGTACCTGAAGGCCGAAGGTATTGAGCGCCAAGAGCGGCTGCAATACCTCAGACAGACCTGGAAATACTCCATCTGGTCTGAGGAGGACGATGAGTCCTATACGCTGACTGATCCTGAGATACCTCTAGTGTACTCTCTACACTATGGGCAGCAATGTCCCCCTGAGTGGGACGATGGTACTGTACCTGCCGAAACTGCTGATCGGCATAAAAAGAAAGAACATGGAAAAAGCAACCTCCATGCTGAGGAGGATTTCCTTCAGAAAGTCGAGAGTCTTAACCTTGACCCCCGCCTGAAGAAACTGCTTATAACCTATGAGGAGGTGTTCGGCGCCTTGCCGCCTCCCCTATCTTGCAAAAAACTGGTCCAGATGGACCTGAAATTGAAACCAGAATTTGAAAAGACGCGAGTGAGGCGTCGTCCCTATCCCGCTCCACAGGAACAGGTTGAAGAAATCGAGCGCCAGATCCAAGAATGCATTGATGCTGGCCTCGTTGAAGAGTACAAACATGGGGACTATCCCCATCACTGCAGCCCCTGTTTCCTTGTTGCTAAACCAGGGTCGACTGCTCTACGTCTTGTTGTAGACTATGGTGAGGTCAACAAGAAAACCCAGAACCACTCAGGGAGTATTCCTAACATGGAAAACACCCTGGAGCGTATTGCCAAATGCAGGTATAAGACCAAAATGGACAAAGGCTTTGGTTTCTGGCAGGTTGACCTAACCGCCGCAGCTCAGGAGCTGCTTGCCTTTATAACCCCTAAGGGTCGTGTCTTCAAGTGGAAGGTTATGCCTTTCGGGGTGGCTAACGCCCCAGCGCTCTTCCAGGAGCTTATGAACAAAATTTTGTACATACTGAGGCGCAGGCCTCTAGTACAAGAGTTGATTTCTCGGGGTGCAGAAATGGAGGCTCACATCGACGACGTGAGTTTGGGTACTAATACCAAAGAGGACCATGTCCTTCTCCTCCGTGAATTCTTCACTGTCTGTCAAGAAAACCATCTCCGAATCAAACTCGAAAAATGCGAGTTTATGAAAGAGGAGATGGAGTATTTGGGTTTCGACGTGGGGTATGGCTGGTGGAAACCAGCCGCGTCTAAGATGCAGCCCCTACAGGACATGCAGATTCGCGATGACCCTAAGAAGGGTCTACACGATGTGAGGAGTTTTGTGGGCGCCTGTAATTTCTATCGGCGCCACATCCACAATTTTACTTACTCCTCTGCACCCCTCACTGACCTAATCAAGAAAACTACTCCCTGGAGGTGGACGTCCAGAGAGGAAGAGTGTTTCCAGGAATTGAAGAAGAAGATTGCCTCCTCCAACTGCCTGGGAGTGCCCCGCCCAGAGGGCGAGATAGTCCTGATCACTGATGCCAGTGATGTGGGGGGGGGGGGGGTACGATCTATCAATGGCAGGAGCTTAACCCCGCTGAACTAACCCACTGCCATTATCGTACTACTGGACTGAACTGTGATGGTTCGTTGAAACATGACTATCCTACCAGTGAGTGGCGACTGGTGCCACTGGGACACTGGAATTGGAAATGGAACCAAGCGCGTTCCAACTACAGCACCTATGACCAGGAACTCCTGGCCAGTATGTTGGTGCTATCGTCACAATCCCGACTCCTGGGGTCTAACCCTATTGTCTGGCTGTGTGACCAGGAGCCTGTGAAGTCTTTTCAGAAGGGCCCACCACCAGAAAAAGCGAAGCTAAAACGGTGGTGGACTTACCTGAGCCAGTTCAGGGAGGGCTGGTACCGAACGGCGTTCATGAACGCGTACCGTCCGCGAAAGCGTACCATCCGGTATTAATACCGCACAGCACGTGTGCAGTATTGAGATGGTGCCGCAGACAGGCACCGCATTGCAGCACGTGCGCACGCTAGACGGAATATTGCCAGATGAATTGAAATATTGCGAAAAACACGCTGCTGGATCGCAAGTTTACTACCGATGTTGGTAATTAGCATTATTATGCATTACGGCACCACTTTTAGTCTTGAATCGTAATGTCGCAGTTTTGGGAACATAAGAACGAATTCTGCTAATACTAGTATTGTTGTGACCGCGTTGTAAATGCGCATTCAGCGGTGCATGAGTTTCCAGCAGCGGTGCCGTGTACGCTGAAAAACACTGCTCGCAAGGTTTTAAATCCCTCCTTTTAGATGGGCCATGTGAGGACGTGCTCGTGCAGGACGCGTTCAAAGCCGTGCACAACGACCCCTTCAAAACCGCGTCAGAAAAGTTCCACCGACGCCAAGCCCAAATGAAGCAACCCGTCGCCGAAGCTTGCAGCGATCAGCGTGATGACCACCCTACTGACGAGCGGCGTGTGTGTTCGGGCCTCAGCCCCTCTCCCTGTGCAAGCGCAAGCCTCATGCTCCAGTGATGCGTCCACCAACGTGCGAGCCTCAGCAATGGGCATAGAATCAGGGCGAAGAAGCCCTGCGCGCACTGCGCGGGACTTCAAGGCGAAGCAGCACTGCGCGTAAAGTCAAGGCGAAGCAGCACTGCGCGTGAAGTCAAGGTGAAGCAGCACTGAGCGTAGAATCAGAGCGAAGCAGCACTGCGCGCACGGCGCGTGAAGTCTGGGCGACGCGTGAAGTCAGGGCGACGCAGCACTGCCTGGGGCGACCTCCGCGCTGCGCCCAAGCGCCAAGGTAAATAAGCGTCGTCTGCCTCCAGTTGCATTCGCCAGAAGTCTTGTTTTTAGTGTGTGTCACGTGCGTGTGCCTGTCATTCACATGCAATGAGTGGATCTGTAAATTTGACTTAGGCCTCTGTGCCTCCATCAACCCTGAGGCGTGGCATGCATGTGTGTATTGATATGCTGATGTGTAGCCTTGCCTTTGTTTGGCTCTGTTGAATCCTGGGACCCCTCTTTCAAGGCCCACGCTTAGCGCTGGACCAGGAAGAAGACAGTGTGCAGTAAAGTCGACGTTAAAGTATTCTTTGTGTCTGAGTTGCAGGGCAAGACAGGGTAGAGCTGAAAAGTCATTTGCACGGTGTTTTAAGAAACATTGTCTTTTTGGCTGAACTGCAGGCAGGGTAGTGCATAAAAGGGAAGCAAACAATTTAAGGTGTGAATCATTTGCAGGGTGTTTTGAGAAACATTTAAAAGCAGGTCTGTGGTGACAAATATTTGTTGAAATTTTCTGGTGTTTTTGGGACAAAGGTTTGGTTGTTGGAATCAGCTTGAATATATTGTAACACCAAGGAATCCGGACATTTAGTGGTGCCTCCTGGGCGATACCATACAGGACACCGGAGTACTGTATGGTATCGATACCGAACGGTACACGTACTGTATGGTACCAGCCTATCAATGGCAGGAGCTTAACCCCGCTGAACTAACCCACTGCCATTATCGTACTACTGGACTGAACCGTGATGGTTTGTTGAAACATGACTATCCTACCAGTGAGTGGCGACTGGTGCCACTGGGACACTGGAATTGGAAATGGAACCAAGCGCGTTCCAACTACAGCACCTATGACCAGGAACTCCTGGCCGGTATGTTGGTGCTATCGTCACAATCCCGACTCCTGGGGTCTAACCCTATTGTCTGGCTGTGTGACCAGGAGCCTGTGAAGTCTTTTCAGAAGGGCCCACCACCAGAAAAAGCGAAGCTAAAACGGTGGTGGACTTACCTGAGCCAGTTCAGGCTGACAGTGCATCATATCCCAGGGATTAAGAATGAACTGTCGGACTATATATCGCGCAACAACTTCGATGCGCTTATTGGTGAGAGCTCTGAGGCGCTCGCCAAAGAGGCTTTCCAGCGTATGGATGTCCAGCTTGACCTGTCCATGCGCACTGCTGGAATCCTGGAGGGTTGGAGTCTAACCGACTATCAGTCAGAGTATGAAGAAATTCTCCAAACCCTCAGCACTGGTCTCGAACCCCGTGTCATTGACGGGCACCAGTGGTATAAAAACAATCAGTACCTCTTCTACGAGGACCGAATTGTTGTGCCTGAGGCACGACTAGATGGGTGCCTACAATGGTCTCATCTCAGTTCTGGTCACACTGGCGCTAATCGCTCAGTGGACTTCTTCCGTGAGTGTTTCTACTCTAGTCTAACCCTGACTGAACTGAGGTCGCGTATGCAGACCATTGTGGATGCTTGTGGCTGTCATGCCAGCAAGCAGAGCGACAGTAGGGATAGGGGCCTGATCTCCAGCTTACCCATACCCTATTGTGCTAACTCTCTTCTCTACGTGGATTACATCCACGGTCTACCACGCTTTGGCGGCTATGATAGTTGCCTCGTGGTCACCTGTGGTCTGTCTCGCTTCACCCGTGTGTTCCCTTGCAATAAGAAAATCACAGGTGAGCAGACTGTAAAAATGTTGGTCGAACAATGGTTCGAACCCTATGGAGCACCTAAACAGGTGCACTCTGATGAAGATGTACGCATCCGCAGTGACACTGGTTGGTACAAACGAGTGCTAAATGCCCTCCACGTGGAGGTAACCACAGGTGTGCCCTACACTCACACGTCTAACCCTCTCTGTGAGAGACAGAACCGTGTGGTGGAACAAAACTTAAGAATCCTGATGAAACAGGAGCGCACCAAGGACTGGGTACGCCTAGTGCCGTGGGCAGTTCTGTCCATGAACTCACAGCGGAGCTCTTCTACGGGTTTCACCCCCCACGAACTGTTCCATGGAGGACGACCTGCTTGGTTCTTCAAAACCCCCTTCCTTGAGGACTTCAAGAGCCCCGTGGGAGATTGGCTGGAACACAAGCAGTCTCTGGCTAACCAGGCTGGTACTAACCTGAGGCACATTCGTGACCGTGAACAGAGCCGACGGAACCGCCTACGGCGACCTGCCAGCTTCAAGGTTGGTGACCTTGTTTTGGTACACCATTCACGCCTACCCTCCTGGCCACGTAACTGCCTACAGGACCCTTACTTTGGACCCTATCGTAACACGAGGATAGATGGATCCAGGATCCATGTCAGGTGCAGTCCACGTCTAGGTGGTGAACTGCTATGTGCTCCTAAGCAGTTGAGGCACTATCACTCCCCTGACGACTTGTCTTGGGATGAGTGGCGCCTCAGCGACAGTGAGATTGAACGTATAGACCTAGAGAACGCTGCCAGTCCAGAGGAGGCAGACGAACTCGAAGAGATGACTGCCGATGAGATGGCAGTCGATGGTTACTACGTGGTTGCAGGTATTGCTCGCCACGAGTATAAACAGGGCTGGGAATTCCTTACCCTGTGGGATGGCTATGGGCTGTCCGAGGCGACCTGGGAACCTATGTCAGCCTTCATACAACCAGATGGGAGTATCAACCCCATCTTCCGCACTTACCTCGTTGAGAACAACGAGGGGCAGCTCCTAACCCGTGCTGAGACTATGTCCCAGCGTAAGAAGCGAAACTAATTACCCTGTGTCAGTCTACTGACCCTATCTGTGCCCTGCAAACCCACGCCTATGGTTTCCAGCGTGAGCCAGGTGGCCGCTTGTCAAGATTGCAGCCACCCAGCGAGTGTTTGCCTTGTTGACCATGTGTTGCATGGGTACTGCCCTAATGTAATGACCTTGGTGAGCCAACGAAGAACGGTGGCTTTCTACACCAGGGGGGAATGACAAACAAGGTGTTATGAGGCAAGGTGTGTCTTCCCTCCTTGGGGACAAGCGAGCCCACAGTTAGGACCCCTGACTGGTCCAGACCCATGGGGTTCTACCCTTCCTTACAGGGTTTACCATACCCCTAAGTGTGCTACGTATTTCTGTATGTGTGAGTGTGCTATTCCTAAGGTCCTGAGAGCAAGCCGCAGAAGTGGTGTCCTAATTATACCCAAGTCTGCGCCCTTGCTAAACCTGGAGGGTTGGCTTATTGATGCCACGGGGTACGCCCCGGGTCTCCCCTCCCCTATGCGCCCAATTTCTGTGCTGGCGCAAAACCTTGGGGGAATACCCAGCGTGCTAATCCAGGTATTTTTTTCCCTACCTATCTGTCTACTACAGGGAGGGGTGGCCAAAAGCTATGAAGGCATGCAAAACGCCTGTTTGCTATGTGGCCAAAACACTGACCTAACCACTGTCACAGCCCACCAACCCAGCTAAAATTGCAGGAAAAGGGTGGGACAGTGACACACCCCCTACAGGTCCTACACACCCTACAGTCGCACCATCCTGATGGGCGAGCACTGGGCAACTGGCTCTAGCCCCCACGCAGGACTACCACTCCTACACGCACACTCTACTGGGCGTTGCGAAGAGGAAGGTCTCATGGGTCCTAGCGACCCACCTGTGAAAGGACAAGAGAACACAGCACTCCTAAGCAGCTGTGGCCTAACAGGGGACGCCACAACGCGTTTCCCGTGCTAGGGCTTGGAGGGAAGGGGTGCTCTCGTTGCGTGCACAGCGCAGATGTCGTTGAGGTCGAACTGCCCTCGCCAGTACTGGCTGAGGCACAGTGATTTGATTTGTGATCAGCGCCCTTGTTTTGCTGGGGCAGAAAAATGGTAGCCGCCGAAGGCAGCTGCTGCGTGCACCAATCACCCTTAACCTCTCCCACCTGTACAAAAGAGGCAGATGAAGGGGCGTTTGCGACTGTGGAACCAAGCCACACTCCAGGTATTATACCCTTCTCAGTGTGACCTATAATACGCTGTTCGCAAACACGCTGCAGATGCAGCTACCCCTATCAAGCAAGCAAGCTTTAAGAAACTCCTTGGGTTCTCTTAAAGAACGTACCGAGGAGCCTCTGAGTAACCTAAACAAGGTTTACCGTGCGCAATTCGCGTGGCCTACCCTTTAATGCATCATGTGCACGCAGGGAAGGGAGGCTGAACCATTGACTCACCATGCATCGTGTGAATGCCGCATTGAAACGAACACAAAACAAACCTAAGCGTTTTAAGCAACTCAACTTGAACGCCACGGCCGCACACGAACAAACGCTTACCTGTGAAGAAGGAAACAAGGGTGAATTAGGAATACAGGTGAAGCGACACAGCGTGTGGATGTCTCGATTAGGCACATGCACCGCGAGCACAGCGCATACTCTAACCCTACGTGCGCGCTGCGCGCTCCATTCACATCACATACCTTTCATTCCTGCTTTCACCTGTGCAGAGCACGAGAGATGAACACCCGACCCCCCAACGAGCACAGCGTTGACAACCCTAACGTTTTGACGGAACAACCAACACGAACGCAATGCGTGAGTGTGAGGTGACACAGACACACTTGAGAGACGAGTTGTTGAACTGCTCGGTGGTGTAAACTGAATTTGAACGCTTTACTCTGAAGTTTATAAAAATTTTGATGCAACTGTGCAAAAATTTTCTTTAAAACTTTAAAAACTAGGGCTCATACCTTCTTTTCCAAAAGCCGTTTTCGCTTGCGCAACCCTTTTCTTGGCGTCCGCTTCCTTTGCGCTTGTCTGCGACATTAAGTTATGTGTAAAAATGACGATTTCCCGCGTGGTTTCGTCGATTTTCAACGATTTCACTTGCTAAATCGCAACCCCTACCGCAAAACCGCAGGAATCACTCCCTGCTGGTTCCATTTTCTATTTTTTCCAGCTCCTGGGGGTTTGTGTCCTCCATTGGGAGCATTGCTCCGCCCTGGCCCTTGGTCAGGACGTATACTAAAACGCTGTTTATACAGCGATAGCCGTCCGCATTAGAGCGTTCGACTGTACCCTAGTGGGCAAGCACATTGGCTCTAAGGAGGGAGTCCTGGGTTCAATTCCCACTGCCCACACACTTTTTCCAAAAGTTTTCGCCGCACGCCGGCGACTTTTGAGGAATGCCCCTTCGAAGGGACATCATTCACGGTACATTACACCGTTTTTCAAGGGTCCCTACAGTGTGATAGGCTTCTATGAAGTGATGAGAATGTTTTTGGTAAGTTTAATGCATTTTTTTGAGGTAATTTTGGGAATATTTGAGCCTTTTTCCTTGGTCCTACTAGCTTGATCAACTAGTACTCCAGGGGGGAGTAAGAAAAAGTCACTGCCATGTCTTTCTTGGAGGGCTTGATCCAGGCTAAGCCCCCCTTAAAACCCTTTGTTGATGCTGAGACAAACTTAAGTGTTTTTATCTCTCTTTTGTTGCCTAAAGTACACTTTCTCAAAGTAACTAGGGTTGTGACCCTAGCCCCCCCATGAAGTTCACCCCTACCACTCAACTGAGCGGAGGTACCTTCCTTCATGGAGGACATACCAAAATAAATCAGGCATTTCATGCTTGTGGGCCTTGGAGGTTAAGCCTAAGTGGTCTCCCACCCCAAGACCCCTGTACTCAATTGATTCTACCACTTATTGTGGTCCTACTTTGTAACTGTTTCTGAATTCAGTTGCTTGGCCAAGTCATTTTCTGTGTGGTCCTGACATCTATGCCCCTCAGTCCTAACCAGCACCATTTCACCCAAAAGAGTGCACATGAAGTGCCTATTGCAACCTCTGAGGCTAGAGTCTGACCAATTTTCATATAAAAACTTTTGTATTATCCATTTGTGATTGAATCTATGTGCATATATCTGCTTTGTCTATCTGCAGCCCTTCTGTGTTATACTGGATTACAAAACCAATCATTGATTCGATCCACATTCAGTCCTTGCTCTACTTGCTGCTTTGGTTTGGGGTTTTCAACTACAAAACCTGCAAGAATACATCAAAAGACCTAGGGCATAATTCAAGGACATCTTTCTACTTTTGTTGCAAAACCACTAGAAGCAGAGAGAATACACATGGAGTGGTCCCACAGCACTTGTGGTGCTTTAGTGCTTGGGTGGCACACTATGCGGCGGTGTAGGGGTGCTACAAACCACCTCTAGGGGTGTCACTCCACGACCCCTCATAGAGTACAAGTTAGTGTCAACCTATATTGGTTACCATTGCACTTCAATATCTCTGCATAATAGCTCACGGGGCTTTAACATCAACCTACAAGCTTTCCAAGCTATCCTTTCCTTATGCACCCAAACACTTTTTATTGTAGGATATAGCACTCTTGAGTTGGTACTCTAGGGTGCCACTTTTCTACCCCCCCACTCTTGTGGTAAGATGTACTCTTGTGGTAAGGTGTGATATGGGGTGTTCTTTTTGTGTTCAAGAGGTCTTTGTAGCACCAAAAGGCACCGGTGACCAAGGAAGGCTCACACTAAGGCCCACACAAAAGTCCTTGGAGGTCTTGGAGTGGCACAATATGGATAACAAGCTTTCCAAAGGTGCACACTATCCTTACTTTGTGTTGCCAAACACTTGTTCAAATCCCCCCCGCAGGGGGCTGGCTTCTGTGGGGGTCGGGGTGTTGGGGGCCCCTGACCCCGCGCCAGAAGCAGTGACCAACTACTACGTTACGCGACCCCCCCCCCCTGGAAGACAGCCCTTCTCAAAACCCCGCAATGCAGCCCCTTAAAATGATCGCAATGAAATTCTAAGAACGCGACTTTTCTTCTTTTTGGCCGACGATGCTCGTTTTGGCGCATTAGGGTCGTTTTAAGCAGTTTTTCGGGCAGTCTCCGAAAATTTGGGGCTGAATTCTGTTTTGGCTCCTGCTTGCGAAGTTACATCATGTTGTAGCCCCTTAAAATGACCGGCTCGGGCCAAAACGCCAGAAAAGCAACCTAATTGGCCAAATCGGGTGCTGTTTCGATGATTTACAGTCAATTTTGTGCGTTTTTTGGCAGTTTTCTGCCATTTTTTTCGCCATATTTGGCATGTATACTTGCTGCCCATCTGGCAAGCCTTTTTTGCCAATGGTGCAACCATGTTGTGCAAGAGGCACGAAGCAGCACCCGCTAGGCTACGTTTTTGTGGGGCTTGGCCCACAAAAACGGAGCCTAGCGGCCGGCGCTGGCGCCGTTGCTCCCGTGTTTTCATGGTTTTCTCCTTCTCCGCCTTTGAATGGTCTTTTTGCCTTTGTGCTCCTTGTCCTCCCCGTTCTCATCTGAGCACCCGTGCGACCCCACCTCGTGCAATTTCCCCCCGCTTGTTCACCTCCCCCCCCATGGGGGGCTTTTAATTGGGGGGCCGGGGAATGGGGCCCCTCCCCCCTCTAAAAGCAGTCCTTATGCCATTATATACAATCCGCGCGCCGAAACGAAACATATCCTAAAAGTGTTCGATGCAGCCCCTCTAAATCACCGCCTCAAAGAGCTGATTCGCGCCGTCATATTTGTTTCGATTCATCATGGCTTTCTTGCAAAGTTAGGACCTTTACAAGGTTTTAACTTCTTTACCAGCATCCACTAATTCCATATAAGCTAGGGATGCGATTTAAAGGTGCACCAGCAAAGTTGAGGTGCGGAACAACACTATATATAAGCCACAGGCCCCAAATCTCAAGAAATCTATTTGACATATTATTTATTTGCTGTGCACGCGTGCATTTTGCAGTCGCCGGCATTTGCGATCTTTCATTTTGACTGTCCAAAGTGAAATCGGGCTGGGGGGAGAATGAGCGACAATCTGAGAACTTTGGGGGGGGGGGGGGGGGTCCCGGCGATTCCCATTCTCAAGTCCGTCATCGGGACTGCCGCAACCCAAAAACGACCCTCTGTGGCTGGAACCCTGCTCTTTCCTGCTGCGTTTGTGTGACATCCCTCCTGATGGTCCACCGGCGGATTGGCCTTCCTATGATACTTTGCCTGCTTTCACTCGAAGCTCTAACAAACAAATTCGAAGCGATGAGAGTCTTCGCGAGGTGTATGAGAGGTTTCTATTTTTTCTTGACCATTGTGATCGTCGCACAAATCTCTTGGCTTTCATCCGTTGCTCCAAAAAAAATTGTCCTTGCGCAAAAAAACCGTGGCGCGCCAAGAGATTTCGTGCGGAGTTAGATCACTTGAAGGGTCTTCCCACACCCATTCCCCATCCCGCCCACGCAGACCACTTTCTGTCTTATGCTGAGCATAGGGAGCAGCGTCTCAATGCGGACCCCGACACTCACCAGCCTTCTTTTGCCAAGTGCCCCGGCCGTTGCACTTTGTGCCGGTATGTCTTCAAGAGTGAAAATGACAAAGCGGTCCATAACCGCCTGAGGCACCCGAGGTCCGGGTCACTCTTGAATGAGTAAGCAATTGTGGTCTTTATCTGGTGCTTGCGTCTTTTGCTAGGGGGGTAAACGGGTGGAGAAGGGAGTGTGGGGCCACCGACCTGTGTTGGAGGGAGGGAGGGAGGGTGGGGGGGGGGGGGGGGGTCCGGCCATTCCCATTCTCAACCGAAAATTCTCACATTGTCGCATATTCTCCCCCCGCTACAATGCACGAAATTTCAATCTAAGACCAGATTTATAAATGATTCTAAAAGCCTCGTGTTGCTGTTCAATCGAGAAACCGCCGTCGTTTTGTTTTAGCACCGCTTTTCGATTTGACGGTTTTCAGCGCCCTCAGCCGCCTTTTTAAGCTCAAAAATGGAAATAACACCCCCAAATTGACCAAAATTGCCCTTGATTTCGTCAAAATCCGATACAATAGGCCCGAGTTATGAATATGTCAATTGTATGCTATTTGCACCCTGTATCGCTAATCTTGCCCAATGCACCCTCCCTGTCCTTGCGCTGCTAGCTTAAACATAAGGCAAAGGAGTGTTTTTGCGTTTGTTTGTCACCGCCCGGCTCCATTTCCCACATAGAAAATTGACATGAAAATGGCTAAAAACGTAATAAGGCTTTTATTTTGATGGTGCTTCGCAGCAGCAAAGGAAAAGCCACACCAAGCACGAAAGACGAAGGATTCATTTAACCTTACTTTTCCACACCCTCCGCAACATATCATGTATCATTGCTTCATTGAAATTTCCTCAACATGCTCATCTTTCTTTGTTATAAATACGTTATCATGCATGTGCATATCGTGCAATCTGAATTCTTCGTCCGACAGATACCCTTCGGAGGCGATCACAGCCCGCACACTGCCCTTCCCCACCTAGTGGAGCCCCCCTCCGCTTGTTGCCACCAAGAAGTAGCCATTCAAAAGAGCGTCACTTTTCTACCCCTCCACCCTTAGGCTCAGGTCTGACCATCCCTAGGGCCGTGACGGATAGGGTGTGTTCTTTTTGTGTTAAGAAGGTCTTCCGAACTCAAAAAAGTTCCAAGGAAAACTCACCTTTGGGGCAAAGTTTTGGCCCAAGCACCTCTTTGGCCCCTCCCTTCACCATTAGGCTCAATGATGGAAATGGGCCAATGATTGTGCACAATGTGACCGAAAGTGGTCAAGTTTGTAACTCAACCGAGGTGCCCGAGGGGCCCAGGGGCCGTCGACAACCTCGGCGCATGGGTGGGAAAAGCCAGCAGCCGCCGGCTTCGGCCGGTGGCTTGGTTTTTTTTAAAAAATTTCGTCGCAGGGACCAAATTAATAAATAATATTTTCGGGCGAGGTCACAGGTGAACCAATGGTCTAATGGGTAAAGCTGGGTGTATGATGTGTAGGAGGAAGTACTGCGGCGGTTCGAGTCCCGCCGAATACTATTTTTTCCGTTTGGGGGGACTGGCGCGCAGTCAGATTTCGGCGCGCATCGGCGCGCGCCAGTCCAACAGGCGGGGTAATCTAAGTCGCGGGGTTTTCCCTTAGGGACGGCTCATAACTCGGGCTACGTGTATATTTCCCGTACGCCGTTCGACCTGGGGGGGGGGGGGGGGGTCCCTCACACCCATAGATTTGATAGGGCAAAGTGGCGTACGGGAAATCCTCGGTTCATTTTCGACCCTCTGTGCCCTCTGGTGTCACCCTCCTACCTGTCTGGACCTGTTCATACAGCAGCAAAACCCTACCCTAGACCGCAACTTGCATTGACAGAAGCATATAGCACCACACGGCAACTCAATAAAGGCATTCCAATCATGCTTTTTACACAAAAGATAGGTCTTGGGCTTCATAAGGTTCCGAGACGGCCTCAATTTGGTCCAACAAAGAGGCAATGTTCCCTCCCACCCTCAGACCTGCATACTGAAATGTCCAAGAGGCCTTGACCGCTTTAATGGCACCCTTCAAGACATCTACATTCAACTTCTTAGGAGTGGGGTTGGGCAACAAGCTACAACGATCAAGAGCGGCAAATATTGTTACATCTCGCTGCGCTGCCTTCTCCTTACACTCCTCTTCATGGCGCTTCTCTAAGAAGAGTGCCGTCTTATTGGCATTGTACTGCTTGAGGCTGTTTTCACAATCACCCTCAATGAGGCGTGCAAACTCCCTAAAGTGAGGGCCATGGTTAGTGTAATGGGTATACGCCTCATCGCGAAAATGACTAAGGCGGACACGGATATATGCTTCCATGAGCAAGCACCTTGTGCGCTCATTCTCGGCTAGGCGCGCACGGGTGTACTGGAACATGGTCTCACCAAAGTGGTTGACCGGGTTGATTTGCGTGGGAGCTCGA
Source organism: Eutreptiella sp. 'Long Island Sound 2002' (assembly GCA_964036045.1). Classification (NCBI taxonomy): domain Eukaryota; phylum Euglenozoa; class Euglenophyceae; order Eutreptiales; family Eutreptiaceae; genus Eutreptiella; species Eutreptiella sp. 'Long Island Sound 2002'. The sequence goes on from OZ038396.1 coordinate 47,036,951, forward strand.
ATATTCAACGACAAGGGAAGTACCCTTGTTACTTGAGACAAGATGAGCCATGAGGAGTGAATGACTCAAGGTGAAGGAATCACTACCACAATCTCAACGAAGCTGCAAACTGAAACGTCAACCGATACGACAAATGCACCACAGACCACCCAGAGGATCTTACCACATGCCTACCTACTTTTTTTGAGTTGGACAAGTCATGTCAGTTCAAAACTGGGGTCACAGACATCAAACAGACAGACGCCGGACTTCTGATCATTGATCTAGTCAAGTCGATACTTGAGAAGTATGGTATTAAAATTTCGCATCAGAACACGCACAATTTCGACGTTCATTTTTGTAATGGGAAAAATTCCGAGTCGCCTGCACTTCATTAGTCGCGCGTGATTGGACAGGCTGACCGAAGATGGCAGAGGTATCGAAAAGTCAAACAATGGAACACTGCATCTGCACAAATTTGAAGCCATGCAGCACATTTTTATAACCGCCAGCATCAGGGGCATCATCTGCACCGCTTTTCAGCCGCAAAATGTCTGACTCCTCATCTGAGCCCAACTACTCCCCTGACTACGAGCCATTCCATGAACCATCTGTGGCAGATGAGTCAGCAGACGATCAGGAGGTCCCTTCATACCTCCATGAACCATCTGCGGCAGATGCCTACGACGACGTCTACACCCGCACCCTTTTGCACCGAAGAAGAGCACAAAGCACAAACATGTGTACAATTTACAAAAAAAAGGCATGCAGGGAGATACCTTGCGCGGTCGGCGGTTGAGGTGCATGCTCCGCCCGGGCCTTGGCGTCTTGTTTTGGTGCTCAGGAAGAACAACTGTGGGAATAACAACAAGGACCGTACAAGCAACAAGAACGTCCACCCATTATGTCTACAATGACAAACCCGCGTGTAGTGCTCGCCCGGCTCGTGGCTCCGGCTGGCCCTCGGGCAATTGGTGGCCGAAGCGCTCCTCCCACTCCTTCTTCCTTCGCGCCATAGCGTCTATGAGAAAGAGAGATGGCCGAAAAGGACGAAAACGAAGTACATATTGTTGTGCCTCTTGTGCATTTGGCTTGTGTTATGCATAACACAATGGTCTGTAGGGATGCATACCGGCTTCTACATCTGACCGTGCTTGTGGGGAGTGGGGCGGGGTGCCCGGTGAACTTGGTGGTGGTGGGCTTGGACTTGGGTTCTTTGGGTTCCCTACACAATGAACGGAAGGGGTCAGCTAGATCAGCTAGAGAATGGCCTCTCTCGTGCTTGCATATTCATGTGTAACTTCACATACGTTTCACAATATCCGAGATCTTTTCAATTTCAATCTCCTTTTGCGATTCCTCTTCCCAAATTTGTTGGGGTTGCGGTTGGGGTTGCGGTTGGGGTTGCGGTTGGGGTTGCGGTTGGGGCTGTGGTTGTGGTTGCGGTTGTTGTTGCGGTTGGGATTGGGGTTGCCGCCTTGGTTGCTGCGCATGCAATTGCATGCACCACGGCGCCTCACCATCGAAGGCAATCTCGTCCTCTTTTGCAATAGGGATAGTACATAAGGATGAAATATTAAAGCACGCAAATCAACAACCATGCACCAAAATGTTTGCAATCACATACCATCCGGGTTTCTCCACCAATACACCGGCGGTGTCTCCCCTTCACACTCGAATGCCTCCTTTGGCAAGGATATTTCCTTGCTTGCCCTCATTGGCCCACTATGGCGCGCCTTCAATGGCTTACTGGCACCAAGAGGAGGCAACTCATGAGGGTCGTGGGGTAGCGATGGGGGCACGTGGTGGGGTGCGGTAGATGGGTGGGGACCCGGAGTCTAGTTTGGATCCTCTGGGTCCTTCCAGTCCCAAGCAGCAGTGGCGGTGGCTTTGTGCGACATTTTCCAGAAAGTTGAAGAGCTACAGAATGCAAAATCAGCGCTAGGAAACGCACATCCCATAGAACGACACAAGGTGCATCTGTCACCCAGGTCAAAAATGCATTCTGATGAAAAGAAAAGGTCTTCACTTCTGTCACAATTGGATGGTGGATGCGCGTGCGCAATGTGGGCATATCCTGTACGTCCACGTGTAGGCCCAAGCGCTATTTCTACTTAGCCATCCCCCCTTTCATCAGCGAGAGAGGCAACGATACTGACACCACGACCACCACAAACGACACCACGACGGCCACGAGCAACGAAACCACTGGACACAAACATGGCACCAACCCAATCACAAACACCTGCACGCACCAAACGCACCAACAACACATCACCACGGCGCCCAAGGCGCCCAAGAAAACACCCCACCCCACCAGCCACACAGCACAACACACCACGAACGGCACCACCACCGGAACCCGTGATGGACACACTGCCCCTAAACGACGACACCCGACAGACAGCGGACGACCCACACAGTGAGTCACCGAGTGACAGTGACGACTCTGTCTCTGCACTTGCACATGTCCCTGCAGGACCGTCAGTGGCCCAGGAGTACACACAAACAGTCCACCATTGGTGGGATACTGAAATTGCCCCCTGGAAATCAATTGTGTTAGGTCGTTGGGACACAGTCCAGTTTGATGCTATGACCCCTGATGCGAAGTGGATGTACATAAAATACAGGTTCGATGCACATGTGCATTACAGAGGTATACCCCCACCGCCCATTGAGATGTGGAAAGAGGAAATTTTGGATGTTACATCACCAGAAGCAAGTGCATGGTTTATGCGGCGTGACATACAGGAAATGCAAACCGAAGTGACAAGTGAATCCGAAGGGTAAACTATAGGCGCACAGTGTGCAACAACGCCACCAAACACAGGAAAAGGCACACAGAGCACATACAGGTCAATGCCCGAGTAAGTAAGAACCTCCGTTGCTGCCGTACACTGTCTACAGAAAATATTTGTGGCATTGGATTTGTTGCTTTGTCTCCTATCCTTTGTACCAAGTCCACCTGACGACGTGGACCGTGTGCAGCAATAGAGCCTTTTGGTTGTTAGCGCCTGTCGGGCGACACCACATCATCTGGAAAAAGACAGGCTTACCATCGTTGCTACCCGTGGACGAGATAGGTTGTTGCTGCTAATGTGTCACATGATAACCCTGGAGGAAATTTGTACCAACCAGCTACATGAAGTGTCTGACTCGGAGTCTACCCAGTCCCAGAAATCGGTCAGTGACCGGAAGCAGGAGGGCGCACTGAAGGCACGCAATCTCAGCTCAGAGTTCGCTGTTGAATGGAAGAAGCGTGAGCATGTCCCCCTATTGCATTCCGTTTGGGGCCTCTCATGTGCCCTTGACAGAACTTTTAGACCTTGAAACAAAATTGTACAATGTGTTTCTACGTCCTGACGGTGTACCCAAGTTCAAACTAATCTCTACACTCTATGCGATCGATCATAAATTGAAATTCCCCCTGCTTGCAGGTTAAGAACCCTTCGTGGTCTTTGTGCTATACAACCGTGCTCACCGCCGGGTGTTAAACCAATAGGTGAGTGGGTATGACGTGGCAAACGGGGTGCATGTGTGTGCTGCGTGGCAAACACTGAAAGTGCGTTCAATGGAGCATACTATGCGGCCCAAGTGGCTCGCCCTGCACTCATCCTCATCCAGCAAGGTACAACCCCACTGGGGGCTTCCATTTGCCCTAAGAAGTATACCGCGGCGTTGCAGCGACTGTGCAAATCACAAGCTTCCATGAGCGTGCAAGTAGAACACAGGTCCAAAAGAGCGTCATGCTGGTACCCACGTGTGACCACGAGATAACCACATGTCCAGACTGAAACCGTCTTGGGCAGAGTGGGACAACATGGCGGAGAAACGACACCTTTTACTTTCCAAGAAGAGGATGATTAGGACACACTGGCATTGTTTGGATCAGAACTATGTTGCCACGAACGCCATGTTGATTGATTCACAGCAGCAAGACTTGCTAAAGTGGACGTAAAAGAAGTTTGCTAACCCCTGGCTGCTCCAGATATGCCATCTTAGGAAAGTTCCCAACTTGTGTGGGACAGGTGGGAGCAAACGCGAGGAAGCGCCGATGCCCGTTCATGGAGAGACTAAGAGGCCATTTTTCAAGTGCAAAATCATTAAAAGCCATGTACATCGAAAGCGCAGAAGAGCACCATCCCCTCCTTGCCACAATTGTTAGCCATGGTGCTTCAGGCAGAGGGGGGGGGGGGTTATGGGGTAGGTGATCCAGATCATTTTTGATCCAAACACTAGGCGGTGGATGGCGGGGGGGGGTTTATGGGGTAGGTGATCCGTGGATCACTTTTGGATCATTCTTCGACCATTTTCGACCATTTTGCTCACCGTACTTTCAACTCTGTGCCAATGGTCTTGGGGACTTGTGCATCATTTTTTGGAAGCCAAATTGTTGGAAACAAGTGAATTTACATTTTTGGATCATTTATAACACACATGGTTGGTTCAATATGTTGCTTTGTTCTTGCACTATGTCACACTTATGTTTGGAAGTTACGTCTTTGGATCATTTTTGTGCACATGGATTGGTGGATCATTTCTTTTTTGGAACTTACATTTTTGGATCACATTTTTTCCACACAAATTATCATTTCTTTTTTGGAACTTACATTTTTGGATCATTTTTTTACCCAAATTGGTGGATCAATATGGTGCTTTGTACTTGCACTATGTGTTACTGTTACTACCCGTTGGATCATCACGTGTCTGCATGGATGGTCCGGCAAATTGTGGATCATTTTGCTAGGCAGTGGGGGGGGGGATTTATGGGGTAGGTGATCCGTGATCTGCGGATCATTTTGGGGGGGGGGGAGGGGGGGGGGTTTGGACCCCCGCGGATCAGTGATCCGCGGACTACCTACTGCACTTCTGTTTCGACTCTATACTCCTCAGACAGGGCCCCCGAGGTGTCCCCATAGGTGGTTTTTTGTCGGCGCAGATCATGATCCTGTGGGCCATTTTCTGCAAATCAGTGTTGTTTGATGGCGAGGGCATCAAGAAGCATATGCGTACGGTCAAAATTGCACTGTCTGGCATGGGCATGCCGCATTGTACCTTCACCCCTGGACCGCAGCTAACCTTTCCCCGGGATATTGTGCCGCCCAAACGCCGGGATTTCTTTGCCTGTTACGGTATGCGAGGGTGGTCTGACCAGCAGCGAAAAACTTTACGGTGGGTCCAGCTAGAAAACACGAAATTCACGGTGCCGGTGTTGGGCTTGTGGGATTCTTACCCGTCAGGACGATTTGGGCATATTATTGTAGCTGCCCCCAAAAGGGCACGCTCCCTGTTAACTGCGCATTTTGATACGTCAAATTCCAGGGACGTCATGCTAGCTGAGACTAACTTTTTGGAAGGTTGCCTGCCTGACCCCGCTCCCGCACCGCCTGCAGGCCCCACTCCTGCTCAGCAGATTCATGGACAATAATTACATAGGGTATGTGAACTTCGATTCTGCAGATGCCTGCTAGCAGATCGTAATGTTTACACAGGTATTCCTTGATGTCTTGTATAACATTCCCATGAAATGGGAACCCAGTGGCCCTGTGAATGATTGGTGTGAGTCCCGTGTGGTAACATCGTTTGGATTGGCCCTGCTTGTGAAAGGAGTCATTTTCCAACCATCAGAAATAGCCTCCCCAGAGCCAGACTTTTCGATCTGGGACAGTCGGGTTGATAGAGAGTCCCCTAATGCCACGTCGGTGCTCCATTCCATGCTCCCCACAATGGCAGGGAAAGCACTCACGTATACCCGCAAACACGTGCACATGCAGATCAACCTTGCTTACATTGTGCGTGGTTGTGCATATAAAGGGACCCCAGAAGTTGGTGGTGGCCCCCACTGCGTACAGCAGTGAAAGGTGCACATAAAGAACACCCGCTCCCTACGACATTAGTGTCAAAATGGGTTGGGGAGGGAAGGGAATTCAGGATGGCCATTGGGCCGGCTCATGCTGCGCACTTCGCACCGGCCCTCAGTTCTTAGTTTGTTCTTGTAACGGTAGGCTCTGACTCTTGCTGCTTGTACTCACAGCCCAGCGTGCGGACACACACACACCCGAGAACTCCAGGGTACAATGTAGGTGATGTACAATCGGGTATTCAGCCTCCCAGGCCAGAGCCCACCGGGTCACCACTAGTCAACTAGCCAGGAGTGTGCAACATAAGTAGCCGAAAAGTGCTGTGTGAAAGCCAAAAACTGTCCGCCTATTACGTTGCCTGTGGACAGGTTTTGTGTTGGGCATCCCCTGTGTGCGGGCTCTGCCGCTGTGACCACTGACGATCCAGTGCTCGCTGCTTGTGTGAGGGAGATAGACAGATGGTTGAGTTGCACAATCACCAACACAAATGCCTTTGCAGAGTGTTGTATCGTCCCCGTGCCAAACACCTAATCATCACAGATGCCTAATTATGCATCAACCAAAAAATATTGTTTTGGCCTCTCTACCCTAACCCCAACCCCAACCATTCTACATCCCCAATTGTTGCTTAGATATGGGGATGCCCACCATCGCAAGCAGTTGCAGGCGGTCGCAGGCGCTTGAGATGCCCTTTTTTGGCCAAAAAACCCCTTTTGAGGGCTCCACGCAAGTGTGCTGTGGGTTGTGACCCCTCTATGCACATATTTTCTTGTGCCCTTTGCCACAAAAGTAGTTTTCACCACATTTTTATTTGAACCGAAAAAACCGCTTTTGCACCCGAAAGTAACGGTTTCATGGGCAGATGACGTCATGCGTCAACATGAGCTCTCGTTCAAGCTCCAGCTCTAGTTCAACCTCTAGCTCGAGTGCACCTCAAAACAACAATGTGGAGGATGAGAATGTTGCATCGGATGGTGAGGTAAGTGTTGATAGTGACTACACCTGATCCAGTGGAAGCCAACAAGGTGCGTGTTGAATGTGCCAAGCGGCAAAAGGCAAGGTTCCCTGCCTCCAACCACTTGTGTTGACAAGGAGGCAACAAGCCATTGCCAATGCTACTATTTAGTGCAAGAGACAATCATGACATGTCTTTCCTTTAATGGGTAAATGCATTGCACACTTGGAGTGACGGAGGGATGGAGGCCGGGTGGGCTGGAGGGAGTGGGGGAGGGAATGTATGGGCTATGCCATCCGTAGACGTGCACGAAAATTTTCTTACGCGGTCGCAGGCGGTCGTAGGCGGTGGACACCCCCTGTGCCAACCAGTACACACAATTTCTCCAAGTTAAAAAAGACATGCACTGGGGAAGCCCCATGCATGCTCGCCAAATTTAGTTGGACTTCTATGATTAGGTCATGACAGCTCTATCATATTTCCCCCTTCTATGATATTGATGCTTGCTTTCTCATGCCTCTCATTGCCATGTATCGGTGGTAGAAACATCACGGTTACCTAGCATGAGCTAGGGGTGCCACTGCAGCACTTGTTTTATGCACTATGTGCACTTTCTGAGTGTCTACTTTTTTCGAAAGCTGTAGCTCAGGCCACTGGGTGTCTTTTGCATTGCATGTCTGCTTTGTGATTTGTCCCTGTGGTAAAACAAGACGGTTTGGGCTGTTGACGGATGGAGCCGTCAGGGCAATAGTCATGGTTTTCTGAATGTACACCTATGGCTTAACCCAAAGGTGACACAAGGTGAGAAGAGAGTAGGCTATGGTGCTTGCTACAAAATGTGATCCGCAGAGAAACTCAAGAACAAAGACGACGACTGAGTGCAGCGCAGAGAGTATACACATAGAGAACAGTGAATCTGCTTGTGTTGGCAGGATGAGGCCCATAAACATGTTTGTCTGATCAGTGCCCTCGCTTGACTTGAGTTAGACAACCAAGGTGGATTCAAACCCCCCCACTGTTTCAGATTATGTGCTTTTGACACCGTTGAACCTGTGCTCTGTCATTGCATTGGCATTTTGTTGTACACACACACCAAAACATCCACTACGGGCACTATGTGTTTTTGGTGTTTTTGGGGCATGCCAGCCGGCGAGCCAGCCAGGAAGGGGGCCTGCCCCCTTTGACCGCTGAGCTTGACCCTCGAGGGGGGGACCTTCACCCTGGCTGGTGGGGGGGACAACCTCCCCCAGGGAGGGGAGCACCCAGCCGGCTTTGAGGGATGTCCCGCCCTTGAACATGCTTGTCCTCAATCCTCCTGGTTAGCTGCGAGCCTAGTGTTTGCACTGTTGCTTGTCTTTGACACATTTGTTGCTTGATCACCATTGCAGATACTTTATTTACTCTTGAGCATGGGCAAGGATGCACACAAAAGGACGAATGAATATGAGAGCCCAGGTTGCGAGGAGCGTCTCCCAAAAAGACCTCGATGCAACCGAGATGTGGAAGACAACCTTCATGAGTGGGTTGCAACCAGCGTACGGGCGGCGTTTCCCGATCTAGTATGTGTGCCATGAACTCTCAAGGGCAAAGCCGTTGAAGTGGAAGTGAGGGTGGGGGAGCAGCAGGTGGCTGTGAAGGAGGCGTAGTTGGACAAAGAAGAGCGGAGGCGAAAAGGGGAGCAGATTGGAGGGGAGGGAGAAGCGGGTGGGGGCGAGGAGCAGCAGAGGAAGAAGTTGAGGGAGACGATGAAGTTAGTGGAGATGGAAGAGGCAAAGTTGAAGAGGAGAAACGTGGATCTGTCTCTCCGTGTTCCTGACCCTGACCCTGTCCCTATCATTGTTTTTGTCTCGGTCTCTGTCCCCGTCTCCAGATAGGGATACAGACTGTCCCCTTCCGAACTGATTCCTCCTCGAAGGCGCTTGCCTAGCCCTTCAAGGTGTGGGGAATGGAAGCCAAGCAGGTTCGCCCCATCATCAGAAAAAGAAAGGGACACAAGTGGGCAAAGAGAGTGCCTGATGAAATCCACCATGAAACCCACCGTCTCTGTCTCTTTCTCTATCTCTCTGTCCCCAGCGATGGGGCCTTGCTTGCTCTCTGATGCAGGAGGGGATCGGATGGATGGCGCCTTTTGCAGTAAAGCTGAAAATGAGGGCTGGTCCTCTGAAAGAAGAAGGTCGGAGAAAAAAGATAGGCAGACAGGTGCTGGAACAGCGCAAATGAATCCAATCAGGCATTTTGGGTGAAGCATCGTTCTCGAAGCCATGGTTCTCGTGCACTACCGGGCGGCATCGGGGGAGAGTTTGCAGGCCCAATCCCCATGCAATGACCCCGTATGCCCTCGTGCTCAGGGACGGCAAACACCTGTTGTGCGCATACTTAAGTGTACCAAGAAGGAGCTGGGGGTGGATTACCGAAGCCCTGTGGCTCTGCAAATGCGTTCGGCACTGCAGGCGCTCACAGGTGTGCTGTGTTTGCAGCGGGGAGAGGTTCATTAGCAGGTAAGGTTTTGCATCCCCTCTCGGGCGGAATTTCCCCCTTATCAACAAGCAGCAGCAGCAGCAGCAGCAGCAGCATGGAGCAAGTACCTGCCAGATGGCGACAATCAGAACTTGGCCTGGTGGTTTGCATTCAGTCCAAATTGAAACCGTGGTCTATGAACTTGAATTCCATGAAGTTGCAGTGAACGGTGGCCGCTGAATATTCTTGCAGAAAATCGAGCGGTTGGGTTCCAGAAATTGGTAAATGGCGAGCAAGTGTGATTGTTTGACTGTTTTGCAATGGTCCCTCGAGGGTGCCATATTGGTTCAAACCAACCTGTATCATGAACCAACGCGTTGCATATCATGTGGTGCCCTTTCAACCCCATTGGGCGAGGCTTTGGCAGGGCTTTAGTGGGGCTTGGGGAGGTTGCCGTTGGGTGCTGAAGAAGGCACACACTTTGTGTGTAATGTCTTGCCCCTTTACCCTCCCCCTTTGTGAGAACAATGGTAAAGCACTGAATTTGACGGAAAAGACATCCACCGCCGCTCTGGCGAGGGTGTTGTTCGTGTGCCCCGCAAGAAGGCACAAGCAGTGACGGTTGCGTTGTGAATGTACTAGTTGCAAGGTGATTCCCCAATCTCCACCTCCAATGGACAAGAAGGGGTGACAGTGGATGGCAGGACAGTTAGTATCCCTCCACTCCCAGCCCCAAATCATAAAAAAACTTTGGTCTTCACGGACTCACACAAAATGGAACCGCCAAATTCCATGGTTCCAAAAGTTGTGGAAACAACACAGCCGATCAAGGTCCTGCGCGCTGTGCGTACAGAGGTTAGCGTAGAGGCAGGACAGGGTCAGGCCGCTGTGCTGCCTCCCTGTGCCTCCCCCTTTGTGTACACACCGCGAGGGAAGGACCCTCACCAAGGGCCCAGGTGTCCTTTCTGCTGGCTCTTCCGTGGCCCCTGTCGGGGCTGCACTGTGCGCCCTGGGGTGTTGCCGCCCTCCGCTGCTGTGGTACCCCCCCCCCCCTTGGTGATGCCCAAGGCGAAGAGGCTGCGGGCCACCTACAGACCGCGCGACAGTACACAGGGGCCGTAGCTCGCCCCCCTGTTATTGGACCCTCCCCCGGCCTGGGGCCGCTGCTTCCTCCCCTGCCCCCCCCCCCCCCAAACCGTATGGCACAGGGGTGGTGGTGGCATGCTGTCACCGGTGGCGGGGGCCGTCTCCGCCTGCCTGCCCCCCCGTTGCCACCATGCCGGGCTCTCATCCCCCCCCCCCCCGCCTGTTCTTCTTTGCCATGGTGGGCAACGCCTCCCCCGGCTGACCCGTGGGACATTGTGCTTGCCCATCCCCCTTACCCCCCCTTTCCCCGTGATGCCGCGCGGGGGCGGGGGTGGCATGCTGCCGGCCTGCATGGCTGGGCGGGGTGTGGGTTGTTGTCCTCCTTTGGGTAGCGGTCGCTGCTCCCTGCACCAGCTGCTCCTGCGGTCCTGTCGCGGGGGCTCTGCAGCCACCCATGCATGCCCTGCTAGTGCTAGCTGCGCCACTAATACCGGGTCGCGACACGTACTGACCCTGTCCACTGGGCGTCTCCGCCCGCGGATGGCCCTGATGGCAAAACCTGCAGCCGTTCGCGACCCCCTATCGTGTCTCAAGGCATCTCCGGCATGAGGGCATGCTGTGTAGAGGGCATAGACCACCCACGGAGGTGCGCCCCTTGCCCAACCCCCGTCTGCAGCTAGCAGCCACCGGTGCAGGCGCCGGTTCAGCTTGGGCACCGTCTCCAAAACAAGCCTGACTTGAGCACTGGCCAGGCCACTGGCCAAATGGCAAACAAACGCGTTTATTATTTATGTGTTTATTTTTCGAAAAATGCCCTTTTTGGGAGGATAACCGTTGTTTATCGATGTTTATTGGTGTTTATTGACATTTCCGCATTCATCGCTGATGGTTTCTGCACCTTGTGACATATTTTTAGAGCATTTGTGCGTTTGTGCATGTTTGAGGGTATCAAAGTTGGAATGTGGTGCAGGTAAGGGGAGGTGAGTAGCATTGTGTGTCAGCTGGCATGTTGCATCATAGTGGGAAGATCTAGGATGTGGGTCATGGCATAAATGGACACACGGACACGCCATGTACACTCATTCATGTCCTCCATTCATGTCATGTGCATGTGTGCATGTGTGTCATTCACATTTTTTCTTGTTCCGTATATTCCTCTGTTAGACACTCTTTCCCTTCCTCATTGTTCACATGGGGTCTGACGTATGGATGCGCCCAAGTGGCCCGGTTGCGGCTGAGGGTGCGGCTTGGATGCACTTCCACAGTGTTGCTGAGGCCCTCCGTTACCTGCATTCCGAGGCGGGAGGGTCTTTGCGGCACCTCAAGCACACCCAAGTCGCCCGTGCAGCCACAACGACGGCTTGCAGGCGTGCACTAACCACCCACTTGGTGCAATGCCGGAAGTGTAACTTTCGGGTGCATGGTGAATGCACCACATATGGTGTTTGCACCCTTTGTAGTGCCGCATGCGCTTCCGGTGGGAGTGCTACAGTGCGGAAGCCGCGCAAATTCAATCAACAGTGGCTCTTGTCAAGGCCTTGGCTTCGATACGACCCGGTTTGTGTCTTGATGTGGTGCGAGGCTTGTCGCACGCATCCACAAATTGGCTGCTCTGTGCCCTTTGTCCAAGGTACCTCCAACTTCAAGGTGTTCTCTTTGAAAGAATATGGAAAATTGGGCACCCATGGCGTCTCTTTTGCCTTGTGGAAGACTGGCGGCCGTGTCACCTCGGTGATTCGTATGTTGCCAACTGAGGTACAAGATGGGATCATGGGGTTGTTTCGCACGGGGTATAGACTCGTGCAATCCTATGAGCCCATGACTAACCTTGAGGGTAGTGCTGAATTGGTAGCGCTCAATGGGGGCCACATGCTCCCCAGTTATCGCTCCCGCTTTTCAGGTGCTGGATTTTGAGGTTCCATGGGTCTCACGTCTTCCATGACCGTCCTTAGGGTCTTCACCCGCCTCAGCAACGCCTCCGGCGCGGGGTCTCTTGGCAAATTCGGTCCTGGGGCTGGGACTCCGGGTGGAACTCCTGCAAGACCTTCCAATGTCCGCATCCGAATTTCAAATCCCTCCAAGAGCCGTACCATCCCATCCAACAACCGTTGTTGTTTGTCCAATGCAGTCTCCAACTTCTCTTGGTACTCATTTCGGCCGTCCTCAAACAAGTCCATCCTTCCCACCATGGTGTCCTTGGCGTCCATGAGGCTATCGGTGCGCTGGATGATGGTATCCTTCCCCACTTTGGGATAACTGCCAATGAGGAAATCCACATGCCAACAGTGGCAAGGACCTCCACTCCTAGTTTTCCCGCACCCCGCTTCCTTGGTGTCCTCGTGAGGATGGCGGTCATCTCCTTCAGGATCCCGGCTGTCTCGTGGCGGATTTCCCGGAGCTCCACGCTCTTCTCCTCCACCCATCACGGTGTTACCTGTCCCGTCACTGTCCATCCTCCGATCTTCTTCAACGTCTCGTGCCTCGCCCATGGGGCCCGGTCCCATCATCCCGAACTCGGTATGTCTTGGGACTCTGGTTGTGGCTGCCCTTCGCGGTATTGATTCCCGTTCTGCGTCATGAACAAGTTCAGGATTTGGGGCGGTATGCGACCGGCCCGCCGGGAAATCTGGCTCTATGCCGATACTGTCCGAAAGGTAGCAAGTATGATATCCCTCGGAATCCGACGGAGCACTGAACATCCGGCGGATGGGGCTCGGTGTCATTTCCATTGGCGTTTCCGCATCCCCCTTGGACGGTTTTGGCAAACCGTGTTTTTGGTAGCGCCGGGTCTTTGAGCCGCTGCTGCAGCTCGTGACCTCGTCCGATTCTTCCGCGGGTACTCGGAGATGACATCGTTTTCGACATGCTCCTTCACAAAAGGTGACGATGTCCTCCATGTCGGTACCCATTCTTCTTTCCGAATATCTTCTTTCTTCTCGGGCTTCAACTGACGATTCCCGGATGGTATCGTCAATGGTGACCCGGGGTCCACTTGGGCAGGGCTCATGAGGGCCCAAGCTCCCCGGGTGGCGGTAGGTGGCTGGTAAACCTGTGCTACCATAAAGAAGGTCTGTAGGACCGGCCCCTGTCATTGTCCGAGCTCTGCCGCCGATACCCGATTTCTCCACCCTCTTCCCTGTGACTCCCATTGTACTTGACCTCACCAGTGCTTCCATGTTTCACAAAATCCAAACAAATTCCATAGGTACACCCTTTCACAACCCTTGCAATAAAATCCAAACACTTGATCAATAAATTCGAATGACCAATGAAGTCCAAGTAACCGATCACCAAATTGAGTTGAGTGCACCCTCATCAATACATGGACATGATCATGGAGAGGGAACAAATAATGACAATGTTGCACAAGAGGAGAGGAAGAGAAACATAATAGAAGAGAAGGAGAAGCCCCGGAATAGGATATGCGAGTATTGAAGACGATGTTGCATCCCTACTCGAGGAATCGATTTTATATACCATGCACATTCAAACTATGCGTTCCTTTGCGGACATATGACGCCATGCTAGCACAACCTCGATTTAACACATTGAGAAAAATGACATTGACTCATGGGAAGTCATGCACGACAAAATGACATCAATAAAGTCCATATGGTGCGTGGCACAACACACGGAAATGATACACAACACAATGGCATCATTGGATTCTGCATAAGCGTGGCCCCACATGGCCCATCCTCACCCTTGCCTACAAGACGGCAAAACTGGAATTGAGAAACATGAGTCAGGAATGGGGGGGGGGTAGGCCCCGTCCTTCACCCAAACAAGCAGCGGAACCCTCCCCAGCAACACTAGGCTGGGCGCAAGAGGATTGAAAATCTAACATTAGGTCAACGATGTGCAGGTGGTGGTTGTCCTCCACGTGCGTGAATTTTTGTAGCTCTGGTGCACTGGGGGCGCTCAAAGCCCCAGGGGCCGCCACACCCTAGTTGGGTTGATGAGACATAAAATCTGGCAAGACTCTAGAAACCCAAAGTCTAGCTCCAACTGCAAAGGAGGGGGGGGTGTCATGGGGCTCAGTCCTAATGTCAGGCCCTCCCAGCCTTGGGCACAGGCTGTGGTTGTTGCGTTGAGTTGAGGCACGCCGTTGGCACCGGCACTAGGTCATCCTGGATGGGTACCTCTACAGGCACCTTTGACTCTTTTGACAACTTCAGCGGTGCATGAGACGCCAAGGCATGGTCCCATGCCTGCACTTGGGCACCTTGATTTGGCACCCCCACAGGGGCCTTGGGCTCTTCAAATAACTTCAGCAGCACAAGAGACGGGGCTTGTGCTGCCAGTGCATGGTGCTGTGCTTGCACTGGGACATCTGGAACAATAGTAGGTGTCATTTCTGCAACTTTTTGAGGTGTTTTGTTCTGCCCCGACACGTGCTCTTTTGAGCGCAAGTGGTGACACCGCACTTGACAAAATGCAGAACGAACGAGAAGCACGCACGCATTGTGTTGCGAGGCCCCTCATAGGGCATGCAACACACATCACGCTAAACCCCTGCCCCAAAAATAAGAACCGGTTCCTATTTTTGGGGCGGGGGTTTAGGGCTGGCCGACTTGAACATGGCTAGCACGGCCTTGCGAACGTAGCTACAGGACCTCGTGGTCGCGTTGTAAGCGTCATGGGCCCTAGAGGCCCTCGCAGCGTTGGTTGTGCAGCAAAAGCAGTCCACACCGGGAGGTGACGCTAGTCCTAGGGTGCCGCCCGTAGCGGCTAGACCCACATCGTTCGGGGGCCCTCCCCTCCCAGCGTGACCTAAGGTCGTCGTGCAAGAGGCAAAGGCCCTCGAGCTTGGAGGCATGTCGACGGTGCACGCCGGTGACGAGGTGGCAGCCATGGTAGACGCCCCGAGAGCGGCCGCCGCGGACGGTGGCGACGCGAAGGAGGGGGCAGCCGATGCGGTCAGGGACGTGACAAAGGACGCGACCAAAGATGCAGTGGAGCTCGCTGAGGAGGCCGGCCAAGTCCCAATCCCAGATGAGTAGGAACCTGTTCGTAGGCGTTAGCAAGATGTGCAGTGATTGCAGCCACTGAGTGCTAGAGGGGATGCATCCCCTAGCGAGCAAGTTGCCTAGGAGTATGTCATGGACAACCCCCTCGGCTTGTAGAGCCCTATCGAACAGTGGACAGATGAACTCTGCCCCCTCTTGGAGGCCCGTGCGACAACTGGCGGGCCAAGCCCCAGCGAGCGGGGGGGGGGGGAAGAAGGCCACCGCCGGAACTGCGATGCTCCTCCTTTCAAGTGCGGCGCTGATGGCTGTGGTATCGGGTGTTGTTGTGGCTTTTGTGGCCATGGAGAGCCCGGGGTGTTTGCGGAGGTGCCCAATGCAAATGTCCCAATGCAGGTGCAGATAGATGCCTTGGCAGCACTGCTTCCGCCTCCTACAACATGGAAGTTGTCGGTTGCGCTTGTGGGGGTACCCTTTCAGGATGCTCCCTTGGCGGCGCATGTCCCGTCTCCGTTGACCTTGTTTGAAGAGCACATGGCGCTTACAGGGGCACCCAAGCGGGAACAAGGGTGGTGTTCTTGCAAGGGGTGTGGAGTTAGGACCCCCATTGTGACTTTGGTACCAGATTGTCGCGCATTTTGCATCACTTACAAGGGGAAGTGGATCAAAGGTGATTCTTGATCCTTTGGTTTCTAAAAAAATGCTCTAAACCACGCCTATTTCAACACCGACAATCGGTCCAAACAAAGCGAACAGTTTCGGTAGCTCTTGAGAAAGTCGAAAAGATTGTTTTTGGACCATAAGAAGTTGTTGACTTGTTTGGCTTGCTGAAAACACCCCAAAATGCCTTCAGAGGGTCCATGCTGATCTGAAAGGGGATCGGAAGTCTGCTGAAAAGTGCTGCTTGTGATCAAGAAAGTACGATGCACTGGGCACCTTGCGCCCTGCAACACGCACTCTGCGCATTGTAACGCTGTGGGATGCAGAGTGTGGTGCATTTGCATCCCTTTTCCACCAGCTTCACGCTGCACGAAGTGCACAGTGTGCAGCCTCGCTACATCACACCACGCTCTTTGCACACTCACACTGTGCATGCACTCTGCACATAGTACAGAGCTAGATGCAAGGGAAGAGACGCCTGGGAGTGGCAGGGGATTCCTCCAGCCCCAATCCCTTCCACACGCGCACCATGATGCTCCACATGCACACACCGCTTTGTTCATAGAAAAGTGTGTGCTACAGTGGCCCATTTGTCTCGATCAAACCATTGAGCTCCTTGTGTAACCCCCAAATGCACTCACTGGACAATTTGGAGAGCGACACTCTAAAGGTCTTCTGTGGGGGCGTTGAATGTCGTTATCAGAGGGCCAGAGTACTTGGATCCCTCACTCTTGTTATTTTCGTCCCTGTTCAGGTACCTCATTCGCAGAGGAGGAAGCACTGAGCAATAGCAATGCAAACCAAAGCAGCCGATATGCAAATGTGCCTCAGGGGGCTAGGATCCATCACCATCCTCAGCAAAAACAACCCTGAAGCATAGGAATAACGGTTGGGTCTTGCCTGCTTGCTTGCTTGCACGTGCAGCCCCTCCGAGACTTCTATGTACTGGGTACATACGGGCGTCTTGTGTCAACGGTGATATCATTCTTGTACATCTCTGGGCCTCATTCATAATGTGCCAACTTTGTGTGTTTTGCCACTTTTTGTGTTTTTTTTTACAAGTTTTGCTCCAATATGCAAACATGCCACCACATAGGGGGGGGGGGGTATGTGTATTTTTTTTTGAAATCTGTGAGAAGAGGCCGTTTCAGAAATATGTGGGTGAGGGGGGGGGGGTGCTCACATTTTTCAGCACTGAGCTGCACATTGGACGGTGCACACAAACATGCACTGCACAGATCCATCACTTTTATTTGGAATCATTGTCATCATTTGTGTTGCCTTTTTCAGGCAGGGCTGGGACTCCATTGGGACAAACATCGCCCTGTTTGTGGGCAGGGACATATTTCTTCAGTTTTCCCCAATCCTGCAGCCTGCGTTCCTTCACTGGCACTCACCCTGTGTTAAGAGGCATAGCCCACAGGCCGTCAGTTGTGAGGTCCAAGTTTCGTTGTTTGGTCAACTGGACCTTGTGGCATGGCATGGCCTCACTAGTACGAGGCCTTTTGGCCTTCCTGCCAGGCTCGTCTGGACTCACCTGCACCCAGTCTACACCTCCAGAACGTGCTCTTTTGCGAGCCAAAGGTTCATGTAGTGCATCAGGTGACGCAACAGCCTGTTGCGTGAGGCAGACGTGGTGCGTGCCTGTTGACAAAAAGGGGCAGCAGGCAGCATATGCACTGTCCAAAAACGGACGAAATTCTCAAATATGTCGTCAGTACAGCATGCAGACCCAGGGTGTTCCAAATAGCTTTTTTCAAGGGTTTTCCGAATATACCCTGCATAGCCCCCCCTTCGGGACACTCAGTGGGCATAAATGAGGCAACAAGGGCAGCGACCCCCGAAAACGCAAAGTTGGCACAATCCCCAACGATGCCGAGAGATATCTGTGTGTGCATTGGTACTGACGAGAGAACGGCCATGGATCTCAGTGTGGCAAGGGCCAGTGCTTGTTTGTTCTCAGTTCTGTTTCGCACCCAGGTGGCTGCAATGCATCCGTGATGCCATCTGCACAAAGTACGCCTGCCAGTGCTGCCAGGGGCAGTGCCAGCTCCAGCACCGATGCCATTGTCGGCGCTACTGCAACGCCCACAGCCACTACTGCTGCTACCAGTGCTCATTCTACTGCCGTATCTGCTCAACATCCGCTCGACGCGGTCGCAATCGCGGAACAAATATTAAGTGCTTCAGAGCCGCAGGACATTGTACAACATGCTGCAGTGGCAGGTAGCCTTGGGCAAGCTTTATGTGACGGTACACTAAGCAGAGGGCCCCCATGGCACACAGCCTACCTGGTTCCCTAGGAATCCGTACGGAAAATCCGATTTTTCCGTACAGAACTTGCACTTTTTCGGTTCTGTCCATAAAATCTCTGAAAAGCGACAGGGCGACTAAAAAATTGCTTTCGAGTGGGCATGCGGTATTTGGAGCTGCTGACCCAACAGCATAACCTGAAATGCGCCTCGTCTATCACGCCCGCTCCACCATCTAGGAGCTCCCCGTACTCTGTTCCTGTGTCAGCGACACCGTACTCGTTTGCATAGGTGGTTGCAGAGAACGTTCGTTGACAGCCATGGTATTAAGCACCCACGTACACCCGTCCCACACTCCCCTCGTTTATGTGCGACCTGCAAGACGACTGGTCCCTAAGATACACCGTTACAATGCAACGTCTCTGGGCCAGCAACCACAGATACATATGGCATACCCTGCAAGGCGGGGGTCCTCATCAGCATCGCCTGTGAAAACATCCCAAATCGGCACTGGCATGTGTGTTGTTTAGTGCTTTTTTTTGTTTTAATTCGACAGGTGGAGGGGGGCGCAGAAACCATTGGAAGGGTGCAGCCACCCTGGCCTGGCCCACCACCTCCTCCCTCCCTTCCAGCCTCGCAGTGATTGTCGTCACCAAAGGGGGCTGCAGCAAGATGCAGTCTAGAAACGAATGTCTTCCGCCTCCTGGCATGTGCTGCATCCAACCCCATTTTGTGGTGTTTTGCTGGAGCTGAGCTACACATGTGTTGTTTTGGACGTCGACGACGAAGGCTTGCAGCGTCGGTAGAAGAGTTGGACGACTTTGGGTTTCGTTGTGTCGTGTCGTCGTGACCTTTTGCTCGTTGCCATGTTTGACTGCAACGGCATCCAGGTCCTAGGACAGCAGGCGCTACGGCTGCTGTGCACCCAGCTCTGTGGTGACTGCTTCCGCGACTTCCCTATCCTCTCCTCCCTCCTCCCACCTGCAGGTTCTTGTATGCAACGGCTCTGTGGCCAATAGGGCCAGGTGGGTTGCAGGTCCAACATTTTCCAGTTGTGTCTCACACCAGTTGACACAATGATACCGCCATCAAAATTTGCCCATTGCAACGGCTGAATGGCGTATCAGCTTAGGTGTGTGTTCAATGGGGCGGCGGTCAACCACAGGCCCATCCATCGTCTCTTGTGGTCCTGGTCTTTTGATTGCCCCCCAGGAGCCTTTTCATGTGCTCATGACGTGTCTGGGGCCAGAGGCCAGCCTTCTTAGCAGGGGCCTGAGGGCTTGTTCCTTTGCCAAAAAACTCGGCACAGACACTTTTAAGAGCGACGACCTGTGGGTCTTTTGGTGTGGGGCCAAACACGTTGTCAACAGCGGTCGGCACCGCTTGAACACGTGCAGTATCATGCTATCTTGTCTCAACCAATCCGTTGTCCTCGAACGAAGCATAGGCATAGCAGTGGCTCCACGACACAGAAATGGTTAGTGCGGGCGCCATTTCCGGATGTGTAGTTTTATGATGCATGAATATTTTCGACACGAAGATGCAGTCCCCATTGAAAATCGTATCTCCAAAGACCCAACGTGACAGCAATGCCATGTGTGCTAACCCCGCTTCGTCGGACCTCATTGTAGAACCAGGCTAATGGTTGGGGTTCCAGATTTTTCTGCGATTGAAACACTTGTGCCCTCTTGAAAGGTGCATTAGGATCCTGCTTCATTCCGCCCTTGAAGACCGCGTGGCTTAAGTCCCGTTTCCTCCTTCAACCACCTTCGGTTGCATCATCCGTGAGCCTCCAGCCGTCGTTCGGTGTCTTCTGTGTGTACTGAACGCCAGAGTTGTTTTTTGTTGCTGTTGGATACCACCATGCCTGAAGTGGAGTGGATTCCAGCATCGTAAAGCTGCCACTTCGCCCCGTCCTGTCCACTGCAGACAATGGCTTCATCAACATCTTTCTCCGCCGTTCTGAAGCCGTCCCCAGCCCTGCTGATGCTCTTGCGGTCCAGCCTGGAGAGAAACGGCACTGCCCCCTGTGCGACTGCAAGTGTGTGGGATGGAGAGGCCTCAGGGACCATCTCAGCTCTGCAAGGCATGGCCTGTCTCGAGACGCGGTGCACGCGCTCATAGGTATGCTTGCCTGGGATTGGCACTGGGCCCTGGCAAGGATACTGAGACCCATGGCCTGGGAGTGCGCATGAGAGTGCATCAGGAGGGGGCATGAAAGGGTTTGGTTACCGTGTAGTACAACCGGGGCTGGGTGGAGGGATGGGGGAGGAGTGCAATTTTTTGGATGAGGTTGGGGTGTCCGTCCCACTGCTCACGATTGCAGCAGACTGCCCACACACCCACACGCCTGGGAAGCATGTGCAAGCGACTTTTGGTCCCGTCTTGCCAGGGGGGTCCAGGTGTTTGAGCCACTGGGAGGTACTCCCGTGCCGTGCCTGCGGCGCACCTGCAGCACGCCTTTGGAATGAGTCAGCCAGTACAATGGATGTGCCATGCTTTGCACATTGAGCCGGGCTGTAGTTTCTGGTTGGTAGAGAGTGATGGCGCAAAAGATTACCTTTTCGTGGACAAATACCCCAGATGGCTATTAAATGGTGGTTTTTCCTTCTTTTTGTATGGTCTACCAAAGGTTCCACTTACGCCTTTGCTTAGCTCGCCTTCATTAGGCCTTACCCCCCCCCCCCGATCAGATACCGCGGCCTTGTGCCAACCCCCCCCCCCCCGTAAAGAATCATTGTGCTTGTTAGAAGCCCCTGTCAGGAAAATTATCCTGCAGATGCACACACGTGCCAACCCCCCCCCCCCCTTAAAGAATCATTGTGCTTGTTAGGAGCCCCTGTCAGGAAAATTATCCTGCAGATGCACACCCCAGCGCGCTCAAGTCAGTGCTGGAGTCGGCAAACCCAGCATGGACTCGGAGTGTGCACCTGGATGCACCTGCTCAACGGCACGGGCAACAGCCTGTCTCTGGGACAGCCGACTCTGGAGTAGTCAAACAGGACAAGTCATCCAGGGGCTCCATTGACACAACCAAAACACGTTCGGGCCCACAGAGGCTCAGAATGAGCAGTGACGAGAGGCCAATAGGCGCCGCCAAAGGCAAACAATCAGATACCGAGGCCTTGTGCCAACCCCCGCCCCCCCCTCCCGCGCGCACCGTGGTGGCAGGCGCTGTTGAAGCTGATTGCAGTGAAGGAAACCTGACCCTTTGTGGCCCTAGCGCACCATGTCCGCCCGCCACATGACAAATATCCTTCCCATGCGCCTCCGTTGCGTACGCCGAAGCCACCTCACCCCCCTTTCGTGTGGACATCTCCAGTGACCCGTACCTATGCCCTGACTTGAAGTGGCATGTACCCGACGACACGTGTGTATTTCTATGTGCTAGAGACTCACAGATGCTCGGGTATTGCGTGTTGTCTCGAGTGATTTCTTTCTCGACGGCGTATTGCCTGTGGGAGTGGAAGTTTTACTAGCGGGCATCCCCTAAGCACGGGGAATGCCCGTCGCTTGCTTTCCTGCACGGTGCCTAGTGACGTCATGCGCATTTCTTTATTTTCCTGAGGTCCCCCTGACGAGAATCCGAGCCGTCCTTTCTGCCTGCGTCTGTGGCCACTGCGCTGTGTGGGTGCCTGTGTGTATGTACGTGGGACCGTTGATGCGTGCGTGTATGCGTTGGTGTGGCTGCAGCTGCTTGCCTTTCTGACGGCCGGGAGGTGAATGTGGTGCGTATGACGGCCTGCGACCTGCACGACCGGCCCTGCAGGTGTTCGATTGTGTGCATGTGAATCGTGTTTGGTCTCTTGCTCTTGTGTTCGCAGGCCATAACACGCAGCCCCACAGCAGCACCTCCGCCCCAGCGCCTGGTTCAGGCGCTCTGATGCCTCTCCCCGCGCCCCCGGTGGCCACATCCTCCCTGCGAGTGCACGCCTCTCGAGGGGCAGTGTTGGATCAGGGGTTGGTCGCCGCAAGGTGTGCCGCTCCCTCTTCTTCGTGTTGCATAGCTTCTGCTGTTGCTCCTGCATTTGCGATGCTTCCTGGCCAATTGAGTGGAACTCGAGCCCCTTCAAGTCGTGTTGGCAACACTGCGGTATCCCCGATGAGTAGCAAAATGTCTAAGTATTATCATCAACGCCAAGACAGGACAAGTGGAGCTTCAAAATTCAATGCGCAAGACCCGCCATGCAGTGCTTGGACTCTCTGAAGCTTTTTTTGTTTTGCAGTTCATCTCTGCATTTGTGTGGTTGAAGTGTTGTGCGCTTGGTACCAATGTTCCATGACCTTGCATCTTCTTGCCCCCTTTTTGTTTGAGTTGTTCCTTCATGGAATTGGTAACGTGGGGGTGTTTTGTTTTGCTCGGTTGCGCCTTTTTGTTGCTACCTTGTGACATTTATTTGGCGGTTCGGTGGTTGGTGTCAACAACTTGAGCACGGGTGTGCATGGATAATTTATTTATAGACGACGCTGCGTACGAGGCGACACACATGCACAAGAATTCAAGAACACCACCAGTGGTGGGTAGATTCCAATTTCCATGGTGCATATTCCTTTTTCAAACAAAGAGGGTGCACAACGGTGCATGTAGTGGCGCCAGATGACGCACACACGTTGCGATACCACGGCATGGCTACAGCAGATGGTACCGCCCGCTGCGGCTTGCTGTGGGTTTGCAGGTCCTTGTGGGGCTCTTGTCTGGTGGTGCAGTGACACTGTGATGATATGGGGGCGTGCAGCACGGGGGGGCGACTTGGGTCCTGAACGGCCTTTGCTTGCCTCCTCCCCCCATTTGTCTCAGAGCGCCTGCGCAGGACTGGGGTTGACAGTTGACTGCAGGCCCTTTCCTCCTCCTCTTCCTATTTTGGCATCACGTTTTTGGGTCACACTCGCCTCCCCCCCTCCGCCATGACCTCCATTCGTCAACGCAGGGACGGGGACATGGAGACCCTGCGGTCCATGATAGACAAGGGGTGGGATGTGAATACAGTAGACACGAGCAAAGACAAGGACAAGAACAAGAACGGCTCACCGGCGCTGCATTGGGCCGCCGGCGGGGGCCATTTGGGTATATGCCGCGTGTTAAAGGAGAAGGGCGCGTCGCTTCAGCACACGCGACGAGACGGGCGGAACGCATTGCACTGGGCAGCCAGGTCTGTGTCCCACATAGTGCTCAGGCCAATCCCACACACAGCCCGCCCCCCCCCCCCCCCCGACACACTCACTCAGCCTTAATGGCAGCCCCCCCCCCCCCCCCGCGGCTCGCACCCCCGCACGCGCACACACATATGTATGCAGGTGGCCCTCTGCAACCCTCCACAGTCGTCCGCAATCCTCTGCAACACGGATGAGTCCTGAATAGTTTTCTACAAACTCCAACCGAGCCCTCATTACTCTCAACAGCCCCGAACGTCCCTTCGCTTGGACTCTTGCGCGCGTCGTGTGTTCAATCCGATGACCTGCTGCAAAACACTATGTGCCCGTCTGCAACAGATTCCATATCTTGTGAAATGAGACGATGGAAGGCGCACCTGATAACAAAGTGCCAAAGATACTCAAGGGGGACTGTTGTTGTTACTATTCAATTTGATTACGATGTTTTACGGTTTTAAATGATTCACCTCCGCTTAACCTCGTTAACGTATTGATCGCTTCACAAACTTTGCAGTCATGTCTACTGAACCGCCCCTTCATTCTCCGACTGAAGGGGATTGATGTCGTCACAGAAGTAGAGGGATTGCACGAGGACATCTGAGTATCTTCTGTAATCAGGTAGTGTTGGGGATCGGCATGCGGTTCAAATAACCCCCCGCTCCTTTATTGTCACGCGTCAAAACAATATCACCCGTGCATATGGAACAGATGGGAAAGGCACACGCAATTTTGCCTTTGTTGGGTCAATGTACCCCAATTCTTGGAACAATTTCGGCACATCCAGGCTGCTTACACTTTTTACCCATTTCTCCAACTGCCGCTGGTTCACCAGCAACGTTCGCTCATTTGTGAGTCGCACGCTTTTCGTTGAATGGTTGAATGGTCGGTCTGCACGTGTCGACAGCTCGACGCTTGACACGTTCCTGGGGGGTCTTGTCTGGTCCTCTTTCGCAACGCATTTTTGGAACCCTGGCCGCGGTGGCAGTTTTTCCGCATTTGGTCGAAACGCTTTGTCTTTTCAGCCTCAGCAAACATCATCAGCAGCAGCTTCGTCACTGTCCCGTGCTGCAGCAGGAAGAGCATCAGGAGCATCACCAGCAGGAACTTTAGGAGCCGCAACTTGAATCACTCAGACCACCATCATCAGATGATAATCCTGACGCACTTGCCTCCTTGTTGTCTGTTGGTGCCTTGTGGACATCGTCAAAAAGGCCCGCGCTTCAGCCAATGACTGGGGTTCCATGTGAAATGCACCGGACGCCATGGGGGTACTCCACACACTATGCGGCAGACACGTGTAAAAAAGAAAAAAAAAGGATAAACTTAAAACTACATAACACACGTGATATTAATATTTTTTTTTCGGGGGGGCTTAGGTCCTTGCGCCTGCCACAGGAATGGCCATCTGGCGGTCTGCCAGTGGTTGATTGAGGAGGGCCTGCCCGCGGACGCCAGGACCAAAGACGGCAGCACTGCGTTGCATCTCGCGGCCTGGCAGGGCCATCTGCCTGTGTGCCGGTGGCTTGTGGAGGAGGGGGGGGCCGATGTCGGCGCCAAGAACCACTATGCCTGCACCGCCGTGATCTGGGCCGCCCAGGGGGGGCGCGTCGAGGTGTGTGCGCGGCGACCCTGGCACCCCTTCTGAATCAAAGCCCTCAGTCACACCGCACGCCTCACTCGCGCATCTCAGAAGCACTTCAGCCCCGAAGTCTGTGTCTAATGTACGAAATACTCCGCTAATTGTGCCGCGTTGCTGACACGGTTCTTTCCTGCCGTCAGGATCGGATCCCCTGGTCATTGTTTGCAGTCCCCCCGCCCCCCCCCCCCCCCAACGCTACGCCTGGGGACTGTGTTTTGTTGTGCCAGAATTGTTTCAACAACGATTTTGGCATTACCCTCAGAGGCCCAGTTTTGTGGTATCTTCCGCATCGCTGCGTCAGTTTGCGTTCATTTGTGGTTGTTTGCCGTGTTTCGACGGGGATCCACGATTGGAGACAGCGCATGCACAAGAGACATATACCTGCGACACGCGGCGGTGCGTGCCCTTGACTGGGGGCGTGGCCATCGCTCGACGATGGTCGTCGCCCTCTGGAATCACTCTGGCGTTGTCAACAGTGCGGCATTGATCATCAGGGCTCCCGAAAGGTTTATTTGGGGGGGTCGGGGGGCCCTTGGAGCCCCTTTTCCGACCCCTCCAACTCCCTTTTTTCCATGTTTTTCATGCATATTCCACCACCCGAAGTCACGCCGTCACAAGGATCAAGCAGCATGACCCGCCAAGGTACCCCCGCGGGAGACATGGATGTCTCTGTGGACGGAACATCAGCGACGGCGTGCCCGACGCACACCGCACAAGTCTTTGGGACCCGGGCTGCGATCCCGCTGCAGTGAAGCCCTCCGCCCGGACCCCGGTACACACGCCCGCCCGCCCCTGCCGGCCCTGCCCGCCCGGACCCGACCCCACCGCAGACAGCCCCGCCCGCCCACAGCCGCGTGCCTCTGCATTTCTGCAGGTCTGTGAATGGCTGCACTCTCTGGGACAGGACCTCTACTGCATCAACACACAGGGGCACAGTGCGCTGCACAAGGCTGCCTACGAGGCTCAGTCTCACATGTGCCAATGGCTGTTGGCTCATGGCCTGCAGGCGGAGCTGCGGCGCCCTGATTCGGACGGTCGCACCCCCGGGCTCAATGCCCGCGCCCAAGGCCACACACAACTGGCGGATTGGCTGGACGTGCAACAGCAGCTGCTCAGTGGGGACGCTGGGGTGTTTGAGAACGCCGGAAGCGGAGAGAAGCTTCCGAATTGATTGTATTGGTGCCACTTTGGTATGTGGGCCGGTCGGCCACTGGTTGGCGGACCACATTGACGGTCTGCAGCCGCAACTCGGGCAGCTGATCCACTCGGCGACAGGAGCACGGACAGGCGGCGGGGGAGACTGCGTATAACAAGTCAGCCGAGAGTTTTGAGGGATGTGTCTCCGCAAAGTCTTAGTCGCCAGTGCCCCCCAGCATTGGACCGGCGACCCGGCTCCAATGGCAGCAGCCGTTGACGGATCTCCCGGGCGTTCAAGGGCACACTTGAACGCAGAATCTCATCGCCGCTTTGACGGCGGTCAGGGCAGGGGAGGGAGGGAGCAGGGCAACCCGCTCTTTAACCCTCACCCGCCTCGTTTGCGTTGCCGTCTTTGACTTCCATGCGCCTACACTCTCCTTCGCATGACAGCTCATGAGGCGCACTTGGGAAGGCACGCCGTCAAAGCAAGCTGCCGTGGCGGCGCCCCTCCCCCGTAACTGACACACCTATGCCCAACCGTAATACCCCACCGCAAGCCCCAACCGCAAAGCCCAACTCAAAGAACACAACGCCACATCACAACACCAAAGACCAAACCCACAACCCGCATCTCAACACGAAACCCCAGCCCCATACCCAGACCCAACAGTCAATATGATCACCAGATTGTGCTGATCATTTTGGGGTATGTTGAGGTAAACCTTTTCTTCTTTGGGGGGTCAGGGGGCCATCGTTGACAGAATCTTGCTCCAGGCGCCTTCGGTGTCAATGGACATTTGGGCAGTTCAGATGTACAGCCCCCGTTCGGAACCCTCCTCCTACCCCTACTTCAGGGGACTGTCAGTCTAGAAGGTGAACTACGAAGCACAAATCCACGGTCGAACTCGAAAAGCCGGCAGCCCTGATGTGCTCAGAGAGCCTGGTGGTGCCTGGGTGTTTGTTGGGGTCAGGACCGTCGGCTCGGAAGCGGCGCTGCACCAAGCCCATGGGCAGGCCCGCAACAGTGGGTCGCCAGCCTGGAGAGGTGGATGGGCAGGCGCTTGAAAGGGCCGGCATCAGGTGGGGGGTGCCTCCCGCAGCCCAGCTGGGCTGTCAGCACGGAGAGACTGGGAGCCCGCCAGGGGCGTACCGGGAGGGAGTAGATGGGCAGTTTGGATCGTCAGGATGGTGGAGGAAAGGTAAGGAACCCTTGACCAAACCGGGGTGCACGGAACCAAGGACAACGGTGCGGCCACCGTGCAGCGTAAACCACCCAGGACGCCACACAGGTGCACATGTCACCCGCGTCAACCACAAAGGAGCAAGCACTGACGTGGAGACGACACCAGCAGGAACACAGGCCGCAGTGGCCGCCAGAACACAGCGACCCGACGGAGCATGCGAAGGGAAGAACGGGTGACTGTCCAGGGCCCCGTAAAGAAACAGCAACCCGACGGACCACATGCCCACAGAAACACAGCGAGGCAGGTGTTGGACGACCAGAATGCGGAGGGGAGTGGGCAGCAACGGCCGAGAAACGACCCCTGCAGCAATCAGCACCACCCCGACAGCAATCAGCACAACCCCAGTACGCCACCTATGGGGCTCCGCCAACGCGAAAAGG
This sequence comes from Eutreptiella sp. 'Long Island Sound 2002', assembly GCA_964036045.1. Lineage (NCBI taxonomy): Eukaryota > Euglenozoa > Euglenophyceae > Eutreptiales > Eutreptiaceae > Eutreptiella > Eutreptiella sp. 'Long Island Sound 2002'. The sequence goes on from OZ038396.1 coordinate 47,064,719, forward strand.
ACACCAGCAGGAACACAGGCTGCAGCGGCCGACAGAACGCAGCACGCGAAGGGAAGAACAGGTGACTATCCAGGGCCCTGTGAAGAAACAGCAACCCGACGGAATGTCACACAGGGGGGTAAGGGCTTTTCAAAAGTGGATCCAAAAGCCGTTACCAGCGGTGGGCACTGCGGTTGAGAGGCAATTCTGGCGGGTACAAACCGGTTGGAGGACCGTGGGGGGGCGGGCGAAGCGGTTGACAGGGCTGGCCGTCACCCCCCCCCCCCCCCCTCCAAGCAACATCCCTTGTGGGGGGAGGGGGTAGCGGGGCCCCACTGCCCTTCCCCCCATGAAGAGCACTCAGCAATCCCCACAGCAGCTGGGGGCGTAGCCGCTGGCATGGGCACACTGACCGCCGCCCCCTCCCGCCCTGTCGGCCATGGCAGAGAGGGGGCTGGGGGGCCGGGGGGTATCAGAGGGTTCCAGGGCCATTTCGTTCCAGGGGTTGACGGGAGGTCAGCAAGCACCGTGCTGTGTGTGGGAGGGGGGGGAGGCACGCCAGGGGCAAGGGCAAGGCAGGGGCGTCCTTAAGGGACGAGATTTTTTTTTTTTTTGCTAAGGACAGCCCTTAAGGACCGCCCCAAGGGACCACCAACCGCCAACCGCCAACTCCCATCAACTGCCAACCGCCACCAACCGCCAACCACCAACCGCCACCAACCGCCAGCCACCAACCGCCGCCAACCGCCAGCGGCGACCAACCGCCAACTGCCAACCGCCTCCAACCACCAACCGCCAGCCACCAACCGCTGCCAACCGCCACCAACCGCCAGTTGCCAACCGCCAACCGCCAACCGCCAACCGCCAACCGCCAACTGCCACCAACCATGGTTGAGCACATGGAGTGCCCGCGGGCTTTTTTGGGAAACTGGAACACTTTTTTTTTTCTTTTTCCGTTAAGGACACCCCTGGGGAAGGGGACAGGGAGGGGCTCTTCCCATTCGAGAGAGTATTGGGCCCCCCCTTTGCTGTTTGTTGTCCGTGGGTTGCCATTCAGTCTTTGCCGTTTGGCGTTTGCCGTCCTGCGTGTGCTTTGTACTGCCCGGTCTTCGTTGCCTCCTGATTCGCTGCTGCTTGTTTGCCTGTTGGGTGTTGCTTGGGACCCCCCCCACCCCGGACCCGCAAACCTTTTTTCACCCCCCCTTTGTTACCTGGCTGCTGTTTGATGTTTGGTGTTGGTGATTCCGTCTTCGGTGTTCAGTGTTGGTGTTTGTTGTTTACTGTTTGCTGTTGGCGGTCTACTGTAAGCCCAGCTCCGGCAGCTTGCTCGGAATTGGCTTCATGGCGAGTTTCCACTGGCAGCCCCAGCAGCACTCCACCTGCCGGCAAGTGGACGTAGGGATGTCTCGACGGGCAGTGGGCCCTACAGTGGGCCCTACGGTGGATGCGGGCGGTCCCCATGTGAGGTCCCTGCCGAAGGAAACCCCGTCTCTCGCGGGCAGTCCCTCTACCACGCCACGCTTCATGGGGGCGACCTGGTGCACGTAGGAGGCTCGGGTCACCCCTTCTCTGTCTTTGCAGCTGACCCTTGAGTATTTCCACCGTTTTTCCCTTTGCATTCAGGACCGGCCCCAGGAAACGCTCGAGTTACTGCCAAACTGCCATTGGTTGGCGTCTAACCGCCGTCTGTTACCTTCCAACCATCGGTGGGTATACTCCCGTAGTTCAGTCGTCACAGGCATCAAATTGTTGGTGTCTCGCTGTGGGTCCGATTCCCAGCCTACCCCACTAAGTGACATGCTGAGTGACACGGGTTCTGAGACGGCTTGTGTTCGAACTCGGAGGGGCCGCCCAACCAGAAGGTACCTCGGTTTCAGGTGCATCCGTTCCAGGTTCAAATTCGGCTACCTGCACATTCACCTCCCACGACTGAAGTACGTACATCTGTCCCTCCCTGCGGCGGGACGGCAGGCACAGAGATTCCACACCGGCGTCTGTTGCCCCGCTTATCACCGCCAACCGTCGAGCTGGGTTTGACGGACACCAGCAGTCTTTTCGGTTGCTCTTATGGACCACCATCTTCGCATGACGGTGTCAATCTCATCAACCGCATTCACAGACGCAGCGCAGCTACGCTGTCACTTCACAAAACCTGACCTTTTCGGGCTTCTGTCCCGCTGGCCCAAGATTCAGAGGGCGCGTCACTGTCCTACAACCCGCGAGGGGTGGTGACGTGTAGCCCCCCCCCCCCCCCTCCATACGCCACTGGGGAGCAGCAGTGTTATCAATCAGGGGATCCTGCAGTTCTGCACAAGGTGCTGCAGCCCCTCCCCCTCACGCAGCTTGTGCCCCACTACCCATAACCCCCAGCCTTCATGAAGTGTGCTCCAAGGGGTCGCGGAAGTGGTTAAGGGGCAGCTGCAAGTGATTCTGAGTGCTGTTGCACAGAGGTTGTGGCACAGGGGGCAGTTCAGTTCATTTCAGTTCAGTTTTGGACCCCAGCCCCTGCGGCATGAGCAGGCGGGTCCAGACGGGGGAAAGGGACAAAAAAAATGGGCGCATTTTTCTGGTCTACGTTGAGTTCCGCCCATTTCCAATATGCACACAGGGCGGTACCCCCCCCCCCCCCCTGTCCAATGAACATTTCCCTTCGGACCGCATTTTTTGAAGACCTAATTATTTAGGTTCTAATTATTAGGACCTAATTAGTTAGGTACCGGGCTCCAGAACTGTGGTTTCAGGCTAATGGTTTGGGGAAATCAGGGGCTGTTGTGATGTATCTTGCAGTAATGGTGGGCAAATCACCTCGAAGAGAGGTTGTTAGATCAAGCGCAGGCGTGAGCGTCGTATGACCCCCCCCCCCTTTTTTGGGGTCGTTCGCGTTGCATACCCCAATGTATGGTTTCTGACGTCTAACCCCTTGTAAAATCATCATTTTAGGACCAAAAAATGATCCCCCAATGATTTTTTGGATTTTGACCCCCGTACCCCCCGCACCTGGGTACCCCTTTTTTTAGGGGGGGGGGGTGGGGGGGGGTGGGGGTGGGGCTCAAAACTTCTTTGCGTATCGTGGCCGCTGTGTGTGTATTTGGACCTGGGTCCTGAAGAACTTTTTTCTTGTATATGGACCCCCTAACCCATGGTGGGGGTCCCGGGTCCCAACTCCAGGTACCCCCAGTCGCCCCCCCCCATATGGCCAAGCAAGTGCAGCCGCAGCATGCCACAGCACCTTTTTTTTGGAGCTGCACATGGGGGTTTTGAAGCATGCCGCAGCATGCCGCAGCATCCATTTTTTTGCGTTCATGTGCCTGTCTGCCTTGCTGTTTTCTTTGTCCGACGACCACGCTCTGCTTGCCATGTTGAGTGAACGTTCAGTTTGATGGGCCACGTCCAGACAAAGGACCGTTTGCATATGGGCAACAACACTTTGCGCCATTTGGCTATGATGTATGTCAACAAACCCACTACAGACGATCCGGATGGTGAAAGTGATTAATTCGGCCCACCAGTGTTGTGCATGTCGTCTCTTGCATGTGAGTTCAATTTGCCACAGAAGCGTAGGTACCCACATGTGCAGGTAGAAGCATGCCGCAGCATGCCGCAGCACAAGAAATTTTTCCGAGGGACCGCACTAGCTTGCATATGGCCCCTTGCCAGTGAGGACTTAGCCGTTTTCACACTGCATAGGCTCTTTAGTGGCACGTGAAAGTTTTTTGAAATTCGATTTTTCATGAAACCCTTCCGTTGCCCCTGGGATGGGTTTGGGTGATCATTTGGTGACAATACGGTTACTTGAGCACCCATGGAGACCCACGTAGTGGCCGCTAGGCCTATGTAGCCCGTGCCATGGGCCCTCCAAAAACCCCAAAATCACCTCGCAGAGGTTGTTAGATCAAAGCCAGGCAGGCGTATATAGGGGAAAACGCCACATACCCCCCCCATTTTGGGCCTTTTTGGCCCTATTCGCGTACCCTACCCCAAGGGGTTGAATTGTTAGTTGAACCCCTTGTAAAATCATTATTTTGTCCAATAAACACATCCCCCGATGAGTTTTTGGTCCGGACCCCCCCTAGACTCCCACCACTTGAAACCCACTTTTTTGAGGTTTTGAGGGAGGGGTGGGGGGGGGGTGGGGTGGGGGGTGGGGTAAAAAAATGTCGAAAAAATGAACCCCCCGTTTTTTTGGGTTGAAAATCATGAATCTTTTGGTTTTTTTCGATTTTGAGCCGAGAAAGTGTTTCCGGGTCCCGACTCCATGGGGTTTGTATGGGGCGGAGTGGGATGAGCGCTTGTGCATTTTATGCACGTTTAAGCCGTTTTTGCTATGTTGGCGGTTTCGGCGACCTCGGTGACCCCGTGGTACCCACTCTAAGGGGTGTGAGTGGGGATGTTGTGACAGTATATGCCTACTAGGATATGGAAGGACGTTTTTTGCAGTCTCTAGCCTTGGTGAGAGCCGATCACAACCCTTCCAAAGACGCGAAATGTCGGTTTCCACCAATAATGGCCTAGTGAACGGGCCGGCCCACAACCTGCTCATGCAGTTTTTCACCCTGGACAGCTCAAAAATCGAAGTTTTCGAAACTTGCTTTTATGATATTGTGACCACACAATATGACCATCCAAGGTATGTAAAGCATGTTTTAGGCCGTATTTACATGATTTTCACCCTATTTGGGTATTAGGTCCAAGGGGGGGGTCTCCCAAGGGATTGGTACACAACCTGCTTATGTAGTTTTTCACCCTGTGTAGCTCAAAAATCGAAGTTTTTGAAACTTATTTTTTTGACACCATGATCACCTAAAATGACCATCCAAGGTATGTGAAGCATTTTTTAGGCCGTATTTATATCATTTTTTCCCTATTTTGTGTGTGCGTTGCTTGGAGTAGATTCTGTGCGAGGTGGACTTGCCGAAGTCAATAGAATTGCTGTTGCGTAAGCTATTTAGTGACACTTGAAGATTTTCACATTTCGACTTTTCCGAAACCCTTCTATTGCCCCTAGGATGGGTTTGGGTGATCATTTGGTGACAATACAAGTACTTGAGCGCCCATGGGGACCCATGTAGTGGCCACTGGGCCCATGTAGCCCGAGCCATGGCCCCCCCCAAAGCTTCAAGATTGCTGTTTGTAGGTGGTTCAATGGCATTTGGTGTGTGCACGAATTTCCTAAGCAGTTTTCCACCCTCTACAGATCAAAAATGGAAAATCACCTCGCAGAGGTTGTCAGATCAAAGCCATGCAGGCGTATATAGGGGAAAACGCCACATACCCCCCCCATTTTGGGCCTTTTTGGCCCTATTCGCGTACCCTACCCCAAGGGGTTGAATTGTTAGTTGAACCCCTTGTAAAATCATTATTTTGTCCAATAAACACATCCCCCGATGAGTTTTTGGTCCGGACCCCCCCCCCCAGACTCCCACCACTTGAAACCCACTTTTTTGAGCTTTTTGGGGGGGGGGGTCAAAAATGACCCTTTTTGGGTCGAAAATCATGAATCTTTTGGTTTTTTTCGATTTTGAACCGAAAAGTGTTTCTAAGTCCCGGCTTCATGGGGTTTGTATGGGGCGGAGTGGGATGAGCGCTCGTGCATTTTATGCACGTTTAAGCCGTTTTTGCTATGTTGGCAGTTTCGGCGACCTCGGTGACCCGTACTACCCAATTTGAGGGGTGTGAGTGGGGATGTTGTGACAGTATATGCCTACTAGGATATGGAAGGACGGTTTTGGCAGTCTCTAGCCTTGGTGAGGGCCGGTCAAATCCCGTCGCAAAGACGCGAAATGTCGGTTTCCACCAACAATGGGTTGCATGAGTGAATGGGCCGGTGCACACCTGCTTGATGCAGTTTTTCACAGGTCCACAAGGTGGAACTGGATGTTACAAGATACACACAGGCTGTCACCGTTTAGTCCCTTTTTGTTCGGCCGACTTCTTGCAACCTTTGCTGCCTCGACTTGTGTGAGGCAAATCACATCATCGTCAGACAACAACCCCTCATCTTGCCGTTGAAGGCTGTTCTCTTTTTTCACGGCACGTAATTTTCCAAGTTGATGCCCCAACTTCACCACCAGGTTCTGCGTCTGCTGTGTGCACAAAGCATCTTTTTCGGCGTTAGTACTTCGTATTTCCTGATACGATTTGCTGTCAGAGGAATCACCATGGGTGTTTCTTGCGTCAACCTCCATGATCTGAGGTTTCTTTTGCACTGGTGAGGTCCCATTGATTACAAAGCGCCGTCGCTTTGCCTGGCGTCTCTGTGTCATCTTGGCAATGTCAGAGCTGCTGAACAACTTGAAGGGGTGTGCATGTGTAGGAGCAGCAGGTGTCAACATCACGTACACATCACTTGCTGCCAGCACAGGTGAAGCAAATGGTTGGAACGGATCGCCATATGGATCGCACATCAAACGGAATGTTGAACAGGAACCCACTTTCACATCTTCAGTATGCACGGACGTGCTCAGAGACGCAACTGGTGGTGGAGATGTTTGCACGCTGCGCACTGGTTTGGTTTCTGTCACACGCACAACTTTTGCCACATGCACAGTGGTGGCAGGCAAAGGCGCACATTGCTGCTCTTGCTCGGTCGTCTCAGCAGCACCGCACAGCATTGCAGCACATTTGAGGTGCGACGCTTCACTCTGCTTGTAATAGCGCTCTGTCACGCTTGCCTTCACACCGACGTAGTTACTGTGCTCCAGTTGCGTAACTGCCTTGCTTGCACCAAGTCTGGAATTGACAGCATTGCGCCCAAAAGTGTGAAAGTTAAGCGCTTAGATTGCAGCACTGCTTGTTTTTTGCAGAGCCTTGGACGCCCTGCATTTGTCAGCGACGTGAGCTGCTGATGTGTTTTGTACCTTGCATATTTTTCACTGCGCTGCAGCCGTGCACTGCAGCTTTGAAGCCGTTGCAAGCACACCCGTACTTCATTTTGTGAGACAACATCTCTGCTTTGCCTCTGCTCAAGTGTGCCAGGATCTGAGAGGGATGTTTGTAGATCTGCATGGTGTTGAAACATTTTCAGGTTTTGCAGTGGTATGAATGAAAAAACAGCACAACCAGTGGTGAGGATCTTTTTTATGCAAAATGATTTTTTTTCTATTTTGAAACATGGCAAGCAAAATAGTTGTTGCATTGCAGGATTTATCTCATGAAAAATGGGTTTACAATTTTGAAACATGCCATGTTCCTATAGGTTTGGCAGTGGTATGAATCAAAAAACACAACAACCAGTGTTTAGGATCTATTTTATGCAACATAATTTGTTTATATAGTGAAACTATGGTATGGAAAATGGGTGTTGTATTTCAGGATTTATCTGACAAAAAATGGGTATACAATTTTCAAACATGCCATGTTCCTATTGGCATAGCATTTGGAGAAGTGGATAAGTTTGGTGACATAAGTCCCAATAACTAAGTTTTAGTATTTATCTTATGAAAAAAGGGGTTTCAATCTTGAAACATGCCGGGCCCCTATAAGCATTGCATTTGGGGAAATGAATCATATTGGAAAGATAAATCCCAAAGTCATATTTTTGGGACTTATCTTATGAAACATAAGCGAAAATCGACTTTCTTTTATGAAATCGGCAAATCCCAAAGTCATACTTTTGTTATTTATCATGAAAACTAAGATAAAATCGGTGTTCCCTTATGAAATCGGCCACAAAAAATACATCTAGCCCGGAAATTATCTTATGAAAAGTCAGTAAGATAAATCGGCACTTCAGATTTATCTTATGGTCCTCCGGAATTTTCATGGCGCCCCTACTGGGGCGCCAAGAAAATTCCTCCAGACCATAAGATAAATCCGTGTGCCGATTTATCTTACTGACTTTTCATAAGATAATTCCGTCATTTGTCGAAGCTCGGGATCTCATTCGGACCGTCTTCTTCCCTGACTGTGGCCCTGCTTGTGGAAGGGGCAGGCATACAAAATTATCCGGGAATTGACCATCAACATTGTCTGGATTGGATATTGGAACTATTGACGTGCATGATATGCAATTTGGTACCCCCCCCCCTCTTGTGACCCCCCCCCCCCCCTGCAATCCTCCCTCCCCCAGGGGGCGGACGTCACTTTGGCACTTCGTCTGGAAGTTGTTGGTTGTGCTGAGCTCTCCAAAAGGGCTGGAAACCGAACTGCACAGCCTATCTCATCTTCCAATCCTCAGCCTCTACCTGAATTGCCCACTGAGCATGTCCAGGAGTTCAAGGTGTTTGGAGTCGTAAAAAGAAGTTTCACACAGTGCCTGTGGAAAGGGCACGCGCACAGAAGTAACATCATGTTTCAATGCGATTCACACTACCGGTGTTGTGCATGCACAGCTGCAGTTTTGAAGTGTTACGGTTTGGTGGTGCAATCCCCCCCCCCTCCCGTCACTTCGTGACCCTCCCTCCCCCGGTGGGGTGGAACCGCCATGACATTCGGGGGGTGATTACAAGGGGGGGGGAAGGTACAGGGGCTTCATAGCACGCCATCAATGCCACGCCGCCACCCTTGTCTTCTTTTGCAGTGAACATGGCCATGTAATGCCTGTTCTCTTCGGGTGCCTTGAAGAACACCACTGCGTAGTGGTCCTCAAGGATGCCCTTTATGTTACATGGCTACCTACCTGTGGACCTCTACAGCAAGCCCAACAGCCTTTAAAGGTACATTCAAAGGCTGCTGGGTCGTTTCTTGGAGCCGTCTGTGTTGCCAAGGACAACTACATCTATGTCTTGGCGATACAACAGCAGCGAGCACATGGTCCTCCCACTCCCAGGGCGTGTTTTAGGGGACAAGGTAATTTTTTTTCAGTTAAAAACCTGGTCCTGGCCTAGTAGCACTTTGTTCCTAACCACCGTCGGTTACCCTCCAATTGCCGTTGGTTACCCTCCAACCGCCGTCGGTTACTCTCCAACCGCCGTCAGTTACCCTCCAGCCGCCGTCGGTTGCACTCCAACTGCCGTCGGTTATCTTCCAACTGCCGTCGGTTACCCTCCAACCGCCGTCGGTTGCACTCCAACCGCCGTCGGTTACCCCTTAAGTGCCATTGGTTGGAGCTGTGCAGATTTTGCTGACCACCGGACAAACCAGCTTTTTTTTTTTGAATTCAAAAAACCACCTGCCCACTCCACTTTCGCTTTCCAATTGCACTCGCCGTAGCCCAGTGCCTTTGCCTTGTCTACCCACCACGACCTTGTAGTACCGTCGTTCCTTGGAACCTGACTTGTGTGCGCAAGTTACATGGTATTGTGAGTACTATCCCACTGAGTTCTCGCACATCACGCGTGCACGGTATGTATCGCACTTGTGCAGGTTTCAGATTGCATCCGCCTACACGTGGATGCACAGTGGAGTACGAGGGCATGTGGTCTGCGCATGGCTATATTTTGACCGCGATTGCCCTTACCTCGGATGACGTCTATTTGGGGTATGACTGCTCGAGGAGGGTTTGTGGGGTGACTGGCGTTGTGTATCGGAGGAGGAGGGTTTGTGAGGTGTCTGGTTTCGCGTCGAGAAGTCGGCGTAAGTAGTGTTGGGCATCGGAGAAGGAGGGTCTGTGGGACCATTGATGGTGTGTTAAGGAGCAGAGTGGTTTGTGGGGTGCGCTGTAGGAGAGGAGGAAGACTCATGAGGTGGTTCGTATGCAGGAGTAGGGTCTGTGTGTTCATTGGTGTTGTGTCTAGGAGGAGGGGGGTTTTGTGAGGTGAAAGGAAGGGGATAGAGCGAAATTGTGATGCCCTGTCTCCAGGCACCGCGAAGGGATTCAGGGGGCCAAGCGGAGGCGCCAGTGTGGCTGAATTGTGTCCTCTTCTGCAGCACGTCCACTGGGACTATTCTCAGTGTGCCGTACGGCCTGTGCCAAGTGCGTGAGTGGTATTCAGAATTGAAGCGCCACGTCTGCCGCTCTCTCGAGGTATGCCCTGACTGTACCCGGACCCTCATTTTTGCATTTCTGTGCGTTCGCTGTGCCTCAGTCCCACATGGACATCGCCGCACTGGGGTACGTAGGCGGGCAAGGGGGAACAACTGGGCTGCAGCGACCCGCAGCAGTAGCTGGCGGGGCACCAGGAAGCACGCCCAGCCGGCCAGATCAGCCAGCGAACGGTGGGTTTGAGTTGCCTCCGTCAGTCAAGGCCCTTGGCCGCGGGGCGCGTCGTTGGTATTAAATGGTGCCCCCCTGATGCCTGAAAGGTCCATTAAATGATTGGCTCCGTGAGCCAGGAAGCAAGATGCCCTTGCATCATCAGCCGAAGTCTGCGGCATGTGGCAGGGCTTGTGATGGACGCCCCCGGGGGAGGCCTGACGGACTGTCCAGTACCGAAACACAGTGTGGCCAGCAGGGGGCAGTGCATGCGCCTCGTCTAGGGGTGCCCTGGGGTGCCCTGTGCGCAGGCAAACGTCTCAGGTTTGGCAAGGGACCGCTGCCCGGCCACCGCATGTCTGACACTGAGGACGGAGCGCTGCAGGGGAACAGTCATGAGGGGGCAATCTTGCTGTGCAAAGCCGCCTTCCTTCAGAGAAGACGTAAGACGTTCCCTGCGTCCAGTGGGCACAAGGTACGACCAAAACAACACGGAATTTGACGTTGACATCTGTGAGAGCCTCCAGTGGCGGTAGTCCCTTGGAATGACCCTTGTTGCACTTCTGCAGGGGACGCTCATTACGGCCATCAAGTCTCTGGAGTACGCAAACCGGTCGATTGTTTGTATATCGTTTGATGTGGGGACTGGGGATGGCACACAACGGAAGTTCATGGTATGCACGCGTGTGCAGTAGTCAACTGCGCGTGCTGGGGCTGGGACTGGGGTGGGTACTGGGATGGCGCTGGGGCTGGGATGGAGGTGTGGTGGCACATCTCGGGGTTGGGCTGGGATGGGACCATAGCTGGGATTGCGGATGGGGCTGGGATCAGCCATGGCCCGAGGCTCGGGTTGTGGGCTAGGGCTGTCGGCGGTAAGTGGTGGCTGGGGTCGAGGGTTGGGGCAGGGACTCCGTTCCGAGGCACCGGCGCACCATCGCTTTGGCATTGTGCAGGTGGTCAAAGGCAAGGACTTCAAGAACCCAATCCAGGCCTCCGAACGCCAGGCTCCAACCCTGCTAAGTATGTACCCCCCGCGATGTGCCTTTGGCAATTTGCCATACAATCTGCACGTTTGTCCCACAGCCACTTGACGGCTGCCGCACTCTGATTTTGTGGATCTTGATTGGGTGAGCTGGTTAAAGCCTTAGCTTCCTGATCATCGGCTTCGTAGACATTGGCTAATGGTGACAAGAAGGGATCGGTCCGGGATTAGGGCTGCTCTGGCTCTGACTCCCCATGCTACAAGTCTCGGGGCCCGCTTCGTCTATGAATTGTATTTAATGCCCCTGGGAGCCTCCTGGGCTAGCCCCCCTCCCCTGTCCCCCCCCCTGGGGTAGGGGTAGGAGATAGGGAGTGCCTGCCCTGAAACGGTGCCTCCTCCTTCAGGATCTCAGCCCCCGCCCCCCTTCTCTGCCTTCACTGACAAATAGCTGGGTCTACGCCGGGCGGTATCCTCTGCCCATGGGCCTGAGCTCTGGGGTTCATTGCTTGACGCACGCGCGTTGCTGTTCCCGCGGGACGTCGCTTGGAGGGCGCCCAGCTACAGCGCCTGACGTAGACCCCCCCCCCCCCCTCAAGATGGCCAAAATGTGTAGAAGATTCCGACCCCATTTGGCGCCGGAGGCGCCAGAAATTTGTTTCAAGCATCTGCTGGGGGGGTTAATTTTCGTGTCTACCTCAAGTGTGTGCACTCAAAATGCTCAGAAGTTCATGGTGAATCCAAATATGTATGCAAAGCATGACAAATTTTTCTGACCCCTGACCTACCCCATCCAGCCCCTCAAACTTGGCTGCTAGGACCAGACCTCCCAGGGGGTAAATTTTTTTTCAAAACCACATATGTGTGTTCAAAATGATCAGCGTGACGAGGGGATTATGTTAAGGTATGCATGTTGGGGTACCCGGGACCCCAGCCCGGCTGCCCCCTTGACCATCCCCTGCCCCCCACCCCCATCCTCCCCCCCCCTTCAGGGGGCCAAACTTTAGGGTCGACGTCACGGGCTGCACTTGGGCGGCCCCCATGGGAGGTCGCATGAGTTTTCAGGCGTTGTGCGTTTTTGCATGCCGTTGTGCTGCCGTCGGCATCTGCTGGGCTGCTCCACGCATTTGTGTCCCGCAGCCCATCAGTTCTCTGAGATCGCAATCGTCGTGGAGGGCAGCGAATTCCACTTCGTCATGATCTGCCAGTGCAAGAAGTGCGCGGGCCTCAATCGGCTGCACAAGGTCAAGTTGGACTATGATCGCGGGGAACTGATGAACGCCGGCCTCAGCCCAAAGGACTACAACATCCGCCAAATGGTCGTGTGCAACAAGAATCTGGTCAGCCGCCACGCGCTCATTTCCGTGGGCGATTCGTATGCATCCCTCGTGCGTGGGCCTCGCAACGGTGGCAGAGCGGTTGGGGCAGGCCTGACCCTCGGTGCCGCGGGGGCGGGGGGGTGCAACACCCTCTTCAAGCACAGGCCTGCCCTGTCCCAGGGGCCGCTTCTTGAGACAGCCATCCAACAGCAGAGGGTCTGCCCTGGCCTCTCCAAACAAGACCCTGCCATCGGGGGTCGTTCCATGACCGCAAGTGGCATTGTGCCCGCCCCCACCCGCTTTGACAATTGCCAGCCACCGCTTTTGCCACCGCGCGACAGATCCCTTGTGGACTGCCTCTTTCTTAAGCGCAGGCCTGCGGCAGGGGGAGAAGTCCTGCCGTCGGGATTCGAAGTCCAAACGGCTTCAACGGTGTAGAGAGACCCTGGGTGCCGGATTTTGGAGAATTCCTGTCTCGGGTGCTGCTCAGATGAGACTCAGAAGGGGATGCGAAATACTATGAAGAGCGGTGAATACCGGGGAAAGGCTGCCAAAGGAGGAACCCCTGAGCCAACGGGGGGGGGGAAACCTGGTGCAGCCCACAGAATGCGTGCACGCGTGTTTGCAGCGCGTGCGCGCGGGAGGGGGCTGGGGGGCATTCGGTCGTTCTTCTATTTCCTCACTCCCTCACTCACTCCCTCCCTCACTCCCTCCCTCACTCAGTCACACACACACACACACACACGCACACACACACACACACACACACACACACACACACACGCACGCACGCACACACACACACACACACACACAATCTCTTCTCGGTGTTCGTGAGCTTTTCATACGCACTTTGCCCACATTGCGCACCCGTGTTTGTGATGTTTTGGATTTGATCTTGGTGTCGCAGGTTCAGCAAAGGCGCTGGATGGGTGGACAACAAGGCGAGGTATTCACTGCAGATGTGCTCCGTGTGCCAGCAACCCGCAACAGGAACATGCATCATCGTGAGGATACGCCTGCAAGTGCTCTTCATTCTTAGGCGGCCGAAACAGGTACACTTTTGTACCGGGGTGTCTGCAAATTTTGACTAGGTACTTTGCCTCATTTACCTAACTTTTGCCGAGCGAAAATTTAAGCAGTCAGCTTTTTGGTCCAATTACCCCCAAAAATGCATGTTTTGGGCCCAAAAAAGCATATGCTGGATTTCACAAATTATCTATATTTTTCTGGTAGAGGCCCAAAATCGGGGGTATTGTGAGTTACATACCTGAATTTTTTTACTTTCGTACCTCAGAACGTTTTGTCATGATGTTTTTTTGAGCCTTTTTATGCTCACTGACTGAAGAATGTAGGTAAATGATGCCATTTTCAATTGGTATTGCGAGGCCTCGCGATCCAAATTGAAAATGTAGGTAAATCCCTTGAATTACCCACATTCTGAATTGGAATGCGAGGCCTCGCATTCCAAACTGGGTAATTTGGCTATTTTACCCCCCATTTTCAGAATGCACATTCAGAAATACTACTATTTACATTTATAGTTGCACTGTGTACACACTGAACAGCAGCCACGTATTGGTGAAACGGGCTCCTTTTACACATTCCAATTGAGTGTATTGCGAGGCCTCCCAATCCAAAATGTGGGTGAATAGCTCCATTTTCCCACAAAAATGAGTATCGGATTGCGAGGCCTCCCAATCCCTGATGAGGAAGTGTAAAAAGGCCTCCCTCTTGTACAGCCTTTTTGAAAAACTGACTTATTTCAGACCCGTTCCCGCTTCGAAAAATCATTGACAAAAAAAGTGGGTATTTGGTAGTATTTATCCACCATATTTTTCTGTTCATTTTTCTAACAACCCCGGTACAGACGTGTACCTGTTTCGGCCGCCTAAGTCATTTGCAGGCGCTCTAAACAAAATGGACATGATTAGTGGGAAACCCTGAAAAGCTGAAATTGATGTGGTTGTTGTTGTCCAGCGGAACGAGTATCCCCGGGGGAGACACCATGCGGGCACGCGCATTTTCTTTTTTGGGGCGGGAGCTGCTGCTTCCCTCGTCCCAGGCCTGAACGGCCGCTCATGTTCCCAAACACTCCAAAAAGGTGCCACTAGCTTCCCCAGGGCGTGTGTGAGACTGGGACGATAGTACCACGACACACATCAGCAGTATACTACCCCCACGGCATGCATGTGCTTTGCTGGCACCGGCACGCCCGAGGGGGGGCGGCCTGTTCGAATTCCAGACCCCAACCCCCCCCCCCCCCTTCCCCCCAGACCCCCCAAACTTTTCGAACCCGTCTTTCTCCAAATTGAAAGTTTGGCGGAAAGTGTTGGCGCCGAAGACCTGACCTCCGGGTCCGACCTTGGCTGATGGGAGCCTGAGCTAATCGGCAAATTTCTCTGAAAAAAATTTTCCCCAGTTGTCTACGTTCAAAATGATCAGCGCGTCATGGGGATCATTTTGAGGTATCTATGTTGAGTTACCCACCGACCCCCCCTAGGGAGCCCGGCGGCTGACCAGCCGACCCACCTACCGCACCCGGTTGGGGTCTAGAATTCGAACAGGCTGCCCCCATCGGGCACGCCATACATGCCGAGGGACCCGGGGACGTGATGTTCGGAGGGTGCTTGCCTGGGCTGTAAGCTCAAGCGGCTTCGATGCGTTGTGATCGTCGGGCAATCGTCGTATAGCGATTTACCATCGACGGCTGGGGATGATCACTGAGCAGCGGACACCAATGCGGAATCGTTGCACCCCGTGTAGTCTCACGCAGGGGGGGGCATGTATGCAGTGGGAGGGCCTAAAGGGCGAAAAAGTTGATGTAGGCAAGTTTGGAAGCCCTCCCTCGTACCAAAGATCTCCTTCAAGTTTAAGGATTGCTATGTGCCAAAATGTGTGCACAGGAAATTAAGAGTAGCCATTCAGAGCCCAATAGGCAACAACAGCACGGGAACTTGTACCAATCTTTGCCTTCATTTCTAACGAGGAGCACCCCCCCCCCCCTTTAGTTTGCCCCCCTCCCCCAAAAAAAGCCCCCTCAAGTTATCGCCCGCTCACCGGTACCCCGGAGGGTGATTCTCTGGTAGTTGCCTCCGGCCTCATGCCTGCACTCGAGGTGTCACTAAAGTACCGCTCCAGTTGTGGGGCTGGGCAGGCCCTGCGGGTCGAACACAACCCACATCCGTACCTTCTCTTCATGACACCCACATCTGCCCGTTTGCCGAAGGTATCGGGGCAGCGTGTTGCGTGTGTGTATTGCACTGAGAGATACTTTGAGGCCACCGGGTGAACATCCGCCCCGTCTGAGTCCACAGACGCCGCCTCGTTGTGCAGGAGGTCATAACCCTGGGAACTCTGAGCCGCGTGCGTACAGTGCGGCCTTGTGTCAGGCAATCCTCCCCCTTCCCCTGTACACAACAAAGATATCCACAACGACCGCATTTCCCTATCCACCAGAGACCAGGGCTTTTCGTCCGGTGCAAAAGAAGCACGCCCCGATTCCAATGCCTTCACGCCGTTTCATGCGGTTTGGAGGGGGTAAGGGGGATCGTTTGAGGCCTCGGTTTCTTGGACGGGGTCGTGCTCAGACAAGGCCGTGCTTGTGCATGCCCCTCGTGTTGTTTGTGTGTGCAGCGTGATGACGCTGACAAGAGAAGAGCACATTGTCAAAGGGAAAAGCCAGAGCAAGACTGCGTGGCCTCTGCCAGCTCATGTGGATGATCTGGCGTCGTGGTGTGTCTGCGTGAGTCTTGTTCCGCGGTCCGCAGTTCACCGCAATTTTCTGCAAATGTACAGCAATTTTCAGTGGTTGGCTTTGTGACCTGGCACAGTGTGACCGTTCTTTGTACAAGGTGCTGGGGACTGTTATGAAGGCGCCGGAAGAAACAGTTCAGCACATGGTGGGGGTTACAATTCCGTTTTTACTCCATGTGTGTGTACTCAAAATGCTCAGAGTTTCATGGGACATCCAAGTGCATGCAAAACATGAAAAAATTTTCTGACCCCCATCCGCCCCCCCCCCCCCTCTGGCTGCTGGGACTGGCCCTCCTTGGGGGTGAAGTTTTTTCCCAAAAACCCACATATGTGTGTTCAAAATGATCAGTGCGACGAGGGGATCATTTTGATGTCACCCCCCCCCCCCCAAATTGGTACCCTAGGTACTAATTTCGGCAGAATGCTCAATAAGGTCGGGGGGGGGGGGCTGATTTTGGGCGGCTGCGTGCCACATGTGTGATTTTCCCGTTTATCCAGTTTGCCTTTCTGTTGGCTGCATGGAACATTCAGATTCTGAATCTGATTTTGAGCTGCAGGCGGTAGACCCAGGACTTGCTGGCTAGTGTTTCAAATACAAAAAAGCAATTGAAACTGACTTCATTCTTCAAGTGACACTTGCAGCCGTGAAAAGTGTGATTTGTTGGTTTCATCGTGTTTCGTTTGCTTGGGAGGCTCAAGGGGGTACTAATTTTGGCAGATTGCTTAATAGGGCTAGGGGGTACTAAAATTTGGGGGGTACTACATTCCGGGGGGTTACTAAATTTGGGGATGGGTTCATGTATGTTGGGGATACCTGGGACCTCAGCCCGGCTGCTCCCCATCCACCCTCCCCCTTCAGGGGGCCAAAATGTTTAGGGGGTGTCGGTGTGGGGGCTGCACCTTATAATGGTGATGGGGACTGACTCTGTTGAGCAATTCTTTTCGTTTTGCAAGTACGCTGATACTGATGAACGGCATGCAATGGCTGACAATGCCCGCTGTTTGGCCTTCATGGCCCATTATAATGTTAAAGTGGAAGGCCCGGGGGGGGGGGGGGGGGGGGCAACTCCGCGGGTCCTAGGACGCCAACTACCCCTCCCCCCCCCCCACCTTGGGGGCGTTCGGCCAACAGTTATTTGCCAAAGGTGTTGCCCTCAGGCGTCCATGGGCGCCTAAGGCGCCCGATGCTCCATGAACACCAAAGGTGCCTTAAGGAAAATTTTGTCCAATTTGCACCCCAACACGATCCTTAAACCCAACCTTGACTCTAACGCCCACCCCCAACCCTCAGCCTACTTCTATCCCTACACCTAACCCTAATCAAGACTGAATATTTGGACCGAGCTGGTGGGGGAGGGA
This sequence comes from Eutreptiella sp. 'Long Island Sound 2002', assembly GCA_964036045.1. Taxonomy (NCBI): domain Eukaryota; phylum Euglenozoa; class Euglenophyceae; order Eutreptiales; family Eutreptiaceae; genus Eutreptiella; species Eutreptiella sp. 'Long Island Sound 2002'. The sequence goes on from OZ038396.1 coordinate 47,082,183, forward strand.
ACATCAGCTATGACTGGTGAGGGTCATCAAGAATGATTCACACATTGATGGCTCTTGACAAAGTGAAATCAGCTTGCAAGTGAACCCCATCACCACGAGGCCCACTTTCAAGGATTTTTGGACTTCTGAGGGGCCAATATGCCCCAAAATGGGCTCAAAATGGGCTCATTCCACCCGTTGGTGCACCCCAAATGGTCTAGGATGAGGTTTGGAAAAACGCGTTTTTGACCCATTTTTGACCCATTTTTGGTCCCAAAACAGCCCATTTTCAAGGCATTTTGGGATTTTCGGAGGACCAAAATGGGCCACCACAAGCTCAAAACGGTCCAAAAACACTTGTTTTGGCGTCGCACATGGTCTAGGATCATTTTTGAGAAAAGTCATCTTTTTGCCCCTACCGGACCCTGTTGACCCATTTGGGCGGGCACCCACCTGTTTGGGCTTGAGCTTGCAGCTTGCCGCAGCCTAGTGGGCCTAGGTATGGGAGTTTAGGCGTCCGTTTGGGCAATTCTGAGGGGTGGAAACCACAAAAAGTGGGGGGTTGCGGGTGGAGTAGGTGCCCTCGGAATCGCATTTTGAGCCATGTAGCCAAAGATATGGCCTATCCTTGGTTTGTGGCCGTCGGCATTTGGAGCTTCTGGGGGCCTTTTTGGGCCGTTTCCGGGACATGTCATGGAGTTAGAGGGCCGCAAAGAGCTCGTTGACACGGGGAAGTCAAGCGGCACGAGGGTGGACCCACCGTTTCCCTTCGTTTGGCCGTTTTGAATGTGTTCCAGGGCTTTTTTTGCCCAAAAATGGCTGTTTTTGGCCCTAAACTGCAGTTTTTGAAACTGAGGTCCGCCACTTGCAAATCCCGTTCCCGGCCGCCACCGTTGAGTTTCTTGCTCAAACTTTGTGTGATTGCACTTCACACCCATAGGTATCATCCACCAAAATTTCACCCGAATCTGAAGCACCACAACGGAGTTCTGATTTTTTCCCATTTCGCGCGTGCTGCTGCTTGCTGCTTGCTCCTTGCTTGCTAAACCTGGTAGGTCCACCCTAGACACTAAAACGGGTTATAAAACCAAGATTGGTTCCACGAGCTCGGCGACCCTAACCCTAGCCCTAACCCTAGCCTTGGCTCTCATCCTAGGCTACGGTCAGAGTGAGTGTTGGGGTCCAAAATGGAGAGCAATGATGTGGCAAAAGCAGCCATGAACAAAATTTGGGGGATCTTGTTCAGCCCAATCAACATGGCTGGCATGGCCAAACTACCTGGCTGCAAAGGTTAGGGTTAGGTTTATGGTGATGGTATGGTCAAAGGGAGGGCAAGGGGAGGTAAGGGGAGCCTGTGCCCCCCCTTCCCCCCCCCAACACCCCAAATTGCCCCACCTGGATCCCCCCCCCCCCAACACCCCAATTTGCCCCACCTGGACCCCCCCCCCCCAAGCCCCTCCTAGACCCCCCCCCGCATTCGCCCCTCCTTGAACCCCCCTCCCATCCCCCCCCCCCCCCCAAGGGGCCTCTGGCCAACAGTTAGTAGGGGGGATAGTTGGCGTCCAAAACAGAGGGGTCGCCCCCCCCCCCCGGGGTGGAAGGACGGTTGGATTAAACGCCTGTGCTGAAAGCTTTGGTGCAATGTCTATGCTATGTGTTGTCTTTGGTTTTGGAGTAACAACCGCAATTTAACCGTATTTTTCCGCAATTTACCAAAATTTGTCGCAATTTTTTCAGGGGTTGGGGGACCACAATCCCCCCCCCCCCCCAAGCGTGCACCATCCTCTGTTCCCGTGTATCACCCCCTGTTCACGTTGCAGAACCCCCTGTCCGCTTGCCTCACCCCGTGGTCCCCATGCAGCACGAGTCAGCCCCTGCCCCCATGGCATCACCCCCCCCCCCCGCCCCAGCTCAGCCTCCTTTCCTGGTGGCCTCTGTGCTCATGCATCGACCTATGCATCATTGGCTTGTGAAAACCCGCAGTGTCCTCGACGGTGATGTTCGTGCACAGGAACAAATACGTCGCTCTGCTGATGGGCAGCGATGTGAGGGTAATGGTGCTTCATGGAAGTCAAGAGCAATTAGATTTCAATTTGCGGAACGTTGTGCACGTAGTGCAGGTGTATGCCTGCAATCTGATGGTTGTGGTTTGCAGCGGTTTGCAGGGATTGCCGGAACGGTGAGGGGCAGTTTCTGTCGGTTGCAAATGCCGTTGGGGGTGGTGGTGCATTCAGATGCGTGAGAGAGGGTACGCCGTAGCCCCCCACCCCCCCCTTCGCTTCCAACGGCGATGGCAATGAGCCCCGCTTAGGGCACGGGCCAAGTGACGTCGGAGCTGTTGAGCCCACGCTGCACCCGTCATCGTAATGTTCCGAATCCCGAGCCTTCGTGGCCACGGAGTCTCGCTGCGGCTTGTGACACAACTGTGACCTGCGGACATCCCCGTACCATGCACCACTTATTAGGATTTGCTCCCGAGCAGGGCGGTCCTTGAGGAACCAGATTTTTTTTGTCAAGGGCCGCCCTTAAGGACTGCCCTCAGGGGCCTTTTTGCACTGGCCCGACGTGGGCCATGTTTGTTCCCCTTTTTAGGGACCCTCGAGAATGCAGGGGTTACGTAGCAATTCCGCCCTCTTTTGGGGCCCCGAGAAGGTAGGGGCGAGGTAGCCAATTCTGATTTTGTCCCCGCACTTGGTGTTGGGGACCCCCGAGAATGTAGGGGTTACGTAGCAATTCCGCCCTCTTTTGGGCCCCTAAGAAGGCAGGGTTGGGGTAGCCACTTTTGAATTGGTCCCCCGGCTTGGTGTTGGGGACCCACGAGAATGCAGGGGTCACATAGCAATTCCGCCCTCCTTTGGGCCCCTGAGAAGGTAGTGGTGAGGTAGCCACTTCTGATTTTGTTCCCCTTTGATTGGGGATCCCGGAGAACACAGGGGTTCTGTAGCAATTCTGCACTCTGTTCGGCCTCCGAGAGGGTAAGGGTGAGGTAGCCAATTCTGATTTTGTCCCTGCGCTTGGCGTTGGGGACCCCTAGGAATGCAGCAGTCACCTTGCAATTCAGCCCTCTTTTGGGCCCGTGTGAAGGCAGGGTTGTAGCCTCTTCTGATTTGGTCCCCGTGCTTGGTGTTGGGCCCCCCCGAGAATGTAGGGGTTATGTAGCAATTGCGCCCTCTTTGGCAGGCTGAGAAGGCAAGGGTAAGGCAGCTCTTTCTGATTTTGTTTGCTTTTTATGGGGAGCCCGATAATGTAGTGCTACATAGCATTGGGCCCTCTTTTGGGCCCCTGGGAAGGCAAGGGTAAGGCAGTCACTTCTGATTTTGTCCCCTTTTTATGGGGGGACGCCCGAGAATGTGGTGGCTACGTAGCAATTCCACCCTTTTTTGGGCCCCTGAGAACGCAGGGGTGAGGTACCCATTTCTGATTTTGTTCCCATTTGATTGGGGATCCCTGAGAATGCAGGGGCTACCGAGCAATTCTGCCGTCTTTTCGCCCCCCGAGAAGGCAGGGGTGAGGTGGCCAATTCTGATTTTGTCCCCGCGTTTGGCGTTGGGCACCCCCGAGAATGCAGGGGTTATGTAGCAATTCCACCCTCTTTTGGGTCCTTGAGAAAGCGCAGCCACTCCTGATTTTGTCCCTTTTTTTTGGAGACCCCTGAGAGTGCAGTGGTTACGTAGCAACTCCGCCCTCTTTTGGGCCCCTGATAAGGCAAGGGTGAGGTAGCCACTTCTGATTTTGTTTCCGGGCTTGGCCTTGGGGACGCCCGAGAATGCAGGGTTCACGTAGCAATTCCACCCTTTTTTGGGCCGCTGAGAAGGCAGGGGTGAGGTAGCCATTTTTGATTTTGTTCCCTTTTGATGGGGTATCCTTGAGAACATAGGGGTTCTGTAGCAATTCCCCCCTCTTTTCGGCCCCGAAGAAGGTGAGGTAGCCGCTTCTGATTTTGTCCCTGCGCTTAGCGTTGGGCACCCCCGAGACTGCAGGGGTTATAAAGCAATTGTGCCCTCTTTTGGGTTTTTGAGAAGGCAAGGGTGAGGTAGCCACTACTGATTTTGCTCCCCTTTGATTGGGGAGCCCCGAGAACCTAGGGATTACCTTGCACTTCTGCCCTCCTTTGAGCCCCCGAGAAGGCAGGGGTGAGGTAGCCTCTTCTGATTTTCTCTCCGCGCTTGTCGTTGGGTACCCCTGAGAATTCATGGGTTATGTAGCATTTCCGCCCTCTTTTGGGCCCCGGAGAAGGCAAGGGGTGAGGTAGCCATTTTGGATTTTCTCCCCGCGCGTGGCGTTGGGGAGCCTGGAGAATGCAGGGTTACGCAACAATTCCACCCTCTTTTCGCCCCCGGAGAAGGCAGGGGTGGGGTGGCCCGTTTTTATTCCCCCCTCGCGCTTGGCGTTGGCGACCCCTGGACAATGCAGGCGTGATGTAGCAGTTCCGCCCTCCTTTTGGCCCTTGAGAAGGCAATGGCGAGGTAGCCACTTCTGATTTTGTCCCCCTTTTGGGGGGACCCCCCGATAATGCAGTGGTTATGCAGCACGTTTGGGTTAGGGTTTTGGACCCCCGACGAGGCAGGGGTGAGGTAGGCAATTCTGATTTTGTATCCGCGCTTGGCGTTGGGGACCTCCGAGAATGCGGGGGTTATGTTGCACTTATGCTCTTTTTTGGGCCCGTGAGAAGGCATGGGGATGGTAGCCACTTCTGATTGTGTTCCCTTTGCTTGGCGTTCGGGGCCCACTGAAAATGCTGGGGTTACGTAGCGCGTCCCTTTTCTGGGCCCCCGAGAAGGCAGAGGTGAGTTAGGCACTTCTGATTTTCTCTCTGCGCTTGCGTCGGGAACCCCCGAGAATGCAGAGGTCACGTAGCAATTCCGCCCTCTTGTGGGCCCCCGAGAAGGCATGGGCGACATAGCCACTTCTGATTTTGTTCTCCTTGCTTGGTGTTGGGGACCCCTGAGAATGCAAGGGTTACGTAGCAATTCCGCCCTCTTTTGGGCCTCCGAGAAGTCATAGGTGAGGTAGGCACTTCTGATTTTCTTCCTGTGCTTGGCGTTGGGGCCTCCGGAGAATGCAGGGCTTACGTCGCAATTCCGCCCTCTTTTGTGCCGCCGAGAAGGCAGGGGTCAAGTTGCGATTCCGCCTTTTTTTGAACTAGCGAGAAGGCAGGGGTGGCGTAGCCAGTTCTGATTTTTTTTCGCTTTTGATGGGGGATCCCGGAGAATGCAGAGGTTCCGTAGCAATTCTACCCCCTTTTCGGTTCTCAAGAAGGTAGGGGTGTGGTAGCCTCTTGTGATTTTGTCCCTGCACTTAGCGTTGGGCACCCCTGAGAATGCAGGGATTATGAAGCAATTCTGCCCTCTTTTGGGTTTTCGAGAAGGCAAGGGTGAGGTAGCCACTCCTGGTTTTGTTTCCCTTTGATTGGGGAGCCCTGAGAACGCACGTAGTACTTTGCACTTCTGCCCTCCTTTGAGCCCCCGAGCAGGCAGGGGTGAGGTAGCCTCTTCTGATTTTCTCCCCGCGCTTGTCATTGGGTACCCCTGAGAATGCATGGGTTATGTAGCATGTAGCAGTTCCGCCCTCTTTTTGGCTCTCCACAAGGCAGGGCTGAGGTAGCCCTTTCTGATTTTCTCCCCGCACTTGACGTTGGGGAGCCTTGAGAGTGCAGGGGTTACGTAGCAATTCTACCCTCTTTCGGGCCCCAGAAAAGGCAAGCGGTGAGGAAGCCAATTTTTGATGTCCCCCCCGCCATTGGCGTTGGAGACCCCCCAAGAATGTAGGCGTCAAGTAGCAATTCCGCCCTCTTTCCGGCCCTAAAGAAGGCAAGGGTGAGGCAGCCACTTCTGATTTTGTTGCGATTTTATTGGGGACCCCCGAGAATGCAGTAGTTACGTAGCACGTCCACCCTCTTTTGGACCCCCAAGGAGGCAGGGGTGAGGTAGGCAATTCTGATTTTGTATCCGCGCTTGGCGTTGGGGACCTCCGAGAATGCAGGGGGTATGTTGCACTTATGCTCTTTTTTGGGCCCCCGAGAAGGCATGGGGAAGGTAGCCACTTCTGATTTTGCTCCCCTTGCTTGGCGTTCGGGACCCGTGAGAATGTAGGGGTTGCATAGCAATTTTGCTCTCTTTTGGGCCCCCGGAAAGGCAAGTGTGAGGTATGCACTTCTGACATTCTCGGTGCGCTTGGCGTTGGGGACTCAGAGAATGCAGGGGTTACGTAGCAATTCCACCCTCTTTAGGGCCTCCAAGGAGGCAGGTGTGAGGTAGCCTCTTCGGGTTTTGTCCCCGCGCCTGGCGTTGGGGATCACTGAGAATGCGGGGGTTATGTAGCGATTCCGCCCTCTTTTGGGCCCCCGAGAAGGCATGGGGAAGGTAGCCACTTCTGATTTTGCTCCCCTTGCTTGGCGTTCGGGACCCGTGAGAATGCAGGGGTTGCATAGCAATTTTGCTCTCTTTTGGGCCCCCGGAAAGGCAAGCGTGAGGTATGCACTTCTGACATTCTCGCTGCGCTTGGCGTTGGGGACTTAGAGAATGCAGGGGTTACGTAGCAATTCCACCCTCTTTAGGGCCTCCAAGGAGGTAGGTGTGAGGTAGCCTCTTCGGGTTTTGTCCCCGCGCCTGGCGTTGGGGATCACTGAGAATGCGGGGGTTATGTAGCGATTCCGCCCTCTTTTGGGCCCCCGAGAAGGTATTGGTGAGGTAGCCACTTCTGAGTTTTTCCCTGCGCTTGGCGTTGGGGACCCGTGAGAATGCAGGGGTTCTTTTGGGCCCTCGAGAAGGCAGGGACAAGGTAGGCAGCTCGGACTTTTTCCTTGCGCTGGGCGTTGGGGCTTCTCGAGAATGCAGGGTCACGTAGCAATTCTGCCCTCTTTTGGGCCCCCGAGAATGCATGGGCGAGGAAGCCAATTCTGATTTTGTTCCCCTTGCTTGGCGTTGGGGACCCTTAACAATGCAAGGGTTACGCAGCAATTCCGCCCTCTTTTGGGCCACTGAGAAGGCAGGGGTGAGGCAACCACTTCTGATTTTCTCCCTGTGTTTGCGTCGGGGGCCCTGGAAAAAGCAGGACTTATGTACCAAGTCCGCCCTCTTGTGGACCCACGAGAGTGCGGGGGTGTGTTAGCCATTTCTGATTTTCTCGCTGCGCTTTGTGTTCGGGACCCCCTAGAATGCAGGGGTTACATAGCAATTCTGCTCTCTTCCAGGCCCCTGAGAAGGCAGGGGTGAGATATCCCCTTCTGACTTTTTCCACGCGCTTGGCATTGGCAACCCCCAACAAGGCATCGGTCACGTAGCTATGCCGCCCTCCTTTGGGCCCCTGAGAAGGCAAGGGTGAGGCACCCATTTCTGATTCTCTTGCCATGCTTGGCTTTGGGGACCGCTGAGAATGCAAGGGGTACGCAGCGATTCTGCCCTCTTGTGGGCCTCCAACGAAGGCCAAGGTGAGGTACCCACTTGTCATTTTCTCCTGCTTGGCGTTTGGGACCCCTTAGAATGCAGGCATTCCGTAACAACTCTGCCCTCTTTTGGGCCACCGACAAGGCAGCGGGGAGGGAGCCACTTCTGATTTTCTACTCGCGCTTGGCGTTGGGGACCCCCCAGAATGTAGGGGCTACTTAGCAATGCCCCCCTATTTTGGGCCCCCGAGAAGCCAAGGGTGAGATATCGTGTTATGATTATCCACCTATGCTTGGCGTTGGGGACCCACGAGAATGCAGGGTTACGCAGCAATTCCGCCCTTTGTTGGGTCCCCAAGATGGCAATGGTGCGGTAGGCACTTCCGATTTTCTCCTTGCGCTTGGTCTTCGGGACCCCCAAGAATGCAAGGGTAACGTAGCATCTCTGCCCTCTTTTGGGCCCCCGAGAAGGCAGAGGTGAAGGAGCCACTTGTGATTTTCTTCCCTCGCTTGGCGTTGGGGACCCCCGCGAACGCAGGGGTCACGTAGCAATTCCGCCCTCTTTTGCACGCCCCACAAGGCAGGGGTGAGCTAACCAGTTCTGATTTTCTCCCCGAGCTTGGCGTTGGGGACTGCCAAGAATTTAGGGCTTACGTAGCAAAGGTTCCCTCTTGTAGACCCCAAGAAGTCAAGGGTGTTATGGCCAGCTCTGATTTTCTCCTTGCGCTTGGTGTTCCGGACCCATCAGAATGTAGACGTTCCGTAGCAATTCTGCCCTCTTTTGGGCCCCCGAGAAGGCACGGGGGAGGTATCCACTTCTGATTTTCTGCTCGCGCTTGGCGTTAGGGACCCCGGAGAATGCAGGGGTTACCTAGCAATTCCGCCCTCTTTTGGGCCCCCGAGAAGGCAGGGTTGTGGCATCCACTTCTGATTTTCTTCCCGCCTTTGGCGTTGGGGACCCCTCAAAATGCAGGGGTTAGGGAGCACTTCCGCCCTCTTTTGGGTCTCCGAGAAGGCAGGGGTGAGGTATCCACTTCTGAGTTTCTTCCCGCTGTTGGCGTTGGGGACCCTCGAGAATGCAAGGAGTACGTAGGAATTCTACCCTCTTTTGGGCCCCCGAGAAGGCAGGGGTGAGGAAGCCACTTCTGATTTTCTCCCCGCGCTTGGCGTTGGGGATCCCCGAGAATGCAGGGGTTACGTAGCAATCTCGCCCTGTTTTCGGCTCCCGAGAAGGTATCGGTGAGTTAGCCATTTCTGATTTTCTTCCGGTGTTTCGTGTTTGGGACCCGCAAGAATGCAGGCTTCATGGAGCAATTACACACTCTTTTGGGCCCCTCGAGAAGGCTGGGGTGAGGTAGCCACTTCTGATTCTCTCCGCAGGCTTGGCGCCGGGGTCTGCTGTGAATGCACGAGTTACGCAGCAATTCCGCCCTCGTTTGGACTTCCCAAAAGGCAAGGGTGATGCCACCAATTCTGATTTTGTCCCCGCGCTTCGCATTGGGGACCCCTGAGAATGCAGGGATTACATAGCAATTTCGCCCTCTTTTGGGTCCCCGAGAACACATGGGAGAGGTATCCACTTCTGATGTTGTCCCCGCTCTTGGTGTTGGGGATCCCTAAGAGTGCAGGGGTTACGTAGCAATTCCGCCCTTTTTTCCGCACCCGAGAAGGTAGGGGTGAGGTAGCCACTTCTGATTTTGTTCCCACGCCTGGCGTTGGGGACCCTCTAGAATGCGGGGGTTGCGTAGCGAGTTCGCCCGTTTTTGGGCCCATGAGAAGGCAAGGGGTGAGGTGGCCACTTTTGATTTCGTTTCTCTTTAATTGGGGGCCCCAGAGAGTGCAGGGATTATGTAGCAACTTTGCCCTCTTTTGGCCCCACGAAAAGGCAGGCCCGAGGCAGCCACTTCTGATTTTCTCCCTGCGCTTGGCGTTGGGGACCCCGGGGAATGCAGGGATTCTGTATGAATTCCGCCCTCTGTTGGGCCCCTTGAGAAGGGCGGGGTTAGGTAGCCACTTCTGATTTTCTCCCTGTGCTTGGCGTTGGGCACCTCTCAGAATGCAACGGTTATGTAGCAATGCCGTCCTCTTTTGGGCCGCTGAGAAGGCATCGGTGAGGTAGCCACTTCTGATTTTGTTCCCGTGCTTGGTGTTGGAGACCCCTGAGAATGCAGGGGTTATGTAGCAATTCTGCCATCTGTTGGGCCTCTGAGACGGCAGGGGTGAGGTAGCCACTTCTGAATTTCTCCCCCCGCTTGGCGCTGGGGACCCCTAACAATGCAGGGATTATGTAGCAATTCCACCCCCTATTGGGCCCCTTGAGAACACCAAGGTTAGGTAGCCACTTCTGATTTTCTCCCCATGCTTGGCGTTGGAGACCCTGGAGAATGTAGGGGTTCCGTAGCGATTCCGCCTTCTTTCAAGCCTTCGAGAAGGAAGGGCTTAGGTAATCAATTCGGATTATCTCCCCGCACTTGGTGTTGGGGATGCCCGAGAATTCACGGATTATGTAGCATTTCCGCCGCCCTTTGGGTCCACGAGAAGGCAGGGGTGGCGTAGCCTTTTCAGATGTTGTCGCGGTGCTTGGTGTCGGGGACCTATGAGAATGCACGGGATACATAGTAACTCCGTCCTTTTTTTCGCCCTCGAGAAGGCAGAGGTGAGGCAGCCACTCCTGATTTTCGCCCCGCGTTTGGCGCTGGGGACCCCGGAGAATGTAGGGGTCACATAGCAATTCCGCCCTCTTTTTGGCCCCCGACAAGGCGCGGGTGAGGTATCCATCTCTGATTTTCTGCCCGCCCTTGGTGTTGGGGATCCCCGAGAATGCAGCGCTTACGTAGCAATTCCGCCCTCTTTTGGGCCCCAGACAAGCTAGGGGTGAGGTAGCCACATCTGAGTCTCTACCCGCACTTGGCGTTGGGTAATCCCAAGAATGTAGGGCTTACGTAGCCAAGGCGCCCTCTTGCAGGCCCCCAAGAAGTCAAGGGTGTGGCGGTTGGTTCTGATTTTCTCCCTGCGCTTGGTGTTTCGGACCCCTGAGAATGCAGGCGTTATGTAGCAATTCCGCCCTCTTTTGGGTCCCCGAGAAGGCACGGGGGGGTGTATCCACTTCTGAGTCTGTCCCCGCCCTTGGCGTTGGGGACCCCGGAGGATGCAGGGGTTACGTAGCAATTCCGCCCTCTTTAGGGCTCATGAGAAGGCAGGGGTGAGGTATCCAATTCTGATTTTCTTCCAGCACTTGGTGTTGGGCACCCCTCAGAATGCGGGAGTTAGGGAGCAATTCCGCCCTCTTTCGGGACGCTTGAGCAGGTAGTGGTGAGGTAGCCTCTTTTGATTCTCTCCCCGCCCTTGGCGTTGGGGATCCTCGAGAATGGGCATGTCGGGTTTTCACTTCCGGGGGGGGGGGGGGGGGTCAATACGGCCCCCAAAACTGGGGGGGGGGGGTTCCGGAAAAGGGCTCAATTGACGGGCACAATTAATCAGTCATTATGAAGTTCGGCGCCAAAGGCGCCGAAATTTTTTTGGAGCACTAAAATTGGTTAAATCTTTTCACCAAATATATGGCAAATGAAGACTTTTCTGAACCCCGTGGATGCGCTGATTCCAAAAATCCCATTTTCTTTTCTTTCCTGGTTTTCGGGTCCCGGTCACCTCCGAGGCCTGTGGGTCAGACTCGGTAGGATTTTGGGGGGTCCTGTCAGCTGAGCCCTTTTTGGGGGAGGGGGGGGTCTAGCCGGGGGGCTCTATCGACCCTCCCCCCCCGGAAACGAAAACCCCGCTTCCCGTGCAGCGGTTACGTAGCAATTCCGCCCTCTTTTGAGCCCTGGAGAAGGCAAGGGTTAGGTAGCCACTTGTGATTCTCTCCCCGGGCTTGGCGTTGGGGACGGTTGTAAATGCAGGGGTTGCGTAGTAATTCCGCCCTCTTTTGGACTTCCCAAAAGGCAAGGGTGATGCCACCAATTCCGACATTCTCCCCGCCCTTGGCATCGGGGATCCCGGAGAATGTAGGGTAGCATAGCAATTTCGCCCTCCTTTGGGTCCCCGAGAAGGCATGTGTGAGGTATCCACTTCTGATGTTGTCCGCGTGCTTGGTGTTGGGGATCCCTAAGAGTGCAGGGGTTACGTAGCAATTCCGCCCTTTTTTCCGCACCCGAGAAGGCAGATGTGAGGTAGCCATTTCTGATTTTGTTCCCACGCCTAGCGTTGGGAACCCCCTAGAATGCGGGGGTTGCGTAGCGAGTTCGCCCGTTTTTGGGCCCCCGAGAAGGCAAGGGATGAGCCGGGCAATTCTGATGTTGTTCCCCTTTGATTGGCTACCCCAGAGAGTGCAGGGATTATGTAGCAATTCCGCCCTTTTTTGGGCCCCTTGAGAAGGCAAGGGGTGAGCCGGGCAATTCTGATTTTGTTCCCCTTTGATTGGGGACCCCCGAGAGTGCAGGGATTATGTTGCAATTCCGCCCTTTTTGGGGCCCCCTGAGAAGGGTGGGGTTAGGTAGCCACTTCTGATTTTCTCCTGTGCCTGGCGTTGGCAACCCTCCAGAATGCAATTCTACCCTCTTTTGGGCACCCAGAAAGGGGTTATGAAGCCACCTTGCCCACTTGTGGGCCACCTGTGATTCCCCCCCCCCCCGCTCTCAAGCGGTGGGAACCCCCTAGGCGGCAGGGGTTATGTAGCCACCTTGCCCACTTGTGGGGCCACCTCTGATTCTGCCCCCCGCTTTCAAGCGGTGGGGACCCCCCAGGCGGCAAGAGTTATGTAGCCACTATGCTCACTTGTTGGGCCACCTCTGATTTTGCCCCCCGTTGTGAAGCAGTGGGGACCCCCTAGGCGGCAGCGGTTATGCAGCCACCTTGCCCACTTGTGGGCCACCTCTGATTTTGCCCCCCGCTCTGAAGCGGTGGGGACCCCCCAGGCGGCAGGGGCTATTTCACCACCTTGCCCACTTGGGCCACCTCTGATTTTGCCCCCCGCTCTGAAGCAGTGGGGACCCCCAAGGCGGCAAGGGTTATGTAGCCACCTTGCCCACTTGTGGGCCACCTTTGATTTTGCCCCCCGCTGTGAAGCGGTGGGGACACCCCAGCTGCTGTTCTCCTACACCTACCCGAGTACATTAACAATGAGGCCGAGGCTGGGGCGTAGGGAGAAGTCCCGGGGCTTGTTCAATGCACTTTCGCACCCCCTTGTCAAGTTCACGGAGGCCTTTTTTTTGCCATGTTTTTGATGTGGTTTGTGCCACGAGCAAGAAAGTTCAAGCAACCAGATGGGCAGGAGTTGCCGCCGTCCAGGGTTTGATGAACCGGACGTGCACACAACTGTTCCACACCATGCGTCATGTTATTCCACGGGGGTGGGAGGAATCGTTGTGTGTTGACGTAGGGAGTAGCCGCATCAAGGGTAGCCGGACGAAGTTTCTTCGCAGTTTGATTGAAGATGTCCAAACACGCTTCAATGGAACTCACTGGGATGGTAGTGCTACAGTGGAGGATTGGGTTGAGGAAAGCTCCTGTTCGCGTGAGAGAGTGTTTAGCTACGTGACGGCTACTGACTTTGGCCAAAACACGGAGCGCATGTGTGAGACGCTGTGGGTAAGGTGCAATGGGGAGGCACCAGAGGATTGGGGGCCTTTGGAGGTGTTTGATGATCTCCGGAAGACCCCTTTCCGCCCGCGCAAACGGAAGCAAGGGCATGCGGTTGAGGTGGAAGATGGTGGTTTGCCTGGTTTGGTGCTTTCAAGGATTTGCCAATTTCTTTCGAAGATGATGCTCAGGCAGAGGTTCATTTGAACATTCAAGATTTGTGGGTTTTCCCGAAGAGGGCAACACGCCAATTACTTCTGATTTTCTCCCTGCACTTGGTGTTGGGGATTTCTGAGAATGCAGGGGTTACGTTGCAATTCCGCCCTCTTTGGGGCCTCCGAGACGGCAGGGGTGAGGCAACGGATTCTTATTTTCTCCCCGCGCTTGGCATTGGGGACCCCCAAGAATGCAGGGGTTGCGTAGCGATGCGGCGCTCTTTTGGGCCGCGGAGAGAGTTCTAGGGAGGTAGCCATTTTCTCCGCGTGCTTGGGGTTGCGTCCCTCGAGAATGCAGGCGTGCTGCAGCAATTGGGCCCACTTTTGCCTCCCGGAGAAGGCAGGGGTGAGGTAGCCAGTTCTGATTTTGTCCCTGCGCTTGGTGTGGGGGACCCCCGAGAATGCAAGGGTTACGTAGCAATTCTCCCCTCTTTTGGGCCTCCCAGAAGGCAGGGGGGAGGCAACCAATTTTTTTTCTCTGCGCGCTTGGCATTGCTAACACCTGAGAATGCACGGACAATGTAGCAAGTTCCTCCCTCTTTTAGGCCCTTGAGAACCTAGTGGTGAGGTAGCCACTTCCAATTTTCTCCCCGCGCTTGGCGTTGGGGACCCCCAAGAATGCAGGGGTAGCAATTCTACCCTCTTTTGGGCTTCCATGAGAAGGCACGGGTGAGGTAACCACTTCTGATTTTCTCCCCATGCTTGGTGTTGGACCCATGAGAATGCAAGGGATACGTAGCAATTCTGCCCTCTTTTGGGCTTCTGAGCATCTACGGGCGAGGTAGCCACTTGTGATTTTCTTCCCGCGTTGGCTGTACGGGACCCCTGAGAATGTTGCGGTTGCGTAGCAATTCCGCTCTTTTTTGGGCCCCTTAAGAAGGTAGGGGTGACAGACCCAGTTCTGATTTTCTCCCCGCGCTTGGCATTGGGGCCAGCTAAGAATGCAGGGGTTACGTAGCAATTCCGCCTTCTTTTGGGCCTCCGCGAAGGTAGGGTTGAGACAAGAAATTCTTATTATCTCCCCGCGCTTGGAGACCCCCGAGAATGCAGGGCTTACGTCGCAATTCTGCCCTCTTTTGGGCCCCCAAGAAGACGGGGGTGAGGTAACCACTTCTGATTTTCTCCCCGCGCTTGGCATTGGGGACACTTGAGAATGTGGGTGTAACGGAGCAATTTCGCCCTCTTTTGGGCCCTTGAGAACCTAGTGGTGAGGTAGTCACTTCCGCCCTTCTCCCCGCGCTTGGCATTGGGGACCCCCAAGAATGCACAGGTTAAGTATCAATTCCACCCTCTTCTTTGCCTTCGAGAAGGCATGGGTGAGCTAGCCACTTCTGATTTTCCCCCCGCGCTTGGCGTTCGGGACCCCCTAAGAATGGAGGCGTTACGTAGCAATTCCGCCCTCTTTCGGGCTCCCGAGAAGGTAGGGATGAGGCAGCCAATTCTGATTTTCTCCCCGCGTTTGGTGTTGGGGACCCATGAGAATGCAAGGGACACGTAGCAAATCTGCCCTCTCCTGGGCTCCTGAGAAGGTAGGGGTCAGGTAGCCACTTTTGATTCTCTTCCCGTGCTGGGCGTTGGGGACCCCGAGGAATGTAGCGGTTGCGTAGCAATTCCGCCGTTTTTTGGGCCCGCCGTTTTTTGAGAAGGCAGGGGTGACCAGGGCTGTCCTTAAGGGACGAGATTTTTTTTTTTGTTAAGGACAGCCCTTAAGGACAGCCCCTAGAGGCCTTTTTCCCCCGGCCGAACGCGGGCCATGTCTACCCCCCCCGCCGCCCTCTTTTCGGCACCACTTCTGATTTTGCCCCCCGCTCTGAGGCGGTGGGGCTCCCCGATACGGCAGGGGTGAGGTAGCCAATTTGCCCACTTGTGGGCCACTTCTGATTTTGCCCCCCGCTCTGAAGCGGTGGGGCTCCCCGATACGGCAGGGGTGAGGTAGCCAATTTGCCCACTTGTGGGCCACTTCTGATTTTGCCCCCCGCTCTGAGGCGGTGGGGCTCCCCGATACGGCAGGGGTGAGGTAGCCAATTTGCCCACTTGTGGGCCACTTCTGATTTTGCCCCCCGCTCTGAGGCGGTGGGGCTCCCCGATACGGCAGGGGTGAGGTAGCCAATTTGCCCACTTGTGGGCCACTTCTGATTTTGCCCCCCGCTTTGTTTCCAGCCGTGCCACCGGCGATGGAACATTCGGGTGGTCGAACGCTGCATCACTATATTTGATTCAAAAAAAGTATTGCTCTTCTTCATGTTGAATTGTGCAGGGTGTGAGGTAGGGTCATGCAACACATGTGGGGCAAGGATCATATGGTTATGTGCTGAGACCGATTTGGGGCTAGGGACTCATGGTTGAACAATTGGGAACACCGGGGTGAGGACATGTACTGTCCGCGGGCTCTTTTGAAATTACCCCGTACCGGACGGGATTTTTTTTTTTTGCGTTAAGGACAGCCCTGGGGGTGACGTAGCCACCTCTGATTTTGTTCCCCTTTGATTCGGGGCCCTAAAAATGCAGGGGTTACGTAGCAATGCCGCCCTCTTTTGGGCCCCTTGAGAAGTCGGGGCTGAGGTAGCCGCTTCTGATGTTCTCCCGCCCTTGTCTTTGAAGAACCCTCAGAATGCAGGCGTTACATAGTGATTCCGCCCTCTTTTGGGCCCCCGAGAAGGCAGGGGTGGGGTAGCCACTGATAATTTTGTCCCGGTGCTTGGCGTTGGGGACCCCCGAGAATGCAGGGATTACGTGGCAATTCGGCCCATTTTCGGCCCCTTGAGAAGGCAGGAGTGAGGTAGCCACTCCTGATTTCGTTCTCCTTTGATTGGGGATTGCGAAGAATGCAGGAGTTACATAGCAATTCTGCCCTCCTTTTGGCCCCCGAGAAGGCCGGGGTGAGGTAGCTACTTGTGATTTTCTCCCCACGCTTGGCATTGGTGACCCCCGAGAATGCAGGGGTTACGTAGCAATTGCACCCTCTTTTGGGCGCCTGAGAGGGTAGGGGTGAGTCAGCCTCTTCCGATTTTCTCCCCGCACTTGGCGTTTGGGACTCCAAGAATGTAGGGGTTAGGTAGCAATTTCTGCGTCTTCTAGGCCCTCGAGAAGGCAGGGGTACGGCAACCAATTCTTATTTTCTCCCTTGGCTTGGCATTGCAGACCCCCGAAAATGCATCCTTGACGTAGCAATTCCGCCCTCTTCTGGGCCCCCAAGAAGGCACATGTGAGGTACCCACTTGTGATTTCACCCCACGCGCTTGGTATTGGGGACCTCCGAGAATGCAGGGGTTACGCAGCAATTCTGCCCTCTTTTGGGCCCCTAAGAAGGCAGGGTTGAGGTGGCTGCTTTTGATTTTCTCCTGGTGCTTGGCATTGGAGACCCCCAAGAATCCAAGGGTTATGTATTAGTTCAGCCCGCTTTTGGGGCTTGAGAAGGCATGGGTGAGGTAGACACTTTTGATTTTCTTCCTATGCTTGGCGTTGGGGACCCCAGAATGCGGGGTTACGCAGCCATTCCGCCCTCTTTTGGGCCCCCGAAAACTTGGGGATGAGGTAACCACTTATGCTTTTCTCCTCATGCTTGGTGTTGGGGACCCCCAAAAATGAAGTGGTTACGTAACAATTCCGCCCTCTTTTGGGCCGCCGAAAACTTGGGGGTTGTGGTAGCCGCTTTTGCTTTTCTCCTTGCACTTGGCGTTGGGGACCCCCGAGAATGACGGGGTTACGTAGCAATTTCGCCCTCCTTTGGGCCGTGGAGAAGGCAGGGGTGAGGTAGCCACTTTCGATTCTCTTCCCGTGCTTGGTGTTGGCAACCGCGGAGAATGCAGGGTTTCTGTATCAAATCTGCCCTCTTTTGGGTACTCAAGAATACGGGGCTGAGGTAGCCACTTCCAAGTTTCTCCCCGCTCTTGGGTGTTACTTAGCAATTCTGCCCTCTTCTAGGTCCCCTAAAAATCAAGGGTGCGGTAGCCGCTTCTTATTTGCCCCCCTGCTTGGTGTTGGGGACCCCCGAGAATGCAGGGGTGACGTACCTATTCCGCCCTCTTATGGGCCCTCGAGAAGGCAGGGGTGAGGGAGCCACATCTGATTTTCTCCCCGTGGGTGGCATTGGGGACCCCTGAGAACGCAGGGGTTTCGTAGGTTGACGTAGCCACTTCTGATTTTCTCCCAGCCGTTGGCGTTAGCGACCCCGGAAAATGCAGGGGTTACATAGCTATTCCGCCCTCTTTTGGGCCCCCCGAGAAGGCAGCGGTGTGGAATTGCTCCCTAACCCTTGCAGTCTCCTGGTCCCCAACGCCAAGCACAGGGAGAAAATCAAAAGTGGCGACCTCACCGTTGCCTTCTCAGGGGGCCAAAAGAGGACGGAATTGCTACGTAACCCCTGCGTTCTCGGGGGTCCCCAACGCCAAGCGCGGGGACAAAATCAGAAGTGGCTACCTCACCAATACCTTCTCCAGGGCCCAAAAGAGGGCGGACTTGCTACGTAACCCTTGCATTCTCGGGGGCCCCCGGTGCCAGACGCGGGGAGACAATCAGAATTCGTTGCCTCACCCTCTTTTTGGGCCCCCGAGAAGGTAGGGGTGAGCTAGCCACTTCTGATTCCCCCCCCCCGCGCTTGGCCCTGGGACCCCTGAGAATGCAGGGGTTATGTAGCAATTCTGCCTTCTTTAGGGCCCTTGAGAAGGCGGGGATGAGGCAGCCAATTCTGATTTTGTCCCCTTTTGATAGGGGACCTCCGGGAAAGCAGGGGTCGGTAGCAATTCTGTCCTCATTTGGGCCCCCAAGAACAACCTCCCGGTGCCATTGAGGAAACCCGGCCACTCATGGGTTCCTTTGTGTTGCCCGCTCGTGTATGCGCTTTTTAGGCAAGTGCTTGTAGGCGCGGCTGCGTTGATGAAATTTAAAACAGCAAATGGTGCTCGAACCCAAACGTGTGTGTGCCCAAACATAAACCAAAGCAAATGCACTTGCCGCAGAGCGCCGGGAGTAGGCACCCGGGAGCGCACTTGCCGTAGAGTAACGGGAGTAGGCACACCCTTTTCAAGTTCACAGCGGCCTTTTTTTTGTGATGTCTTTAATGTGGTTTGTGCCACAAGCAAGAACGTTGAAGCAAGCAGGGGTGCTCGAGTCCCCACTGACCAAGGTTTGATGAACGTGATGTGCACGCAGCTTTTGCACACCATGTGTCACGTCATTCCAGGGAGTTGGGACAAATCGTTGGGTAATGCGGTAGGGAGCAGCCTCATTAATTTGAAAGGGTAGCCGGATCAAATTTCTTCGCCCTCTGATTGCACATTTCCAAACTCGCTTCAATGGATCTTAGTGGTGCTATAGTGGAGGATTGGGTTGGGGCAAGGTCATGTCCGTGTGAGAGAGTGTTTAGCTACGTGACGGCTTCTGACTTTGGCCAAAGCATAGGGTTCATGTGTGAGACATTGTGGGTAAGGTGCAAGATTTGTGGGTTGCCCCGAAGAGGGCAACACATGACGCCGATATTGGAGATGTGTATGGGGTTGGGTTGGAGGGTGAGGACGAGGATAGTGACAACGAGGATTTGGAGCAAATGGGTGAAGTCGCCGGTAGCTCTTCTTCTGACCTTCATAATCCACCAGCCGTTCTTTCCCTCTACCTCCTCTAACCCTGCCCCGCAGTTGGTGTTCGCGTACGATGTGGATGAGGCGGTGTTGCAAGCAATGGAGAGGGGCAATATGCATGAGTGGACTAAAGTTGAGTTCAAGGCCATTTGTAGGAAGCATGGTTTGAGTGTCAACAAGGCAAAGGGTGAGCTTATGGAGTGTGTCAGCGTGCACTTCCAGCAGCTGTGCCAATTGTAGAGATTTTGTTGTAAGCTGTGCCACCGACGATGGAACATTTTGGTTGGTCGAATGCTGTGTCACTTCATTTGATGAAAAAAATACCTGGCTCCTGCTCATGTTGAATTGTGCAAGTGTGAGGTAGGGTTCCGATGCTATCATTGAACACATGTGGGCTAGGATGTTATGGTTGCATGATTGCACACATTTGGTGCTAGGGACCCATGGTTGAGCAGTTGGCAGCCCCTCGGTGAAGACATCAACGGCTGGGGACCAAGGGGTGAACAAATGTAGTGCCCGTGGGCTCTTTTGAAAAAACTCATCTTCAGGAACACTTTTTTTTCCCGTTAAGGACCGCCGTGCTCATGAGGCATCCCATGGGGCTGCCCATGGCATGGGTGTCGGCATCGAGCCAAACACATGGGGCACAAGACAGTGCACAGAATGACCAAAACAAAACCACACGATGTTGAGGGTAGATGTGAGCCTTTCTTGAGGGGTGATGTTTAATTGTGCCCCTTATGAGCTGGTGCGAAGTTGCTTCGGCGGGTTTTGTTTGGCCAGGGGCGGAGCCGTGCCTGTGCTGGGGCAGCCTAGTAACTAGGGCCCCGTTCGGTGGGGTGCGGGCCTAGGTGCGTTGATGGCTGCGCCGCTTTCATCGTAGCACTGCCGCATAGCTGTGTTCGGGCCATGAGGGGGGCTGGAGGGGCAACCACCAACTCAACATGATGCAATGTTGTAGAAATATTTTTGGCGACATCTGCAAGTGTGCATCAAGCCAAGGTGGTGACGATTGTGCTATGGTGTGGTGGCTCACACTATGACACCATACACGTACTATGAAACCAAACCATAAGCCATTGGGCCCTGTTCGCTTTTTAGGATGGCATTGCTACACAAAATACTAAGAAAAGAAAACCAATAATTGATGTAGTGCCAAAACCCCATGTCATGCCCTAACACATCCCCTTGCTATGCCCTAATAGAGCGCTGTAGTATGTCCGTAAGCAAACCCCTGGATACCCTTGTATAGTCCCAAGTCCATATAGCCCCGTCTGCTAGCCTAAAACAACCACATGGCATGCCCTCATATAGCCCGATGTTGCGCCGCCATACGGACATTCGTCGTGCCATTGCACAGCCTAGTGGTGCGGCCCCATGCCAAGCTGTTACAAATCCCCTTGCTATGCCAGAGTGCCCGAGAGGCTAAATACGGGGAAAGAGCAGAAAGGGCACAAGGGGAAAAAGAATGAACGCCACAAAGGCCAATAAACAAGCAAGTGAAACGGAAGCCACCAGCAAGTAGAATGTTGTGGAGAAAGGCCAAAAAAGGGAGAACGTGGCTACAGAAACAAATCTTGCAAATCAAGCAAGAGCCAAAGTTACAACGCACAGGGCAATCCACCATCCAAGGGCGAATCCATAAAGAGGATAAGGCCAGTTCGTTACCAAATGTCTCCAAGGGGTTTCCAAATGTTTGCGAGGGATTCAGAGGTTTGGTTTCGCAACGGCTCTCCAGCTGGTGGTTTTGTATCGGGGGCTAGTGCAGGGAAATTCATGTTAACATCATGTCACACACCCTCTAAATAGGGACGTCCATATAGCTCATGCCATTATGGTCCGTAAATGCTTGAAATTGCTTGTGCAAACCCCCATGGTGGACCTCTACATTTGGTAGTGTCGTGCAAGCATATTACAGAAAACATGTGTCAACACTAATACTGGCATCTTCTAAAAAGAGAAAGCTGAGAAATGTGCTATGAAGAAACACAACACGAATTGGAACAGAATTTTACTATCTTTGGCACTTTTTGAAGCCCGTAGTGCCGCATTGAGAGAAAATGATGATGAACAAATGAAGCAATGTATTGAAGAACCCACACACCCCATCCCCACACGCTACAGCCCCATTGTGTAACACACCAAAGCCGCAAACACGACCATTCCGACCAGCATGGCTCCACACACAACAACCCTGCCCTCCAAGGTCCACACAACGCACCACAACCCTACACTACACCTTACAAGCCACAACCATCACCACAATGATGCGGCATTGCATCCACCGAACGTGGGCTATCGGCCCCATCAGGCTCATACAAGCCAACATCTCCAAGCAATAATCTTTTGGCCCATACGGACTTTTTGGACTCACGTGGGAACACTGCCTCTACCCGTAAGGTAGCAGTACGAATGCCTTGCTGAGTATTTTGAATGGCAAAGTGCATTGGTCTTTTTAGATAGAACCTCGGCCCCCAAGGAACTTTATCCATGGGGCTCATCTATGTGGACTCGGTCGGTAGTCTTCCATAGCACCATATTGAAGCACGCATTGGACTGCAGGATATGCCCGATGGTTTCGATGGTGCCAATCAATTACCTCCATGAGGTACATACGATGGCTGCATAGCCCTCCAAACATCATTTGTGAAATCACATGTCTGTTTAGGCGCGGCGGGTCAATAAAGTCCACCACTTACCACTAGAGCCATGGTAAAAACCGGGTATGGTGTTTGGCCGGCACATGCAGCAGGGGTTTGCTGGAGTTTGCTGTTTATGTCTTGGATGGGATAAAAGGATGGGGAGGCTGACCATGGGGCGGTTCGCTGCCTTTTCACGTCATGTTGTTGCTTGTGGCGTAGCCCTAGTATCAAAGTGGGCTGAGCTAGCCATGGGTAGGTGAACTTCTTTCTCAACTTATCCACCCACCAAAAACATAACGGCTCCAGCTAAAGTTTGGTGGAGTTGCACGACGTTGAGTGGTTCGGTAAAAGTATGGATCACTACTTGACTCCAGCTGCCCCATGGCAGCCCCGATAGTGATCATCGACCTTGGGAAAAATCTTGAAACACGCATCCCCTTCTCTCCGGCATCTACCCTACCCTCCCTTGCCGCTTGCAACTTTGTCGTACGCACTGGACATGTCTTTGTGATGTCAAATGTGTCTTAAATCTTTTCAAGGAGAGTGCAACGCTGACTGTGACGTTTGTAGCATTTTATTATGTACAAACGTCCGCCTGCCAAATTTTGGAGAAGTAAGGCTGCAAGAAAGTCCATGCGTCCATGCGTCCCCGCATACACCTCATAGACCTGTGTGCCACGCTTCCTTATGACACCTTATTAGAGGGTTATTGTCAAATGACACGTGGATATTGTGCAAACTTGGCGGAGCAGAAGCCAAACAGCCGTGGGCTCCTCCAGCAAAAGAGGAGTTATATGCGTTGCAGTGCATGCGGCATGATGCTGCACAAGGATTTGGTGGATGAGGTGGTGGCCAAGGACCCATGGACATGCCCCACAAAATGGGGAGTACCACAACCAAGAGTCCGGGGTGAGATTGTTCTGCGTGGAGGCACAGTGCGTGGAGCGGTGGTGTTTGCGGATTTGGTGTGTCACGCAATCAGGCTGTGCCTTGTGGGAATGGGGTGTGTGGGTTGTTCATGACGTTGGTTGTTTTTTTGGGCATCTTTTCCCGTGCATGTGGGGATGGCTGGTATGCATGGTACACAACACTCGTGCACGTTAGCGCCCAATGACCAATCCTGACTTGAAAAGCCGGGTGGGCTTGAGCTCCTGAAATGTGCTGCTATGGTCAACAACGCAAGGACATGAACTTCAAGTGCACATGTTCTTTTACAGATTTAGGTAAGCAAATTGCAAGGTATCTGAAGGCAAAACGAAAGGTCTCTTTGAGACTCTATATAATACTTCTACAGCTCACAACGGTGCACAGCTAGTTGCGCTTCTAGATGGAAGGGCCCAACGGTAAGTTGCACATTTCATTGTGAATTTTGGTTATCCACAACAGGGAGCAATTCGCGTGGTTACCAAAGACATGCAGCTTGAGCTTTGAGTAAGTAGAGAGATGTCGGTGACACTCATTGTTCCCATAAGGAGATAGGGGGAGGTGTGACAACAAAGTACATGGGCACTTTGTATACCATGGAATGGCGGCTTGGCGGCTTTGAGGGTTACAGAAAGCAATCTACGATGCCACTGCTCCCAACCAACCAAGCGTACATTGATGGTGTGCTTGAACCACCCAGTTCAGAAGATTGTTTAGGCAACCCGACAAAGGTCAAACCACGGAGGGAAAGACAAAAGGGGGGCTCCACAATAGTTTCACTGGCCGGCCTATGCTCCTAAAGTTTGCCTGAGCAGTGCTTCTTCAGGTCAGGGCTACTTGGTTTGGTACGAGTGTCGCGGTCAACCTTAGGGCATGGTGGGGTTGCGCTCTATGGTTGGCGCCGCGACCGGGAAGTTTGGATTGGTGTGTGCCCCAAATTTCAAGGTTGTTGCTCGGGAAGCATTCCTCTACATCATCACTGCTAGAGCTGTCACGGCGTGGGAGAGTGACAAGTGGTGGTGAGGAGCAGCGCGAGAGAGTGACAGAGGTTGATGCTGCTGCTGCTGCTGCTACTGCTGCTGCCTTCTGTGAGGTCCACAGTTTCTTTTGCGAAAGCCTTGGGGGGATGTTTTGCCTTGGGCGTCCGCCGCCGCCGCCGCTGCTGCTGCTGCTGCTGCGAACACTCTGAGGGCTGCTGCCTTCTGTGAGGTCCGCAGCTTCTTTTGCGGAAGCCATGGGGGGATGTTTTGCCTTGGGCGTGTGCTTGGGGTTAGGCTGTGGCTGGGAGACTGGCTTAGGTGGTTGTTTGGCAGTTGCTTTTGAGGTAGAGTTCGGCCGCCCTTTGGGCTGTGCTTTGGGAGCCAGCTTGTCGCGTTGTTTCATTTGTGCTTTGCACTTGGGCTTGTGTGTTTGTTTGACGGGTGCTTTCAAAGTGGATGGAGTGAATGGCTTCATGCCGTGCTCGATACTCCAAATGAGCTGTCTTTCTACTCGTTCCGGCCGGGCATTTTCATCTATGTGTGTTAAGCTCTCTTTTGGCGGGCTTGGTTTGGGTTGGGGCTTGGGGGGCAACTTGGGAAGGTCAATGGGGTGTTTCCAAGGGCTGCTGGTGTCAAAAAAATGCGACTGCGGCCAGGCCCGACTTGGGCCGATCCCTCACTTGCTTGCCTGTGTGGCAATCATAGTGCCGCGGAGGAGGTCCGCATAGGGCTCTCTGCACGAGGTTGCCAAACCCACAGCCCAACTTCAGTTCCTCAAAGATGAACTTTTTCTTGATGTCCGGGCTCATTCCCCACACCTTCCATATGTCCACCCTGTCGGGCAGAAGACCTTCAAATTCTTTGAGCATGCTCTCCCTGCTTGTCGAGGGGGTGGAGGGTTTGGGCTCTGGGTTAGCAGTGGGGTTTGAGTTGCCATCAAGCGTGACGTGGTGTGGTGAGGGTTGTTTTTATTGCTCTTGGCGGCATGCGGGTGATGATGTCGGTGTGAAAGCCCAACGCACCAGAGGCCTATGCACTACAACCTTACATGCCACAACCCCCCCACCACAATCATGCGGCATTTGATATGTGAGCTATAGCTCATT
The DNA here is from genome assembly GCA_964036045.1 of Eutreptiella sp. 'Long Island Sound 2002'. Lineage (NCBI taxonomy): Eukaryota > Euglenozoa > Euglenophyceae > Eutreptiales > Eutreptiaceae > Eutreptiella > Eutreptiella sp. 'Long Island Sound 2002'. Next base: position 47,106,563 of record OZ038396.1, read on the forward strand.
GTCCAGGTTTGGTTAAAATCCGTTGCGGAGGAGAAGGTCATTATGTTACCAAATGTTTCAAAATGATTCTGAGGGAGTTTTCATAGCTTTGATCTGGCAATGGCTCTTCAGCTTGTGGAAATAGATCAAGGCCAAAGTTACCCTTATCAATATGGCTCATGCCATTTTGGTCTGTGCAGGCCTGAAAATGCTTGGGCAAAACGCAAGCAGGGACTTGCCGAAAGAAGACACACATTTGCAGCATTGCATTGCAAGCATGCATTGCACGCATTGCAAGCATATTCTAGAAACAATATGGCACCACTGAAGCTGGGAGCCTCTAATTGTAGGAAGTTTGGAATTGTGCTGCAAAGAGACGTAGCACAAAGTGTGAATGATTTTGAGTACCCTTGAGACTTTTTAAGGCTGTAGCGGCCTGTGGGGGGAAAATAATGCCAAAAAGATAAAACCATGTCATGAGGAACAAGTGTTTGGCTGAAACTGTGCGCCTCGCTATACGAGGCGCAAATCGGGCTCAGCGCGTGCCTCGTTAGCGCCAACCCCCCCCCCCCCCGTGCCTTGTTAGCGCCAAACTCCCCCCCCCCCCCGTGCGCCTCGTTAGCGCCAACCCCCCCTGTGCGCTTCGTTCGCGCCAACCACCCCCCCCCGTGCGCCTGGTTAGTGCCAAACTCCCCCCCCTCCCTTCGTGCGCCTCGTTAGCGCCAACCCCCCCCCCCCCCCCGTGCGCCTCGCTAGCGTGCCAACCCCCCCCCCCATGCGCCTCGTTAGCGCCAAACTCCCCCCCCCCCCCCGTGCGCCTGGTTAGTGCCAAACTCCCCCCCCTCCCCCCGTGCGCCTCGTTAGCGCCAACCCCCCCCCCCGTGCGCCTCGTTAGCGCCAAATCCCCCCCCGCGCCAAACCCCCCCCCGTGCGCCTCGTTAGCACCAAACTCACCCCCCCCCCCCGTGCGCCTCGCTAGCGTGCCGACCCCCCCCCCACCCTGCGCCTCGTTATATGAGGCGCAAATCGGGCTCAGCGCGCGCCTCGTTAGCGCCCACCCCCCCCCCCGTGTGCCTCGTTAGCGCCAACCCCCCCCCCCCCGTGTGCCTCGTTAGCGCCAACCCCCCCCCGTGCGCCTCGTTAGCGCCAAACTCCCCCCCCCCCCCGTGCGCCTCGTTAGCGCCAACCCCCCCCCCCCCCCATGCGCCTGGTTAGTGCCAAACCCCCCCCCCCCCCGTGCGCCTCGTTATACGAGGCGCAAATCGGGCTCGGCGCGCGCCTCGTTAGCGCCAACCCCCCCCCCCCCCGTGCGCCTCGTTAGCGCCAAATCCCCCCCCGCGCCAAACCCCCCCCCGTGCGCCTCGTTAGCGCCAAACTCACCCCCCCCCCCCCGTGCGCCTCGTTAGCGCCGACCCCCCCCCCCCCCGTGCGCCTCGCTAGCGTGCCAACCCCCCCCCCCCCGTGCGCCTCGTTATACGAGGCGCAAATCGGGCTCGGCGCGCGCCTCGTTAGCGCCAACCCCCCCCCCCCTGTGCCTCGTTAGCGCCAACCCCCCCCCCCCCCGTGTGCCTCGTTAGCGCCAACCCCCCCCGTGCGCCTCGTTAGCGCCAACCCCCTCCCCTCCCCGTGCGCCTCGTTAGCGCCAAACTCCCCCCCCCCCCCCGTGCGCCTCGTTAGCGCCAACCCCTCCCCCCCGTGTGCTTGGTTAGTGCCAAACTCCCCCCCCCCCCCCGTGCGCCTCGTTAGCGCCAACCCCCTCCCCTCCCCGTGCGCCTCGTTAGCGCCAACCCCCCCCCCCCTGTGCGCCTCGTTAGCGCCAACCCCCCCCCCCCCCGTGTGCTTGGTTAGTGCCAAACTCCCCCCCCTCCCCCCGTGCGCCTCGTTAGCGCCAACCCACCCCCCCCGTGCGCCTCGTTAGCGCCAAATCCCCCCCCGCGCCAACCCCCCCCCCCGTGCGCCTCGTTAGCGCCAAACTCACCCCCCCCCCCGTGCGCCTCGCTAGCGTGCCAACCCCCCCCCCCCCGTGCGCCTCGTTATACGAGGCGCAAATCGGGCTCGGCGCGCGCCTCGTTAGCGCCAACCCCCCCCCCCCCCGTGCGCCTCGTTAGCGCCAAATCCCCCCCCGCGCCAAACCCCCCCCCCGTGCGCCTCGTTAGCGCCAAACTCACCCCCCCCCCCGTGCGCCTCGTTAGCGCCAACCCCCCCCCCCCCCGTGCGCCTCGCTAGCGTGCCAACCCCCCCCCCCCCGTGCGCCTCGTTATACGAGGCGCAAATCGGGCTCGGCGCGCGCCTCGTTAGCGCCAAACCCCCCCCCCCTGTGCCTCGTTAGCGCCAACCCCCCCCCCCCCGTGTGCCTCGTTAGCGCCAACCCCCCCCGTGCGCCTCGTTAGCGCCAACCCCCTCCCCTCCCCGTGCGCCTCGTTAGCGCCAAACTCCCCCCCCCCCCCCCCGTGCGCCTCGTTAGCGCCAACCCCTCCCCCCCCGTGTGCTTGGTTAGTGCCAAACTCCCCCCCCCCCCGTGCGCCTCGTTAGCGCCAACCCCCTCCCCTCCCCGTGCGCCTCGTTAGCGCCAACCCCCCCCCCCCCGTGTGCTTGGTTAGTGCCAAACTCCCCCCCCCCCCCGTGCGCCTCGTTAGCGCCAACCCCCTCCCCTCCCCGTGCGCCTCGTTAGCGCCAACCCCCCCCCCCCTGTGCGCCTCGTTAGCGCCACCCCCCCCCCCCCCGTGTGCTTGGTTAGTGCCAAACTCCCCCCCCTCCCCCCGTGCGCCTCGTTAGCGCCAACCCCCTCCCCTCCCCGTGCGCCTCGTTAGCGCCAACCCCTCCCCCCCCGTGTGCTTGGTTAGTGCCAAACTCCCCCCCCCCCCCGTGCGCCTCGTTAGCGCCAACCCCCTCCCCTCCCCGTGCGCCTCGTTAGCGCCAACCCCCCCCCCCCTGTGCGCCTCGTTAGCGCCACCCCCCCCCCCCCGTGTGCTTGGTTAGTGCCAAACTCCCCCCCCTCCCCCCGTGCGCCTCGTTAGCGCCAACCCCCCCCCCCCGTGTGCCTCGTTAGCGCCAAACCCCCCCCCCGTGTGCCTCGTTAGCGCCAACCCCCCCCGTGCGCCTCATTAGCGCCAAACTCCCCCCCCCCCCCCGTGCGCCTCGTTAGCGCCGAACTCCCCCCCACCCCCGTGCGCCTCGTTAGCGCCAACCCCCCCCCCCCCCCGCGCCAACCCCCCCCCGTGCGCCTCGTTAGCGCCAACCCCCCCCGTGCGCCTCATTAGCGCCAAACCCCCCCCCCCCCGTGCGCCTCGTTAGCGCCGAACTCCCCCCCACCCCCGTGCGCCTCGTTAGCGCCAACCCCCCCCCCCCCCCCGCGCCAACCCCCCCCCGTGCGCCTCGTTAGCGCCAACCCCCCCCCCCCCCCGGTGCACCTCGTTAGCGCCAAACTCCCCCCCCCCCCCGTGTGCTTGGTTAGTGCCAAACTCCCCTCCCTCCCCCCGTGCGCCTCGTTAGCGCCAACCCCCCCCCCCCCCCGTGCGCCTCGCTAGCGTGCCAACCCCCCCCCCCCGTGCGCCTCGTTAGCGCGCCACCCCCCCCCCCCCTTTGCACCGCCTTGTATGTGGACCACCCTCAACTTCGGCTCGCTTCGCTCGATGCGGGGGACACCCCCGCACCTCCCTTCAATAACTAGCCTTTAGCGGTGGCTACAGACCGCCTTTTATGTGCACCGCCTTGAATCTGCACTGCCTTGTGTTTCCACCGCCTTGCTTGTGGCCCCTTAAATAACAAGACTCCTGTGGTGGCTACAGACCACCTTTTGTGTGCACCGCCTTGTGTGTGTACCGCCTTGCCTGTGGCCCCTTAAACAACCAGACTCCTGCAGTGGCTACAGACCGCCTTTTGTGTGCACTGCGTTGTGTGTATCCCGCCTTTTGTGTGTACCGCCTTGCCTGTGGCCCCTTAAATAACAAGACTCCTGCGGTGGCTACAGACCGCGTTTTGTGTGCACCGCCTTGTGTGTGTACCGCCTTATATGTGTACCGCCTTGCTTGTGGCCCCTTAAATAACAAGACCCCTGCGGTGGCTACAGACCGCCTTTTGTGTGCACCGCCTTGTGTGTGTACCACCTTGCCTGTGGCCCCTTAAATAACAAGACTCATGCGGTGGCTACAGACCGCCTTTTGTGTGCACCGCCTTGTGTGTGCACCGCCTTCTGTGTGCACCGGCTTGTATGTGCACCGCCTTGTGTATGCACGGACTTGTATGTGGACTACACGTCTCGTGAGTGCCAACCCCCCCCCCCCGTGCGCCTTGTTAGCGCGCCAATCCCCCCCCCCCCGTGCGCCTCGTTAGCGCCAACCCCCCCCCCCCCGCGCGCCTCATTAGCGCCAAACCTCATTCGCAACCCCATGCCCCACCCTTTTGTTTAGGCGACCGTCCTTTGTGGACCGGAAGGTGAGGACGGCGATGCGTCTGACATGGAAGAGGTGTGCATAGGCCCGCGTGCGTGCGTGCGTGCGTCACAGCATGCGTGTGTGCCTGCCAGTGTGCCAAGCCAATACGGAGTAAATATGTGCACACTGCGCTGGGGCCCAGTGTTTGCTGGTCCATGCTCTTGGACAATCACACACACGCGCGCGCGTACAGACACACGCACACACACACACACACACAGAGAGAGAGAGAGAGCGCACGCGCGTGACAGAGCCAGGGACAGAGCGTGGGCGCATGCGAGATGAACAGATTCACAGATATGGTTTGACACGTTGACCAAAGGGACTTTGTACAAGCTGAAGTGCAAAGCACAAGAAACACAATACACACGATCGTCAACCACCATTTCATCCTCCTCTTGGGCTGTTACCTTATCATCAAAAAAGGGATTTGAGTGTATACTATCGAGAACAGCCATTTTTCTGCAGCTACGACACAGAAGTCAGGGGGGTGGCGAGCAAAAGCTGTCAGTACGCAATTGCTTTTCATCTTGGCGCGGGGGGGGGGGGGGGCATTTTTCCCCTCTTCCGTGGACAAACATTTGGTGTTTTTTTGTGCAGGACATGCCAGAGGACGTGCCAGACCCCCGTTTGGCGCTTTCCCGCACCGACTACATACGCAAACGTCGCCGATCACAAGACCTACTTCCATTTCCACTGCCACCTCCACCGCCTCCACAACCACAACCCCACCCGCAGCCCCCACACTGGCAGTCGCAGCAACCAGGGTGGCAGCCGCAGCCGCAGCCACATTTACAGCCGATGCCACAGAGACAGACACCACCACCGCCTCAGCCACCACCACAGCCAGCACAACAGCCACAATTACAGCCACAACCACAGTCACAACCACAGCCACAACCAGTGCGCATCAAGAGGGAGGAGGACTCACTCACACAGCCACGGCTACAACCGCAGCCACACCTGCAGCCACAGCCAGAGCCACAGCCGACACCACCACAGCCTCAGCCACAACCACAGCCACAATCACTGCCGCCATTACAGCCACACGAGGAGCTAGCGTATGAGGAAGCGTTTGGAGAGCTTTGGGCCCCACGCACGGTGGTGAAGGCAGAGTGTACTAACCCTCCCGCTACCAATACCCCTACCCCTGACCGTGACCTCAACCCCAACTCAGCAGTCCAGAACGAGGACGAGGAGTACCGCAGGGGGTTTGGAGATCTTTGGGCCCATCACCTCGCGGTGATGAAGAAAGAGGAGGACAAAGGGCAGCTGTGTACTGAACCGGCAGATGACACAGAAGCGCAGGAGGGCCAGGGAGCAGTTGAACAGCCGGCGATGGTGGAGGTCAAAAAGGAGATGGAGGATTGTCCGACAGACCGATCAGCTTGTGTGGCGGCCAAGAGCCCGGTGGGAACGGTTGTCATCATCGACATCAATGATTCTGATGACGACGATGACAAAGACGTTGTGGTTGAGTACGTCTCTGAAACAAGAGACATTATAAGTGGTATGTGCCAGCCCCTGCTGTTATTGCGATGTCCTTGTTGCTGTCATTACCCCTTCTTCCCGCCCTCCTTCCCTGCCTCAGTCTCACCCTCGCTCTTCCAGCGCCCTTTCTTCTCTCTTCAGAATTCCAGACCGAGCTGCCTGACAAGTCCGAACGATGGTTCAGCTTCCTCTACCCTACAATTTATTTAACTGAGTATAATCAAGAGCCACGAAATGAACGTCTGCAAGTGCAGGTATGGGCCCCACCTGGCGCCCCGCACCTGGCCCCCAAATTTCTTCTGCATGCCCAAAAAATGGACACATACACACTTGTGCACATCCAAGGTGACCCTCCGTGGCGCATTTTGGAAAAATTCAGTTGCGCGCAAAAGGGGTAGCCCCCCCCCCCTCTTTTTTCCATGTGGCCAATCTTAGGCAAAACCCCATGACTTCACATTTCGCAGAACCCCCCCCCCCCCCGCGCCCCAGGCATCACCACACCTCACTCTGTGTCAGATTGTCTGCTGGGCACTTCCCATGTTTCATGTTTCCCATGTCACGCAGCAGATTCTCCTTCACATCCGCAGATGATATGCGACCCGGACAACCCGTGCCATGGTGAATACGGCGTTTTTGCTGGGGACGATTTCCTCGAGGGCGAAGTGGTCGGTCTCTACACAGGTCCTGTGCCCTGCTGCATATGCGCACGTGTGTATGCACCGTGGCATGTCTGTGTCTGCTGCTGTTTTGCTGAACGTGGACACTTTTGGATGTGGCAATCGAACTTAGTTCGTTCCAAGGCTCCATTTTCTACCACTCAGGGCGATGACCTCATCGCCAGCTCAGTGTAACAGACACTGAAGGTTTTTTTGTTGCTGTCCAAGACCCTGCGCACTGCGCACTGGCCCTGCATGCAGTTTGCTGCGCTGTTTCAGTGGTGGAGGGTAGCGGCAATGGGATTGCGAAGGAGGCGAGCAGACAGCGCAAGTTTGCCCCCCGCGCCCTTTGCTAGGCGTTGTGGAGCGAGAGAAGGAGACGCGGTCCAGCTATGTCGCTGTCCTGCCGGTCAAGAGAAAGAAGGAGTATCCCCTGCAAGTCTGTGTCCCGCGCCTCTCAGACCCCTTCCGTTCCTGTCCGGGCATCCCCCCCCCCCCCCGTCCAAGATGCGGCTTGTGTGTGTGGAGGATGACAACCCTTGTCGCCCTTTACGGCCAAGATACGGCTCGTTCAAAGTCCGGAGGGCGCATGCGCAGGGGTGCTTTGGAAGTCCCCAGCCCCCCCTCAAGGGCGCCCAGCCTATGGCCCAGCCGCTTTGTCCCTGACCGCAACTTCAGCTTCAATGACATTTGTGACCGAGAGTAACAGCGCCCAGCCGCTTTGGCAACCTCCTCCAACCGCCTGCCTAACCGCTTCTGTGGCCCATTGTGAGGCCCCGTCCCTTCTAATGTATCCCCCGGGCGCCTGTACCGTTTTGATTTCCCACTTGATTGAGCTCGGTCCCAGTTTGTAGATGTGTGCCAAGATGATCGATTCGTGGGCATTTTTGCAGTTGTTTTGCTGCGTCTCACTGTTTGTATTATGATTTGGCAGACTGTCGACCCATTTTGGCCTCATTTATGTTGTTGTCGGTTGATGGTGCCGAAACACGATTGGCAACACAGCCAGTTGCGTCCAAGGGCCTCAATGCTATAGTCATAACTGCCGCTCGTAAGATACGCTCTGTCTAATATACAGAGGGCGTGTCCGTATTGATGTGGGCCCTAGACAAAGGGGGGGGCTGGGGCCCAGTGCCCTGCAGAGGAACCAGGTTTGGTTAGGAACCAGCCCCATGCGATGTAGGAGCCAGTAAAATCCGCTCTGTCATACCCAGCACTTGGTAGGAACCAGCCCCATTCCGTGCACGAGCGCAAGAGGGCCCAGCTCCATGTGATATATGTGATGTGGCCGCGGCCGGCAAGTCTGCTGCTGTCTCCCTTGCCCCTGGCTTCCAGACCATCCCTGCCTTCCTGGTTGCACCATGACTCTGTCCAGGTGGACGCAGGCAGGTTCTGCAATGAAGCGGCTTTCATCAACGACCACAAGGGCAGCGACAAAACGGCGTATGTCTGTGTGCGTGCGACTGCATCGGTTTGTGTCTGCCGTCGTTGTCATCTGCTTTGTGCCGGCCTTGTCTACGGGTGTGGCACACGTGTTTCGTGCGCTCTGCCGTGCGCTACCCTACAGAGCAACAGTAGAGAGTAGCCGTGTAGTGCGGCAAACGCTTGTTACACCGGCTGGCAATGGTTGGGAAGGCAGTCGGGGAGCGGGAGGCGGCGGTTACAAAACGTTGCCGCTGCAGTTGGAGTTTGAAGGATACGGTTGGAGATCAAGCGGGGGTTACCTCGCACACTTCAAGCACAGGCCGGGGGCAGGAAGAGGGGCAGGGTAGGGGCAGGGCTACCCTGTGCCCCCCGCCCCCCCTCTCCTTTGAGTGTGGGCCTACCTGCCCTGCTATGCTACGCATGCCTCTGATTCGTGTCTCACCAGGAATACGCAATTTCTGCCGGAGAACAAGTGGTCGCACGATATGTTTGGGCTGCCGCTGCTGCCCATGACTGCCACGCGGCACATCTGCAAGGGAGAGGTGTGTGCATGGGGTGTAGCACTCAAGGCCAGGCGTCTCCATAACCTGATGGCACATTGGTGTTTGAGATAGTCAGACTTTTCAGTTGCAGAAGACAGGGGGAGGGGCGAGTCCCAAAGTGGAAAGGGGCCTGGGCCAAGGGCTCCATTTACGGGACAATCAGCTGCTTAAAACCGGCGGCTCAGCGTAAACTTGTTCGGGGGTGGGGATGGGGGCTGACGCGCGTTCCCAGCCATGACTCAAGACCCAGACACGGGGGCGATGTAGCTTAGCATGGCGACCGCAGACATTAGCCCAGTCGTGTCTTCTGTGCCTCTGTTGGTGGTGGATGTCATTTGGCGCTTTCAATGCACATTGTGTTCGTTGCAGGAAGTGCTTGTGTCGTATGGTCAGTCCTATTGGGACCACAGCCACGAACGCAGCACTGCCCCAGCCCCTTCACATGGCTTTCCTGCGGACCGAGTCTACTCTTCTCTGATGGTGTGGGATGACGTCCCTGTCGCCTGTCTGCGGGCGATCAGCCAAAGTATGACTCCTTTGCACATCAGAGCAGGGCGTACCAGGACAGGGCAAAGTAGAGTAGGTGGGTAGGGTAGGGCAGGGCAGACCGCGGCAGGATGGGGTAGGTTTTGGATTATTTGTTTTTGGCATCATCTGGTTTCGGATCACATCTGTTTGGATTATTTGGCGTTGCATCACAAAGTTTTGGATCACATAGTTCTTGGCAAAAGTACTGGTGAGCTACTGAGTTTTGCATTTTTCCATTGATGAGTGGCATTGAGTCAAACAAGCGGGAAAAATGAGGCCAAGATGCCGTGGTAGAGATGACCTCTCCCACCGTTGGGATCGCTGGCAAAACGGATGCCACTACATGTCACAAGCAACATCATCGGTGGAGAAAGGGGTGGGGCAATGAAAGAAATGGAAAAAATCGGAAAGTTGCCATCGTACTCTGGGAGTGAGTAAGGAGACACAGATCATTTGTCTCCGCCCCCTTTTGGGGGCCTGTAGCAATCGGAGTTATGTGGCTGTGTGCCCTGCTACCCCTCCCCTCCCTCCAGACATTCTGCGTTGCCCTCCTGCTCCCCTAAGCTCTGCTTTGTTGTGGTTTGTTTCGCAGAGAAGCGGATGCCGAAGGTGCAAGTCGTTTGTTGTCGGCATGAAGTCTCCGACGCCACCTACTACATCGCCCGCTGCCAACCGGGCAAGCCCATTAAGCGTGGCGAAACCGTGGGTTTGCTTGCGGGACGTGTCCTGGGCCCTGACGACCCTGTACGCGATGTTCGGTGTACGTACATCCCCTTGGGCACAAAGATCAAGGGAATTGAGGCCGAGAATGAGTGCAAGTACTTCGCAGACGGTGCGGACGTCAATTGCAAGTTTCAGATGTGTCATGATGTCTACGGGCGGATGTATTTTGAGGTGGTGGCGTTGCAGGACATCAGTTCAAAGACGGCACTGTCCATGCACCGCAGGGCTTAATGGCTTTCGTGATCTCCGGGTCCTACCCCGGCCATTGCTTTGCGAAATGTCCTCAAGCTGCCACTACTTTTTGTGCCATTGATGCATTCCGGTCAACCTGTTGTCTGTTTTTCACAGTTTTTACCGATGGATGTGGCGGCCGTTACTGCCATCAATGCCAGCAGCCATATGCACCCGAACGCAGGGAAGAGGGCCTGCTGTGGTGGCACGATGCTGATAATCCATAACCCATCATTCTCTCGAATCCCACCCCCAGACCTGGCACCCCCGCCCCCCCTCGGCCGGGACCTGGTTGTATTATGGGCTGTGCATCCTGGGAGCACCCAAACGTATATGCGCTCTTCTGCCCAGTTTGACTCTCACTCGCCCCCATTGACACACACACACACACGCGCGCGCGCGCACACACACACATGGCCGGAGGCCTGTGGACAACAGTCCGCGCGTATCAGCGAGGTATGATCACCCCCACCCGGTGCCCCTATTGCCATGGGACCGATGATGTATCCGCCCGTAGAGGTCACGGGATATCTGAAATTTTCGTTGCATGCGAATTTGTAATGATGTGTTTATAGACACGTGTTTCAGCTCGTGGCCCCATTCTGCCTCGGTGCAACCCATCGTTGCAGAAGTTTCAATGGAACGACAGTGAGTACATATTCAGCTTGGGGCCTGAGACTGGATCCTTCCTTATCACTGTCCCGTCTGACCGCTGTCTGACCTCACCGATGCTGGTGCAATGGGGGATGCATAGCCTATGCACCCCACGCCCCCCCCCCCTTTGCGAGAACAACGCCCTTGTCAGACCAACACGAGGTGTTGTTTCCACAGACTTTCGAACCGTGGAACTTGGCGGTTCCACTTTCTGGTGGTCCGCGAAGAGCCATCTGTGATCTGGGGCGGGGGGTGGCATTTTCGGGATGCTGATTCTGTCCTGCCACTTGTTGCCACATGTCCGGTGGTCTAGTGCCACTGCTTGTTCTCAGGGTTGCGTAGACAAAGCCCTTGTCAGAACAACAGGACCCGTCGTTTCCGTCATCTTCAGTCGGTTTACCACTGTTCCGAGGGGGTAGTGGAACACCTCAGCCAGGGTTTGATCGAGTATACCGGCCAGCTTTCCTTTTTCTTCCCTTGCGTCACCGCGATTCAGGGAAATGACCACTGTGGCTTGTATCACGTCGTGGGCAGAGACCAGTGTTAGCAACGCTGTGATTGGACCTGTTTACCGCTGTATCGTGCAGGGCCATCGTGAAATTGAGTGGCTCCGTCAACATTTCCTGACGTTTTTCAAAACGGCAACAGGTGTTGACTGCCGTCATAGCCGTGCTCGGCTTTCAATGAACATCTTTCTGCATTTTTTAAATGCCAGATTGAGCTTTTATCGGGGCCCGATTGGAAATCCTTTCGCATTGTTCACGCACCTCCCCCCCACCCTTGGGGGGGGATCACATTGCCTCGGTGTCTGCAACCAGGGATTCGCCGAATGAAGTGTGAACTCCGGAGGACTAGTGATGTCGTCCCAGGAGCAGGGATGGTTGAGGTCCTACTGAACGCTCCTCACCGGCCAGTGACCATGAGAATGGTCCGTTGGTTCACAGGCTCACTGTGGAATTTTTTGGATCTGTACTTTTGCCATTAGGGCCACAAGATTCTCGGGCACCCACTGATCTTCGGCAATTCCCAGGTGAAATACGACTTGCCTTCACAACTGTGACCCAAACCCGAAGCTCCATAGGCGGGTTTTGCCCGAACAGTGTCAGGTCTCAAGCAGAAGGAACACCCAGTGACCTGCCTACCCTCTAGAACCATGAACAAAGCAGCGAGAAACTGACTGCCTTCGTGTTGATTATTGCTTAAAGGACTGCTCGTCCCTCCTCCTTGCAATGGGATATCTGGGTTTTGCCGACGTTGGGGTTTGTCGTGCAGCGACCTTTTTCTAAGGCACTGTTTAGGGCAAACCCCCTGCAGAGACCTTTTTGTTCGGCTCTGTTTCGTTTTCATTGAGCCCCAGCGCTGTCCACTACTCTCCCTGTTCATACACACTCTGTTTGGAACGAAAACCTGCAGTGATCCAACGTACATGGAGGTTTTGCATCTCTTTTGCTTTACATCTCCTGTGTTGGTCCACTTGTTCGGCAAGGTAATTTACCATTGCACTACTTCACAACACCTAACACACTACATTTGTTTTACCAACAGCAGCTCACTACACACAGGTTCGTGCACAGGAACGCCAACACAGCTCACTGCAATTATCTAACACACCAACACTGTCCACATGACGTAGTACACACATGCACATTCTTAGCTCCAAGATGTCTTTTCTTTCTGTACCCTGATATTTCTCATCATACTTGTCTGTTGTACCAAGTGTGTAAAAATCTGTATGCTTGCTCCTGCGCTATGGGAGCGCTCATAAGGCAGCTTCAGGGCACATACTGCGGGCCATCCTGAGGCACACTGGGGGCCAAGTACTCATGAGCTTTATGCGATGTCTACTCGGGCTGGTGGGGCTAAGGTGGTTAGTTGCACCCAGCTGCGGTCTGCGCGGCGCGTGCCTCGCACACACACACACACACATACACATACACACACACACACACGCACGCACGCACGCACGCATGCACGCACACACACACACACACACACACACACACACACACACACACACACACACACACACACACACACACCAGCGCGTGTGCACAGGCCTCAGACTCCCGCCCATGTGAAGTCACTTTTGGATTGGCTCTGCGGTTATGCGGAGATGGACAGCGACTGAAGTGGAATCCCATGGGGTACACCCTTGTGCTGCGCATCAGCATGGTATCTACAGGGGCGCAGTTAGCGCAGTGCGCACACAGTGCAAGCGCAGTGCAACTATTTGGGCGTGTGGCCGTACTAGAGACCCATACTTTGTGACGCTAGGGGGGCATCATTGTTGTTTGGGAGTAGATTTTGATGCTTCTTCCACATTGGGAACATGGCATTTTTGGATTTTCACCTGGTTTCACCCATTTCTACCTTTTTTCACACTTTTTTGCTCATTTTCCACCACATCCACTCCTAGGTTGATTTCTCCCCACCATGGGACCTCGAGAAGGCAGAGGTGATGTATCCATGTTGTTCTCCCCCATCATGGGTACCCTGAGCAGGCACGGCTGATGTCGGACCCCGGGATCATGATCAAGGCCGAGGGACAATCTAGCCTCTCCAAGTGCTGTATCACGTCGAAGTACTGTAATCGAAGGTGACCTCACAGGCTTGATCAATGCCAAGGATCCATCATGCTAGCCAAGACGTACCATGCCGTCATCCCGAGACAGTTGGCAGCGGGGCTATGCTGGACAGTCATACCCAGCACCCCTGGGTCCATCATCCCACCCCCATTAGTGGAAGATGGACCACCTCCCGCCCCCACTGAAGGAGGTCTCCCAGGGTCTACAGTGGGACATGCTCCTGAGGCTGGGGTGATATAAGGACATTTGGAAGGGGTGTGCTTGGGGACTCTTCAGGGGAACTTGGTCTAAAAAGTAGCGCGCAGTGCGCGCCCCCTACATCGCCTTGCACCGCTCGTGTGTTGGCATAGGAAAGGTGTGAGGCGTTGTGGCGCACGGGTAAGCGGCATGCACCCCAGGCCCTCCGCCCCCCTTCAGGGCGCCCCACTGTCTGTAATTTTTTGTGGACGCCATCTGCTGCAAGTAGATGCCATCCCGCAGTTGTTGACACTGTCTGTGTGTTGTAGACAATGAAACTGTTTTTTTTAGCTGTGAGGCACTGGGCGTGTGGGTTGGTTGGTATGTGGGGGCGCCAACAGTTTATAAGTACAGACAGCAATGCTGTGAATACACTCCAGATAAGTGTAACCTGACATGACCCATACTGACCCTGCACTGCTGGCCAATTGCTTAGCTAACCAACCACTGGGGGCTCATGAGCACCAGCTCAACGCTCTAATTGGCTTCGAAATATGCTGCATTGCTGCATCTGTGGCGGTCAGTGAACATGGCAGCTTCAGGAGCTGTTCGTGCATGAGTTGCCCAGCTTGAACCATAAACTATGATTCTCAGCCCATTCAATCTGTTGCCTGAGCTGCCCTGCCCGACCTTTTTCTTGCAAAGGTTAAAAGGTTGCTTGCATGGCAGGCATCTCGGGGTTTCTGCAGTGCACACAGAGCAAGGTCCACATATGCTCAGCTGGGCTGCATTTCCCCTCCCAAAAAGTTGGCCCCTTCTGTGGGCATTCGCCGACGAATTCTCACTTTTTGTTGTTTGCCCATCAGTTTCCTGTAATCTGTTGCCTGAAGTTTGGGCTCAGCCAGCAAAGCAGTACACTCAGTGTCAACGTCATTTGTGAGTCATGACTCACATACTCTGCAGTACTCATTCACTCAGTCAGTCAATCTTTTTGGCAAAGGGCAAAGTTGTGGGTGTCTGAAAAGCTCAGCCCAAGGGGCCCCAGAAGAACATTTTTGATTTCTGGTTGTTTTGGATGCTCTCCGTCCAGTGTGGTTTGTCAGTGAAAGATTTATGCATAATTTGGAATTTATGCAAGATTTTGCAGTTGTGATTGCTGTCCGAGAAATTTCTCACATTCAAGGGCTTCGCTTTTTAATTCATCAGAGTTGGGGCCTGATTCGTTTGGATTTTTCTTTTTTGAGAGGATACATATCAATTGGGATGTCTTTCTTTCATTCTCAATGATGTTTTCGGTCTAATTTACTGAGCTTACACAGCTGTCCCAGTGTCATGACCCATTTGAGGAGTTTCAAAGGGTTGTTTGCTTGAGAAGAGCAGCCATGCCACTTACAATTGCTGTTTATAAGGGTACAATTGCTATTTATAAGGGGGAGCGGCACGAACAGTGCGCACACCGTGCTTTTTTTTTTTATGAGATGATTTACCCAACCCCATTGTTTTGCTTGGCTGTTGCCCTCTGAGATGCTGTGTTGCTGAGCTGGTACCCCATTTCACCCTAAATGCCTTGAGAACTGCATTTTACACGTGTCCCTTTGGTCTACAGCTTGGCAACATGATGTCATTGTGTTGGGTCCAAGCTGGTACCCATGTCTTCTATCACTGCAGCAGTGCAAATGAGTGAATTTGTGCTATTGTTGTCTCCCCTTCGCAGCACCCTAGTGATTACCCACGCATACAGTGTCAGAATATGAGGTGAATGGGAAGGCAATGAGTCATGATGATGCTGCACTGGACTGCCTCCAGTACTGCATTCTGAGTCCATCTCCATCACCCTCAACCTCTTCTACACTTGAAGCTGATGAATAGCATGCCTCAGTTGATCGTCGGTCACTGCCCCCCCCCCCCCCCCGCCCCCCACCCACCCAAAACCTGATGGACGACATGCTTCTACAGCACTCACTGTGCTTTCTATGCTCCAGAATCTTTGCTGGTTTTCATATTCTGTAAGGGTTTGACTGTGGAATGTCAGCTCAGATTGTGAGAACCTGATCCGATGGGCATTTGCTGGCTATTTACCTTGATGCCCATGTTCCTAATCAGGGGGCTTTCTGTGAGGGTCTGTGTGACGGGTGAAAGCTGTGTAATTGCCCAAAAGGGTGTGCACCATGCACACACCGTGCACCCATCACTCCCCCCTCCCCCCAAATCAGCGGCCGAATTCGGCCGACTTCGCCGATTTGTTCTGCCGATTTGTTGGGTTTCTGAATCTCACTGATTTGTTCTGCCGATTTGTGGGGGTTTTATGATTTTGCTGATTTGTTCTGCTGACTTGTTGGGGCTTGTGGGATTCTAGGTCACCTGATTTGGAGGCGTCACTCTAACATGTGCATCATTTACTTTGGGACACTGGATAATACCTTTTCTTTCTATATTGGCTATTCAGATTGGCACCATGAAGTGTTTTTGCTGCCCACAAAATGACGCGTCTGTGGTCCCCTGGGATTCATTGTCCCCCAGTGATCAGCAATATTTCAATGGGATTCCTGTGTGCATTTGCCTTCTTGTGGCAGGGTTTGTTGGTGCATGCAAAAACAATTTCGCCAGCAGATTGGCTACTGCAGGACAGGAGATAATTATTTTTTTTAGATGCCAAATTTTTTTTTTAGATGCGCTAAAAAATAATAGAACCTCTAAAAAAATACAAAACATCTAAAATTTAATACAAAACATCTAAAAAAAAGGTCGAAAGTGACCAAAAATTTAGAGGGCTCTCTAGAAAATAATCCGCTGCAAATCTAAAAAAACAAAATAAAACAAAGTTTCAGGAACCGACTTTGAGATCTAAGAAAAAATACAACCTCTAAAAAAAAATTTCGCATCTAAAAAAAAAAAAAATAACGGATAACGCTACCCCCACGTCCCTGCCCTGCCCTTACAGGCAACATGCAACAGAAACCACTGATTCACACTGCGTTGCATCTAGGGACAACATGACGCCCAGCATGACACCACTGCCAACAAGATTGCCTGATGCCAGATGCACTTTCCGAACGTGCTGTTGCAGTACACCTTAGATTACGCGAGGATGATGGATAATGCAACCCACTTGATGGCATAGGAACCTGTCACTGTGCAACTGATGCACAAGACGCCTTCGTTGTGGACAAGGGCTGGAGTGCCATGGATTCTTGGACATGACCCAAACAAATATAGAACCAGCATCCCTCCCTGTGTGCACCCTGGTCGGCCTATGTTGACCCATCATCTGAAGACATTTGGAAAGAGCAACACTTGAGCATGCAATTATGGGCAAACTTGTGCACCGACTGTGTAGTGCTTGAATACCACCTCTCAGAGTCTGAGCAAGGAATCTGGAACTTGGGACTGACTGGGCAGACTGCGAAAGCCGCAAAAAAAGCACAAAATTTTGTGCTGGGATGCAGGGTTGTAAGGAGTTGATACCTATGGCAGTCAGACACTGCAGCACAGCCACGTGAGTGGCACGTGGTACTTCAGAAGAAACGAGCAGAAAAAGCTTGGCTGAATCACCCTGTATCTGGGTATTCTGCTGGGCAGCTGAGCGTAGAGATGTTTTTGGGCCTCTGATGCACTATCCGAACTCGGAACGCTATGAAGAGCAGTAAGAAACACATCTGTAATAGAATGGGAACTGGCTTTCTTTTCTGCCTGCCACTTGATCGTGCACTCAGAGCCCTCCACTGCGAGCACCTTATCCCAACCCTTGAAGTTGTGCCCCTAGGCTCTGGCCAAGGTGGCTGAGTACCCTGCTTCACAAAATTCCGACATTATGTATGATCCGTTCAAATGACCTCTCTGCATAGGTCCCCCGGTGAAGGAAGACCCCTGTTCTCCGAGTCTGTTGCATCCAAGGCAATACATTTCTCTATGTATTTCGCAGAATGCTTCGTGTTTCGGAATTTCAGATTGTTCCTGCACCGCTGTGAACCGCATGTACGGCCATGGCTCTTTGACATGCTACTGGCCACGGTGTGCATGTCAACGTATGGGCCAGTTTACAGCATCTGCACCCACGGACAGTTTTAGGGTCAAGATCCATCTAGAACGAAAAAACCACCACAAAATTGAATCATTTTCTTCAGACCGTCCTGTATTTGTTTTAATGCAAAGATCTTTTGATAGTCTACATCCAGCCACAAAGAAGCATCTAGACCCTAGCGGGACGTAATAGCATGTATCGAAAGCCCACCAAGAAATACGAGCAACAACTAAGAGAGCACCAACAAATAAAAGCAACCATACAGAGCCAAGCGCGGAAAGTTTTATGCTCCTTTGAGACGGGTATGACAACACGCACATATTACCTTTTGCAGCTTTTTTAGCAGTAGATAGAAGCACAACCTTTCTTTGGCAGGTTTTTGCTTGCTTTTGAGCAAAGGACACAAAATTTGCATCCAAATTTCGGTTTTTTAGCAGAGAAGTATGAACCCTCCCTTTTTGGGATACCTCAAAAAGATGCAGTTCTGTAGGCCATTGCCTTTCCGCTTATGCATCTCTCAAGCTTAATTGTCCTAAAAAGAATGACTAGGGGAATTGTTCCCCCACTTTTGCTGATGGGCGATGCCCAGTGTGTGTGTATTGTATAGCAACACCGGGAGAATTGTAAGCCCCCAAAGAGCCAAGGGACGGCGTTGTGGTCTTCTTTTTGATTGTGAATCGCTTGTGGCGGCCTATGAGGTCCTCTTTTTTGAACATTTTTGTGACGGTGCTAGATTTATTGTGTTGTTCCCCTTTTGGATTTTCTTTTGAAGGGCCGTAGATTGAGCACTTTCGGCTGTTTTATACTAATTTTTGGAGGATGGCACATGTATATTTACGGTGATTTGCGGTATTTTCTGAACGCAGAAGATACACATTTTCGGCCATTACAGCCGCTGCTTCACGAAAGCTGCATGTAGTATTGCCCGTCTTCAGACGGCGGTAGACCTACAACTCTTGGACATTAGAAACATTTTTTTCAAAGGTCGACCAATCCGTTCTTTTCATCGCTGTTTGCCGCTTTTGGTGCATGGAATTTTAATTTGTTTTGGTCAGCTTCAACGTTTTTGGTGAACAGGATTTGAATCATTTTGGTTATTTTGTCCCTCCGTGACAATACTGTTTTCATTTTTTGGCTCCTCTGCATTTTTTGCGGAGCCTTTGATTCATTGTGCTCCATTAGTATGGCCCCCTACGAGGCTGATACGTTTATTTATACATATATAGTTATCCTCCCCATGGTGATCCTACCTTAGGATATCTGCCACTAGGTTATCCTCCCTACAACTGTCCTTCCCATGAACGTCATGCCCAAGGTTTTCTTCCCCTGGGTTATGCTTCCTCAGGTCATCCTCCTCCAGATTATCCTCAGAAAACTTTTCTCTCCTAGGCTTTTCTTCCCTAGGTTATCTCCCTCACGTTGACCGCTGGTACGTTATTCTCTCATGTGTTATCTTGCAGATCATCCCCCGAAAGGTTCTCCTTCCCAAGGCGGTCCTCCCCAAGATTCTCCTTCCCGGGGGTGTCCTCCGACCAAGGTATCCTCGAATAGGGTATCCTCGTGCAAGTTATCCAACCCTAGGTTGTCCTTGCCTGTAACCCAGGCACTATTCTTCAAAGGTTTGCTGTTTTGCCTGTTCTCACACAGGAGGAGGCCTCACTTTGTTGGCTTTTTTGGTGGTGATTTGCAAGGCAGTTGATGGTATATCTTAAAAAGATTTGAATTTTCACAACCTCATTGTGCAACGTTTCTTGGGCCAAAGCTTTGCCGTTCTCCAGTGAAGCGGTATGGGGTGCCTCACCCATACCCGCTGCCCAGCCTGTGGCGCTCTTCTCATCAGGAATTTTCCTGGGCTGATTCCCAGCCTTATGGCATCCCGATTTCTGTGGAATTTCTGACACAGTCACAGCCTATGCTTTGCATAAGCATTGATGTGGCATAGTAGTCATCAAAAACAAACGAGGAAAAGGAGCAAATAGACATGCATATATGTTCATATCCAAAAAGGATTTGTATTCGAGGCTATTTCAACTGTTCTGCAGACCATTCATGATCATCTGAAGAGTCCTGCTTTGTTTGTTGTTGCTCTGAATTAATTTGAAAAATCTTGACACCACGCTGTGAAGAATTACCCCACGCAAAGGTTGAGGCCAAAATATGTGGGCAGCACACAAACAATTGTCCATAACAAGGATCCTGGCATGTAGACATAGAAAGACGTCACATGAACACGAGTTTCATTCCAAGGAAAAACTTCAAGCACCTTGAGCACCATGTGAACTAGAAATATAGTGACGTGTATCCCATGCCCTGCCCCTCAAATGTGGTGCATACTAAACCCTCCCCGTTCTTGTACTAAAAAACCCTCCCTTTGTACAAAAAAACCTTCCGCTCTAAAATGCACTGAAACCCCCTCCCGTGTTATACTAAAAAAACCTTCGGAGGGGGTTTTGGTATAACACGGGGGTTTTGACATAACAAGAAGAGGTTTGGGCAGGGGGTGCTTTTACCACTTTTCAGGGGAGGTTGGTACATTTTGGGGGGCTTTCTAGTACATTTAGGGGGGGGTTCTCAGTACATTTGGGGAGTTTTTTGGGTGCATTTCGGAGGGTCTTTTAGTACATTTCTGGGGGTTCTATGGTACGTTTTGATGAGCTTTTCAATACTTACAATTCGGGGCGGGGTTTGGTGCATCTTGGGGTTTTTTCTAGTACATTCCCAGGGTTTGTTTAGTACGTTTCGGCGTGTGTTTTAGTACATTTGAAAGGGAATTTTCAGTACACTTTGCAGGACGTTTTAGTATAGGTGTGTGTGTGTGTGTGTGTGTGTGTGTGTGTGTGTTTATAACCAAGTAGACACATGGCAGCCACAGGTTTCCAGAACAAGGTCCTTTTTTTACGCCACCCCTGACCCCCTTTTGACCCTTGGGGCGGTATTATCTCCCTGTTTAGGAGGGGCGTTTCACCCCAAAGGAGTGGTATTATCCCCTCATTAGGTTATTAGGGTGCGGAATCCCTCATTTTTGGTGATTTTATTCCCCTATTGGCCGGGCGGGGGTTTGCCACATCTCAATGTGAGCAACGGATCTCAGTCCCGGAAGACAGGTTGTCTATATGTTGTGCTGTCTGTAGAATACCCATGCGGATGGGGGGGGCTTGCCCCATTTCCATTTCCGGTATGAAGGTATGAGACGTGACGTAGGGTCACAAAAGCATCTTTGATTGTATATTCAATGTTTTGCTTGACATTGCTCTTTCTATGTGTATTGCATTCATTGTGTGTCTGCTTGGAGGGGCATTCCGCTTTGCTTCAGACCACCAGATTTGAGTTGGGTCCCCAGTTTAGTGTGAGGGACACATTTGTTGCATTGTCCACTATCCATCCCCCCCTCCCCCAACTTCCCTCGACTGTTCGCCATTTTTTTCAATGCGTTCGGGCCCGCAGCAGTGTCTCTTCTGCAAAAAAAACATTTTTTTTGCATATGCCCCTCCGATTTTTCGCATGGCAATTTGTTTGTCTGTTTCCTAAACAACAACGCCTGCAGGGATGGTGTGTGGATGGAGTGCAACGGGTCATTCGCTAGGCACCAGAGGGTCAAGGAGAGCGAGGTCGAGGGGTATATTGCCACACTTGAAACATTAGGCATCCCTATGTGCTCGCGGTTGCACCCCTGCCGGCAACCCCTCCTGCTTCAGCTTCCTCAAGGCTTTCGCTAGGTCACAACTACAAAAGAGACACGGAGTGAATTCAGGAGGACCCAATCACGAGGCACAACTGGAGAATATGTCTTGATCAAGGATGGGGGAATCAATGATTATGACGGTACCAGCCAAGGGTTTTGGGTACAAGTTTGCCTCTTTCATCGAATGATGGACAAATATGTTGTGGGGTTTGCGCGATTGTACTGAGTTGCAGAAATAGTTTAAATTTACAGATTGTTCAAAGACAGTGCAATGTCACACTCCGATTGGGTACAGAATGTTTTTATCAGTCTTTCAGCTCTTTTTGTGCCTCTCCTGCTGCTTGCTGCTGGTGTAGGGTTTCTGCTGCTTGTTTTTGATGCAGAAAATGTTTTGTTGCTGAAATACAACGAATACAGGATAACCCAAGCCAGAGATGAGCAAGTAGAAGTCAAACAGGATCAAAGCATGAAGGGCTGCAGTCAGAAAAGAGTTAGATAATAAAGATATCAACAATAGACTACAGCAATAGACAATCAATGCTACTTGGATCAAAATATTTTACATGATTGAGAAAAACTGATTGGAAAACTGCCCCAAGGGCTCACACTCCATATAGTGCCATCCTGAGATGTGCACTCTTAGTTTTGGGTCCCATAGGTGCTGAGATGGCATGGCTTGTGGCGCTCAGGTCACTGCCATGTCACATGCGATAGTCCTACTTAGCTAGGCTGACTGGGAATTCAACCCAGGACCTCTCAAAAAGAGGGGCCACAGCCGCCAAGGGTGCAGACCACTAGGATAGCTAAGCATTCATGAGAAAACATAGATAAATCTATAGGCTCTGCCTCAGTATGTCAGTGCCTCAGTCAGTCAGGAAATGATGTTTTAGTTCACATTGCTTGGGGATTAAGGGGTCCACACAATATCCTGGTTTAGTGTTTGCTTCCATAGGTCAAATTGTGTTATCACCCATTTTGGTCAGGCCAATACTAAGATAAAAATGCAGGATAACTAAGAGCATCTCTAATACAACTAAAGTCTACGCCAAAGCAATGGAAAAGCACTTTTTCTTACTCCCCCCTTGCGCTGTGGTGGCCACCACTGTCGCATTTCAAGAACAAGGGAATTTTTCTTGGCCTTTCCTTGGTTTCCACATCTACGTTAAAATACCTATAACCTCCCTTGCACTGGAAAAGAGCGCTTTACCATGGCCAGCGCCTTTTGCTGCATTTGTCGTGACAATTACCTACAGAAAACTCAGCGCTCTTGGCGCTGCAGGGGTTTCTGAGGCTTGGTGGGGTTAGTTTTGGGTATGCAAAGGCCATATGCATATGCATCCCTTCCTCCAAGCTGCAGCGCGACACAACCCAACGCTAGACTCTCAGAGGGCGTTCGCTCTGAGTCTCTTGGAACCTGCTGGCGGCACCTGTCCTGGTCTTAGGGCGAGGGGGCGTCCAAAAAAATTAAAAAGCCCCTTGGTGGGGTCTTGGGTTCTGGTTCAGTCTCCTGATGCTGCTTTTCGGCCCGAACAGCGGCCTACTCAGCGACGCTACTCGAGGATATCTGCACAACAGAGAATGGGAGGATGAGGGACGAATCCACGCAAAACCCGAAGCTCAACACCAAAATCCGTCAAATGACGGCCTAGAATTTTTCTAAAGGCACACACCTGACCAGAATCCAATTGTGCATCAGATGCACATTTTTATAAAAATTGTGGTCATCTCCTGAATTTTTAAATCCAGGAATTTCCACATTGAAAAAGGCGGCGCGCCGGAGCGAGTCCTAACAAAGCGCCGGAAAAACAAAAAATAATAAGATTTTAAACGTATGTCACGT
Organism: Eutreptiella sp. 'Long Island Sound 2002'; assembly: GCA_964036045.1. Classification (NCBI taxonomy): domain Eukaryota; phylum Euglenozoa; class Euglenophyceae; order Eutreptiales; family Eutreptiaceae; genus Eutreptiella; species Eutreptiella sp. 'Long Island Sound 2002'. Next base: position 47,129,530 of record OZ038396.1, read on the forward strand.
ATAATGACGGAAATGACGCGACACACATAAATAAGTAAACATAGGTATTCCACGCATGCTGAAAGGCAAAATCGAAATTCAAGAGTTCAACAATTCAAAATGACTACAATAAAACCGGTACAAACATACAGGTTTGTCCTCGTCTCGTATGCGGCATGCACATTTCTTGCCTCGTGTCTCCGTGAACGAGCCTTGTAGCAGTGCTAACAAATGATAGAGGGCTAGATTAGAAAGATTGCAGATGATTAGTGGTGAGATCGGGTGATTAGAACACACACACGAGTGCATAAACGCTTGCCTCGCTTGTGTCTCGCTTTCTCCTTTCCCTTGCTTCGCTCTCCAGCGGTAGGTAAGGTAAGTAAGCCCAGGAGGGGCCACCCCCTGGTAGGGTTCGTGATTGTCGTATAGATTGGTAGGAAAAAGGAGATTGACAAAGGTGATTGCAAACCTCGTGCATGAACGTGCATGCGCATGACGCATTAAAGGGTAGGCCACGCATGGTGCGCACCGTAAAACCCTTGTTTAGGTTACCCAGGGGCTCCACCCTACGTTCTTTAAGAGAACGGGTGGAGTTCCTTAAGCTTGCTTGCTTGTACTGGGGTTCAGGAACAGCGTATTATAGGGCAGCCTGAGAAGCGTATAATACGTGGAGACTGTCTTAGTTCCTCCGTCTTGAATCCCAGTCATTGGCCTTTGCTTTACAGGTGGGAAGGTCAGGGTGAATTGGTGCAGCTGCAGTTGCCTTCGGCGACTTTTGACTTTTTTGCCCAAGCCAAAACGGGCGCTGATCACACAATCAACAAACTGCCCCTCAGCCAGGAGTGGCGAGGGCAGTCCGACCTCTTCAACATCCACGCTGTGCACGCAACCTGAGCACTCCTTCCCTCCAAGCCCTATCAGGGAAGCGTGTAACCGCATCCCTGTTAGGCCACACCCGCTTAGTAGCGCTGTGTTCTCTCGTCCCTTTCACAGGCAGGCCTCTAGGGCCTTTGACATCCTCGCCAACAACCCCAAGTAGCGTGTGGGTGTAGTAGTGGCAAGCCAGGGTGAGGGCTTGGGCTTCAGAGCCCGCTCATCCTTCGATGGCTGGTGACGCGAAATCGTGGGCTGTGAAAGTGCTGCCCTGGGTCGTGGAAGGTGCCGGAGGGCTCAGGGCCGGCAAGACCAGTGGGGCAGGCACGCGAGGAGTCGACCTGAACGCTGCTGTTGGGGGCAGAACCGGATACACGGACACCAACGGAGGCGAGAGCAGCAACAACGGAAGCAAGATCCATGCTGATTGTTATCCGGCAAAAAATCCCAGTCTATGAAGAAAATTGATGCGGATTATCCTAAGTACATCTGAGTGTCCATATCTATCTGAAAAGATTTATATAAATCCGATTGTGAAAAAATATTTGGCTGATTTGTCTTCGGGCGCGCATCAGCGGCAATTGGCGATTCCAGGTAAATGATCGGAACGCGACGGATTTACGATGAATGGACCGCGGAATCAGATCCGGCACATCAGAAATATATAGGTCTGATCCTGAGACTGAGCTGCGGGGCGGCGATTCCGCCGAAGCAGAGAAAATGACCAAAATGTAGCCAATCTGGGGCAGATCTGTGAAAATCTGAGCAGATGGGGGTTAGCCGCACTTACTCTCCCCCTCCAAAAACACACTGGGGTGTGTCGCTACGTCAACGAAGAACGTAGTGCGGGTAAGTCCCAGAAAAAAATAGAAATGTAGCCTCGATGGGGCGAAATCTGCTTGATCTGACCTGATTTGGGCTGAATGGGCACTGAATCAGGATGGATGAACCTGAAATGAGACAGAATGAGGAGTGACGAACAGTCCTCCGTGCAGTAAAACATTAGGTTACGGGCTAAAAGCATGTAAACATATCGAGATTCGATACCAAACCATGCCCTGGTTGAGAATGAGGTAGATTATTGGTGGATTGAGTGGGAAAATCAGGAAATGGAGTGACATCTCGGCGCTCTGACACAGTTTAGCTGTCGCGGGCACGCTACGGTGTCCTTCACGTACTCTACATCGTGTTACTCCCGCTTTTCTCGTTCTGAAAAGTGCAGCATGTGCTTCAGATTTGGCGCATCTGGTGGATGATCACAAGATTCAGCAAGATTGAGAATCAATTTGAGCAGAGATGAAGGAGATGAAACAATCACAGAGAGGGAAAACAAATACAAATGTAGTCTGCAGGCCCTAAGTGAACCATTGCAGGTAGGGATGTTTTTCTGTTCACTTAGTTAGGCAAAGCCGTAAACAGATCTTCGAGGAATGAGAGGAGATGACAAGGAATTCAACCTAAATTGTCCTAAAATCAGCAAATTCCCTAAGATGCAAGTGAAATGAAGCGGAATGTCTAGAACTGAAACTACTAATAACTTCGTTTAGACTAGAGTTAATATATATTGTCGTTTATTCAGCTCAATTGTGCTTTCCGGCACGTTGGTTCGCGAGCATCCAACAGATTCCATGAAAATGTGGATCATGTGATGATGCATCATGATGGGACATGCTGGCCCTGGATCCTTGGCATGTAACGCGCCGAAGGTTCGCTGAAGGCGCTTTACTGACAGTATATACCTGAGAGACACCGAATAGCCCTTTATTTACAGTGGCGGCGGTGTCAATCGACTTGGACAAGGCCCATCTTTCGATTGAGTCCCACAAGACACTTGGATTCACCATTTTCGACAGTTTCAGGTCGGATTGAGCTCACATTGGCGTGTGCCAAAAATACACCGAAGCTTACGGACTTCAGAGGTTGCTGTTAGAAGTCCCTAGAGCTCCTATGTGAAGATTGTCTGAACAATTGACGTCGGGGTTTTGCTGTGCGGTTGCGCAACAGTGGCAGAATGATGGACAAACCTGAGGAATTCAAGGTAAATTCAAGGAATCTGGATCTGAATCTGGACTTTGACTTCAGCATCACGGCAAATGAAGGTAAGATCTGAGTCCCTGGCGTCGCATCTAGTGCAGCCAGTACTACAGGGGGTGCCTGTAGGGGTGAATGTCGCCGGCCGGCGTTTTTACTATGTACATTTGCTTCCATCTGCACGAGTAGCCAAATTCCAAAGATGCACAGACCAACAGAGACAAGATTACCCCGAATCTGCCTGAATTAAGCCTGAGTTTGGTTTTTTCTGGACACGGCAGCACACTCCGTGGCTTTCGGCAGCGTATCTACGCCTTGTCTGCCGAACGGAGACCAAAGAAAAGTTGATTGACGTCAAATTATCAAACATTCGCAGTTCTCCACATCATTTCGAAATCAGGAAGAATGAACAGTGGATTGAGCAGAATGTGGTTTATACGACATGATGTGGTTTTTTCAAATCGTCAGAACACTCACGTTGGAATAAGTGGTCGACGGGGCGAGGCTGGAGCTTTTGTAGGAGTTGGACATGCAAGGGTTTCGAACCTACACCCTTGAGCCCTAGCGACGAGTGCCATGACGCCCTGGATTAGACGACTGTTACCCAGATTATGGCGTCGGCGACTCAAGTCACGACGGGTCTCCCTGAATTCGGCCAAGCACGAATACATGTGACCACCAACCTGTCTGGTGGGGCCCTCGTACGGCCTGGGCGCTGCAAATCAGCGGCCGAACTCTAAGCTTGGTCCTCATTTGGCTCCTGGGCTGGCCTGACCGCAGGAGGGGGGATCGACGGATCAGCCCTGGAATGTGGCTGCTGAGGGCCGTAAAAGGCTGGATCTCGATTCACCACAGGTCTTTTTCCGTCGCTCTCCACCTGTCTGTCTGGTTTCGACAGACAGTCTGTCAGGAGTACGCCAATTTCGGGGTGCTTCTTGAGGAAGTCGATGAACCCCTTGGTGTACCCATGGACAAAAGAATGGGCTGGTTCCCAGTTGTTGTGACTGGAATCAAAGCCCCTCCACTCACATAGAAATTCCCATTCGCCCTTTTCGTCACGTCTTGCTTCTAAAATCCTCTTGAGTTCGTACTTCCCCCCTTCGATGACCCGATCAGACAAAAATTTTGAAGTCCAAAAAAGGGGTTTAACCCGATCCTTGGGAGAGGGGATCTCTCTCTTGAGGCGATCACCCGAAATGTCAATTTCCCTGCTGACATCCACACGAATCCTCCACCTGTTCTCACCTAGACGCGCTGTAACAGCGAATGGCCCCTCCCACAAGGGAAGAAGCTTATCATCTCCGTCCAGGGTGGTTTCGGATTTTCGAAGCCAAACTCGATCATCGACTTCAAAATTGTGGGGGTTTTTTCGGCCTTGATTCTGGACCCAAAGCCAGTCAGCTTGATGCTTATCAATTAATTTCGAGACAGTTTTTTCTGCTCGTTGGATTTCGTCCAAAAACAACGAAGCATCTTTACAAGGGCGAGGATTATTCAACGGCATGTTCCACCAACACTTCTTTCGTCCAAAGACAATTTCATTTGGAGAAAGGCCATGATACAAAGGCGTGTTGTGGTAACAGCGAAGCATGGCTAAAAGAATCTCAAGCCAATGGAAGTCCTTCTCACTGGCGAGTTCCTTACGGAGCATATTTATAAGTGAGCGGCCGGCTCTTTCGCCTGGCAGCGCTCGATGTGAGTGGATTTCACATCTGAGGTGATGGATTCCAAGGCGGGTACATAATTCTCTCCACCATTCGGAGGTGTACTCCTTACCTGAGTCCGTAATCACCTCGGATGGGACGTCCCAACCTCCCATCCAGGTCTGCGCGCACCATTTGGCGGCAGCCTTGCCAGTCATTGACTCGATGTTGCAAGGCAACACCTGAATGTAGCCAGAATGACGGCATTGTATAAGGAGCACTCCATTGACCTTTTTGTTGGTCCAATGGCACTCTTCGTCGTCGAGTTCACCAAGATAAAAAAAATCACTGGTGACTCTGTTAAAGAGGCGCTCCGGAATAGGATGTGGCCTCAGATGGCCGTGCTTCTTCGCGCTGGGTGGCGTGGCGACAGCACATTGGGCACATCCGGAGGCTACTTTCATACAATGAGTATATAGCCTTGAGCCGAACAACCTATGTTTAATCATCGACCATAATCTACGGCCATGTGCGTGGGGGGACTCCCATTTGTGCCACCAGTTTAACACTCGGGGGGCCAGGGCGTCTGGTACGCACAATTTACCCTCCATCCACAGCTTCCCCCCATCCAACGAATATTCTGCATAAATTCCATCCTTGTGAGCATCTTTGGATTTGAGATTTCCAAAGACCTCTTTAAACATGGAATCATGCAGATAATCATTCGTCCAGTCACGGATGATAAGGGAATCTTTTGGCAGGGGTGGAGTTTTGGCCGGATCTCGACGTTTAATGCCCTGAATCAACCGAAATCCACTTACAGGTCGGGTATACTCGAACCGTTTCACACTCCCTGAGGAGGGATCGGTGACTTTCTCCACGACTTTCAGTGATTTGGTGATGATTTCATGAGCATGCGCCGGATCTGAAAAGGCCGTGATGTCATGGCACGGTAATGCATGCTGTTTAACAGAGCATTGCATGCATTCACGTCGAATGAGCTTTTTTTCTTCCTGATCCCACTCGATTACGACGTGGCGGTCCTGCTCCGTACCATGGATGTTGGTACTTTGCAGCCCCTCTGAAGCGGGGTAAGCCCATCGGCTCAGAGCATCCGCTACCGTGTTGTGTTTTCCAGGCAAATACGACACATGGAGGTCAAACAAACTGAGAAATTCATGCCATCTGGCCCGTCGACCAGCTGGGCTCGCGACAGTATCAATGTGTTCGGTGGCCCAATACTCCAGAGATCGATGATCCGTCAGGACCTCGACTCGATTGGTGCCAACCCACGATTGGTACTTTTTCAGAGCGCAGATTATGGCATATGTTTCTTGCTCACGCGGTGACCATTGCATCTGGCGTGGAGCTAGCTTCCGCGACCAAAATGCAAGAGGGTAATGATCACCTGTGGCTTCATCAACCTGTTCAAGGACAGCTCCGATCGCGTACCTAGAAGCGTCGGTTCTTATGTAGAAGGGTCGATCGAATTTCGGCACATGCAACGTGGCGACTTCGCAGAGAGCCGCCTTCAAGTGATGGAAGGCCTCCTCGCACTCGTCAGTCCACTTGACACGAACCTTTGAACCTGCCTTGCCTGCATCTCTCCCTACCTTCAAAAGTTCAGTGAGGGGGGCAGCAAATTTGGCACAATTCGGCACAAAAGTGTGGTAAAAATTGCAACAACCCAGGAATCCTCTCAATTCCGTGATCGTCTCAGGGCGCTTCCACTTCTGAATAGCGACGAGCTTCCCTGGACTGGGTCGTCGGGTGCCATTCTCAAGGAGAGAACCACAAAATTCGACTGATTTTAAAAATAGTTTTCCCTTCTTTGGCCCACAAATCAGCTGATTGGCATCAAGAATGTCCAAAACCTGGTTCAGCTGCTTTTCATGTAGGGCCACCAGCTCGGCTTCGGTCAGTCCCTCCCCCTCTGTCGCGATGATTATGTCATCTATGTACACACTCACGAACGCACGAAGCTCAGGATGAGCTGTAAAAAGCACATGCTCCATCATTCTTTGAAAAAACGAAGGGGCGTTCTTCAGGCCCATGGGCATGACCGTCCACTGGACTGGACCACATGGCGTGCACATACAGGTGAGAGGTCGGCTCTCCTTCCTCAACGGCATTTGGTGAAAGCCGTGACGGAGATCCAGCACAGAAAACAAACGACCTCTTGCCCTCTTGGCGATTTCCTCCTCAATGAGGGGCAGGGGGTGTGAATCCGCCTTGGTTTCGGCGTTGAGGTTGCGAAAATCAACAACCATTCGCCAACCATCAATAGTGTTCTGGTCTGCAGGCGGCGGCTTCGGGACTGTGAAGGGTGCACAGCACCATTCGCTGGTCATACAACCCTCAAGCCAACCAAATTCCCTGAGATTTCTCTCGATTATTTTTCTGAGTTTCTCATGTTTCTGTCCATGGTTCTCATAAGGACGCTGTTTCTTCGCCTTGTACCCTTCACGAAGCTCGATGAAGGCTTCACCGAACTGTCCACGGACAGGGGGGTCTTTGATCAACTTCCCCGAAAGGGTCGTGTCCTTCCGTTCCTCAAAAATCTTGTCTCTTTTCTTGGAACACAACTCAGTGTCCACCTGATCGCCAGGAATTACTGTCGAAAAAACTTTGGCGATTTCTTCGGCCTTGGCAGGAACAATCTTCGTACGGATGTCCCTAAAAAGGTCCGCATCAACTGCCTCTTGAAGATAGGTGGGTCGAGTGTGGACATTCCAGAGATTCTCTTCGTGATCCAGCTCCTCGAAAGGATCTATGAAAGCTTCCACACGGGGTTTTTCATAAAAAACTCTGAATTTGCGGCGCGAAGAAAATTTTTTTGTCGTCCGTGCGCCGTAGATTCTTTTGGATGTAGATCGTATTGGAGAAGAGGGAGACGAGGCGGATCCATTTGACGTTGGATCACCTTGGGCATCTGACGGACAAAAATCAGAAAAAATAGATTCATCATCAGTACCACGCTCAACCTCAGATTCAGACCCAACACAGGAATCAGTACTAGAATCAGCAGAATCAGAGTCAGAAAGCTTTCCATCCACCAGGAATGCAAGCGAACTCCAGGGCCGCTGTGGCAGGGGACCTGTGTCGTCCCTGGCATACAGCTTAATCTTCCTGGGAAGTTCGATGTAATCTACACAAATGTCTTGCAATTCCTGAAACCAAGGCTTGTCGTCCCACAAGGGCACAACTAAAATCGCCCGGGTTTTATCTTGCTTGATTTTGTGGATGACCTGCTGGATTAAGTGAAACGGAGGATTAATCCATAACTTCTTGTCCCATTTATGGGTCCAAGCGTCGCGAAAGTGCTTGTCAAAGCGCTTGTTCTCACGGTTAGCAAAGGCATCATACTGTGGCCAAAAGGAATGGTGTTCATAAAAATATTCACAAATTGTATCGCGCCATTTGTCGACAACTCTGTAGGATGAAGAGTGCCAGCGCGAAGGGCGTCGTGGCTGGGAGTCCCTACGAAGACATTCTAACTCTCGGGAGTAATCGGCACTCCCATTCACCTCTGCAATGGTGACATCTTCGCCAAACTTTGGTGTAACCTTTTGCTTCAAAAATTCTTCTGCACTTTTAAACCCTGCGTGCAAAAAACGAAATTCAGGACGCTCCAAGGGACCTGACTCCAGCAAAAAACAACGCCGATGACCTACGGGCGCCACCCTGTTCTTGCGAAGCCAAGGATGGCCCAAGTAAAGGTCATACTTTATGTCGGCACGATAGAAGTAGTCATCCTTAAGGATAACTTCCTCCACATTGCCTTCTTCCCAAAGGTCTTGAGCGACCAAATGAGTTGATATATAACAACTGCGTTGCCCACCTGCGAGAGAGTGTCCAGAAACTCCCTCGAGGGTAACAGGATGAGGCGAATCAAACACGCAGTCGTCAGGCAAGAAAGAATTGGATTGGAGATTTACCTCCGATCCATTGTCACACAAACAAGTGGCGAGGTGGAAATTGCCCTTGCAATCAGAGACCCACATCTTTGTGACAAACTGACGGGCCCTGTGCTTGGACTGTACACCAACCTCGTCCACTACAACAGAAGGATCCGCTGCCGGATCCAGGGGAGAGGAGACAAGCGACCCTACATCAAGTAGTGGTCGAGACGGAATCTGGGGATCATGCCTGAAATCGCCTGGGGAGGGGCGATTTTCGTGGCTCCCCTAGGCGTTCTGACCTCCAGTGACTGCGTTAACATTGTGGACACACCCTGATTCGTCGACCCACTCATCTTGGAGCGGATCATCTGCTGGATTCAAGGCATTTTCAACGTAATCTCGATCCGCATCGGACACCTGATCTGCACCTGAGACCTGATCCACACGATGGTTGCCCTTTCCACGTCCACGGCCACGGCCGCCGGATGATGGACCTCCACCTTCGCCACGCCCTCTGCCCTTACCAGAGAAAGGGGTTCCCGAAGGATTTCCCTTACCTTTACCCTGGAATCCTGGAGCATTTCCCTTGTTTGCACCGGATTGAGGGGTTTGGCCTGGATTTCGATTTCCGCCTCCGGCGTTGCTATTGGGATTTTTCTGGCCGTTCGGCTGCCCACCGGAGCCGGATGGAGTCCGATTTCCTGTGCCTTGGGACCCGCCAGGGCCTCCAGGATTTTTGTTTCCACCGGAGGGGGTCGGATTCCCTTTTCCAGCCTTCCCACCGTGCACCTGTCTGTCATTCCTGTCTGAATTCTGCGAATTACTGATATTTTCACCAATCACCTTGTGATCGTAAGGAGACCATCGGTGATTATCAGTAGAATGCGTCTTAGCTCGGTTCGTAGAACCTAAAAGAAGGCAGATGCCACAGTGCTGCTGAACATTCCGGGTGTCATTCACCTTTTTGTTGCCCTTTTGGGCCCCATTTTGGGTGTTTTGCTGGGTATTCTTGTTTCCCCCAAGACCCTCATGGAAATTCTGATTGGCGGCGTCGGCGAGCCGCTCAACCTCCTCCCAGAGTTCCTTCGGGGTGTACGAAAACACCCAGTTTTTGGCCTTCAGGCGATGGCCATGGAAGCTTACTCCCCTGTTGAGGACTTGGACAAACAAGTCCCGATCCTCGTGTTCATTAAACTTGATTTTCCACGTCTCCTCGGTGAATTTCACCTTGGAGAAGGACGTGGGGGAGCACTTTTGAAGTGCCTCCCTGACTGAAAACCTGTTGGCAGAGGCATCGAAGCCATCCACCTCCGCCCACCAGGTCTTGACCTTTTCTTCGGACTGTTTGTTCCGAAGGGTGGCGGCAGTTTCTGAGGGGATCTTGTCAAAAATCAGATTTTTCAGCTCGGCACTAGAAAATTTTTCGCCTGAATGTTCAGCTTCTTCCACTAAATTCCAGAAGCGCTGTTTTTTGTCTTGCACTTCGTGCAAGATTAATCGCGAGAATGAAGGAAAATTCTTCAACATTTGGTGGTAATGGTCCTCTGGCAACCGGGATCCACGTACCTCAAACTGTTCCCACACCTCATCAAAGGTAAGGGGGGAACTTGTATCCTCGCGATCACTCCAGGTCCTGAGCCAAGTGTTGGCCGGCGCTCCCTCAAGGCAATCCAAGAGGGCCATCAGGAACTGATCATCTTGGAGTTTTTGAGTCTTAACCCACAGTTTAAATTCCCGTTGGAACTGAGGCCAACGTCGGGGGTTCCCATTATACTTCGGTTGCTTGGCAACCTGACGAAGTCGCAAGGAGGTAGGATTAAGAAGCGAATCCAGCCCAACACCGGCCGTAATGGCAGACACCTTGGCGGCATCATTCGCCACACCAGCTCCGGCGAGGGTCTGGGCGAGCAACAGCTGGGCTAAGGTATTGGAATCAGCAGCAGGAGGGGCAGTACGGGAGGCAGTTCGCTTGGCATTCTGAGCCTCAGTCCTAGCCTTCGCCGTCCTACTCTCAGAACGAGAGATTTTAACCCTTTCCTTTAGCTTGGTCCTGCTGATCCTTGCATCGGTGGTCCTGGAGTCCACCGAAGGAGCAATTGAAAAAATTTCTGTCGCCTCCTCCGACGGCTCTGTTGCTTGTTCCACCGATGAGGCGCCCTCAGACCGCATGTGCGTCTTGAAAAGATCTTTTATTCCCAGCGTTTGAATGATGAGTTGCATTTGATCTTTGATCTGTTGGAGCTCAGCATCTCGCTGGAATCTGCAGGAGCAGTCGGCAGGACAGTACATGCCGTGTCCTGAAGGGCCTGAGCAGGCTGTCGGACCGCTGATCTCGGTGGTCCGCAGCCAGGAGTCCACTTGGGGAGCTCCTTCAGCCCTGATTTCCAGGCTTGCCTGCCTGGCCGCCTCTAAAATTCCCTCCTCAACTGCAGCGGCTAGATCGTCGCGGATGGAAACAGGGGGATGAGGGGCGGAGGGCCCGGGAACAGGTGCGCAGCCCTTCTCCTTCGGGAAGGGGCTTGCCTCCCAGATCTGCAAAAAAATGGCAAAAGAGTCATCTTCTTGAGAACGCCACCACATCCTGGTATTAATTTCGTCCTGAAGGAGGAAAAAATATTCCGTTAAAAAATCAGAGGCGATTCTTTCTTGTTCGATCAGCTTAGACGACGCTAACCAACAAAGGGCCTCAAGGCTCTCAAGGTTACGGGTCACTTCTAGGGACAAATGGTCGTCCCATTGTGCCCAAGAGGCTGGTCGATTATAGCTAGGTACCTCACCTGGACCGCCCATCTCAATGTCGTCCAGATCGGCGTCCGTGGTCTCAAATGTTGGACCTCCGTAAGGAAGGTTGGTACCTGCCAGCTCTGTAAGGTCTACCGGAGCTTTGCCATCGGCGTAGGCCGGCGGATTCCAGCTGCTCGATGGCCAATTTCGACTGGGATGATTGTAATCTGGGTCTCCACAGCTGCTGATGTGCGCCCTTCTTGGGCAGCTTGGACTTGCGCAAGGCATTCCTTTCAAGGCCTCGTTCGCACAGCACCAAGGCAGTGTAATCGTTACTTCTCCAGAAGCGGCGGGGTCTACGGGGCCGTACTGGGGAGCGAGCTGTGGAGCAGAGACCACTGAAGCAACATTCAGGTAGCCTCTGCTACCATGAAAGTGCTGCCCTGGGTCGTGGAAGGTGCCTGAAAGTGCTGCCCTGGGTCGTTGAGGGTGCCGGAGGGCTCGGGGCCGGCAAGACCAGTGGGGCAGGCACGCGAGGAGTCTCCCTGAACATTGCTATTGGGGGTGGAACCGGATACTCGGACACCAACGGAGGCGAGAGCAGCAACAACTGAAGCAAGGTCCATGCTGATTGTGGTCCGGCAGAAAATCCCAATCTATGAAGAAAATTGATGCGAATTATTCTAAATACATCTGAGTGTCCAAAACTGTCTGAAAAGATTTAAATAATCCAATTATGTAAAAATGTTTGGCCGATCTGGCCCGCGAGCGCGCGTCAGCGGCAAATGGCGATTCCAGCTAAAATAGCGGAACGCGGCGGATCTACGGGAGATGGACCGCGGAATCAAATCCGGCATATCAGAAATATATAGGAAATATCCTGTGACTGAGCTGCGAGGCGGCAATTCCGCCGAAGCAAAGAAAATGACCAAAATGTAGCCAATCTGGACAGAATGTCTGAAAATCTGAGCAGATGGGGCTAGCCGCACTTACACTCCCCCTCCAAAAACACACTGGGGTGTGTCGCTACGTCAACGAAGAACGTAGTGCGGGTAAGTCCCAGAAAAAAATAAAAATGAAGCCTCGATGGGGCGAAATCTGCTTGATCTGACCTGATTTGGGCTGAATTGGCACTGAATCAGGCTGGATGAACCTGAAATGAGACAGAATGAGAAGTGACGAACAGTCCTCCGTGCAGTAAAACATTAGGTCAAGGGCTAAAAAGCATGTAAACGTATCGAGAATCGATACCAAACCATGCATTGGTTGAGAATGAGGTAGATTATTGATGGATTGAGTGGGGGAATCAGGAAATGGAGTGACATCTCAGCGCTCTGGCACAGTTTTGCTGTCGCGGGCACGCTACGGTGTCCTCGCCGAACTCTACAATGTGTTTATCCCGCTTTTCTCGTTCTGACAAGTGCAGCATGTGGCTCAGATTTGGCGCATCTGGTGGATGATCACAGGATTCAACAAAATTGAAAGTCAATTTGAGCAGAGATGAAGGAGATTAAACACTCACAGAGAGGGAAAACAAATACAAATGCAGTCTACAGACCCTAAGTGAACCACCGAGGGTAGAGATGTTCTTCTGTTCACTTAGATCTAAACAGATCTTCAAGGAATGAGAGGAGATGACAAGGAAATCAATCTAAATTGTCCTAAAATCAGCAAATTCATGAGATGGAGGTGAAATGAAGCGGAATGTCTAGAACTGAAACTACTAACACTTTCGTTTAGACTAAAGTTAATATATATTGTCGTTTATTCAGCTCAATTGTGCTTTCCGGCACGTTGATTCGCGAGCATCCAACAGATTCCATCAAAATGTGGATCATGTGATGATGCATCATGATGGGACATGATAGCCCTGGATCCTTGGCATGTAACGCGCCGAAGGTTCTCTGAAGGCGCTTTACTGACAGTATATACCTGAGAGACACCAAATTTACAGTGGCGGTGGTGTCAATCGACTTGGACAAGGCCAATCTTTCGATGAAGTCCCACAAGACACTTGGATTCACCATTTTCGACAGTTTCAGGTCGGATTGAGCTCACATTGGCGTGTGCCAAAAATACAACGAAGCTTACGGACTTCAGAGGTTGCTGTTAGAAGTCCCTAGAGCTCCTATATGAAGGTTGTCTGAACAATTGACGTCTGGGTTTCGTACAACAGTGGCAGAATGATGGCCAAACCTGAGAAATTCAAGGCAAATTTGAGAAATCTCGATCCGAATCTGGACTTTGGCTTCAGCATCACAGCAAATGAAGGTAAGATCTGAGTTCCTGGCGTCGCATCTGGTGCAGCCAGTACTACAGGGGGTGCCTGTAGGGGTGAATGTCGCCGGCCGGCGTTTTGATTATGTACATTTGCTTCCATCTGCACGAGTAGCCAAATTCCAAAGATGCACAGACCAACAGAGACAAGATTACCCCGAATCTGCCTGAATTAAGCCTGAGTTTGGTTTTTTCTGAACACGGCAGCACACTCCGTGGCTTTCGGCTTTCGACTTTCGATACGTTACCGAACGGAGACCAAAGAAAAATGGATTGATTGACGTCAAATTATCAAACATTCGCAGTTATCCACATCATGACATAAACAGAAAGAATGAACAGTGGATTGAGCAGAATGTGGTAGGATGGCTTCCTCAATTCGGCCAAGCACGAATACATGTGACCACCAACCTGTCTGGCCTGGCCCTCGTACGGCTTGGGCGCTGCAAATCAGCGGCCGAACTTGAAGCTTGGTCCTCATTTGGCTCCTGGGCTGGCCTGACCGCAGGAGGGGGGATGGACAGATCAGCCCTGGAATGTGGCTGCTGAGGGCCATAAAAGGCTGGATCTCGATTCACCACAGGTCGTTTTCCGTCGCTCTCCACTTGTCTGTCTGGTTTTGACAAACAATCTGTCAGGAGTACTCCAATTTCGGGGTGCTTCTTGAGGAAGTCAATGAACCCCTTGGTGTACCCATGGACAAAAGATTGGGCTGGTTCCCAGTTGTTGTGACTGGAATCAAAGCCCCCCCACTCACACAGAAATTCCCATTCGCCCTTGGCGTCACGTCTTGCTTCAACAATCCTCTTGAGTTCGTACTTCCCCCCTTCGATGACCCGATCAGACAAATGTTTCGCAGTCCAAAAAAGGGGTTTAACCCGATCCTTGGGGGAGGGGATCTCTCTCTTGAGACGATCGCCCGAAACGTCAATTTCCCTGCTGACATCCACACGAATCCTCCACCTGTTCTCACCAAGACGCGCTGTAACAGCGAATGGCCCCTCCCACAAGGGAAGAAGCTTGTCATCTCCGTCCAGGGTGGTTTCGGATTTTCGAAGCCAAACTCGATCATCGACTTCAAAATTGTGGGGGTTTTTTCGACCTTGATTTTGAACCCAAAGCCAGTCAGCCTGATGCTTCTCGATTAATTTCGACACAGATTTATCTGCTCGTTGGACTTCGTCCAAAAACAGCGAAGCATCTTTACAGGGGCGAGGATTATTCAACGGCATGTTCCACCAACACTTCTTTCGTCCAAAGACAATTTCATTTGGAGAAAGGCCATGATACAAAGGCGTGTTGTGGTAACGGCGAAGCAATGCGAAGAGAACTTCCATCCAATGGAAATCCTTTTCACTCGCGAGCTCCTTACGAAGCATATTAATAATTGAGCGGCCGGCTCTTTCGCCAGGCAGCGCTCGATGCGAGTGGATTTCACATCGGAGGTGGTGGATTCCAAGGCGAGCACATAATTCTCTCCACCATTCGGAGGTGTACTCTTTGCCTGAATCCGTCACCACCTCGGATGGGACGTCCCAGCCTCCCATCCAGGTCTGCGCGCACCATTTGGCGGCAGCCTTGCCAGTCATC
Organism: Eutreptiella sp. 'Long Island Sound 2002'; assembly: GCA_964036045.1. NCBI lineage: Eukaryota > Euglenozoa > Euglenophyceae > Eutreptiales > Eutreptiaceae > Eutreptiella > Eutreptiella sp. 'Long Island Sound 2002'. The sequence goes on from OZ038396.1 coordinate 47,144,549, forward strand.
GACTCAATGTTGCAAGGCAACACTTGAATGTAGCCGGAATGACGGCACTGAATAAGGAGCACACCATTGACTTTTTTATTAGTCCAATGGCACTCTTCGTCATCGAGCTCACCGAGATAGAAAAAATCACTCGTGACTCTGTTAAAGAGGCGCTCCTGAATAGGATGAGGCCTCAGATGGCCGTGCTTCTTCGCGCTGGGGGGCGTCGAGACTGCACATTGGGCACATCCGGCGGCTACTTTCATGCAGTGAGTATATAGCCGTGAGCCAAACAACCTATGTTTAATCATCGACCACAGTCGACGGCCATGTGCGTGGGGAGACTCCCATTTGTGCCACCAGTTTAACACTCGGGGGGCTAGGGCGTCTGGCACACACAATTTACCCTCCATCCACAGCTTCCCCCCATCCAACGAATACTCAGGAAAAATCCCATCCTTGTGAGCATCTTTGGATTTGAGATTTCCAAAGACCTCTTTAAACATGGGATCCTGCAGGTAATCGGACGTCCAGTCACGGATAATCAGGGAATCTTTAGGCAGGGGTGGAGTTTTGGCCGGATCTCGACGCTTAATGCCCTGGATCAACCGAAATCGACTTACTCGTCGGGTGTAGTCAAACCGTTTCACACTCCCTGAGGAGGGATCGGTGACTTTTTCCACGACTTTCAGTGTTTTGGTGCAGATCTCATGAGCATGCGCCGGATCTGAGATGGCCGTGATGTCATGGCACGGTAATGCGTGTTGTTTAACAGCGCATTGCATGCATGCACGTCGAATGAGTTTCTTTTCTTCCTGATCCCATTCGATGATGACATGGCGGTCCTGCTCCGTACCATGGATGTTGGTACTTTGCAGCCCCTCTGAAGCGGGGTAAGCCCATCGGCTCAGAGCATCCGCTACCGTGTTGTGTTTTCCAGGCAGATACGACACATGGAGGTCAAACAGAGAGAGAAATTCGTGCCATCTGGCCCGTCGACCAGCTGGGCTCGCGACAGTATCAATGTGTTCGGTGGCCCAATACTCCAGAGATCGATGATCCGTCAGGACCTCGACTCGATTGGTGCCAACCCACGATTGGTACTTTTTTAGAGCGCAAATTATGGCATACGTTTCTTGCTCACGCGGCGACCATTGCATTTGGCGTGGGGCTAGCTTCCGAGACCAAAATGCAAGAGGGTAATGATCACCTGTGGCTTCATCAACCTGTTCAAGGACAGCTCCGATCGCGTACCTAGATGCGTCGGTTCTAATGTAGAAGGGTCGGTCGAATTGAGGCACATGCAACGTGGCGACTTCACAGAGGGCCGCCTTCAAGTGATGGAAGGCCTCCTCGCACTCGTCAGTCCACTTGACACGAACCTTTGAACCTGCCTTGCCCGCATCTCTCCCTACCTTCAATAATTCAGTGAGGGGGGCAGCAAATTTGGCATAATTCGGCACAAAAGTTTGGTAAAAATTGCAACAACCCAGGAATCCTCTCAACTCCGTGATCGTCTCAGGGCGCTTCCACTTCTGAATAGCGACGAGCTTCCCTGGACTGGGTTGTCGGGTGCCATTCTCTAGGAGAGAACCACAAAATTCGACTGATTTTAAAAATAATTTTCCCTTCTTTGGCCCACAAATTAGCTGATTAGCATCAAGAATATCCAAAACTTGGTTCAGCTGCTTCTCATGTAGGGCCACCAGCTCGGCTTCGGTCAGTCCCTCCCCTTCCGTCGCGATGATTATGTCATCTATGTACACACTCACGAAGGCACGAAGCTCAGGATGGGTTGTGAACAGCACATCCTCCATCATTCTTTGAAAAAATGAGGGGGCGTTCTTCAGGCCCATGGGCATGACGGTCCACTGGACTGGGCCACATGGCGTGCACATACAGGTGAGAGGTCGGCTGTCCTTCCTCAACGGCATTTGGTGAAAGCCGTGACGGAGATCCAGCACAGAAAACAAACGACCTCTGGCCCTCTTGGCGATTTCCTCCTCAATGAGGGGCAGGGGGTGTGAATCCGCCTTGGTTTCGGCGTTGAGATTGCGAAAATCAACAACCATTCGCCAACCATCAATGGTGTTCTGGTCTGCAGGCGGTGGCTTCGGGACTGTGAAGGGTGCACAGCACCATTCGCTGGTCATACAACCCTCAAGCCAACCAAATTCCCTGAGATTTCTCTCGATGATTTTTCTGAGGATCTCATGTTTATGTCCATGATTTTCATAAGGGCGCTGTTTCTTCGCCTTGTAACCTTCACGAAGCTCGATGAAGGCTTCACCGAACTGTCCACGGACAGGGGGGTCTTTGATCAACTTCCCTGAAAGGGTTGTGTCCTTCCGTTCCTCAAAAATCTTTTCTCTTGACTTGGAACACAATTCAGTGTCCACCTGATCGCCAGGAATTACTGTCGAAAAAACTTTGGCGACTTCTTCGGCTTTGGCAGGAAGAATCTTCTTACGGATGTCCCTAAACAGGTCCGTATCAACTGCCTCTTGAAGATAGGTGGGTCGTGTGTCGAAATCCCAGAGATTCTCTTCGTGATCCAGCTCCTCGAAAGGATCCATGAAAGCTTCCACAGGGGGTTTTTCATAAAAAACTCTGAATTTGCGGCGCAATTTCGAATTTTTCTTCGCCCGTGCACTGAAGATTCTTTTCGATGTCGATCGTATTGGGGAAGAGGGAGACGAGGCGGATCCATTTGACGTTGGATCACCTTGGGTATCTGACGGACGAAAATCAGAAAAAATAGATTCATCATCAGTACCACGCTCAACCTCAGATTCAGACCCAACACAAGAATCAGTACCAGAATCAGCAGAATTAGAGTCAGAAAGCTTTCCATCCACCAGGAATGCAAGCGAACTCCAGGACCGCTGTGGCAGGGGACCTGTGTCGTCCCTGGCATACAGCTTAATCTTCCTGGGAAGTTCGATGTAATCTACACAAATGTCTTGCAATTCCTGAAACCAAGGCTTGTCGTCCCACAAGGGCACAACCAAAATTGCCTGGGTTTTATCTTGCTTGATTTTGTGGATGACCTGCTGGATTAAGTGAAACGGAGGATTAATCCACAACTTCTTGTCCCATTTATGGGTCCAAGCGTCGCTAAAGTGCTTGTCAAAGCGCTTGTTCATACGGTTAGCAAAGGCATCATACTGTGGCCAAAAGGAATGGTGTTCATGAAAGTATTCACAAATTGCATCGCGCCATTTGTCGACAACCCTGTAGGATGAAGAGTGCCAGCGCGAAGGGCGTCGTGGCTGGGAGTCCCTACGAAGACATTCTAACTATTGGGAGTAATCGGCACTCCCATTCACCTCTGCAATGGTGACATCTTCACCAAACTTTGGTGTAACCTTTTGCTTCAAAAATTCTTCTGCACTTTTAAACCCTGCGTGCAAAAAACGAAATTCAGGACGCTCCAAGGGACCTGACTCCAGCAAAAAACAACGACGATGACCTACGGGCGCTACCCTGTTCTTGCGAAGCCAAGGATGGCCCAAATAAAGGTCATACTTTATGTCGGCACGATAGAAGTAGTCATCCTTAAGGACAACTTCTTCCACATTTTGCTCTTCCCAAAGGTCTTGAGCGACCAAATGAGTTGATATATAACAACCGCGTTGCCCACCTGCGAGAGAATGTCCAGAAACTCCCTCGAGGGTAACAGGATGAGGCGACTCAAACACGCAGTCGTCGGGTAAGAATGAATTGGATTGGAGATTTACCTCTGATCCATTGTCACACAAACAAGTGGCGAGGTGGAAATTTCCCTTGCAATCAGAGACCCACAGCTTTGTGACAAACTGACGGGCCCTGTGCTTGGACTGTACACCAACCTCGTCCACTACAACAGAAGGATCCGCTGCCGGATCCAGGGGAGAGGAGACAAGCGACCCTACATCAAGTAATGGTCAATCAGGAATTTGGGGATCATGCCTGAAATCGCCTGGGGAGGGGCGATTTTCGTGGCTCCCCTAGGCGTTCTGACCTCCAGCGGCTGCGTTAACATTGTGAACACAGCCTGATTCGTCGATCCACTCATCTTGGAACGGATCATCTGCTGGATTCAGGGCATTTTCAACGTAATCTCGATCCGCATCGGACACCTGATCTGCACCTGAGACCTGATCCACACGATGGTTGCCCTTTCCGCGTCCACGGCCACGGCCGCCGGATGATGGGCCACCACCGTCGCCACGCCCTCTGCCCTTACCAGAGAAAGGGGTCCCTGAAGGATTTCCCTTACCTTTACCCTGTGATCCTGGAGCATTTCCTTTGTTAGTACCGGATTGAGGGGTTTGGCCTGGATTTCGATTTCCGCCTCCTGCGTCGCCATTGGGACTTGTCTGGCCGTTTGGCTGCCCACCGAAGCCGGATGGAGTCCGATTTCCTTTGCCTTGGGACCCGCCAGGGCCTCCAGTATTTTTGTTTCCACCGGAGGGGGTCGGATTACCCTTTCCCCCCTTTGCACCATGCACCTGTCTGTCATTCCTGTCTGAATTCTGCGAATTACTGACATTTTCACCAATCACCTTGTGATCGTAAGCAGACCATCGGTGATTACCAGTAGAATGCGACTTAGCTCGGTTCGTAGAACCTAAAAGAAGGCAGATGCTACAATGATCCTGAACATTCCGGGTGTCATTCACCTTTTTGTTGCCCTTTTGGGCCCCATTTTGGGTGTTTTGCTGGGTATTCTTGTTTCCCCCAAGACCCTCATGGAAATTTTGATTGGCCGCGTCAGCGAGCCGCTCAACCTCTTCCCACAGCTCCTGCGGGGTGAACGAAAACACCCAGTTCCTGGCCTTCAGGCGATGGCCGTGGAAACTTACTCCCCTATTGAGGACTTGGACAAACAAGTCCCGATCCTCGTGTTCATTAAACTTGATTTTCCACGTGTTTTCAGTGAATTTCACCTTGGTAAACGACGTGGGGGAGCACTTTTGAAGTGCCTCCCTGACGGTAAACCGGTTGGCCGAGGCATCGAAGCCATCGACTTCCGCCCACCAGGTCTTGACCTTTTCTTCGGACTGTTTATTCCGAAGGGTGGCGGCGGTTTCTGAGGGGATCTTGTCAAAAATCAGATTTTCCAGCTCGGCACTAGAAAATCTTTCGCCTGAATGTTCAGATTCTTCTACGAGATTCCAGAAGCGCTGTCTCTTGTCTTGCACTTCGTGCAAGATTAATCGCGAGAACGAAGGAAAATTCTTCAACATCTGGTGGTAATAGTCCTCTGGCAGCCGGGATCCACGTACCTCCAACTGTTCCCACACCTCATCAAAGGTAAGGGGGGAACTTGAATCCTCACGATCACTCCAGGTCCTGAGCCAAGTGTTGGCCGGCGCTCCCTCAAGGCAGTGCAAGAGGGCCGTCAGGAACTGATCATCTTGAAGTTTTTGGGTCTTAACCCACAGTCTAAATTCCCGTTGGAACTGAGGCCAACGTCTGGGGTTTCCATTATACTTCGGTTGCTTGGCAACCTGGCGAAGTCGCAATGAAGTGGGATTTAGAAGTGAATCCAGCCCAACACCGGCCGTAATGGCAGACACCTTGGCACCTTGACACCTTTTTTTTTTTTTTTTTTTTTTACACGAAATTATGCAGCGGTTTTTCAAGTAGGTACAACCACACCCACGCAAGAAACGAACCCAACAAGGCGACAGGACAGGACACCACGGCACCACGCGGCAGCACGGCACCAGGGCACGAGGGAAAGAGCACCACAGCGCGCAGACACCACCACCGGGCAAAAAACAGCACAGCCAACCAACAGCACAACACAGCACAGCGCGACAGCCCACAGAAGGGCAAAGCAAGCCCCAACAGCACCGCAAAACGACAGCAGAGAGCAACAGCACAGCACCACGCGACAGCACAGCACCACAGAACACGACACAGGAAAGCAGGGCACCACAGCAAACCACACCAACCACAGGGAAGCAGACCACGCGGCCAAACAGGGACACCGACACCGAAACACGCCACCAGCAAACAACCACGGGCCAACAGACCCAGCACCGCACCACGGCACACCACAGGAAACAGCACAACACACAGCAGCGCACCAGAGCACCAAGCGCCGGCAACAGCACGCACCACACGAACAGCACAACGCGAGCGCACCAGCACAGCGAAGCACAGCACCGCGCAGAGCGGAGAGCACAGGGAACGCACAGCACAGCACCCCGGGACACACACAGCACAAAGCAGAGCGGCGAACAACAGCACGCACCACCGCGCCACGACAAAACACACACAGCACAGAGCACACAGCGCGGGGGAACACCGCAAAACACAGCGCCGCGGAGCACAGGGCCCCAGGGCAACGGGCAGCGCCAGAGGGCACGGCGCAACAAGCAGCGGCACCAAACGAGCGCAACACAGCACAGGACAGCACACCACCGGGCGACACAACGCGCAGCAGCGCGGCGCAGCGCAGCACCCAGCCAGGCACAGCACAACACGGCAGGCAGCACCGAGCGGCGGCGACGGAAACCGGGAGAAACAAAGGGGGGGGGGGGGGGGGGCAGCAACCACGAGGGAGCAGCCAACAGCCAGGCGGAAAGCACAAAAGAGGAACAAGCGCACGGAGAGCCGTGAAGCGGCAGGCCAACAAAGCAAACAACGCAAGCGCCGAGGCCCAAGGCAACGGGGGCCGGAAACCAGAGAAAGCCAGAGAGAACGGGGGCGCAGAGAGAAAGAAGAACCCGAGGAAAAAAAAAAAAAAAAACAACACCCAGGCACCAAGCGGGAGCGACAAAAACCGCGGGACACACAAGGGGAGGGGGGCGGGGGAGCAGCCACCAACGAGCAGCCAACGGACAAGCGGGAGACACCAACCAACCAGGCAGCGGGAGGGGAAAAAAAAAAAAAAAAAAAAAAAAAAAAAAAAAACAAAGCGCCAGGGCAACGAGGAAAGGCAGCAGCAGCGAGAGAGAGGGGGGCAACCCCAGCCCGGAGGGGGCCAAGCAAAGCAGAAAGACAAAGCGGCCACAGGAAAAGGTGAGGCGCACCAGAACGCGCCCGGGAGGCCGGCCCGCCCGACCCGGCCAAGCAGAGCACGCACACGAACACACACGCCCACCAGAACCCGGGCTGCCCGCTCCAGAGGACGGGCGGCCGGGGGAGGGACAGCGCCTGACACCAGGCGCCCCTCACAACGGCGGAAGGCACCCCCCCCGGGGACGCCCTTCCGCCACCCCCACAGCGAGCAACGCCGGCCCGCAAGGGCGCACGCTGTGGGGCCGGTGCAGGGTCCACACGCCCGCATCGACCGCACCCGGGACACACGGGTGGCGGAACCCTGGCTGCCCGCTCCAGAGGACGGGCGGCCGGGGGAGGGACAGCGCCTGACACCAGGCGCCCCTCACAACGGTGGAAGGAACCCCCCCCGGGGACGCTCTTCCGCCATCCCCACAGCGAGCAACGCCGGCCCGCAAGGGCGCACGCTGTGGGGCCGGTGCAGGGTCCACACGCCCGCATCGACCGCACCCGGGACACACGGGTTGCGGAACCCTGGCTGCCCGCTCCAGAGGACGGGCGGCCGGGGGAGGGACAGCGCCTGACACCAGGCGCCCCTCACAACGGCGAAGAGACCCCCCCCCGGGGACGCCCTTCCGCCACCCCCACAGCGAGCAACGCCGGCCCGCAAGGGCGCACGCTGTGGGGCCGCTGCAGGGTCCACACGCCCGCATCGACCGCACCCGGGACACACGGGTCGCGGAACCCCGGCCGCCCGCTCCAGAGGACGGGCGGTCGGGGGAGGGACAGCGCCTGACACCAGGCGCCCCTCACAACACGGTGGAAGGCACCCCACCCGGGGACGCCCTTCCGCCACCCCCACAGCGAGCAACGCCGGCCCGCAAGGGCGCACGCTGTGGGGCCGGTGCTGGGTCCACACGCCCGCATCGACCGCACCCGGGACACACGGGTCGCGGAACCCCGGCCGCCCGCTCCAGAGGACGGGCGGCCGGGGGAGGGACAGCGCCTGACACCAGGCGCCCCTCACAACGGCGGAAGGCACCCCCCCCGGGGACGCCCTTCCGCCACCCCCACAGCGAGCAACGCCGGCCCGCAAGGGCGCACGCTGTGGGGCCGGTGCAGGGTCCACACGCCCGCATCGACCGCACCCGGGACACACGGGTGGCGGAACCCTGGCTGCCCGCTCCAGAGGACGGGCGGCCGGGGGAGGGACACCGCCTGACACCAGGCGCCCCTCACAACGATGGAAGGAACCCCCCCCGGGGACGCCCTTCCGCCACCCCCACAGCGAGCAACGCCGGCCCGCAAGGGCGCACGCTGTGGGGCCGGTGCAGGGTCCACACGCCCGCATCGACCGCACCCGGGACACACGGGTTGCGGAACCCTGGCTGCCCGCTCCAGAGGACGGGCGGCCGGGGGAGGGACAGCGCCTGACACCAGGCGCCCCTCACAACGGCGGAAGAGACCCCCCCCCGGGGACGCCCTTCCGCCACCCCCACAGCGAGCAACGCCGGCCCGCAAGGGCGCATGCAGTGGGGCCGGTGCAGGGTCCACACGCCCGCATCGACCGCGGCCGGGACACACGGGTCGCGGAACCCTGGCTGCCCGCTCCAGAGGACGGGCGGCCGGGGGAGGGACAGCGCCTGACACCAGGCGCCCCTCACAACGGTGGAAGGCACCCCCCCCGGGGACGCCCTTCCGCCACCCCCACAGCGAGCAACGCCGGCCCGCAAGGGCGCACGCTGTGGGGCCGGTGCAGGGTCCACACGCCCGCATCGACCGCACCCGGGACACACGGGTCGCGGAACCCCGGCCGCCCGCTCCAGAGGACGGGCGGTCGGGGGAGGGACAGCGCCTGACACCAGGCGCCCCTCACAACACGGTGGAAGGCACCCCACCCGGGGACGCCCTTCCGCCACCCCCACAGCGAGCAACGCCGGCCCGCAAGGGCGCACGCTGTGGGGCCGGTGCTGGGTCCACACGCCCGCATCGACCGCACCCGGGACACACGGGTCGCGGAACCCCGGCCGCCCGCTCCAGAGGACGGGCGGTCGGGGGAGGGACAGCGCCTGACACCAGGCGCCCCTCACAACACGGTGGAAGGCACCCCACCCGGGGACGCCCTTCCGCCACCCCCACAGCGAGCAACGCCGGCCCGCAAGGGCGCACGCTGTGGGGCCGGTGCTGGGTCCACACGCCCGCATCGACCGCACCCGGGACACACGGGTCGCGGAACCCTGGCTGCCCGCTCCAGAGGACGGGCGGCCGGGGGAGGGACAGCGCCTGACACCAGGCGCCCCTCACAACGGTGGAAGGCACCCCCCCCGGGGACGCCCTTCCACCACCCCCACAGCGAGCAACGCCGGCCCGCAAGGGCGCACGCTGGGGGGCCTGTGCTGGGTACACACGCCCGTATCGACCGCACCCGGGACACACGGGTCGCGGAACCCTGGCAGCCCGCTCCAGAGGACGGGCGGCCGGGGGAGGGACAGCGCCTGACACCAGGCGCCCCTCACAAAGGTGGAAAGCACCCCCCCCCGGGACGCCCTTCCGCCACCCCCACAGCGAGCAACACCGGCCCGCGAGGGCTCACGCTGTGGGGCCGGTGCGGAGATCCCACGCCCGCACCGACCGCACCCAGGACACGCGGGACGCGGAACCCTGGCTGCCCGCTCCAGAGGACGGGCGGCCAGGGGCCGCCGCCCCCGCAACCCCAAGCCAGGGAGGGGGGAACCGGGACCGGACCGCCCCCCCCCAAGCACGCCAGACGGAGCACGGGACCGGGGCAGGACACGCGGAGGGGCACGGACCACGTGGAACGGCCCTACCAGCGCCCAGTGCCGGGACCACGCGAGATGCGCGCGCCACACCACCCAGCGGGGGGGGGAGCGGACACCGCGAGAGCGCGAGCGCACACACACGAAAAGGACACGCGGGGACTACCGGAAGGGCAACCGCGACCGAGCGCGCGGAACGCACAGACCGCATGGAATGGCGTACCAGCGAGCGAGGGTAAGGGACACCCGGAGGGGACGGCCCGCCACACGCAGCGCGGAACACGCGGGGCGGGAAGGGGGAAAAAGGAGAGACACAACACCAGGTACCGGCCCGAACCCCCCCCGAACCGGCCGCGAGCGCCGCGCACACACAGACGGGACACTGCACCCGACAAGGCAGTAGTGGCGCACAGCGCCACGCCCCAACCCCTAGGCTAGGCAGCCTCCGCGCCAGCCCAAGGGGGTCCCACTGGCGACAAGCCAGTAGCACGGGCCCGGCGGCGCCGGCGCCCCGGGCGACCACGCATTAGGGGGGCGACGCAGTGGGTAAGCGCCCGCAGCCACGGCTGCGAATTGATGCACTGACCGAGGAGTGGCGAAACGGGGACGCCGGGGAAGGACGGGGCTCCGAGCTCTGTGAACCCGGGGGACTCCGCCACCAGGCAGGAGGTGCGTCTTGGAGGGCCCCCCACTAGGACCCGGTGGGGAGGATATCACCTGGCCCGACCAGGTGGCCCCCCGGGGCCGAAAGGCGTCTAGTACCCGCAAAATCAAACCTCAAACCTCAAACCTCTTGTTTCCCCCAAGACCCTCATGGAAATTTTGATTGGCCGCGTCAGCGAGCCGCTCAACCTCTTCCCACAGCTCCTGCGGGGTGAACGAAAACACCCAGTTCCTGGCCTTCAGGCGATGGCCGTGGAAACTTACTCCCCTATTGAGGACTTGGACAAACAAGTCCCGATCCTCGTGTTCATTAAACTTGATTTTCCACGTGTTTTCAGTGAATTTCACCTTGGTAAACGACGTGGGGGAGCACTTTTGAAGTGCCTCCCTGACGGTAAACCGGTTGGCCGAGGCATCGAAGCCATCGACTTCCGCCCACCAGGTCTTGACCTTTTCTTCGGACTGTTTATTCCGAAGGGTGGCGGCGGTTTCTGAGGGGATCTTGTCAAAAATCAGATTTTTCAGCTCGGCACTAGAAAATCTTTCGCCTGAATGTTCAGATTCTTCTACGAGATTCCAGAAGCGCTGTCTCTTGTCTTGCACTTCGTGCAAGATTAATCGCGAGAACGAAGGAAAATTCTTCAACATCTGGTGGTAATAGTCCTCTGGCAGCCGGGATCCACGTACCTCCAACTGTTCCCACACCTCATCAAAGGTAAGGGGGGAACTTGAATCCTCACGATCACTCCAGGTCCTGAGCCAAGTGTTGGCCGGCGCTCCCTCAAGGCAGTGCAAGAGGGCCATCAGGAACTGATCATCTTGAAGTTTTTGGGTCTTAACCCACAGTCTAAATTCCCGTTGGAACTGAGGCCAACGTCTGGGGTTTCCATTATACTTCGGTTGCTTGGCAACCTGGCGAAGTCGCAATGAAGTGGGATTTAGAAGTGAATCCAGCCCAACACCGGCCGTAATGGCAGACACCTTGGCGGCATCATTAGCCACACCAGCTCCGGCGAGGGTCTGGGCGAGCAACATCTGGGCTATTGCATTGGAATCAACAGCAGGAAGGGCAGTACGGGAGGCAGTTCGCTAGGCATTCTGAGCCTCAGTCCTAGCCTTCGCCGACCTACTCTGAGATCGAGAGATTGTAACCCTTTCCTTTAGTTTAGTCCTGCTGATCCTGGCATCGGTGGTCTTAGAGTCCACCGAAGGAGCAATCGAAAAAATTTCTGTCGCCTCCTCCGACGGTTCTGTTGTTTGTTCCACCGATGATGCGCCCTCAGACCGCATGTGTGTCTTGAAAAGATCTTTAATTCCCAGCGTCTGAATGATGAGTTGCATTTGATCTTTGAGCAATTGAAGCTCAGTATCTCGCTGTAATCTGCAAGAGCAGTCGGCAGGACAGTACATACCGTGTCCTGAAGGTCCTGAGCAGGCTGTCGGACCGCTAATCTCAGTGGTTCGCAGCCAGGAGTCCACTTGGGGAGCTCCTTCAGCCCTAATTTCCAGGCTTGCCTGCCTAGCTGCCTCTAAAATTCCTTCCTCAACCGCGGCGGCTAGATCGTCGCGGATGGAAACAGAGGGATGAGGGGCGGAGGGCCCGGCAACAGGTGCCTTGGTCTTCTCCTTCGGGAAGGGGCTTGCCTCCCAGATCTGCAAAAAAATGGCAAAAGATTCATCTTCTTGAGAACACCGCCACATCCTGGTATTAATTTCTTCTTGAAGGAGGAAAAAATATTCAAATAAAAAATCAGAGGCGATTCTTTCTTGACCTATCAGCTTAGACGTGGCTAATAGACAAAGGGCCTCAAGCGCCTCAAGGTTACGGGTCACTTCTGAAGACAAATGGTTGTCCAATTGTGCCCATGAGGCTGGTCGATTGTAGTTAGGTACCTCACCTGGACCACCCATCTCAATGTCGTCAATGTCGGCTTCGATGGTCTCGAATGTGGGACATTGGTAAGGGATGTGGGTACCTGCCAGCTCCGTAAGGTCCACCGGAGCGTTGCCATCAGCGTAGGCTGGGAGATTCCAGCTGCTTGATGGCCAATTTCGACTGGGATTGGGATTGTAATTTGGGTCCCCACAGCTGCTGATTTGTGCCCTTCTTGGGCAGCTTGGGCTTGCGCAAGGCATTCCTCTCAAGGCCTCGTTCGCACAGCACCACGGCAGCGTAATCGTTACGTCTCCGGAGGTGGCGGAGTCTACGGGGCCGTACTGGGGAGCTAACTGTGGTTGGGACACCAAAGGAACAACATTCAGGTAGCCTCTGCTACCATGAAAGTGCTGCCCTGGGTCGTTGAGGGTGCCGGAGGGCTCGGGGCCGGCAAGACCAGTGGGGCAGGCACGCGAGGAGTCTCCCTGAACATTGCTATTGGGGGTGGAACCGGATACTCGGACACCAACGGAGGCGAGAGCAGCAACAACTGAAGCAAGGTCCATGCTGATTGTGGTCCGGCAGAAAATCCCAATCTATGAAGAAAATTGATGCGAATTATTCTAAATACATCTGAGTGTCCAAAACTGTCTGAAAAGATTTAAATAATCCAATTATGTAAAAATGTTCGGCCGATCTGGCCCGCGAGCGCGCGTCAGCGGCAAATGGCGATTCCAGCTAAAATAGCGGAACGCGGCGGATCTACGGGAAATGGACCGCGGAATCAAATCCGGCATATCAGAAATATATAGGAAATATCCTGTGACTGAGCTGCGAGGCGGCAATTCCGCCGAAGCAAAGAAAATGACCAAAATGTAGCCAATCTGGACAGAATGTCTGAAAATCTGAGCAGATGGGGCTAGCCGCACTTACAGTGCCGGAGGGCTCAGGGCCGGCAAGACCAGTGGGGCAGGCACGCGAGGAGTTGACCTGAACGCTGCTGTTGGGGGCAGAACCGGATACACGGACACCAACGGAGGCGAGAGCAGCAACAACGGAAGCAAGATCCATGCTGATTGTTATCCGGCAAAAAATCCCAGTCTATGAAGAAAATTGATGCGGATTATCCTAAGTACATCTGAGTGTCCATATCTATCTGAAAAGATTTATATAAATCCGATTGTGAAAAAATATTTGGCTGATTTGTCTTCGGGCGCGCATCAGCGGCAATTGGCGATTCCAGGTAAATGATCGGAACGCGACGGATTTACGATGAATGGACCGCGGAATCAGATCCGGCACATCAGAAATATATAGGTCTGATCCTGAGACTGAGCTGCGGGGCCTCGATTCTGCCGAAGCAGAGAAAATGACCAAAATGTAGCCAATCTGGGGCAGATTTGTGAAAATCTGAGCAGATGGGGGTTAGCCGCACTTACAGGCTGTCCACGATTGAGCAAGAACAGGCCACTCATCGGGTGTTTCCTGGGATGGATGAATGTACCCTAGGTACTCTGCAGACCTCTTGGAGCCTGCGGACAGGCAGCGCGAACGCTGCCGCTAAGCGCCAGATTGTCGCAGGCGATAATTGCCAGGTCAGGCTCAGGCATGAAAGACCGCAAAAAGGCAGTGATTTTACAATAAATTTCTATTGCAGATCACGAATTTTTATTATGACGGGTTCATCCAAGGGTGTAGCATAAATCACGGGCATGCGTGGGATCTGTGCTTCACAGAGACCAAACACTCTGCCCTTTCTGTGCACAGGACACCAGACTGTGTCATGTATGGGACCATGCGCGGGTCCTACGATGATTTAAGCCAAGCAATGGACATGGAGAACCCTGTGGGAACGACGGACACAGAAGTGACTTCAGTGCTCCTCGTGTATCGCTCCGTGCCTTGAAGGATGACCAAGAGTGGGGTTGGGGCGCTACTGGAGGCGCTTGCACGTCCGGAGAAAAGAGGGTTTTCCGAGTTTGACAAATCTGAAGAGATTTTGCGAAAAATCAGGGATTTCGACAAAAACGTTGCAGGAACTTCAAGGGCCGTAGCAACGGAACTGATGAAGTGAAGCAAAGCGTCAAAACACAGAATCCTCACAATATCTGGGCAATAAGGAGCCAAAAGCATGGGCACCCCACCTACCGCTTCAAAATCATTGTACCGTGCAGCAGGTCCCATGTAGCGTGACCTGAGTGCCACTGCGGCAGAGACGCCCAGCGATCCGCAGTGCAGCGCCCGAGGACAATAACTGCGTCGCGGCTGTATGGAGGTGCGTTGCTGCGCCGGCTTACGCAGTACCCCTCCACCCAATGGGTCTACACGACACCAGACTCAGCGGTCGCTCGTGAAGATCGTCAGCGATTCCCCCCGTGTGACGCGGCTGTTCTGCGCCCTCTGTAGTAATGCTGGCCTCGGAAGCACCATGGGAGCCCTCGCTGCAGACCAAGGCAGCTTGCAGCATCGAGGCAAACGAGACCCTCACTGTACAACGTCGAGTACAGCATCCTGGCAGATCCCGTGCGCTTGGACGCGCCAAGCGCATTGAGGCATGGTGTGTGAAGAGGTTTGGTACGTAAGTAACCAGTCACGGAGCGCCGCTGACGCTGTTCAGTGGCCAGTCCAGTGAGACCAGCGTGGGACCCCAGCGCGCTGCGTCATTTTTGTTTTACTGGGCCAGCATTAATTTTATTATTAATCTGCCAGGTCCCTGGTGGTGGAGCCCAAGCATTTAGATGTCTGCGACACTAAGTGCAATCAGTGGTTCAGCGTTCTTGCTGGGCACCCACCCTTTTACTGCTGGTGCGCAGAGGCGTCGGCGCGTGTAAGCTATGCATAGGAAACACCCACGCGTGGGGCTTGCAGGGCCGCCATCAGCCTAGCAAGCCTTTTAAGGAGAGGGGTGACACAACATCGTGGGCTATCCACGATTGCGCAAGAACAGGCCACTCATCGGGTGTTTCCTGGGATGGATGAATGTACCCTAGGTACTCCGTAGACCTCTTGGAGCCTGCGGACAGGCAGCGCGAACGCTGCCGCTAAGCGCCAGATTGTCGCAGGCGATAATTGCCAGGTCAGGCTCAGGCATGAAAGACCGCAAAAAGGCAGTGATTTTACAATACATTTTTATTGCAGATCACGAATTTTTTTTATGACGGGTTCATCCAAGGGTGTAGCATAAGTTACGGGCATGCGTGGGATCTGTGCTTCACAGAGACCAAACACTCTGCCCTTTCTTTGCACAGAACACCAGACTGTGTCATGTATGGGACCATGCGAGGGTCCTACGATGATTTAAGCCAAGCAATGGACATGGAGAACCCTGTGGGAACGACGGACACAGAAGTGACTTCAGTGCTCCTCGTGTATTGCTCCGTGCCTTGAAGGCTGACCAAGAGTGGGGTTGGGGCGCTACTGGAGGCGCTTGCACGTCCGGAGAAAAGAGGGTTTTCCGAGTTTGACAAATCTCAAGAGATTTTGCGAAAAATCAGGGATTTCGACAAAAACTTTGCAGGAACTTCAAGGGCCGTAGCAACGGAACTGGTGAAGTGAAGCAAAGCGTCAAAACACAGAATTCTCACAATATCTGGGCAATAAGGAGCCAAAAGCATGGGCACCCCACCTACCGCTTCACTGGTGCCACTATAGTGAGTGTAGGACCTGTAGTGTGTGTGTCACTGTCCCGCATGTTTCCTGAAATTTTATCAGGGTTTTTGGTGGGCAGTGGCAGTGGTTAGTCCAGGTTTTGGCCATCGTAGCAAACAGGCGTTTTCATGCCTCATAGCTTTTGGCCACCCCTCCCCTGTAGTAGGCAGGTAGGTAGGAAAACAATACCTGGACTCACGTGCTGGGTATTCCCCAAAGGTTTTGCGCCATCACAGAAACTGGGCGCTTAGGGGCGGAGAGACCCGGGGCGTACCCCGTGGCACTGCTAAGACATCCGCCGGGTCCGGCAAGGGTGCAGACTTGGGTATAATTAGGACACCATTTCTGCAGCTTGCTCCCAGGACCTCAGGAATAGCACACTCACACACACACTTAGGCAGGTAAGGGTAGGGTTCAGTCCCTAGCTTTAGTCTTGGAGGCAAGCGTCTCAGCGAGCCTCAGCAACTCTCCAAGGTCGTTCTGGGACAAGTAGTCTACCAGAACTGAGTTTAGGCGTCCCTCAGGTAGTACAAACGCAGAGAAGGGCTCCCAGGTGGCCTCTTCGACCCCAAACCCTTCCCAGAGGGTGAGGAAGCGCCAACCCTGGCGGTAGCGGTGGCGTAGTATAGACTTCACAAGATAGAAGCCTTCCTTAGCCATCTCCTCGGTGTCCATGTCGGGGAGTTCCCCTTCAACCTCCATAGGGCTGGCAGCGCCCTGTACGTCAAGAGCGGCGATCTCTTCGTCGTTCAGCTCCCACTCCTCCCCACACAGGTCCTCGGGATCGTAGTAGGGCTTTAGATGCTGAGCAGCGAAAACACCAGGGTCCCCCCTAGCCGGGGAGAAGACCTCACGATGATACGGTGTCCATCCACTGAGAGAATCTTGTAGGGCCCGAAGTAGGGGTCATCGCTGGTAGAGCGTGGCCAGGCGGGTAGCCGACTGTGGTGCACCAACACCCAGTTCCCTTCTTGGTAGGAGGCGGGCACCCGGTGCTTGTTCTTCTTGTTCCACTGTCGCTCCCTCACTCTCTGGAGCATAGCCTTGGCCTTGTCCACCTTCGCTTGTTGCTCCTGGACCCAGTTGCCCACAGTAGAATGGGTATCCTCTGGATAGGGAGCATGTAGGAACCACGCTTGGCGCCCTAGGAATAGCTCATGGGGCGAGTAGCCAGTCGCCGAACTCTCTTGGGAGTTCATCATCAAGGATATGACGGGGAGTAGTCTCACCCAGTCTCTGGTGCGCTCCATTTTGCACCATGTCCTTACATTCTCCTTGAGGGCACGAATCTGTCGCTCACACAGGGGGTTGCTCGTATGAGAGTAGGGGATCCCTGTGGACACTTGGACATTGAGGGATCTCAGGACCCTCTTGTACCAGCCGGTGTCAGAGCGTACTCATACGTCCTCATCGGAGTTGGTCTCTTAGGGCGCCCCATAGACACAAAACCACTCCTCCAGGAGTATCTTGATAGTCTCCTCTCCGGTAATGTGCTTTGTACACCGGAACACCCGGGTAAACCTGGTCAACCCACAGGCTACCACGAGGGCCAAATCGTAGCCCCCGAAGTTCGGCATCTCCGTGTAGTCCACATAGAGCACACTGTTAGCACGGTGGGGGATGGGCAGGGTTGAGTAGAGATCCCTGTCCCTGATACCCCCAGGTTTGCAGGACCTACACGGGCACTTGTCCACGATAGGCTGGAGGTTCTTACGCAGTTGGTCGTCACTCCACGTAGTGTGGAACCAGTGCTTGAATAGCCTCAGGGTACGGTCAGCACCCACATGACCACTGGACTCATGGGTCCACTTCAGTAGCGCTGGGACTCTGTCACTGGGTACCACCATTCGGTCCTCGTGCCAGAGGTAGCTCTTGTCCCTCTTCCACTGCTCTTGGTTGACCAGGAGGGGTTCCAGGCGCTTCTCCAGGCGCTTATAGATATCTCTGAACTCCTTCAGGTACTCAGCTTGTTGGAGTCCATCTAGGGGTCGGATCATGGTCATGTTGAGGTCCAGGTGTACATCCATACGGCTGAACGCCTCCTTGGCTAGTGCTTCTGAGCTGGCACCAATCAGGTCGTCGAAGTTGTTGCGGCTGATGTAGTCCGCACACTCGCTTTTGACTCCCTGGATATGGTGCACTGTCAACCGTAGTTGGCTGAGGTAGGTCCACCAGCGCCGTAGCTTGGCCGTATCAGGTGGGGGACCCTTCTGGAAAGTGTGGAACGGCTCTTGGTCGCACAACCAGACCACAGGGTTACTCCCCAACAGGCGTGCCTGAGAGGATAGCACCAGCATACCCGCGAGCAATTCCTGCTCATAGGTGGAGTAGTTACCCCGGGCCTGGTTCCATTTCCAGTTCCAGTGACCCAGGGGTACTAGGACCCACTTGTCGTCAGGGTAGCTGTGCTTGAGGGTACCATCTCGGTTCAGTCCATCTGTCCCCCATTGGGTAATGGCCGAGTCGAAATCCTCCTTCTTTAGTGCTTGCCATTGGAACAACGTTCCACCACCGCCCACATTGCTGGCGTCGGTCACCAGGATCATCTCCCCTTGTGCTCTAGGCACGCCCAAGCACTTAGCGTTGGCCACCTTGTTTTTGAGCTCGTCAAACGCTTGTTGCTCTTGTGGGCCCCAGCGCCAGGTGGTACTCTTCTTGATCAAGTCCGTTAGGATGGCGCCGGTGTAGGTGAAGTTCTTGATATGGCGGCGGTAGAAGTTGCAGACCCCAATCAGACTACTTACATCATGGAGTTCTTTCTTGGGGTCTTCATGCCGTACCTTAGCATCCATCAGGGGTTGGACCTTCGAGGCCGCGGGGGTCCACCACCCATAGCCAATATCGAACCCCCGGTACTGCATGGTCTCCTGCATGAACTCACACTTCTCCAGCTTGAGTCGTGTGTGGTTCTCCTGGCAGACCGATAAGAACTCACCCAAGAGGACTAGGTGATCCTCCTGGGTATTGGTCCCTAGGCATACATCGTCGATGTGCGCCTCCATCTGGGCCCCACGGGATATGAGTTCTTGCACCTTGGGTCTTCACTGTAGGATGGACGGGATCTTATTCTTCAGCTGTTGGAATAGAGCGGGTGCGTTGGCCACGCCAAAGGGCATGACCTTCCACTTGAACACCCTCCCCTGAGGGGTGATGAAGGCGAGTAGCTCCTGGGCGTCGGGTTTCAGGTCCACCTGCCAGAATCCGCTTCTTTTGTCCATCTTGGTCTTGTAGCGACAGGAGGCAATCTTCTCAAGGCCAGACTCCAGGTAGGTAGGTAGGTATCTTCGGGAGCTCGGGATGCCTCCTTTGACATTGCAGGAAGAAGGTCTTACCAAGGGGACGTCCTGTCCCTCCCACTGCCCTATGTCAGGTGCCTCTTGAGCCGCTCCCGCATGTGCTTGGGAAGGCAGTGTCGCGGCCACCCGGTCCATGTGTCCCAGGTGGGAGGGTGTCCCCACATGTGTCCATGGGTAGGGCCACATGCTCCCTCCTTTGGGCGGCAGCTCTGGGGGGCTGCCCAGCCGTGTGGAGTATCTCTCACCACAAGGGGTATTGCTCCCGCTTGTCTACGGTACGACCGCCTCACCCTTGTGGCTTGAGTTGCGGGGCCACTCTGCTTGGCAGGTGACCCCCTCCTGGACTGTGTACCGGCTCGTCTGTCACCGGTTGCTTCCATGGCTCCGGGTGACGTTTGTAATGGTCCCCGATGCAGCCTGGCCGGGCTCGGACCAGCGGCCTTGGAGTACCGCTCCTGCCACTGGCCCGGTGGGTCGGCTGGGTCGCCCCGGTGCGTCCGACCCATGGGGTATTGGTTCCTTCCTGTCCCTCGGCCGCCCTACGTGTGTGCAGTGTCCTCCGCCGCTGGGCTCCTGTTCACCGGTGTGCCCGCGCGGTTTGCTGTGGTGCGTCTGCGGTGTCCTGGGCCAGCTGGCTCCTTTTCACCGGTGTGCTCGCTCGGTGTGTTGTGTTGCATGTGCCGTGTCCTGGGCCATTGGGCTCCTGTTCACCGATGTGCGTGCTGTGTGCGGTGCGCGTGTGCCATGGGTGCTTGTGTCCCTCTTCCTCCCCCCCTAATTTTCGTTTTTTTTTTTTACTTGTTTTTTTTTTTTTTTTGGAAAAAAAAAAAAAAGAAAAAACAAAAAAGAGAAAAACAGGGGCGCGCGTACACTGCAGGCACAGGCACGGGCAGCTGGTGCGGCGGTGCAATAGCGTTTTGTCCTCTGGCGTGTGTCGTCGGTGCTGTGGCGGCGGTCGCGCCCCAGGGGTGCAGCTCGCGCGTCCTGATGTACACGGGTATGGGTCAGGGTGGGTTTGGTTAGGTGTCTCTTTGCTTCTGGTGCTGGCTGGTTAGGCGGCTGTGTGGGCTGTGGCTGTGGGCTGTGTCTACGTATTTCCCTCAGCGGGCCTGGTTAGGAGTCAAGGGTTGACGGTTTCGGGGTGTGGCTCGGGTTTGATTTGTGTTGGGGCTTCGGCTCGGTTAGGCTTGGGTCAGGGTGGGTTTGGTGAGGTGTCTCTTTGCTTCTGGAGCTGGCTGGTTAGGCGGCTGTGTGGGCTGTGGGTGTGGGCTGTGGTTTCGGTGTTCCCTCGGCGGGCTTGGTTAGGAGTCAAGGGTTAGCGGTTTTGGGGTGTGGCTCGGGTTTGATTTGTGCTTGGGTTCTGGCTCGGTTAGGCGGTTGCGCGGGGCCGGGCGTGTGGGTAGCGGCGTCCACGGGGTTGTGCGCCCGAGGCGAGTGCGGGGTGGTGCGTGCGGGCTGGCCGGTGGCCGGTGGCCTCACTGGGAGTCCCACACGGAGGGGTCGACGGGCGTGCCGGGGGCGTACGCAGCGTGCAGGTTGGGCAGCAGCGGGCGCACGTGCAGGGCGTCGGCGTGCCCGATGAGGACCTCACTGAGGACCCAGGGGTTGGCGGCAAGCAGTATGCGATGCCCGGGAGGGGTGGCGGCGAGGAGCGGGAGGATGTCCGCGGCCCGCGACGTGGGGGCGAACACGACGTGGGCCGGGTGCGGCCCCGGGAGCGGTGCCGGGGGGAGCGGGACCACAGGACGGCGGTCTACTGTGAGGTGCCAAGTGGCGCGATGGTGGAGGAGCCGGACTAGGGCGATGCTGTGGCGCAGTGTGTGGGGCAGGGTGCTGGGCGGCGTGGGGACGTGCGGCGGGAGGGGGGGGGGGCGGGGCGGTGGCGTGGGAGGGGGCACGGCGGAGGAGTGACGCCAGCGACGTGTGTGTCGTGCTGAGGGTGGAGAGGAGTCCACGGTAGCGGGCCTGGGTTCGGCGCCTTTGGGCGTAGTGGTGCTCGTTGTCGTGTGTGTTGGCTTCCTTCGGCGTCTGGTTCGTTTGGTGACTTCTGGGCGGGGCCTGGCGTGGCGCCCCGTGGTGGTGGTTTGCTGGGTAACGGGGTTAGATGGCGGCGCCGCTGGCCGGGGGGTCAGGCGCGTCGTGTTGTGTGGCGCGCAGGGCTCCTGGGGTGCTGCGGGTGTCGCCGGTGTCGGTGCGCCGACGCTTGTGGCGTGGTGAGGGGGTGTGTGCGTGCGGGGCTGGGCTTTGGGTGATGTCCCACAGGCGGATGCCGTCTCGCTGCGTTTCCTGGAGGGTCTCCCGCAGGCGCCTGAGGGCATACGGGTGGTCCTGGGGCGCGGGGAGGTTGCGGGGGTGGACTCCCAGGGGGTGGAGCGCATCGGCCAGCATGGCTTCCCATGCGGCCTGCGGCATCCACCCCCCCGCCGGCCGGAGGCGGCAGTTCTCCACCGACCCCTTGCGGGGCCGATGGACCAGGCCCTTGAGGGAGGGCTCTCCCCGGGCCCACTTCCGCAGCTCCCAGAGCTGCGTGTGGGTCCAGCGCTGCCACCACTGTTCCTGGGCGGGCCTGCGGTCTTGGGCGGAGGAGTGGGCGTGGGTTGGTGTGACGTGGTCGTGGGGACCGGCGGCGGTGGCGGGCCTGGGGGATTCCTCGTAGTCCTGTTCCGTGGGGGTGCGTGGGGAGTGGGGGTGCACGCGGATGTGGACCCGCGGGTGTGCGCGTACGGTCTCCGCCTCGGGGTTGGGCGGGGATTTGCGGCGGCGGCGGTAGTGGGGCATGCGTTGCATGTGGGCTGTCATCGAGGGCCGGTAGGGGGGCGGGGACGCTGCTGGTGGACTCTGGCGTCGTTCTGGCTTGGTCGGGAGCGGTCCGTGGGCCTGGGGTGCGGGCTTTGAGAGGTGGCGGGACGAGGTGCGTCGCGCTTCGGCCGCGGCGCGCTCCGCCATGAAGGTGGTGGCGGTGGCGTCGGTGACGGTGGGGGGGCGTCAGGTCCACCTGCCAGAATCCGCTTCTTTTGTCCATCTTGGTCTTGTAGCGACAGGAGGCAATCTTCTCAAGGCCAGACTCCATGTTAGGAATGGACCCTGAGTGGTTCAACCTCTTCTTGTTCAGCTCTCCATAGTCCACCACCAGCCGTTTGGCTGTAGACCCAGGCTTTGCCACCAGGAAACAGGGGCTGCAGTGTTGGGGGTAGTCCCCGTCCCTGTACTCCAGGACTAGGCCGGCGTCGATACACTCTTGTATCTGGCGCTCAATCTCATCGGCCTGCTCTTTAGGAGCCGGGTAGGGTCTACTCCGGATCTTATGGCCCACGAACTCGGGCTTCAGCTTAAGGTGCATCTGTACCAGCTTTTCACATGAGGCTGGAGGTGGTAGTTGCCCGAACACCTCCAGATAGGTCCTTATAAGCTTCTGTACCCGCGGGTCCAATAGTTTGATCTTGTCCTCCATGTCCTCGTCAAAGTGTAAGTTGCTTGCCCCCTGGGTAATAGACGCCGGGAGGTGATCCTCCACTGGCTCTTCGTCCTTGGTAGTATCCTTCAACCCTTGGTAGGCATATAGGAGGTCTCGTTCAACCATCTCTGGCGGACGTTGGCAACAAAGGCACGCTCGAGGGGGTTCATATACACATTCCTCTGAGAGTTCATCCTCCTCTGGGGTCCTCACATGGGCACCCCACGCGCTCTTCATGAGCTTGAGATCCTCCTCCCTTTGCCAGGTGGTGATCTTTTGTTTGAGGTCCTCCTTCAGTTGGGAGAGGTCTCCCTTACACCCTTGCTTCAGTGGCCATGAGCTGCGGGTCGGCTTAGCGTAGCATAGCTTTTTCGCCACCAATCTCCTCTTGGAGTCCACGTACTCCCTCAGCCTGGATCGGGGGTCTAACTCCTCGTCCAAGGGCTCTTCTCCCCTCAAGGAGAGTAGGCGTTTCAGTGGGGCGACGTACTCGGCGTTCTCCACTTTCTCCACACAGGTCTGCACGAAGAAGGCGTCATGCTCAGTTTCGTCATCAGAGTGAATGGAGCTGGGTAGCTCGGATAGTCCACACTCTGTGACTCCATCAGGAATAGATACATGGCAGGGAGAGTTGGGGGCATTATTGTTAGTCATGACGTACTCGTCTCCCCCTGGAATAGCCTCAATAGCATCTTGAGGTCGTAGTCCATCCTTCAGGTCCCCCAGGGCGAGTCCATCGTTCTCGCGTTGGATCGTCTGGACCAGGGTTGAGTCCAGGTCCTCCCAAGGGATAGAGGTCAGACTACCGTCCACCACGCTGAGCATACTTCTCCATCCAGGTTTCCCGATGGGTGTCTTGCGGCCCAGAGGCACGTAGATAGCCTCATTAGGTAAGCGGACAGAAGTGATAGTCAGCCTGTCCAGGAGGGTTCGCCAGTACTCATTGCCCCCATGGGCGCCCCAATCGGGGGAACACAGGACCATACGGGAACGTTCCAGGGCCACCTTCGTCAAGACATTCCCCAGTTCACTGAACCTGGGGTTCCCGTAGGCCATCCCGAAAGAGGGCCAATAAAATTTGTAGCAGCAGTTTTTCCCCTTGCTGCAGTAGAGGTCCAAGTATAATTCCAACAGACCTTGCGTCTATCTTTTTTTCATCCTCAATCCTGCATACGAAGTTTTTGGTTCCTAGCGGCACTTTGTTTTTCATAATAAAATCAAAATGCTTCAAGCCCAATCTCCCACGAGCACTGTGATAATCTTGTCTGTCAGAATCAATTGAACATCTTGTTGTTACTGCAAGTAACAACAACACAGTAATGCATTGCATTCAGTATAATGAAACAGACTGCAACATACGACATTTACTCCACAGTCCCCTTTTCCTCTGTTCATCTCTTCTGTGCTGGCACTGCGCTTGCGCTGTGCGCGATCGCGCTTCTGTCTGGGGCCTGCGCTATTATTCCTATGTCTTCGTGTACCTCTCTATGCCAAACCTATTGCACTCCCTTAGGCGGCTCAAGTTGCATGGTCAAAATGTGCCCAAAACTGCCTCTCCGCAGCACTCCGAAAAAATAGTTCTTTTGGGCGACCCACAAACACAAGAACCGAAAATCCAGCAAAAAGCAATTAATTGGTCCATTTTCATTTATTTTCGAGAAAACCGCCTGCCAGGGAAAATAATTTATCTCCCTAAAAATGCACTACTTTTTTCGGAAAACCACTACTTTTTGATTCCTCTACCACTTATGCTTTCCTATGAAAATACCCATGAGCTTCCAATCTTTTCGAAAACCGGTTTTCGAAAACCATGTTGAGCACAGCACCACAAGAAGCATTTTTCGGCACCCCTTCTTTGCGCGAGGCCTCGCGCAAACACCAGCACAACAGCGCAATCAAATGCATCACAGAGGAGGATGTGCCGCACAAGGTGACAGCAAAAAGGTCGTCGAAGAGGAATGCATAGCGCGAGCCCTCGCGCATAATATATCAGAACAAACGAAGAAATTACTTTTTCTTCGGAACAACTTGCATCTTAGAACCCATAGCCTTAGCAACGGACGTCTTACCCTTTGGTGGTGGCTTGGCGGGCTGGTCCCTTGGTTGGGACTGACGAGGTGGCGGCTTGAATGGACCCCTGGCCCCGGTTTCCTCAGGCCTCGGTTTCGCTGCCGCTTTCTTCGCTGCCTTGCCTTGGGAGACCTGCGGTTCCTCCTCCTCTTCTTCCTCACTCTTCTCCTCCTCATCCCCATCGCTCTCGTCGGATTCTTCGCCAGTAACCGACTTCGCTGCCTGAGGCTTGGAAGCAGTCTTCTTCTTCTTGGGGACTGGTTCCCCACCAGTAGACTTCCGCTTTGCAGGGGCCTGTGCTTCTGCAGCTTGACCCTTCTGAACAGTCTCTTCCTCCTTCAGCGACAACGCCTCAGAACCCAACTTCTCATCGCGAACCCCAGGGGGAATACCAGGGTTTGCCCAGTTGGCTTGCTGGTCCCAATCACCAGACTCGTCCAGTTTCGACCCTTGTGTCAAGACGTGGTTCAACTGAGTCTGCACTCTGTTGACCCAATCGAAGAGACTGTCGGTGGAGACACCAAGAAGGTACATGCGAGAATCCGGCTCGATGGACGCATTCTTGCACACCAGGTCTGGCTGATGATCAATGAACACAAACGAAGGCTTGAAGCTCTTATCGTTCTTCAGGTAATGGAGGTGAGTGTCGAAATACCACATAACCGTCGTTATCGGAAGGGGACCGCCAAATTCAGTGTCATCCATCTCCTCTACTTGAGTAGGTCCAAACGTCAGATAATTCGGAATCTGCAAAGAGGGTAAAGTTATTGCGCGAGGCCTCGCGCAAAGAGAGGACGCAAAGACGAAATTATACTCTTTTCGTCCAGCTATCTGGTGACGAAATCAGCAACCAGCAAACGTCGAACAATGTAGGATCCCCTGCTGGCTTGCGTCTGACTGGCCAACTGAAGATGGGAACACGCAACATGTTAGCCATGCGCGGCGCGTTGAAATCATCGTTGACGCGCCTCTCTGTTTCCGTTTCCAGCACGTCGAACATGTTGTCAACAACAGTTTGAGATCCGCAGATAAGCGTATCGGCACGCGCCATCTCTTCATACAGCCAGGCTCGGCACATCATCTCAGGAGCAAGATGTTCAAATATGTTGCCGTTGATGACAATCACATTCTTGTCAATCTCTATGAACCGCTTCGGGGGATCGTGGGCCAGAGCTGCAATTCGGGTCGCCTTAATTGTGATAGTTTGACTTGCCAGTAATGGATCCTGCTGTTCCACTGTCTTGAAGTCACCAGTAACGCCAGCAGCTGGGGGGACCACACGGCTCTTGGTAGCCTCTTGACCCAGGAGTTTGGACGGTGAGGATTTTCAGGGAGGCGGGTTTGCCTTTCTCTGCCACCTGCCACAGTGGTGCGCGAATCATGGATTTGCATGCCGGCCATGGACCGCGACTTTTGCCTTCAGGTTCCCGCCAATAGCCCCATGTACCAAGAGTCACCTTCAGGGCAGGCCTTCCAAGTGCAGCAACCTCTTTGCGGGTGCGCATGTCCTTGGCTAAAGAACAGAAATGGAGAAGGTGCAGCACACCAATGCAGAAACGGAACCCACGTCTCGTCGATGGTACAAACCTTTCTCAGGTCGTACGTACTGGCCGTTGTGCGGGTGGTCCACATGCATTGAGACCCACAGTTCAAGGATGATGTCGTCGAACGAATTCTGCAAGGATTTGAGAGTCGCTTTTGACCATGCAACTTGAGCCGCCTAAGACTCCCCTCCCAAGCCACAACTATCACCACCCAGTGGAAAACGGGTGCTGTTGTTGTGTGCTGAAAAAAAGATATATGGGTTTTGCATGGACCTCACCTGCACATAGACACTCAGATTATCTTCCCCATCTGGGAGGTCACCCTACGTGCTCTTTTTGATCAGGTACTTCACACAGTGGTTTTACCCGGTTTAACCCGGTTGAACTCGGAAGGGGCGCGGTTGAACCGCTGAACCGCGGTTGAACCGCGGTTGAACCACCGTCAGCGCTGGCGGCGGCGGCGGCGCCAGCGGCGCGCGCTTTTCTGAACAAAATATTTGCATAACCACTTGAAACTGACGCGTGACAAATCTTTTTTAAAAAATGTCCCACCACTGGCTGCAAGTGGTGAACAACCACTACAGCGGGTGGGGGGACCAACAGCTGGTGGACGACTTGCTCACCTTTTTTTGCACAAACGGCACAACAAAACGCCTATGGAAACAACTTGCAGACCGAATTGGTAACACACAGAGGGCTTCCAAACAGACAAAAAGGGCTACAAAAAAAGCTTTCACAGGATCCGTGTAACCGCTGCATAGTGGCGGATCTTTCTTGTAACTGCGAAGCCTGTAGCCTTGATGCCCCAGGGGTTGTAACGCCCGACACTGCCCCTGATATCTTCGAACCCAACTGACCCTCTTCAGACCCATATCCAGCCTCTGGGAGCGACGTATGCGAAGCACTTGTAAGTCCATTGAACTCCATGGTGGAATGTGAATAGTCAGAAAACCCGGTCTACAAAAGTGGAGCAGACATACAATCTCATTGTGCATCCATCGCACATAATGACACAACGTGAAATCATTCGAAAAAATTTAAATAAATCCGATCGGGAAATCACGAAAGACAAATGCGACTCGACGCGCGCTCACAGGCGACATCTGGCGGCGAACGGAAAACATGAAAACAAGCGGAAAATTTACTGCACTAATGTACATCTGAGAATCATTGAAATTCTGATCACATTGATGTATAAATTGAGTGCTGTCACTGCTGCCGTTGCACTCCCCCTCTGAAAACATACGCCAGTATGTCAGGCTGGGTCAAGTGAAGTGAAAGAAACGGCGAAAGTGACCAAAAACCGACTAATCTATGACAAAATGTGAGAAATCGAGCTGAATTGAGCAAAATTGTGCTGAGATCTGTGCTGCGTGATGGCCATCGGCTTGAATGAAACGCATAGGTACCTTAGGGCACACAGAAAAAGCTTCGTTCAAGCTCGAAAAATCGGAAATTCAAAGTCTGAGTGAAGAATGTACATGCATGATCAAGATCCATGATCCATGATGAAATCAGGATCTGACATCCCACTGCCAGAAAACAGAAAACGAGTGTCGCCATGTCGTCGAGCGTCCAAAAAATAGGGTATCCCTTCATGGAGTCCAAGATATGTGAAACTGGTCGGTGTCATTTGCAGTCATGAGACCAGTTGCCAGATTATGGTACAAAATGTGACTGAATTGAGACCAAAATCATTGAATCGCACACAGATTGAAGACGGCAAAGTCTGCAGCAAGCCAATATAGGTCAAATCCATTTTCGATAGGTACTGTGTGTTGTGCTGAACGGAAATCCAGTTCTCATTCATAGCAAATCCAGGTCAAATCCTCATGATCATGATGATCCCCATGATGGAAATCCAATCATGTAAGAGTAATGATAGCCAAGAAAACCCAGTGAGTGATGACCACACTGTCAGTATTGTCTCCAGGGCTTCATGTTTAATCCAGTTTGAGCCAGAAGGGGTAATTGACTCATTATAGTCCCAGCATGTATAAGCAACCAGTGCTTGGTACCAGGAATTTGCCAAAATTGAGCTGATTCTGAGGGGGATTCCAACACAATCCACAGATGAACAGGGAGTCGACACGAGTAAGAACACCATCGTTGTTATTTGGTCTATATAAGCCCTTTGACAGCGGTCGATTGAAAAACAAACCAGCAGTCTCAATGTAAGAGCTGATTGAAATGACATTCTCAGCAGATCCGTCAAACACATGAAATGCATCAGACTCAGTCATGTGCCAGAATCTCTGAAATGAGCACGAACTCGAACGAGTCCTTCCCAAGGCGAGTAGAGGGGTCCAGTCGACAGCAAAACACGAGAGTGTCGTCGTGGTTGAGGATAAAGGCCTTTCGGAACTTCCGATGGAAATCATCTACAATGAAGCAAATGATTCACATGATGACCATGATGGGAATGATGGACATGATGACCAGGATGATCCCAGAATGTCCCATCATCTGTTCATCGAACCACATAGACGATGCGCCAGAACTGTTTTGTCCCAATGCCAAGGGTATATGTAGACCGTAAACCTTTTCGAAAGTTTCGGCGAGTTAAATTCTGATCAGATCTTGTCTCGAATGGATTCTGCCACGATTGGAGCTTCTTCTTGTGCTTGTAAGTCTTCCTTGGTGACACAATCCTTGATCAGCGAGAGCTCACGGTAAATCTCAGGGTGTTTCTTCAGGAACTTGATGAAAGTGTCCGTATACCCATGGATAAAGCTTGAAGCTGGCTCCCACTTGTCTTCTTCTGGACCGAATCCTTTCCATCTGCACAGAAAGTACCACTTGTTTCGAGCATTTTTCTTGTAATCAAGGATCTTCTCCAACTCGAAACTGCTGGTGACCATCTTCCTGTCGCTCAGGTACTTCGAAGTCCAATAGAGAGGCTTGAACCTTCCTTTGGGGCAGGGTACTTGGGCCTTCAAACGGTCACGATGTACTTCTTGATGTCTGCCCGGTTCAACCTGAATGTTGAATGTAGTCTCACTTAGTTGACCACTGACTTGGAATTGGCCATCCCACAAAGGTAACAATTTGTTGTCGTCCCTATTTTTTGGACGCTCGACGACATGGCGACACTCGTTTTCTGTTTTCTGGCAGTGGGATGTCAGATCCTGATTTCATCATGGATCATGGATCTTGATCATGCATGTACATTCTTCACTCAGATTTCAATTTCCGATTTTTCGAGCTTGAACGAAGCTTTTTCTGTGTGCCCTAAGGTACCTATGCGTTTCATTCAAGTAGATGGCCATCGCGAAGCACAGATCTCAGCGCAATTTTGCTCAATTCAGCTCGATTTCTCACATTTTGTCATAGATTAGTCGGTTTTTGGTCACTTTCGCCGTTTCTTTCACTTCACTTGACCCAGCCTGACATACTGGCGTATGTATTCAGAGGGGGAGTGTAACGGCAGCAGTGACAGCACTCAATTTATACATCAATGTGATCAGAATTTCAATGATTCTCAGATGTACATTAGTGCAGTAAATTTTCCGCTTGTTTTCATGTTTTCCGTTCGCCGCCAGATGTCGCCTGTGAGCGCGCGTCGAGTCGCATTTGTCTTTCGTGATTTCCCAATCGGATTTATTTAAATTATTTCCAATGATTTCACGTTGTGTCATTATGTGCGATGGATGCACAATGAGATTGTATGTCTGCTCCATTTTTGTAGACCGGGTTTTCTGACTATTCACATTCCACCATGGAGTTCAATGGACTTACAAGTGCTTCGCATACGTTGCTCCCAGAGGCTGGATATGGGTCTGAAGAGGGTCAGTTGGGTTCGGAGATATCAGGGGCAGTGTCGGGCGTTACGACCCCTGGGGCATCAAGGCTACAGGCTTCGCAGTTACAAGAAAGATCCGCCACTATGCAGCGGTTACACGGATCCTGTGAAAGCTTTTTTTGTAGCCCTTTTTGTCTGTTTGGAAGCCCTCTGTGTGTTACCAATTCGGTCTGCAAGTTGTTTCCATAGGCGTTTTGTTGTGCCGTTTGTGCAAAAAAAGGTGAGCAAGTCGTCCACCAGCTGTTGTTCCCCCCACCCGCTGTAGTGGTTGTTCACCACTTGCAGCCAGTGGTGGGACATTTTTTAAAAAAGATTTGTCACGCGTCAGTTTCAAGTGGTTATGCAAATATTTTGTTCAGAAAAGCGCGCGCCGCTGGTGCCGCCGCCGCCGCCAGCGCTGACGGTGGTTCAACCGCGTTTCAACCGCGGTTCAGCGGCCTACCGCGCCCCTTCTGAGTTCAACCGGGTTAAACCGGGTAAAACCACTGTGTGAAGTACCTGATCCAAATGAGCACGTAGGGTGACCTCCCAGATGGGGAAGATAATCTGAGTGTCTATGTGCAGGTGAGGTGCATGCAAAACCCATATATCTTTTTTTCAGCACACAACAACACCACCCGTTTTCCACTGGGTAGTGATAGTTGTGGCTTGGGAGGGGAGTCTTAGGCGGCTCAAGTTGCATGGTCAAAAACGACTCTCAAATCCTTGCAGAATTCGTTCGACGACATCATCCTTGAACAGTGGGTCTCAATGCATGTGGACCACCTGCACAACGGCCAGTACGTACGACCTGAGAAAGGTTTGTACCATCGACGAGACGTGGGTTCCGTTTCTGCATTGGTGTGCTGCACCTTCTCCATTTCTGTTCTTTAGCCAAGGACATGCGCACCCGCAAAGAGGTTGCTGCACTTGGAAGGCCTGCCCTGAAGGTGACTCTTGGTACATGGGGCTATTGGCGGGAACCTGAAGGCAAAAGTCGCGGTCCATGGCCGGCATGGAAATCCATGATTCGCGCACCACTGTGGCAGGTGGCAGAGAAAGGCAAACCCGCCTCCCTGAAAATCCTCAACGTCCAAACTCCTGGGTCAAGAGGCTACCAAGAGCCGTGTGGTCCCCCCAGCTGCTGGCGTTACTGGTGACTTCAAGACAGTGGAACAGCAGGATCCATTACTGGCAAGTCAAACTATCACAATTAAGGCGACCCGAATTGCAGCTCTGGCCCACGATCCCCCGAAGCGGTTCATAGAGATTGACAAGAATGTGATTGTCATCAACGGCAACATATTTGAACATCTTGCTCCTGAGATGATGTGCCGAGCCTGGCTGTATGAAGAGCTGGCGCGTGCCGATACGCTTATCTGCGGATCTCAAACTATTGTTGACAACATGTTCGACGTGCTGGAAACGGAAACAGAGAGGCGCGTCAACGATGATTTCAACGCGCCGCGCATGGCTAACATGTTGCGTGTTCCCATCTTCAGTTGGCCAGTCAGACGCAAGCCAGCAGGGGATCCTACATTGTTCGACGTTTGCTGGTTGCTGATTTTGTCACCAGATAGCTGGACGAAAAGGGTATAATTTCGTCTTTGCGTCCTCTCTTTGCGCGAGGCCTCGCGCAATAACTTTACCCTCTTTGCAGATTCCGACCCTAACCCTAACCCTAACCCTAACCCTAACCCTAACCCTAACCCTAACCCTAACCTGATGAGATTGACATTTGAAAGTTTTATGCAATCGGAAGACAATTTCTTGGAATTTTGAGCCTTTTCTTTGGTCCTACTAGCTTGATCACCTAGTACTTCAGGGTGGAGAAGGAAAAAGTCACTGCCAACGTCTTTTTTGGGCAACTTGATCCGGGTCAAGCCTCCCCTATCCGTTGAGAAGTATCTTAGACTAACAATTTTAACTCTTTTTCTTTCTGTTTGAAGCATTAAACCATGCACATTTCAAAGTTACTAGGGTAACCCCCATGAAGTTCACCCTTACCACTCAACGGAACGCGGGTATCATCCTTCATTGAGGTGTATTCCGAAATGAAATGGCAACTTCATGCCTTTTTCCCTAACGGTTAAGGCTGATGTTCTCCCACTCTACAGACTAGACACCCTGGGTTTCTATCTACTTATTGTGGTTGTAATTTGTAATTGTTTCTGAATTTGACTGCTTGGCCAAGTTGGCCAAGCTGGGCAAGCCATATCCTTTGCCTAGCAGGACCTACATGCCCCAGATTCCTAACCAATTGCCTACTCAGTAAAACAATGCACATCAAGTGCCGATATGAGTCTACTTCGCCCGATGGTTGTCGGTTTTCACTTTAAAAGTGTCTGCATTTGTTTAAAAATTATTTCACCTTTGTCTTTATGTCTGCACTATCACTTTGCATCCCTCTTGTTTCGGCTGACATATTTTTGATCCCGTGGTTGTGCTGGTGGACTTCCTCTTCTACTTTTTGGTGCAAGAGTTCATTTGCAAAAACAAAAACAAACACAATATCTTTCTCGCCTCTACTAGAGTTCGAATTACACTTCTACTTCTGTCGTTGCATGTAAAACTCCTGCAAAACTACTAGACATCATGGTAATCTGTAAGAGGATGATTTTGCTCGGGCCGGGCTCCTCCAGCGGTAATGACCACCACCGCAACAAGCAGCTTTACTTGATTTCCATGCTTAAAGCGCCAACTTCTTCCCATCCTCTGTGATTTTGAACCAATTTCAAATAGCCCTTCATCTAATACATTGATACCTTTTACCTCAATCATGGTACACACCCCACATACCTGATCAACTTCGAACCATTCAATGCATCGTTCAACAAAGAATGCAAATCATATCAAAAAAACAACAAGAACGGTTTGCTTATCGATTACAACAGCAGGTGAATCAAAACAACAACCAACATTGGCCTTCAATAACACATTATAGGCTGCATCAAAATCCACGAGCTTTCACAGAGTTTTTACTATTGCAACAAAATTCGCCGCACAAAGAAAATTATTTTAACAATGTTAGCAACACTTGCCCGGTGATTGGCCACTTTGCTACAGCCTGGTTCATGCTCCTCTGTGGCACCTTTGGTGCCTCATGCCGAAAACACCCTGGACATACCGATGTGTAGAGTTGAGTTGGAAAAACACCGAAACACCTTGTCGCGTCTCGAAAAACATTGTTTTGGGGGGTTTGAGAATTATCGACGCGAACATTTTACAATCAACACTAGTATTTTGCAATAGATGAATCACATCTGACTCCAGAATCTTCAGAAGAAAAGATTTCAACCTGAATGAATCAATCTTCCTTGAGTTTAATCCTAATGCCAACCATATATCAACCATATAGCAATTGTTGAAACTCATGACAAATAACGCTTTGCTGTTATTTCTGGCCCACATGGTACCGGATTTGTGTGTGGGAATATATTTGATTGCTTTTCAGGAGGGCACCAAGGATAATCCCACAGAGGTCCCCATAGAAATTATGAAATATTAAGAATGAGGAATAATTATTGACACAACGAATGTTGTGCAATATTTTTGTTGCGGAATTTGCTGCGGCGTGAAAGGAAAAAAGGATAAACAGCGACAAATGTAGTTTTTTCAAGGAAAAGACCTGGTCACAACATGCCTTTTTGCTCTGAATTTCCGAAAACCACCTGCAGTTTCACCTTAAGGGGGAAATCCACAACCAGATTTCTTTCATCGGGACATGTAGTATCACACTGAAAGCTGATATTTGGAACTCTGTGTCTCAAAGGCAATAGTGCACCGAAGGTAGTTGCTCATGACTAGCTCACTGGCATTTGCAAGGTTGGTATCTTCCTCAAAATAGCACAGCATGTTTGTTTCACCATTCAATGAAATAAAGAACAATCAGTCAGTATGTGCTGTGTACAGCCATATGTCATCAACACAAAAATGGAGCACAAGAGGGAACAAATTCAATTGTAGACTTGAGTTGTAAGACCAAAACATGCCTGATGTGATACTTCATAATAAACACTGGGACGTGCTGTGTCCCGAAGCAGGTCCTGTTGACACCGTATCATCACATGGCATGATGGCATACAACAACAGTAATGCAACCTCTGGGTTTGCATTCCCACAAATGCTGGTGAATGGGACAGAACAAAAAGAGAAGGTTGGAAGGCTGACATGCAACATTACAATACAGGGCAGGGGAAGAGCAGGCTGACAGGCTATCCATTTATTTCACATGGCGCAAAGTGACATGAACCCCAGAACTTGGACATTAATCTGATGACAATGGCATCCTGGCTTTGGACTTTGGGTGATGGATGGGTGCACACCCGTCTGCAGTGCTTGGGGTTGGGGGGAAAGTGATCAGCTTCCAACAAGGTCACCATACAGATGAAACGCAAGCCTTGGCTGATTGGACTATCTGCTTAAAAGAGGGAGGGTGAGAGGGGCAATGCGCATGGTTGCTCAGCCAAATCGGTTGGCAAGGTGGTTGGTCAAACACGTTGCCTTCGTTAGCTGGGTAGTTGCTCATCCAGATGTTGCTTCACTGGATGGTTGCTCAGCTGAACAATTGCTCAGCCGGGTAGTTGCTCAGCCAAGTGGTTGCTCAGCTGGGTAGGTGCCTGGCTTGGGTAGGGTTGCCGGTTAGCCAGGGGAAGAAAGGAGGCAAAGGGGGTCGCGGAGAGAATACCCCTCACAACGAATCACGGGAGCCAGGACGCCAATGCATCACGAATCGGATACTCTGACGGTTCACATTGGGACATGAAGAATACAATCATTCCGCTCTCAATTGCCGAGTTAAGAAATTGCTCAGTGGAGTGCACTTTGGTCATCAAGAGAAAGACCGCGCATGGTATTTGCAGTCAGGGCTCAACGTCTTCTTGACAAAACGCACTGATGGAGCACGCAAAACATCCGTGCTGCGTGAACCGAGCGAACATCATGGTGCATCGTTGAGAGGGAATGAAAACTGGAATATCACAAAAAAAGCACAGAAATGCCATGGAATCCAGACTGGATCAAGAAATCAAGGTGGGAGAAGCTACGGGACTAAGTGTCACCAATGCTAAAACTTGGTCATGCAAGTGTGTTTACGCCCAAGTCGTCACACCTCCAGGCCTTGTCAGCAAATACAATATGTCTACGAACCACCACATTTCACTGATGCACTCCTCATAAGATGGTCAAGATCCATGTCACTTAGCTTAAACTACGTTACAACACCATTGAAGTCATCACAATTCCACCTCAGGAAGAGGGACACCAGCTGCGGAGACGAATGGGCCCACAGACAAAGGCCGGCATGTGTGCCAACTTGACCACAAGCCTTATCAATCCAAAGCCACAAATGCTCCCAGTAAGAACACCAGAACCAAAGCGGCCGGCACTGAATTGCAGCTTGCACCACTTGGCGCCCCAGTGAGGTCAACTTAAGAGGAGAAATGGTGCAATGGGGGCAGAGATAGGAGAGAGGCTGTGATTGGGATGAGACTGAAGGAGCCAGGGGGGGCAACACGGGGGGGGGGGGGGGGTGCTAAGGGAACAAACAACACAGGTCTTGGTCCCAACAGCCAACCCAACACAACTGCCAAAGTGCTTTAGAACAGCCGGTGATTTTTGTTGGGGCCTGCTTGTCCCTCAAGACGGGCTTGTTTTGGGTGTGCAGAGACACAACCGGAGTGATCCCAGGATTCGCTCCCTAAAGCCATGCCCTCGGGATTACAGCTGAATCTTTTGTGCCTGCTGACTTGGTGCAATCCACCAAGATTCATTGCCCCAGAGTTGGCGCATTCCGGAAGGCCTACACTTTCCCTTCAAGGACAGATCCAGCAATGGGTTGTAGTGTGCCTAGAGCTCAGGGGGCCTCTTAGGGTCCATTGAAGCCAGGTAACTGTCACTGTTGCCTTCAAGATAGACACGTGAAATAGTCGACATACATATGTATCCCTTCCCAGCCCTTTGCTCAACCATCCGGTATACCCACACCATAAGGGATCTCTGGGTAATGGCAGCACTGCCTTTGCAATAGACAGGTGGAACGGGTGTTGGCATGTGACTGATCATACCCCTGCTGTCCCACGATAAGCACCCTGGGAGGGGCTGCTGCCATGGGCAGTGGTGCATTCAGCAGGCATACTGGTTGTGTGTGTTCACACTGGGTCGATGCCTGAGACCCCCATAGAATTTCTTACAGAAGTGCTATGCAAAGAAAGAGAGTCTCTAATCCAGTTTGGAAGTCTTGGCTTGTCAGTATTCACGATTGCAGTGAAAACCATCATGGGACGACTGCAGTCTTGGCAGTGATAGCTGCCTGGCCAGTGTGGCAAAATTTATGGGTCTCACACTTCACACATCACTACCCAGTGGGGGCACCGCATGCAGTGTCCATGTACAGCCAATGCTTTGGTTGGGCATGACATAAGGCAGGAAATAAATCCATGACCCCCAATGTTCATGCCTAACCACAGAGCTGCCAAACTTAATGAACACCGAGGTGGTAAACTGAGACATAGAATACAAATAGAATAAAAGATAACAAAAAAAAAAGAATCATGGATGGACCAAAAGCGAGCCAACCCACTATTGACCCACCAGGGGAGGGGTCCCATTTGAAGAAGGCACCCACCCGTTTGGAAAAGGCAGACACCACTTGCCACCCCCACCCCCCACCCCAGGGTAGGACGCACTCCACTTACAAAAAGGTTGGCACATACATAAATGCATATTCTATATCAAAGTCTATGTCTAAGTGTACAGCGAAGTCTGTGTCTATGTCTACTTCTAAATCTACATCTACATCTAAGTCTATACCTAAATCTTTGTCTAAGCCCATCTATGTCTAAGTCAATATCAAAGTCTATATGTATGTGTTCATCTCATTCTATATCTAAGTCTATATGTTTGCACAGGCCAGCCAGAGGGGATGATTGTGTGGGTGCCCCATGCACTACAAAAAAATCCAAGAAAGAGGCTCCAGAGATGGGCTGTTTGATGCCATAGCGGTGTCAAGGTAATCCGATCGGGGGGTTGCCATAAAGGCTGAATAACTATTCGTGCAAAGGGGGGGGGCCTAATTAAGGTGAGCTAGGCAAAAAGTGTAGGTGGAACCTTTGGTAGACTAACCTTGTTTTGACACAGCTACAAACAAGAGCAACTGGAATGCAACCACGCAAAGGTACATAACGACAAAAGGGAGTGGGAATGCAAGACGATGCAAAGTGGTGTGAGAAACGTAACGCACTTTCGGACTGAGTGGGAACCTACTGCATGGATGCTATTCGGAGCGTATCCATTGAGGGGTGGGATGTGAAGGGTTGTGCGGTCAAAGCTTGTCAGTATCAAACAATGTTTGGTTGATTGCCCTGAGGCATGGGTGGAGAACATCCACCAGGGGTGTTGCATTTCACTCTTGGACCCTGAAACCTGCAGCTTGAGCAGGGGGTCACCGGGGGGGGGGGGGGGTTGAATTTGGGAGGTGGCAGGGGGCATTTTTGAATTCCGCGTAAATTTTGAGCAGTTTGAGTACAAATTGGGGGGGTCACAAAAAATCCCATTCCTCATTCCCCATGAGTGAAAACAAAATGGGGCATTCTGGCAGATGCACCGATGACACTTCGAAGGCACCAAATGAGGCAAAAGACATCCTAGACAAACTGCTGCTCCCCATTGGCGCAAGTCTGGAGTTCTAGAAAAGGGGGTTGGTTAGGTTTGGTTTGGTTTGGTTGTGGCGCATGGTTCCGGCAGCATGCCCCTCCTCCCCCCAATCCCCCACACGGGGGTCTTGGCTGGGGCCTTACTCCTGGTGACTTGCTCCCCTTGTGGTGCTGGGTCCGCCCTCATGGGCTGCTCCACCTAGGCACCAACTCCTTGGCCCTAGCTAGCACTCCCAACCACCCGCCCATGCACCTCACATGGCCTCTAGCTAACTTGCACCACTTGTGCCCATTGTTGGAGCTCCACTCCAACACATCTAGGGGCATGTACTGCTAGTATGGGACTGCTGCCCAGCCGCAAGTTCCATGGTCAACTCCCTCAAGAGCACATGGTGCATTCCTCGTACCAAGCTCACCAAGGACACGGTGTTAGCGGCGGATTCCACTCGCCAAAAATGGGGCGCTAGGAGTAGCGCATCCTGTAGGTACTATAGCCGCTACTCTAGGAAATAGGGGTCAAAGGCCCGAGGAGGTCGCCAATGGCCAGGTTCATGGATCCTCCACTCTAGCACCATCGCACCTTCTTCTTCTCTTGACCCCGTAGACTGCCCCTAGGGGGGAGAGGTATTGTTGTCACCACACTCCACCCCACGATGCATATGTTCGGTGTCTCGGTTGGAGCACCACTCCTTCATGTGGCTGTGCACCCTATGATGTACGGAAGGCTCCAAACTCTACTGAATGGCCTTCCTAGTGGGGTTTTCCTAATGGATTGGGGGCGCTTGTCTGCATCTCCATTGCCTACTGATCATCCACCACATCCTCACCTGTCTCTGCTCGACTGATGCGGGCTAGGTTCCTATAGGCATGGGAGGGGGAGGAGGAGGAGCCATGCGTCTCTCACCTGAATGTCTTAAGGCGTACGTCCCTAATACATTGTCCTTAGCCAGTTCCTCTGGTCTCCACCTTTGATGGAGCAGCTACGGTCATCGCGGGTGAAAAGGAAAAGGAGAAACTGCCACAAAAATTTAGTGGCCTAGGCCCTGCACGGGCGACGCAGGTGGGCAGCGTCTTCACCAAATACTATGGTAACACTTGGGGCATATGGGGTTGGGAAGGGTGAGGAGGAGGACTGGCAAGAGGGCCGAGGTGGGGAGGCCAAGGCCTGGATCAAGATGGCCCACACCTCCACACCGCCCAGGCGGGCTAGGATTGACAGACAAAGAAATGGTGCCTCAAAGGCACGCACTTTAGGGTCGAGGGCCAGGGGTCCCGCTGGGCCTAGGGCATCTCGAAGCTGGGGGGGGGGGGGGGGCTTAAAGCAAATGAACAGTCTTGATTTGCAGGCGGGGCAAAATTTTTGCACCAAGGTTTTTTTGCACGGGAAAATTTCAACATGGATCACCCACCTACTGGGACCTGCTGTGCAAAGAGTTGCACTATGAAAGACCAAGGCACCAAGCTTAATCCACCACACCACACATCTGAGTTGCAAGCAACAGTTGAAAAACTGCTTGGTAGAAGCAGATTTTTCTGCAAAACAGTATGCAGACTAACGGGGAGATTGTGGGTGGGGAAAATTTCGGATGGAGAAAATTTTGGTGGGGACAATTTTGGCAGGGGACAATTTCAACACCCCCAAATTTTGTTGCCTTGAGGACAATTGCGGGAAAACTGAGCCACCCACATGTTGGGGAAGAGTGCATTTCAAATCAGCAGTCACAAAAGTAAAGGGCAACTGCCAACAGAACTGTTTCTCTATTCATTGGCCCACCTTCCGGACAGATTCTGAAACATACTGCACGAGTGCAGCATTTTTATCCTCTTGCAAAGCCCGTGGATCCCCAAGGGGGTTGATGTGGGCCTGCTCAACAGACCTCATTCCCCACACCTCCAAAATACTCCTCATCACCCCAAAGCAATTTGCATCATTTCAAGCCGGCACACGCGAACTGCAACACTGGCTCCTCTTTTTGTAGTGCAAACCAGTTGTGCCAAGGGTTTCACCTTGTATGAACCACGTATTTTGCGTTTGCCTTTGTCTTCGGGGGCAACAGATTTCCATTGGTCACCAAGAACAGCGACATTTCGTGTGAGTTTGCCAACATGTGTCAAGAACCGATCCATGGTCCTGCAATACTACAACACACCGTGTACACACCATAATCCTGCTAATACATCTTGACATCCAATACACGGGTACCAGTTCCCCCCGACAGAAAAATAAAGTTAGCCGCCCACTCAGAGAGCAAGAAATGGCCCACATTGTGCAAAACATTTCGCGAGAAAAATTTCGGCGCCAATCTGAAAAACAAAATCATCTCCGCGCATTTTTTCTCAACCGAACCCCTCCCCCGCTGTAAGGAAACAGTTGAAGAACTCCGAAATTGACCATACTCTCCCCAGCACCTCACACAAGCACAAAAATAGTTCATAGCGGAGAAG
This sequence comes from Eutreptiella sp. 'Long Island Sound 2002', assembly GCA_964036045.1. Classification (NCBI taxonomy): domain Eukaryota; phylum Euglenozoa; class Euglenophyceae; order Eutreptiales; family Eutreptiaceae; genus Eutreptiella; species Eutreptiella sp. 'Long Island Sound 2002'. The sequence continues at coordinate 47,184,730 of OZ038396.1, forward strand.
ACTGAAAAATTGGCTGTGGGTGTATTACGGATCATGGCCTGATCAAAGATGTGGCAAATTCTATTGCCTTCAGCAAGGCACCTCGAAGAGGGGAGAGGGACAACCATTCTTGAGTTGCCGAGGCGGAAAACTACATAAGCAGGTTGTGCCCTAGACCCCTTGGGAGCAACCCCCCCCCCCCACCCCCCACAACCCAAATAGTGTGAAAAACACCTAAGCAGGGGCTAAAACATGCGTTACATAGGATATTTTATCATTTTGGATGGTCAAAGTATCAAAAAAAATCAGTTTTGGAAATTTTCATTTTTGACCTGTAGAGGGTGGAAAACTGCATAAGCAAGTTATGCCCTAAACCCCTTGGGACCCCTGCCCCCCACACCCAAATAGGGTAAAAAACACACAAAGAGGGTATTGCGCTTTTACTGTCCATGAGCCTATGTACAGAGGTCGAGGGGCTGGGGGGAAAGGGCCGATCTCAGAGTTCTGCGCCTTCCCCCCGGGCTGATTGCCCCCCGCCTATGGTGCACGGCGGAACAGAGGGACGAGTCGGTCAAGACTATGTCTCTTCCGAGCTCGCCCTCCCGTGCGCCAGGTTAGGCATGGACATCCCCCCAGGGGACGCCGGCGCTACGGCGTCGGGCGCCCCAGGGGGGCGATGCGTCGGCGGGGGCTGCCGCACTGGCAGCCCCATGGAGAATAGTGTGGCCTGGCGCAGGGGCCCCGGTCGTCCTGGGCCCTGCGCCCGGCGTGCCGCGCGTGCTGCACTGTGCGCTGCACCGTGTGCTGTGCTGTGCGCTGCACTGTGTGCCGCACTGTGTGTTGCGCTGTGTGCTGCACTGTGTGCTGCGATGTGTGCTGTACTGTGTGCTGCACTGTGTGTTGCGCTTGCACTGTGTGCTGTGCTGTGTGCCGCATCCTGTGGTGCACTGCGTGCTGTATTTGCTGTGCTGTGCGCTGCACTGCGTGCTGTACTGTGTGCTGCACTGTGTGCTGCACTGTGCGCTGTGCTGCGTGCTGAATCCTGTGGTGCTCTGTGCGCTGCATCCTGTGGTGCACCGTGCGCTGCACCCTGCGGTGCACTGTGTGCTGCATCCTGTGGTGTACTGTGTGCCGTGCTCTGTGCTGGCAGGGCATGTGCACTGTCGTGGTGCTGTGCGCTGTGCGCTGCACGCTGTGCTGGTGATGCACCCTGGTGCTGTGCACCGTTTGCCGTTCCCTGTGGCCCTGCACCCGGCCCTGCCTGACCTGCCTGCCCTGCCTGCCCTGTGGGGAGGGGGGGGGGCTCGGGACCGCAATGGGGGCGGGGTCGCCTGCCCCCCTGTGCCAGCAGGGCAGCCGAAATGCTGCAGAAAACATCCTGCAGCCCCAGTGCGGCTGTCCCTTGTGGGGAAGGAGGGGGGGGGTCATCTGTCACTGCCGGGCGCGGCGGGCTCGCTCTGCGCGCACGTCGGGACGCGGGCACCACGTCGCGGTCGGGCGAGGGCGCCTGCCGGGCCAGCCGCCGCGGTTCCAACCTCCGGGCGCGCTGCAAGGGCCTCTCTGGCGCTGGCAGCGCTGCGGACGCCGGTCTGGCCCGCCCCAGCCATGCCGAGAGCGCGCTTGCCCCCGCCTGGCGGGCCGCCGGTGCCAGCACCTGCCGGCCTGGTGCCCGTCGCTGCTGGGGGGGCGCCTGCCCCGGCGCCGTGTGCCCTTCGTGCCCCGCGCGGCAGCACCGGCTGATTCCCCAGCCCAGCTGCAGGCAGCGGCGGCACGAGGGCGAGCCATGTTGCGCGCACCGGGCCCCCACCGACCCTCTGCCCTCGCCCTGCCGCCGCGGGCGCTGCTCTTCCACCCGGGCGACCCCCGGGACGTGCTCCCGCCGCGGCCGGCGAGCGTAGGGGAGCAGTGCTGGCCCCCCTCCCGGGGGGCGGGGGAAATAGGTCATGAGGAAGCGTGTCGCCCCCCCCGGCCGGATGCGGGCTGGCGTGCGCAGGCGTTGCAGCCACGCTTCCTGCAGATGCAGGGCCAAGCCTTGCAGCTGCAGTGCCATGTCCGCCCTAGCCGCGAAGAACGGCCGCGCCCGCAGCCCCGCACACAGGCGGCCCCCGAGCGGTACGAGTGCCCTGCAGCGGTCACTGGGAGCCCCCTGCAGGAAGCGCCCTGCCGCCATGTGGCGCTGCAACAGCCGCGCGGCCTGCCGCAGGACTTGCGCGCGCTCGCCGAGCGGGAGGCGCATTCCCCGCAACCGATGGTGGGGGGACGCCGGAAGGGCCCGGCCCAGGAACGTCTCGCAGTCCAGGGCCAGCTCTGCCCAGGTGACGTCCCCTGGGCCGTCCTGCCACCGGAGGGCCGCTGCCCAGCGGACCAGGTCCTGGGCGAACGCCGGCTCCCACGGCCACCCCGGCGGGACGCCTGGGCGGAGTCGCATTGCCGGTGCCGCCGGCAGCTGCGGCAGGGGACCGCTCAGGTCCTGCCACGGGTATCCCCCCCTGCCGCCTGGCGCCGGGCGCCGCGGGAAGAGGGCCTCGCCCTGCCCCTGCTCCCCCGAGCGGGTGTGGGCGTATCTGGCCGCGAGCACCGCGAGGTACATCCCGTACAGCCTGTACAGGAATTCATCCACCTGCCAGCGGTCCGCCCCCGCGGACAGGGCCAAGGGTAGCAGGCCCGCGCGCCGCAGGCATGCCGGCCAGCCCGTCGGTGGGCCCAGCTGCAGGCGCTCCGCCGCCTGCAAGACCCATGCGCGCCACCCTGCCCTGGCGGTCTCCCACGACGGGCAGTCCCAGAGTGCATGCGCCTCATCCTCGTGCTGTGAGCCGCAGCCGGGGCAGCTCGACGTGGCCCGCATGTTGTGCCCGCGCACGCGGGCCGCCGTCCACAGCGCCCCCGCCAACAAGCCCCGCAGGAGCGAGGCCTCCAGCTCTGTGGATGCTACCCGGAGTGCCGCGCGACAGGCCTCCCCGTCTACCCCGTCCCCCAGTCCGCCATATGTCGCCGGGCGGCGGGCCTCCAGCCCGCGCATGGCATGACAGCGCAGGCTGTCCCGCACCCTGTGCTGGATCTGCCGCATGGGCTCCTGCACCAAGTGCAGCGGCTCCGTCTGGCCCGGCACAATCCATGACCACCAGCCCTCCAGTGGTTGCCAGCCCAGCAGGCGGACCACGTGCAGGGCGCGCCCGAAGGGCCCTGTCGTCGGGGGTCGCAGGCCGCTCTCCCAGATGGCCTGCACCAGGACTTGCACGGGCCCCGGGGTGCGCGCAATCCGGGTCATCCATAGCACCCGCTCATAGCGGGTGTGCATCACCGGGGAGATGCGGTGGCCCTGCGTGAGGACCACGAAGACCACTTCCTTGGCGCGGGAGAGCCTGGTCGCCCCCCATACCGCCTGCAGGACCATGGTCTCTAGGCCCTTCAGGTCCCGGTCCGTCACCGGGGCGACGGCCACCCCATGGAGCGACAGCGGCGTCACCAGGGTGCTGACCGCGTGCACCCGCCGCCGAAAAGTGGGTAGATGCGGGAGGCGCCGCAGCACACTGCGGCCGGCTTCCAAGCGTCGTGCGAGCACCGGCCCCGTGCTGCGGGCGCCGCCCACTGCGACGTCCACCCCCAGCTGGCGGAAACAGTCTGCTGCCGGTATGGGGAGGCCGCGTAAAAGCACTGCCTGCGCCCCCCCCTCCCCCTGCGACCAGGAGCAGGACTTGTCCACGCGGACATCCTGCCCCGTCAAGGTGAGCCACGCCTCCGTCGTGGGGGCGGTCCGCTGGAGGGCTGCCGTCCCTGGCGCCACTGCCTGTGTGTCGTCGGCATAGCCTGACGCCCCCAAGGCCGCCATCCCTGGGCCTTGCGCCTGCAGCCGCAGATGCAGCTCCGACTCCTCCGCGGAGTCGCTGTGTTGGCTGGCCTGGTCCGACTCACTGTCGGCCTCTGCCGCCACTAGCGCCGGCGGCAGCGTCGCTGTGGCCACGCAGACCTGCTCCCGCAGGGCATCCACCTCCCACTTCCAGATCGTGGTGAGGACATTCACCAGGATCACGGAGAGGGGACAGCCTTGCAGGATGCCGTTGGTGGCCCGCCACCACGCCCCCAAGCACCCGGCCACCTTGAAGGCCCGGCGGAGCTGCTTGTACATGGCCCCCAGGGCCCTTGCGACCCCTGGGTCCATGCCCAGCTCCAACGCCAGGGCCAGGACGACGGCTTGGGGGATGAGATCGAAACACTTGACGTAATCGATGCTCATCCCCGCCACCGCCCACCCCTTCAAGCGGCACAGCTCCAGGAGAACCTGGGTCACTGTGGCGCCATCCAGGGCGCTCCGCGCCGGGCGGAAACCAAAGGCACACGGGTGCGCCCAGGCCTCCTGCCAGCGGATGGCCTCCTCCAACCTGATCCCCGCCCAGAGGCGGTAGACCATGGAGAGGACCGTTAGGGGCCGCGTGTTCAGCGGCCCCGGTGGGCCCTCCTTGGGGATGAGGGCCGTGTAGCCCTCGGCGAGGCGCAACGGCCACCGCCCTTGCCGTTCCACCTCCCGCAGGAGGTCCGCCAGCCACTCCAGGAGCTGGTCCGGCAGCGCGCGCAGGTCCTCGAGGCTCCAGCCATCCAGGCCCAGGGCGGAGGGATGCATCCGCATGAGGGCCCGCCGCAGCCGACGTCCGGTCAGAGGCCCCGAGATCATGGGCACGCACCTCACATGTCGCCCATACCGGCGAAGAAACTCTGCCGGGTCCGGCTCCGCGGCTGCCGCATACTTGCAGTTGATGGGCCGCCAGGCATCCTGCAACAGGGAGTCCATCTCCCGCAGGTTTGCCGTCGGCGTGCCGTCTGGCCGGACCAGGAAGGTTACCGGCGGGGCGAAGCTTTCGCCCTTCAGCCACTTATAGACCGCGCCCTGCTTGGAGGACCAGGCCTCATCGAGCCAGTCCCTCCACGCCTGCAGGCGGTCTTTGTCCCCCCGCTGCCGCTCTGTGCGGATGCGGCCCTGCAGGGCTGTGCGCAGCCCACGCAGCTCTGCCGCCGGAGGCAGCCGGTCTGGCGGGTCCGGCACTTGCAGGGCCGCATATTCGTCCCCGAGCGCGTGCACGCGCTGCAGCCGCCGCTGCAGCGCGTACCAGGCCTCCATGACCAGCCGCGGCGCCGCCCCCGGCCGCGGGTCTGGGCGCTCCAGCCAGCCCAGAACTGTCCGCAGTGACCCCTGCACTGCTTGCAAGCGTGCCTCTGGGCAGGCCACCGGGTCGCCCGTTGTGCGGCGCTGGCGGGGGCACAGCCGCACCCGCTTCAGCAGCCGCACTGTGCCCCTGCCCCTCTTGTAATTTCGGGGAGCCGCGGGCAGCTCCGCGCCCGGCCGGAGCTTTGGGACTGAGAGCGCCAGCAGCGTCTCCTCCGCCGCCCAGGTCCACGTTGACCACAAGCGGTCCACGTCCCCGGCTGCCAGCTCCGCGTGCCACCGGGGCCCCAGGGGGTCCAGCAGGCTCTGCACCAGAGGAATTCGCTCCTCCTCTGGCAAGGGCGGAATGACCACCCGGGGCAGGCGCACGAGCTTGACCACACTCTGTACCGCCCCCTCGGCGAGCAGGTCGAAGCGCACCGGGCGATGGTGCGGGATGCCGCACGCCGGCAGCACCTCTGACCCGCGCAACAGGGCTGCCAGGCGGGTGTCCACCAACAGCCCATCAATGCGGGTGGGGCGTCATCCCCGAACCCCGACATACGAACACAGGGGGGAGCGGCCCGCGGTGGCGGCCAGCTCTGAGTCGGCGTCCACCAGGCGCCGCGTGAGCAGCAGCCCCTGCAGCGTGGGCGGCGCCTGCAGGAGGTCATCGAGGGGGAAATTAAAGTCCCCCCCGATCAGTTGCGGCGCTGCCCCATGCCGCGCTGCATAGTCCAGGGCCTGCTGCCAAAAGGCCCGATTCAGCGCCGGCTGGCCCGACACGCCGTACGCCGCTTGGGCATGGAGGACCGTCCCCCCCGTGCCGAGGCCCACCAGCACGTGGCACCACCTGGTGGAGTGCCAGAGGGCGGTCGCCAGCGAGTCCTCTCCCTCCTTCGCCGGCGGCATGACCTGCCGCGCCGGCAGGCCCTGTCGCACGAGGACCGCTGTGCCGCCTGGGGGGCAGTCCCAAATGCCCCCGCCCCGCGACTCCAATGGGGCGCCCCAGAAGGACTGCCAGCCGGCTTCGCGGGCCAGACGCGCCATGACTGACTGGCCTGTGGCTGTCAGTCTGGTTTCCCCAAGCAGCACCACATCAGCCTCCCACGCGAAGACTGTGTGGCAGTGGGGCCGCAGCGCAGTGACGTTCGAAACAGCCACCCGCAGCGGCCCCGGATGGGGGTGCACGTCGCCGCACCGCGCCAGCCGCGCCCGTCCGCGCACGCTGCAGCGCGAGCGCGCACCGCGCCCTGACCGCAACAGATGTGGAGAGAAGGGGGGGGGGGGGGGGTGCCCTGCCGGCCCCTGACAGCTCGCGTCGGCGGTGCCGTCGCCGGGAGCCAACACGCGGGCGGGCCGGCCGGCGCGCCCCGGAAACAGGAGGTTAGGCCCCCATACAATGGGCCGGTTAGTGGTGCTGGCGCCGGTGCCAGACCTGGGCAGGGGGGAGGGTGGGCCTGCCAAGACTGGACCCACTCAGGCCTGGGGGGGGGGGCAATCTGCGTAAAAAGCAGAGGCAACACCGCCAAGGCCCAGACCGCCACCATTTGCCGGCACCACGCCGACCGAACCGCCAGAGGGAGTAATTGGAGCGTCAGGACTAAGAAGGCTACAAGATGTCTTCGTCCTCCTCCTCCAGTTCTGCCGCAGACCCTGCGGCCTCGCCATCCATGGCGACATCGTCCTCAGCGGCCCCCGCGGCCGCCATGTCAACGTCGTCCATTTCTGGCTGCACCGGCTGCGGCGCCGACGAAGTGGCCGGCGGGGAGTCGACCGCTGGGGGCTGGCCCGCCGCCGGGACGCGCACCATGCGGTCGCGGGGTCCCACAGGGACATACGGCGCCGCCTGATTGCGGCGCACGATCCGCTCCCAGACGCGGTCTGGGACACGGGAGTCCACGGATGGGAGAAATATACCCGCCCAATCCATGGGCACTCCCTCCAACAGCAGGTCGAAGACCGGGCGCTCCAGGGTAGTGCTGGCGAGCTGAGTGCATCGCCGCACCCGAATTGGCACCCGGTCTCCAAAGACTTCCGCGGCCGCGCGCCGCAGCTGTGCGTAATCATCCGTGGACAGCGCCACGGCCGCGGGGTAACCCCGAATGCGCACCGAAGTGAGCCGCTCCGGCACCGGCGCGCCCAATACGCGGGCGGCCGCCGCCGCGACGTCAGGGTCCGACGGCCCTGGGCCCCATACTCGGACGCCGATGCGCCCCGCAGAGCCCCCCTCCACTAGGCCCGCGAAGTGGCCGGAGAAGGCCTCATCCGCGGCCAATTCCTTCCATGCCTCCGGCAGGGGGCCGCGGCGCTCTGGTGGCCGCTCTAAGCAAATAATATGGGCCGGGTGAGGGTAATCCTCACCGGACGTGACCCAGGGGCGGTACAGCACCCCGCGCACGCGGCCGCTGGCACGTAGGACCACCGGGATGAGGTCCACAGGGAGGTCCAGCGACGCCTCCACCCAATCCCCATGGCGGCCCACGTTCATGGGCGGGCGCTGGGGCAGTTGGGGCAGCAGGGGACTGAGATGCCGCCATGCCTCCTCTAGGCCAAATCGCCGGATGTGCAGCCGGTCGACATCTGCGTCCGCCAGGGCCATCGGGTCTAGCATGCAGACCACACGCGCGGTGGCCGGCTGGTCATCCGCCAGGGGGGGCGGGTCTACGTCCGGCAGGTCCTCAGGCTGGCCGTCATGGTCCCCGTCAGGGCGCGTCCAGGACACCTGGAGGACATGGCCCAGTGGCGCCGGGTCAACCACCGCAGGGTCGGCGGTTTCCCAGGGGATGCGTTCCGTACGCACCCTGCACTGCAGGGCGACCCTCGGGATCCGCAGGCTGTCGCGGGAGCGGCGCAGCGTTTGCAGCAGGGTAGCCGCAGTGGGGGAGGCGCGGCCGCCCCCGTGAACCTGCACAACCGCAGTGACGGTGCCCGCATCCTCATGCGCGGTAAACACCGCGGAGGCAGCGAGGTGGGCCTCGTGGATGGTGCAGCCCACCAGGACCACGCAGCGCATGGCGTCTGCCCGTTTCGGCTTGCGCCATTCTGCCGGGTGCCGGCCCGGCGTGACCTGCACCGGGCCCCAGGCCCGTAGCGTCTCCTGGTCGGCGCCCTGGTAGAGGCGCCGGGGCTGGACCGCAGTGGCATCGGGCAGGAGTGCCTGCAGGGTCGCCACAGTGGGCTGGATCGCCTGGGGGCCCGCCTTCTGCCGTCCAGGCGCTGCCACCACCTGCACGCGGGCACGGTTGGCGGTTCCCGAAGGGCGGGCCGCCGCAGCCGCGTAACCCCTGGGAGACCCCTGAGACGGGCCCCGCTGGGCGTTGCTGCGCCCCTGCGAGGACGGCTGGGGGTTTTGGGCCTCCAGCTGCTGGACGTACCGGCGAATGGTGAAGGAGTTGAGGTTGACAACTCCTTCTTCATACTTCACGTCCTCTTTGGCCCAGTAGGGCCGCGTCGCTGCCAGCGGGTGCGGCGGGAAACACTCAGGGGCTGCAATCCCCGAAGGCCCGATGCAGCGGCACCCAGCTTGGTGCATGAGATGGCGGCGCGCGTCGCCAGAGCCCTCCCAGTAGCAGGCAGGCGAGGGGGAGACCTGGCGCTTCTGGCCGCGCTGCCGTCCAGCCAGTACCCAGCCACCGGGGGCCGGATTCGGCCGCGGCTGCGACCACGGGGCCGCTGGGGCGGCAGCCGGCGCAGGAGCGCGCGGGGCAGCCGCAGCAGCCCGCCGGAGCTTGGCAGGCGCGCCCGCAGGCTCGCCACGTGCCGCCGCCAGCTCCTGCTTCAGCAGCACGATGGTCTCGTGCAGCGCCGCGACTTGGCGCTGCAGTGCCGCGACGGTCGCGGCTTCGGCGGTGGGCGGTGCAGCCGGTGCTGACGCCACGCCTCGCGGCCCACGAGAGCGAGAGCGCCCGGCCCGTGCAGCAGGGGCGGCAGCTGCAGCGTGCGGCGCCTGCTGGCCGACACCTCCCGCCTGTTGGGCAAGAAAGGGGGCAAGCGCTGCCCCCAGTGCAGCCAGGACTTCTGGCTGCTGCAGCACCGCCGCGATCTGGGCGGCAGTGTGCACTCCGTCCGCGCTCATCGCTCGCACAGCGGATGGCGGCACACGCGCAGCGCGCAGCGCAGGTTGAGGTCGCCCCCGTGAAGAGGGCGCCGAAGGGGATGAAGATGTGCCCAGCGGCACCCAGAAACTGGTCGCCCCGGAGCACGGGGCTGCCGAAGCCCGAGCGAGCTGCCACAGGGGCAGGCGGTCGGGTGAGCGAAGGCGGTCTGACGCCCTGGTCCCGAAGGCGCAGGGCCCGCCACGCGACGCTCAGCAGCAGCAAGCAGGCGGAGTGCACGTCGCGGGCTCCGCGTGCAACTCGTCGCCGTGCGCACTGTGCGAGCACAGGGAACAGCAGAGGTGGGGCTCAGTAATAACAGTGCAGCCTCGGGTAGGCGCACCACACAGCACCTAAAAAACACACAAAGAGGGTATTGCGCTTTTACTGTCCATGAGCCTATGTACAGAGGTCGAGGGGCTGGGGGGAAAGGGCCGATCTCAGAGTTCTGCGCCTTCCCCCCGGGCTGATTGCCCCCCGCCTGTGGTGCACGGCGGAACACAGGGACGAGTCGGTCAAGACTATGTCTCTTCCGAGCTCGCCCTCCCGTGCGCCAGGTTAGGCACGGACATTCCCCCAGGGGACGCCGGCGCTACGGCGTCGGGCGCCCCAGGGGGGCGATGCGTCGACGGGGGCTGCCGCACTGGCAGCCCCATGGACAATAGTGTGGCCTGGCGCAGGGGCCCCGGTCGTCCTGGGCCCTGCGCCCGGCGTGCCGCGCGTGCTGCGCCGTGTGCTGCACTGTGTGCTGTGCTGTGTGCTGTACTGTGTGCTGCACTGTGTGTTGCGCTTGCACTGTGTGCTGTGCTGTGTGCTGCATCCTGTGGTGCACTGCGTGCTGTATTCGCTGTGCTGTGCGCTGCACTGCGTGCTGTGCTGTGTGCTGCACTGTGTGCTGCACTGTGCGCTGTGCTGCGTGCTGCATCCTGTGGTGCTCTGTGTGCTGCATCCTGTGGTGCACTGTGCGCTGCACCCTGCGGTGCACTGTGTGCTGCATCCTGTGGTGTACTGTGTGCCGTGTTCTGTGCTGGCAGGGCATGTGCACTGTCGTGGTGCTGTGCGCTGTGCGCTGCACGCTGTGCTGGTGATGCACCCTGGTGCTGTGCACCGTTCGCCGTTCCCTGTGCCCCTGCACCCGGCCCTGCCTGACCTGCCTGCCCTGCCTGCCCTGTGGGGAGGGGGGGGGGTTCGGGACCGCAATGGGGGCGGGGTCGCCTGCCCCCCTGTGCCAGCAGGGCAGCCGAAATGCCGCAGAAAACATCCTGCAGCCCCAGTGCGGCTGTCCCTTGTGGGGAAGGAGGGGGGGGGTCATCTGTCACTGCCGGGCGCGGCGGGCTCGCTCTGCGCGCACGTCGGGACGCGGGCACCACGTCGCGGTCGGGCGAGGGCGCCTGCCGGGCCAGCCGCCGCGGTTCCAACCTCCGGGCGCGCTGCGAGGGCCTCTCTGGCGCTGGCAGCGCTGCGGACGCCGGTCTGGCCAGCCCCAGCCATGCCGAGAGCGCTCTTGCCCCCGCCTGGCGGGCCGCCGGTGCCATCACCTGCCGGCCTGGTGCCCGTCGCTGCTGGGGGGGCGCCTGCCCCGGCGCCGTGTGCCCCTCGTGCCCCGCCCAGCTGCAGGCAGCGGCGGCACGAGGGCGAGCCATGTTGCGCGCACCGGGCCCCCACCGACCCTCTGCCCTCGCCCTGCTGCCGCGGGCGCTGCTCTTCCACCCGGGCGACCCCCGGGACGTGCTCCCGCCGCGGCCGGCGAGCGTAGGGGAGCAGTGCTGGCCCCCCTCCCGGGGGGCGGGGGAAATAGGTCATGAGGAAGCGTGTCGCCCCCCCCGGCCGGATGCGGGCTGGCGTGCGCAGGCGTTGCAGCCACGCTTCCTGCAGATGCAGGGCCAAGCCTTGCAGCTGCAGTGCCATGTCCGCCCTAGCCGCGAAGAACGGCCGCGCCCGCAGCCCCGCACACAGGCGGCCCCCGAGCGGTACGAGTGCCCTGCAGCGGTCACTGGGAGCCCCCTGCAGGAAGCGCCCTGCCGCCATGTGGCGCTGCAACAGCCGCGCGGCCTGCCGCAGTACTTGCGCGCGCTCGCCGAGCGGGAGGCGCATCCCCCGCAACCGATGGTGGGGGGACGCCGGAAGGGCCCGGCCCAGGAACGTCTCGCTGTCCAGGGTCAGCTCTGCCCAGGTGACGTCCCTTGGGCCGTCCTGCCACCGGAGGGCCGCTGCCCAGCGGACCAGGTCCTGGGCGAACGCCGGCTCCCACGGCCACCCCGGCGGGACGCCCGGGCGGAGTCGCATTGCCGGTGCCGCCGGCAGCTGCGGCAGGGGACCGCTCAGGTCCTGCCACGGGTATCCCCCCTTGCCGCCCGGCGCCGCGGGAAGAGGGCCTCGCCTTGCCCCTGCTCCCCCGAGCGGGTGTGGGCGTATCTGGCCGCGAGCACCGCGAGGTACATCCCGTACAGCCTGTACAGGAATTCATCCACCTGCCAGCGGTCCGCCCCCGCGGACAGGGCCAAGGGTAGCAGGCCCGCGCGCCGCAGGCATGCCGGCCAGCCCGTCGGTGGGCCCAGCTGCAGGCGCTCCGCCGCCTGCAAGACCCATGCGCGCCACCCTGCTCTGGCGGTCTCCCACGACGGGCAGTCCCAGAGTGCATGCGCCTCATCCTCGTGCTGTGAGCCGCAGCCGGGGCAGCTCGACGTGGCCCGCATGTTGTGCCCGCGCACGCGGGCCGCCGTCCACAGCGCCCCTGCCAACTAGCCCCGCAGGAGCGAGGCCTCCAGCTCTGTGGATGCTACCCGGAGTGCCGCGCGACAGGCCTCCCCGTCTACCCCGTCCCCCAGTCCGCCATAAGTCGCCGGGCGGCGGGCCTCCAGCCCGCGCATGGCATGACAGCGCAGGCTGTCCCGCACCCTGTGCTGGACCTGCCGCATGGGCTCCTGCACCAAGTGCAGCGGCTCCGTCTGGCCCGGCACAATCCATGACCACCAGCCCTCCAGTGGTTGCCAGCCCAGCAGGCGGACCACGTGCAGGGCGCGCCCGAAGGGCCCTGTCGTCGGGGGTCGGGGGCCGCTCTCCCAGATGGCCTGCACCAGGACTTGCACGGGCCCCGGGGTGCGCGCAATCCGGGTCATCCATAGCACCCGCTCGTAGCGGGTGTGCATCACCGGGGAGATGCGGTGGCCCTGCGTCAGGACCACGAAGACCACTTCCTTGGCGCAGGAGAGCCTGGTCGCCCCCCATACCGCCTGCAGGACCATGGTCTCTAGGCCCTTCAGGTCCCGGTCCGTCACCGGGGCGACGGCCACCCCATGGAGCGACAGCGGCGTCACCAGGGTGCTGACCGCGTGGGTAGATGCGGGAGGCGCCGCAGCACACTGCGGCCGGCTTCCAAGCGTCGTGCGAGCACCGGCCCCGTGCTGCGGGCGCCGCCCACTGCGACGTCCACCCCCAGCTGGCGGAAACAGTCTGCTGCCGGTATGGGGAGGCCGCGTAAAAGCACTGCCTGCACCCCCCCTCCCCCTGCGACGAGGAGCAGGACTTGTCCACGCGGACATCCTGCCCCGTCAAGGTGAGCCACGCCTCCGTCGTGGGGGCGGTCCGCTGGAGGGCTGCCGTCCCTGGCGCCACTGCCTGTGTGTCGTCGGCATAGCCTGACGCCCCCAAGGCCGCCAGCCCTGGGCCTTGCGCCTGCAGCCGCAGATGCAGCTCCGACTCCTCCGCGGAGTCGCTGTGTTGGCTGGCCTGGTCCGACTCACTGTTGGCCTCTGCCGCCACTAGCGCCGGCGGCAGCGTCGCTGTGGCCACGCAGACCTGCTCCCGCAGGGCATCCACCTCCCACTTCCAGATCGTGGTGAGGACATTCACCAGGATCACGGAGAGGGGACAGCCTTGCAGGATGCCGTTGGTGGCCCGCCACCACGCCCCCAAGCACCCGGCCACCTTGAAGGCCCGGCGGAGCTGCTTGTACATGGCCCCAAGGGCCCTTGCGACCCCTGGGTCCATGCCCAGCTCCAACGCCAGGGCCAGGACGACGGCTTGGGGGATGAGATCGAAACACTTGACGTAATCGATGCTCATCCCCGCCACCGCCCACCCCTTCAAGCGGCACAGCTCCAGGAGAACCTGGGTCACTGTGGCGCCATCCAGGGCGCTCCGCGCCGGGCGGAAACCAAAGGCACACGGGTGCGCCCAGGCCTCTTGCCAGCGGATGGCCTCCTCCAACCTGATCCCCGCCCAGAGGCGGTAGACCATGGAGAGGACTGTTAGGGGCCGCGTGTTCAGCGGCCCCGGTGGGCCCTCCTTGGGGATGAGGGCCGTGTAGCCCTCGGCGAGGCGCAACGGCCACCGCCCTTGCCGTTCCACCTCCCGCAGGAGGTCCGCCAGCCACTCCAGGAGCTGGTCCGGCAGCGCGCGCAGGTCCTCGAGGCTCCAGCCATCCAGGCCCGGGGCGGAGGGATGCATCCGCATGAGGGCCCGCCGCAGCCGACGTCCGGTCAGAGGCCCCGAGATCATGGGCACGCACCTCACGTGTCGCCCATACCGGCGAAGAAACTCTGCCGGGTCCGGCTCCGCGGCTTCCGCATACTTACAGTTGATGGGCCGCCAGGCATCCTGCAACAGGGAGTCCATCTCCCGCAGGTTCGCCGTCGGCGTGCCGTCTGGCCGGACCAGGAAGGTTACCGGCGGGACGAAGCTTTCGCCCTTCAGCCACTTATAGACCGCGCCCTGCTTGGAGGACCAGGCCTCATCGAGCCAGTCCCTCCACGCCTGCAGGCGGTCTTTGTCCCCCCGCTGCCGCTCTGTGCGGATGCGGCCCTGCAGGGCTGTGCGCAGCCCACGCAGCTCCGCCGCCAGAGGCAGCCGGTCTGGCGGGTCCGGCACTTGCAGGGCCGCATACTCGTCCCCGAGCGCGTGCACGCGCTGCAGCCGCCGCTGCAGCGCGTACCAGGCCTCCATGACCAGCCGCGGCGCCGCCCCCGGCCGCGGGTCTGGGCGCTCCAGCCAGCCCAGAACTGTCCGCAGTGACCCCTGCACTGCCTGCAAGCGTGCCTCTGGGCAGGCCACCGGGTCGCCCGTTGTGCGGCGCTGGCGGGGGCACAGCCGCACCCGCTTCAGCAGCCGCACTGTGCCCCTGCCCCTCTTGTAATTTCGGGGAGCCGCGGGTAGCTCCGCGCCCGGCCGGAGCCCTGGGACTGAGAGCGCCAGCAGCGTCTCCTCCGCCGCCCAGGTCCACGTTGACCACAGGCGGTCCACGTCCCCAGCTGCCAGCTCCGCGTGCCACCGGGGCCCCAGGGGGTCCAGCAGGCTCTGCACCAGAGGAATTCGCTCCTCCTCTGGCAAGGGCGGAATGACCACCCGGGGCAGGCGCACGAGCTTGACCACACTCTGTACCGCCCCCTCGGCGAGCAGGTCGAAGCGCACTGGGCGATGGTGCGGGATGCCGCACGCCGGCAGCACCTGTGACCCGCGCAACAGGGCTGCCAGGCGGGTGTCCACCAACAGCCCATCAATGCGGGTGGGGCGTCCTCCCCGCACCCCGACATACGAACACAGGGGGGAGCGGCCCGCGGTGGCGGCCAGCTCTGAGTCGGCGTCCACCAGGCGCCGCGTGAGCAGCAGCCCCTGCAGCGTGGGCGGCGCCTGCAGGAGGTCATCGAGGGGGAAATTAAAGTCCCCCCCGATCAGTTGCGGCGCTGCCCCATGCCGCGCTGCATAGTCCAGGGCCTGCTGCCAAAAGGCCCGATTCAGCGCCGGCTGGCCCGACACGCCGTACGCCGCTTGGGCATGGAGGACCGTCGCCGCCGTGCCGAGGCCCACCAGCACGTGGCACCACCTGGTGGAGTGCCAGAGGGCGGTCGCCAGCGAGTCCTCTCCCTCCTTCGCCGGCGGCATGACCTGCCGCGCCGGCAGGCCCTGTCGCACGAGGACCGCTGTGCCGCCTGGGGGGCAGTCCCAAATGCCCCCGCCCCGCGACTCCAATGGGGCGCCCCAGAAGGACTGCCAGCCGGCTTCGCGGGCCAGACGCGCCATGACTGACTGGCCTGTGGCTGTCAGTCTGGTTTCCCCAAGCAGCACCACATCAGCCTCCCATGCGAAGACTGTGTGGCAGTGGGGCCGCAGCGCAGTGACGTTCGAAACAGCCACCCGCAGCGGCCCCGGATGGGGGTGCACGTCGCCGCACCGCACCAGCCGTGCCCGTCCGCGCACGCTGCAGCGCGAGCGCGCACCGCGCCCATACCGCAACAGATGTGGAGAGAAGAGGGGGGGGGGGGGGTGCCCTGCCAGCCCCTGACGGCTCGCGTCGGCGCTGCCGTCGCCGGGAACCAACACGCGGGCGGGCCCGCCGGCGCGCCCCGGAAACAGGAGGTTAGGCCCCCATACAATGGGCCGGTTAGTGGTGCTGGCGCCGGTGCCAGACCTGGGCAGGGGGGAGGGAGGCCGTGCCCGCCACGCGTGCCAGCGCGCCTGCACTAAGCACGGGGCAAGAGATGCCGGGCCTGGCAAGACTGGGCCCGGCTGCAGTTGAGGGGCTGGCACCCGCACAGGGGGGGGCAGGAAAGGGAGTGTGCGCCGAGCGCGAGGGACGGCGCAATGAAAGAGTGGGCCTGGCAAGACTGGACCCTCTCGCAGCGCCACAGGGGGGCCGGCCCGACAAGACTGGGCCTGCCACTGTCAAAAACTGCACGGGAGGGCAGACAGGGGGGGGGGGTATCCCCACCGTACCGGTGCGCCCAGCGCAGAAAACGGGGCGAGGAAGGAGTGGGCCCGACAAGACTGGACCCACGTACAGCACTTCAGGGGGGCAGGCCTGACAAGACTGGGCCCGCCGAGCTGCGCATCCGGCGCGGGGCATGGGGCAAGGGGAGAGTGGGCCTGCCAAGACTGGACCCACTCAGGCCTGGGGGGGGGGCAATCTGCGTAAAAAGCAGAGGCAACACCGCCAAAAACACACAAAGAGGGTCTAAAGCATGCTTTACATAGCATATTTCATCATTGTAAGTGGTCACAATATCAAAAAAAATGTTTAGCAAAATTTTCCATTTTTGACCTGTAGAGGGTGGAAAACTGCTGAAGCAATTCGTGCACACACCAAAGGCCATTGAACCACCTACAAACAGGAATTTTGAAGCTTTTGGGGGGCCCATGGCTCGGGCTAGATGGGCCTAGTGGCCACTACGTGGGCCCTCATGGGTGCTCAAGCACCCGTATTGTCACCAAATGATCACCCAAACCCATCCTAGGGGCAACAAAACGGTTTCGGAAAAAGCCAAAATGTGAATTTTTTTTCAAGTGTCACGAAATAGCCTACGCAACAGCAATTTTGGGGCTTTCAAAGGGGCCCATGGCACGGGCTACATAGGCCTAGCGGCCACTACGTGGGTCCCCATGGGTGCTCAAGTACCTATATTGTCACCAAGTGATCACCCAAATCCATCCTAGGGGCAACGGAAGGGTTTCATGAAAAATCGAATTTCAAAAAACTTTCATGTGCCACTAAACAGCCTACCCAGCGTGAAAACGGCCAAGTCCTCACTGGCAAGGAGCCATATGGGGGGGGGAGGGGGGGGGGGGGGGGGCGACTAGGGGTACCTGGAGTTGGGACCCGGGACCCCCGCCATGGGTTAGGGGGTCCATATACAGGGGGGGGGGGGATTTCACACAGCGGTTTGTTCGCATGAGAAAATTTTGCACCGAGTTTATTTCGCACAGTGGCCTGAAAATCCGCGGAAATTTTGCACCCTTCCAGGATTGTACTGTTTGCTAGTGGCAGTTGCACTGCCAAATTCCAGCGGATTCCAGGATTGTTTTGCGAATTCCCAAGAGCTTCCAGCTCGGCATTCTTCATTTTCAGGGGGTTCCTGCATGACCTGGATCTCAATCCCATGCCCCAAACACACCTTCCTTGTGGTTGTTGTGCAGCTACAAACATGTGGACACCAAAAACCTCTCTCAATTTTTGAAAAAAATTTCACCCCTTAGGCTCTATGTGATTCTTGAGCAGTAGTGTGTCAGTGATGTTGAGTGCTCTAGTGGTATGTGCAGTGGTCTTGCGAAATAATAACCTGGGTTCAATTCCCACTGTCTACAACTTTAGCACCAGTCTTGCAGTGGTAAGCCTCATGGGAAAATACGTTTTTCCTGCACAAACAAAGCCTCCCACCCTTGCAAGTCGTAACACTCGGGCTGCGAATCAAGTTTGCCTTGGAAAGAAAACATTTGAAGAACTGTTGGACTGAAAACAGCTGAAGAACGGC
Organism: Eutreptiella sp. 'Long Island Sound 2002'; assembly: GCA_964036045.1. NCBI lineage: Eukaryota > Euglenozoa > Euglenophyceae > Eutreptiales > Eutreptiaceae > Eutreptiella > Eutreptiella sp. 'Long Island Sound 2002'. Next base: position 47,202,186 of record OZ038396.1, read on the forward strand.
AAACGTAGATGGGGCGAGTCCTCCAAGTCATATCATATCGCCGCTTAAAATCGCGGGCCCAGGCTGAATCAAAATTTGGGGTACACTCTGGAGCAAGGTGGGGTCGATTTTTCGCCACCAAGTCTTTCGCCAATAAAGCAATACACTCACGATCTGCAGCGGCACCCTCAGCCCGTACATCATCAAAATAAGTCTTCAAGGTGGTGGTTTCCTCATGAGTAAATTTTCGAGGCCGACCAATGGGATTGGTGCACCCCTGGGCAGCCAACTTCTTGCCCCAGCCACGCAAAATACTGACAGATGGGCAACTTTTTTCCCCGTACTTCAAAATACAATTTCTGGTAACCGCCATTCAGATACAACGTTGAAGCCTCACGCCGCTGATCATCATCCCATTGAGACCATGGTTTTTCCAAATATGCAGCCCGCTTTGCACTTTGATTGCGAGCGTCAGCAGTAGCTTTAAGGTGCTGAACCATTGCGGAAACTTTCTCATGCCGATCATCAGTTTTGGGCTTGGGAGCTAAAAAAACGAAGCATAGCCTGTACAAAACTGCAAGCAGAGAAAAGCAAGGGGTTCTAACTCCTCCGTCGCGCGCACAGCCTAGGAAGCCACCCCTGTGGTCGTGTTTTGTTTACCTCGGGTTGGGCGAGTGGGCCTGTTTTCCCCCAGGAGAAACCCTCGGCCCGCGGGTTTACTCCTTTTTGCCAACAACATACAACCAAATTTGAATTACAAATAGCCTGGCAAGCAAATGTCCCGAACTAGCCCCTTCATCTGCTTTGGGGCACATTACCATCTGAGTCCAATGACAAATACCCTGGCAAACAAATGTCCCGAACTAACCCCTTTATCTGCTTTGGGGCACATTAGGGAGTGATTCATCATTCTCTGAAAGCAAAGTACGGTGCAGAATGGGGCATGAGACAGGGAAGAGGGGGGGTGAGCAGCGAGTGAAACCCAGAAGCCCCCGGAAAGGGGGGGGGGGGGGAGAGGCATCCCTCCTGCGAATCCGGCGAATCCCCAGTGCCTAAATTTCGCACCAGTGGCTAAATTTCGCACCGGGTTTATTTCGCACAGCGGCCTGAAAATTGAGCGGGAAATTTCGCACACATTTGAAATACGAAATTTCCCACAACGAAATATTCCCCCCGCGAAATCCCCCCCCCCTGTACAAGAAAAAAGTTCTTCAGGACCCAGGTCCAAATACACACACAGCGGCCACAATACTCAAAGAAGTTTTCACCCCCCCACCCCCCCAAAAAAGGGGTACCCAGGTGCGGGGGGGGGGGGGGGGTACGGGGGTCAAAATCCAAAATCATTGGGGGATCATTTTTGGTCCTAAAATGATGATTTTACAAGGGGTTAGACGTTAAAAACCATACATTGGGGTATGCTACGCAAACGACCCCAAAAAAGGGGGGTATACGACGCTCGCGCCTGCGCTTGATCTAACAACCTCTCTTCGAGGTGATTTTGGCACACAGCGACCATATGAAGTTTCTCACAACGAGATAAACCCTCTGCGAACTTTGAGCCAGGTTGCGCGAACCTGTACGTGAAACCCAACGAACGTGCACAATGCCAACAAGGCACTATACACAGCGAAATTGCAAATCATCCGCTGATAAACCCATCCAAAGCACGTCCTTGGTCCTATGGCCCTTCTCCCACAGTCGGTACTTAATAATAAAAAAAAATTGCCATTCACCGCCGGCATTTGGTGGTTAACAGCCGGTCCAGAGGGCATTCCTTAATGGGTCCTTAACAAAAATGAAAAACAAACATCTCGTTTCCAACAGGCCTGTGTTGTACCATCGCCTGTTTTGCAGCATCGACCTCACACGAGCGTCAACGAACCCTCGCAGCCTGACCTGCACTGTCCCTTGTCGGTGACACACTTGGCTTCGGCGATGGCGCTTTCTCTACGCGCGTCATCACTACTTTCGGAGCACCACCTTGAGCAAATTGGGCTGACGGCAGCCCTTGCGCTGCGAGATTTGTGTTCAGGAAGGTCTCAGTAAGGGTGGTAGGCACTGTTGCGATGAGAATATCAGTTTCCACCAGAACAGCCACGGCCTGCACTTGGAATCGCGAGGCAGTGGAACTGTGACAGGCAATGGACACACAATGGCGGAATTTTGTATTGCAAGGTGAAAATTGCATGCACATCCAGGCCCAGCGACTTGGGGTAGGCAGCACTCCGGTTGACAGGGCAATGGAATGGAGGGTATTCATGAAGCAGCTGCACTAGCGACGGCCCGATGGCCTCGCACAAACGTGGGAGAAACCACGTGGGGGAAACCCCTTGCCCTCTTTGCGCGCAGCCTGGGGCTAGAGGGTGGCATGGCAGGATCTTGACTGCGATGCACAACCACAGACATGGGATGATGCCTGGGACAGGGGGTGAGGCGCAGCAGATCATGCGTGGGCCCACCAGTCAAGCCCCATGCCATGTGCCCATGCATCATCCCCTGTCCCCACTCCATGTATCATCCTTTGTGCCCGTGCATCATCCCCAATGTTGGTCAGTCGCAGAAACTAGATGCCCCCGCCTAGGCAATTCCAGCCAATGTTCATCAATGGCCCCGCATGGTGCATGTCTCTCGAGTGAGCGAAGCAAGCGAGGAAGGTGTTCAGGGGGGTATAGGGGGTTCAGTGGCCTCAATCGGTCGGGTTGTTCCTCAACATGCGTTTTTATTCGGCCCCTTTCACTCATGTACCTGATGTTCCATCCCCCACCATCTCAGTGGCAATATTCATATGGGTACAGAGTTGAGCTGGGGTGGACGCGGGTGAGGGTTGGTGGGGATAACAAATGGAGTGATTGATCCGTGCGGCCCTCGCCCGGGATGAACCACCAAGCTCCACGCAAACAACCCCCAGACACAACCCCCTGCCCAAAAGAAGATCCAATGCGCCGCATCACTCCACTGTTAGCATACACATCCCATGCACCCATACTCAACAAATATGCCATGCATCACCCGCTTTCCCTATGCACCACTTTTCTGTCTCCGTATGTCACCCCCTGTCAGGGGAAGCATGGAGACAGCAGCACATTGATGCAGAGGGACAGGGGTTGGTGCATGGGGACATGGGATGACGCATGGTCATGGGCGAGGACACGGGAGGGGTGTTACTTGAAACCTGCTGCCCAACCAGCCCTGGGGCTGTATCCTCGGTCCTGCCAGGTTGGGTTGGGCAGGAAGTGCTCTTCTGAACTCTTCTGAAGTCCACTCTGCTGGGGCGGGGGGGGGGCTGACCTCTGGGCAGGGTGGGGGGCCATCAGGCTGGGGATTGGGGGGGGGGGGGGAGCAAGTGCTGGTACCCATGCATAATGCCCTGGCCACATGCTGCAGCCCCCATGCATCAGCCCGTGTGCCCATGCATGCCCATGCCCCCTGTGCCCATGCCTCATCACCCGTCGGTATGCACCGCCCCCTTTTCCCATGCCTCACCCCTTGGTCCCCATGCACTCTTGTGCCCATGCACCAACGCCTGTTCCCACGTGTTATCCCTTGACTGCATGTATCATGCCCTCGATATCACTTGTGTCCAACGCATCATTCCCTCTCCACCAGGGCGGTCCTTAACATAAAGAAGAAAAGGTGTTCCATGCGCCCAGAGTGGAGAGAGGTCCCCTAACCCTAATCAAGACTGAGTATTGGGACCGAACTCGTGGGGAAGTGGGGCATGCAATAGTCGAAAGCGCACGAAAGTTGGTGCATGCTATACAGCTTGAGTGCAGTTTCACTTGCATGGTAGTGAAATGCACAATCATTGGAAGTTTGAGACTTTGAAGTTCAGAGTTGGATTGCAGTGAAGTGGAAAGGCACACCTAATACTATGAATACAAAAGATTTGGAGAGTGACAAACCTTGGTGGCAATCAATGGGATCGCGGTCAAGCGAAAGCCAAATAATACAATACCAATCAACAAAAATGGGTGAAACAAGAGACAAGCAACCCTACTACAACATTGTGCCATGCAAAAGAGGCGAAAGCATTTGTTTAACCCGCAGTAAACTACTTCTAGCCCAACCCTAGGGTGAAAACAATGAACTTTTTGGTTTTGTTTTGACCCATTTTTGAGCCACATGTGGTCCCAAAATGGCCCATTTTCATGGCTCTTTCAAACTCGTGAGGGGCCAAAATTGGTCAAAATGGGCTCAACATAGGCTCATTTCACTTGTGGGTGCACCCCAAATGGTCCAAGATTATTTTTGGGGAAACAGATTTTTATGACCCATTTTTGGTCCCAAAACTGCCCTTTTTCAAGGCATTTTGTGACTTTGGAGGAGCCAAAACGGATTACAATGTGCTCAAAGTGGGCTAATTCCACTTTTTTAGGCACCCCAAATGCCTATTTTTGGTTCCAATACATTTTCAAGGCATTTTGGGATTTTTGGAGAGCCAAAAAAAGGGGGCCCCACAAGCTCAAAACAAGGCAAAAACACTTGTTTTGGCATCCCACATGGTCTAGGATCATTTTTGGAAAAAAATTTTGCACCCAGTGGAACTTGTTGACCTGATTTCGCCCACCTCTTTGAGTTTCTTCTGGCCGCTTGGCATAGCCCAGTGGGCCAAAATAAATGGGGTCTAGGCATTTGTTTAGGCAATTTTGGGGGATGGAAACCACAAGAAATGGGTGGTTGCGAATGGACTAGGTGCCCTCAAAAATGCATTTTGAGCCATGTAGCCCAAGATATGGCCTTTTCTTGGTTTGAAGTTGTCAACGGCCAATGTGCATAAATTTTGGGGCTTCCGGGGGCCATTTGGGGGTGGTTCTCGGACATATCATGGAGTTAGAGGGCCCTAGAGGGCTCTTTGACACAGGGAAGTCAAGTTACATGTGGAGAGTAGCCACCATTTCCCTTTGTTTGGCCGTTTTGAACAGGTTCCTTGGTGGTTTTGAGGGGAAAAAAGGCCGTTTTTGGCCCTAAATTACAGTTTTTGAAACGGAGGTCTGCCACTTAACCAAAATTTCAGGCGAATCCGAAGCACCACAACGGAGTGGTGATTTTTGCCCATTTTGCGCGTGCTTGTTGTTGCTTGCTGGTTGCCTGTGACTGCTAAACCCGGTAGGTCCACCGGAGACCCTAAAGGAGGTTATAAAACCAAGACTGCTTCCAACAGGTCAGTGACCAAACCCTCAACCCTGACTCTAAACCTCAACCCTCACCGTACCCTAGACCACAAGCCTAATCCTGGCACTAACCCTAAGCGTACTCTTGGCCCTCACGCTAACCCTAACACTAATCCTAACCGGGACTGAATATTGGGACATAGCTGGTGGGGAAAAGAACATTAGCCACCAGTGTTCAAGGAGACCAAGAATGATTCACGCCACTTCACCCCTAAAACTGCCCTCGAAAGTGGATGAGAGCTAGAAAAAGCGGGCTCAAAATGAGCTCTTTTCATCTGTTTCGGAAACCAAAATGGGCTAGGATCATTTTTGGAAAAAGGGGTCTTTGACCCATTTTTGAGCCACTTGCGGTTCCAAAATGGCCCATTTTCAAGGCTCTTTCGGACTGGAGAGGGGCCAAAATTGCTTGCAATGGGCTCCGAATGGGCAGATTTCAATTGTTGGTGCACCCCAAATGGTCCAAGATCATTTTCGGGAAAATACATTGTTTACCACTGGCAACAAGCAAAAAGCAAATCTGGCAGACAGACATCTCATGGCAGTAACTCATGTGAAATACAACGCTCGCCTTGTCCGGAGCACGACCCATCCAACCCGCGGTCAGGTTTGGACCTCTCCCTCCCATCGACGCTGGAAACGGTTGCATAGCGCACGGTCGCTGCCACGAGTAAGGCAGGCCAGCGGCCACCATAGTCACTCAGAATCTCGGCACACGGCTGTCGGGCGACAACCCTCCACACACTCCTGGGTGGTGCCGTGCAGCAGGGGACGATCGGCCGAAACTAGGACGAAGTCGTCCAAGTAATGCAGTAACTCCGCATCCCGCGGGATGTGCGGTCGTAACAAGTCCCCCAGGATGCGCTGGCAGAGGTATGGTGAAAACTTCCAGCCAAAAGGCAACCTCGTCGCCCCCACCACCGGTCCTCCCGGCTGCATCCTAGCCCGGAAAGCCGTGTCTACGCCCTCCGGCAGGACAAAACTCCAAAAGGCGTTGCTCAGGTCTATATGCGTGGCATATAGTCTCTGCCCGGGCGGCGTCTGGTTTAACGGTCGGCAAATACCCTCCCAGGAGGGTAAGGCAAAACGGGGGGGATCCGGGGACTCCTCATTTAACCCCACGCAAGACAGTATAAGGCTGACCTTGCGGGACGACTTAGGGATAATGAAAGGAAAAACCGACGGTGTAGTGCCGTCAGGGAGCTCCCTGAAAATGCCCAGATGCTCAACAGCGGCAAAAAACTGACCGACCAAACCCGACACCCGACCCGCCCCGCCCTGCGGATCTCGCTCCACGTCGTAACCTGCCCGGACTCCAAAAATTCGGCCGGCACGACCCCCCTCCACAAACTACCCGGGATCCGGTACGACCCCACGGCCCCCAGTCCGCGCTGGACCACCTCCGGTACCACCGCCGCGAGCGACGGCTTGGGTGACGTATTCAAGTGAAGTAACGCCTCCCGTGCCGGTTCGGCAAACTCGCACAGTGCCAGACAAATCACGTCCAGTGCAGAACCCAGGGCGAAGTCCTCTGCCACCCGGAAAACCCTATCCACAAACGACTCAATCCGCTGCAAAAGTAAAGGCCCTGGCGCTGACAACTTGCGCTGCAGCCAGCACGCCGACCCCGACAACAGGGCGAGAACCCGGGCATATAGGGGCAGTGCCATCAGGAACCGCGGGACAACCGGCAGATCGTCGCCGTCCCTAGGGAACTCCGGGCCCGGTAGGCCGGGGGGGGGGGTCGCCCACCAACCCATCTCCCCCCCCCACACCCAGGCCCTCTATTCCTGCCAAAACCACCGTCCCACGCGTCCGCAACTCCTCCACTGTCGCGGACGTCTCCCCAGGCGGCCGCCAGGCATATGAGTTACCCAACCCCCGCGGGGGGTGCCCCACATCCACCGCCTGCTCCGACGGCTGACCCCCTGCCACCGCCAACCGCCACCGCCATGACCACCGTCCGCCACCCTCGACCAACTTGCGCACCGCCCACAATCTCGCCCTGCCATCACCCGCGGCCCGGGCGGGGGCGGAGGGCGCGGCGTTAGGCGCGTCGCAGCCAACAGCCACGGCGCCCAACCGCCCACGCGCAGACGACCCCGCCCCCTCCACGGACCCCGCAGGCGGCACGAGCACATCATGAAGACCGGGCGCCAACGCCCCCCCCCCCCCCCCCCGCCCCCACCGGAGGTGGCGGAAATCCCACGACTGGGGGCAAGACCCTGACCAACCGCGGGCCGCTTACGGGGCGGACACTCCGTAACCTCGCGACCCCGCCTCCTGGGTACAAGGCGCTGCGGCCTAACGGTCGGGGCAACCGCATCGGAGCCACCCACCCGGGACGGGGAAGGCACACGGTACTGCCGGACAGGGAGAGGGGGGGCCGCGTACTGCTGCCGCCGTGATCCCGGATCTCGCGGTTGTTTGCGTGACCCCATCCCCCCAGCACCGGGCGCGCCAACCCTGAAGGCATCCGCCGGAGCAGTGACGCTCCCCATGTTCGGCACACACTCCTTAGCTCTACGAACTCCCGATCCATCTCCAATGTCCGCATCCGAGTCAGAGTCGGACAGGACGATGACTTCAGGGGGCAGCCCAGGAGAAGCGGACTGGGCGCAGGCCGGGGAAGGGGAAGTTGGTCGTGGCTCCGACTGAGGTCCTGGGACGGTCGGGGATGGGCACGGCCGGGGGCCGTCGACGGCAGCGGCACCGACGCTATGCATAGCATGCTCTTCCCGAACGTCCTCCACCAGAGTACTTCCAGGCGGTGGGCTCGGGTGCGGCGAGTCCATTGAAGGCTCCGCAAACCGTGAGAGGTCGTACATAGCCATACCCCACAGAGCCGCAGGTAGCACCGTACCGCGTGGGCCCAGACCCACAGCCTCGTTAACATGCGGCAGCACCAGATCGCCCACCACCTCCGGATCTCGAAACCCCAGGGTGTAACCCATGCCGGTACGCAAGCCAGCCCACCGCCCCCAGAAGAGGAAGTACTGGGTGGCGGGCTTGCGTACACAACATGCCGCGGCACCCCCCCTTCTGAGGGCATGCCAGCGAGCATCAGCCCACTTGGTGTCGCGGAGCAGGCGGCCGATGGCGTCCTCGAGGAAGGGGGCCCCTCCCTCGAAAAACGGGCTCTTCAGGCTGCTTCCCCTTGGCTTGGCAGTAGACTCGGACGTACTGCTCCAGGGACTCCGCGGTTTGCTTCATCCACCCGGCAAGGCGCTCACGGCCACGGAACTCCGCCAAGGCCTCCGTCGTGAGCCGTGGCGTCTTGGGTGAGGCCAGCTCCGCCTTCTCGAGCCTCCTGCGAAGGCCCTCCAATTCTGCTGCCCGTTGCCGGATCAAGGCGTCCAGGTCGGGATTCGTCTGCGAAGGAGGGGACGGTCCAACCGACGGCTCCACACCGCGATTGTCCGAATCCTTCGGGGGGCTGGCCGACTTGTTGGGGGTGAAAAGGTTCATGGTACAAAAAACAGAAAGTAAAAACACACTGCCTGAGAGGGGAAGAGGGGGAGGTAAACCAACGGTGACAAGCACCGTGAGTTGATTGATTTTTGGCCCATTTTTTGGTCCCAACACAGCCCATTTTCAAGGCAGTTTGTGACTTTAGAGGGGCCAAAATGGCTTACAATGGGCTCCAAATGGGCAGACTTCACTTGTTTGGGCACCCCGGATGCTCCCAAATCATTGTTGGGAAAACACATTTGTGACCCATTTTGACCCATGTTTGGTCCCAAACCAGCCCATTTTCAAGGCAATTCGGGATTTTTGGTGGGGCAAAGCAGGCCACGACAGGCTCAAAACGTGCCAAAAACACTTAACCCCCCCCCCCCCCGGGCATATTGCACCGAGGCCTATGTGCTCGTCAACGGCAAATGTGCACCACACATGATCGACAAACAGGCTGAAAACTCAAGGCAGGCCATGGATGGCTATGAGTCAGAAATGGGCTGTGGGGGTGCTCATCTTCAGTCGTAAAGCAGTCCTTGTTTGTGGCCATCCATGCCACAGAGGCAAGCATGAAACAAAAATGAATGACCAACGGCAACCCCTGAATCGCTTCTCTTGACTGAGCTAGGTGGATTTCTTTCCAAACCCAATACCTCTCAGCCATGCAACAAAAAAGAGCAACAATCATAAAACGGTTGCCCGCTAAAAGTCAAAGTCTTGCCCCCATCACAATTGCCTTCTCAAAAGCGATAAAATGCCCATGAGTGCTGCTACATGTGTGCAGCACGCCTATGAATCCAATATTTGGTTTTCCCCGGTGTCCTTAGAGGCTGAATGTGAGCTTTGTGAGTTGGGTCATAGTCTTTTGTGCGGTAGCCACGACTTGGGCTCCAACATTGTTGGTTCCCAAAGTGGGGGGGCTAACAATGGGTTAGGGTTACGGTCACCGAGCTGGTGGAACCAGTCTTGGTTTTATAACCCTTTTTAGTGTCTAGGGTGGACCTACCAGGTTTAGCAGCAGCAAGCAAGCAAGCAGCAAGCAAGCAGCAAGCAGCAGCACGCGCGAAATGAAGGAAAATCGGACGTCCGTTGTGGTGCTTCAGATTTGGGTGAAATTTTGGTGGTTGATACCTATGGGTGTGAAGTACAATCACACAAAGTTTGAGCAAGAAACTCAACGGTGGCGGCCGGGAACGGGATTCGCAAGTGGCGGACCTCAGTTTCAAAAACTACAGTGTAGGGCCAAAAATAGCCATTTTTGGGCCAAAAAAGCCCTACAACACATTCACAACGGCCAAACGAAGGGAAACGGTGGGTACACTCCACGTGCGGCTTGACTTTCCTGTGTCAACGAGCTCTTTGCGGCCCTCTAACTCCATGACACGTCCCGGAAACGGCCCAAAAAGCCCGCAGAAGCTCCAAATGCCGACAGCCACAAACCAAGAATAGGCCATATCTTTGGCTACATGGCTCAAAATGCGATTCCGAGGGCACCTAGTCCACCCGCAACCCCCCACTTTTTGTGGTTTCCACCCCTCATAATTGCCCAAACGGAGATAGACCCCAATACCTAGCCCCACTAGGCCGCGGCAAGCTACAAGCTCAAGCCCAAACAGGTGGGTGCCCAAATGGGTCAACAGGGTCCAATAGGGGCAAAATGATGACTTTTCTTAAAAATGATCCTAGACCATGAGCGACGCTACAACAAGTGTTTTTGGACCGTTTTGAGCTTGTGGTGGCCCATTTTGGTCCTCCGAAAATCCCAAAATGCCTTGAAAATGGGCTGTTTTGGGTCCAAAAATGGGTCAAAAATGGGTCAAAAACGCATTTTTCCAAAAATCATCCTAGACCATTTGGGGTGCACAAACGGGCGAAATGAGCCCGTTTTTAGGCCCATTTTGGGACACTTTGGCCCCTCAGAAGTCCAAAAAGCCTTGAAAGTGGGCCTCGTGGTGATGGGGTTCACTTGCAAGCTGATTTCACTTTGTCAAGAGCCATCAATGTGTGAATCATTCTTGATGTCCCTCACCAATCATAGCTGATGTTCCCTTCCCCACCAGCTCGGTCCCAATATTCAGTCTTGATTAGGGTCACTGAGCTGGTGGAACCGGTCTTGGTGTTATAACCCTCTTTAGGGTGTAGGGTGGACCTATTGAGTTTAGCAAAGAGCAGCAGCAACAGCCACAACGAGCACACCGGAAATGGGCAAAAGTCGCAACTCCCGGGTGGTGCTTCGGATTTGGCAGAAATTTTGGTGGATGATACCTATGGGTGTGAAGAACAATCACACAAAGTATGAGTTTGGAACTCGAAACATACCAAGAATGGGTGCATGAGGTCGGCTTTTCGCATCATATGCTGGGGTTAAGACACGTGCTCATGCAGAAAGGCTTGTAGAGGCGTGCACAAGCACTATGTGAAGATGCCTATTCCGCACCCGAGGCCAAGCATCCATGTACCACTAGAAAAAATAACGCGATGAAAGAATTCATCACCGAACTCCCACATGGTCTAGGATCATTTTTGGAAAAAAATTTTGCACCCAGTGGAACTTGTTGACCTAATTTCGCCCACCTCTTTGAGTTTCTTCTGGCCGCTTGGCATAGCCTAGTGGGCCAAAATAAATGGGGTCTAAGCATCTGTTTAGGCAATTTTGGGGGATGGAAACCACAAGAAATGGGTGGTTGCGAATGGACTAGGTGCCCTCAAAAATGCATTTTGAGCCATGTAGCCCAAGATATGGCCTTTTCTTGGTTTGAAGTTGTCAACGGCTAATGTGCATAAATTTTGGGGCTTCCGGGGGCCATTTGGGGGTGGTTCTCGGACATATCATGGTGTTTGAGGGCCCTAGAGGGCTCTTTGACACGGGGAAGTCAAATTACATGTGGAGAGTAGCCACCATTTCCCTTTGTTTGGCCGTTTTGAACAGGTTCCTTGGTGGTTTTGAGGGGGAAAAAGGGCCGTTTTTGGCCCTAAACTGCAGTTTTTGTGTTCTTTCTTGCATACCATGTTGCTTTTCGAGCAAACGTGTTTCCAAACGGAAAACGGTGGCTCACACTGCAAGAACTGTGTGGAAATGCCAAAATGGACCGGGCAATCGGGTACATAGTGGGTAGGCGCGAAGCCATGGCCTCCCACCACTGCAGCACATCAAGCTGTGCAGTGGATGGTGTAATGGAATCACGATATACCTTCCATTCCCCACTTTCAAGCAAGCCTGGGCAAAGAAAATTGAGAGGGAAGGATACAATGCAGCTGCTGTGCCAAAGTGTTGTCTAAAACCTGTGGGAAAGAAGACCAAAAACTGGGTCACTATGAAAAAAATGGCACCCAAGTGTGATGCAACACGAGGCGCCCCAGAGCACCAACAACGGGCAGCACCTCTTCATCAAGGGTGCTATTTGCATTTGGAATTTCATCAATTGGGCCATCGTCTGGGTGTACATCCTATGCGGCACTTTCTGTTGGTTGTCCTGCATGCTACAAGAAAACATGCAGACATGCAGGACAAGAAGAAATCTCCCTCCCCACGCAGCGAAATGAAAACTGTACAGCCAAATACCCGTGGACTCGGCAAAAGCCGAAGTTTCTTGTCGGATATTGTCTTGGCGGCCTCTTCACGTTCCCCGAGCAAGGAGGACAGCGCCGTCGCACGCGCCGGTCTTGCAGGACGAGGACTTGGCGGCCCGGCGCGACCCGAGGCGTTGCCGTCGGGCACCGCGGGCCCGCCGCAAAGCCGCCGTGCCCCTCGTGGCCGACGCGGGAGCAACGGTTGATGCCCCACCCCAGGCTCTTGCACCGGGGGCACGAGGGTGCCCCGTGCTCCAAGCACAACGCGCCCCGGGTGCCGTTGCCCGCTCTCGGTGGGCGGCTGCATTGCGAGACCACGAGCGGGACGCCCAAGGGTGGCGGCGTGGGGGCCTGCTAGCGTATGGCAGGCGCGGCGGCCCTCCCTCGGAGGGGCGGGGGTAGTAGTCCATGAGGAAACGGTCGCCCAGCGACGGCCGTACGCGGGCCGGCGTCCACAGGCGCCGGACCCACGTGTCCCGGCAATGGGTCGCTAAGCGCATAAGCTGCAGCATTACCTGGTGGCGTGCCGTGAAGAACGGGCGGGCCAATAGGCTAGCGCACACGCGTCCCCCCAAGGGGGGGAGAGAGCGACATCGCCCAAGGGGGGCCATGAGCAGCGGCGTGCCCGCCGCTAGGTGGCGTTCGACCAGCCCCACGGCTTTGCGTAGGACCTGGGCCCTTTCCCCCAGTGGGAGGCGCGTGCCCTGGTGATCAAGGGAGGCCGGGAGTGCCCTCCCCCGAAAGGCCTCGTAATCCACGGCCAACTCTGCCCACGACACTTCCGCCGGCCCCGGCCCCAGGCCAGCGCTCGGGCCCACCGGACCAAGTCCTAAAAAAAAACTCCTTAGGCCACCGCCAGCCCGGCAGGGACCCTAGACGCAGGCGCTGCTGGTTGCGGACCGCATCCCCCTGAAGGGGGCGAACGAAATCGTCCCAGGGGAAGGGGTTGCGGGGCTGCAGTCGCGGCTGGTTTGGGAATAGGAAGTCCCCGTGGCCCGCCGGATCCCCGCGGCCCGCCGCCATGTGGGCGGCGAGGACCGCTAGGTATATGCCATACACGCGGTACAGAAAATCGTCCAGGAGCGCCCGTTCCAACCCGTGCGCGAGCCGGAGAGGGAAGAGGCCCGCCCTCCCCACGCAGGCACGCCACTGGTCTGGCGGCCCCAGCTGGGGGAGGGCTGCCGCCGCATCCCGCAGCCAGGGGATCCATGTCTCCCGGGCCTGCTCCCACTGTGGGCAATCCAACAGGACGTGGACCTCGTCCTCATGCGCCGCCTTGCAATGGGGGCACGCCGAGTGGGTCCGCATACCGTGGCCAGATACCCGCGCCGCCTTCCACAAGGCCCCCGCCATGAGGCCGCGTAGCACCGACTTCTCTAGCTCCGTGGAGGCGACCCGCATCGCCGTGCGGCAGGCAGGGCCATCGGCTCCGTCCCCCAGACCCCCAAAGGTGACTGGGCGCCACGCCTCCAGCTGGCGTGAGGCATGGTAGCGGAGGCTATCCCGTACCCGGTGCTAGACCTAGCAGAGGGGCTCCTGCACAAAATGCAACGGGTACTCTTGCCCCGGCACGGGCCAGCACCAACAGCCCTTGCGAGAGCTCCACCCTAGGGTGGCTGCCGTCTGGAGCGCACGCCCCACCGGGCCCGTCCCGGGTGGGCAGCCGCCCGATTCCCACATGGCTTGGGTGAAGACCTGAAGACCTGTGTGACTCCCGGTCGCCGGGCTACCCGGGCTGGCCAGAGCAGGCGCTCGTACCGCATGTGCATCACCGGGGAGACGCGGAGACCCTTGGACAGGATCAAGAAGACAATCTCCCTGGCCCGGGATAGGCACGTGGCCCCCCACAGGGCCCGCAGGACAGCGGTTTCCCGTCCCGCAGGTTGGGGTCCGCCACCGAGGCGACAACCATCCCATGGAGCGGCAGCGGGGTGACCATCGTGCTGATGGCCTGCTCCCGGCAGTCATGGGGGGAAAGATGGGGGAGGCGGCGGAGGGCGCTCCGGTCCACCTCCAAGCGCCGGGACAGCACCGGCTATGTCGTCCTAGAGCCCCCAATGGCGATGTCAACCCCGAGTTGGCGGAAGGTGTCCGCCAGCGGGATTGGAACGCCCCGGAGCAGACTCGCCGGGGCGCCCTGCTCCCCTTGCACCTAGGAGCAGGACTTGTCCACGCGCACATCCTGGCCCGTGACCTGTAGTCACTCCTCCGTTGTGTGGACCATCCCCTAAAGGGACTCCACCCCCAGGGCGACCGCGTGGGTGTTGTCCGCATAGCCTGACAACCCTAGTGCGGCGTAGCCCGGTCCCGCGTCCTTGAGGGGGAGTGGGGCCCCCACCTCTAGGTCGGCCGCCGCCTCCTTGTGCAGGCTAAGGGGAAGGGCGGCCGTCCGCGCGCACCTGTCGGCGTAGGGAGTCCACCTCCCACTTCCAGATCGTGGTGAGGACATTTACCAAGATCACCGACAGGGGGCGGCCCTAAAGGATGCCGTTGGTCTCCCCTTACCCGCTTGCCCCAATAGCAAAAATCCTCAAAGATACCGCAAAGCTGTGATGCCGTGCACTTGGCAGGCACCATTGTACCCTTGTAGGTATCTTTGAAGAGATCCACATTGGTCTTCCGGTTCACCTCCTATTCCACCTCCTCCTTTACCTCCTTGTAGGAGAGGCAACGGCGGAGGTGGCAATCCTCAATGGGACCGGACGACGTTGGGATTGAAGCCATGATCTCTATGATCCGGGCCTCTTCACCCAACGCCCGGCCCACAGGCCGTTCCCACCTCCTCCATTTTAGGAGGTAGGTGTGCACGGTCTCGCCGCGTCCGTCCCAGTTGGGGCGGATGTTTTTGGTTTGGAGATCCCCAAAGGATTTGGGGTCCAGATGGGGGGTGCTTTGGTGGCCGCAGGCCCATGGACCGGCTGTAGCCCAATAAGCATCGAAACTGGGGGTGTGTTGCACTGGATTGGCGGCGGCGGGGGGGGTCGTTGTCGCGTACCTCGGCGAATGCCATGCCTCGCAAGGGGATTCCGATGGGCTTGATCTTAGGAAGACCTTCCTAATTCGGCCACCTCGGAATCCTCTTGGGGTCGAAGCACCCTTTGTCGTCGAAGTGACGAGAGTCCAACCCAATGAGGTGATGTCGGTCGGCACTGACAACTGACTCCAGGTGCATGACACTTTCATGACCCACGTCACAGGATGTGAGGGAGGCCCACCTGAACACTACCCCCCCCCCCCCCCTCTTGGATCCGAAAACCCAAGTGTTGCCTTCCCCATGAATCCGCACACGCTCTCCCTCACATGAGCACCAGCCGTATGCCTTAGAAGCCCCCCATGTGCATCAGCATCAGCCATATGCCTCACACCGGCCCCGGCAATCTTGAAGGCCCGGCAGAGCTGCTTCTGCATGGTCCCCAGGGCACGGCACGTGCCCGGTTCCATGCCCACCTCCAACACTAGGGTCAACACGACCGCCTGGGGGATGAAATCGAAGCATTTGACGTAGTCAATGCTCATCCACGCCACCGCCCACCTCCGGAGGCGACAAAGTTCCAAGGAGCTGTGTCACCGCCGCCCCGTCCACGGTGCTCCTGGCCGGGCGGAAGCTGAAGGCCGCCGGGTGGGCCCAAGACTCCCTGCCACGTGATGGCGTCGGGGCGTATGCCCACCCACAGCCTGTAGACCATGGACGGAACTGTGAGCGGGCGGGTGTTTAGGGCCCTCGCGGGCCCTCCTTGGGGATGAGGGCCGTGTAGCGAGGCGGGCCGGCCACTTGCCCAAGCGCTCCACTTCCTAGAGGACGTCGGCCCACCAACCCAGCAGCCTGATGGGGAGGGAGCGGAGGTCGGCCAGGCTCCACCCGTCTGAAAAACACACAAAGAGGGTCTACACCATGCTTTACATAGAATATTTGATGATTTTGGATGGTCAAAATATCAAAAAAAAATCAGTTTCGGAACTTTCCATTCTTGAGCTGCCAAGGGTGGAAAACTGCATAAGCAAATTGTGCCCTAGCCCCCTTGGGACCCCCCCTCCCCCTGCTGCCGCCCCCCCCAACACCCAAATAGGGTGAAAAACACGCAAACAGGGTCTAAAACATGCTTTACATAGGATATGGCATCATGTGAACGGTTAGAATATCCAAACCTTTTAAAATTCTATTGCCTTCGGCAAGTCCACCTCCTAGAGAATCTGCCCCGAGCAACACACACCCAAAATAGGGTAAAAACTACATAAATATGGGCTAAAACATGCTTTACACATCTTGGGTGGTCATTTTGAGTGATCACAATTTTAAAAAAATATATTTCGGAAACTTCGAATATTTTTGAGCTGCATCGGGTGAAAAACTGCATAAGTAGGTTGTGTACCAATCCCTTGGGAGACCCCCCCCAGCCCTGACCCAATACCCAAATAGGGTGAAAAACACATAAATACCGCCTAAAACATGCTTTACATACCTTGGATGGTCATTTTGCGTGTGGTCAGCATATCACCAAAATCAGTTTCGGAAACTTCGATTTTTTAGCTGCCCAGGGTGAAAAACTGCAGAATAACTGAAAAATGGGTCAAAAACCTCTTTTTCCAAAAATGATCCTAGTCCATTTGGGGTGCCAAGACGGATGAAGAGAGCTCATTTTGAGCCCACTTTGACTAATCTAATACACTTTTGAGGGCGGTTTTGGGAGGGGAGTGGTGTGAATCATTCTTCGTGTCCTTTCCCCACCAGCTCGGTCCCAACATTCAGTCTTGGTTAAGGTTCGGGTTAGACCTATCCCTAACCCTGACCCCTAACCCTAGCCCAGGCACAAATGGGAGGTCCTTAAGGGCAGTCCTTACCAAAAAAAAGTCTGAAAGGAACCCCCCCCTTCTGTCCACATGCATCACGCATGGTCCCCATGCACCAACCCTCGTGCATCATTCCTTGTGCCCATGCGTGCCCATGCCCCCATGTTCCCATGCAGCCTCTTGGGTCCACTTGTGCGCCAGCCCTATCTCAAGGGCCATCACTGTAGTCATGCAGCAGTACACACGTCTGGATTTCCTTGACAGAATCAATAACGACATCTGTCACGTCTACTCCGGCAGATGTTGCAACAGCAGCCCTGTACTTGTCCTCCTGTGCTCGGAACGCCTGCTCCGTCATGGAAAGTTGTGCGGTAAACTTGACCATTGGCACCTGAGTGCCGTTGTTGCTGTTGCCGTTTGGCACTGCGGTAACAGGAAAAAGGGTTAGGCAATGGGGAAGAGGGCAGAGCATTGAGCTGCATGGTGGACGGGATTGCTACAGGAAATTCAGAGGAGCTAAGGAGGGAAAAGGAGAAGGGGTTAGGTGTTGTCACCTAGCTGATGGAAAACCATGTGACCGGTTTTCTATCCCCCTTTAGGTCTAGGGGGTTGGAGATCCCCTTTTAGCAGCAAACACAGCAAGCAGCAATCCTGATCCACAAGACAGAGCTGACAAGCCTGCCCCTATAGGGGGCTTCTGCTAGAATTCTGACAACCAAGCATGGTCTAATATTTGTGGCCCTTGTTTCATTCATTCGACAATGTGTCCTGCAACAGCAGGCAATGGATATTAGTTTCTTAGCTCACCAGCAGTAGGTCTCTGGCAGAAGATGGGGCGTCGATTTTTGACAGCAGCTGGGCACAATGTTGGCCTCTGCCTTGGTGGCAGTAGGGAGTGCTTGTGAAAAGTATTACAGACTTGTCCAAAGCTAGTCCAGTCGTAGCCATCATGGCACTGACACTCAGGCAGGTAGTGCTGCAGAGGCATGCATGTGAAGATTTGTGCTCACTGGCCTATTGCCAGCTGGGGTGGGTGGATTCTCAACGTAGGCAGCAGGGGGTCAATAGAGCCCCCTAGCTGGACCCCCTGAAGCCCCGCGCCCAAGCGCAGGCCTGCTCACCCTCCGTGTGTAGCACTTCTCACAATCCGGAGCAACACGGTCTGTCGCACAGCACAGCGGTTCGTTCCGTGCGCGTGCTCGACCAGCCTCACAGAACACGGCCTAAGGCTCCTTTTTCTGAGTCCCCACAGCAAATGGACTGCCCCAAAACGCGGGACACTCTCGGGGGTTGGGCACACAGCCATGCGGCTATCAAGGCGTTGTCAAGGCTGTACCCATGTGCCAACTCTCCTGTACACCAATACGGTTGCTGCGGTTGTTACGTCTCGCCTGGCACATATTCTGAAGGCATGTTGTTGGTAAACCCCCGCACGAATAACATTCGCCCAAACAGCACGGCTCAGAACTCACGCACGCGCGTGCGCACACACACACACACGATTGTCAACAAACAGACGAGCACAACGCCAAGTCCGGATGTCCATTCCTCGTCAGCTGGTCATCAAATAAGACAAAGCATGTTCAACGCCAGTAGGTGCCTTTCTGCAGTACAGGGCGAGAAGAGGAGGCACATCCTGCACCCGTTCATGAAGGTCTCCAGCCCTCGGCAGCCGCGCAGAGCGCTAAGCCAAGGGCCTGCAACGGACAGACACAGATGTCAAGCTGGTTCAGTACTGGGCTGTAGGAATGTTTCGGAGTCCTCACCTCCACCCCTGCACTACTTTCACCGCCCTCCGAGGTTTGTGGTATCGTCAGTTCAACAGGGGGAAGAAAGAGAGAAAGAGGGAAAGCAGAAATGCACCATCATTGGTGCACTACACACACACACACACACACACACACACACACACACACTGCGTGAAGAGAACAAATAAAACCACACCAACATAGATGTACAAGGCAGGGGAGTACTGATCTTGACAACTGGTCCAGCCACAACCAAAACGGAGTTCTGTTTGTCATTAAAGGCTAGGCGCCACTAAACACACACACACACACACAGACAGACACAGACATACACATACACAATTCAACACACTCTATTCACTGCACATTTGATAGTCACTGCTACATGTAATATTCACATCCTTTTCACCACTCACACTGCGCACAGGAGACAGTTGCCATCCTGAAATAGCATCACAAGAGGAATGCGGGTTTGTGCATCAAAGTGGCCCATGAATACTGATGATATCTGATGGCAGTGAGTTTGCTTGTCCCCAGAGACATGAAACACAAACAACAATGGAGCAGGATTGAGGTGAAGCTAGATAAGACTGTTGGGAAGCTTTCTTAAAACAAGCTATATTTGGGTCATGCTGGCTACCTTTCACCTGGTCACTGACATTGCATCATAATCTGCCGTGGCCAAAAAGGAATGTTGTGCACGAAACTGTAAAGGTAAAAAACATGAGAATATTGAATATCGCCGCCTTATGGTAGTCACATGTACGTTTGGCATTCACACCTGAATGAAAACCAAACATGCGGAGGGGGGGGAGATGACATGATGTACCAACCCTAATACTACTACCACCATATTAACACTATTGCTGCCGTTTCAATACCTGCTCCCTTCGTGCCCTTGCAGCCTCTTTGTGTCGGGAGAATGACCCCCTCCCCAAAGGGTGAACCCCATCAATAATACTGTTGCAAGGGGCAGTGAGGCGGCTCCAGGGAAGCCAGTGAGGGGGGCGTGGTGGGGTAGTGGTGAGGTGGTCTGCAGGCATGCACCGCAATCCCGATAAATCTGAAATTATTGCTGCCCATGCAACACACAAGTTATACCTGTACATTTCTTCCCATCACCAGTAGCCGGGGCGATGCATGCGCAGGTATAGTTCCCTGCGCTATTGGTGCAAACAGCATTGGTAGCACAATCATGTGTGCCCTCATTGCACTCGTCAATATCTGCAGAATGCACAGCAGGGTGGGGACACAAAACCCCAACCTGAGGTACCAAGGCTCAAGCTGCTGTGAAAAAAACGCAAGCGAAATGCCTCAGAGCGTCAGGGCAAAAACCGTGTGCAGGCCTCAGAAATACCCGGACAAGGTGGGTGGTAATATACCCAGCAACGCACCCGTAATGTACCCAGTACCAGCAAAAATGGGGGGAAATGGGGGAAAATGGGGGGAAAGGGGGGGAAATGGGGGGAAACGAGGGGGAAACGAGGGGGAAATGGGAGGAAATGAGGGGGAAATGGGATGTTATGGGGGGAGGTGTGGGCAAATAACAAAAAGTGTGGGGCTAGGGTGGACTGGTTTGGTTTCCCCAATTTTTCCCAGTTTCCCCCATTTTTCCTTGGGAGCTTTCGCCAATGCACCCCCACCATAGCCTTGTTGCCAATCAAAACCATGTTTTTTGACCTTTTCAGCCCCAAAATTCCCCATTTTTCCATCGAGCATCCAAAATTTCCCACACTTTCCCCCATTTCCCCCCATTTCCCCTAAATCAGCCCATTTCGGATAAGTGCACGGTAACGTTCCGGAAACGGGTATTTCTGAGGCCTGCGTGTGAAAACCAGTACTCAGGTCTTCAGGGGCTCACAACATCCCCAAACCTCCGCAAAATCACAATAGGGTGGCTCAGGAAGAAGAGCAGATGCGAGGATGTTGCCCACGTTTCCTCGCACTTTAAAGCTTGAAACATGACAAAGCATCCAAATCATCAGAACACGTGTGGGCAGCAGGGGATTTATGGAAGGGAGGGCGAGCACCCCAAGGCTACTTCTTGGATACCCCATCGCAAGCCACATTCGGAGCAAAAGCTGCGACCTCGCCCACTGCCCACAAATAAAATGTTGCCTGCTGAAAAAATTCTATTCCCTTCGGCAAGGCACCTCGAGAAGGGATTTTGTGATGGGTTTGCTCTTGTTGTTAGGACATGCATTGTCCACCAGTTCCTTCCCCCCCACTCCTTTTAGCTTCTCGAGTCAAAACTCACTTTCATACCCAAAAATGACCTCAAAATAGGCTCACTCTCAGCTGTTGCAGACACAACTGTACAAGTGGTTTTTGTAATTGGTTCAGATTCAGCATCTCCGATTTTGGGATCATCCATCATCACCATCCATCATCCAAGCCCCAATCGTCGGGGCTCTATTGACCCCCCCTCCAAATGAAAAGCCACCTTCCTGCTCATTTGTGCCCCTTTTAGAAGGGAAGGGACCATATTCACTCCCCCCCCCCCAAGTCTACCAAAAGGGATTTTAGCCCTTTCAAGGTGTCCCCCTTCTGCCAGGGCTTGCCTGGATTTACTTAAGGTCGAGTGCTTCCATCCTCCTCTTTGCTGTGGAGGCCAGTCGTGTGTACTCACAAATCATATTGCCACAATCTGGATCGTGGTCCCGGGCTTGTGAGAAAGTCTTGACATTCTTCACGAACCCCCCCCCCCCTCCGTTCAGGGCTAAGATCCACACTCCGGATCGAGTCATTATGTACAAAGCGCTGCCACAGGCCCAGCTGAGTGACGATGGTGCCGCTGTCGCACTCAAAGGAGTGGACAGCATTGCTGACACCCTCACAAAGGTACCACTTCTTGGACGCTTGCTTGTGCAGACAGGGACTCACTTTAGCCAAATACTACAACAAGCCAACTGGTAACCACGGTCCCTTCTATCACTGTGTATGGAACCTTTCAGAACTCCTAGAATGCTGCCTCGCACGCCCACACGCCCGCCCGCTCGGCCCACCCAGACCCCGCCCCACACAGAAGTGCAATCACATGCATTCCTGCATTCCTCAGCACACAGCATACCAAAGCACGCTTTGCCGGTGCCAGACCAACCTTGATTGCATCCACAAGTGAATGACCCAGGAGTATTGGTGCACAGAGCATTGGGATCGCAATCATGTGTGCCAATCGTGCATTCATCAATGTCTGCGGAATGCATAGCAAGGATTGAGCGCAGGCATTGCGACAGAGTGGTTCAGGAGGCTTGGTTTGGCGGGACTTGGGTTGGTGGGGAGTGGAGAGCATTGCACTCGTTTCTTGTACCTAAAGTGCCTGCATTGCACACCATATCTCTCGGCCTCGTTGTTTATTGTGCCAACTCGGTGGATTTTCAGGGGTTGGTGCCATTGTTACCTGAGTTCTGCCAACTGAGTGTTCCTGAGGTGGGGGTATGTGGGGTATATTAGGAAAGCCCTTGAAAAGGGCTATTTGGAACACCCGGGTCTGCATGCTGTACTCATGATATGCTTGAGATTTTCATCCATTTTGGACGATGCCCATCTTGCTTGCTGCCTCTTTTTGTCAACAGGCAGCCACCATGTCCAGCTGACCAAACAGCGGAATGTGGACCTCACAACTGACGGCCTGTGGGCCATGCCTCTCAACACAGGGTGGATGCTTGTGAAGGCATGATTGCAGGATTGGGAAAAATTGAAGAAATGTGTTCCCATTCACAAGCAGGGTGGTGTCTGCCCCGATGGGGTCCCAGCCCTTGTCGAGAGGCGCAGCGATGACGACGATTCGGACTCGGAATAATGAGTGGGCCAGAATGTGCAGTGCATATTTTGTGTATGTGGTCCCATTTGCTGCTCTGTGCTCAAAAAATTTGACCACCTACCGCCCCCCCCCCCCCCCCCCAACCATACATTTCTGAAATGGCTGTTTGTCACAGATTCAAAAAATATACACATCCCCCCCCAAGGGGAACAATATTTTGGCGCATAGGACCGAAAGTTGAGAAGAACTGGGAAAAGTGCCCAGACCCACCGAGTTGGCACATTATGACGACACCCCGAGAGATATGTAACACCAATAAGAGGGGCAGCTTCGACTGCAGTCAACATAAGCATACTTGCTGGCAATCAATGCCAAGCTTCATAACGCCGGATGGAGGAATTAGGCATACAGCAGCAGCTTGATGCACAGACAGAAATCCCAGACATACATGACAGATATACTCCCAAAGCGTCCGACACCACCCCCGGTCCTCATCACAACCCCAACACTTACCACACCGAAGGAACCCACTCATAAAATTTAAGTTTGACCACTTTTGGCAGAAAATCCAGAATGGAGAGGAGCAGTCCCACTACACCCCCAGCCCTTCCTTGAGCAAATTACGCTCACCTACCACAATGAGAGCCAACAAATGATGTCGCACATCGCCTCCTCTTGCACTTGGTGTAGTTGCCTCCAGCAGAAGGCTCGAACAAAGCACCAAAGGAAACTGTATTTGCAGCGAATGATTTCTCATTGCGGGCCCCGGGCCAAATCAAGCCTCGTGCCGTATTCTGCCAGCAGACTGGTTTGTGCTGGGACATGCCTCCCTGAGTGACTCTGTCCAGGAGGCTGCAGTCTGAGATTGAACCATAAGTTGCTGTCAGTGAATCATTTGTGGGCAAGCTAATCCAAGTCCTGAGGACCAGATTTGAAGCTCAGGACAACAATATTGTTTGAAGAGTGGGGAAAGGTTTGTTGCAACCAACAGCAACAACAACAACAACAACAACAACAGCAACAACAGTTCGTGCTATGCGCAGGGCCCGGGGGGGGCGACCCCTCGGTTCTGGACGCCAACTACCCCCCCAACTAACTGTTGGCCGGAGGCCCCTGGGGGGGGGGGGGGGGGGGGCTCCGGGAGGGTCAGTTGGGGGGGGGGGGGTCCAGGTGGGGCGATTTGGGGTGTTGGGGGGGGGGGGGGGACAGGCTCCCCCTACCTCCCCTTGCCCTCCCTCTAACCATAGCATCACCATAAACCTAACCCTAACCTTTGCAGCCAGTTGGTTTGGCCATGCCAGCCATGTTGATTGGGCTGAACAAGATCCCTCGAATTTCGTTCATGGCTACTTTTGCCACATCATTGCTCTCCATTTTGGACCCCAACACTCACTCTCACCCTAGCCTAGGGTGAGAGCCAGGGCTAGGGTTAGGGCTAGGGTCACCGAGCTGGTGGAACCAGTCTTGGTTTTATAACCCTTTTTAGTGTCTAGGGTGGACCTACCAGGTTTAGCAGCAAGCAACAGCAGCAAGCAGCAAGCAACAGCACGCGCGAAATGGGTAAAAATCAGAACTCCGTCGTGGTGCTTTGGATTTGGGTGAAATTTTGGTGGATGATACCTATGGGTGTGAAGTACAATCACACAAAGTTTGAGCGAGAAACTCAATGGTGGCGGCCGGGAACGGGATTCGCAAGTGGCGGACCTCAGTTTCAAAAACTGCAGTTTAGGGCCAAAGACAGCCATTTTTGGGCCAAAAAAGCCCTGGAACACATTCAAAACGGCCAAACGAAGGGAAACGGTGGGTACACTGCACCTGCGGCTTGACTTCCCCGTGTCAACGAGCTCTTTGCGGCCCTCTAACCCCATGATATGTCCCGGAAACGGCCCAAAAAGGCCCCCAGAAGCTCCAAATGCCGACAGCCAAAAACCAAGAATAGGCCATATCTTTGGCTACATGGCTCAAAATGCGATTCCGAGGGCACCTACTCCACCCGCAACCCCCCACTTTTTGTGGTTTCCACCCCTCAGAATTGCCCAAACGGAGATAGACCCCAATACCTAGGCCCACTCGGCTGCAGCAAGCTGCAAGCTCAAGCCCAAACAGGTGGGTGCCCAAATGGGTCAACAAGGTCCAATAGGGGCAAAAAGATGACTTTTCTCAAAAATGATCCCAGACCATGTGCGACGCTAAAACAAGTGTTTTTGGACCGTTTTGAGCTTGTGGTGGCCCATTTTGGTCCTCCGAGAATCCCAAAATGCCTTGAAAATGGGCTGTTTTGGGACCAAAAATGGGTCAAAAATGGGTCAAAAACGCATTTTTCCAAACCTCATCCTAGACCATTTGGGGTGCACAAACGGGTGAAATGAGCCCATTTTGAGCCCATTTTGGGGCATTTTGGCCCCTCAGAAGTCCAAAAAGCCTTGAAAGTGGGCCTCGTGGTGATGGGGTTCACTTGCAAGCTGATTTCACTTTGTCAAGAGCCATCAATGTGTGAATCATTCTTGATGTCCTTCACCAATCATAGCTGATGTTCCCTCCCCCACCAGCTCGGTCCCAATATTCAGTCTTGATTAGGGTCACCGAGCTGGTGGAACCAGTCTTGGTTTTATAACCCTTTTTAGTGTCTAGGGTGGACCTACCAGGTTTAGCAGCAGCAAGCAAGCAAGCAAGCAAGCAAGCAGCAAGCAGCACGCGCGAAATGGCTAAAAATCACAACTCCGTCGTGGAGCTTCGGATTCAGGTGAAATTTTGGTGGATGATACCTATGGGTGTGAAGTACAATCACACAAAGTTTGAGGAAGAAACTCAACGGTGGCGGCCGGGAACGGGATTCGCAAGTGGCGGACCTCGGTTTCAAAAACTGCAGTTTAGGGCCAAAAATAGCCATTTTTGGGCCAAAAAAGCCCTGGAACACATTCAAAACGGCCAAATGAAGGGAAACGGTGGGTACACTGCACCTGCGGCTTGACTTCCCCGTGTCAACGAGCTCTTTGCGGCCCTCTAACTCCATGATATGTCCCGGAAACGGCCCAAAAAGCCCGCAGAAGCTCCAAATGCCGACAGCCACAAACCAAGAATAGGCCATATCTTTGGCTACATGGCTCAAAATGCGATTCCGAGGGCACCTAGTCCACCCGCAACCCCCCACTTTTTGTGGTTTCCACCCCTCATAATTGCCCAAACGGACGCCTAGACCCCAATACCTAGCCCCACTAGGCCGCGGCAAGCTACAAGCTCAAGCCCAAAACAGGTGGGTGCCCAAATGGGTCAACAAGGTCCAATAGGGGCAAAATGATGACTTTTCTTAAAAATGATCCCAGACCATGTGCGACGCTAAAACAAGTATTTTTGCACCGTTTTGAGCTTGTGGTGGCCCATTTTGGTCCTCCGAAAGTCCCAAAATGCCTTGAAAATGGGCTGTTTTGGGACCAAAAATGGGTCAAAAATGGGTCAAAAACACATTTTTCCAAAACTCATCCTAGACCCTTTGGGGTGCACAAACGGGTGAAATGAGCCCATTTTGAGCCCATTTGGGGGCATTTTGGCCTCCCAGAAGTCCAACAAAAGCCTTGAAAGTGGGCCTTGTGGTGATGGGGTTCACTTGCAAGCTGATTTCACTTTGTCAAGAGCCATCAATGTGTGAATCATCTTGATGTCCCTCACCAGTCATAGCTGATGTTCCCTCCCCCACCAGCTCGGTCCCAATATTCAGGCTTGATTAGGGTTAGGTGTAGGAATAGGAGTAGGCTGAGGGTTGGGGGTGGGTGTTAGAGTCAAGGTTGGAGCATCGGGCGCCTTAGGCGTCCATGGACGCCTGAGGGCGACACCTTTGGCAACTAACTGTTGGCCGAAGGCCCCTAGGGGGGGGGGGGGGGGGTAGTTGGCGTCCTAGGACCCGCGGAGTCGCCCCCCCCGTGGCGCAGGGCTTCTGTCGCGACCGTGCCAGAAAAGCACCCTATGTCCAAGAGGCCCCACTGGGCAGGGTTTTGCTTACCCACCCCCGGGGGGGGGGGGTTAATTCAGGGACCCACCCACCCAGAATTTTGGCATACCCACAGACCGACAAATGTCCCACCCCCCCCCCGGGGGGGGGGTCTGACACCCACCCACCCACCCACCCACCCACGTACCCAACTGAGACATGCAATACAGAAGACCAAGTTTTTCACAGAGGTGAACAACCACCACAAATGACAGTGCATCCTAGCCCCTTTATGGGCGTGGGGCATGCACACGTGATATGCAATGCCATGTAAACACACCATAAATAAACATGTTACATGGAACCTGCAACAGAAGAAAGAAAGAAGTGGCACTGGCTCGATAGACCCAAGGGCCCCCACAAAGTCCCACCCCACCCCGGGGGGGGGGGGGTTGGACACCCACCCACCCTGAAATTCTGCCAGACCCACCCCCCCCCCCCCGTGGG
This sequence comes from Eutreptiella sp. 'Long Island Sound 2002', assembly GCA_964036045.1. Classification (NCBI taxonomy): domain Eukaryota; phylum Euglenozoa; class Euglenophyceae; order Eutreptiales; family Eutreptiaceae; genus Eutreptiella; species Eutreptiella sp. 'Long Island Sound 2002'. The sequence goes on from OZ038396.1 coordinate 47,229,090, forward strand.
GTAGGACGGACACTAAGCAAAACCCTGGGCCCCACCCGGATAGCTGGGAGCCACAGAGCAAAAAAGCGCCCTATGCAGGATCAGACCAATTTGGTAGTTTGCTCTGAAAAAATGAGTCGACCTGGATGTCCTGCCAGTACACTGTATCTGGATCCCCCCGATCCCCAACTCTCACCCACATCTCCCAAAAAAAAAAAATTCCCTATGGGGTGATGGGCGGAGCATTGACGAGGGGAAAATCCCCCAACCACTTGCAGGTGCACCCAAGCCACTGCCCCCTCACCGCCGTCCATTTGCGAAAAGAGAGGTCAGAGATTCTGCACCCAGCCACAAGTGCTGAGGGTCCGGGGTGAAAAAAATTACACCAGCACACCAGCACAACCGTCACAACCAATGACTGCAGGCATTCCTGCACATACAACATACAACACATACCAAAGCATGCCTTGCCAGTACCAGACCACCCTTCCTTGCATCCGCAGGTGTATGCTCCTCCAATAATGTTGGTGCACAGGGCATTGGCATCGCAGTCATGAGCACCGGTGGCGCATTCATCAACATCTGCAGAAGGCACCGCATGGATTGGCCGCAAGAGCAAGTACTGCGAGCGAAAAAGCTGAAGTAGGGGGATGACGACTGCGGGGCAACAAGGGGGTCAACAGCGGGCTGACATTGCTATACGCCTCACCCAACAGATGCGCACATCGCCACAGGGAAAGCAACCAGGCACTGCACACCGCAAAGATTCACAGCATCTAGTACTACATCTGAGGTTCGTCGTTGGTAAAGAAAAGAACACGAACCTTAACCGGCAGTCGTTGCTCAATGGAAAAAACGTTGGCCATTAATCGCGGACAGTTGCGCTTCAACTATCAGCGAAGGCAGTTGACTGCCGGCCCAGAGGGCTGCCCTTCAGGGGCGATCCTATGTGAAAAGAAAAGAAAACCTCCTTGTGAAAGGACCCCCTGCATAAAGACAGCCCCGATAGTGGATGGCCAGCTCGACAGCACAGGATGATGATGATGCAGACGGGCCCCCGTACCCTCCCGGGATTCGATTAGGAGAGGGACGTGGGGTGGCTACCTCCGTAGGTCCCGTACCCTCCGTAGGTCCCGTACCCTCCGTAGGTCCCATACGTCCCCGACCCGATGTACAAGACGGTGGAAAGGGCTTGGAATTTCCCACTGCGCGTCTCGGTCTCCACCAACATCTTGTTCCCGGTGCTCATGTCCCAATGCACGTCGAAGTCCCAGGGCAGGACGGTGTCAAACTTGGGGCTTGACACTTGAGGAGTGGCGACCCAGTCAGGCAGCATTGGCAGGTTCAAGTTGCGCTTGAAGTGCACCGCCCGCTGCTGCGGGTTGGCCAGCGACGGGTCGTATGTGTAGGCGCGATGGTGGACGTCATTCCCGAGGGCGTGGGTCTTGCAGTAGTGCGGCAGGGCGTGGGTGGGCTGATGGTGGCGGTGGAGGAAGCAGAGGCCGCTGAAGATGATGTCCATCGCCACGACCCCGTAGGATGCGCCCTGCTTGTTGGCAAAGAAGCAGTCAGGAACCTGGCCAAGGATGCATTTGTCCGGGTGCGGGACATGGGCTGCGGGGCTGGGCCGCTGCATGCACCAGTCCGTGGAGTTCATCTTCTTTGGGTGCTTGCAGGGCTGAGCATTGTACCCCAGGCTGACCATGGCATGCCCCGCCAGGTCAAACTGGGAGAAGTGCTTGGGCTGCCCCATCGCCTGGTTGAAGGGCATTCCGAACTTCTCGGCAACGGCAGCCCGCACCTTTCGTAGAGCTGCAGGGGTAGTCACAACCGGGAAGAAAGACATGAACTGCTTCTCCGGGTGCCCAAACAACTCGTTGCTCAGTTGCTGAGAGCAGAGGGCAGGAAGTGGTAGGGAGAAGGTTGTGGAAAGGAGAAGGTGGGCGGCATTGGGCAGTGGCCCCCCCATCAGCGTACCCACTAGCACCACTCTAGTGCTCCTCCGACGGTCGTCGGGAGGTCAGGAAGGGGCAACACAACGGGGGCGGCAGCAGGGGCTGAGGGAGAGATCACAGAGAGGAAGCTGAGGAAGAGCTGAGGTGGGCGGTGAACCACGGAGTTGAACGTGGACACAATTGTCCGAGTTTTCTGGGGGGGAACTTCCAGAACTATGGGCCGTTGATCCTGCGCAATACACAGGGATGTGCTTCACCATAGGGGTGGGGAGTGGGGGTAGGGGTCGAGTTGCATGACCCATCCACCCAGGCCAAAACACCCCGCCAGCACCGAAAAATGTTCTCTCTGAGGGAAATCCCAAAAATCCTGAAAATTTGAGGGACCTTTTCTTGGCCTCTGAGCCATCCACATCCCATAGGCCAAGCACTCAGCACATGCATCCCTCACAATGCAGCCGATGAGCTGCTTGCTGTGCATTCGGCGTTGCATTGCTGCGGTTTCCTTTAGCTCTTGTTCTGGCGGCGGCTTGCAGACAGTCCAGTGTGCCGGCATTGTGTGGCAAGGCAGGCGGTCGGGCATGCAATTTTGGCAACAATATGCCAAGGGATCTCAGGCGGGGGCTCAGGCTTCCTTTGCAGTGGCCTGAACACCTCAACCTCCAGGGCAAGACCAAGAAGGGTACATTTGCCCGGCGCACCCGGCATCCAAATCAATGTTCCGGCCATCTATCCTTCTGCTTTATCCCCAAACATTACTTCCTCCTCCTGCCTAGAAACCCCAAGCACAAATGACAAGGTCGCCCAAGACCGCGTGTAATGCACAATACTGTTCGCTGGAAACATATTTTGGCGTCTAAAATGGGAACAAACAAATACACGCCCCATAGAGAGCCCCCGAAGGATGTATCAGGACCATCCCAAGATTGGGGTGGGAGAACTGGGGGGGGGAATAGGGAAACTTTGCCCGTGAGCTGACCCTTTAACTCCGCCTTTCCTCTGCCTCAACGCCCCTCATCCCAGCACACCTCTCCAGCATCACCCCCTAACCCCACCAGATAATAGAGCCCTAATTTGCTATGGCTCCCCGGTCAGGGCCTGTTGCGCCAATATCCAAAAAATGACCCACGCCAACATGTTGAACACACCCACAGATGTGCATCCAATGATATTAATAAGGGTAGAGACACATCCTCTCATGTTCGGCACCACAGCATAGAGCAGGGATGAGGGACATGAAGGGTAGGACAGGGGAGAGGTCAGCAAACGTACTGGGGCGGCAGGGGGCTGTGCAGCAGAAATTCTGCAGCAGCTTATTCTAGTTCAGTATCAATTCTCAAAAAATGGTGAACACATTATGCATGGTCGCTAAACTTTTACCATAACAGACAAGCGGGGCGCTTCAATGCTTGCCAGGTCCCTACTAGTGCTGTACTGTTGTGAAGCTTGTGCGGATTATTTGTCTCCATGTCAAAGTACATGTTTTACCCCAAGACATGCAACAAAGCCACTCAATCTATTGTAATAGAGAAGGCTCACCCACAAATCAAAGAAAAACTCTGCAGTACAAATTAAAGACAGCTCACCCAAAATCAGAGGCAAAACCACCATTGACACAGCAACGGATGTTTCATTGTACTTTGGCTTATGGTGGTGTTTGGCTTATTAATATCCTGGTCAGCCTTTACATGTCCAATTGTTCCCCACCAATTCTTAAAATAGCCGGACACTTTATGTACGAACTTTTGTGTACAAAAAATTGCACAGAATTCGTTCAACAGGGTTTGTCTCTCGTGGACCCCCCCCCCCCACGGGAAAGGTGAAGCAGAAGGCAGAGGAATGCAACCGTCCAAGGGGATCCTACGCCCTCCCAGAACGGCATGAACGGGTGTCCAGTGGAATTGAACAGCGTAGACCCAGTCACTGGGAAACTGAACACAACGTCGGAATCCAGCTGCAGAATGTACTCAGCCTTAGAGAAGTTGTCCGCCCACAAATTGGTCCACTGCCCAATGTCTTTCCACAACCGCCATGGCCGACCCCCTGGAGACCAGTCGCACACTTCCTGCGGAACGCCGATCTCATGGACTCGCAATTTCGGGAGTCCCTGTCACAGAGATGCATGTGTCACACATCGGATGCCATCGGCTCAATTCAGCTGCCACACGCTGCGGCCCCCCTCCCCCTTGCGAGAGCAACACTAAAAGCACTGAAATTGATGAAAACAACACCTGCTAGACCTCTGACAAGGGCGTTGTTTGCACGCGCCGGACTAGGCAGAGGACTGAGCAAGGGGGGGAACCTGGTGGCAGAGATGGTGACCGAATAACAAACCCAATGCACTCCAGCCCAACGCTGTTGTGTGGCACGGTCTTGACATCCCCAAACGACCATCCGCAGCCCCAAATTACAGAAAAAAAATGATCTTCACGGACAACCAGAAAAAGGAACCGCCAAATTTCATGGCTCAAACCGTTGTTGTGACAGGGGCGCAGTCCTCAAAAATGGTGGTGGGGGGGGGGGGGGGCACATCGGACACCGCATGCAGACACACTGTGCACACAGTCCACACATACTGCGTGCACCATCCATACACAGTGCCCATGGTCTTGCACAGTTTGCACACATATACACACGCCGCATAACCAGTAAATACCCTGTGCAGAAAGGGCACATACCCTTTGGGTTCACGCAGGGAAAGCACCTGCAGGCTGGAGACATTTCGACCAGGCGATGGCGCTCGATGCTTTGTCATACCATTGCTTTGTCTGCAGTCGTCTTTGCTTATTTGACTGACTATCTGCTGTCTGTGCCTTTAGTTGCAACAACAATCCTGTCACCTGAGCTCCTTTCCCAACCCCCACCCCCCCTCCATTAGGGGGCTTAACCGAGTCTCCTCCCAAGGCGCAATCCTTTTTTCCCTCTCCCTGTAGTTTGCAACCCCCCCCCCCAGCCCTGCACACCCCGCGACCACACAGCCGCACAGCTTGGTTGCCCTCCCCCATCCGCTGATTACCGCACAAATCCCATCCTGGACTGGACCTGTGGCAAGAAGGGCTTGATGGCATGGGCCTCGTGTAGAGGCACGACCACGTGGATGAGAGAAACGCACTGCAGGAAGGCCTGGATCGAGGCAAAGAGAAACGGCAGAAGCTGGCGGTCCGATGATCCAGAAAACAGAAGGATGTCAGCATGGCCGAGAGGCCCGCATTCCGAATCCGACAATTTGGCTTCGGGGATGGGGTGGTAATTCACGGGGCCGTCAGGGGTTTCGCATGTGAACAGCTGTGGGACACTGGCACGGAGGTCATCAGGCAAGAGATGCAGTGGAGGGTCCAAGCATTTCGGCTTCGAAATATCCTCTTTGAGGGCCCAATCACACATACGAGGGGGCTGGTCGGCAGCCAGGCCCATGTGTGAGAGAAGGAGCAATCCAATGAGGGAAAGCATGCGGGGCAACCGCCACGCTGTGTTCATGCTGCTGGGAGTCCTGTAGACGTGAAGGGGAGACTGGCATGACGTCTGTTGTCTTGATTCCGGGCAGCCTGGGCGGGTGGGTGGGGGGATGGGTCACGTGTCCAGAGAATGTGGCACCTTTTGGACCCCCTCCCTGCACCTGCCTTCAGCCTGCTCCCTGAGGAATTTGCCGCAGAAGGGGTGGAGGGGTCTGCGGGGGGGTAGCAGGAGAATGTTGCAGAAATCAGTTTGAAGAGACATGAGCCCACGCTGACCCAACATTGACCAGAAGGTGACACGCCTATGATAGATTCTGTTTCTACAAATAAATTTGAATGCGCTTTGTGCTGCGCACATCGAAGATCGCAGGTTCCCTTTCAAAATCGCTCACACACTCTGCACTGTAATGCAGTACTGGGGCAACAGTGCAAGCGTCTTTTGGTCGATCCTCTTGAGCGAATTTGGGGAGACATTTCCACAGGGACACACTCTAGCCACCTGACAGCCGGCCCTAGGCCCTACCAGTAGGATAGAAACCTCTAGATTTCATTTGGATTTGGCACAAATATGTCAAGAAACAAATGAGGCAACTCTATCGACAAAGTCTCAAGCTCTGGGGCACCTTGTGTGTGCTACCTGTCTCATTCCACCCACATTGAGGAGTGTTGGCTGACTCCTCCTGCCAACGCATATCCATTTGGCCGTTGCAAAATGCATGTCCCTCAGGATACACTGTGTGGAGTTGCCTAGGGAGACACCCATCTCTGTATCATCTCTGAACGAAGATGATACACTTGGATGAACAAAAGATGGCAGGCGCCTCCCAAATCATTATCCAAATTGTTTGGGAAGTCAGACCCAAAGGGCCATGAGGCAACGGATACTGGGCTCGCATACGCCCCCGTGTCACAGGCGCATGGTCATCACCACATAGTTCAGTGTTTTTTCCTCGCTGCACTGCAGCGCAGACCAGTTCTGAGCCACTCCAAGTGGCTGCTGACTGTGTTTTGGCCTTGGCCATCTGTACATTGAGGTCAGCTCGCACCCACCACCCTCCCACAGTGCTGATTAGTCTCTAACCCTTGCTCTGCGAGTCTTGCTCTTGTTGCCCCTGTCTTACTCTTGCTCTCTGGCACGTGAAGACGTGTCATATCCGAGCTCCGGGGGCGCAAAGGCGTCCCAATTTTTCACCATCAGACTGCTCAGCACAACGCTTCAACAGGGGCTTTGCTGTACTGTTGCGCTTACCTGTTGCGCTTACCTGTTCAGTACCACTCCAGGCGGTTTGTGTGTGTGCGCTGGCCGCCCACAAATCCAGGTCAGCTCGCACCCACCACCCTCCCGCAGGCCCTGCCCCTGTTGTGCTCTGACTTTCCGGCACATAATGACGTGTCACGTCCGTGCTCCGGGGGCGCAAAGGCGTCCTGATGTTGCACCATCAAGCTTGCCAGCTCTATGCTTCAATGGCTGCCAACACACCCAGGTCAGCTCGAACCCACCACCCTCCCACAGTGCTGGTTAGTCCCCGACTCTCGCTCTGCGGGTCTCTCTCCCCCTCTCTCCCTCTCTCTCTCTCCTTCTCTCTGGCCCTCCTCCCACTGTGTCCCACACACACTCTCTCTCTCACATCAAGGGGTTTTCGGGATGTTCGGTGGGTCTCTATCCCCCCTGGGGTTCGAACCCTCCTCCACAGGACAGAAGAGGTGCGGCATACCCACTGAGCTACAACGAGTTGTTATCTGCATTATTGTTCCGACCTTTCCTACTCCCCCCTGCATGTCATCCCCTGTCAGGCATATCTCCGTTCGCATGGGGGTGTGCTCAGCAGCGTGTAGAGGAACCGCACAGCGTCTCCGGATACCGGGTCCGCCTACCTGAAGAGCGTTCTCTGGAACAGCCGTAAGAGGTCAGCTCGGCCCGCCAGCCACACATGCATGCAGTCTCCATTTCTGCTCACAGAGGAGGGCACCGCTCTGTGTCCCTCTGCCGTCGGACAGCGGAGGATCGCCTCCCACTGGAACGGGTGCCACTTGCCTGCACTTTTGGGTTGCCACTGGACCTGCATGTTCGTCAGAGCCTGAGTCTTCACGGTCCAGTTGATTTGGACCATCACCGAGTAGAGTTCTTGGTTGCTCATCAGCTATGGCTCTCCATGATTGTCCACAATTTCACACTGCATCCTGGTGCTGTGTGGTTGGTCCAGTTGGAGCCAGATCTGCTGATTGCGGGCCCAGGCCATAGCGTTCAGCTCGGCATCGACTGCCCTCAACCCTTCGTTCGCAATGGCATCCAGCTGGCTTAGTGCTTGCACCTTGAAACGCTGGCGTTCTTGCTGAGGCTTGACCTTCTTTGGGGCTCGCTGAATTTGTGTGTAGGGGCCATGTCGTTGCTGACGTGGCCCCTGCTCCTTCCATGGCCTTCCCGGCGGCATCACGCCTGGGAGCTCTCCCGCGACAGGACGCGGGGTTTGTGCCTGAGTTCAGCCGTTGCCGTTGTCACACCTGTGTGCTGCTACACGTCGCGACAGGACGCGGTTCTCATGTCAAAAAGCTCCTGCGTCAGAACGCGGGTTTCGGACACGCAGGCATTTTTGGGCTTGAAACCTGTGAGATTTCCGCATCAGAATGCAGGGGTTACAGACTCTGCTGCTAACGACCCTGTCCAGGGTTCCTGCTTTTCATGAGCTTTCGCCTTTTACGCCGTCGCCTGGTGTCGCTTACATCTGTGCTGAAGGACAGTGTTTCTGCTGCAGACAGTTCTTCCAACAAACCTCCCATTTGTTTGTGTCCTGCCCCTACGTCCTTACTAACCGAACTGCTCGAGTTGCATGATTCCATTCCACGTGGTGCTGGCTCCCCGGAAGCTTCCCCTGTTAGCTCATCACTATCCATGGGTACCATACCCAGGGATGACCAGAGTGCTTTGGTGTCCTCTGACTCGGATCCTGAACCTCCCCTCAACCCTACCGTGGACTCCGACCCGGATGATGATTGTTGTGTGACATGTTGGGACCAGAGCGGGCTCGAGCACATGCCTTCCATCGCCAATCCATTCACCACCTCATTCCCCTGCACGTTGACATGTGCTGGGACGTGCTCCCACCTGACTTCTCTTCCTAGCTTTGCCATTTCCCGGAGCAGCATTTCCCAGACAGGCACGTGGACCTGCAGCTTACCGGATGTGGTTGTCCATCCCTTTGACCTCCAGTGTTGTGCCCTGCCGGTCGCTCCCAGCTGCAGGTACTCTGAGTCGGTGAGGATTGCCAGTTTTGGCACCTAGAACCCCTGTAGGGCTTCCAGTGCTGCCCATAGCTCCGCTCCGTTGTTTGTCTGCCTGTGGCGTGTCGGTACATAGCCGCAGAAACGCACTTCAGGCCCTTGCTCATCTTCCGTTGCGAACACGCCAAAGCCACCTGCCCTGCGCATGTCTTTGTGGCTCAGTCTTTTTGATGACCCGCCTGTGTACACAATCCTGTAACCCTTCGCAACCAGTTCTGCAATCAGGTCTTGTACTCCTTGAAGCACTCCCGGGCCTGCCTGCCTCGGGCGCTTTGGACGTGATTCTGTTTCCTTGTGCCAATTCTGTGTGCCAGCGTTGTATTCTTGCGTGAAGCACTCCGTGTGCGTTTGCCACCACGCACTCAATCCCCCATTTACTCTTACTTCCCCTTGTCGTGGCTGCACTCCCGTATCTCGAAGTTGCTCCAGCGACTGCTTGAAGCCTCTCCACTGCTCCCTGCGCTCTCCTGAATAAAACCGAACCCACTCACACAGCTCCCTGAGCCAGGTTGTCAGGTATGACGTGAACACCGGTGACGCTCCTGCTTTGACTTCGCATCGATATCGCCAGTGGGCACTTCTCGCCGACCACATTGCCCAGCCTTGATTCGTGTTCAGCAACCACTCCTGCTTGTCGGATTCCATCATATCTCGGACTGTGGACTTCCCGTCCCCAGTTTCCACCGGGCCATAGTAGTGCTGTATCACCGCCGCCACCGCTTTGAACATGGGGCACTCGACCATAGCGTGCTTGACCGACTCCTTTTGCGAGCATATCGGGCACGTGTCCGTGCCCGACCTCTTGTAGACTCTTGCATGCACCGTCAGTTTGTGCCACAGCACTCGTTGTGCACCCAAAGCGGGGGGGGGGGGGGGGCGTTTCTGCCAAATGTGAAGTAATGGGACAGTTGAGTGGACATGTTCAATGTGCTTTTCAGTGTGCTTTTCTTGTGCTTCTGCTCAGAGTCGGTTCGAAAGGTTCTCAGGGTTTGCCTCTGCTACCGGAAAGATGTCCTTGATTAGTGCCCTATAGATTTTGATGAAAACCTGCAGGTTTTTGATGGTGAAATCCCAAAACCAAAGGAGCAAGTAGAGCAAGAACAGGATGTGGATCGAATCAAGGAATAGTTTGAAATCCAGTGTAACACAGAAGGGCTGCAGATAGACAAAGCAGGTATAAATACAAAGATTCAATCACAAATGGATAGTACAAATGATTTTAAGAGAAATCTGGCCTGACTCTAGCCTCCAGGTTAGCATCAAGCACTCTATGTGCACTCTTTTGGATGAAATGGTGCTGGTTAGGAATGTGGGGCATAGGAGTTAGGCCAGACATAGATTATGACTTGGCCAAGCAACTGAATTCAGAAACAGTTAAAAAGTAGAGCCACAACAAGTGGTAGAAACAATTGAGTATAGGGGTCTTGGGGTGGGAGACAACTAGGCTTAACCTCCAAGGCCTAAAGCATGAAATGCCTATTTTATTTCGGTATATCCTCCATGAAGGAAGATACCTCCGCTCAGTTGAGTGGTAGGGGTGAACTTCATGGGGGGCTAGGGTTATAACCCTAGTTACTTTGAGAAAGTGTACTATAAGCTTCAAAAGAGTGATAAAAATACTTAAGTTAGTCTTAGCATCAACAAAAAGGTTTTAAGGGGGGCTTGGCCTGGATCAAGCCGTCCAAGAAAGACATGGCAGTGACTTTTTCTTACTAGAACTGTATGACAATTTTGCCAATGGTTTGACCTCCACGCCCTGTGTGCTACTTACTGCAGCAAGCTGTATGTTTGCTGTGGTTGTGGCGTCACGTCTGTGCTTGGTGATTTTCGTACGGCAGCCCAAAAGGCAAGCGGAACAGCAAGCAGAATACAGTGTGCAGAGCAAGAATCAGCTGGTGCACAACAATGCCAAGGTGATGCAGTGTAAGCCACAAAAGTTGGTACAAGCCTCTCCAAGGAACCCTAATTCACTGTGGATTTATCAAAAGCAAGGGGTTTCTCACGCGAAAGCAACTGTTTTTGATTTGGAAAAGCAAGCAGCAAATTGAAAACCTCAACAGAAAAAGGAGAGAACGGCGGACCCCTACAAATCTGCTTCAAAATGAACTCGGTAGCCCTGTCGCTTCGTGCAGCAGGGCCACGTGCTTGGTATCGGCCCGTCGAGACCTACGTACCGTTGAAGATACGTGAGGATGAAGGTGTCACAAGGTGGGGAGTGCAACGTGAGCAAAGCGAAAAAAAAGGACGACGTCCTTGAGGGTCGTATTGGCGCCTCCCGCCTTTCAATCAGCCACACAGACATGTACGCCTGCCCCGCGCTATCCTCTTGGAAGCGTCGTGACACAGTTTGAGGCCCTTGCGCCCAACCGCTGGCTGATTTGAGAGAACGGTGCGCATATAGAGAGCGCCGACAATCACCAACACTTCTTCTGCATGGGAGGCCTCTGACGCGAAGACATGGGTGACTGGGCGTACTCGACCTAGGTGTACCACAGGGGTTGGGAAGGTGAGCTGTCCGTATGTATGCAAATGCCACACTGTCCGCTCACACCCGACTACATGAGTGACCAAGGAAACAGCTACAGAAAAGTGCAGACGCGGGTGCGTCCTGACCGCGGGTGCCTGATGCCAAGACTCAACCCGAATCAACAACTCAAGACATGGCAGACAGATGGTATTTCTTGCGGCAGCCTCGTGGCCACCACCGGGACCCTGTCGGCCGCATGCGGTAGCAGTAGCGTGCCCTGCAGCTGCAGTCCGCCGGTGGTCACACATTCTACAAACTGCTTGGCATGCAACAGAAAATACTCCGGGCATATTGTGAAGACATGTACCTCTAGCTTGGGGTGAGCAGTGTTGCAGTAGTAGCACTCGAGGTTCAATTGTAATGGAGGGGTGCTAGGTTGATAGGTGCCGCAGGGTGTATGCCTTTCGAAATGCTCTAGGGGGTAGGGAGGGGTCCTCAATTAATCGCTGGAAGACTTGTGCGTCCCACTGCTGGTGATACAGTATGCCTGGAGGGAACAGTCCATCAAGAACTACACGTTCATAAAACTCTGTGACCACGCTAGAGGGCAACTTTAGCAAAAGTCCCGACCAGCGGCTAGAGCGGAGTAATACCCCCAATGAATGACCAGATTGCCGTATCTGTATGTACCTATAAAGTGTTGGTGCCCGGGTCGCCCCCGTCTTGATGTACGTCTGCTCCTACACTTGCTCGTGACATACATGAGTTCGTCATACTCGCACAATGCATGCGCGAGATCATCGACACACTATTTGGTTTCCGAGTCGCATCCAAGCTTTGAGAGCAACGCGCTCTTGCGCCATGTGGCTACGTGAGAGCTCATCGTGGTGGTACTGCCGTCTGCGTTGCATCCCACTACGACACTTTACGTCCAAGGGAGTTTGCTTTGGCTGTTGCAAGCGGATGTCCAGGTAGCTCTCATTGATGTCAACATCCTTGGATGTGTACATGGCTGTGCAGTTGTTATCTTAGACCGCAGTACCCAGAGGCACGTTGAATGTTCCGTAGCTTGCCGGGCTCCAGACTCAAACCCGGTGGCTTCTGAAACAGTGGCACACCTGCTCTTCTTACATTTGCTCCGCAACTGGAAAGGCGTTGTTTAGGCCGCCACGGATTGCGTGTCTGCCTTGTGGCACTTGTTCAGCCGTCTCCTCCGTAAGTAGACAGCCATTTTTGGGATCTTCCGCCAGTTGGGGTTACCATTTAACACAACTTTCATACAGTCCAGTTTCATAACTTGTGCATGGAAGCACAACATGATCCCCAAGGAAATGATATGCTCAGTCAGCTGCGCAACCCCATGCTCAAGCCCATTCGCACGTGTCATGTGCGGTGCCTAGCATAGTACGGTTAGGTGAGTATCTGAGCGGCAGCCTCGCCCTGTTTTTGGACAAACATTAGGTCCTCAACCCTTATACGGCGATAATCGGTTGCATTGGAGCGATCGATGATACCCGAATGGTTAATCATGTCTGCTAAAGGGAAGATGTCATGGGTTGCAACACCTATACCCCCGAATTTTGGCATGGGTTTTGCCTCGTTTTAAGGAACATATGTGGAATGCCCCTCGATGGGGACATCATACACTGTTTTAAAGCATAAAATGTTCCTGTGAACTGATGAGATTCACATTTGAAAGTAATATGCAATCGGAAGAGAATTTCTTGGAATTTTGAGCCTTTTCTTTGGTCCTACTAGCTTGATCACCTAGTACTCCAGGGTGGAGAAGGAAAAAGTCACTGCCGACGTCTTTTTTGGGGAACTTGATCCGGGTCAAGCCTCCCCTATCCGTTGAGAAGTATCTTAGACTAACATTTTTAACTCTTTTTCTTTCTGTTTGAAGCATTAAACCATGCACATTTCAAAGTTACTAGGCTAACCCCCATGAAGTTCACCCTTACCACTCAGCGGAGCGCGGGTATCATCCTTCATTGAGGTGCATTCCGAAATGAAATGGCCACTGCATGCCTTTTTCCCTAAAGGTTAAGGCTGATGTTTTCCCACTCTACAGACTAGACACCCTGGGTTTCTATCTACTTATTGTGGTTGTAATTTGTAATTGTTTCTGAATTTGACTGCTTGGCCAAGTTGGCCAAGCTGGGCAAGCCATTTCCTTTGCCTAGCAGGACCTACATGCCCCAGATTCCTAACCAATTGCCTACTCAGTAAAACAATGCACATTAAGTGCCGATTTGAGTCTACTTCGCCCGATGGTTGTCAGTTTTCACTTCTGCATTTCTTTAAAAATCTTTTCACCTTTGTCTTTATGTCTACACTATCACTTTGCAGCCTCTTGTGTTGAATGACATATTTTTGATCCCGTGGTTGTGCTGGTGGACTTCCTCTTCTACTTTTTGGTGCAAGAGTTCCTTTGCAAAAACGAAAACAAACACAATATCTTTCTCGCCTCTACTAGAGTTCACATTACACTTCTACTTCTGTCGTTCCATGTAGAACTCCTGCAAAACTACTAGACATCATGGTAATCTGTAAGACGATGATTTTGCTCGGGCCGGACTCCTCCGGCGGTGATGACCACCACCGCAACAAGCAGCTTTACTTGATTTCCATGCTTAAAGCGCCAACTTCTTCCCATCCTCTGTGATTTTGAACCAATTTCAAATAGCCCTTCATCTAATACATTGATACCTTTTACCTCAATCATGCTACACACCCCACATACCTGATCAACGTCGAACCATTCAATGCATCCTTCAACAAAGAATGCGAATCATATCAAAAAAACAACAACAACGGTTTGCTTATCGATTACAACAGCTGGTGAATCAAAACAACAACCATCACTGGCCTTCAATAGCACATTATAGGCTGCATCAAGATCCACGAGCTTTCACAGAGTTTTTACTATTGCAACAAAATTCGCCGCACATAGAAAATTGTTTTAACAATGTTAGCAACACTTGCCCGGTGATTGGCCATTTTGCTACAGCCTGGTTCATGCTCCTCTGTGGCACCTTTGGTGCCTCATGGCGAAAACACCCTGGACATACCGATGTGTAGAGTTGAGTTGGAAAAACACTGAAACACCTTGTGGCGTCTCGGAAAACATTGTTTTGGGTGGTTTGAGAATTATCGACGCGAACATTTTACAATCAACACTAGTATTTTGCAATAGATGAATCACATCTGACTCCAGAATCTTCAGAAGAAAAGATTTCAACCTGAATGAAAATTAGAATGCCCCAAAATATGTTTCGCATGTGCAGTCTACCCTTTGCCCACTTCATTCAATCTTCCTTGAGTTTAATCCTAATGCCAACCATATATCAACCATATAGCAACCGTTGAAACTCATAACAAATAACGGTTTGCTGTTATTTCTGGCCCACATGGTACCGGATTTGTGTGTGGAAATATATTTGATTGCTTTTCACCATTCAATGAAATAAAGAACCATCAATCAGTGTGTGCTGTGTACAGCCATATGTCATCAACACAAAAATGGAGCAGAAGAGGGAACAAATTCAATTGTAGACTTGAGTTGTAAGACCAAAACATGCCTGATGTGATACTTCATAATAAACACTGGGACATGCTGTGTCCCGAAGCAGGTCCTGTTGACACCGTATCATCACATGGCATGATGGCATACAACAACAGTAATGCAACCTGTGGGTTTGCATTCCCACAAATGCTGGTGAATGGAACAGAACCAAAAGAGAAGGTTGGAAGGCTGACATGCAACATTACAATACAGGGCAGGGGAAGATCAGGCAGGCTGACAGCTTGGAAATGAAGAGCAACAATCACCCCAGTCCACAGTGGGGTTTGTTTTAACCTACACTAGGCATGAACGGGGCTGACAGGCTATCCATTTATTTCACATGGCGCAAAGTGACATGAACCCCAGAACTTGGACATAAATCTGATGACAATGGCATCCTGGCTTTGGACTTTGGGTGGTGGATGGGTGCACACCCGTCTGCAGTGCTTGGGGTTGGGGGAAAAGTGATCAGCTTCAAACAAGGTCACCATACAGATGAAACGCAAGCCTTGGCTGATTGGACTATCTGCTTAAAAGAGGGAGGGTGAGAGGGGCAATGCGCATGGTTGCTCAGCCAAATCGGTTGGCAAGGTGGTTGGTCAAACACGTTGCCTTCGTTAGCTGGGTAGTTGCTCATCCAGATGTTGCTTCACTGGATGGTTGCTCAGCTGAACAATTGCTCAGCCGGGTAGTTGCTCAGCCAAGTGGTTGCTCAGCTGGGTAGGTGCCTGGCTTGGGCAGGGTTGCCGGTTAGCCAGGGGAAGAAAGGAGGCAAAGGGGGTCCCGGAGAGAATACCCCTCACAACCAATCACGGGAGCCAGGACGCCGATGCATCACGAATCGGATACTCTGACGGTTCACATTGGGACATGAAGAATACAATCATTCCGCTCTCAATTGCCAAGTTAAGAAATTGCTCAGTGGAGTGCACTTTGGTCATCAAGAGAAAGACCGCACATGGTATTTGCAGTCAGGGTCTTGACAAAACGCACTGATGGAGCACGCAAAACATCCGTGCTGCGTGAACCGAGCGAACATCATGGTGCATCGTTGAGAGGGAATGAAAACTGGAATATCACAAAAAAAGCACAGAAATGCCATGGAATCCAGACTGGATCAAGAAATCAAGGTGGGAGAAGCTACGGGACTAAGTGTCACCAATGCTAAAACTTGGTCATGCAAGTGTGTTTGCGCCCAAGTCGTCACACCTCCAGGCCTTGTCAGCAAATACAATATGTCTACAAACCACCACATTTCACTGATGCACTCCTCATAAGATGGTCAAGATCCATGTCACTTAGCTTAAACTACGTTACAACACCATTGAAGTCATCACAATTCCACCTCAGGAAGAGGGACACCAGCTGCGGAGACAAATGGGCCCACAGACAAAGGCCGGCATGTGTGCCAACTTGACCACAAGCCTTATCAATCCAAAGCCACAAATGCTCCCAGTAAGAACACCAGAACCAAAGCGGCCGGCACTGAATTGCAGCTTGCACCACTTGGCGCCCCAGTGAGGTCAACTTAAGAGGAGAAATGGTGCAATGGGGGCAGAGATAGGAGAGAGGCTGTGATTAGGATGAGACTGAAGGAGCCAGGGGGGGCAACACGGGGGGGGGGGGGGTGCTAAGGGAACAAACAACACAGGTCTTGGTCCCAACAGCCAACCCAACACAACTGCCAAAGTGCTTTAGAACAGCCGGTGATTTTTGTTGGGGCCTGCTTGTCCCTCAAGACGGGCTTGTTTTGGGTGTGCAGAGACACAACCGGAGTGATCCCAGGATTCGCTCCCTAAAGCCATGCCCTCGGGATTACAGCTGAATCTTTTGTGCCTGCTGACTTGGTGCAATCCACCAAGATTCATTGCCCCAGAGTTGGCGCATTCCGGAAGGCCTACACTTTCCCTTCAAGGACAGATCCAGCAATGGGTTGTAGTGTGCCTAGAGCTCAGGGGGCCTCTTAAGGTCCATTGAAGCCAGGTAACTGTCACTGTTGCCTTCAAGATAGACACGTGAAATAGTCGACATACATATGGATCCCTTCCCAGCCCTTTGCTCAACCATCCGGTATACCCACACCATAAGGGATCTCTGGGTAATGGCAGCACTGCCTTTGCAATAGACAGGTGGAACAGGTGTTGGCATGTGACTGATCATATCCCTGCTGTCCCACGATAAGCACCCTGGGAGGGGCTGCTGCCATGGGCAGTGGTGCATTCAGCAGGCATACTGGTTGTGTGTGTTCACACTGGGTCGATGCCTGAGACCCCCATAGAATTTCTTACAGAAGTGCTATGCAAAGAAAGAGAGTCTCTAATCCAGTTTGGAAGTCTTGGCTTGTCAGTATTCACGATTGCAGTGAAAACCATCATGGGACGACTGCAGTCTTGGCAGTGATAGCTGCCTGGCCAGTGTGGCAAAATTTATGGGTCTCACACTTCACACATCACTACCCAGTGGGGGCACCGCATGCAGTGTCCATGTACAGCCAATGCTTTGGTTGGGCATGACATAAGGCAGGAAATAAATCCATGACCCCCAATGTTCATGCCTAACCACAGAGCTGCCAAACTTAATGAACACCGAGGTGGTAAACTGAGACATAGAATACAAATGGAATTCTATTGCCTTCGGCAAGGCACCTCGAAGAGGGGAGAGGGGCCAAAACATGCTTTACATGGGATATTTGATCATTTTGGATCGTCACAGTATCAAAAAAATCAGTTTCAGAAATTCTATTGCCTTCGGCAAGTCCACCTCGCATCTACCGCGAGCAACACACACGCAAAATTGGGTGGAAACTACATAAATACCGGCTAAAACATGCTTTACATACCTTGGATGGTCATTTTAGGTGATCATGGTATCAAAAAAACAAGTTTCAAAAACTTCGATATTTGAGCTGCCCAGGGTGACAAACTGCATCAGCAGGTTGTGTACCAATCCCTTGGGAGACCCCCCCCCCTTGGACCTAATACCCAAATCGGGTGAAAAACACGGAAATACGGCCTAAAACATGCTTTACATACCTTGGATGGTCATTTTGGGTGGTCACAATATCACAAAAACAAGTTTCAAAAACTTCCATTTTTGAGCTGTCCGGGTTGAAAAACTGCATAAGCAGGTTGTGCACCCGTCCCTTGGGAGACCCCCCCCCCCGGACCTAACACCCAAATAGGGTGAAAAACACGCAAATACGGCCTAAAACATGCTTTGCATAGCTTGGATGGTCATTTTAAGTGGTCACAACATCAAAAAAACAAGTTTCAAAAACTTCGATTTTTGAGGTGCCCATAGTGAAAAAGTGCATAAGCAGGTTGTGTACCAATCCCTTGGAAGCTCCCCCCCCCGGACCTAATACCCAAATCGGGTGAAAAACACGTAAATACGGCCTAAAACATGCTTTACATAGCTTGGATGGTCATTTTAGGTGATCACGATGTCAAAAAAGTAAGTTTCGGAAACTTCGATTTTTGAGCTGTCCAGGGTAAAAAACTGCATAAGCAGGTTGTGTACCAGCCCATTCACTAGGCCATTATTGGTGGAAAGAGCCATTTTGCGTTTTTGGCACGGGTTGTGAACGGCCCTAAGCAAGGCTAGAGACTGCAAAAAACGTCCTTCCGTATACTAGTAGGCAGATACTGTCACAACATCCCCACTCACACCCCTCAAAGTGGATACCACAGGGTCACTGAGGTCGCCAAAACCGCCAACATAGCAAAAATGGCTGAAAAAGTGCATAAACTGCATAAGCGCTCGTCCCACTCCGCCCCATACAAACCCTATGGAGTCGGGACCCGGAAACACTTTTTCGGCTCAAAATCAAAAAAAACCAAAAGATTCATGATTTTCGACCCAAAAAAAGGGGGGGTCATTTTTTGACCCCCCCCCCACCCCCCCCCACCCCCCCCCCCTCCCTCAAAACCTGAAAAAAGTGGGTTTCAAGTGGGGGGGGTCTGGGGGGGTCCGGACCAAAAACTCATTGGGGGATGCGTTTATTGGACAAAATAATGATTTTACAAGGGGTTAAACTAACAATTCAACCCCTTGGGGTAGGGTACGCGAATAGCCCCAAAATGGCCAAAATGGGGGGGTATGTGGCGTTTTCCCCTATATACGCCTGCCTGGCTTTGATCTAACAACCTCTGCGAGGTGATTCTATTGCCTTCGGCAAGTCCACCTCGCAGAGAATCTACCGCGAGCAACACACACCCAAAATAGGGTGGAAACTACATAAATACCGGCTAAAACATGCTTTACATACCTTGGATGATCATTTTAGGTGATCACGGTATCAAAAAAACAAGTTTCGAAAACTTCGATTTTTGAGCTGCCCAGGGTAAACTGCATAGCAGGTTGTGTACCAATCCCTTGGGAGGACCCCCCCCCCCTTGGACCTAATACCCAAATCGGGTGAAAAACACGTAAATACGGCCTGAAACATGCTTTACATACCTTGGATGGTCATTTTAGGTGATCACAATATCACAAAAACAAGTTTCAAAAACTTCCATTTTTGAGCTGTCCGGGGTGAAAAACTGCATAAGCAGGTTGTGCACCCGTCCCTTGGGAGCCCCCCCCCCCCCCCCCGACCTGATACCCAAATAGGGTGAAAAACACGTAAATACGGCCTAAAACATGCTTTACATACCTTGGATGGTCATTTTGGGTGGTCACAATATCAAAAAAATATGTTTCGAAAACTTCGATTTTTGAGCTGTCCGGGGTGAAAAACTGCATAAGCAGGTTGTGCACCCGTCCCTTGGGAGCCCCCCCCCCCCCCCCCCCCCGACCCAACACCCAAAAAGGGTGAAAAACACGTAAATACGGCCTAAAACATGCTTTACATACCTTGGATGGTCATTTTAGGTGATCACAATATCAAAAAAACAAGTTTCGAAAACTTCGATTTTTGAGCTGTCCGGGTTGAAAAGCTGCATAAGCAGGTTGTGCACCCGTCCCTTGGGAGACCCCCCCCCCCCCCCCCCCGACCTGATACCCAAATAGGGTGAAAACACGTAAATACGGCCTAAAACATGCTTTGCGTAGCTTGAAATGTCATTTTGGGTGGTCACAATATCAAAAAAACAAGTTTCGAAAACTTCGATTTTTGAGCTGTCCGGGTTGAAAAACTGCATAAGCAGGTTGTGCACCCGTCCCTTGGGAGACCCCCCCCCCCCCCCCCCGACCTGATACCCAAATAGGGTGAAAACACGTAAATACGGCCTAAAACATGCTTTGCGTAGCTTGAAATGTCATTTTGGGTGGTCACAATATCAAAAAAACAAGTTTCGAAAACTTCGATTTTTGAGCTGTCCGGGTTGAAAAACTGCATAAGCAGGTTGTGCACCCGTCCCTTGGGAGACCCCCCCCCCCCGGACCTAACACCCAAATAGGTTGAAAAACACGTAAATACGGCCTAAAACATGCTTTGCATAGTTTGAAATGTCATTTTGGGTGGTCACAATATCAAAAAAACAAGTTTCGAAAACTTCGATTTTTGAGCTGCCTGGGGTGAAAAACTGCATAAGCAGGTTGTGTACCTCCCCATTCACTAGGCCATTATTGGTGGAAACAGTCATTTCGCGTCTTTGGCACGGGTTGTGAACGGCCATAAGCAAGGGTAGACACGGCAAAAAACGTCCTTTCGTATCCTAGTAGGCATATACTGTCACAACATCCCCACTCGCAACCCTCGGAGTGGGTACCACAGGTTCACCGAGGTTGCCAAAACCGCCAACATAGCAAAAATGGCTGAAAAGTGCATAAACTGCACTAGCGCTCGTCCCACTCCGCCCCATACAAACCCCATGGAGTCGGGACCCGGAAACACTTTTTCGGCTCAAAATCGAAAAAAACCAAAAGATTCATGATTTTCGACCCAAAAAAAGGGGGGGGTCATTTTTTCGACATTTTTGACCCCCCACCCCACCCCCCCACCCCCCCCCACCCCCCCCCCCTAAAAAGTGGGTTTCAAGTGGGGGGGGGTCTGGGGGGGTCCGGACCAAAAACTCATTGGGGGATGCGTTTATTGGACAAAATAATGATTTTACAAGGGGTTAAACTAACAATTCAACCCCTTGGGGTAGGGTACGCGAATAAGCCCAAAATGGGGGGTATGTGGCGTTTTCCCATATATACGCCTGCCTGGCTTTGATCTAACAACCTCTGCGAGGTGATTTTGCAAAAAATTCTATTGCCTTCGGCAAGTCCACCTCGCAGAGAATCTACCGCGAGCAACACACACCCAAAAAAGGGTTCGAAACTACATAAATACCGGCTAAAACATGCTTTACATACCTTGGATGATCGTTTTAGGTGATCACGGTATCAAAAAAACAAGTTTCGAAAACTTCGATTTTTGAGCTGCCCAGGGTGCACCCCCCCCTTGGACCTGATACCCAAATAGGGTGAAAAACACGTAAATACGGCCTAAAACATGCTTTCCATAGCTTGGATGGTCATTTCGGGTGGTCACAATATCACAAAAACAAGTTTCAAAAACTTCGATTTTTGAGCTGTCCGGGTTGAAAAACTACATGAGCAGGTTGTGCACCCGTCACTTGGGAGACCCCCCCCCCCCCCGACCTAACACCCAAATAGGGTGAAAACACGTAAATACGGCCTAAAACATGCTTTGCATAGCTTGAAATGTCATTTTGGGTGGTCACAATATCAAAAAAACAAGTTTCGAAAACTTCGATTTTTGAGCTGCCTGGGGTGAAAAACTACATAAGCAGGTTGTGTACCTCCCCATTCACTAGGCCATTATTGGTGGAAACAGTCATTTCGCGTCTTTGGCGAGGGTTGTGAATGGCCATAAGCAGGGGTAGACACGGCAAAAAACGTCCTTTCGTATCCTAGTAGGCATATACTGTCACAACATCCCCACTCGCACCCCTCGGAGTGGGTACCACGGGTTCACCGAAGTCGCCAAAACCGCCAACATAGCATAAATGGCTGAAAAGTGCATAAACTGCATAAGCGCACGTCCCACTCCGCCCCATACAAACCCCATAGAGTCGGGACCCGGAAACACTTTTTCGGCTCAAAATCAAAAAAAACCAAAAGATTCATGATTTTCGACCCAAAAAAAGGGGGGGTCATTTTTTCGACATTTTTGACCCCCCCCCCACCCCCCCCCCCCTCCTTGAAAACCTCAAAAAAGTGGGTTTCAAGTGGGGGGGGTCTGGGGGGGTCCGGACCAAAAACTCATTGGGGGATGCGTTTATTGGACAAAATAATGATTTTACAAGGGGTTAAACCAACAATTCAACCCCTTGGGGTAGGGTACGCGAATAGCCCCAAAATGGCCAAAATGGGGGGGTATGTGGCGTTTTCCCATATATACGCCTGCCTGGCTTTGATCTAACAACCTCTGCGAGGTGATTCTATTGCCTTCGGCAAGTCCACCTCGCAGAGAATCTACACCGAGCAACACGTACCCAAAATAGGGTGGAAACTACATAAATACGGCCTAAAACATGCTTTACATACCTTGGATGGTCATTTTAGGTGATCACGGTATCAAAAAAACAAGTTTCGAAAACTTCGATTTTTGAGCTCTCCACGGTGAAAAACTGCACAAGCAGGTTGTGTACCAATCCCCTAGGAGACCCCCCCCCGACCCAATACCCAAATAAGGTTACAAACACGTAAATACAGCCTAAAACATGCTTTACATTGCTTGAATGGTCATTTTGGGTGATGACAATATCAAAAAAACAAGTTTCGAAAACTTCGATTTTTGAGCTGTCCGGGGTGAAAAACTGCATAAGCAGGTTGTGTACCAATCCCTTGGGAGACCCCCCCCCCCCCTAACCCAATACCCAAATAGGGTGAAAAACATGTAAATACGGCCTAAAACATGCTTTACATACCTTGGATGGTCATTTTAGGTGGTCACAATATCAAACAAACAAGTTTCGAAAACTTCGATTTTTGAGCTGCCCGGGTTGAAAAACTGCATAAGCAGGTTGTGTACCAAACCCTTGGGAGACCCCCCCCCCTTGGACCTAATACCCATATCGGGTGAAAAACACGTAAATACGGCCTAAAACATGCTTTACATACCTTGGATGGTCATATTGTGTGGTCACAATATCAAAAAAAAACAAGTTTCGGAAACTTCGATTTTTGAGCTGTCCGGGGTGAAAAACTGCATAAGCAGTTTGTGTACCAATCCCTTGGGAGACCCCCCCCCCCCGGACCTAACACCCAAATAGGGTGAAAAACACGTAAATACGGCCTAAAACATGCTTTGCATAGCTTGAAATGTCATTTTGGGTGGTCACAATATCAAACAAACAAGTTCCGAAAACTTCGATTTTTGAGCTGCCTGGGGTGAAAAACTGCATAAGCAGGTTGTGTACTGGCCCATTCACTAAGCCATTATTGGTGGAAACAGTCATTTCGCGTCTTTGGCACGGGTTGTGGACGGCCCCAGGCAAGGCTAGAGACTGCAAAAAACGTCTTTCCATATCCTAGTAGGCATATACTGTCACAACATCCCCACTTGCACCCCTCAGGGTAGGTACCACGGGTTCACCGAGGTCGACGAACATAGCAAAAATGGCTGAAAAGTGCATAAACTGCATAAGCGCTCGTCCCACTCCGCCCCATACAAACCCCATAGAGTCGGGACCCGGAAACACTTTTTCGGCTCAAAATCGAAAAAAACCAAAAGATTCATGATTTTCGACCCAAAAAAAGGGGGGGTCATTTTTTGACCCCCCCCCCACCCCCCCCCCCCTCCCTCAAAACCTGAAAAAAGTGGGTTTCAAGTGGGGGGGGTCTGGGGGGGTCCGGACCAAAAACTCATTGGGGGATGCGTTTATTGGACAAAATAATGATTTTACAAGGGGTTAAACTAACAATTCAACCCCTTGGGGTAGGGTACGCGAATAGCCCCAAAATGGCCAAAATGGGGGGGTATGTGGCGTTTTCCCCTATATACGCCTGCCTGGCTTTGATCTAACAACCTCTGCGAGGTGATTTCCATTTTTGACCTGTAGAGGGTGGAAAATTGCTTAAGCAGTTTGTGCACACCCCGAATGCCATTGAACCACCTACAAAACTTCGATTTTTGAGCAACCCAGGGTGAAAAACTGCATAAGCAGGTTGTGTACCAATCCCTTGAGAGACAACCCCCCCCCCCCCCCGGGATGTAATACCCAAATAGGGTGAAATACACGTAAATACGGCCTAAAACATGCTTCACATACCTTGGATGGTCATTTTAGGTGATCACAATATCATAAAAACGAGTTTTGAAAACTTCGATTTTTGAGCTGCCCAGGGTGAAAAACTGCATAAGCAGGTTGTGTACCCATCCCTTGGGAGACCCCCCCCCCTTGACCTAATACCCAAATAGGGTGAAAATCATGGAAATACAGCCTAAAACATGCTTTACATAGCTTGGATGGTCATATCATGTGGTCACAATATCATAAAACCAAGTTTCGAAAACTTCGATTTTTGAGCTGCCTAGGGTGCAAAACTGCACAAGGAGGTTGTGTACCGGCCCATTCACTAGGCCATTATTGGTGGAAACAGTCATTTCGCGTCTTTGGCACCGGCATGGACCGGCCCTCGGCAGGGCTAGAGACTGCAAAAATCGTCCTTTCGTATCCTAGTAGGCATATACTGTCACAACATCCCCACTCACACCCCTAAGAGTGGGTACCACAGGTTCACCGAGGTTGCCAAAACCGCCAACATAGCAAAAATGGCTGAAAAGTGCATAAACTGCACGAGCGCTCGTCCCACTCCGCCCCATACAAACCCTATGGAGTCGGGACCCGGAAACACTTTTTCGGCTCAAAATCGAAAAAAACCAAAAGATTCATGATTTTCGACCCAAAAAAAGGGGGGGTCATTTTTTCGACATTTTTGACCCCCCCCCACCCCCCCCCACCCACCCCCACCCCCCCCTAAAAAGTGGGTTTCAAGTGGGGGGGGTCTGGGGGGGTCCGGACCAAAAACTCATTGGGGGATGCGTTTATTGGACAAAATAATGATTTTACAAGGGGTTAAACTAACAATTCAACCCCTTGGGGTAGGGTACGCGAATAGGCCCAAATGGGGGGGTATGTGGCGTTTTCCCCATATATATGCCTGCCTGGCTTTGATCTAACAACCTCTGCGAGGTGATTTTTGAGCTGTCTTTGGCACCGGCATGGACCGGCCCTCGGCAGGGCTAGAGACTGCAAAAATCGTCCTTTCGTATCCTAGTAGGCATATACTGTCACAACATCCCCACTCACACCCCTAAGAGTGGGTACCACAGGGTCACCGAGGTCGCCAAAACCGCCAACATAGCAAAAATGGCTGAAAAGTGCATAAACTGCATAAGCGCTCGTCCCACTCCGCCCCATACAAACCCTATGGAGTCGGGACCCGGAAACACTTTTTCGGCTCAAAATCGAAAAAAACCAAAAGATTCATGATTTTCGACCCAAAAAAAGGGGGGGTCATTTTTTTCGACATTTTTGACCCCCCCCCCCCCACCCCCCCCCCCACCCACCCCCACCCCCCCCTAAAAAGTGGGTTTCAAGTGGGGGGGGGTCTGGGGGGGTCCGGACCAAAAACTCATTGGGGGATGCGTTTATTGGACAAAATAATGATTTTACAAGGGGTTAAACTAACAATTCAACCCCTTGGGGTAGGGTACGCGAATAGGCCCAAATGGGGGGGTATGTGGCGTTTTCCCCATATATATGCCTGCCTGGCTTTGTTTGATCTAACAACCTCTGCGAGGTGATTTTTGAGCTGTCCGGGGTGAAAAACTGCATAAGCAGGTTGTGTACCAATCCCTTGGGAGGACCCCCCCCCCCCTAACCCAATACCCAAATAGGGTGAAAAACATGTAAATACGGCCTAAAACATGCTTTACATACCTTGGATGGTCATTTTAGGTGATCACAATATCAAAAAAACAAGTTTCGGAAACTTCGATTTTTGAGCTGTCCGGGTGAAAAACTGCATAAGCAGGTTGTGTACCAAACCCTTGGGAGACCCCCCCCCCTTGGACCTAATACCCATATCGGGTGAAAAACACGTAAATACGGCCTAAAACATGCTTTACATACCTTGGATGGTCATATTGTGTGGTCACAATATCAAAAAAAAACAAGTTTCGGAAACTTCGATTTTTGAGCTGTCCGGGGTGAAAAACTGCATAAGCAGTTTGTGTACCAATCCCTTGGGAGACCCCCCCCCCCCCCGGACCTAACACCCAAATAGGGTGAAAAACACGTAAATACGGCCTAAAACATGCTTTGCATAGCTTGAAATGTCATTTTGGGTGGTCACAATATCAAAAAAGTAAGTTCCGAAAACTTCGATTTTTGAGCTGCCTGGGGTGAAAAACTGCATAAGCAGGTTGTGTACTGGCCCATTCACTAAGCCATTATTGGTGGAAACAGTCATTTCGCGTCTTTGGCACGGGTTGTGGACGGCCCAGGCAAGGCTAGAGACTGCAAAAAACGTCTTTCCATATCCTAGTAGGCATATACTGTCACAACATCCCCACTTGCACCCCTCAGGGTAGGTACCACGGGTTCACCGAGGTCGACGAACATAGCAAAAATGGCTGAAAAGTGCATAAACTGCATAAGCGCTCGTCCCACTCCGCCCCATACAAACCCCATAGAGTCGGGACCCGGAAACACTTTTTCGGCTCAAAATCGAAAAAAACCAAAAGATTCATGATTTTCGACCCAAAAAAAGGGGGGTCATTTTTGACCCCCCCCCCACCCCCCCCCCCCCTCCCTCAAAACCTGAAAAAAGTGGGTTTCAAGTGGGGGGGGTCTGGGGGGGTCCGGACCAAAAACTCATTGGGGGATGCGTTTATTGGACAAAATAATGATTTTACAAGGGGTTAAACTAACAATTCAACCCCTTGGGGTAGGGTACGCGAATAGCCCCAAAATGGCCAAAATGGGGGGGTATGTGGCGTTTTCCCCTATATACGCCTGCCTGGCTTTTGATCTAACAACCTCTGCGAGGTGATTTCCATTTTTGACCTGTAGAGGGTGGAAAATTGCTTAAGCAGTTTGTGCACACCCCGAATGCCATTGAAGCACCTACAAAACTTCGATTTTTGAGCAACCCAGGGTGAAAAACTGCATAAGCAGGTTGTGTACCAATCCCTTGAGAGACAACCCCCCCCCCCCCCCCCGGGATGTAATACCCAAATAGGGTGAAATACACGTAAATACGGCCTAAAACATGCTTCACATACCTTGGATGGTCATTTTAGGTGATCACAATATCATAAAAACGAGTTTTGAAAACTTCGATTTTTGAGCTGCCCAGGGTGAAAAACTGCATAAGCAGGTTGTGTACCCATCCCTTGGGAGACCCCCCCCCCTTGACCTAATACCCAAATAGGGTGAAAATCATGGAAATACAGCCTAAAACATGCTTTACATAGCTTGGATGGTCATATCATGTGGTCACAATATCATAAAACCAAGTTTCGAAAACTTCGATTTTTGAGCTGCCTAGGGTGCAAAACTGCACAAGGAGGTTGTGTACCGGCCCATTCACTAGGCCATTATTGGTGGAAACAGTCATTTCGCGTCTTTGGCACCGGCATGGACCGGCCCTCGGCAGGGCTAGAGACTGCAAAAATCGTCCTTTCGTATCCTAGTAGGCATATACTGTCACAACATCCCCACTCACACCCCTAAGAGTGGGTACCACAGGTTCACCGAGGTTGCCAAAACCGCCAACATAGCAAAAATGGCTGAAAAGTGCATAAACTGCACGAGCGCTCGTCCCACTCCGCCCCATACAAACCCTATGGAGTCGGGACCCGGAAACACTTTTTCGGCTCAAAAATCGAAAAAAACCAAAAGATTCATGATTTTCGACCCAAAAAAAGGGGGGGTCATTTTTTTCGACATTTTTGACCCCCCCCACCCCCCCCCCACCCACCCCCACCCCCCCCTAAAAAGTGGGTTTCAAGTGGGGGGGGTCTGGGGGGGTCCGGACCAAAAACTCATTGGGGGATGCGTTTATTGGACAAAATAATGATTTTACAAGGGGTTAAACTAACAATTCAACCCCTTGGGGTAGGGTACGCGAATAGGCCCAAATGGGGGGGTATGTGGCGTTTTCCCCATATATATGCCTGCCTGGCTTTGATCTAACAACCTCTGCGAGGTGATTTTTGAGCTGTCTTTGGCACCGGCATGGACCGGCCCTCGGCAGGGCTAGAGACTGCAAAAATCGTCCTTTCGTATCCTAGTAGGCATATACTGTCACAACATCCCCACTCACACCCCTAAGAGTGGGTACCACAGGGTCACCGAGGTCGCCAAAACCGCCAACATAGCAAAAATGGCTGAAAAGTGCATAAACTGCATAAGCGCTCGTCCCACTCCGCCCCATACAAACCCTATGGAGTCGGGACCCGGAAACACTTTTTCGGCTCAAAATCGAAAAAACCAAAAGATTCATGATTTTCGACCCAAAAAAAGGGGGGGTCATTTTTTTCGACATTTTTGACCCCCCCCCCCCCCCACCCCCCCCCCACCCACCCCCACCCCCCCCTAAAAAGTGGGTTTCAAGTGGGGGGGGGTCTGGGGGGGTCCGGACCAAAAACTCATTGGGGGATGCGTTTATTGGACAAAATAATGATTTTACAAGGGGTTAAACTAACAATTCAACCCCTTGGGGTAGGGTACGCGAATAGGCCCAAATGGGGGGGTATGTGGCGTTTTCCCCATATATATGCCTGCCTGGCTTTGTTTGATCTAACAACCTCTGCGAGGTGATTTTTGAGCTGTCCGGGGTGAAAAACTGCATAAGCAGGTTGTGTACCAATCCCTTGGGAGGACCCCCCCCCCCCCCCGGACATAATACCCAAATGGGGTGAAAAACACGTAAATACGGCCTAAAACAGGCTTTACATACCTTGGATGGTCATTTTAGGTGGTCACAATATCAAAAAAAGAAGTTTCGAAAACTTCCATTTTTGAGCTGTCCGGGGTGAAAAACTGCATAAGCAGGTTGTGTACCCATCCCTTGGGAGACCCCCCCCCCCGCACCTAATACCCAAATAGGGTGAAAAACACGTAAATGCGGCCTAAACCATGCTTTACATATCTTGGATGGTCATTTTAGGTGGTCACAACATCAAAAAAGTAAGTTTCAAAAACTTCGATTTTTGAGCTGGCCAGCGCGAAAAACTGCATAAGCAGGTTGTGTACCGGCCCATTCACTAGGCCATTATTGGTGGAAACAGTCATTTCGCGTCTTTGGCACGGGTTGTGAATGGCCCTAAGCAAGGCTAGAGACCACAAAAAACGTCCTTCCGTATCCTAGTAGGCATATACTGTCACAACATCCCCACTAGCACCCCTCAGAGTAGGTACCACAGGGTCACCGTGGTCGCCAAAACCGCCAACATAGCAAAAATGGCTGAAAAGTGCATAAACTGCATTAGCGCTCGTCCCACTCCGCCCCATACAAACCCTATGGAGACGGGACCCGGAAACACTTTTTCGGCTCAAAATCAAAAAAAGCCAAAAGATTCATGATTTTCGACCCAAAAAAAGGGGGGGTCATTTTTTTTCGACATTTTTGACCCCCCCCCACCCACCCCCCCACCCACCCCCACCCCCCCCTAAAAAGTGGGTTTCAAGTGGGGGGGGTCTGGGGGGGTCCGGACCAAAAACTCATTGGGGGATGCGTTTATTGGACAAAATAATGATTTTACAAGGGGTTAAACTAACAATTCAACCCCTTGGGGTAGGGTACGCGAATAGGCCCAAATGGGGGGGTATGTGGCGTTTTCCCATATATACGCCTGCCTGGCTTTGATCTAACAACCTCTGCGAGGTGATTTCCATTTTTGAGCTGCCGAGGCCGGAAAACTGCGTAAGCAGGTTGTGTGCCCTAGACCCCTTGGTACCCCCCCCCCCCCACACCCAAATAGGATGAAAAACACACAAAGAGGGTCTAAAACATGCTTTACATAGCATATTTCATCATTGTAAGTGGTCACAATATCGAAAAAAATTCTATTGCCTTCGGCAAGTCCACCTCGCAGAGAATCTACCGCGAGGAACACACACCCAAAATAGGGTGGAAACTACATAAATACCGGCCAAAACATGCTTTACATACCTTGGATGATCATTTTAGGTGATCACGGTATCAAAAAAACAAGTTTCGAAAACTTCGATTTTTGAGCTGCCCAGGGTGACAAACTGCATAAGCAGGTTGTGTACCAATCCCTTGGGAGACCCCCCCCTCTTGGACCTAATACCCAAATCGGGTGAAAAACACGTAAATACGGCCTAAAACATGCTTTACATACCTTGGATGGTCATTTTAGGTGATCACAATATCACAAAAACAAGTTCAAAAACTTCCATTTTGAGCTGTCCGGGGTGAAAAACTGCATAAGCAGGTTGTGCACCCGTCCCTTGGGAGACCCCCCCCCCGCACCTAATACCCAAATAGGGTGAAAAACACGTAAATACGGCCTAAAACATGCTTTACATACCTTGGATGGTCATTTTGGGTGGTCACAATATCAAAAAAATATGTTTCGAAAACTTCGATTTTTGAGCTGTCCGGGGTGAAAAACTGCATAAGCAGGTTGTGTACCTCCCCATTCACTAGGCCATTATTGGTGGAAACAGTCATTTCGCGTCTTTGGCACGGGTTGTGAACGGCCATAAGCAGGGGTAGACACGGCAAAAAACGTCCTTTTGTATCCTAGTAGGCATATACTGTCACAACATCCCCACTCGCACACCTCAGGGTGGGTACCACGGGTTCACCGAGGTTGCCAAAACCGCCAACATAGCAAAAATGGCTGAAAAGTGCATAAACTGCATAAGCGCTCGTCCCACTCCGCCCCATACAACCCTATGGAGTCGGGACCCGGAAACACTTTTTCGGCTCAAAATCGAAAAAAACCAAAAGATTCATGATTTTCGACCCAAAAAAAGGGGGGGTCATTTTTTTCGACATTTTTGACCCCCCCCCCCCCCCACCCCCCCCCCCACCCACCCCCACCCCCCCCTAAAAAGTGGGTTTCAAGTGGGGGGGGGTCTGGGGGGGTCCGGACCAAAAACTCATTGGGGGATGCGTTTATTGGACAAAATAATGATTTTACAAGGGGTTAAACTAACAATTCAACCCCTTGGGGTAGGGTACGCGAATAGGCCCAAATGGGGGGGTATGTGGCGTTTTCCCCATATATATGCCTGCCTGGCTTTGTTTGATCTAACAACCTCTGCGAGGTGATTTTTGAGCTGTCCGGGGTGAAAAACTGCATAAGCAGGTTGTGTACCAATCCCTTGGGAGGACCCCCCCCCCCCCCCGGACATAATACCCAAATGGGGTGAAAAACACGTAAATACGGCCTAAAACAGGCTTTACATACCTTGGATGGTCATTTTAGGTGGTCACAATATCAAAAAAAGAAGTTTCGAAAACTTCCATTTTTGAGCTGTCCGGGGTGAAAAACTGCATAAGCAGGTTGTGTACCCATCCCTTGGGAGACCCCCCCCCCCCGCACCTAATACCCAAATAGGGTGAAAAACACGTAAATGCGGCCTAAACCATGCTTTACATATCTTGGATGGTCATTTTAGGTGGTCACAACATCAAAAAAGTAAGTTTCAAAAACTTCGATTTTGAGCTGGCCAGCGCGAAAAACTGCATAAGCAGGTTGTGTACCGGCCCATTCACTAGGCCATTATTGGTGGAAACAGTCATTTCGCGTCTTTGGCACGGGTTGTGAATGGCCCTAAGCAAGGCTAGAGACCACAAAAAACGTCCTTCCGTATCCTAGTAGGCATATACTGTCACAACATCCCCACTAGCACCCCTCAGAGTAGGTACCACAGGGTCACCGTGGTCGCCAAAACCGCCAACATAGCAAAAATGGCTGAAAAGTGCATAAACTGCATTAGCGCTCGTCCCACTCCGCCCCATACAAACCCTATGGAGACGGGACCCGGAAACACTTTTTCGGCTCAAAATCAAAAAAAGCCAAAAGATTCATGATTTTCGACCCAAAAAAAGGGGGGGGTCATTTTTTTTCGACATTTTTGACCCCCCCCCCCACCCACCCCCCACCCACCCCCACCCCCCCCTAAAAAGTGGGTTTCAAGTGGGGGGGGTCTGGGGGGGTCCGGACCAAAAACTCATTGGGGGATGCGTTTATTGGACAAAATAATGATTTTACAAGGGGTTAAACTAACAATTCAACCCCTTGGGGTAGGGTACGCGAATAGGCCCAAATGGGGGGGTATGTGGCGTTTTCCCATATATACGCCTGCCTGGCTTTGATCTAACAACCTCTGCGAGGTGATTTCCATTTTTGAGCTGCCGAGGCCGGAAAACTGCGTAAGCAGGTTGTGTGCCCTAGACCCCTTGGTACCCCCCCCCCCACACCCAAATAGGATGAAAAACACACAAAGAGGGTCTAAAACATGCTTTACATAGCATATTTCATCATTGTAAGTGGTCACAATATCGAAAAAAATTCTATTGCCTTCGGCAAGTCCACCTCGCAGAGAATCTACCGCGAGGAACACACACCCAAAATAGGGTGGAAACTACATAAATACCGGCCAAAACATGCTTTACATACCTTGGATGATCATTTTAGGTGATCACGGTATCAAAAAAACAAGTTTCGAAAACTTCGATCTTTGAGCTGCCCAGGGTGACAAACTGCATAAGCAGGTTGTGTACCAATCCCTTGGGAGACCCCCCCCTCTTGGACCTAATACCCAAATCGGGTGAAAAACACGTAAATACGGCCTAAAACATGCTTTACATACCTTGGATGGTCATTTTAGGTGATCACAATATCACAAAAACAAGTTTCAAAAACTTCCATTTTTGAGCTGTCCGGGGTGAAAAACTGCATAAGCAGGTTGTGCACCCGTCCCTTGGGAGACCCCCCCCCCCGACCTGATACCCAAATAGGGTGAAAAACACGTAAATACGGCCTAAAACATGCTTTACATACCTTGGATGGTCATTTTGGGTGGTCACAATATCAAAAAAATATGTTTCGAAAACTTCGATTTTTGAGCTGTCCGGGGTGAAAAACTGCATAAGCAGGTTGTGTACCTCCCCATTCACTAGGCCATTATTGGTGGAAACAGTCATTTCGCGTCTTTGGCACGGGTTGTGAACGGCCATAAGCAGGGGTAGACACGGCAAAAAACGTCCTTTTGTATCCTAGTAGGCATATACTGTCACAACATCCCCACTCGCACACCTCAGGGTGGGTACCACGGGTTCACCGAGGTTGCCAAAACCGCCAACATAGCAAAAATGGCTGAAAAGTGCATAAACTGCATAAGCGCTCGTCCCACTCCGCCCCATACAAACCCTATGGAGTCGGGACCCCGGAAACACTTTTTCGGCTCAAAATCGAAAAAACCAAAAGATTCATGATTTTCGACCCAAAAAAAGGGGGGGTCATTTTTTCGACATTTTTGACCCCCCCCCCCCCCCCCACCCCCCCACCCCCACCCCCACCCCCCCCTAAAAAGTGGGTTTCAAGTGGGGGGGGTCTGGGGGGGTCCGGACCAAAAACTCATTGGGGGATGTGTTAATTGGACAAAATAATGATTTTACAAGGGGTTAAACTAACAATTCAACCCCTTGGGGTAGGGTACGCGAATAGGCCCCAAAATGGGGGGTATGTGGCGTTTTCCCCATATATATGCCTGCCTGGCTTTGATCTAACAACCTCTGCGAGGTGATTTTGCAAAAAATTTCCATTTTTGACCTGTAGAGGGTGGAAAACTGCTTAAGCAGTTTGTGCACACCCCGAATGCCATTGAACCACCTACAAACAGCAATTTGAAGCTTTTGGGGGGCCCATGGTTCGGGCTAGATGGGCCCAGTGGCCACTATGTGGGCCCCCATGGGTGCTCAAGCACCCGCATTGTCACCAAATGATCACCCAAACCCAACCTAGGGGCAACAGAAGGGTTTCGGAAAAAGTGGAAATGTGAAAAACTTTCAAGTGTCACTAAACAGCCTACGCAACAGCAATTTTGGGGCTTTCGGAGGGCCCATGGCACTGGCTACATAGGCCTAGCAGCCACTACGTGGGTCCCCATGGGTGCTCAAGTACCCGTATTGTCACCAAATGATCACCCAAACCAATCCTAGGGGCAACGGAAGGTAGTCATGAAAAATCGAATTTCAAAAAACCTTCACGTGCCACTAAACAGCCTATCCAGCGTGAAAAACGGCTAAGTCCTCATTGGCGAGGGGCCATATAGGGGGGGTGCCTGGGGGTACCTGGAGTTGGGACCCGGGACCCCCGCCATGGGTCAGAGGGTCCATATACAAGAAAAAAGTTCTTCAGGACCCAGGTCCAAATACACACACAGCGGCCACAATACACAAAGAATTTTTGCCCCCCCCCCCCCACCCCCCACCCCCCCCACCCCCCCCCCTCAAAAAAGGGTACCCCGGTGCGGGGGGGTACGGGGGTCAAAATCCAAAAAATCATTGGGGGATCATTTTTGGTCCTAAAATGATGATTTTACAGGGGGTTAGACGTTAGAAACCATACATTGGGGTATGCTACGCGAACGACCCCAAAAAAGGGGGGGTATACGACGCTCGCGCCTGCGCTTGATCTAACAACCTCTCTTCGGGGTGATAAAAGATAACAAAAAAAAAGGAATCATGGATGGACCAAAAGCGAGCCAACCCACTATTGACCCACCAGGGGAGGGGTCCCATTTGAAGAAGGCACCCACCCGTTTGAAAAAGGCAGACACCACTTGCCACCCCCACCCCCCACCCCAGGGTAGGACGCACTCCACTTACAAAAAGGTTGGCACATACATAAATGCATATTCTATATCAAAGTCTATGTCTAAATGTACAGCGAAGTCTATGTCTATGTCTACTTCTAAATCTACATCTAAGTCTGTACCTAAATCTTTGTCTAAGCCCATCTATGTCTAAGTCAATATCAAAGTCTATATGTATGTGTTCATCTCATTCTATATCTAGGTCTATATGTTTGCACAGGCCAGCCCACGGGGGGGCCCCCTCCTCGGTTCGGGTACGCGACCCCCTCCCCCCCTCCCTGCCCTCCGGGCCCACTTAGTTACCAAGAGTCAATAGCTACCGGCCATACATATGGTGGCGCCGAAGGCGCTCGAAAAATTTTTTTCATTCCCCTTGCCAACGTAGCATCCCTCCCCGCCCAGGCGGTGGAGCACCCCAACGCTATACTTGAACCCAACCTTGACTCTAACACCCACCCCAACCCTCAGCCTGCTCCTAACCTACACCTAACCCTAATCAAGACTGAATATTGGGACCGAGCTGGTGGGGGAGGGAACATTAGCTATGACTGGTGAAGGACATGAAGAATGATTCACACATTCATGGCTCTTAACAAAGTGAAATCAGCTTGCAAGTCAACCCCATCACCACGAGGCCCACTTTCAAGCTTTCTGGACTTCTGAGGGGCCAAAATGCCCCAAAATGGGCTCAAAATGGGCTCATTTCACCCGTTTGTGCACCCCAAATGGTCTAGGATGATTTTTGGAAAAATGCGTTTTTGACCCATTCTTGACCCATTTCTGGTCCCAAAACAGCCCATTTTCAAGGCATTTTGGGATTTTCGGAGGACCAAAATGGGTCACCACAAGCTCAAAATGGTCCAAAAACACTTGTTGTAGCGTCGCTCATGGTCTAGGATCATTTTTGAGAAAAGTCATCTTTTTGCCTGTACTGGACCCTGTTGACCCATTTGGGCACCCACCTGTTTGGGCTTGAGCTTGCAGCTTGCTGCAGCCTAGTGGGCCTAAGTACGGGGGTGTAGGCGTCCGTTTGGGCAATTCTAAGGGGTGGAAACCACAAAAAGTGGGGGATTACGGGTGGCGTAGGTGCCCTCGGAATCGCATTTTGAGCCATGTAGCCAAAGATATGGCCTATTCTTGGTTTGTGGCTGTCGGCATTTGAAGCTTCTAGGGGCCTTTTTGGGCCGTTTCCGGGACATGTCATGGAGTTAGAGGGCCGCAAAGAGCTCGTTGACACAGGGAAGTCAAGCCGCACGTGCAGAGTTGCCACCGTTTCCCTTTGGCCGTTTTGAATGTGTTCTAGGGCTTTTTAAGCCCAAAAATGGCTGTTTTTGGCCCGAAACTGCAGTTTTTGAAACTGAGGTCCGCCACTTGCAAATCCCGTTCCCGGCCGCCACCGTTGAGTTTCTTGCTCAAACTTTGTGTGATTGTACTTCACACCCATAGGTATCATCCACCAAAATTTCACCCGAATCTGAACCCCCACGACAGAGTTCTGATTTTTACCCATTTCGCGCGTGCTGCTGCTTGCTGCTTGCTGCTGCTACTGCTGCTGCTAAACCTGGTAGGTCCACCCTAGACACTAAAAAGGGTTATGAAACCAAGACTGGTTCCACCAGCTCGGTGACCCTAACCCTAGCCCTAGCTCTCACCCCAGGGAGGGCAAGGGGAGGTAACGGGAGCCTGTGCCCCCCCCCCCACCACTACAAATTGCCCCACCTGGGACCCCCCCCACAACCGACCCTCCCGACCCCCCCATCGCCCCTCCCTGAACCCCCCTCCAATGCCCCCCCCCCCCCCCCCCCCCCCCCCCCCCCCCCCCCCAAGGGGCCTCCGGCCCACTTATACTTGGGGGGGGGGGGGAGTCGCGTACAAAAGCGAGGAGACGGCCCCCCGTGGGCCAGCCAGAGGGGATGATTGTGTGGGTGCCCCATGCACTACAAAAAAATCCAAGAAAGAGGCTCCAGAGATGGGCTGTTTGATGCCATAGCGGTGTCAAGGTAATCCGATCGGGGGGTTGCCATAAAGGCTGAATAACTATTCGTGCAAAGGGGGGGGGCCTAATTAAGGTGACCTAGGCAAAAAGTGTAGGTGGAACCTTTGGTAGACTAACCTTGTTTTGACACAGCTACAAACAAGAGCAACTGGAATGCAACCACGCAAAGGTACATAACGACAAAAGGGAGTGGGAATGCAAGACGATGCAAAGTGGTGTGAGAAACGTAACGCACTTTCGGAGTGAGTGGGAACCTACTGCATGTATGCTATTCGGAGCGTATCCATTGAGGGGTGGGATGTGAAGGGTTGTGCGGTCAAACCTTGTCAGTATCAAACAATGTTTGGTTGATTGCCCTGAGGCATGGGTGGAGAACATCCACCAGGGGTGTTGCATTTCACTCTTGGACCCTGAAACCTGCAGCTTGAGCAGGGGGTCACCGGGGGGGGGGGTTGAATTTGGGAGGTGGCAGGGGGCATTTTTGAATTCCGCGTAAATTTTGAGCAGTTTGAGTACAAATGGGGGGGTCACAAAAAATCCCATTCCTCATTCCCCATGAGTGAAAACAAAATGGGGCATTCTGGCAGATGCACCAATGACACTTCGAAGGCACCAAATGAGGCAAAAGACATCCTAGACAAACTGCTGCTCCCCATTGGCGCAAGTCTAGAGTTCTAGAAAAGGGGGTTGGTTAGGTTTGGTTTGGTTTGGTTGTGGCGCATGGTTCCGGCAGCATGCCCCTCCTCCCCCCCAATCCCCCACACGGGGGTCTTGGCTAGGGCCCTAGTCCTGGTGACTTGCTCCCCTTGTGGTGCTGGGTCCGCCCTCATGGGCTGCTCCACCTAGGCACCAACTCCTTGGCCCTAGCTAGCACTCCCAACCACCCGCCCATGCACCTCACATGGCCTCTAGCTAACTTGCACCACTTGTGCCCATTGTTGGAGCTCCACTCCAACACATCTAGGGGCATGTACTGCTAGTATGGGACTGCTGCCCAGCCGCAAGTTCCATGGTCAACTCCCTCAAGAGCACATGGTGCACTCCTCGTACCAAGCTCACCAAGGACACGGTGCCAGCGGCGGATTCCACTCCCCAAAACTGGGGCGCTAGGAGTAGCGCATCCTGTAGGTACTATAGCCGCTACTCTAGGAAATAGGGGTCAAAGGCCCGAGGAGGTCGCCAATGGCCAGGTTCATGGATCCTCCACTCTAGCACCATCGCACCTTCTTCTTCTCTTGACCCCGTAGACTGCCCCTAGGGGGGAGAGGTATTGTTGTCACCACACTCCACCCCATGATGCATATGTTCGGTGTCTCGGTTGGAGCACCACTCCTTCATGTGGCTGTGCACCCTATGATGTACGGAAGGCTCCAAACTCTACTGAATGGCCTTCCTAGTGGGATTTTCCTAGTGGATTGGGGGCGCTTGTCTGCATCTCCATTGCCTACACATCATCCACCACATCCTCACCTGTCTCTGCTCGACTGATGCGGGCTAGGTTCCTATAGGCATGGGAGGGGGAGGAGGAGGAGCCATGCGTCTCTCACCTGAATGTCTTAAGGCGTACGTCCCTAATACATTGTCCTTAGCCAGTTCCTCTGGTCTCCACCTTTGATGGAGCAGCTACGGTCATCGCGGGTGAAAAGGAAAAGGAGAAACTGCCACAAAAATTTAGTGGCCTAGGCCCTGCACGGGCGACGCAGGTGGGCAGCGTCTTCACCAAATACTATGGTAACACTTGGGGCATATGGGGTTGGGAAGGGTGAGGAGGAGGACTGGCAAGAGGGCCAAGGTGGGGAGGCCAAGGCCTGGATCAAGATGGCCCACACCTCCACACCGCCTAGGCGGGCTAGGATTGACAAACGAAGAAATGGTGCCTCAAAGGCACGCACTTTAGGGTCGAGGGCCAGGGGGTCCCGCCGGGCCTAGGGCATCTCGAAGCTGGGGGGGGGGGGGCTTAAAGCAAATGAACA